>CM062355.1:14169327-16669327 GCA_031216115.1 Senna siamea | reverse complement strand
AATGTTGAAGCATCTTGGACATCATCTCCTTCTCTATGCTCTTACTATTCCTGATAGTTACAGTGCCTGTTACAGTCACAGTCGCCGCCCTCCGGGAAACAGCTCTGCCGGCGGCGGAGTCATCCTTGGCTAGTGGTGGAGCAGCTTCTTGTTGCACCATCTTCTTCAGCTCCTTTGTTAATTGAATTGAACAAGAGAATCTAGGGGACTTGGAAAGTTTGTGCTGCTTCTTCTGAGTGCAACGTTTCAGATGAAAGTTTGTACTTGGAAAGTAAAAAAGAGTTTTACTTTCGTTATAAGACATCTGATAACTTAAATTAAATTAATTAAAATTTAATAAATTTTTAAATACCATAATTTCAAAAAAAATAATAAAAGACTCATGTTAAATAAATAATAAATTAAACTTTTTTTTATCTTTTTTTATTATAAAAATATATTATTTTTCAACCGGAAAAAATCTGATTGCATTGTATATTATTTGTATATACTTCATCCATTTTTAAAGATTGCAAATCACATGTTGTAATAAGATTATTGGTCGCCACCATCTTTATGGGGTCTGTAATATTGACTCTATATATCTAACAAATCTGACGTTTCACCATTTTGGTTACAATAAGATATTTATTGAGGCGTGTGAAATAGTTTGTTGACATTACTATCTATATGTAGCATACCACTCTTAAATGAAATTTTTTTAAAAAAATACTATAAAAAGAATAGATTTGCATTCAGCCAATTTGTTTAAAATAATTCTTAATTATCAAATTACTCAAAAGACATGTGCATAGATTGATTTTGTAATTAATGCTATTTAAATATATAAATAGTTATAAATATTTAGTATCATTGATTTTTATTAATTTATGTATTATTATTCATTAATTAAAACATAGAGAATAAACTAATAAATATTTTTAAAAACATAAATTTATATATCTCAAAATAATATATAAATTACTCCTAAAATGAAAGAAAATAATTATTGAAAATATTATGTAAAACAAATGAAATGCTTGTATGGTAAATAACAAATTTTTGTAGGAGTAGTTTTTGTCTTAAAAAATTAATTAATTTTAATTTATATTCTGTTATTTCTAAACTTGGCCAAAGGAACTAATTAATAATATTTTATATATATGTATATGTTTTTACATAAATATACACAACTCTTTAAATGTGTATTTTCAGATAAAAAATATTTTAAATACATATTAAATTATATATATTATAATAAATTATTGAATTCAATAATTGAGTTTACTGTTTACAAATCAGCGATTTTGTTCCACCGACCTCTTCTTTGTTTGTATATATAATGATAGTAGCTTGCTTCCATGTTTTCCATGAGGAGGAAATTACGATTTTGGATCGTCTGCTGTAAGTTGTCCGATGGGCGCCTGCTTGGCTTTTTAGTGGCGGTTTTATCCGTTGCTAAAGTGTATTTTAATATTATTGCGACGAATGTTATTGTTGCTATCAAGTTTGTTTAAATAATTAATTTATAGTGACAATAATTTTTGTTGCAGAAAATTTAGCAACGGAAAAAATCGCTGCTAAAAAGCCAAGCACAGAATCCGGACACACATATTACTGGTGAGTATTTGAAGTTTTATAAATTAGTATGTCATTTTTATTTTCTTGGTTACTGCTAATTGAGACATAATTAATGTTCATGGAAATAACTCTTGACTGATCAAGAGATACTTGCGCCGACAAATTCCCCTAAAAGAGAGACTTCACCCTTCCATTTTGTTGTTTTTATCAGGTCATTACATGGGCATGGCGAGTACAACTTGTCCCCTTTGTGACATGTGTTGTGATTTATTCAATTAATTATAACATGCACTCAACGTGCAACTCCATGTACATGATATTTTCAAATTTGATTTTTAAAAAATAATAATATAAATTTTTAATATAAATTTTTATTATTATTAGTGGAATTAAGCTCTTATATTTAAAATTAAAGCTGTCTAATTAATATAACAACATCAAAATATTGTGAAAAACATGCACGTATAGATATACATATGCGCTTATGCACAAATACACATCAAGTTCGCTACCTTGTTTTACATATTTACATAATTTTTGCTATATGCAATATATATATATATATATATATATATATATATATATAGACACACACACACACATTCATTAGTATATCATACTAGAGGTTTCCATACCTTTTTTTTTCTCTAGGTTTTAAAATATAATATAAAATAATAATTATTAATCATAATTTCAAATAATAAATTCAATAATAAAAATTTATTTAATTCACTTATCTCTTATAATTTTTTATTATCTTTATTTTCTCTCTTTCATGTTCTCTCATTACATATTTTATTTTATATTTTATATTACAAAAATATATTTTGTAAGATCACTGATAAAAATCATTATAATATAAATATACAATTTAAATTAAATTATTCTTGTAGTCCTTATAGTTTCACTCATAGGTCCTTGTAATTTAAAAATTTGTAATGAGTTCCTATAGTTTAACAAAATGTAAATTAGTCTTTATATTGTCAAATTTTTGTTAAAATTATATTAAATTTTGTTAATATTGGTAACATATACTATCTTCGCACCCTAAATATATAAGATTTATTCAACAAATAAATAATAACATAAAAATAACTTACATATATGAAATAAAATACAATTTATGTTTATGTTAAGATAGATTGATTTGGATTAAGTAAATTTATAATATTAAAATGACATATAATTAGCGTATCATTAAAATTTGACAAAAATTTAAATTTAAGGACTAATTTAAAATGTTTTTAAAGAGATAACCTACTTTTTAGTTTTTGAAAGATAAGCAATAATACAATTTTGTCCTTAAAAGATCATAATACACTTTTGGGTTTCTAAAAAATTACAATAGTTAATTTGTTAGTTTTTAGGTCATTAATCATTAATGAAAAAAAATGATTATTAAATATTAAATGACCCTTAAAACATTAAAAATGTGTATTTTTTAGTTCCTAGTGTATCAATAGCCCAAACTATAATAACAATTGAAAGAACTTAATCATAGATCAATACTTAACAATGTTTTCAAAATATAACTTGCGACAAGTAAACTTATATATTAACATTTAATCATAAATTAATAAATAAATATTCGATATTTTTATACAATTTTTTCTTAATTTATTTAATACATATTTTTGAACTATTAAAGTGAAAGAAAATTATAAAAATAATAGAGAGAGAGAGAGAAAGACATTAAATATTTTTACTATCTTAAAAATTTTAGTTAAACATATATACAACATTTCAATTACATAATCAATAAAAAAATCAACATTAGTGTGTAATGCTTTTATTACATATATATACAACATATATTATGTTTCTCACATACAAGGCATACAAATTTAAATATTTTTTAGCACCTAGTTATTTTAGCCAAGTATTTATATTTATCGAACATCTAATAACTTCATCTTGATTTAATTTTAAATTTTAAAGTAGTATATAATATGTTTTACTAGCAAACTTGTGTGCACAAGCATGAGTAATTTTGTTTATGATTTGCTATTAGTTTTTTATATACACACATGAGTGTTAATAATTTTAATAGATTAAATATTTTACATGTAATTTAAAATATTAAATGAGTGAACAAAAACACATTTAATCAAATAAGTAACAAAAATAAAGACAAGGAAAGACCACACAAAAAAAAAATATTTTTTCAAATAATTTATTTCTTTATTGAAGAAAGTAACTTAATTAATTTATAAAAAACAGATTTTATATAATACACCTCTACAAGTATAAAAGCATTTAGTAAATAATTAGTATTAATAAATTAAAGTGAGAGATTATTAAATATATGTAAATATTTAAGTACTAAAAAAATATTTACATTTATGTGATTTGTAAATTAAAAACAAAATATATATGTTATATATATGATAAAAATATTACATACGGTTATCCTCAGCAGCATTTCGAATGTTTTTGTAGAAAATTGTAACAATAAGAGTATGGCACTACCAAACTTTCTCAAGAATGCTCTGGTAGGTTATTACTTTAACACGCATTAATTGTCTCTAACTGTTTTTCTCCAATACAAAAAAACAAAGAAGTTTATAAATATTAAAGTTATCCAAAAAAGTTAATATGCAAACAATTTAAATTTTTTATATTTTAAACTAAGCGCAACTTTTGCTCCCTTACAAGGGAATAATTTATTTAGCAGGCATGGGTCCATCAGCTAAAATATGATTTGTAAAATGATAAATTGCAGAAGTACGAACCACACCTATACGAGAATTTGATATCATATCCACTCATGTATGAATGACCTCACCATTTGCTTGAGTTTCAAAGAAACTAACGTGATTATTAATAGAATAGTGTAATGGAGAGTCAGTTATACATCCTACTTCATTGATTGAGAATTTTCTTAAAAAGTTAAAAAAAACTGCTCCACAATTGGTTGAAGCGAAAGTAATTTTTTAAAAATCATACTATTTTTTAATTGATTTAACTAGAATTAGATTATTTCATAAATAAAATAATAATTAAATATTTTTAATATCAATAATATATTTTATATTACAAGAATTATGTTTCTACTTGTGAATTTTAAATATAATGAATAATTTAATACATTATATGTATAAAAATAATATAAGTTCAAATCATGATAATTTAAATATTTATATTATTTATACAAAATATTAGTTGCTTCATAATCATATAAAATTTTAAATTTTAAGATTTATAATGTATAAAGTATAATCTAATTTAAAATTTTAGACCCAAACATAAATAACGTAAAAAAAATTACAAGCTTGATCAATTCAATAAAAAATCACTTAATTTTGAATTTTTCTCTTATTTTTATGATTTTGAGTGGGTCAAACTAATTTAACTAATCATGTGGTTCTTATGAATATACTGAAACATTAATTAAACTAGTCAATTATCAATTTAATTGGTTGGACCATCTACTCCAATCCAATTGTGACAACAATCACTACAAAATTTTTTTTACCTTCAACAGCAACAAAAGTTGCCACTAAAAGTAAAAAAGTCGCCACTAAAAAGTTACTATAACAACAAAATAGTTGTTACATGTCACTGATGAAAGTTTCATCACTAAAGGTTTTTGGTGACGACAAAAAGAAGTAGTCACTGAAAACACATATAGTGGCGACATTTGTCGCCATTGAAGAAGGGAAATTATTGCCACAAAAGTTGAAATTAAAAAGTTAAAAATTACTACAAAAACTTGTATTCAATGGTGACAAAAAATGTCACCACCAAAAGGATATATAGTGGCGACACAAGAAAGTTGCCACTAAAGACTACTTCAGTGGCAACATGATAACGTTGCCACTGAAGCCCACATCAATGGTAACCCTCAATGTTGCCACTGAAGTGTACTTTAGTTTTTAGGAGGCGACATTTTTGCCACCACTAAATCCTATTTCAGTGGCGACTTTATCATGTCATCACTGAAGGGCACTTTAATGGTGACATAAAGCCTTGTTTTTTATTTTTTTAAATTTTTATATTTCTTGTGACCTAAAGAGTATTACAAAATAAAATTATAAAACAAAATATTATTATATTATACAAAAGTAATGTTATATTATTGTCAATAATTACTAATATTATAACTATCAATAATGACATAATTTACAATAATTACACAACTAATTACAATAAAATATAAAACATTCAAAGCATCAGTTGTTGTTCCTTCTTGAATTTTGTCTCTTTTTAAAATAGAAATATTAAGAATAAGTATAATTAGTCTCATGATTATAGAAAAAAACAATATCACCAATAAAAGATAAGACAACATGCACACTCAATGTCGCTAATGTAGTGGAGCACTTTGAACAACATTTGAGACACAATTCAATTCAAAATCCTTGTAAAATGCATCCGTTGTAACAAGCTAAACTACCAAGATGACAATATCATATTTGGACAACCTTAACCTTGAAATTCACTTAAATACCTAGCCTTTTGTCACGTTACGGTACAAAAGTTTATAACACAAATTGCATGCAAATCATATCGGTACAACACTTTAATTCACTTAAATACCTAGCCAGACCGTGACAATATACCACAGATTAGTCTCATCCTTTTTTTGCAATATTTAAACCCATGTTTAGCTATGTTTCTTTTAAAAATTTCAAGACAATTCAAAACCAAACTAAATTCATATTACAAATCTAGTAGAAAAATTTAGACAATAGAATGTCCACTTTTACAAACTAAAAGGCAAGCTAAATTCATATTGAAAACCAACTCGACAGCATGCATATGTTTAGACAAAATACTTCCCACATCTCAAGCCCAAAACCAAGCTGATCATTGAACATTAAAATTGCAGCACAATATCATAAAATTAGACAATTTCAATATAATACCATTAAATTTCAGCCCATTATCATTAACAATTCAATCTAAAATTTGAACTAAAAAACCAAAATTGAAAGTTACCTGTTGAAATCTTGACATTATGATATCTAATTTTGCTTGGATCCTTTAGTCAAGCTCAGCTTACATCTGACGTTAAAGCTCATCTTGCATCTGAGCACACTCTTCTTAGAGCTTTCTATTAAGCTCTTCTTGCAACTTCTTTTCCATTTCACCTTGCATCTGAGCACACTCCTCCTGAAGCTTAGCTTGAATCTCCTCATGTACACCTTCGATTACAAAGGACATGCTGGCTTTCACATCTACTTGTTGCTAAGATTTTTTACTGGATGGCTTCTTTCCATAGCCTTTTCCATGAACAAATTATAACCTCTCCCTAAGCACAAATGCCAAAATCTCATCTCTGGTCAATGAGTTCTCATTTTCTTGTTGCTAAGGCATAAACTCTTGAATGCGCCACTATATTAATGAAAAAAATGATAATAGCCTACAAGAAATGAAATGTAAACTTCAAAAGATAATTAAAATTGTATACATACATGAATTTCTTGTGACTTTAGGTCTGACCACACCACTTCTCCTTCTTTTATTCTACGAGTGTGCTGGAGCTTTCACACTCGATTAGTCGGTGCCTTTTCTCCAGTTTCAAGATCTCTCTATAATAAAGACACTTGTAACCAAATGCCATCACATAGTTAAGTAATTAGAAAACATATTTAAAATACTTACTATAGATTTATCCATCTCAGCAAAAGATTGAGGGCCACATGTATGTAATGCTATTTGTTTTGCCCTATTTTGTTTATTTCTTTCACTAATAGCCTACAAGAATGAAACTTGCATAATTTAAATAACTAAATCAAAATATCAATAAGATTAAGGTTTATAGTTTAAATAACTACATGAAAACTCTTGTAGTTTAAATAGTTTAAACAACATAATTTCTCATTACTTTGAATTCATTTGAACTATAATGTGCTACCAACCACTCCCAATCTTCAAGAGTAACATCAGTGGGCCAATTAGCCAATCTCTCTTCATCAGTGCTTAAGTGGTTGTAATATTTATGCAAATGGGTGCCTTGAAAAGCCTTTGCATAGTATTGATGAAAATTTTCTCCATTTCCATATTTTTTTTGTCATTGCCAATCTCAAACTTCTCTTAAAATATAAATAAATATTTTTCTTGTAAAAAAATTTTAAAATTATGAAGTTATATACTTTGTTTAACTTATTACCTTTACTTTCAATCACATTGCTTGTCCATATGTGGCAAAAACGTTTTGTCATTTACCAGCTATATAATAGAAAGTCTGCCTCGCCACAAATCCACAGCAATTTGCTATATCTCTAGCCTCAATGCCCACAACTCGTTGAATATCTTTAAGAATGTCAGTCTTGATCTTGCTTCCAAACTTTGTCCTCATGTCTACTGCAATTGATTTATATTTTCCTCTTTCAGTCTTAGAAGTGCAAGAAGCTGTAATTGGCTATATCTCTAAATGTGGGCTTAATGTTGAAAGTCATGTTTCTTGTAGTGACTGGATGAAAGTTTTAATATTATTCATAATGATAATTTTTTAAAAAAATATTAATATAAATTATTTTAATTATATTACCAAGCTCATTTTATTTTTTATTTTTCAATTTTTTATACCTTATATTTCATGATTTATTATTAATTTACTTTTTATCCCTTTTCATTTATTTAATTATTGAACATAGAAATATAGAAAATAGTATATAAATAACAAAAATAATTTATGTAAAATAAGAGATATAGAAAATTTTTTTACATAATAATGTCTTAACTAAAAGAAAAAAAAATTATCGTCGGAATATAATCATAAACGACTTTCTTGTTTCTTACATTATTAATGTTTTATGTTGTATATATGTTATTTTGTTATGAAGAGAAAATGTTGTGGACACTATGATGCACGTTGTGTTTGTTGTGGTTGTAAGTTTTTTTTTAATGTCTTATCAAATATGAAAAAGTTGAAAGAATTTAGTAGTCTAAATCTAAATTCAGTGGGATATGAATTTAGATCTATATAAAAAAAATATCAATTAATCATTAAAGGGGAGTTATGAAACATACCTATTGAAGCAATAGAGTTAAAGAGCGGTGATAGAGTCTGCAATCACAATATCTCATGCACTAAGAGAATTTTGAGAGAGAGAGAGTTTCTAATAGTAGAAAGTGAGAGTAATTTCAGAATAGGACTTCAGATGTGATAACTCTAAATTTTAATAACCTTTCCAATAGAATATTCTCTAAATATTCTATTTTAAATTCAAAATTTAAATTGTAATTATAATAATATAATATTAATATTTAATTAACATTATCTATAATTAATTAATTAATTAATAATTGATTAATTAATCTAATAATCTTTCACTTGGATAATATTAATCAAATATTAATATAATTGTAAAAAAATACTCGCATTTATTCTCAGTCAATAATTACTAACTAAAATGTTAATATAATTGTAGAAAAATACTCAAAATGTCAATCACAAAATTTCAATTTTACAAAAAGACATTCAAAATAACTTACATATCTTTTAGCAAATTAATCCTTCATAAATTGAAATATAATTATCCTTAAAACCCCAAAATAGATTGAGGGTTTCGCAAAAGTAATCTACTAGCTAGTTTTATTGCGTTCTCTAGGATTGATATCCATTTTCATTAATTCATCAACAATGACTCTAGAGTCATTGTAGAAGTCTTTTAGCTCTAAGCACTCTCAACAATAGTTGCTAACCTACTATAAGCCGTAAATCATATCCTTTACAAATTCTTGTATGCTAGTTGTAAGCACATTTCCCCATTCCTTACACATATATATCCCAGTACTATTATATTTGTTACCTTGTCAAAGTAACAAAAAATCTTGCTTTAAAGTTTTTCAAATATATCTTTATGGAAAGACAAAACACATCATGTAAGAAAGGATATCGATGAATCAAGGAGTCACCACAGTAGCATAGGGTGGTCACCCACCTGCATAATGAAAGCAAATCAAAGAATACAAAAGGGGAGATAACTATTCGGTTGCACCTCTAATGGTGAAGTCAGACAATAGAAGTCAGAGAGCATATGAGGTTAGAGAATTTGCATACTTGAATACTAGGGTGTAATAAGGTTGTATTTAATTATATGTCTCTAGTCTGTTTGAAACGTGTGGTGTCAGTTAGTCGAACCATGTAGACGATTTTATACTTAGGCGAGGCCCAATCTTGACAAGCCAAATATAAGAGGGTGATCATCCACTAATGGTTAATATAGTCATCAAAATGGGTCTAACCTTACTAGGTTAACCCATTTAACCCACCAAATAACTAGGTGGTGGTTGGGTTTTCAATTTTGCAACCTGTATAGTTGTAAGATTTTTTTTACTCGATTCACTTAACCCGCGAATTAAATGAGCCAACCCGTTTGGCTCATGGATTGGCTGGTTTATTTTTAAATTTTTTAAAAATTCATGAAGAGAAAGGAATCTATTAACCGTAATAAAAGAAATCTACAAATCAAATAATGAAAATAGGTTAACTTATACTTACTTTAAAATTTAAAGAATTCTATTTTATCTGTGTTTAAATTGTTTGGTTTGATAATTTAATTTAAATTTTATTATGTTATTGAGTTGAAGACTTTATAATTATCTAATATTGTTGTTATTGTATTGTACTATTTTCATTTGTCATTTTGCGTTTATTATGGTCTATTTTTTTCTTACATTTTTTTTTTTAAAAAAAACCCTTGGTGGGTTAGTGAACCAAGTTGAGATTTTTTCGACCCGTTAAAATGCAGGTTAGAATAACTCAACCCGTTTAACTTGCAAAGCGAGTTAGTCTTTTTTGAAACTTATAATAATCACATACGGTATTATCAGATATTATTGAAAACTTAACAAAATTAGCAATACAATCAAAATGAAAATGAAGGTATAGTGAAAACCAGAAGAGATTAGGAAATTTTGAAAGGAATTGAAGTGAAATCACAAGGAGAAGTTAAGGATTTTGACAACTTACAAAACGGTTTAGCAATAATCATTCCCTTGCTATTACGTTATCCAAATCTCTTGCTAGGACTACTTTATCTTTGAGTCATATCTTGAATATCTTGGTAGAGTATCCTTGTAATTAATTAGTAGTGTCTAGTACCAGAAGGTTAGTCTTCTTAGCTACTAATTAAAGGTTCTTGCATTGATCTTTTCATGCTTGCTTAGAGAGGAACTATTTAAAGAAAAAAATAAATAGAATAATAAAATAATGAAAGTAAAATAAATTAATTTTATTTGATATATATATATATAATATTGTCTTGAGTGATACGTACGCCTATATAATTGAATTATTGTCTTAAGTAATACTAATCTTCTTGTTGAATGCTATGTATGCTTCTTTCTCTATATTTTACGTCAAGTGTTAAAGCCTTTTGGTATTTTTAGCACTTCATATCACAAATTATAGGTCTTAGATACCAGCAGTAGTTTGGAACACTACTATTGGTAACTCAAACTGCTATTGGTATCTAAGATGTAGAATAAAATTAACACCAATGAAATTGGTTTTCGGAACCCATTTTTTATGTATTATTTCTTATATACTAAAGCATACTAGTCAAATTATAATATAGTATATTAGGAGTTCAAATGTCGAACCCACGAAGAATACTAATTATATTTACTTTTACCTTAGATATTTATAAATATTTTCTTATTTTGCCAATATATATATATATATATATAATTGTAAAACATATTTACAAGTATGGTATGTACGAACTATTTACAAACTAGTGTCTTAAGATTATTTAGTACCTAACTAGTGATGGAAAACACAAGTAATTCATAAGACTCAGAGGTTTTGTCC
Organism: Senna siamea; assembly: GCA_031216115.1. Classification (NCBI taxonomy): domain Eukaryota; kingdom Viridiplantae; phylum Streptophyta; class Magnoliopsida; order Fabales; family Fabaceae; genus Senna; species Senna siamea. Next base: position 16,658,001 of record CM062355.1, on the reverse strand, counting down.
CATAGATTAGTACTTAAGTTCTGAGCTTATTCAAATGCACACTTATGGTAAAGCCTATAAAAATATATATAATGATCAAATCAATATAGGGTAAAGATTTAATATTCACAGAAGATTGAAAGATGAGTTACTTCTTTTTGTATACCTATTTGTTCTTCTTGTATTAATAGTTGTTTTTCTTGTAAAATTTGAGTTATAAATTTTCTCTATTTTAACTAGTGCATTATAAGGTGTGTTGACTCTCATAAGTATACTTGCATTTTGTTTTTGATGAGCAAGCTTATTTTGATTCAACGTATTTGTTGTCTTGTAATATCTTTTGAATGAATGACCTTAGTGTCCCTTTCTATAAAATAAAATATTAGTTTAACAAAAAAAAAATTAATATAAGATATGATGCAACAGCAATAAAAAGGCTAATTAAACATTTCAAGTTGAATTCTAGTTTAGAACTACAAATGCAATTTTGTTTTATTCCCCTTACAATGTCCACAATATAATTTTCACCCTTTTACAATATTTACAAATGTTTGTGTAATTTCAATTTCTTTTGTAACTGAATAACAAGGATTGAAGAAAAGGTTATTTCCTAACAAATTTGAGCTATATTGTATGTTTATATGCTTATACTATTGGGCACCCCTCTGCAAGTAACTCCTGGACTAGAACTAGCCATAAGCAACTCATACGGTGGAATTCCAGGCCCACATCTATTTCTAAGATTTGTGTCACTATTTCTCTTCTCAATCTCCTTCTCTATTCTTCTTATTTCCATGGAGAATCTATAGAATGCCTCTATAATTTCTGGTTCACCAGACCAATCTGAAATGTCCTTCCTCTGTCCTAAGTACTCCTCATTTGTTGAATGTTGTGAAAGTATATTCACCACAGCCAAAAACTTTGTGGTTTGGAACAAGTTAGGCATTGAGTTCAAAAGGTACCCTTCTGGGTCCTCCATGAACTCTTTGTACTCCGGATCTCCCTCCTTAGGTAATAGCCTTCTCATCAGTGGAGGACGCATTGGGACATACCCTCCGTAAGGGTACTGCCCAAAATTCACTGCAGAATGTTGAACTGAAGCAACCCAAATCAAAGTGGTGAGTATGGAAGAGAGATCACTAGGAGTGGAGAGTTTGGGCCACCATCTTGCATGTCTATGATCTTCATGGCCTACTTTGATTGCCTCATTGTACCAAGCTTGGAGCTCAGTATCAGATTGGACCATGATCTCATCTTGGTAGTAGTAGGTCACATAGCTCCTAACCCAATTCTCTATTGCGAACCATATGGGAAGCCCGTCATTTGCATAAGGGTAGTCCTCAATGCGTAGTTTTAGTCCATAGGGTTGAGTTGGGTCAACTTCTGCCAATCCCCTGCATTATTCATAGAACAAGATTAAGTTTTAAGATTATCATCATAATCCAAAATTTCTTCATCATTGTTATGAGATTTCATTTACTTATACATATGCTTTAGATAAATAAGTAATAAGTAGTAGATGTAGATGAAAGCAAGCAACTTTTTGGAACCTATTTGTGATTTACACTTCCAAATAGATATTACCCATTGGCTTAATTAACTTGTACAAGTTTCTTTTGTTAATTCTGACAAATTAATTGTGTTAACAAATATATCTTCAAATATTATTATTATTATTATTATTATTTTATCTTTTTTAGTAATTTATTTTATGTACTAAATGTAAACATTTTTCTTAACGAAAATTCAAATCTTATTTCATTAAGTTGTAATGAATTAGTCTTTTCACTAGGACCTAAAAAAATTTAAACAAGTGTAAGCAAAGCATCTTCTTATGAGATCGGCCGAAAGGGCGTCCATGTCAAAATGCCACCGGTCTATGTAAGTGACAAAAATCGTGAGATTTAAATTTTAATTTATTACATTGTGAGAGACTAATCTTTTTACTAAACTTTAAACCTTAAACTCAACCATTGTTGATCGTTTCAAAGGAATTTAAGCATGTACAAGCAAATCACCTTCTGATGAGATCAGCCGGAAGGGCCTCCATGTCAAAACGCCACCAATCTCTGTAGGCAGCAGAAACAATGGGAACACTATATTTTCCAGAAGTGAAGTCAGATTCGATAATGCCTCCTCCATTAATGAGGGCTTCACGAGCTAAGGCATTAATTTGCAGTGTGTCCTTCATATGAGGCTTTAGAAGTTTGAAAATTGGGTGCATCACACTCATTTGGCGATGAGCTGCTAATATGAACGGTTCCATGCATGCGTGCGTCCTCAACCTGTTCAGGAATTATTTCATAAATCAATCATCAACAATAAGAAAAAAAATGACTAATTAATTAGATGTTAATATTATAATTAATTTTAAATATATAGAATTATTGCATACCAGTGATGGACAAGCTGATGGACACCAGAATCGTTGGAACAAACATGGGCTTTACCAAGTTGCCACAACCAGTAAGAGTTGGAATCCTCAGGAGGTGTAAGGACCTGTTTGGATGGATGATTAGGATATCCCTGGGGAAGACTAAGCTCTATTGCAATTGGCTTCAAAGTTCCAATTTCGTTCAAGAAGAAGATGGTACGAGTCGCATAGGCTTTTCTATCATCTTCACCATTAATGCCATTGAGAAATGGGAGATAAGCATCATGATAATCTAGTATGAAAAGCTTTTTCTCTGCTAAAGCCTGTAAAATAAAAATTAAATCAAATTAAAACCATTCAATTAATAAATATGTTTCTTCAAATTAAATAATTAATAAAGGGAAAATTTTATTGAAAAATACCTGTTGTACGGACATCCCTTGAAGATGGTGTACTATATGTTCGTCTTTAAGAGCAGATTCTTGTGTACCGTATATAGATGGATCTAAGTCACTCACCGGAGGGAAGGTCTACACAAATTTTAGAGGAAAAAAAAGATGAGAATATGCCATTTTTTTGTTGGAAGGTTTGTTGTTTTTTGGAGAAATAAAATATATTAATTAATGAAATTAAAAAGAAATAAATGGCTTAAATACGTACTTTTGGTTCTTTTAGTTTTATTAAAGTTTTAATTTGATCCCATTAGTTTAAAAATAGACAATTTGATTTTCCTATTTTGTGAAATAATTTAATTTTTTTCTTCTTTATCACATTATTTTTAAAATTTGATGTCAAATTTAATAATTGACTAAAATAGATACTAAATTTGAGTGTAAATTAATAGTTCTTTGTAAATAAATAATAGTTCAATTAATAAAATTTTAAATCAATTATATGATAAAAGAATAAAATTGGATCACTTTACAGGGGATCAATTGAAGCTTTTACAAAATTAGAAGGAATAAAAGTAAATTTAAGCCAAAATAAATTTAAATGATTTTTTTCTATTTTTTAAAAATTGTATACTTACTTCAAGCCTTTTTATGCTTAGGGGGTTGATGCCAGCCAGTGTTTGACGGCCAAGTTCCTCATCTCGTATGCCAAAGCAACTATTTCCTGCAATTTTAAATAGTTTTCTTGACTTCAGATTTTATATAAAATTTAAAAGTTTACGTTCACGTACAATTATTGTATGAATTATAAAATTATCTTTAATTAATAATTTTATTCTACACGTACCTTTTATAATATTAGGAGTGCTGAATTTAAAGTAGTCATCCAAAGAATCTTGGATCTTAAAGCTCATATCCATAGGAAGAAAAGGTTTGTCTGTGTTGCTTCCCTCCTTAAGCTTCGTTTCTTGCATAGAGTTTCTTTTGTAAATACTAGTGACATCTGAAGGCTGCTTGAAACCTCCACATTTTGTAACACAAGTTTTCATGAAAGGAATAAGATTTCGTGTTATTCCTTTTATTCTTTCTACGTCAAGAGCGTCCTTTCTAACCTCATCAAAGGCTTCATCTCTTGGTACGTATGTTTCATTGAGTGCACTTACAGGCGTCTCCGCTTTCTTATCTGTTCGTAGATATATATATCATGAGTTACCAAATATATAAATAATTTACAAAACATTTATAAAAAGAAAGTACAATGTGAACACGACTTTATTTTTATAAATAGAGAGATTATTTTTTTAAACTCAACGATCTCTAGTCACATGATAACAATGTGAACACATTTAACAAAAATTCAAATCTTAAATTTTTACGTTATAAAAAATTAACTATTTTTATTAGGGCGGATAGAGTGTGGACCATATAAATTGTGGCTGAGAGTACTCACTGGTAATACACGGAGGACGGCCTGTTCGGCATCGTCTAGGGTGAGGGTGCTGTTGGTCCCCAAATATAGGCCTTACGACTTCTTTTCCTTTGTCTGGATTTCCCAAATCATTGTACACATCGTAGTCGTATATTCTGTCGCCATATTTTCTCACTCCTGTTCCATCTCCTCTTAGCTTCTTTAGCTCTTCTTTTCTTAACTCTCTTAAACCTACTGGAGTCTCCCATGGTAAATGAACCTGTTTAATATCACATCACAACGAAAAATCAATATCTGCAAATAGCATACAGAAAACTCAGTTCTATACCCTACTAATTATGATAAGCAGGGGCCATGCACATTAATTATTACAATGACATCATTGTAAAACGTTTTTTTTATGACTAAATATTTGCCTCCCAACTCAGAGAATACTATATATGTAGTTTAGGTACCTTGTTAGTGAAGAAAATTCTCTCCTCTGGATGAAGTTTCTGAGGTTGAATCCAAGAATTGCAAGGGAAATGCAGAATGTCTTCAATGATAATGCCTTCCAGAAAGAACTCCATGTCATATTTGTTTATGACAGTAATAGCTCCTGGTAATCCAAAATCTGAATCTATCTCGAATTCTAATTTGAAAGTAGTCCTGGGAGCCCCATTTTTCAAATCCTTGACCCAATCCAAAACAGCATGCTTGCTCATCTTTGGCTCCATTGTTTCTTCAATTTTATACCACAAAAGTGACATCAAATTAGTACTTTGAAATACTATTAAATTTACTATCACATTTTAAATTATTACTGTGTTAAAAATAGTACTTACGAGTGTCAACTTCAGTACTAATTAACTGCATAACCATGCCTCTCCCGTGAATATTATTCTTATTGCTGTTGAAAGCATCAAAATGTTGAAGCATCTTGGACATCATCTCCTTCTCTAGGCTCTTACTATTCCTGATAGTTACACTGCCTGTTACAGTCACAGTCGCCGCCCTCCGGGAAACAGCTCTGCGGGCGGCGGAGTCATCCTTGGCTAGTGGTGGAGCAGCTTCTTGTTGCACCATCTTCTGCAGCTCCTTTGTTAATTGAATTGAACAAGAGAATCTAGGGGACTTGGAAAGTTTGTGCTGCTTCTTCTGAGTGCAACGTTTCAGATGAAATGGTCCTGTCGAACCATCCAAACGAAATGCTTCCACCATGGATTGACCCAGGATTTCTTTAGTCATTGCCATTCTGGAATGATCTCAAGAACGTTTATTACTTTGTCTATGTGTGTTTCTTCTTCAAGATTACACTATGACTATAGTTGAAAACTTGAAATATTAATGACACTTGCTATTATAAAAAATGAAGTGGATATTTATAGATAGACGGAGAGAAACTTACAAATAAGTACGTACGTGAGACGCGCTACAATATATATGTTACGTCAGACGCGCTACAATATATATGTTACGTCAGACGCGTTGCAATATGTGGAGCACAACGATCCGGTGCATAGATCTTTAGGTTTTGTATTAGTTTTCTAAAGAGATAAAAAGAAAAAAAATTATAATAATAAAGACTCAGCTTAATTAATATGTAATTGATTGGAATGATAAGTATTTTATTTTTGTTAAGTAAAATCTTGAGTTTAAATTTTGGGTATGAAAACAAATTTTATTAAAAGAGTTTTAATAAACATCTGTTAACTGAAATATATAAATAGTTATAAATATTTAGTATCATTGATTTTTATTAATGTATGTATTATTATTTATTAATTAAAACAAAAAGAATAAAATAATAAATATTTTCAATATTTTAAAAAACATAAAGTTATATATCTCAAAATAATATATATAATTACTCCTAAAATGAAAGAGAATATTTAGTGAAAAGATTATGTAAAACAAATGAAATGCATGTATGGTAAATAACAAATTTTGGTAGGAGTAGTTTTTGTCTTAAAAATTAATTAATTTTATATTCTGTTATTTCTAAACTTGGCCAAAGGAACTAATTAATAATATTTTATATATATTTATATGTTTTTACATAAATATACACAACTCTTTAAATGTGTATTTTCAGATAAAAAATATTTTAAATATATATTAAATTATATATATATATTATAATAAATTATTGAATTCAATAATTGAGTTTACTGTTTACAATAATCGATTTTGTTCCACTGACCTCTTCTTTGTTTGTATGTATATATACTGATCGTAGCTTGCTTCCATGTTTTCCATGATATAGAAGCAAGATATTACTGGCGAGTATTTGAAGTTTTATAAATTAGTATGTCATTTTCATTTTATTGGTTACTACTAATTGAGACATAATTAATGTTTATGAAAACAACACCTTTGACTGATCAAGAGACACCTGCACCGACAAATTCCCGCGTCCGGATTCTCTGCTGGGCGTCGTTTGGCGGGCGCCCGCTGGTCGTTTTAGCAGCGGTTTTTTCCGTTGCTAAAGATTTTTGCAACAAATATTATTGCCACTATAACTTTTGTTAACTTAATTATTTAAACAAAAGTTATAGCAGCATAATATTCGTTGCAATAATATTAAAACACACTATAGTGACGGATTAAACTGCCGCTAAAAAGCCCAGCAGGCAGGACAAAGAACGCCAAGCAGAGGATCCAAAATCCAAATTCCCCTAAAAGAGAGACTTCACCCTTCCATTTTGTTGTTTTTATCAGGTCATCACATGGGCATGGCGAGTACGACTCGTCCCCTTTTGTAACGTGTTGTGATTTATTCAATTAATTATAACATGCACTCAACGTGCAACTCCTGTCCATGATATTTTCAAATTTAATTTTTAAAAAATAATAATATAAATTTTAAATATTAATAATTTCATTATTGGAAGTATGTCTCACTTATGTTCCAAAATTTTTATTATTATTAGTGGGATTAATCTCTCATATTTAAAATTAAAGCTGTCTAATATAAAAACATCAAAATATTGTGAAAAGCATGCATGTATAGATATATGCGCTTATGCACAAATACACATCAAGTTCGCTACCTTGTTTTACAAGCTCTAATTCTCAATACTTACAATACAACTGTATATCCACTCTTGGTTTTACATATTTTTTACTATATACAAATTATATATATATATATATATATATATACATTCATTAGTATATCATACTAGAGGTTTCCATACCTTTTTTTCTCTAGGTTTTAAAATATAATATAAAATAATAATTATTAATTATAATTTGAAATAATAAATTCAATAATAAAAATTTATTTAATTCACTTATCTCTTATAACTTCTTATTATCTTTATTTTCTCTCTTCCATGTTCTCTCATTACATATTTTATTTTATATTTTATATTACAAAAATATATATTTTGTAAGATCACTAATAAAAATTATTATAATATAGATATACAATTTAGATTAAATTTATCTTGTAATCCTTATAGTTTCACTCATTTTTTTTAATTAGGTCCCTGTAGTTTAAAAGTTTATAATTGAATTCCTATAGTTTAACAAACTTTTAAATTAGTCTCTATGTTGTCAAATTTTTGTTAAACTTATATTAAATTTTGTTAATATTGACAACATATATTATCTTACCACCTTAAATATAAGATTTATTCAAAAAATAAAAAAAAAATAATGTAAAAATAACTTTTATATATAAAATAAAATACAGTTTATGTTAAGTAATATGAATAGATTGATTTGAATTAAATATATTTATAATATTAAAATGACATATCATTAGCATATCATTAAAATTTAACAAAAATTTGACAAAAATTTAAGCTTAAGGACTAATTTAAAATGTTTTTAAAGAGATAACCTACTTTTTAGCCTTTAAAAGATAAATAATAATATAATTTTGTACTTGAAATATCATAATACACTTTTGAATTCTTAAAAAATTACAACAATTAATTTGTTAGTTTTTAATTCGTTAATCATTAATGAAAAAAATAATGATGGATGTTAAATATATATTAAATGGTTCCTAAAACATTAGAAATGTGTACTTTTTAGTTGTGTATCAATAGCCTAAACTATAATAATAAATATAAGAACTTAATCATAAATCAATACTTAACCATATTTTTAAAATATAATTTGCGACAAATAAACTTATATATTAACACTTAATCATAAATTAATAAATAAATATTTGATATTTTTATATAATTTTTTCTTAATTTATCTAATACATATTTTTGAAATATTAAGGTGAAAAAAATTGTAAAAATAATATATAAAGAGAGAGAAATACATTAAATATCTCTACTATCTTAACAATTTTAGTTAAACATATATGCAATATTTCAATTACATAATTAATAAATAAATTGACACTGATGTGTTGTTTTTATTATATATATATATATAGCATATATTATGTTTCTTATATACAAGGCACACAAATTTAAATATTTTTTTAACACTTAATTATTTTAGCCAAGTACTTATGCTTATTGAACACATAATAACTTCATCTTGATTTGATTTTAAATTTTAAAGTATTATATAATATGCAAACCTGTGTACAAAAGCATGAGTGATTTTGTTTATGATTTGTTATTAGTTTTTCATATACACATGATTTTTAATAATTTTAATAGATTAAATATTTTTACATATAATTTAAAATATTAAATGAATGAATAAAAACACATTTAATCAAATAAGTAACAAAAAAAAAGAGACAAGAAAAGACCACACAAAAAAATCCTTTTTTTTAAATAATTTGTTTCTTTAGTGAAAAAAATAACTTAATTAACCTTATAAAAAAATTAAGATATTATATAATACACCTCTATAAGTATAAAAGTATTTAGCAAATGATTAATATTAACAAATTAAAGTAAAAAATTTTTAAACATATCTAAATTGTTAAATGCTAAAAAATATTTAAATTTTTGTGACTTAAAATTAAAAATAGAATATATACGCTATATATATGGTAAAACATTACGAGTAACAATCTTCGACAACATTTCGAATGTTTTTATAGCAAATTGTAACAATAATAGTATGGCACTAACAAACTTTCTCAAGAATGCTCTTGTAGGTTATTACTTTAACACGCATTATTTGTCTCTAACTGTTTTTCTCTAATACAAAGAAACAAAGAAGTTTATAAATATTAAAGTTATCCAAAAAAGTTAATATGCAAATAATTTAAATTTTTTATATTTTAAACTAAGCGCAACTTTTGCTCCCTTACAAGGGAATAATTTATTTAGCAGGCATGGGTCCATCAGCTAAAATATGATTTGTAAAATGATAAATTGCAGAAGTACGAACCACACCTATACGAGAATTTGATATCATATCCACTCATGTATGAATGACCTCTCCATTTGCTTGAGTTTCAAAGAAACTAACGTGATTATTAATAGAATAGTGTAATGGAGAGTCAGTTATACATCCTACTTCATTGATTGAAAATTTTCTTAAAAAAGTAAAAAAAAAAAAAAAAAAACTGTTTCACAATTGGTTGAAGCGAAAAGAACTTTTAAAAATTAAAATAATTTTTTAATTAAAAAATTTATTGAGTCACGGATTAATTAATTAATCCAAAATTAGATTAGGTCATAAATAAAAAATAATAATAATTAAATATTTTTAATATCAATAATATGTTTTATATTACAAAAATTATGATTTTACTTATAACTTTTAAATATAATGAATAATTTAGTAAATTATATGTACAAAAATAATATAGTTCAAATTATGATAATTTAAGTATTTAATTATTTTATACACAATATTAGTTGCTCCATAATTATATAAAATTTCAAATTTTGAGATTTATAATGTGTATAGTATAATCTAATTTAAAATTTTAGATTCAAACATAAATAACATAAAAAGAAATTAAAAGCTTGATAAGTTCAGCAAAAAATATCTAATTTTAAAATTTTCTCTTATTTTTATGATTTTGACCGATTTTGAATGGGTCAAACCAATTTAACCAATCATCCGATTCTTATAAATAAATTGAAATATTCAATGGTTGGACCATCTAATCCAATTCGATTGTGAAAACTTTACAAAAATTTTTACTTTCAGTGACAAAAAAAGTTATTATGATTCTTATTTTTAATATAATATAAGTAGTTTTAAAAAAATATTTAGTTATAATTTAAAATATGTATATATATATTTAAAATATTGTTAGTGAAATATGTAAAAAATTGTTAAATATCTTCAAAATTATTTAAGTTAAACTAAGTGTAAAAATTTAATATGTTGAAAAATATTATAAAATATTCTTAGGGATTTTTTAAGTAAACCAAATAAATTTTTTAAAATTATTGAGAATCATATTTTTGGGAGGAATGTGATTCTTGAAAATATTTTACAATATCTTATGTCAAGAGAATACTAATTAGTTTATACGCCGACTGTTATCTATCATTTTTTTAATCTATCAATTCTTTATTATTGGATTATTTTAATGTTATGTAATTAATGTTAATAATATTATTTTATGAAGATCTTATATTAATAGCTACAGCTCACAAGCTTAAACTTTTAATTTTCTATAGTTTTTCTTTGTTATAGTATTAGAGTATTTCAAAATTATATCCAAAAAAAATTAATTTTTTAGGATAAGTAGTTAGATAATAAGATAAAGATTTTTAAATATTTAGAATTTTCATTTACATTTTTTTTATATTAGATTTGATTTAATTTTATTTATTTGATAAAATTTATCTAATTTATTAAATATTTTTTTTGTCTCAATCAAACTAATCTAAATTAAATTAAATTATTAACTTTTGAAAAAATCTTGTAATTTTAAATTTTAACAGTACTTATATTTTTAAAATTTGACCCATAATAAATTTAAATTTTTAACAATAAAATTAAGATTAAAATAAATTAAATATAATTTTAAAATAAATTATAGTAAGGTATGGTTAAATTTTTAAAAAATAATTTAATAATTTTATTAATATAAAAATATTTTCATGCCATAAGAATACAAGATTCTTATCTTTTAATTAGGAGAGAATAAAAATCTTCAAAAGAATGAGAATACTCTATTTTTAACAATATAATATTTTCAAAAATATTTTTTTAATTTATATACCAAATATAAAAATGTAACATTTTAAACTTTTTACTTTTAAAATTTTTTTTAAATCATATACCAAATACCCATATGTTGAGATGAGCCTGGCTATTTCACAATAGTACTCTATCTCACTCCATTAAAACCATTTCAATATTCAAAATTCTGAATCAAACCTTTACTTTCTTACGTTAATTACATATTATAGTGACAATGCATGTAGCTGAATGGCTTGGTACTGCCCCGTTATTATGTTTGCAAAAGCATGTATATAATTCATTTTGGCCTATAAATTATTCATCTTTATAAACATCAATACTAATTAACCAAACGCTCTCTGTGTTTTCTAATGTCACTATCATTATTTTAGTTAGATAAATCAAAATACATCATTTTGATAATATATATATATATATATATATGTATATGCGTGCAAAATTTTGAAACGTTTGAGTGATTAACTTGAGAAAGTCATAGATACAGGAAAAAACATGGAAGGTACCAAGCACCACACGTTTTTGTTGAGATAATTAATTGAAGATTCTTAGAATTCTTTGATTTGATACCTTGTGGCATGACAGTTCCGAGTGTGTGGTGATAATCGATTTGGTACTACATACGGCAGTTTCAGTCGTTGTGTTAAAAATCTAACACATTTAATCTTGTGCTGCCCTTTCTCAGTAGTTTCACTATTTTTTTTTTGTCAAAATTATCTATATTTAAAAATTTATTAAATTTTGATTAGTTTAATTCAATTGGTTAATTGAGATTCAAAAGGGTTGGAACACTTCTATCAAAAGTATTTTTAATATTTAAAAATTAATTATACTTTAACTAATTTAATTCTAACTAGCTGATGTCATAAGAAAGGAGAAAATTCTTTTTTAAAAAATATTTTTATATACAAAATTCAAATTTCAGATTTTAATTAAGAAGAATTGAGTTAATACTGTTTTAACCAACTTTAACAATATGCATATAATATATATTAAGTGATATAATTAATCTTATATAAAAATTAAGAGAAATAATTATTGGTAGATTATAAATTATTGAGATTGATGAAAAAATTATGAATACAAAAATTAAAGATTATAATAATAATAATATATAAACGTGAGCTTTCTCATATCTACATGTTTTTTGTACTTATGCAGAATTTAGAAACCTACAGGTGACCTTACGAAAAATCCCCTTCAGTTTGCCTTAAAGTAGAAAAGAAAGCCACCTAAACTAAACCTCCTAATCTTTGAATCATTCAAAATATTTATTTATATTATAATTACTCTCATAAAAAAATAATAGAAGAAAGTTACAATAGATAACTATTTAATTTTATACTTTAAAATTAAAAAAAATGATAGTGTATATATATATATATATAATGAGCTTGAAATACATTAAAACATATATTAATTTTATTTTTTAAAAAAATTAATAATTAATAAAATAATGATCAGTTATTTAATAATTTCTAAATCAAATACAACCTAAGATAATAAGATATTATTGAAGATATCTCTCCTAATATTATTAAAGATCATTTTTCGCACAATATGAATATGCGTTCTGAGTTTTCATTTTCAATCACCTCATTTTCTTTGCATATATCATGATGACTCATCTTTTTTATCAATGCAAAGTAATACGCTTAAAGAGTTTTATATAAGCAAACCAAGGTTTTTATTTCGGTTGATGATGATATATATAATATTCACATGATATAAAGACACAATTTATTAATTTATACAATAAATCATATAATTAAAAATAAAGGAGAAGAATATAATAAGAAATATAATATAAAAGATAAAAAAATAACACATTACGAGAAAATCAGCTCCCATATTCTTTTTGTTAAGAAAATTAATAAAGATATTTGAATTATATACATATTAAATTATCTTAATAAAACTTGAACAAATATTTTTATAATATAATATAAACTTTCTAATGTATATATGGACAATTAGCTTAATAATAATATAAATTTAATAATAAATGCATTTAATTTTAATAATAATAAATTTATTAATAATATAATAAAAATAAAAATAAAAATAAAAGCATTTAATAATAATAAACTCTATAATAAATATTTGTGCTACGTTTGTGTACCAAAAGTATTTAATAATAAATTTTTATAGTATTTTATTTTAGTTTATTATTTTAATTTCTATTTTTTTAAAATTACTTATGTATAAATATATACAAATTTTTTCTATATTAATAAATTTATGTACAAATTGATATGTGCTATTCCAACAAATTTTTATTAAAAATTATATTATAAAATTGTAAAAAATTATAGAGTATCACAAATTGTTATTTTAATTTCTATTTTTTTAATTAATTATGTAATTTCTACTACCTAAACAGAAAACTATTAGGTTATTGTTTCTATTATATATAAAATTAACCTTACTTCATGTAGATAATAATATTATTAATATTATTTTTAAATTATAATTTTGATAGATTTAATGATTTTTTTTATCATATATAGAAATAAAGTAAAAATTTTATTTTTTTTAAAAATATATGTATGTATAATTATATATATACATATATTATGCAAGTGTTATTAATTAGTAATATATGTACGTATATTATTCAATTAGTAAGTTGTTATGATTTTTTAAAATATAATATAAGTAGTTTTAAAAAAATATTTAGTTATAATTTAATATATATATATATATATAAAATATTGTTAGTGAAGTATGTAAAAAATTGTTAAATAATTTCAAAAATATTTAAGTTGAACTAAGTGTAAGAATTTAATATTCTGGAGAATGTTATAAAATATTATCAAAAATTTTTTAAGTAAACCAAATGAATTTTTTAAAATTATTGAGAATCATATTCTTGGGAGGAATGTGATTTTTGAAAATCAAAAATCTATTTGTATACCAAACGGCCTTAAAGTTTGGTAAAAGTTTATATTTTTTATTTATAAGAATCACATTCTTGAGAATGTTATTATCAAGAATACGAATCCCATGAATTTTAAAAAACTTGTTTAATTTACTTAAAATATATCTAAAAATATTTTACAATATCTCATGTCAAGAGAATACTAATTAATTTGCATGTCGACTGCTATTCATCATTTTTTTAGTCCACCAATTCTTTATTATTGGATCATTTTAATGTTATGTAATTAATATTAATAAAATTATTTTATGAAGATCTTTTATTAATAGCTACAACTCTAATAAGCTTAAATTTTTAATTTTTTATAGTTTTTTTTTTTGTTATAGAATTAGAGTGTCTCAAAATTATATAATAGAAAAATTAATTTTTTTTTGGATAAGTAGTTATATAATAAGATAAAGATTTTAAAAATATTTAGAATTTGTATTTACATTTTTTTTATATTTGATTTGATTCACGTTTATTTATTTTATTAAATTTATCCAATTTATTAAATATATTTTTGTCTCAATCAAACTAATCTAAATTAAATTAAATTGTTAACTTTTGAAAAAAAAAATCTTGTAATTTTAAATTTTAACAGTACTTATCTTTTTAAAATTTGAACCATAATAAATATAAATTTTTAACAATAAAATTAACATTAACATAAATTAAATATAAATTTAAAATAAGTCAAATAATAAATAAATTATAGTAAGATATAGTTAAATTTTAGAAAGATAATTTAATAATTTTATTAATATAAAAATATTTTTATACCATGAAAATACAAGATTCTCACCTCTTTTGATGAGAATAAAAATTTATAAAAATATAAAAATATTCTATTCTTAAAAATTTAATATTTTTAAAAATATTTTTTAATCTATGTACCGAATATAAAAATGTAATGTTTTAAATTTTTTATTTTTAATATTTTTTTAAACTGATATGCTGAGCTGAGCCATACTCACTCTAATTATTTCACAAGAGTTATCACTCCATAAAAATCATTTCAATATTCAAAATTCTGAATCAAACCTTTGCTTTCTTACATTAATTACATACTATAGTGACAATTCATGTAGCTGAATGGCTTGGTACTGCCCCATTATTATGTTTGCAAAAGCATGTATATAATTCATTGTGGCCTATAAATTATTCATCTTTATAAACATCAATACTAATTAACCAAACGCTCTCTGTCTTTCTAACGTCACTATTATTATTTTAGTTAGATGAATCAAAATACATCTTTTTGATAATATATATATATATATATATATGCGTGCAAAATTTTGAAAAGTTTGAGTGATTAACTTGAGAAAGTCATAGATACAGGAAAAAACATGGAAGGTACCAAGCACCACACGTTTTTGTTGAGATAATTAATTGAAGATTCTTGAATTCTTTGATTTGATACCATGTGGTATGACAGTTCCGAGTGTGTGGTGATAATCGATTTGGTTCTATGTACGGCAGTTTCAGTCGTTGTCTTAAACATTTAACACATTTAATCTTGTTCTGCCCATTCTCAGTAGTTTCACTATTTTTTTGGCCAAAATTATCTATATTTAAAAATTTATTAAATTTTGACTAGTTTAATTCAATCGATTAAATGAGATTCAAAAGCGTTGGAATACTTCTATCAAAAATATTTTTAATATTTAAAAATTTATTATATTTTAACTAATTGATTTCATTAAAAAAATAAAATTATTTTAACAAAAATATTTTTATATACAAAATTTAAATTTAAGATTTTAATTAAAAAAATTGAGTACCTATCACTTTAATTAACTTTAACAATATGAATATAATATATATTAAGTGATATAATTAATCTTATATAAAAAGTAAGAGAAATAATTATTGGTAGATTATAAATTATTGAGATTGATGAAAAAATCATGAATACAAAAATTAAAGATATTATTATTATTATTATTATTATTATTATTATGTATTTAAAGTGAAATTTCTGTTGGAAGAGATTTATTTTTATTATGAATCTCAGTTAATTTAAATTAGATTAATTAAAGTTTGATGAATTCTTAAATACTAATGAGATTTTGGCTAAAATTATAAAACATTGCATTAATTTGGATTCTTTCCTTTTTAATTAACCAGTGTATTTCTAGTCTTTAATTCTTTTAATTATTTTTTTATTTTACTTATTATATTTATATCCTTTGTTTTCTCTCTCAATTTTAAACATTCGATTAAGTAGAATAAAATTTATCATTTATTTTTTTCCCTATATATAAACGTGAGCTTTCTCATATCTACATGTTTTTTGTACTTATGCAGAATTTAAAAACCTACAGGTGACCTTACGAAAAATCCCCTTCAGTTTGCCTTAAAGTAGAAAAGAAAGCCACCTAAACTAAACCTCCTAATCTTTGAATAATTCAAAATATTTATTTATATTATAATACGTATTAACACCCATCAAGTGTGTGTAAAGATGGACCACACAGACAAGTTAACTTTATCCTACAAATTAAATTGAAAGATTAACAAAGAGTGTGGATGACGATGAATACATAAGCGTTTTGAGTTTCCATTTTCAATCACCTCATTTTTTTGCTGTTTAATTTGAAGCTCCACTTTCTTTCTAAAACAAGGGTTCTCATTAATGTCATGTTGAGTTTCCTATAACGTAAAGTCTTACAATGTCATGTTGACTTGTCATATCTGATTGCAAAGAGAAAATGAAAGCAATCCAATGATGCTATAATAAAGTTGAACCTTAATCAAATTTATGATGTTGCTAATTCGTTGCCAATGGAGAGCATCTCCAGAAAATATATTATGTATTTGGAATTTATTCTTTTATTAAAAGATAATTTGAGATATTGGTAGATAAAACCATTTTCATTTATTTTCTTTTGGATGAATAATGTGAATAATTATATATAAATTATAATCATTCAATTAATTGTAAATAATTTAGTATTATTGTACTCTTGATTAGGAATTTTTCATTAGTTATTTAGTATGGATTATAATTTTAATCTCTTTAAGACTCTTTTGTAGCATTTTAGGCTTTATCAACGTATATGAAAGTTAGAGTCTTGTTTACAATTAATAAACTCACATAGAAAAGCCTATTTAGCATAAGTTAAACCAAACCAATTATAAAATTGAACCCAACTGACTACATTGATTATATACATTGATTTAGTTCATTTTTTTTTATATAAAATCAAACCATTCAACACCCCTAACTTTAGGTTGGAAGTATATTTGCACTATATCGCTCTTGAGTAGAAGTTTATTACGAGCGGAGTATTAAAAATATTCATTGTTAGCCTTTTGTCAATATTTAATATATATATATATATTTTAATATCAAAATTTAATCTCTAATTAATCCAAAATAAATTTTTATTAATATAAATTTTTTATTTATTGACAAATGACTAATAATAACCCGTAATACTAAAATTTTATCACTCGTTCTCACATTAGCAAAGCTTGCAAATCAAGAGCCTTAAATAAGCATGCAGAGGATTGCTCACAATAAATGAAAATCCAGAAATTGCTTTCATAACTACAGGATAAAGTTGGAGAAGTCTATATTACAAGTATAGAGTATTTTCTTTTTATATATTAGGTTAAATTAAACTTTTAGCCCTTACAATTTGTAATTTGGTCTCCACATTTATTTTTTTTAACTTGGTCCCTATAATTTTAAAATGTTTGTAATTCAATCCCTGTCATATAAGAGTGTTCAATTGTTTGGTTTGATTCAATTTTATCTTAAAATTGAACCAAACCAATATAATTGATTTGTTTGCGCTAACTTGATATTTTTATTTTAAAATATATTAAACAAAATTTTAATTTGTTTACATGTTTATATATTTATAAAGTCTAAAATAATAATTTTAAAAAATTTTAAAAGGTTAAAAATTATAATATTATATTAAATAACCAATCAAAAAATTTTAATTAAGATTATATTAATATTAATAAGTAATAAAAGCATACAACTAATTAAATATATTATTTAATAAAATCATATTAAATATTCTTATCTTTCAAAAGATCAATAAATTTGTATAATTAGTTAAAAATATTAAATAATAAGTAATAACTATATAATATAATTATAAAATATACTCTAATTTTTATTATTAAGAGATATAAATATTAATATATATATATATATATATATATGTATATTTGGGAAGAAATAGATCTTCCAATACAAAGTCCATGATTTCGACATAAAGCCAGGATCAATCCCTCTAGCCTTAATATATAGGGTGAAGTATAAAGTCATGAACTCTTCAAGTTTTAATGCTTAATATACCTCATGAAAAGAGAAAAACAACCTTGTTCCTAACCAATGCTTCAAAAGCAAGTGTTATGGTTCCAAAAACTATAGTTTGGGAAGAAATAGATCTTTCAGATGAATGGGTTATGGAAAAAGTAACATCTGCTTTACCAAATTTGTCTCCCAGTCTTATGGAAATAAGACAAAATAAAAAAAGAACTATAAGAATAACTTTCAAAAGAAATTCCTTTAGTATTCCTAGTATTAGATCCATAAAATCCAGTGAAGATTTTAAGACTACAGTAGAACCTTTTAGGAAATCCCACTCTTTCATCTCTCAGACCTCTAGGACTCTTCCTTCGATCATATATATCCAAGGTCTAGATATATCATCTGACCTTTCAAGACCAATTTATTGGCAAACTAAAGATGATCAATCTTCAGTCCAATCACTTACTTATTCTGATATGGTTAAAAACACTATAAACATTATTTCTCAAGATTTTCAGTTAGATAAAAAATTCTTACAAAAAGATTTTTATTCTTTTGAAAATACAAAAAAAAAAAAAGAAATTGGTGTCTTGAACGTTTTAGTTCAAATTTCGAAAAACCTATTCAGGAATATTATTATAGAATCCTAAATAAAATTTAAAAAAATTCTTTTCTTTGAATGGTTTGAAGCTAATGCTGAATATCATTCAATTGATTATCCTTTCAAAATTATTGGTCAAGTTGATACAACTTGGCAAACAAAACATATGAACGTAGTTGAAACAGAACTACCTCTTGTAAAACCTTAATTTATTCCAAATCTCACATTGAACAATGAATTTATTGTTGCTTCACCTTTTAAAACAAAAGATATCTCAAAAGAAGTTGATCCTAAAGATATTCAAAGTCTTATGGAGCAAAACAATTATACAAATTCTTATCTCCAAACTTTAGGAGAAAATATTAATTCTTATTTAAATAAAATTAATGATTTGGTTTTTGAAAAGACTGAATCTAGTAAAATTCCTCAACAACTAATTTTTAAACCATTTGAACCTGCTGCTAATTTAACAAAAGGTTTACAAAATCAATCTTTATCCCAAATGATTGACCAAAAACTTAAAAGTCTAATTGTAGGAGAAACTTATCAAAAATCTAAGTCTTTTTCTAGAATCAAGCTTTCTATAGCTACTATAGATAAGCAAACCCATATTCCTTTGAACCAAAACTAAGCAATTATTTCAAACTAGAAACATTCCACAAAGCTCTATTATCCTAGGGCTACTCTTCTTGATAGAGCCTTAGAAGAGAAAAATCTTTCTCTAAAGCATTTTGATACAAGCCATATATATGCTTGGAATACAGATGGTTTGTCTGAAAATAATATTATGGAAATTCTCCAACAAATGACTATGGTGAGTACAACTTATGCTATGTATCACAATTGCGATGAACAAGTAATTGCTCAGATATTAATAGCTAGGTTTAATAGCCAATTCAAAGGTTGGTGGGATTTTTATCTCACTCCTGAACATAAGGAACAAATCCTTAGTTCAATCAAAACCACAAATGATGGAACTATTGTAATGAATAATATTAAACCAGTTCTTGATGTGGTCAATACTTTCATCTATAAAATTATTCAAGATTTTATAGGTGATCCATCTCTATGGAGAGATAAATCTGCCTAACTTCTTTTAAACCTTTGATACAAAACACTATTTGATTTTAGGTGGTATAAAGATACCTTCCTAATTAGTGTGTACACCAAAGAGGATAGTAACCATCCTTTCTAGAAAGAAAAATTTATTACAGGCCTACTAAATTCCTTAGGTTACAAATTTAGAGAAAAACTTAGGAACTTAACTGGTGATGGCCAAATTTATTACGAAAATTTGAGCTATGGACAGCTCATAGCCCTTGTCCAAAAAACTGCCTTAAAAATTTACTGAGATGATAGGATCTAACATTAGTTTAGCAAAGAAAAAGCACTTAAAAAAAGAATTATGCTCTTCCTGTGAACAATTTGGTTTTCCACCTTGTAGGAAATCCAAACCAAAACAAAAAGAACACCAAAAATCCCAAATTAAGAGTTATTAAAAAACTCCTAAAAGTAGAAAGCCTAGAAACCTTTCTAAATATATTTCTTCAAAACTTCCTATTGATTTACCAAAAGGAAAAATCAAATGTTTTAGATGCAAGAAAGAAGGCAACATGGCTAAGGACTGCAAACTAAACAAAAAGATTAGGACTCTTAACTTAGAAGAACCAGTCTTAGAGAAATCAATATTCTTATGACTGAAACCTCTTCTGAAGAAGAAGAAGAAGAAGAAAGAAGAAGAAGAAGAAGAAGAAGGTGAAGTTTCTAAACAAGAAGTAAATCAACTTCTTGAAAATGATGTTTCATCAAACTCTTACTTTGAAGAAGAAAAGTCTCCAATTAATTCTTTAGAATAAACTTTTAAGGATTCTTTCCAAATTAATGTTCTTACTTTAGAACAAAATCTTCTTTTTGAAGTAATTAATTCTCTTCCTTTAGATGAAGAAAAAATTGAATATTTTAATAAACTTAGAGAAACTGTAGAAACCCCTTCTACATCAAACCACAAGCTTGTCTAACAACCAAAAAATTATGATTTTACAAAAATTATAAAATGTTTTGATAATAAACTGAAACCAGTTACTATACTGGATTTACAAAAAGAAATAATATTTTGAAAAATGAGATCAGAGAATTGAGAAATACTCAAGATCTTCATTCTTTGATAATTAGCCAAGTTCAAGAAAATGAAATGAAATTTTCTAAAAAAGGAAAAGAACTGGTAATTAAGGATCAAGAAGAAGATCTTCCTAAATCATTTCTAAACCTTATTTCAAAAATTTTCATTTAAAATAGTATATTCCAATCAAAATTATTATTCAAAATAAATTTGTTTTAGAAATAACTACGCCTTTTGATACTGGTGTAACTTTAAACTATATTCGAGAAGGGCTTGTTCCTACCAAATTCTTTGAAAAAATCACAGAATCACTTAGCACTACTAGTGGTTCACGATTGGATAGTAATTACAAATTATACAATGTTATTTGTCAAAAATGATGATTTAAAAATTTCTACTTCATTCATTTTGGTAAAAAAATTATAAAATGCAGTGATTCTTGGATCTCCATTTATTAAACAAATTATGTCTTTTAGCATTTAAAAAAAGAGAACTGAAACTGAATATTTCAATAAGAAAATTCTTTTTGAATCCTCCAACCCTCATTTTACAAATTTTTTAAATACAATTTAATACAAAGAAAAACAAATTAATTTTCTAAAAGAAGAAGTTTCTTACAAAATTATAGAAACTCAAATTGCTAAACCTCAAGTTCAAAAGAAAAATTAAAAATCTTTTAGTCTAAATTGGAGGATCGATTTGTTCAGACCTTCTAAAAGCTTTTTGGGAAAGAAAGAAACATGTTGTCCATCCCTACGAAAAAGACTTTGAGGAAAGAAATATTTCTACAAAGTTAGACTAATTTAGATGAACTAGGAACTCTTGGATCATTGTCAAAAGGAAATCAAAGATATCTTAGAAAAGAGAGTAATCAGAAAACGCTAAAGTCCTTGGTCTTGTTCTGCTTTTTATGTTAATAAAAATGCAGAATTAGAAAGAGGTACACCTAGGCTTGTGATCAACTACAAGCCATTAAATCAAGCTCTTCGATGGATTAGGTATCCTATTCTAAATAAGAAAGATCTTCTCAATTGCCTACATAAGGCAAAATTATTTTCTAAATTTGATATGAAATCTAGATTCTGATAAATCTAAATCCATGAAACTGATAGGTATAAGACTGCCTTCACTATTCCTTTTAGACAATATGAATGGAATGTTATGCCTTTTGACCTAAAAAATGCTTCCTCTGAATTTCAGAGGATAATGAATGAAATTTTTAATCCTTATACTAAGTTCATCATTGTTTACATTGATGATGTTTTAGTATACTTTGAATCTATTGATAAACATTTTAAGCATCTTCATATGTTTATTAATGTTATAAAAAGAAATGGTCATGTAGTTTAAAGACTAAAATTAACCTTTTTTAAACCAAAATTAGGTTTCTTAGTCATAACATTCACCAAGGAACAATTGTCTGTATCAATCAAGAAATTGAATTTATAAACAAATTTCATGATCAAATTCTTGATAAAAATCAACTTCAAAGACTTTTAAAATGTTTAAACTATATTGGTCAATTTATTCCCTACTTAAATAACATCATAAAATCTCTTCATGATCGCCTTAAAAAGGCTCATCCTCCTTGGACAAATGATCATACTTCTATTTTCAAACAGATAAAAACTTATGTTTAAAATCTTTTATGCTTGTATCTTCCTATTACACAAGCATTCAAAATTGTTGAAATGGATGCCTCAGATATTGGTTATGGAAGCATCCTTAAACAAAAAGTTTATAAAAAAGAATCATGCATTGCATTTACTTCAAAGCATTAGAATATAACTCAACAGAATTATTTCACAATTAAAAAAGAAATTTTTGTAATAATTCTTTGCATAAATAAATTGCAAAGTGATTTGTTAAATAAAAAATATCTAGTTAGAGTTGATTGTAAATCAACCAAAGATGTTTTAAAAAAAGATGTTATAAACCTAGCTTTAAAACAAATTTTTGTCAGATGGCAAGAAATTCTTAGCATTTTCGATTTCAAAATTGAATATCTCAAAGGCTCTTCAAATTCTCTTCTAAATTTTCTGACTAGAGAATTTTTGCAAGGAAAATAATGCCACCTAAAAAGAAAGACAAAGATAAGGGTATTACCCTTACAGAAGAAAAGAAAAGTCAGGAAAAACTTGAGAAAATTATTAATCTTGGGTCATCTACCTATTCCTTAAAATCTGGGTCTTCAACCCTACAAAATATTGAGTCTTCTACTCATCAACCTTCCTTAAGGAGCCTAAAAGATTATGCAGTTTCTTTAGAGACCATTTTGGCTCTTCAATGAAATCAACAAATTTCAAATCTCCTAAAACCTACTTAGGCAGAAATTGCTTATCCAAATCAATTAATTGATTTCCCAATTAAAACCTTACTAGCCTTTCAAACTAGTAAAAATTTATCTAAAAAAGCTTGGGCAGATATAGTTGAAGAAGATGATTTAGCTTTATCTATCCAAGAAAAATCCCATCAGATAACCAAAATAGGAATTTCCAACAATATAGTTCCTCACCAACCAAAACTTCCTAAAACCAATTATGTCCAAAAACTGAAACAAGATTCTTTGATAAAAATCCTCAAATCCTTGGTTCAAAAATCTTTCCTTCTAGTTTTCATTATACTCCCCCTTCTATTTTGCAAACTCAATTATTTTATGAATTTATTGTAGTAGACACAAAATCTGTTGGAATCAAACACTTTTTCTGATCAAGAAGATAAGTCTTCTCGTGCTTATACCACATTACAAATTCTTAAGGTTTTGTCCCCCTCTGATTGGGGTAGATCTCAACAAAAATAAAAAAAAATTTCAAAATTTTAATCCAAATGGTTACAATTACTAAGACTATTATAGAGCCTGGTTTTGTACCTTTTGGTACCAAGATAAAAAATTTATCCATTCGCGGTTAATTCTTTTCAAAACAGGTATTCATTACCATTTCCCGCAATGGTTCATCAAATGATGGAATTTCTTTGGGCTATGTCTAGAAATCTTCCCTTCTATTATGAAAAATAGTCTTGAATATTTCTCTAAAAGAATAAATTTATGTGAAGATCTTTTCCAAGAAGATCTTTATTTATTTTCAAAATTTTCTTTAGCATAGATCTGCAAATGGAAATATAGATATGGAGTATCTCCATATGCAAAATGCTCTCCAATTCTCCAAAGCATACCTTCTGTCAAATGGTGGCCAAATTTAAAGGCATTGATAGGGTCTCTATCTTGTCCATGAGAAAATGGTTCTTAAGCAACCCCAAATTTCTTCTTGCAGAAGATAAGGAAACTTGTGTTTTCCTTAGCCAAAAATAAAAAATCCAATCTTGTTTAACTTCTTTTATAAATAAAGATGAACTAACCAAACAACTTAATCAAATTCTCCAACTCCTTCAAACTGAAGAACTTGTTAAAGAGCCAATTTCTCCTACAAGTTTCGCTACAGCCTCTTCAGACTCTCTCAAAAGTAATGAAGATGACTATTTCGAAATTAATCTGGATGAGGATGAGTAGTCTTGTATTGTTAGCTGCTCCCCACCTTCGCAAATTTTGCCTCGTCATGGAATCTTCTTAAAGGTAATAATTTCAATTTTCCTATAACACTTTTACTGTGAGCAATTATTTTAATTTTCACTATTGCACTTTTTTTGTGTACATGTGACCTATGACCAAACAATACTTCTTTTAAAAGTCTATATATTGGATTTTCAGGTAGAAGCAAAATTAAGCTTAGATAGACGCTAAAAGAGAGAGAGTTTAGAGAGAGATTCTTTGAGAATTTTATAAATTTAAATTTTTGCGTACTTTTCATTATCCTTTTTCTTATACTTAGCCAGTGCTGATTACTGCCAGTCTGGGTTCCTCTTTATTGTTTTAAATTTTTAATTTTTTGCGTCCGCATAGCATACATGTGAACAACTCCGTGTCGATTCTTACTTCTCTCCTCCTTTCTTTCCCCATCCCTTGATCCTCTTTGATCTTAGATCTTGGCTTCTTGAAAGAGTTAGGAATAGAAGAGTGGTGAGTGATTGAAGAGAGGATATGAAAAAACATAATTAAAATATTAAAATATCTTCATGATATCATTACCTTTATTATATTTTGTAAAAAATATAAAGGGTCAAGATAAAACTAAATCTAAAACTTTTTTTATATAAAGAAAAGTAAATTACCTCTCATCTCAACTTAACCGAAAAATATGAACAAATATACTTTATTATTAAAATTTAGTCTAAAAATATGAATAAATATACATCAAAATAAGTAACTTCTAGACATATTATCACTAAATCAAACATATTCTTATCATCTATGATCTTAGAAAAGACAAATGAATATATATTTAATTTATAATATAAACTGCTATCATTTTAAAAAATAAATCTACTATTTATAATATAATTATTATCAATTCAGATTATTGATAGTTTAAAACATTAAACAAAAGAATTATATATATATATATATACACACACGCGTACACTTTTAGTCTCTTATAAATAAATAACAGAAATAATAACCTTGGATCATCCGCCTATTTTTTAAAATCTTGATCTTCAATCCGACAAAATATTGAGTCTTAATTTTTTATTTTAATACTAAAAGATACAAAATCAAACACTACTATATATATATATATATATAATTTGATTTTGTTATATTAAAATCAAACAAAGATATAATATTCAGTTTACCTTACAAACGTTTAAAAATTAAAGGACCAAAGTACAAAAATATAATAATCTGTCCTCAATAACTTAAATTTATATTAATTCAACCATAATTTAAAATTCCTATTCTTTCACCTCAAAATGAACTGTTTTAGATGCAGAGTACAGATTAACGTTATCAGAGTTACTGTGTATCATAAATCAATGACTACATTTTGAACTGGAAACATTAACAATTCTGTCTTCTACCTATGCGGCATACGTGTCTTCACCCTAGAACTTACAATTAATTATTTGATGTCATAATGACGATAGTGTCAGTTTGAAGTCCGCACTAACAGAAAATTGGGAATAACAAAACATTAAAGAGGATCCAACACCAATTACACTATGTTGAGCTCATCCAATTTCAATTACTCGCCCATCTTTTGCTCGACAAAGAAACGACTCTCGTGAGCCAACCTGGCTCGTTCCTGCATCCGTGAATTTCTCCACAATCGATATGCGGTGGCTCTGTAATATTAGTTGATTAGACTCCTTCAAAGATGTTTCTAGGAAATAAGCAACCTCCAAAAGGGCGGTGTGTAAAAGGAAGGACCACTATCAGCCTATATAACTCAACAGTAAACAATAGAAAAAGATAGTATAGGACTATAGGCCAAATATTTTACTCGTTGACTTCCCAACCCGAGAGCTCACATCATTTCGTGCCCCGAAATATTATCAACTTCGCACGTCTTACAGAACAGACCCAATCCATAACACCTTAAAGATGTCAGGTAGGTCGTAATAAGACTAATAGCTTATCTGAAACATCCATATCAGGCTCCTTTCTTTTTTTGGTCTTTCGGAGACTTAACATCCTTCGTAAGCATTCTTGGAGCTATGGCCATAGCCATGAGCTCTTGGAAAAGTAGCTTACAAGCATAAGGAATGTAAACCTGCATACAAAATCAAAAGCAACAAGATGATGACAATGTTTCAGCACAAGAAAAACTTGGACATGTATTCTAACATGTAAAAAATGAAAAGGATATTAAGAGACTACACCAACAGAAAAGATAAGAGTCTTATTCACCTGAACTATGTCAGTTTTGTTCTTGCACCCTCGGCACTCAAAAGAATTCTTCTTGAGATTTGCAATAGCAATCAAACCGCAACGCTCACAAACATGAACTCTATATGCATCGCTTTGATCAAACAATCTCTCTTTTAGGAAGTGAGCAGCACCATGGGCTATCATGCAATCTCGTTCCATCTCTCCAAATCGGAGACCTCCATCACGGGAGCGGCCCTCAGCAGGCTGCCTTGTGAGGATCTGTACAGGACCTCGTCCACGCGAATGGATCTTATCATCAACCATGTGTTTCAGTCTTTGGTAATATGTAGGTCCAAGGAAAATCATGGCAGAGAGACGCCGGCCTGTATGACCATTATACATGGTCTCAAAACCACGCATTTGATAGCCACATTTGTGCAGAGCTTTGCTGATATTGTCCACCTGTACAGTAGTAACAGAAAATTATAATACTATCGAGTTTAACTTAACCAAAAACCAAGTCATATAAACAGTCTTTAACTAGTAGAAAATAGATACGTAACAGTAAAAGGAGATAGGCTCTGCAGTTTTTATTCACTTTCGGTGAGTCAAAAAATACATCCCATGCATCCAGGGTCATATAATTCTGTCTCTGCTCTTGATAACTCTGGTTGTCCACAATTGACAAATTCTCCATCCTATCTCTTTATTAGACTCAAATTATAAAAGGTATTGAGGACGGAATAATGACACTTGATTCATCAAAAGGTATACAAAACTAAAGTTGAATATATACATATTATTAACAATTTCCTATGTTACCACAAAGGCAATACTTGAGTCAATAACCCCTCCAAAGAATTAAAAAACTTGTAATAATAATAATAATACCACATTGTTCCTGATATGTAAAGGAATTATTGTGGCTGAACTTGTTA
This sequence comes from Senna siamea, assembly GCA_031216115.1. Lineage (NCBI taxonomy): Eukaryota > Viridiplantae > Streptophyta > Magnoliopsida > Fabales > Fabaceae > Senna > Senna siamea. The sequence goes on along the minus strand of CM062355.1, from coordinate 16,630,189 downwards.
ATAAAGATATATTTTTGCATCTGCCACTTCACAATCTGTTGCCCTCTGATCTTTAAGTAAACTACCTAGCTAGATTATCTGTTAAAATTTTAAATTTAATGGCGCATTGTTTATTTCAGGCAAACAGCTTTTTTAGTTTGTAACAGATGTAAAATATGTATAGCTAGAGCATAAATTGTCAACCTGGTCTTCCTCCATATTGACTGAATAACAAGAAGACCCAGTTTCAGCAGCTGGGTTTGACTTATGCAAGCAACTCCAACTTCTAACAAATTAGTTGGCAGTTACAGGAAATGGGTAAAAAGTCTGATGAAAGAATGTTACTTACAGTAACATCTGTAAAAGGGGTAGCATCTCCTTCTTTTCCCATGTGAGCAGCAACCTTCCCCATGATACACTCAATAAGTTGGCCAATTGTCATTCGAGAAGGAATGGCATGTGGATTGACAATAATATCAGGGGTGATGCCTTCCATAGTCCATGGCATATCTTCTTGAGTATAAGTCATACCAACTGTCCCCTTCTGACCATGTCTACTACTGAATTTGTCACCAATCTGTGGTATCCGGACAGATCTCACCCTTACTTTCACAAATCTCAACCCATCAGCATTTGTTGTCAGCAGAACCTACCAAACAAGCCATATCCACAATGGTAAAAGACCATGCTAGCATTCAACTCTTGGGTTATTAACGTGCTTAGACTTAAATTCTAGACATCATTTTTCTCTCCTTATTCAGGATTCAACTCTTATATAATTAATCTACCCCCACCTCCCTCCTATAGTCATTAAGCTTTCAAGTGTAGGCCCAATTAGAGATAGACAAAAGTAAAGAACTACAGTAAAACTTACTTGATCAACAATTCCTGTTTCACTATGACGTAAGCTTATGCTGTGATCACGTCTTGTATAACGTGCAGATTGTCCCTGTGCATCATCCTGAGAAATTGGGGTGGTTTTTCCAATGATAACATCCTCACCAGACACTCTTGTACCCTATTGCATTGTAATACATTGCTTTAGTCCATCATAAAAATTTCATTTTAGGACAAGCAGATTAGGATATTATGACAGCTCAGGCTTAAATATACTCACAGGTGGTGCAAGACCATCATCATCTAGCTTATCATAAGAGCCATGCCTCATGCCCTGTAAAATGGAACTTGGTTAATGCCCAACATACAGCCAAGAGTGGAATTAACAAGCAACAGCAGAACCTAGATTCTCACCATGGTATTAGCTCTGTCAGGACGACCAAAATCTTCTTTGACAAGAGTTCCCATCTTCTTCTCTTCATCCCTTTGAAAGATTAAAATGCAACATCTCAAAAAAACCACAATCACAGCCAAAAAAAAGAAAAGACTATCTAATTAATTTTGGCACCATACACACCTATATGAACGGAAAAACAGAGAACGAAAGAATCCACGGTCTACTGATGATTGATTCATGATGACAGAATCTTCTTGATTATACCCAGAATAACATGCAATGGCCACGATGGCATTCTAAGATAGACACAGGAGAAAAACATTAGATCATGAAACTACTGAAGTAACGAGAAAATGATACAGATGAAGCAGAATTTACAATTCCAGCTGGGAGTTGCCGGAAATGAAGATGCTCCATGGCTCTTGTAGTGACCAGGGGCTTTTGAGGATAATATAGTACATAGGCCAAGGTATCCTAAGTAATGAAGAACAAGAATGATCAATTAGCATCGGCTATAATACTGACCAAAAAGAACAGATCAAATAATTAATCGCAAAATGACAACTAAAAGTGTACCATTCGAAATTGGTAATTGGTTACATATATTCCCATTGCTTGTTTTCCCATTGCAGACTGATATGTGTTACGAGGGGACTAATTGCAACAATTATAGGTTAGTATATGAAGCACAAACATTAATTTTGATCAAAATGAGGACACCAGAATAACACACCTGATTGTGATCAGGAAATGGTATGATAGAAGCACATACACCCAAAATCAATGATGGATGGATTTCACAATGAGTGTAAGTATCAGAATAAGCTTCCTCTGGATTGAGCCTTGCTTGTACAAGATCCTGTTACATTTTTATTAAAAATTAATTTCTGAATGCTTCAAAACTTCTGAATGCACTTACATATGAAGGGTATAGGTACAGACATTAATTGTCATTGAAATCATAGTGGTCTCTTCTTCTTCCGTGTCAATATATTCTATAAACCCCTTGGAGACAAGATCATGCCATCCACCATCCTCTGGGGATTCCTGAAAAGATGAAGTAACCAGTGAGATAATCACAAGAAACAATCTCATCTCCTGAGATACATTTCAGTTCCTACTGGCTCACCCTCTGTTGCAGAGCATGAATATCCTTTTTCTTTATGAGAAGCCTTTGTTTATCCACGATGAATAATGGACGACTACAGCGTCCATAATCTGTATATATGCGCAATTCTTTAAGGCGGATATCTCTAACAACTCCAACTTCAGTATTAACATCAACCTGCAAACATGAGTATTTGGATAGAGGTGAAACTTTGAGATTATTCCATACAACAAGTTACAAGTTTTAAATATTTGGGAACTCTAATATAAATAATGGAGAAATAGAGGGGGACGTAAATCATACGATCCAAGTTTAGAGGATTAAGTGGAGGAAGGCTTTAGATGTCATTTGTGATAGAAAAGTACCATTCAAACTCGAGGGAAAATTTTATCACATAGTTATAAGACCTGCATTATTATATGGTACTGAATGTTGGGCAATAAAAAATCAACGAGCAAAAATTCAACATTGCAAAAATGAGAATGTTGCATTGGATGAGTAGAAATACTAGAAATGATAGGATTAAGGATGATTGCATTAAAGAGAAAGTTGAGGTAACATCTATCATGAAAAAAAAGTTGGTAAAAACCTACCTTAAATGGTTTGTTTATATATAGAATAGACTATTAGAAGTTTTTGTACAAAGAGTTGACCATTTGAAAGATAATCCAATAACTAGAGGTGACCAAAAACAAACAAACAGGAAAAACTATTAAGATAGATCTAACTGTAAACAATCTATCCATAGAAATAAGCCAAGATAAAACATGTTGGTGTAACTTTATCCATGTAGCCGACCTCACCTAGCGAGAAAAGGTTTTGCTGCTTTGTAGCAATTTCATTAGAAGGCCTATAAATAGACATTGCTATTCTCTTTATGAAAAAAATTAAGATGGAATAAAATTATAGAACTTTCTCTCAAATTGAGAGTTTAATTTTCTGCAATTGAAGCTTATTAATTTTCCCACTAACTACATCACAATGTGGCGGTTTGATGATTTGGTGGCTTAACTAGTACATCAACCATTACTGAACCAATCTGGTTTAACTGGTTCAGTCAAAACTGGCCATTCCAAGCTGTTTCTGACCAATCATTATTACCACTAGTTAACGATAAGAACCAAACCAGACGTTGGACCAGCCCAACTAGTCAAACCAGCCCATCTGGTCCAGTTCTGACAATGGTGAATAGATCAAAATAAACACCCTCCTGACCATAGAAACTACTTCCCAACCAACAACACAAAATAGAGTTTCTATGCTGTCAAACAAAATCAAACTAAGAAATAAAACAATTACCCGCCGTCTCAGCTTTCTCAATGTTCTAACCAACATATCAGGATCACGATGTATACCCATCCAGCAACCATTAACAAAGATTTTTGTAGCTTGGGGAATAACTGCAGGAGAAATTTCCTACAAGAATGAAATATAACTAATTTGACCATGGATGATTAGAGAACCAACTAAAGATGAAGGACAAGTGTATGCACCTCAAAATTCTCTGTACCCCATTCTTCCAAAAACTCCAGAATAGGATATGCTGCAGAACCAACTGTTATGTAAACCATCAATGCCAGATTCTTCACCAGTCCACAGGCCTATATAATAGCCATGTCACACAAATAAATACAACAAGAAGGTGAGCTCCTCATAACAAGTAGTAATTTAGGAATGTACTTTGAGTGCTAAGTACTCACTTGTCCTTCAGGTGTTTCTGCTGGACACATCATTCCCCATTGTGAATTGTGCAATTGCCTTGGCTTAGCCAATTTCCCTGAAAACAATAAGGAATGAGAAGAGAAGAAAAGTTACAAATTATTCACAAAGTCCTTAAGTTATGAAATACAACAGTGCATAACTTGTCAAAGGAAATAAAGTGTCCCGTAATTGTGTTATTTTTATAAATGCAATTGTTAGGCTCCCAATAATTAAGGTATACCACTGTAGAGCTAGGCTGGATTACAATGGATATTTAGCCCATCATTGCACCATTAGACAGAATTACACAGAAAACTTGGATGAGTTAAAAGGAATTTCTGCATGTCAGAATCAGTTAGGACAGGGAGAAGATTAGGAAAGGACTGAGATTTGCATCATACAATTAGGAAATAAAAAGGCTGAGGGAGCTACTGGGAGGTCAGGTTTTCAAGAGAAGCTTCAGCTGGGGGCTTGGTGGTTCCTCAAATTTCCAGGCTAGTATATTCTCTTCTCACTCTAAGTCTGCTTACTTTTTGCTATTTTCATCTACTGCTATCAGTAACTGCTGGTTTGTGAGGCTGAATTGTTGGAATTAGCCAATTACCAAGCAGCCATGTTCAGCAGGGGCAAAATTAATTGCTGATTTGATAATGTTCAGATTCACAAGTAATTTTACCTTCACGCCCTATAGGAGAATTAAGTCTTCGCAAGTGAGACAAAGTGGACGCATAAGTTAAGCGATTCAACACCTGGTGTGGAAGACAGAAAACTAAGCACTTTTCCTTTTTTAAAAGAGAGAGGATCTTGAATACTAAAACAAATGAATAATTAATAATTGAACCTGCGACACTCCAGCTCTTGTACCGGCAGCATTTGCTTGGCCCCAATTACCAGTAGCAAGTGAATATTTAAGACCACTGGTGATAGTTTTTGCTTTGATAGCAAATTGCAGGTTAACATCTTTCCCATTATCAACACACTGCATCATTCACAAAGTAGAAGACTGTATACCTTGGGATAGTAGTAATATGGAAACAGAAATACAATAAAGCTGTTAGAACAAACCTTCTGTACATAACCTCTGACATCTCTAGTTAGCTTTCTGAATAGCTGCAATAAAAAATGTGGTAATCAGAAAATGAAAAACATGAAAACACGCATATAAAGAACAAAAAAAAAAAAATCAGGTGGGTGATATGAATTACTAGAGAAACAAACCATTCTAAACAGACCACCGAGTAAAGGACCAGCCAGGTCCAGCCTCTTGTTGCCATAATGATCTCGATCATCTTCAGCCCTCCGACCAAGTGCACATAGAAGAAGACGGTGAATAATATATCTGTGGGACAATGACAAGTATGATAAATAGTTAAATACTTGTGTCAACAAAATGAAATTAAGACCTTAACAGGAACAAACTTACCCAAAATAGTAAGCTTTCTTTGTTTCACAAAATTCCCCAACACCAACATGAGGGAGCATCTCCTTTTGAAGGATCTCCTTAGCATACCTGCAGATTATGAAAATGAAACAGATGTAACTCTTGATCAACAAAGGGTGCAAAGAAATTACCCTAGGATTTCATGAAAAAATATACTCACTTAATTCTCTTTTCCTTAGTTACACCTACAGTTGATCCTCTTTTCCCAATGTAGTCAAGAGCAACCTGAAGTAAAATAGGATATTATCAATGAAAGAATATTGCCCTAATAGCAAGCAGCTTCAACTCCTTCAACAATAAAAGCAAAGAAACACTTAGAATAACAAGAAAATCATGCATCAGATAACACAATCTTAAATTAATAATAATATCACATAAATTGAATCATCTGAAATTAAAAAGTACCATTCAACAACCAATCAGATACGGACACCATATAGATGGGGAAGACAGTAAGATTTCTTTTTGGCCAGAGGGAAGACAGTAAGATTGAATATCCAACAACATAAAATGGGAAAGAATTCAAATCAAGGCATGAAAATGAGGGAAATCGTTAAGCTGGCTTACAAAGAACTGGGGGGAAAAAAAGGACCAGCAAGAGGAAGCAGTGAAAAGGTCAGAGTCCGATGAACTAGGATTGTATAATCATCTTACTAGCATAAAAAATATCAATTCTGGAATAAGCAAGCAGCACCTTGGTAGTAAGCAAAAAGAAAATAATAATACTAGCAGAATCCCACCTGTTGATTTTGAATTACAAATGCTTCTTCCAGGGACGGACGAAGTAGCTCCATCATTTGAGTGTCAGAGAAGTCATAACATATATGTTCAAGTATATCTTTGTCAGCAACAAAACCCAATGCCCGAAAAACAATAATAATAGGAATTTCAGTTCGAATGTATGGAAGTGTAGCACGTATATACTGTCCCGAAGAACCCTGAAGCAATAAAAAGGCAGAAATTTAAACACTACTAAAAACATATCTAGTCATTAGCCAGAATGTTAATTAGTATCTTGAAGAACAGCATCTGGTAATAGAGAAGACCTATAATTCACATTACCCCTTTGGAACTAGTTCGAGAGAGCATGCGCACAAACATAGTACTGGGCGGTCTGTTCTGGGACTCTGCCATAGACCGAACTTCAGCGACATAGGCGTACTTGTTAGGCTGCCTCTTCTTAAAGACATAGACATGATTGGTGCTCATCTTCTCTTGAGCGATTAGAACCTTTTCACTCCCATTTATAATGAAATAGCCACCTTGATCATATGGACACTCTCCAAGCTCAGTCAAATCCTTCTCTGAATTCTGGTACAGTGTGCAATAACTTGACCTAAGCATTATAGGAACCTAAAAAGATCAGAGGCAACATGAAAGAAGTAGATGAGAAGTCAATCACAAAATAAATTTAACCGTCTAAAACTAGATTTTATAAATGACGCACCTTCCCTATGAAAACTTTGGTAAAATCCTGAGTTTCGGTGACTTCTTCACCATCATGCCCTTTTTTTATAACCCTCTTCGTTACATCAACATACAAAGGAGCTGAATATGTAAGATTCCTCAACCTGGCTGCCTTTGGAAACAAGGTTGCAGTCTCTCCATCAGACTCGGTCATCATGGGCTTACTCAAGTAAATCTGACCAAAGCTAATCTTATAGATAGTCTGTAACGAAACCCAATATCATTAACATACACCAGAATATCTAATACGCTGAACTTCTATAAATTGAACATAAATCTCAATGAAAACAGACGCATATTTCAACAATTTGAGGTCTAACAATTCCAAACTCATGGCAAGAAAATATATATCAATAAATAAATAGGGCATGAAAAATTATCCTCATAGAAAGTGTACCTCAGCAAAATCAGACTGGTGACCCGGATTATGCTGAGACTCGGGTCGGATTTCAATGTCAGCAGACTCGTCGACAATTTCCTGCATGGTATTTTGGATAAATTCGTCGAACGAGTCGAGCTGCTGACGGACCAGACCCTTCTCTTCGAAGTAGGCAGAGATCACGGCCCATGCGTCCTCCTGGGTGATCTCCTCTTCGTCGTCGTCCTCTTCTTCCATCATTTGCTGATCGTACTCAAGGTCATCTTCCATGGTTTTCTTTCAAAATTGGTATCTGAATTTTAGTTGGACTGAGCTATGTAATCAAATATTCAAATTACTGCTCTACTTCTTTTCCTTTTTCTGTACTTAGAAATCTTTTGTAATTTTTGGGTTCTTCTAGAGTTCTGCGCTTGGATTATCGGAAAGAAACAGTGAAGTGAAACCCTGGGAAAGCAAAGGGTTGGGGGTTTCAAATGTCGGGAAATGGAGAACGGAGTGCGGCTGTGAGATTATATAGGGCCGGTTTATGAGTTGGAGTACAAACCAAAACAAAATAAATAAATAAATAATTTAGTTTTAATAGCGTTAATAAATATTAACGGTCAAACGGTAAATTAAATTTTATTTAATAAAAAATATAAAAAATATATTTTGATATTATGTAATTTATAAAATAAAATATATATAAAAAATGTAAAGAGTGTGATTTGATAATATTTTATTTTTTAAATTTAATGTATTTTATTTTTATATTATTGAATATAATTTAATTTATCATTTAATAATTAAGTTAACATATAATAATATGGCTTCTAGTTAATTTTTTATTTATTTTATTAATGAAAAAATTGAATTAATTGAAGATTAATTTTTTAAAGATTAAATTAAAATATTTAATTTTTAAAAAAATTAAATTAAAATAACATATATTTTTTAAAAACTAAATTATTAATTTATTAAAAAACAATGATAGCCAACCTGCCCAAACTTTTTGAAAGGGAAAAGTTAATCTCCGTATTTTTTTGTTTTTGGTAGATTCTTCTTAAAATTATTTATTTTTCTAAAAAAATTAAGTGTTTGGCTTGTTGTATTGTGAATCAAACCAAACTTATTGATTCAACTAGTAAATTGATAAATTAAAGATTAAGCTTCAAGCACGTCTAGTCCATCTAGTTTGATTGGAAGAAGAAGGAGAAAAACACTTTCATTTGTGTCATCCTTCCCACCATTGAAGGCTTCTTCATTAATAGGTATGTTCATTCTCATTCTCCTAGTCTCTTTGCTACCATAAGTAATTTAGGGTTTAATCCATTCAATTTCACAAGAAATCTTCCATTGCTAGTAGAATCCATAACATTTTTTAATTTTTGGTTAAATTCTTTGTGCTTCTATGGGTTATTTCTTATCATTGTCGAGAATTGTTCTTCAATTTCTATAGAACACCTAGAATGGTTGTTATTAATTGCACAAAATAGTATGAAGGAAAAGAGGAGAAGAAGAAAAAAAAAACTCATGGAAGCATTTGGGATGCCTTTGGATTGACTTTTTTCTTTGAAAAAAGTATTTTTTTTTTCTAGTTAAAAAGTACTTCTGATAAAAATTTAACTCGTTTGAATTGACTTCTTAAAAAATAGAAGCATTAAAAAAAGTTAAAAATGAGATTTTTTTTCAAAAGCTATTTTTTTAAGCTCCCTTAAAAAGCACTGCCACTAAACCAACATGTATTTGACTTGAATAAATCAAGCAGGTTTTTGTTGGAACCGAATGATCCAATTGTAACTCGATTGATTTGCTTGAATTTAAACTAGCAAAATGGTGCAAGAGGAATCAAACCATGAACATTATGAAAGAATGGTAGATCAATTGTCATTACACCACAATGTTATTTTTTTAAATATAATGTATGATAATTTATTTAATATATTTTACAAGAAACCTTTGATAATAACATTTTATATTTTTAATAAAAATGGTTATAACTAAATTTTTTGTGTATAACTAAATTACTAATTGTTATTTTAAAATATATTAGTATATATTATTTAATTATTTTTCTATAATTATATAATTATATAATTTTTTAATTTGTATGTATTTCTAAAATTAAAAATTATTATATTTATTGTGATAGAAATTAATATAATCATTTTATTAAATTATTATGAAAAATAAAATAAAATTTTTATTCTTTTATGATTGTTTATGATTTCATATTTTTATTTAATAAGACATATAAATTTATAATTAAAAAATTTTAATTTATTTTACTCATCCAATCAAATTTTTAGTGACATAATAGTTGATATCTCTCAAAAAATAAAAGTATAATTTATCTTAATTTTTTAAAAAATATAATATTCAAATATATTTATTTACTAGTAAATTTACTCATAATAAGTATTTTTACGCATGTTACATACAAGCACCTTTTTTTAATATAAAGTACTTTTTATTATTACATCCAAATGCAAAAAAAAATTTTACTTTTTATAAAAACTCTATTTTAAAAAGCCCCTTAAAAAAATATACTTTTTTTAAAAGCCTACCCAAATCGGTCGTTGATTCCACAAAACCACGTAAGAAAAAAGAGACTTTTCTGAGTTTAAATTAATTTTATGATTGCTAAGCTTTAAAGAAACTTCTAAAATTTTTAATAACCCAATTTTCCTTCCTTGGTATAAGTTATTTTTAACAAGTGGTATTAAAGTTTGGACTCTTAGTAAAGAACTTAACAATGTCAAGAGGTTAAGGCTTGTATTAATTTGATGATAATATTTAACAAACCTCCTAGATTTATTGATGAAAATTACAATCATTGAAAACTTAGAATGAAATTGTTTGTTGAAGCATTAGACATTGACTTTTGGGAAGTCAATGAGGAAGGTCTATATGTTCCTATATAAGTATAAAATGACCAAACTTATTCTTACAAGTGCATTGAGTCAAAATGAGTAATTTAGAGTTTTAAATTGTGGAAGTACTAAAGATAATGCGAGAAGCTCTTAAAATTGTTCATGTGAAAACTAGTGTTAGAGAGAAGCTATCATAAATGCTCTCACACACCATTATAAACTTTTAAAACTAAAGCAAGATGAATACAATAAAGAAATGCAAGTGAGATTTACTCAAATTATTAATCATTTAGCACATCTTGAGAAAAGTTATTCAACCAACGAACAAGTACATAATATCTGGAGGCTTCTTATCAAATAATGGCAACCTAAAGTGATAGCCATTGAAAAACCTCAAGGAGCTTTAACAAAATCTGGCTCAACTTTGTTTGGTAACCTCCAAGAATATGGAAAAAAAATTCTAAATTAACTTCACCTTGATGAAGAGCAAGACAAGAGGAAAAACTTGTCCCTCAAAGATACATAATCATCTCATCAAATTGAAACAAGTTCCTCAGACAACTTTGAAATCTTTGAGGAAAAATTTGACCTTTTTGTGAAGAAATTTGAAAGAAAAGAATTCAATTTTAGAAAAGAAAATTCAAAGTTCATCTTCAATTTTCACTACTTGTTAAAATTGTGAAAAGCTAGAATTGGAAAAGTAGGATTAACTAATGTGTTATTTAGTTTAACAAGAGGGAATTCAAATTGGTAGCATAGGAAGTGAACAAAAAAGCAAGCTGTAGTTATCTAAATACATGAAAGTATGGATTTTCTTATGTGATTTTATAGCTCCATGAAAATTCTTGGCTTAGGTTGTTTTATGGTTATGTAATAATTTGGCATGGTAATGTATATTAGGCTTAAAAGTTATTTTTTATGGAATTGCATAATGATCTTGGGATTCATTCACATGAGGAAGCAAAGTGACCTCGGATTTGGAATTGTGCATGAATCTCTCTTCCACGTTTGCTGTATGGCTATCAACTAGTTGTATGGACACTCTTGCAAGCATGTGATTGTATAAGATAGTTATAAAATGGTACATAGCTTGAAAACTTGGTAGAGAAAGCATTACGTTGGCTTTGGTTTTAATGGAATGTTCTAATTTGCATTCTTTTATATTGAAATAGTATAAACATTTGATATGCTAGCTATTAAGATGTTTCCATCTCACTCTTGTTTCCTTTTTCTTCTAAACTAACCATTTTAGAGATGAATGAGGCAAGAAAGACCCAAGGGAGAGACTAGATGCAATTAGGGTCATGTATATATTCTTTTTGGTGTTTTATGGCTTATGGATACACATTGTGAGTTGGTGTTGTTATATAACTATGGAAGGAAGTATGATCAATTCCATAATGGCCAACTTGATTTTGATGTAAATTTTGTGTAAATGACTTGAAATCATGTAAACTTTAGTAGAGAACTAAAGAACATCTTTAGAAGCATGACTACTAATTTTCATAAATTTCTAAGATGTTTAATCCTTCCAAATAAGGCCAAAAAAATTAGTACTTAGTGAAAACCAAAAAAAATTTATGACAAACTATATTTTGGCATGTTTGTTTGTGGAAACTAAACCAAATGAGCTTGTTTGGCCTTGAAAATTGTAATGTATTTATTTAGAGTGTTGATAATTATTTCTATAAAAAATTCATGAATTTTTAAGGGGTTTAACTTGGCCAAACAAAGCTAAAAAAATGGCTAGTAATGAGTTGAGTGACCAGAAGAAGAAGAAAAAGAGAAAAAGAAGAAGAAGAAGAAAATCACCATAAATAAAAACCTTATTATTTACCTCAAATTTGCAATGAAGGTATCCTCCTAATAAGGAGAATACCACTGGAAAGCTTGGAGCCAATTGCCACCTTGTGCTATGTTATTTGAAACCTTTTTTTTAGAGGTTTTAGTTTTATGACAGTTTAGGACTTATCTTATATTTGGCTTCTCTCAATTGACAAACCTTGGCATTTTTGGCTAATATTTGATAATATGATAAAGCCATATATATCTAAACTATAGTAAAAAAAAATCCCATCCAAAAATCCAAACTTCTCCCTTAGAAAATGACTAAAACACATAATCTACCCTAACATGCTGACATCACAAATTAGCCACAATTTTTTTAAGGTCTTTTGCCCTATCAAATCAGCTCTTGTTCATGTGGAAAGATCTAGGATTGATATTATATCTATTATATACCATTAAGAACTTTTAGTGCTAAGTTTTCTTTGGTTTCTCATAGGTATCCTCATATTGGAGGAAATCTTGTTCGAGACACTATTGGGTACTAAACTTATATTAGACCCAACCAAGTTGATATTTTTAAGGATTGTTTAATAGGGAAAAAAACACAAAATTGTAAGTACACAGACTTAAACCAAACAAATAGGACAGTATTCAGCTAGGCAACTTTGGAGAGTCAAAACCTGGTCTTACAACTATTATAAATACATGAAGCATTCCATGGCACTACTACACATTATAGGGAGTAATTATAATCTATATTTGGTCCTAAAATTAATCCCTACAGCCAACTATGCAAGCAACATCATATTTGGAAAATAAGATAGCATGACAACAAAGTACATTTTTATCTTATGATTGATGCATAACTTCTTGTACAAAATTCATCTAAGGATGAAGCTTGTGTAATTATTTATATTGTGATCTCAACTTTTTGGAACACTAAATATTTTCTCATTTGACCATGTAGATTGGGAGATATGCTCAATGTATGGCTATCCATATTAGGCAAAAATACCAATTTTTCATGAGATTTGCAATCTCCATCCTAGACTTGCCCAAAAGAAGCCAAATCATTTCTAACAAAATTATAATCATAAATAAAGATAAAAAAACCCATCCATGGTACATTTAAACCATCAACACAAAATTTAGCCCAATAGGTTCCTAGTGCAAATTTAGTATAATACACGTAAAACTAAGAAGCTCTATATTAAAATCAGCTACAAACCATATATTTGCTTAACAACCTCAAATATTTGCACCAAAATACCTACAAGAGTTTATCTTCACACCATTCCAACATATAATTATATCAAAATACAACCTTTTGTTCATATTTGCACACAAAAACATATCCTTTTTCACATGTACAAATTTATGAAAACAAGTTTAACAATTATGAGTACCACTTAAGGGCATTCCCCTCTTGCATATTGTCTTAGTGATAAGGTAGTCCTAAAAATGTTAGTGAAACAACAATAAATGACATTTTTATCTTAGTAGCTAATGGAAGTTAAAAACACATATACATGAAAAATATATGGCTAATCATAAATGTGGGGCATCACAAAGCTTTAACACATACAAAATGGCAAGACTTTCATATTTTAATATGTGAGCTTGCATATTACTTGGGTTGGGTGGTGACAAGCAATGACAAGATGGTAAAGAGGGCATGAATTCCCTCATAACCACAAACTTGAGGGAGTTTTCTCATTCTCCCATGCATATAAATCATAATCATAAGAAAATTCAAGCAAGTTAGGTCATTCAAGACAATGTGAACCAAGATTTATATACATACAAGCACATATACATATAAGAAATGATAGTTTTAACTTGTTTCTTCAGATAACATCTCACTTCCAAGACCCTTGTTATACTTTTTCCCTATTATCAACTCCATCTTTTAACTCATGTTTTTAACCACGTATGCAAGTTGTTACTTCTATGTTCCTAAACTATCATATTTTCTAGTTTTACCTTGGTTTCTTTACTTTAAGGCCAAGTTAAAATTATATTCTCTTCCCTATTTCTTATTAAATTGACTCATGTTAAAATCTAAATTCTAAGTTTTCATTCTCATCTTTATTCCTTTATGCACCAAATTCTTGTAAAAATCACCAAAAAAGTTACACAATTTTTTTCACTCCAAATTTAGTTTTTGATCAACCTTATATCATAAATATTGTCCCATGAAAAATTTTAGAGCCAAAAGTACTCCCTAAGTATGGTAGTTATAGCCCTTAAGTTGGGTGTTTCATATTCATGATAGATTCATTTTTTTTTTGTTTTTTCACTTTTTCAAGGCAAAATCCTTCATTAAATTGAATGATTTTTAGTTCTTAAATAGGTCTTTTTGTTCACTATGCACAGGAACAAGGTCAGGTTAAAAGGATGGTGTTTTTTAGCCAATGTGTGGCAACAATTATCTAATAGCGAAGGTCCAGGAGAGGGTCGGGTCATAGTTGAACTACATGGCGCGTGCTTAGGCTAGGTGTAGTAAAGTAGAAAGAGTTATACCTTGACTAATAGTTATAGTTTTTGGTTTACTGATAAGAGCTCGATCTAATAATTGGTATCAGAGCCAAAGTCACGGGTTTGATTTTCGATGGGGCAATTTTCTGAGGGGAGATTGTTAGTTAAGGTGTGGCAGCAATTATCTTATGGTAGAGGCTTGGGTGGAAACTGAGTTGTAGTCAAACCATGTGACACTTGGCTTAGGTGTAACTAAGTAGAAAAAGTGTCACTCTGACTAATAGCTATAGCCTTTGGCCTAGTGGTAAGCACTCGATCCCACAGTGTTCAGTCCTTGAAAACTACAAAATGCCAAACCATGTCAGAATCAAATGTTTTGTCCTGATATGCATATGCTCAAAATTTTTTGGGAAATTTATTCATGAGTTTAATGGGGTAAAATACAAAAATCCTTGAATAGCTCTAATTTGTCCCAAAAAATAAGAAAGCTTGTTGTCATGAGTTTTTAGATGCCTCAAAACCTATTCTAAAGCACTACAAAAATTGTAATATACTCCAAATCAAAGGTTTAATAAGAGAGGATTAAAACACCAAGTTTTAGCTCCTAACTCACTCTCAACAAAATAGAACCACCCTTGATGCCATATCTTAGCCAATTTTTCTAATATGGTTCTTTTTTGCTCAATTTCACGTTGTTTGCGGGAATAATCAATCTAAAAATGTTCTTTGAGGTGAGATAAGGGCTTCTAAATGTGAAACATTAACATGTAACGGAGAGAAGTCATTTACTTTGTCAAAAAAACTTATGCTTCCTCACATGCATAAATTCTATTTAGGTTTGTGGAGGTGTAACGAGCTAAACCGTGCTTTGCCTTGCTTGGGCATGATGGTTAAAATAAAAGGCAACACTAGTTTGGTAGATAAAGAAGAAACACACTAAAGCTTGAGTGATTGTAACATCCACTTCTTAATAAATTTTAATCTTGTTTGATGAATGTAACCTAACTAATCTATATGTATGTGACATTGATTTGTGCATTAACATTAGTATGTAATTGCATTTGAGTTTTATGTGAGGATACGGATGAAAATGAAAGAGAATATGGATAAAAGAGAAAAAGGAAAGTTGGCAACTTAAGGTTAATAAGGTATTAAAGAAGGAAAAATATCAAAATTTGACCATACGAATAAAAATATAATTTTTACTAGAAGAATAAAGTAGGTAATTGAAATTTGAAAATTTCTCTTTAGGCAGTGTGGGATAAAAATATAATTTGCCTATTCTACAACATCTCCTATTACTCTCTTTCTTTTTATTCTTTTTTTTTTGCTCTACTTCCCTATTCTTCTCAATTGCACGCCTCTCTCAATATGAACGATTAGTCTGGTCTAATTTTTAAACTATTACAAGTGACCATTCAACTTAGATTTAACTTGACAGTTTTTTTGGCACTTTAGGGCACTTTGTAATTTAAACCATGAAGGGTGAAAATTACATTTCTAATCTTATGGGGTCACAACACAATTATTGAAAATTTAGGAAAAAAGTTATATTTTTACCCCACAATTGTTTGGAGAGGAATTTTTAAATTCCAGTTACCTACTTTATTCTTCTAGTAACAATTATACTTTTATCTCTAAGGTCAAATTTTAATTATTTTTTCTTTGGAAAATACCACCTTAGGCCTAAGTTTCCAACTTTCATCTAATGTTAATGCAAAAATCAATGAGACATACATGCATATTAATCAGGAAACATTAATTAAATAAGATTACAATAATTTTACAAGTTATTAAGCAATGGATGTTACATTCACTCAAGCTTTAATGTGTTTCTTCAATGATTTTTCAACTTTCACCCTTCATGGTTTTGATAGGGAGTGCATTGAATCCAAATCTCAAATTCTAATAAAATCTATTATCTCAAATAAACATTAAGAAGATTGGAGATGTTTGTCTTTGATCTATGATATTCATAGCATTTTCCAAACTTTCCCATTTTGTTCCTTTTCTTAGATTCCCAAAAGTGCAAATTAGGTTGTCAATTGGTTGGCCACTTCAGCTATCTTGAAGGTGTGCTTCTTGTGGTTTTGTGCCTTCTGTTGTGATTTTGTGATTTTTCTCAAATCAGATCTCCTACTGTCTGAGAGTGTGCTGTCCCCTACTATCCATTCCATCTGAGCCATCTGTGTAATCCAATGTGCAATATCCTACCACATCCCTTTTTTTCGTTTAAAACATATCAAAATGCATTGTTTTACTTAGGTAAAATGGTGTGTTTCAAAAAAAATTTTGACCTTTTTGTTTCTCAAAACAGTGCGTTTCAACATAAATGAAAAAAAAAAATGCTGAAATCGAGTTTCCTATGCTGATATTGTAAATAGAAATAAGGAATGAAATAATGCAGCAAAACATTCAGACTTGCTTAATCACTTACACTAGCAAAACATTGAGACAGCTGTCCTCAATCTTCTTCAAACATTCAATCGTTTCTTCCAACATTCAGAGAGAGGACATTCTTCATCTTCTTCAAACAGAGCAACCATTTCCTCAACACTTTGTTGCTCAAGCTCCCACCTATTTATTCAAGGGAATATGTATGTTATTTTTATTTGGATCCTAACTTTTTCATTTTTTACTTGCTCTCTGTTTTTCCTTTTACTTGTACTATGAAGTTGGACTTGATCTCTTTTTCCCTTTTACTTGTTATTTTTACTTTTTACTTGATCCTTTGGGAACATATATGATTATTTATACATATCCTGGGTTTATATGTTTATTTATCAGCCCATTAAAAGCAAATTCAATTAATTTATTTGATTAATTAACCAAACAAAACCTTCATTTACACTTGATTTGTCCTCAATCACCAAAGATAATTTAAAGAGGTTATATATGTACATTAAAAAGCTACCTCTTATTGCTCCAGATCCTGTATTCATGTCTTATCCTTTTCGCTGGTGAGAGCCAATTAGAGGAACCTTGTTTGAACTTCAAACCTCAAATTTGTATGATTCTCAATTTGTCCAAGGATTTCACGAAGGAAAAAAATGACAGGTCTAGTTTTCTACTTTCCCCCAACCCCCTTTTTTTTTTCTTTTAAATTTCGGAGCCTGTATTAAGGAAGCTATACATCATGACATAGTCTTTGGTCTCCCTGACACATTTTTCTTACAAAGAAAAAACTGATTGTTTATGTGATTTAAGATTTTAGAAAGAGTAAATTATAAATTTGGTGAAGATGTATAATCTCTTACTTTGATCATTGATTAATTCTTAATCAATCTCGTTTTTTGAGTAATATGATAAAATAAAAGTTAAGTAACAAATTGATGTGAAAATATTATTTTGGTTGTTAAATAATGAATTACATTCCATTTAACAATAAAAAAGTATAACAAAATACACTAATTTTACAAATTACACAGAAAAAAGTAGAGTGTGTTTCAATTTTGTTTAATTTGTAAATTTGATATATTTTATATTTTTATTGTTAAATTTGTTAAATATGATCGAGTTTATTATTTAAAATTAGTATTACCAAAATGTATCATTGTCAATGGGCTGACCTATTTAACTTACCAAATTGAAGGGCTTGAGGAGAAAAATTTTGACCTATTTAAAAATAGAATTAAAAGGATTGACCTACCAAAACATAAAAAATAAGAAAAAAATAAATTTTATATATTAATACAAATTAATTTATAATAAATATAAATATATAGATTTATGAGATTTTTTGTATTATGGCAATATTTTATACTTATCAAATAAAAAAATTAATTAATAAATAATTTTTATTAAAAATAATTTAAAGTGAAGACAATATTAAATTTTAAAATAAAAAAACTAATTTAGACATATTATTTTTATTACAATAGATTTAATTTTCTTCCACTTGTTTAATAAATGGTAAAAAATAAAAAAAATGAGTAATATCATATTTTACTTTTTATTAAATATGATTTTAAAATATTTTTAAAATTCTAAAACAAATTAACCTGCCTACTAACCCGTTTAATCCACTAGTTAAAATGGGTGAACTTGAACTTTTATTAAATTGGTTGGCTGATTCGTTTCAACATTTTTATTTAATATTTAAGTTAGCCTTCATTTGCATCAACATATTAGTTAACTTTTTATTATTTTCATTAACTAAAGATAAAATTAATTAAAAATTAATTTTTAAAAAATTAAATTTAACATTTTAAGTTGTAGAGATTAAATTAAAAAATATACAATTTTTTGAAACCAAATTAATAATCTTAGCTAAAATAAGACTAGGTTGAATGGTCACTTTGTTTCTTTGTCATGCATGTTTAAATATCAGGTGCCCTGCCAAACTTTTCACCTAATAGCAATTATATGACAGCATCAAGTCAGCTGGCTCGCCTCATTTTGCTTCCTCACGTTAACCAAAAGGGTTGGCTATGATGACATTTTGAAATTTAAAAAGTTAGATTCCTTCTATTATGATGCATGCCTCAAATATAAAAGTAGAGAAAAGTTTGGCCTAGTCTAGGCCAAATTAGAAGCTTAAAGAACATAACAATAATAATTACATATAGTAATAGATTTAATTAATTATTAAAAATAGATAAATCAAATTAATCACAATTTTATATTATTATGTATGGTTTTAAAATTTCTCATCCATAATTTCCAAAATTATAGGTAAAAATAAAAAATAAATATAAAAGTAGTCAAAAATTAAAATACATAAAAAGAATCCAAAGTTACATGAAGATAATAAAAATTTAAATAACTTTTCACTAATTTATTTTATTAAAACTTCCTCTCAACATCTCTATACAACAACTACAAACAAACAAGATTCTAACTACCATGAGTGTTCAAATTCTACAATCAAAACTATTCAACTCATATTTACAGTGTAATATTGGTCAGCCATAAGTCGGGTTCGGATCTATAGTAAAAAAATTGTACATTTCAATGCATTAAGAGAAAGATAAAAAAATTTAATTTTTAATCAATTTATGATAAATTTTTTTATAAGAATAAATTTTTTATTTTTTTATCTCTCTAATAATGTAAAAAAATATATTATTTTTTAAATATACAAAATTCGAACCCGTTGTAAAGGCTTACCTACCCTCAATTATGGACTCAGTGCTAGTGAGAGACATTGAGGAAGAATTATGAGTCTGTCGAATCTCTTCAAATGTTGGGTGTGATGAAAAATTAAAATAATGAGAAAACTCAGACCATAAATCACTAGATTTCATCCGTTGCAGCAAGTAGGTATTCATATCCTCACTTTCATATTCCCCATCATCGTCTTCATTCTTTCCTTCTAAAATTTTCACTGCTTGTCTCATTGTAGGCCTGGCTTTAGGTTCAGGATATGCACACAACAAACCCAAATTAAGTACTCTCTCCACATCTTGCTCATTCATTCCTCCTTTCTCCTTCAACCTCACATCAACTGCACTTATTATTTGTCCTTTTACCATCAATTGCCACACCCACTCCACCAAACTTGGCTTTCCTTCCTCTATAGGTCTTCTTCCGCATATTAACTCCAAAATCAAGATCCCAAACATGTAAACATCAGTTTGAGTTGATGCTCTTCCAGTTTTAATAACTTCAGGAGCCATATAACCCACTGTTCCAACCACTTTAGTGGTGCTAGCAACTTGATGATGGTCATGTACACGAGCTAACCCAAAATCTCCGAGCCTTCCATTCATGTCCTTATCTAGTAGCACATTGCTGGCTTTGATGTCCCTATGCACAACTTTAGATTCCCACCCTTCGTGCAAGTATAATATCCCAGAAGCTACATTTATCAGAATTCTTAATCTTTCTTCAAAGTTTAGGATCTTTGTCTCATCATCACATTCAAACACTCTCTTGTCTAGACTCCCATTTTCCATGTAGTCATAGATCAATAAGAAATTCCCCATATCTTCCTTGCACCATCCTCTCAAACCCACTAAATTTCTATGCTTCAATCTTCCTAGACTGGAAATTTCCGCAAGAAATTCTCTTATTCCATTGTTTTCATGGGAGATTCGCTTCACAGCAATCTCTGCTCCTCCTGCTAATACACCCTTGTAGACCTTACCATTCCCACCAATTCCTATCACATTTTCCTCAGAGAATCCATCTGTTGCTGTTTCTATTTCTTCATATGTCATTCTGTGTGGCCAGTACTCTAATTCCCAATCCTCCATTGCTTCTCTTTCCCTTGCTATCCTTCGCTTCCTCTGAATTAAAAACAATGCTAAGAGAACTATGATACAGATAGTGAAGAAAATCCCTACTGTAATTCCTGCAATAAACCCTTTGGATTGAAAAATTGAGTCCTTTGGAAGAACAAAAGAAGGCAAGCCAGAAGTAACGAGTTCTTGGCTTAACGAGAAATTCGAATTACTAAAGCTCCAACCCAAAACCTTGTGACTTTCAACTAATTTCCCAGTGGCACTTGTAAATCCAACATACATTTCATCTTCAAAAACCTCTGATAAGTTCAGAGACACATTCAACAATGGTCTACTAGGTCGTTTTGTGCCCACTAGTGCCATAGTGACATTAATAAAAGAATCTTCATAGTCAATCCAAACTTGGTAATTCTTACCATTGTTAAGCGTCAATTCCTGAAACCACTCGTCGTCGTCGTTCTTCCTATCATCTGGCCAATAGCCTGCATCATGCGAGGCAAAAGATGTGAGAGAATTTATGTCAATTCCAACGTGATTACCGTTAATGTCTTCAAACTCTTCGTTCATGAACACATCGAATTCAACGCCAAACACATGGTTGCTGGAATTCCCATTGTTGGTGAAGTTAAAAAGCCCCAAATTTTGAGCAGGGCTTGTACCTTGAATTCCTTGAACAGGTGTGAAGAGGAAAACTATGCCATGCCCAGGAAGAGTATTCTCATAAGGTGCCATGGCGAAAATGAAAGAAGTAGAGAAAGGGTATACATGAGAAGAGTTTGGGTTCTTTGTGGGAATTTTTTGAGGGTACAGAGCACGACCAGTTGAGAAAGTTTGGTGATGAGTGAGAGTTAGGATTCTGGAATCAATTGTGGCATTGCCGAAGAGCAAAAGATCAGAAGAGTTGAAGCCGTTGAAGACAAAATCAAGGGCCAGAAATGAATCGAAAAACGTAAAAAGTAAGAGCAGCAGAGATCGGAAGAGAGGTTGTGGGTGATTGTGTTTGGCCATTACTGTGCGAGGTAAGAGAGAAAGGACCTTCTCATGGGAAATGGATAAAAAGATGAATGAAACAGGAAATCACTGACAACGAGAAAGCATGAGAAATGAAAAAGCTAAACCAACTAGTAGAAGCTTTAGATTAGTCAACCATTGGAAATTTGGAGAAATTCAACGAGAGAATTTAATACCGCATTTGACTTTTGCATGTATGATGTATGTGAATATTTCATAATCAATTTGAAGGAAATTATTTTAAGTAAATTAATAATTTGATTTTTAATATGTATATATATATAATAAAATAAAATATATAAGAAGAGTTGAGAGAGAAAAAAAGATAATAAAAAGTTATAATGAATAAAAAATTAAATAAATTTTTGCTATATAATTAAATAGATTTATAATGAATAAAAAGTTTAAAATATAATAATTATTTTGTATTATATTTTAAAAATTAAAATAAATAACATGTATTTTTATGAATAAAAAATTTTATAGTATATATATATACACACATATATCTATATATATATTTATATTATAATATTTAAGAGTCTTTAGTTATTAGTCTCAAAAAATATATTATAATAAAATATAATATATAATATATAATATAAAAATAAAGAGAGAAGAAGAGAGAGAAAAAATAAAAATAATAAAAAATTAGAATAAGATAGTAAAGAGTCAATTAGTGTTTATTGTTGTTCTATTATTTTGTTCTTTAAAATTTTTTTATAAAATTAATTTTAAAAATTTATAATAGTATTATTTTTATATATTTATATATATGTTATTAATAAAAAGATTTATTTTTTATCTATTTTATTTAAAAAATTAAAGTTCAAAATATCTTTTAATTATATTGTGTTTTTTGTTTCTAAAACATATATTTTATTTTTTTTATTTGAGCACAATTATTCAAATAAATTTTTTATTTTAAATTAAAAATAATTTTTAAAAAATGCAATTAAATAGATCCTTAATTTTTCATTATTAATTAATTATTTTAAAATTTAATAAATATTATTTTATATGATATTTTAAAAATAAAAAAAAATATTATATACATTATAAAATAATAATTATTATACTTTAATATATATATATATATATCTTATACTTTGTGCATCAAAAACTTTGAGAGAATAGATAATACGGTGATTAACGTTCATGGAATTTAGTTTTGGTTCTTGAGAAGGTTCCAACTGAATCATTTCTGAAGTGGCACTAACTTTTTTGTTTTGGAATGATGGTTTAACCCTAATTAAATTATGATTAAACAGGTATTAATATATCTTAATTTTATACATATATAAAAATTTATTATAATTAAACAAAAGATAATTTGGTAAAAAAAATTACCTTATCTAAAATATTTATATCATATTTTTATTACATATAAAGTAAATTAATAATTTTTTAAAGATAATATATATTTATATCTTTTTAATAAAAATATAATTAATTAAAATGTTTCACACAATACAACGTAATTTACTTCCAGCATATGAGAAAGATTCATGAAAGAAACATTAAAGAAAACGTCTCTCTCGTCACTTTCTCAATTAATTCTCTCGTTCTCTTTCTTCCTTTCCCTTTTTTTTTTCCCTTCTATCTTTTCTAATTTCTTCACCATCACCTTCACAATTACTTCTCCAACCTCACCTCTAATTTTTCTTTCATTATCTTGTCACTTGCTTTCCCTTTCTTCTTCTTCTTTTATTTTTTTTTTCTTTTGCTTCATTTTCACGCTTCCAGTGACTTCATGTATTTTAGAAATTTCAATAATCTTCTTTCCATCTTTCTCTCCTTCTTCCTTTTTTATTTTATGTTTATATACAAATTATATTTTTGTCACATTAATTCTAATTACATATACGCAAACAATTACACACTTAACTATTAATTGAACTTTTTGTAGTTAAATTATTCTTGTAATTTATATACATTTACTTAACTTTTAATTGAATTTTTATAATTTATAATTTATAATTAAGTCCTATGGGTTAAAAAAAATTTAAAGTAGTTATTGTTGTTACATTTTTATTAAAATTATATTAAATTTTTTTAATGTCACTGATATATAGTATTTTAACAATTTAAATAAATATAATTTACCTCAAAAAAAAAAAATAATAATATAAAAATAACTTCAATATATATAATAAAATATAATTTATGTTAGATAATATAATTAAATTGACTTAAATTAAATAAATTTATAATGTTAAAATAATATTAATTAACATATCATCCAAATTTAACAAACTAAAATGTTGACAAAAATTTAAACTTAAGAACTAAATTAAAATTTTAAATTTAAGGATTAAATTAAAAAATTTTCAAATTATATAAAAACTCAACCAATAATGGATAAGTCTAGTGGAAAAAGAAATTTCACTTCTCTAAAGCTCTTGGCTTTATTAATATCAGAAGTGCAACTAAATAGTCATTTCTCTCATTGCATTCCTTGTTATCTCTATTTATAGTGCAAAAGTCTTTTATTTTTAGCCATCACGTTCGGATAGCTCCGACAATCTAGTCCAAGAATGAATCATTAACACATTTTAATTAACTTACAGGCTAACTCATGAGTTATTGTATTTTTTTAATTTTTAAAATATTTATAAATTATATTTTAATATAATTAAAAATTATTGCTAAATTTTTATCATTTATTAAAAATAATTAAATATATTATGATAAAATTAATATGCTTAAATCAGTATATTTTATTTTAAAAATTAATTTTTTATTTGTATATAATTAGAGTAAAATATTTTCGTAATGCATAAAATAATTATAAATTTATACATTTATATTCATTAAAAATTAATTTGTATTGATTTCTATTTTTAAGAAAAATGGTGGGGCGACCCGCCTCACAAACTAAAATTCATTTGAAGTCGATTTTAAGAGTTTTTTTTTTCTTTTTTTTCCTTTCCAACCCACCTGTTTAATGAAATTAAACGGGTAGATCAGCGCATTATGACCCTTTTACTTCCAAAGTTAGATCAAATATCACTGAGGAAGAAACATAAAGATAAGTTCAAATTTAAAGGTAAATTTTAAGTTTTGAAAGGTTTTCTTTTATCGAATTTTTAAAATTATAGAATTAAATAAACAAATTTAATAATATTTTTTAATATTTTAAAATATAGATCGGTCAAGATATTAATTTATAATGTAATAATTCAACTCAATATTA
Source organism: Senna siamea (assembly GCA_031216115.1). Taxonomy (NCBI): domain Eukaryota; kingdom Viridiplantae; phylum Streptophyta; class Magnoliopsida; order Fabales; family Fabaceae; genus Senna; species Senna siamea. The sequence goes on along the minus strand of CM062355.1, from coordinate 16,605,370 downwards.
TATATTAATTTTATATTATAATTAAAAACAATAATAAGTATTTTATATAATTTTATTACATAAAAATAAAATAAATATAAAATATATGTTGTATTTTTAAACAAATCAATAAATTACTTATCAATTTTTTTTTAAAAATTAAAAGCATATCTTAATGTATAAATTATTGACCTTCTTTTTTGTCTCTTTTTTCTTTCCTATTCTACTTCTATTTTTAAAAAAACTCATGAAAGAAATTAAATTTTTATATTGGTTAAACTATTCAATAATTGGTTTTAAACTTTTCGTCTGATTTTATACTAATTTTTTTGGTCGTTAATATTTTTTGCAAAATTAATTTTGAGAGTTAATCAAATCGGAGTCATAACAAATTTACTAATTTTTCAATCGAACGGACTAATTCGGTCCAATTCTTTTAATAGTAATACTTTTTAAGTTAAAATACACAAAACCTCCCTGAATTTTGCATAGAACTCTTTTGGAGTTTGAAACTCAACAACGAGCCTTCCTAAACTTTCAAAATCCTACAAATAACACTAAGCATTAAAATTTTCATTCAAAAATTAACGGTTAAACACTACATCAGAAAAACATTGATTTCACGTGAAATTTTTTATTAACTTAAAGAAAAAGTAATTTTGTCTTTTCACTTTTTTTTTTGGTTCTCTCTTCCATAATTCTCTCTTTCTCCGATCAGTAACCCTACCCATGCCAGTGGATAGATGAACATGCACCCACGAACCACAAATTTGACTAAAAGTCATGAACGAGTTGCCAATCTACGACGCGAGGGCATCCGTGTGAGGACGACTCACAAGGGCAAGGGTTCATTTACGTAAGCACAAATGATAGAAATCGTGAATAAATCTAACAAAAATCATGAACGTTCTGATCTGTTGGATTTTGCCTCCAACAAAAAGCACAAACGTTCAGATTTTGTTGTGATTTCTATTGAATTTGTCGTGATTTTTGGCTATTTGTAACTTTTTCTCCACTTTTTTCTAGACTCGTCATTTGTGGTCGTTGATCCATGGAGTTTTGCCACTGTTTGTGCTATTTTGTTGGGCAACCAATGACTTTTTGGTGACTGTTCATGAAGTTTGGAGAATTGTTGAAGAGAGAGAAAAAAAAGACAAAATTACTTTTAGTCTAAATCAACAAAAAATCTCACATAAAGTCAACGCGTCTGATATAATGTTTGACTGTTAATTTTTAAATAAAAAATTTGACCATTTGTGTTATTTGTAATATTTTAAAAATTTAAAGAAAGTTTTTGTTGAGTTTCAAATTTTAAGAGAATTATGTATAAAAGGTAAAAAAATCAAAAGCACATTTTAACCCACTTTTTAACCAAAAAAAAATCTACAGATTAACCAGTTATTTTTATACTAGAAGTGTATAACTACTCTGACTAGGCATGCACCAAATTTCTGTCACCTTGAGACATATCAAATCAATATCCGATAGCGATACATTGCTCGTTGCTCATATGCGCAAATTGGCCTATCAAAAAATTTCGAAGTTTCCATAATTTATGCTCCTAATTCTTTAATCCCCTCGTATAAGTGTACCATGAAAATTTCTTCTGAAATCATCAAATCAGAATTTTCAAAAAGAAAATTGTACTAGTTGGAACTGCGCAGAATATCAAATTTTCTTGCTAAAAGTCCTACATAGCGGTTAATCTACGGTCGAGAAGAAGTCCATTATTTTTGTTGAATTGAAGTGAGAGAGGCATTATCGCTGAGTGCATTTAATTGCAGGGAACTTTGATTGCCTGCAATTTGTAGTTATCTGAGAGACATATTGAAGGTGATGAGTTTCTGGGTTCGTGGATGAGAGTGAGAGGGACATACATACGAGGGTTTTCAGATTGAACGAGTGGAGGGTTACTTGATATATAGAAGGGATTATCAGCATTCCAAACAGCACGCAAGGCTTCCAAGATGATGAAGGAGAAAGAGAAGCAGATCATTTGGATCTGCAAGTTTGCAGGGCGAAAGAAGATTGGAATGCTATTGCTTTTTGTCATTTCCGCGGTTGCCGTCTGGGTTTTGTACGCCGGAAAAGGTTTTTTTTTTCTTCCCTTTTTTTTTTTTTTTAGTAATTATGCAATCTTAGATAATGTAGTTTGTAACCACGCTCGCTTTAGCGCTTCTATTACCTGGTGCGTTTTGATTATTTTTTTTAAAGAAATTTTTTTTTTTCAGTTAAAAATTATGTTGGATTGACTTTTTAACCAAAAATAAAATAAAAAAAGAGCTAAAAATTATCTTTTTTATAATTTGTATTTTTCGGATTTTTTTAAAAAGTACATGGTAAAGTTTATGGAGCACAAATTCAAAATGCATTTTAACATAATTTTAGACAAAATTATTCTTTATAATTTATTTTAAAGATAAATTTCACTTAATTTTTTGAGAGATATAAAAAATATATCTTTCTTCCCTTCATTTTAAAAAATTATATATTTGTTTCTCTCATAGATATAAAAAAACTTATAATTTCATCTATTTTGATCAAAAGTTTTCCAATAATAATATTAATTTTTTAATTAAAAATTATAATTTAATAAAAGATATATTTTAAGAATTGTTATTTTAATATTATTTATGTTGAGCTAACAATCATAAATTTAATTTTAAAAAGTGATCATTTTATATTGGTCAAATACATATTTAATTATTTTTAAGTATAATTTTTGAAATTAAAAGGTTGCAAGTACAATTTTACCATATCTCAAGAGAGGTTAGCATAATTTACTATATTTGATTATATAATAAAATAGTCTTTCGACCAGAATAAATAAAACTATACATTTTTATTTATCTCTTATAGAAAATGAGTGTAATTTTTTTAAATTAAAGGCATAGAAATGTGATTTTTCATATTTCTCAAAAAATAAAAATGTAATTTATCTTTATTTAAAAAAAAAATATAAATTCGTATATACATCTTTATTGATAAATTTGCTCATAATAAATACTTTTATACATGTTAAATACAAAAAGTTTATATAAAATACTTTCTATTATTATGTCCATATGCAAAATAACTTTTACTTAAAAGTGTCAAAAGGAGTTTAGCTCTATTTTAAAAAAGCTCCATTAAATAAGTACTTTTTGTAAAAACTTATCCAAACAAGCATGCATAGAATTAGAAGTGTCAAAATGAGTATAGTTCATGAGTTGGACTCTAAAAATAGAAGAGACTAAGCCAAAAAAATATTAATCCAATTTAAGGATAAGCTTTTAGTCCTAATGGATTAGTAAGGGTTGGGATAGGCTAGCCCTTATGGGCTATTTTTTTTCTTCTTTTTTACAAAATATTTAAAAGTATTTTATATCATATAAAATGTCATAGTTTATGTTGATATGCAATATTCATTCTTTATATATTGATATGTAAAATAAATTATATTTTTGTAAATTAATTTTTAATATGTTAAGATGTAAAATAAATTATAAATATAATTTTTTTGAGTCAAATAAAATAAAATATTTTTAAAAAATTATATTAAAAAAAGTTCACGGGTTAATGTAGTTTAACCCATTGTTCTTTAAGAACTAGGGTAGACCAATATTTTTTCCATATTCATTTAGGATAGGCCAAAGTTAGCCTGACTCTTAAAAGTAAAAGCCCTTAATGGTCTAAAGTGGATTGGGCCAGATTAACCTAATTTTAACACTTATACATAACATGTGTATATATATATATATATATATATATATATATATATATATATATATATATTAAGTAGTTTGTTTGTTAGATCTCAATTGAATAACTAAAATAATATTTTTTAAAAAAAATATATTTTTAATAAGACTTTTTTAGATAAAAATTTTATGAAAAGTAAAATTATTTTGCATTTGGAAACAACTATAAAAAGCATTTTGCATTATAAAAGTTTGTTAATAAAATAGAAAAAAAAGAGGCTAAAATGCATGTAATTCTTTAAACTATAGGTTATGTTTATAATTTTTATCAATTATAAAAATTGATTTATAATTCTCAAAAACTTTGTAATTTATGTCCAAAAAAATCTTCTCGTTAATTTTTTCATCCAAGATCTTAACAAAGGATAGAAATATCAAAATATTTAAAAAGTTTTTATATACAAGGCCTAAACTTTAAAAGTATTTTTTGCAGAAGACCTTAAGTTCAAAGAAATTTTTTATACAAGATCTAAAGTTTAAGGAGATTTTTTTTTTTACATTTTGATATAATTTAGTTTTGCTAACGTCTCATTGTTCTATTAGGATTTTAAATAAAAAAGTTAATAAAAGAATTTTTTTTTCACAAATAAAAAGTTTGGGAGAGGTCTCTACATGATCTATAATTTAGATGCATTTTTTTCATTTTAACCTAAAAAATACTTAGTATATATAAAATTATTTATGAGACATACATTCTAATATTATTTTTTTAAAAAAGAAATCTAGTAAGGATGAATGAGAGATAAATTTAGTCATTGTTGATAAAAAAAATAATTTTATCTAAAATTATGTTCGAATACTTTCTAAATTTTTAGCTCCATGAAATTTTTAATGTTTTTACCTTTTTTTTAAGCAAATCCAAATATTTTTTTACTGGTGAATTCGGGAAAAGTATATTTTTTTTAAGTATTTGTAGTTGTTTATAAAATCCGTCAACAAAATTTTTTTATTAAAAAAATTAATTAAAAAGAACAGCATTCTATTGTCCAACTCAAAAAAAGAATAAATATAAATAATTAAATTCTTAATAAATAGAAAAATTATGAATAAATATCTATAATTTAAATGAATTTATATTTAATATTTATGCATTAATTATAGTAAATGAATTTTAATTATAATAAAAATATGTACTTCTAATAACTATTGTCAAATTTATGTTTAAGTTTACCTTCGGTTTCTAATTATCGAATTTGACAACTTTAATATTGACCTTATTGTTATCTAAGAGTATTTCACCCTCTCACTGTCCTGGAGTGTGCCTGGCAGTTTGCTTTTCTCATATTAATTGAAGTTTTCAGACTTGAAGCTTTCTTTATTAATAATGATTTAATTGGGAATCAGCCAATGATGTTTTGCGATCCACAAATTTTACTTTATTTAGATCATAATGTTTGTGACATGGCTTGTTTCAGGTGAAGACTCAGAGAAAGAAAACCGCAGGCAGAACAGTAACATTAATGGAAGCATCCTGGGCATGACTTCAAATATGGTATTATCCCCTCCTGCCCCTACCTATTTTCTGGGCTACACTCTTCCTCCTCGGCATCCCTGTAATAACTTCACACTCCCTCCTCCACCATCTGATAGAAAGCGTACCGGACCAAGGCGTAAGTTATTGCTTACTATTTCATACTAAGTTATCTGCAGCAGTATCACCTGTCATCCCAATATATATAATCATTCTTGAAAAATCAGACCGAACCAACCTGTCTCACCAAAAACCAGTGAATCGACTATGACTTTAATCTAGTCAACCTTAAAATCATTGCAAAAATCAATCAAAAATTAAATGAACTGGTCAAAACTAACTGGTTGAATGGTTCAATCTATTAAAAAAAAAAAGTATTTTCTATGATTTTTTCAAATCATGTGTAACAAGCAAAACTTAGAAGAATTATAATAAGAAAAAGAAGGAGAAATGAGGAAAAAAAAAGAATAAACAAAAAAGAAGGTCATTGATTTATACATTATGATATATTTTTAATTTTTTTAAATTGATAAATAATTTATTGATTTGTTTAAAAATTAAAATATATTTTATATTTATTTTATTATTATGTAATAAAATTATATAAAATATTTATTATTGTATTTAATTATAATATAAAATTAATATATAATATTAATATTGATTTGACCACTCGATTCAAAAATCGTACACTAGTATTTTGACTAATCCAATTTTTAAAACATTATATATAATCTAGTTCCTTAAATGTTTAAAGTTGCTGATCACATGCAGGGCTTGGGCCACATTTCAGGTTACTTTATGGTGGTTTTGTTGTTAAATATTTTGTCTTGTTATGTTTCAGCATGCCCAGTATGTTACCTTCCTGTGCAAGAAGCCATTGCACTGATGCCAAAGTTGCCATCACCTTCACCTGTTCTTGAGAATTTAACTTATATCTATGAGGAAAATTTAAGTAGAGATGGAGAATTTGGTGGTTCAGACTTTGGTGGATATCCTACTTTGAAGCAGAGAAATGATTCTTTTGATGTTAAACAGTCAATGAGCGTGCACTGTGGGTATGTTTTCCATGAGTACTGAAGAATGTTCTTATGGTTATAATTTGTATTTTCCAGTAATAAGGCAAATATATCCTACATTTTTACTCATATCTCTCCACTCTCCATCCTCGATGATGCATGCATGTGTGCATCAATCAGGTTTGTGAGTGGAATCAAACCTGGCCGCAACACAGGATTTGACATGGATGATGCTGACCTTCTTGAGATGGATCAATGTCGTGGTGTGGTTGTTGCATCGGCCATATTTGGTCTGTAATTTATTATGTGATTCCAGTGTTACTCTTTTTCACTTGTTTAAGCATGTTATTAATTTGCTTATAAATTAAAAATGTTGTTCAGGCAATTTTGACGTGATAAATCCGCCAAGACATATAAGTGAATATTCGATGAAGACTGTATGCTTCCTTATGTTTATAGATGAAGAAACAGAAAGATATCTGAGAGGTTCTAAAAGTCTCAGAAGGGGCAAGAACATTGGGCTATGGAGAATTATTGTTGTACATAATCTTCCTTACACTGATGCTAGACGCAATGGGAAGGTCAAAATTATAAATTTGGCTAGCACCAGCATGACTGTCATAGATATGCATACGGTTTTTTTTTTAATCAAATTTGGTGCTGAGGCTATAATCAATTATGTTTTTCCTTATGATATGATTGTTGGTGTAGAGAACTATTATTGTCGATTGTGGTTTCGTCTTTCTGTAGTCTAGGTTGTAGGAGATATATACTGACTGACCTAGATCAGTAGATCTAGTATTGTTAGAAAGAACGGATCATCTGAAGTGCTGAAGTAAAAGGTTTTTACACATTATCTTTGCTTGTGGCTTAATGTATAAAATGGTTATTTATTTTACAAATTAATCCACTTGCGGGTTAATGTGTAAAAATAGTGCACTTCATGTACTTCACAAAATACGCAATTCAGAGGATTGATCCAAGACGTAAATCCTCTTGTCTGAGCATGAAGATGATTTTTATCATTTAAGTATAATTTTTTCTTTTCATGGTGAATTGAAATAATATCAAATTTACCCACTTGTATGTTCTTCATAAAGTAAATTTTTATGTACCTCTTGACTTTTGGTACCTCTTCTGCAGATTCCAAAACTTTTGCTGCATAGAATGGTTCCAAACGCTCGCTATTCTATATGGATTGATGGAAAGCTTGAGCTTCTTGCTGATCCATATCAAATTCTTGAAAGGTGCATCTCAATTTCTCTTTTTGATACTACATATTTTTGCACATTTTATGTGGACCTTGGGTAGTCGTAGGTTTTGGTAAATTCTTCACTTAATGAGGACTTAATTTTCTGTTAAATGCTCTCATTTCAGTCCTTTCAACTTTTTGATTCATAGTCAGGAATTTGGTTCACTATTACATCTAATTCTGGTTAAGATATATCCAATATATCTCAGTTGTGCAGAATTGTCTATCATAATATATCTTTTCAAAGTAGATGTGAGGATTGGTAACTCCGCAATTTCTAAATGCTATAAACTTCTCTTTCTAGTCCATTATATATTTTCATGTGATTACCTAATGGAACCCAAGTGACTTGGGAATTCTCCCTCAAAATCTAGTTGTTGAGAGAAAATAATCAAATCACTTAAGTATCCCATCAAACATTTTGATTACGGTTAGTCTTTTTATCTGTTAAAACCCTATTTAGGTAACCCTCTACGTGTTGTTTGCTTGTCAAAACTCTCCTTAGGTGGCTCTCTCCATGTTGTCAACTTTAATACCAAATGATGGAACCAAAATGACTTAAAGAATTATTCCTCAAAAACAAATTGTTGAAGAAAAAGAACCAAGCCACTTAATACTTTATCGAGTATCCGTATTACTTGATGTGTGATTTGGGTAGCTCATACTATCTTAGAGACATTCTATAGTATCTCTATCCCCATCATTACTCATCAATATCTCTTTAGACTCTAGGGTATAACCTTCTGTCATATCTTAGCACTGAAAAGTCTGAGATCTATGCATGGAAACTCTTTGTCACACAATGTGACCTCTTAATCTTTCTAGACCACAAAGTCCCTCTATGTTGTTTGTAAATGAGGTGTGGGGTGTAAGTGTAGATTTTAAGGAACGAAACATGTTGCCTTGAAATGATTGCTATAACTCATGGTGTGGATTTTCTTCTTTTGTATGTTCCAAGTGGTTGAATATTATAACCTTTTTAGATCATAAGAATGGATAATCAGGAGTACACAAATTGCTTAAAAACTTTCAACGTTAAGCATAGCTTACATAAGTTTATGATCTCAATTGAAATTTGTTTGACCTTTGCTCCTATTTTCAAAGTTTTCCATCTGGGCTATGCTAAACATGGGGAAAATTTGAAAATCCAGTATGAGTTGTTCCTGAAGTATAATATACGCTAAGTTGCTGACTTGGAGTCTGTCTTTGAATGTAGTAATTACAGGTCATATTTCTTAGCAATGTTATTTCTATCTATGTGAAGTTTAACTTTTATTGTCAGACCTAAGCCTAATAAAAATATGAAGTTACATTAGGTAGTCGAAAGTCAATGTAAAACTTTGTCAAATCTTTATGAATATGGATCAACGACATGAATATGTTAATACTAAGTCGTTACTCGAAACCAATGCATTGTATCACTCATATAGTGTCATAGAATACGTTGGCGTGACTTGATCTGTGTAGCCAACCTGGTTAGTAAAAAAAACTTTGTTTGTTGTTGTTATTGTTGTATTTCTTAGCAATGTTGCTTTCCCTTTCTAGTATACATGTTTTGGAACCTTAACCACTTCCTCTGTTTTCTAGGTTTTTGTGGAGAAAGAATGCAACTTTTGCAATATCTAAGCATTATAAACGCTTTGATGTATATGAAGAGGCTGAGGCAAATAAAGCTGCTAGAAAATATGACAATGCCTCCATTGACTTTCAGATTGAGTTTTATAAGAATGAGGGATTGACCCCATATACAGAGGCCAAACTTCCCATTATAAGTGGTAGGCAAAAGATGCACTTTTTTGCTTCTTTTCTTGTTTTTTTCCAACTTTGTTCTTGTTGTAATCTTGATGGCGAGTTGCAGATGTTCCTGAAGGATGTGTAATAGTACGCGAGCATGTTCCTATTAGCAACCTCTTTACTTGTCTTTGGTTCAATGAAGTTGACCGATTTACTTCTAGAGATCAGATAAGTTTTTCCACTGTGAGGGATAAACTTTTGTCCAAGGTGGATTTTCATCTTAACATGTTCTTGGATTGTGAAAGACGCAACTTTGTAGTTCAGGTAATTACCTCATCTTTGCATTTAGTATTTACTGTCAAAGCATTTTCAAAAATAGACTAAAACAATAATTATCTAAAAGATGTTTTTATATAATAATTTGCGCTATTTTAGTAATTTTTTAAGAAAATAAACACTTTAATCATATAAATATTATTATTTAATGATAGTAAACTTAAAAATTAATAAAAATATTAAAAATATTTTCATAAACCAAACATATCCTCTATTATTTTATTATAAATTTATTAATGAATTTCTTTGTTCAAATTGTGATATTGATAACATGAAGAGTACACCGCAAGCAACTTGGTTGTGAGCTCTACAGATTTGAAAAGTGAATTATTGATGAAAGCATATTATTTTGTAGATAGGAGAATTTTTAGTTCAGTCTTTCACAAATAATTTATTTCAATTTAGTCTCTCAAGTATTGAAATGCTTATAATGTTGCCCTTCTATTTCATTACCATTAAACGTTAAACATCGAACTATTAGGTTTGATGTGAAAAATTGGATGGAGATAATACAAAAGGGAAACATTTGATGATTGAGAGATTAAGTTGAAAGAAATAATATGTAAAGGATCAAATTGAAAATCTAAATTTTTTCTTACTCACGGAGGCCAAATTTGTGACCATGTGATGTGATTACTTGGTCACTTGTTCTCTTGAATTTTTATAACTCTTGAATATTTTATTTTCATGTTTACAGAAATACCATAAGTATGTATTGGAGATCTTGGCTCGACGTGCTCGTGCTGCTCTTAATCCTCCACCACTGTTGCCGCCGCCGCCGCCACCTTCCCCACCTCAATTGCCAATAAGTCCACCTATTAGGTGAGCCCCTGGAAGGTGTGGGAGAGATGCTAATGCAAGTTAAAAAGTTTGTGTTTGGGTGATCATATGATTCTTTTTCATTCTACCAATAAAAATTATTCATTGCAGAGCTGGAGGAAAATGTGTAGAATGAGCGTTATATTGTTTTCAATTAGACATTCTATGAAAATTATTCTTTTTACTTTGTTGAATTGTGTATCTTTGTATTCTTTTTGTTGTGTATATAGTAAAATTTTCAATAATTGTAGTGTGGTTGCCACCAAATTTCTAACGTGGTCACCTATTTTGTTGTTATGCTATCATACAAAAATGAGCAAAGCTGAGGAACAATCAAACAGAGCCAGCTCAAATAGAGCAAGCTTAGATGGAGATTGTCATGACATAAAACTTAAGGGTAGTAAGTAAGTGAAGTAACTATAATTCCCTAGCTTATAATCCCACTCTAGATTTTTTAGATAGATTTTCATATATGTATATATTTAGAGTTCATAGATTGGTGAGTTATACTATTTTTATAACCTCAATTTTTTTTTAAACTTTTACAAGTTAAATGAATTGAAAGAATTTATTGAAAAAAAAGGCTCTCATAGAATAACATGAAAGTTAAAAAACTAATTTGACACGTTTCAAATTTAAGGGATCAATTTAAAACATTAAATGAAGTCAAGGGACTAAAATAAATACTACTTTAACTTCTTCTTTTTTTCTCAACTAAAAATCCATCTTTTTTTTTTAAAGAAGAAAAAAATTGATGAAAAAAATTTTATATAACTAAATCCTTAATTACTAATTAATGCTACTTTTCATCAAATTTATTATACAAAAAATCTCTAGCCACTACTTGACATGTGCAATGATTCATCCACATGGACAATCATCCTAATTTTAATGCTCACTTGCAATTTTCCAACTAGTTATGGTTTTAAGCATGCCACTTGGCTTGAATCTCTCACTTGGTTGTATTATTAGCCTCAAAATCAATCATAATAGAACTAAAAAGAGAGCGATCATTAATAATTTATAATATTTCTCCTCCTTCTTCCCCAAGCGTAAGCTTAGGATTAACCATAAAACAATGTCAAATCCATAGGATATTCATCACCACCACCATTGTCTGATCTGATCAATGGGAGTAGTGTCAGCGTTTAGTGTGATTTCCTTCCTCCACTCTTTGATAGCCATTACTAGTGGATCTCTAATGATGTTCTACATGAAGGAGGCATACAAATTTGGGCATGGAGAGCAAACAACAACGAAGCTTTTAGGGTCTACCCCATATGATCAGCTATTGATCAAGACATCAGATTCATTTTCTGGGTTGTTATTGATTGCCATTGGGTTCCTTTTGTTCATGGTTTCTTTTGTTAAGGATAGGGATTTTCAGGTATTCTTTGCCAAAGGTTGTACAATTCTTCATGTTTTCATGGCTTTGTGGAGGTTTTACTTTGAAAGGAAGGTGGAGGATCTTGCATGGGATTCGCTTAGGCAAACATTTGGTGATATTCTTTTGGCTTTGTCTTGGGTTTTCTTTCTTGTTTACTCTTGGAGAGAAAAGTATGATTAGCTTCTACTACCGCTTATGCTTTTGTTGATAGATACAATTAATTTCCACCTACACCTTGTAAATAAAATTGGATCTCAAATTAAATATTTCTATCAAGTGGGCATTTTAGATAGACATATTAGCTTCATTCATAACTATTTGAAAAATGCTTCCCTTCTATAAACTTCTTAGGTCAAAATGCATGTGCAAATTTTATTTAAGGATCCTTTTGGGAGGAGGGAAATGGAGGGAAGAAAAAGGAATGGAAGAGAATTTAGTAACTTTCCTCTTGTTTGGTTTTTAAAATTTTAGAAGCAAATGAATTGGATAATTTTATATTAAGCCTCCTTAACTTTTTCTAGTTGTTAATTTTAATTACTTTAAATTGAGAAATTTTAGAGAATTTAAATAAGGGAAGAAAAATTCATCACTTAACTTTTCCTTTCCTTTCCTTTTAATTCGTTTCCTTCCCTTCTCATTTCCAAACATACCCAAGGATCTATTGGGGAGGGGGAAATGAAGGCAAAGGGAAGGGAAGGGAATATAATTTACTAATCTTCCCATTGTTTGGTTCTTGAAATTTTGGAGGAAAAAGAATTGAAAGAATTTATATTTATCCTCTATAACCTTCTCCTTTTGCTAATTTCAATCATTTCAAATTAAAAATTTTTGAAAGATTCAGACCTAGAGGAGGAGAAACTATCACCTAGGGTTTGTATGGATAGGAGAGAATAGAGAGAAAGGAAAGGGAAGGAAAAGAAATTTACAAACCTTCTCTTTGTTTGGTTTTTAAATTTTGGAAGAAAATAAATTGGAGGATTTTATATTAATCTTTCTTAACCTTTCCCATTTGTTAATTTTAATTACTCCTAATTGGAGAATTTTGGAGGATTCAAATAAAGGGAGGAAAAATTATCTCTTAACATTTCATTCCCTTTCCTTCCATTTTCCTTTAATTCCTTTCCTTCTCTTCCTTTACTCACTCCTAAACACACCTAGGATCTGTTTGGGAGGAGAAGAATAGAGGAAAAGAAAAGGGAAATGAAGAGAATTTATTAACTTTTCCCTTGTTTGATTTTTAAAATTTTGGAAAGGAAGAAATTTGATGTTATTATGTTAATACTCTTTAACTTTATATTTTTATTAATTTTAATTACCCTAAATTAGAATATTTTAAAAGATCTAAACAAAAAGAGAAAAAACCTTCATTTAAACTCTCCTTCCCTCCTTTTTCCTTTCTTTTCAATTTCTTTCCTTCCCTTCCTCTCCTCATTCCCAAATATATCTTAAAGGTTTGTTTGGAAATAAGGAGGGGGAAGAGGATTAAGGGAAGGAATTAAATGAAAAGAGAATGGGAAAGAATAAAAGGTTATTAGTTTTTCTTTTTTTTGTTTGGAGTTCCTTCAAAATTTTTAATTTGAGGTAATTAAAATTAAAAGAAAAAAATTAAGAAGAGTTGGTACAAAATCTTCTAATTTCTTTCTCGCTATAATTTAGAAATCCAAAACAAGGGAAATGGTTCAAATTTCTTTTCTCTTATCTTCCCTTCCCCTCCATTTTCCTCAATCTAAACACACCTAAAAGGTTTTAAAAATTTATTTACATAAATGATTAACTATAACAAAATAAAAAAATAAAAATTGCAGTGATATATATGTTCTAAATAATAAAAGAATATGATATATATCTATATAATTTCATGCTCTAATTTATTGTAAATGATTTTCAGTACTGAAAAGTAAAGATACTTGTGTAACAAGAAACACTTAATTAGTCCTAATTGTAATTAATTAGAACACTAATGTTTGAAAAGAGAATTTCCTTTCGGTAAATTTAATATAATGTGAGACATTAATTGTAATTAAGTGGGTTATGTTTGAGTATTTGGGTCCATACTTTCAATAATTTCTTTTTTGTTTCAAACTATAAAAGTAAACTAAAAAAAAAAAGAAGTCAAAACTTACTGGTTATTTTTGTGGTGTGAAACTTTTATTGTTCCACAATGTTACTATCATTGTTAAGATATCATAAATTGTAGTGTCTATCACATTCTAACACTAGTTGTAATCATAATTATGGTATTATATATTATAGGGGAAGAAAACAATTTAAATGAAGAGTTTTGTGTATGCAATTACTTCTTGTTTAAATAGAAAATTAAAACTTACAAATTTCTTTCGCTGTGTGGAATTTTGATTGTTTCACAATATAACTGCTATACTTGGTTGTCACTCACTCTATCGTTGTTGTCTTTGTAATGCAGTCCCTTTCACATTTTATGGCTATTTGCAGTTTTGTTGTTGTCTAAAATGTCGCAAAAGAAGAAAGCAATATAGGGAGAAGTTTTGTAGTGCGTTTAGTCTTACAAGTTTTTTTTATTTAATATGTATTAAATGTTGATAGAATATGAAAGAAAAAACATGTTAACAATATGAAAATAAAAAATATATACATGGCATTTCAACTCAGCACTAACTTAACCGTGTTAATTAAAAGTTAAAAATAATAAACTTAAAGTACTAATTTGAAGTATTGATTAAAATTATAAGACTAAAGTATTATTTTAACCAAAAAAATAATAAACTCCTAAACTTGTGTAAATTAACGGAACATTAACAAATATTCAAATAAAAATAAGAGTAAATTATTATTTTGATAATTGAAAAATACATATTATTTCAATTTAATTTTTGAAAGTTAAAATTTCTAATTTTATCCTCCAAAAATATTTGTCAAATAATTTAATCCCTACAACTACGTCAATTATGTAGATATTGGGTTGGACTTGTTAATTATTATTTTAAGTTGTTGAAATACTCTTTAAACATATTAATTAGTTATTTTACCTTGTTGTAATATTATTTAAACATTTATATATCTAAATTAAGGAATAAATTGTTTAAATTTTTTTAAAAGATAAAATTTAAAATTTTAATTTCTTAAAAATTAAATTAAAATAAAGTATATATATATATATATATATATATAGCGAGTCATTTACTCTAAAAATAATTTATAACACGCTCACCACTCCCGTTGATTGCGCAGCAAGTGGTGCGTAAAGAAGGTCAAAAGCATAAAAGTCCACTCACAACCATTCTCTTGTCATCGTAGCATTTTCTCTATCATCATCATACAAAAGCATTCAATGTGACTTTCTTTTTTAGAGTTAAAAAGAAAATAATTTATTCGCTTATATAAATTAATTTTTAGAATAATTTAAAAACTCTTCAAAAGTAAAATAAAAATAAATTATTACTACTGTTTCAATCAAATTATTTAAAATAAAAAACTTATAATAAATAAATTTATTATTTTATTAAAAATTAAATTAAATTCTTATATTTTTAATTAAAAATTAACACATCTATTATTTATACAATACATCTCTTTTATAATTAATTTTATAAAAAAATTTGTCACATGTTTTATTTTAATAAAAAAATAAAATATATAATCTTTTTTTAAAAATAAATAATCATAAAATTCAAATATTTATTTTATTGTGTCTTTAAAATGTGGGGGAACCAATGTGACCAACCACTTCCCACTCTGCACCCACTATCCTTACCTCTCACCATGACAATCGGAAACTGGGACCACATAACTCTCGATACTTAATTCAACATGAACATCCGTAATCATAAACATAACAGTGAGTTGGCGCGCATCTTCACGCTTTGATCGAGTCTCCACCAGCAGTCGTTATGAGCGTCAGTAGTAGTTTAGTCTATGCTCCGTTCCCTCAAGACTCAACTTCAACGAAGAAATTTGAAGAGTCGTAAATTTCCAGTTGTGTAATAGACGTGGTAGGCGTTTCTGCAAAGCGCGTTCACGTCCCTGCAAAATCTGTCTCTAGAATGAGAAGGAAGGAAAATGGTGATATGATGTGAGAATAGACTGAAGTAAAACAAGAAGAAAGAGGCAATTGAGGTGAGAGAAGCAAGGAAGCGTGCACAATGCTTAAATTTCTTATCCCGTGGATGCTCATCCTCTGCTTAGCATTTAATTCGAGTTTATCTCAACAAGCACGAGGTGAGCTTCTGTTTCACAATGTACATTCAAGTGGATGCTTAAATATTTGGATCAGGAGTTCTTTTATATGTATTTTTAGGAATCTGTTGTCGTTGTGATTTCAATTGAGTTGTCAAGGAAAAATGTATGTGGATTTTCGATGGAATTACTGCTTAATTTGATTGATTTCTGGAGTGGTTCTTCTATTGTGATTGTGAGTTAGAGTGTGTGGGTAAGTGACAAATATAATGCTTGTGCAAAATTTGAAAGAAAAAAAAAATGCATTTTTCTGCCCCTCCATTTCTGTAGTTTTATCTTTATCTGTTAGATTTTGAATAGTGCAACCCATTTGATATCATCTAGCTTCTGAGAAATTGCAGTAGTGAAAGGAAAAAGCAGACAGAGCAATTTTTTCCTTTTCCCATTTTGGGCTTAAACCATACAGAAAGTAAGACCTGACTTGTGACTGTATTCCAAAACGACAAAAATAAATAAATAAGTTGTCAACATCATCATATTAACCTCGATAACTTACTATTTTGCTTTTAAGTTATAATATTAATGAAGGGGCAGTCAACTTAGTGTGCCTGATGGAAGCTACCCCAATTGTTGAATACTTTGATCTTGAAAATCTTAGAAGTCCATAATTCATAGTTTTGGAACTAGTTGTTTTTAACCCATCTGCTTCTGAAATTATTGCTTGAGTCAGTGAAACTTAGGCAGTTAGAATAGCTTCCCTCCAAAACTGATACCAATGTTTAACAGCATTCTGGGTGATAACTGGTATAGTAGAGTTTCAATAGTTTACTGTACCTGTTCATCGTGGATACTTGAATACATATTGCACATAGACAATTGCATGACATCATGTCAGATATGTGATCACATTTCACATTTGTAATCTATTGACAATCTAAGTAATGCCTCTTATAAATTTACCCGTGATGAGGCAGTTTCTACATGATGGTTGGCTGGTTGCTATTTTGTGATATATCAGTGTTTAAGCAGCAGCATGATTTCTCAAACATGACAAAGGAGTAGGACTTTTGTAATTTTTTGTTTTAGAATATTGTTCCCCCCTGCATCTAAAATTGTGTTCAAAATTTTGAAACTTATAAATCATTGCAGCTCCATTTGCTATGCGCATAAGCTGTGGGGCTTCCCAAAATGCTCAAACAGATCCAACCAAAACCCTCTGGCTTAAAGACTTTGGATATACTGGAGGAATATCCTCCAATGCAGCACGTCCAAGTTATATTACACCTCCACTCAATACTTCTCGCTATTTCCCATTGTCTGAAGGTCCTCAAAATTGCTACAACATTAATAGAGTGCCTAAGGGGCACTACTCAATCAGGATCTTCTTTGGAATTGCTATACAGCCTAGAGGCACCAGTGAACCTCTTTTTGATATCTCTATTGAAGGCACTCAAATTTATTCTTTAAAATCAGGTTGGACTGTTCAGGATGATCAAGTATTTTCTGAAGCTCTAGTTTTTCTTACTGATGGTTCTGCCTCAATCTGTTTTCATAGCACAGGTCATGGAGATCCAGCAATCCTTTCAATTGAGATTCTTGAAATTGATGGCAAAGCTTATTATTTTGGTCCACAGTGGGACCAAGGGATAATACTCAGAACAGTTAAAAGACTCAGCTGTGGTTTTGGACAGTCAAAATTTGATGTAGATTATGGCGGGGGTCCCTGGGGAGGGGACAGATTTTGGCAACGCATTAAAACTTTTGGTCAGGATTCTGATCAACCAAGATCTGTTGAAACTAGGATCAAAGGGGCTTCACTTCCACCAAACTTTTATCCAGAAACTGTCTATCAGTCAGCACTTGTTAGTACCAATAGTCAACCTGATTTAACATATACAACAGATGTGGATCCCAACAGAAACTACTCTATTTGGTTACATTTTGCTGAGATTGATAATTCAGTTACTGCTGCAGGGCAAAGAGTGTTTGACATTATGATAAATGGTGATGTAGTCTTCAAAGATGTAGACATTGTAAATTTGAGTGGAGATCGTTATACTGCCCTCGTGCTTAATAAAACCATTGCTGTTAATGGGAGAACTTTGACAATAACCTTGAGCCCAAAAGAAGGCAGTCTTGTCATAATCAATGCCATTGAGATATTTGAGATTATTACCGCTGAGTCAAAGACTTTATTAGAGGAAGGTACATATAATGATCCCTACTATTGTTACAATATATATGATATCAAAATGAAGAACTGAATCATCCCAAAACTTCATTTGTATTTTAAGATATTACATGGATAGCAATATTTTTTATTGCTGGTAGTATATAATCATGTTAGCCGACCCCACTTAGTGGGAAAAGGCTTTGTTTACTATTGTTGTATATAATCATGTTACTTCATCAAGATACAATTTTCTGTAAAATAAATTCATCTAATGGTATCTGTATTTATATATGATTGAGGAAACTTGAGTTCAATTTGCTGAAAAGTTGAATGGCTTTGTAAAGTCCACATCTAATTCAGATGTGCCAGGTCTTTGACGAGTGAGCAAAAGCATCATTTGTTTATGCATGGAGTTATATTATTTATGCAGAATTGTACAATTTATGGCAGTTGTTTTTCTCTTACCAATTTACACATCTCCAGATATTCCGTTAATTGGGTCTATAGTACTAGTATATTAATATACTGTAACAATACTGACTACTTTTAGATGGGTTTTCATACTTGCCAGGTCTCTTTTTCTCTTCACACTTTGTCTTTTCTGATTTCTGTTGTAGTTCTTACAACCTGCCGCTAGCCAAGATGCAGTTTAATTTGAGTATTGTTTGCTTGCTTTATTAAGTTGTTTCATTTACTTGTTCCTTGATTTTACTTTCTATTAATAGTAGCAAATATAGTTTCTGTTAAACCATATGTATGCAAAGTTTGCAAGTTGATACTTGTTCTTTCACTCTAGTTAGGGCTTTACAAACATTGAAGAAGGCCTTGGGCCTACCACCAAGGTTTGGGTGGAATGGTGATCCATGTGTTCCTCAAGAGCATCCATGGACTGGAGTAGATTGCCAATTAGACAGAAGTAGTAGCAAATGGGTCATCGATGGACTGTAAATTTTTATTATCCTTATGTTTTCAATTTTCTGTCTGATTGTGTGGTAGCAATTATTGCCATCTTTCTCTTATAAAATACTTATTAGTTTTTAGTTTCTCATTCTATTCTCATCTTGCTACACAAATTTTGAAGCAAATCTTCAGCATCAGAACTTTCAAAAGAAAGTTGGTTACTTTCTATTACCAAAATTTGGGAAACTTCAATTCTTTGTCCAAATGCATGTTTGTCTGCAGAAATACACGTTTGTAACTGGGTTTCTATAATTTTAAAATTTTTTAATTTGGTCTTTATCATTAAACATCTGTCAGTCTACCTTTAACTACTACTACTACTACAACTACTATTTTGAAACAAAGTTGAAACTCCATCTTGCACTTAGTAAATAAATTGGTAACACTTGGGTACAAAACGATTGTTTGTTTTGCGGTGGACCTCAGGCTTTATTGAATATTTAATCTCAATTTCATGGTTAATTAGTGCTCAATCTTTTGATGGACAGTGGTCTTGACAATCAAGGTCTGAAGGGTTTCTTGCCGAATGACATATCCAGACTGCAGAATCTACAGACCTTGTGAGTTCTTGATAGTTTCCTCAGTATTTCATACACATAGTTTGTGAATCTTTATGTAAATTTATGTATGTATGCACCCTATTTGATGCATCAAAGATATTATTAAGAAGTAGAAAAGGCAAGCAGGTTCTTTACCTAATTATGTTTGTGACTTTGTTTACACGTGCTTGCAGGAACTTGAGTGGAAACAGCATTCATGGAGTCATTCCATCATCACTTGGAACAATAACTAGCTTGCAAGTGCTGTAAGTGCATTTATTCTTCTTTTTATAGAATTTTTTCCATCTAGTTCTTAGTAAGCATCTCTCAATAATTAAAGTAGTACTTGTGAAGAAACCTTCGGACAAGGGTGTCGTACAAGTAAATGAATGATAACTAAGAGCAACATATTTATTTATATTTAACTATAAAATATTTGCATTGTTTTTTGGTTACATGGGAGGTGGTCCACGAACTTAGATAAGTCAAGCCCACATCAACCTTGAAAATGAGGCACGTTCCATATGAGCTATATGCTCATTGGTAAGAGAAACATGAGGAGTCTAATATAGGCATCTATATACAATATTAGGAATCCTAACAAGGAAATAAATTCTAATTTAGTAGAATCCCTAAACATTGGGTACTGCAAAAATAAGGGAACAGAATTCAGGAAGTAAATATTTACAATTAAGTTGAAAACTAATCCTAATAAATGCTGAAGTGAAACCTATTGATGACATAAATTAATACCATAAATCATGGGGCTGGTTCCACCTTCAACAGTCCCCTTCAAGCTGAAGAATAGATTTTCCTAGTTCTTCCACAAAGGTCTCAAATTTTAGTTTTAGTAGTCCTTTAGTCTGAATGTTTGCCACTTGATGAGTAGTAGGGATATAACTCATACAAATAATTCCCTAGTTAATCTTCTCCTTGATAAATTGTTTATCCTCCTCAGCATGTTTGGTTTGAACATGATGGACAGGGTGTTATTACAAAAATAGTCTCATAGGAGTTGAAATTTGAGCTTTGAATTCTTCCATCAATCTCTTTAGCCAAATTAGTTTGCATATACCTTAAGTTAAATAAGTTCAGCCTTTGCACTACTCTGGCCTACTAATTGTTTCTTGCTTCTCCAAGTAACAAAATTTGCCAAACTTTAGTACAATAACCAGTAGTAAAACTTCTATCTTCAACTAAGCCTGCCTAGTCTACGTTAGTAAATGCCTCAATCGCACGGTTCTCACCTTTTTGAAAGAATAAACCTCTTCCAGTTGTACCTTTCAAATATCCTAGGAAACGATTAACTTCCCTTATATGTTTCTCAGATGGAGAGTGCCATACTGACTTATCATGCTTACAGGAAAAATGATGTAAGGTCTGGTGTGAGACAAAAATATGAGTTTTCCAATTAGCCTTTGGTATCTCCCTTTATTCACTGGAATGTCTTCACCATGGTTTTGGGATTTCTAATTGGGTTCAACTAGAGTATCAACTAGCTTACAGCCCAGCATCCAGTTTCTTTCAACAAGTCAAGGGTATATATATTTTTTTTTGGGAGAAGAGGATTCCTTGATAGTTTCTAGCAACCCCCATCCCCAAGAAGTATCTAAGAGCTCCAAGATCCTTGACTCCTAATTCTATTTTAAGAGTTGCCTTCAACCTCTTTATTTCTTCACAATCTTCCTTGTTAGAATGATGTCCTCTACATAGATGATTAAAACTGTTCTCTTGTTATCTTTTGAAATTTGACAAAGAGTATGATCAGCTTGTTGTTGCTAATAGCCATGCCTTTTTTAGGATTTTGGTGAATCTATCAAACCTTGCTCTCAGAGATTGGTTTAGACCACAGGGAGATTTCTTTAGCTTGCACACTCTTTCCTTTATTTCTTTATCCTCAAAGCTTGGTGGTATAGTCATGTACACTTCCTCTTTTAATTCTCCATCAAGGAAATCGTTCTTCATGTCCATTTGATGCAATTCCCAATCCAAGTTGGAAGTCAAAGATAGGAGAATTTTTATGGTGTCTAAATTGGAATCAAGAGAAAAAGTTTGTGCACTCTAGGCCAGTTGGAGTGTATCCCTTGGCCACAAGCAGACTTCGTATCTTTCTATGGTCTCATCTGAGTGGTACTTAAGTACAAATACCCACTTGTACCTTTCTATGGTCCCATATGATTAGGAACATGATTAGTAAACATAGGTGTCCAAGCAACTTCAAGAAGGTGCCTATTTTTTTCTTTCAGCTATCCTATTTTGTTGGAGGGTTTTGACGCATGAACTTTGACTAAAATTCCCATGTTTCTTTAGGTACTCCTCAAGTAAGGGATTTTAGTAATCCTTCCCATTGTTTGTATGAAGAATTTAGATGCTAGATGGGAACAAATTCTAAATCAATTTGTGGAGTTGTTGGAATATAGGACCAGCTTCATATTTATCCTTTAAAATTTAGATGGAATATAGGGCCAGCTTCATATCTATCCTTTAAAAGGTAGACCCAACATATCAGGTGTGGTCATCTATAAAGGTGATAACCAATTTGTACCAGTGAGGCTAGGAATGCTAGATGGTCCCCAAATATCACTATAAATCATTTAGAAGGGATTAGATTCTTTATAGGGGATGCTTAGTGTTTAGCAAAGATACAATCTTCACAACAATTAAATGTGCCAGGATCTTTTTTAATAAACAAATCAGAAAAAAATTCAAATAAACAAAACTAGGATGACCCAGATGTTAATGCCAAAGCATTGCATCTGCAGAACCATGTTTAGATGAGTAAAGGGCAAAATTACCTTGAACTGAACCAGGATTTTTTAAATAATAGGGCCATCAAGCATTTCAACACCGCCAATTCTCTTCCCCGAAGCCAAATCTCGACAATCACAATGAGAAGGAAGGAATTAATTAGCCACACACAATTCAGGTCAGCCATCAATTTGCTAATTGAATAAGTTACAAGAAAAATTAGGAAAATGAAGCACAAAAGAAAGCTTCATATTAGGAAGGAAGGAAAATTGTTCTGTTTCCAGCATCAGTGGAGAGAATTTCATCAGAAAATCAAATTTTGACATAACTAGGACACAGGCTATATGAGGAAAACCAAGATGAATAACCCGTCATATGGTTAGAAGCTCCCCTGTCTATAATCCAAGAGTTGTTTGTATCAAATTGAGAGTGAAGTGTTGAATGCATTTTACATGTTTGGGCAACTGAGCAATTTGGGTCTCCAGAATGAAAAAATGGGAATTTTTTCTTTAAGTGAAGTACATTTTACATTGTTAGCGAAGTGCTAGCATAATATATAGTTCTTTGCAACATACAGTTTTGTAAGGTCTGAAAACGTCTGTTTGTGTTTCAATGACTAGAACTTGAAGTTAGACTTCATGGTTTGAATACTGAAATTCGTGAATCACTTCATTCTCTGGTTGGTTTACCTTGGCTTTGGCTACCATGTTGATGTCATTTCTGAATGTGATGTACTCATGCAGGGACCTGTCCTTCAACTTCTTTAATGGGCCGATTCCAGAAAGCCTTGGACAGTTGACATCTTTACAGAGACTGTAAGGTTCTCTAGTCTGTAGCTTACCCATAAGATGAATAAAGTGAGGAGTTTGAATTAAGATGTCTTCCTGCAGGAACCTTAATGGAAACTTCCTATCTGGAAGAGTCCCAACAACACTAGGAGGAAGGCTTTTGCATAGAGCTAGCTTCAAGTATGTTGTCAACGATTTAGTCCTTGTTTAGTCATGCTTTGAATTTTTTCTTATTTTGAGATTTCTTTTTCTTAAAATGAGTTTCTCAAAAAGTGTTTACTTATGAAGCAACTAATGTTTAGCCAAATCAAAAAAAGCACTTTTTACTATCAAATTACTAAAAATGACTTTTCCAAAAATACTTCAGCAATCAATATTGATTGGATGAAGAAATAATTTTAAATATTCATTATGATTGTATATTTAATTGTTTTAAATTTTTATTTAATTAAAATGTAAGAATAAAATCAAAATAAATTTAAACATGTTCGATATACAACCTGACATGTAAATAAATTTAAAAATATATAATCAAAATTTTGATTATAATAAAAAAGAGAGAGAAATGAGGATAGTAAAAAGTGACTTTGAGTGAGGATATTTAGATCCTAATGAAAATTAATTTTTTAGCTTCTCCTTGGCTACGAAGGAGAAGCAATAATTTCATGCTTCTTTCTCAGCAGAAAAATAGACTATGTTGCTACTTAAAAGCAAAATCATGTCTTGACCAAACGAACCTAAAAAATAGAAAATGTACATTTCTTAAATATAAGCAGTTCTTTTCCTCTCCACGGGCCAAACAGGCTTTAATCTGGTT
This sequence comes from Senna siamea, assembly GCA_031216115.1. Lineage (NCBI taxonomy): Eukaryota > Viridiplantae > Streptophyta > Magnoliopsida > Fabales > Fabaceae > Senna > Senna siamea. Next base: position 16,581,456 of record CM062355.1, on the reverse strand, counting down.
TAGAAGCTTTGGACTAAACTTGTAGAATACAAACACGATGAAAGGAGATATCATAAATACGTGCTATGTGTCTAATTATCTTTTCTTTTTGCTGGGAAATTGATTTGCTAAATCTTCTCTTTGCTTGTGGTTGTCTGCAGTTTTACTGACAACCTAGGTCTGTGTGGTATACCTGGACTACCAGCATGTGGACCTCACGTTTCTGCCGGTGCTAAAGTTGGCATTGGAGTAGGTGCCATTTTCACATTTCTACTGTTTGTTACCTGTTTAGTGTGCTGGTGGAAAAGGCGTAAAAATATCCTCCGAGCTAAGCAAATCGCAGGTAACTATATGGTTCAAGTGCTTTTACCAATTTTGGGTTTTATTTACACTTTCCCATGGATGTTTGTATACCAATGAAAATACCATGGTATCTCACATTTAAAAAGGTGATCATGGTATTGACGCTGGCATGCGGGCGAGGCTATTTATGCACCAAAAATAAAACACAGGATAATAAATAGTACAATTTACCGGGACACTAATCAAATTTAATTTCAGACCTAATAGAAAATTTGAGCTCCAAGCCAGGAAAGAACTGCGGAAAGAGATTTTTTTTTTTTTTCACAGACAACATTGAGAAATATTGGAAATTAGAATTATTTGAATGAAAGTTTTGCTCTTGAATGCCACTTGCAGCAAGGGCGGCTCCATATGCGAAAGCAAGGACCCATTTGTCACGTGATATCCAGATGACAATGCATCATAATTATGGAAACGCTCGTACTGCTGCTGAGAATGGCCCTATATTGCTTTCATGATAGCATCCCATCTTTCTGATAAATATTCTATCGAGTCCAAGTATTTTTCTACTTCCTTCAATTGTTTTTTCAAATTGAAGGAACTCACTCCCATATTTGCAGCATGAATGGCAGATAATCTGATTTTTAGACAGCTGTCTTGCATACTATGTATCTCCTGATTATTAATCCATAGTTTCTTGACTCGAGCACTCTGAATTACTTTATAGTTTATACGACTAAGAATAGTAAGAATACTCTCTGCCAGTTGTAAATTTGAAAATTTTGCACATTGCTCCATCCGCTTATTTGCTTTTCTTTGTATGTTGACTTATATAGGAAATTTATTTTTTGGGTTAGCAGAGATTGTTGTAACATAATAAATCGCACGACAGAAATCATAATGTTCAGTTTGCAAGATATGGATTTTCTTTGTATACGCCAGGCTGCTATTTAACTGATATCCTGTTTTTATTTCCATGTATGGAACCGACTGAAAACGGTTTGGTCGTTTATGGTTTGATGGGAGGAAAGGAGGGTAACTAAACTTAGATGAACTGAAATTTAATTTCTGAAAAAAAAAAACTTCATTTAGTGTTTCACATGTTATATTTTCATTAAAAAACTCATAACAAATTTATATAAAAAAACTCATTCATATCAATATACCTTCCACTAAATTTACATCATATATATATATATATATATCTGTTTTACTTCGAGCAAATTTTTTACCAAAATAATTTCAAACGTCTAGCTAATTGACTTGATAGTATTGCTTATGGCTGAAACTCGTGTAACTCTCAAGGTTATTAGTCCAGAGTTGAAAAGGGGTTAGCTATGGTAAAGTCAGAACTACAATGCTGGAATAAGAACAATTTTGAGTGGATCATTAGGAGATCAAAGATATTAAGAACATAATCGCTTATCTTCACAATAGCTCGACAACTGCAGATTATGTCTGGGAGCTTAAAGGTCTTAAGCTGCATTTGAACGAGTTATGGAAAAGGGAAGGAGAGTTCAGGGGGGCACGGGCCAGAGCGAAATATGGTTGCGTGGGGGAACCAGAATTCTAAATTCTTCCATGCTTCGACCCTGCACAGAAAAACTGTTCATAAAGTGATTAGATTCAAGACCAGTTTTGGAGAAAGGATATATAGAAGATCACCAACTAATCTTGGAGTCCTTTGAATCCTTTCAAAATTATTGTCAAAATTTGTTTCATTTATATGGTAGCAGGGAATTAGATCAAATTAAGTGTCAAACCTCCCTTAGTCCTATAAGCAGATAATCTTTTCCTCGCTAGGGATGATATTGAAGATTGAAAGAGATCGAACAGAAATGAAAGTAATAGAGAATGAGGAAGAAGAGTAATCAGTTATTAATTGAATAATCAGTACAGCCACCAATGCTATATTTATATACAAAGAATAGCTTCCTAACTTAACTAGTCAGATCTACTTCAGATGCCAACTCACATAACAGAAACTAATTAATTCTACCTTCTAGCTAACTCAAGACAATTCTAGATTGTTCTACTGAACACCTCACTCTATCATTCCCCCTTAAACTGATGATGTGTATCAACATTCAGTTTGCTTCTAAGTGAAGAGAACCGATTAAAAGCAAGTGGTTTAGTCAGGACATCTCCTATCTGGTTTAAAGAAGGTATATGTTGAACAAAGAGCTACTTCTTAATCACCTTCTCCCTAAAAAAGAAAAGATCCAACTCCATATACTTTGTCCAAGCATGTAAAATGGGATTGTGTTAAGAGGACTGCACTTAAGTTATCACAGAGAAGTGCTGGTTGTTTTACGCAGCGCATCCCAAGTTCTCTTAAAAGTGACTTTATCCAAGTGATCTCTGCTACAAAATTTGCTATACTTCGAAATTCAGCCTCAGTACTGGATCTTGCCACAACATTTTGCTTCTTAGAAGACCATGAAACAATATTATCACCAAGATAAACACAGAAACCAGATGTAGAACGCCTGTCATATATATCACTCCCACAGTCAGCATCACAGAACCCTTTGATGAAAAGTTCTGACAATTTTTTCATATGTAAACTATGTGTCTTTGTTTGCTGAAGATATCTGAGAATCCTCTTTACTGCCTTCCAGTGAGACTCTAGTGGCTAGTGCATAAATTGACACACCTTATTAACAACATAGGAGACATCTGGCCTTGTTATTGTGACATACTGGAGACCTCCAAAAACTGATCTGTACAGATGAGGCTGAGAAAAACAAATCATCTCCAGATTTTGATAATTTTTCATTGGTAACCATGGGTGTATTTATGCCCTTCACTTCACTCATATTAGCTTTAATAAACAAATCATTTATATACTTTTTGACAAATGCAAGCTACCATCAAGTCTTTTAGTTACTTGAATACCCAAGAAAAAGTTAGTACCAAGATCCTTGAGTTTAAATTCCTTATTTAGAGCTACAATTAGACTTTGAATATAGGAATAGGAGCTACTAGTAAGGATCAAATCATCTACATAGACCAGAAGATAAGAGTAGCTTGTGGAGGTATTTCTAATGAATAAAGAAGGATCACACCTACTTGTTTTGAAGCCAAACTTGCACAGAGTAGTGGTTAACTTTTCAAACCAGGCCCGAGGTGCTTGCTTCAGACCATAAAATGCCTTTTGAAGCTTGCAGACTAAGGGTTTTGCCCTTATGTCAAACCCTGGAGGCTTCTGCGTAAAAACATCTTCAGATAAATCACTATTAAGAATAGCATTGTTAAAATCCAACTGATGGATATGCCACTGCTTTGAGAGAGCAATTGTAAGGATTAATCGAGTTGTGGTAGGTTTTACAAAAGGAGAAAAAGTCTCACTATGGTCAAAACCAAACTATTGGAGAAAGCCTTTTGGCACTAAAAGAGCTTTATGCTACTGTCTGCTGCCATCTAGGTTGTATTTTACCCTAAAAACCCACTTGCAACCAATGAAATTTTTGTTAGTAGGTGGATCCACAAGCTTCCAAGTTTTATTTCTGAGCAGGGCTGTATACTCCTCTTTCATAGCCGCAAACCATTCTGGACTAGAGAGAGCCTCTTTAACAATCCTTGGCTCTTTATGAACAACAAAGGTCTTGGGTTTGAAGATGCCGGCTTTGCCACGAGTTACCATTGGATGGGTGTTTGCTCCAGTACCTTTTAGAAGACTACAGGGTTGAATGGGTTGGTGATCAGTATCTTGCTGCAATGTATCTGTATTATTGGATGAAACATAGGTACTTTCAGTATTAGTTTCACTATTGACATTATTATGAACTGAGTTTGGTTGATGCAAACTTCTGTTTCCTGTATCACCAGAAGCATTGTTAGGTAATGATTCACAAGATGATAGAATAGGTTTAACATTTAAACCATATTGGGCAGTGAGAGTAGGTGGTATAGCAGATGTAATATAAGTAGTAGGATTAAAAGAAGGAGTAACAGACTGGACTTTACTAGCAAAAGGGAACTTAGCTTCAATAAAAGTGACATCTCTGGAGATATATATGCGACCACTAGATGATAAGCACTGATAACCCTTGTGCCGCTGTACCCAATGAAAGCACATTCTTCAGTTTCAAAAGACAGCTTGCGGGTTCTATAGGGTCTTAACAAGGGGTAACAGGCACTGCCAAAGATAAGTAAATTATAGTCAGGTGTTTTGTGAAAACGTTTTTGGAAGGGTGAAAGCATAGCTGTATTTGGTGAGGGCATTCTGTTTATAAGATAAACAGCAGTGAGAAATGCCATATCCCAGAATTTAAGAAGCATGGATGTTGCAGCTAACAAGGTTAAACCTGTGTCTGTGACATGCTTATGTTTTCTTTCTGCAGTTCCATTCTGTGTATAAGTGTGCGGACAAGAAAGCCTGTGTATAATGCCAAAGGAGTCTAATATTTAGAAAAGGCTCGAAATTCCCCTCCCTAATCAGACTAAAAGGCTTTAAGTTTAGTTTCAAACTGGAGTTCATCCATGGTTTTGAATTGAACAAAGACAGAAAGTGCTTCAGACTTGCATTTCAAAAGATAAATCCAGGTATACCTAATGCAAGCATCAATAAAAATAATATAGTAGCTAAAACCTTGATGAGATTTTATAGGAGCTGGACCCCATAGATCAGTGTACACAATTTCAAGTGGTTTGTGATAAACATTTGAGAATAGAGGGAAAGGGAGTCTGTGAGTTTTGCCATAGCAGCAAGCAGAACAAGTAGAATTGGGAACTTTATTGCTACTTTTGATGTTACATCGGTTAAGTACTTTAGATACAACCAATGAATGAGGGTGGCCAAGTCTAGAATGCCACAAAAGAAAATTATTTCCTAATTGACTAGGGGAGTTTACAGAAGTAGCAGATTTATTTTGTGTTTTGGAATTTATCACATCAGAATTTACAACAGCAGTGTTTACAGTACCACTCTTGGTAGGAGAGGAAGAAGATTTCCGGGAATCAAGATGCTGCAGTTGGAGTGGTTCAAAAGTGTAGAGGCTATCAGGCTTGATAGCCCCTTGTAGTGCCACTTGATTGGTACCCTGAGTTTTCCCAAAACAAAGTGTGGGATGAAATTCGAAATAAACATCATTATCCTTTGCAAATTTAGAAACAGAAATGAGATTCTTGGTAATCTGTGGAACATGCAAAAGATCTTTCAAATGTAAGAAAATATTTGAATTGAAAGGTGAAATAATTTTAGAATGCCCAATATGATTTATTTGCAAACCCGTGCCATTGCCAATATGGAGTTGTTTGCTGCCATTGTAATCATGACTGCTCATCAGATTATTGAAATCTGAGGTTACATGGTTGGAAGCTCCTGAGTCTGGATACCATCCTTCATCATATAAAATTTCAGGTGTAGCAGTAAGTGCAGCCATATTTGCAGAGCTTTTGAACTGATGAGGATGAGTATGATTAGAGTTGTTGTAGCTAGTATGCTGTGGAGTGTAATTAGGATTGAAACTATGATCAAATCTATAGTAACATTGAGTTACTACATGGCCTGGTTTACTGGAAAGCTGGCAAACAACATAATTCCTTGATCCTTAAAACCTTCCACTACCTCTCCTGCCACCATTTTTGTTTCTTCCACCTCTGCCACGTAAGTTTCCGTTTTTTTTTATTACTTGTCTTGGTGTTTCCACTTGAATTTTTCTTAGACGAAACATTTTCTACATTGGCTGTTAGTTGCTCAATAGCTACAGGCTTTGTGTTTCTTTCAATCCTGGCTTCTTGAGCTAAAAGTTAGGATTCTATTTCAAAAATAAAAATAGTGTAGGTGTCTCTTCTGGAGTGAATGAAGGTCACAAACGCATCATACCCCTCAGGCAAGCCAAACAGAATTGTTTCGATATGTTCTTGAGCTGACACTGAGCTTCCAATCAAAATCAAAGCATCAATCAGTGCTTTAATTCGTAATAGGTATTCTCCTATGGTTCTGCTTCCTTTCTCTGTACTCCTCAATTCAAATTTGTAATGGTGTATTTTTGCTCCTGTTTGTGCAGAAAAGTACTCCTGAATTCTCTCCCATGTTTGGAAGGAATGCTCACAACCAACTAACATGGTGAGCATGCTGTCAGTCATGGAAGACAACAGCCAGGAGAGGAGAAGCTGATCTTGCTTCTTCCAGGCGAGAAATTCAGAACTAAATTTACCAGAGATTCGATATTCGGTAGTGACAAATTTTGTTGGAACTAAATCAGGTCCAGTGATTAAAGGAAACGGTTGTTCTTGATTATGCTGTGCTTGCAATCAGAGACGTAATATTGGAGTTTGAGTTACTTGAATTGCTAGCTTCCATGGTTCAGAGCTCTGATACCATGAAAGAGAGCGAGCAGAAATCAAAGTAACAGAGAATGAGGAAGAAGAGTAATATATTATTAATTAAATAATTATTACATCCACCAATGTGATATTTTTATAAAAAGAATAGCTTGCTAACTTAACTAGTCAGATCTACTTCAAATGCCAGCTCACATAACAGAAACTATTTAACTCTATCTTCCACATAACTCTAGACAATTCTAGATTGTTCTACTGAACACCTCACTCTATATAAGATGAAGTCCAACAAACAGTGTTTAACCTCAGTGGTGACAAGAGCCAGGACGGGGATGGGTTTAAATGGTTTATTCCTTTAGAAGGCTTCGTCAATCATTCAAAAAGATATTTATAACCAACAATTTTTTAGTTGAGATGAACACTATCTCACTCTTATAAAAAAGAAGACATAAATTTAAAATTGTTTAAAAAGTACACTTATTAAAAATATTTTATTTTAATACTCTCAATTAAACAAAAATTAATTTTAAGTCTAATATGTTTTGAAAATATTCTAAATTTTCACAAATATATATATTTGCAAGGTGGTTATAAATTTTTTCATCAAAAGGAGGATGCCAGGGAATTAGTAAAACTCACATCCCTCATACCCAAAATCCCTTGTCCTGAGGAGCTTAGCCACTTTAGACTCATAAGGTACTGTAACTTTGTGTACAAGATCATTTCTAAGCTCGTCGTCGTGACAACTAGCTAGTTGACTCAATATTGTTGCACGACTGGTATTTACAGTACTATTTGGAAACAATACATGAATTATTATTATTATTATAGGTTCAATTTTGTTATCTTGAAGCCAATTGAATATTTACACTAAATATTTGAATTTATATGATTTAATTGTGAAAACACTAATTTTAGACTTTTATCGAATAGGTGAGCTAAAATGCCCCAGAAGGCCCAAGTTTTAAAGTTTGAAAGCTTCATATGAAGAGACTAAAGAGATTGAAGTCCAATTAAATGTATAAATTTTCAGACCCAAAAATTAAGTGCATAAATAGAGGAAGCTAGCTCGTGAGCTATGAAAATTTCACTACGTGGAACTCCAATGTACGTGCTCTTACTTAGAAACCCGTTTCTCTTCTCTCTCGCTCTAAGGATCTTTTCAATTATTAGGGCGAAAATCTTCAAACCAATTCAAATGATTAAGAAACAAACTTGCACTTTAATAACTAGGATCTTCTTCCAAAAATTAAGCAAATAAAAAGTTGGTTTTGCTTGCACACTAGTAAGTTTCAAGATATGTCTTTTTGTTTTTATTTTTTTTAAAACTTAGGATAATTTCAAATCATAATAGATTTGAGACTAATATTTATTAAGGTAAAGTTCTTTTAATAAGTGTATTTTTTAAAATTCAAATTTGTATTCTCTTTTTTATGAGAGTGAAATTATTTTCATTTTAACTAATAATTTGTTAATTTTTAAGATATCTTTGATAAAATTCATATGCGTAAATAAGATCTCTCTTTTCTTTTTATTTTCTTTTATTATTGTTTGAACCACACATGAAAATGCATGCATGAAAAGGAAATGCTTCCCATTGTGTTAAAGGGGTACCTTAAGCTGCTACAATGAGTGTGTTTGAATTGGTTTTTTTTTTCTTTGAAAAATACCTTTTAGTTAAAAAGCACTTCTAATAAAAATTTAACATATTTGGATTGACTTTTTTCAAAAAGTTTAGAAGCACTAAAAAAACAAAAAAAAATGAGCTTTTATCATAAGCTATATTTTTTGGCTTTTCTAAAATGCATTATCACTGGATCAATTCGGTTTAGACAATTGGGAATGAACTAAACAAGTTTTTGCTAGAATCGAATGATTTGATTATGACATCAGTCAATTGGGTTGAATTTTAACTTGCAAAATGCTACAAGAGGAATTAAACTGTAAATATTGTGGAAGAGCTATAAATTAATTGCCATTACACCACAATATTTTTTTTTTGTTAACATAATTCATGATAACTTATTTCATATATCTTAAAAGAAAACTTTGATAATAATATTTTATTTTTTTAATAAAAATGGTTATAACTAAATTTTTATGGATAACTAAATTACTAATTGTTATTTAATTAATTTTCTATAATTATATAATTATTAAATTTTGTAATTTGTATGTATTTCATTTCTAAAATTAAAAATTATTATATTTATTGTGATAGAAATTAATATAATAATTTTATTAAATAATTATGAAAAATAAACTTAAATTTTTTTATTCTTTTATGATTATTTTTTATTTGATATTTCTATTTAATAAGACATATAAATTTATAATAAAAAATTTTAATTAATTTTAGCTGTTCAATTGACTTTTTATTGACCCAACGAATATTTCAAAGAATAAAAATATAATTTATCTTAATTTTTTTTAAAAATATAATATTCAAATATATTTCTTTATGAGTAAATTTGCTCATAATAAATAATTTTATACGTTTGACCTAAAAACAAGTTTTTTTAATACAAAGTACTTTTTATTATTGCATTCAAATGTAAAATAATTTTTACTTTTACACAAGTTCTATTTGAAAAAGCCAATTAAAAATTACTTTTTAAGCGTCTTCTAATGTTTGCTAGTAGTATTCCACGTAACAGCGCTCCTTTAATTATCCAATTAAATTTATTGATATGATTTATGTGATTTTTGTTCGTGCTTCGCTCTAAAGGAAAATGGAGCAATTTTTCTCCCTTCTTCTACCACGCAAAGACTATCACCAGGAGATAGAAAAACAGAATTAAAATGATTCGTGACTCCAACGGTCTTTGGTTGGAGGAGAAGGAAGAAATTATCAAAATGATTCTCAGCTTCTATCAACACCTTTTCACAGAGGACATTCCTATCAAAGGATGGATTCAAATTGATACCTCGTGGTGACATGGAACCAACTCGACAGACCTTTTAGCATAGAGGAAATCTATAAAGCGTGCTTTAGCATGGGAGTTTTTAAAGCTCCAATAGTGATGGTTACTCAGCGTGCTTCTATTAGAAGAACTGGAACACTGTTGGTCCCAGCGTCATCAATTTTATTAATTCAGTTTGGTCTTCTCCTAGTAAGATTTCTTGTGTTAATAATACTAATATTATCCTCATTTCGAAGAAAGATAAGTCTAAGTTCATTAGCCAATTTCATCCTATTTCTCTTTGTAATATTATTTACAAAATTGTCTCTAAAGTGTTAGTTAATAGTTTCAAGCATATTCTCCCTAGTATCATTTCCCCTTATCAATCCAGTTTTGTTCCTAGGAGAAACATTCATGATAATATTATCATCGCTCAATAAATGTTTCATACTATGAGTAAAATGAGAGGTAAAAAATATTTTATGGCTATTAAAGTGGATTTAAAGAAGGCTTATGATAAAATGAACTGGGATTTTATTTCTGAAGTTCTAATGGATGTGGGATGTCCTCCTAATTTTATAAATCTTGTTATGCATTGTGTCAAAACCAATAAGTTTAATATCCTTCGGAATGGTGAAAAGACTTCAGACTTTTGCCCGTCTAGAGGGATTAAAGAAGGGGACTCCATCTCCCCTTATTTGTTTGTTCTTTGTATGGATATCCTGTCCTACATTATTAGCAATGATGTGAATTGTAAAAATTGGAAACCCGTGAAAGCTGGTAGAAATGGTCCAGCCATTTTGCATCTAATGTTTGCGGACGATCTCCTGCTGTTTAGGGAAGCCAGCACTAGTTAAATGCAATGTATGCTGCATTGTTTAAATACTTTTGGTAATGTCTCGAGTCAAACAATTAGCGCTAGCAAAACCTCTATTTATTTCTCTAAAAACACCCCTATTAATGTTATCAATAGCATTTTTTATTTATCTGGTTTTAATAGACCAATGCTGTGGGCAGATATTTGGGTACTAACATTGTGCATGGCAAGTGCTATAAAAGACACTATCCTCGTATCATCTCTAAGATGTAGGGCAAACTTAATGGTTGGAAGTCCCAATGTCTTTCGTTGGCTTGTAGAGCTACCTTGATCTAGTCGGTGTTGAGTGTACTTCTTATGTGTTTGATAGGAACCTATCTAGATGACTGAATAATATTGATATAGTATTAAGGAAATCTCAATAGAGGAAAAATACACCATAAAACAGTAGCAACTAGTACTGAAAAATAAAAAATAGCAGCACAAACACACCAGGAAAATAGAAAATAAAGAAGCACCAAAATAGTAGAAGAACAAGGAAAAATAAAATGACAAAGCTAGGTTTCGAGAGGCTAGCACTCTCCCAAGTCCCTTTCAAAAATTTTCCTCCCCTTTGGCTCTCTCTTCCTTTACTCTTTATTGAGAATTGCCTAACTAACTCCTTCTATAACTTCCTCTCAAGAACCTATATGTAATATTCACAATTTTCCTATTTCAGGTGTACTTTAAATTTATAAATTTAGCAATTTCATGCTCAAAGATTTTAATTCAATTGCCCTAGAATTTCAAAAAATGAGGAAAGGGACTAAATTAAAAAAAAAAGTTAGGGACTAAAGTGAAGAATAAAAAGGTTTCACTAAAGGATGAAAAATAATCATTATGTCTCTAAAATATCTTGCGCATTTATGAGACGTCATTATGATGCCGAAAAATATTCGAAACGTAATGATTACACTTGAAAAATATCTAGAAGAAAATATCTGAGGACAAAAAGGACAATTTTTATCCAAGGATAAAATAGTAATTTCACCTAAAGGTAAAATAGTAATTTTAACACAAGGGTAAAATTATCATTTTACTTAGAAAAATAGTGACAAATACCCCTAAGATTAATCCTCTAAACTTTTGAAAATTATGGAAGCCAATAAATGGGTAAATTAGCCATTTTAACAAAGGGCAAAATGGTAATTTTACACTGAGTAAAATTATAATTTTACATCTTAGGGGTAAAATTGTAATTTTATACTTTAGAGGTAACATTTTCATTTCATCATGAAAATATTTATGAAATTTATATTGCATCATTTTTCAAAATTATAAAGCAAAAATGAAGGAAAAAGATGGAAAATTTGAAGAATAAAATAGTTTTTGTAAGTAAGGGCAAAATGGTCTCTTGTCACTCATTTTAAAATTACATTTCTTTCCTCCTCTAAACAAGAAAAGCCGATGAGAAAAACAGGGGAAAGGAGAAGAAGGTGCAGCGTGAAACTAAGAAGGGAGAAGGAAGAAGAAGAAAGGGAAAGAAAGGAGGAAACTTCAAGATAAACTTATTTTTATTGATAAACTAAGGTAGCTCTACATCCTCATACCATTTATTTCATGTTTCATGGTTGTTTTCAAGCTCTTAGATATCTTCCATGGCTGCCATGAACAATACCACTTCTCTCTCTAAATTCTTAAAATGCCAAAAATTCTATTGGAATTTGTTTAAAATGATGAATGGATGCATATTTGAGTATTGATTGAAAGTTTTCAAGTGTTTATGACAAATTTGCAAATTTATTTCCATTTCCATGAAAAATCCTCAATTTTTGAATGATGCTTATATGATGCTTGGATTATCATGATTTTTTTGGGTATATAATGTTTTATAACTAATTTATGATGAAAATGAGATAAATGAAAAGATTGGATGGAAACCATGTTAACTCCTAATTCCCCCTTTGTTGACCGTGGCTATGCTTCATTGTGGAATGGAAAATTTTGTTGAAATTTGCTTATTTTTCCTAGCATTGTCTTGACCAAAGATGAAGGAGGAAAGAAGGAATGAATTTATAATGAAACAATATGGTTTTCTTCTCTTTCCACACTTGGCCGAGAGCATGAAAGTATTTGGGAAAGAAGTTTTGTTAAATTTTGCTAAACCTTGCCCATTTAACATGATATTGTCTTGGTTATGGGAAAGAAGAATGTATATATTGATGAAATGATGTGTTTCCCTTAAATTCCCCTCCTTAGCCGAGACAACATTCTGGTAGGCAAGGGAAGAATGTGGTTAAACTTTATATGGGTAATGTGATTGTTGTTCATGGCCAAAGGAGAGAAAGAGAACTTTTATTTGATAACAAAACATTACTTTTTCTTTTGTCTTTCACTTAGCTGAAATTAATTATGTGTGAAGAAAAAGATTTTGTTTGAATCTTGTCCATTCTACATCACATTGTCTTGGCTATGGATAAGGGTAGTGACCATATAGTGTTTAGTCGAAATTAAAACTCCCACTATATATGGAATGATTTGCAGTAAAGGTAGTGATCACACAGTATTTGGATCCACTAAGTGATGCATCAAAAGTACCATTGACAGAATTGTCACATAGAGGATGCAATTAGTTTATTCATGTAAGTAGGGGTATGTGGAGTAGTTCACTGGGTGACTTTTTCGATACTCTTAAGTCTTTCTTTCACAGAGAATTGGCTTTTAGCCATAGATTGTTTACTATTTTTCTTATGACTGATATATATTTTTCTATGAATGATAAATAGTTTTCCTATATGTACTAATGTTCAGAAATATTTTCTTATAATCATGATACTGGAAAAATGTATAAGGTGAATTATTATAATACACTATCATATAATTTATTCATATATGTATGCTATCTATGTGAATGAAACTTATTCATGTAATCCCATAGAATGAAAAATGAAATTTAATAGAGAATGGAGAATCATTTTTTCGTACCTCTACGGTGGTACATGTCAAATTAATTTTAAAAGAATAGGTTATATAGCTATTGAGAAATTATTTCTCACATTTGTATCTAGCGTGTCTCAAATGTCTAGATTTTTGGTTTGGCTGGAGTTTGAAGTATCATATGTTAACCTATCTTTCCTGGGTATGTTCATAGTAATCCAAGTGATCTATGTGGTTGCCATTATGGAAGTTCCTCCCTTGTAGGAGAGGGTGAGGATGTAAATCTTTTTAGACAATATGTAATTAAGTAAGATTAGCCCATTTACCCTGATCCACTTATCTTTTTTGGAACGTAATTAGGGTGAGTTATTTTTGGTGTATATATTGAGATGAACATATATATTAAGGTATGTAATAGTTATCCACTAATAAGTATTTTGTAAAAGGGTTTAAGTGGCAGGTTTGTTATCTCCTTACCTTTAGAAATTTTTATGAATGTTACATATCCTGAAATATATGTATTTGACACTGTATATAGTAACTAAAATGTAAAGCACATGATGATGTTTTAATTTCCCGCTGTGCTATTACTTAGATATTATTTAATGTAATTTATTTAGTCTTTCGCTGTGTAATGTATAAATGCAAAACTGAGTAATTAGTCCTAAACTTAATCAAATATTTAACACAAAAATTTTAATTTACTAAAAAAAATAAAGGATGAAAATAAGCGTAACATACCATCCTTATAGCTAAGGAACTTATTAAATTTATTAAAGACAATATTTCTAAAGAAAGCTATAAGAATGGGGTGTTTCAATATATGTGTCCTTCACAATATTTCTTCCTTTTACCTTGGCTTATATTTTCTAGTATATATCTATGCCTATCATTAGTCGCCCCTCAAAGCTTTTCCTTGCCCTCAAGGTGAGAATTAGAATTTGAGATAGGTGCCTTTTTTCCAGTAGTTCTCTGCTCTTGCTTCCCCAAAGAACACAACCCAACACCTATTGGACCAACATCTGCCCTTCCAAATTCAAATGGAAAGAAACATTGCACAACTTTAATCCCCTTTTGCTGAACTTCCTTTGAACCCTCCAACTTGTTATAATCATCCAACCGATGTGTATAAAAAACTAAAATATAGAAAATTATGAATTAACTTCAAAGTTCTTAAGGACTCAGATGTAGGTTCCTTCTTAGAGTCTTTAAGCATATGCAATGGCCTATCAAAAGAAGAAGAGGTGGTAAAAAGTAAAATAGGAACTCCTTGAAATTGATAAACCATAATATTCTCTTGAGTTAGTGTTTCCTTCCCTTTATCCTCTTCCTTTTCATCTTTTTCCATTATTTGTTGATAAACCCTATGATTTTTGCCCACAATAAAATATATGAGAATTTAAATTGATGCCTCTCTGTTTTCCTGAATTTAGATTTCTCTCTTTAGTGCTTTAGCTTCTTTGTCTTCATTGTCTTCTTCACCAATAGAATCGAATAGAGGTAAGAAGATGAAAAATGGATGAGAGTGAACAAAGAAACTACAAGGCGAAGAAGAATACCAAAGCTAGACGATGAAGACGTTGTTGCCATGTGTGATACCAATTGATAGAGCCTTGAATATAACACTGAATAATACTTCTATTATAGATGAAACACTCAAAATCATACACTAATTCACAGAATATACTAGAAAGACTAACAAAATAGCACACCAACTTTATAGTTCCAAAATAGAACACACTAAATGAAATAGAACAAAAGAAATAACAAAATTAAAAGAAAAATAGCAACACTCTAGCAAACAAATAGAATGCAACCACACTGTTAGCTTTTGAGAAGCTAGCACTCTCCCAAGTCCCTTCCAATTTTTTTTATCCATTTTAGCTCTCTCTTCCTTCACTCTTTATTGTGAATTGTCTAACTAACTCCTTCTAGAACTTTCTCTCAAGAGCCTACATGTGTCCTTCAGCTTTTCTACTCATTTTCAATCTTTTCCCTTACAATATTTCTTCTATTTACCTTTACTTATATTTTCTAGTATATATCTATGCCCATCATTACCTCGCCCTCGAAGCTTTACCTTGCCTTCAAGGTAAGAATTAGAATTTGAGATAAGTGGCTTCTTTCCAATAAGTATCTGCTCTTGCTTCTCCAAAGAACATAGCCCAACACCTATTGGACTAACATCTGCTATTCCAATTTCAAATGGAAGGAAACATTGCACAACTTGAATCCCCTCTTGCTGAACTTCCTTTGCACCCTCTAGCTTGTTATAATCATCCAAGCAATGTGCATAAAAACTAAAGTATGAAAAATTATGATTTGACTTTAAAGTTTTAGGAACTCAAAGGTAGGTTCATTCTTAAAGTCTTCAAGCATATTAAATAGCCCATCAAAAAAAGAAGAGGCTGTAAAAAGTAAAATAGGAGCTCCTTGAAGTTCATAAACCATAATATTATCTCAAGTCAATGTTTCGTTCCTTTTATCCTCTTCATTTTCATCTTTTCCCATTATTTGTTGATAAACCTTACAATTTTTGCCCACAATAGAATATATGAGAATTTTAATTGATGGCTCTCTATTTTCCTAAATTTGAATATCTCTCTTTGGTGCTTTCCCTTCTTTGTTTTCATTGTCTTCTTCACCAACAGAATTGAATAAAGGCCAGAAGGTGGATAATGGATGAAAGTGAACAAAAAAAAATTACATGAAAAAGAAGAATACCAAAGTTGAATGATTAAGACGTTATTGCCATGTATGTTTAAATGAGGCTGTGATGATTTTGAAACCCTTACACAGTCACACTCGTTCTCCAATGCTTCAACTTGCTTATTCTCCCCTAAAGAATGCTATGCTTCAAATTTCTTAAGAAGAGTCATGGCATAGATGAGTTTTCCTTGGCCAAATGGTAGGGTAAATAGAATATATAGGTTTGGAAGCCCCAAAGGTTTAATAAACCTAAATTCTTTTGGGCCTTTGTTCAACCTATTTTCTTTAGCCTTTTTTAAAATTAGGTTTCTCTCAGCTATCATATAGGCCAAGCCCATTAACGTTAATGAGTTGTAGGTTAGATTGTTGAAAGTTGGCCTAATAATATAAGTATAGAAATTTATAGGTCGAATAATTTTTTCTTCTTTATTTAGAATTGGGCTTCTTTCCTACTTAGTTTTTTTAACCCGATTTATGACCCAACTATCTTTCTTTACATTACCTTCATCTTCCTCATCTTTTGTTGTCAACTGAAAAGAATACCACCTCCTCTGTTTATACACATCAAACTTCACATCTCCTTGGCAACTGCATCACTCTCTTACCTTGGCTATATCCACCTTGAAAGGGTAATTAATACCTTGCAAATAGCTTGATATCAGCATTAGTATTGACTTCATCTCCTTTTTCGACTTCCAATCAGCTTCCATATGGGCTGTTAAGCTAGAAAATAGCGTGGTCTTCATAGGTTTAGAAAATTGGATAAGCTTTGACTTTATCTTCTCTTCTGCCTCATTCTTGAAGGCAAATATTGATACATTGTTCAACTCAAGCTTCTCCTCTTCTTCACCTCTCTTTGCTTGGGAAACCCAAGAATTCTCCAATTGACTCCAACTAATAGACCATTTGATAGGCTTCTTTTGTATTTCCCCTAATTCTTCTTCTTTACTTAATCTAACTAGAACATCACAAAGGTCATGCACTCTTTGATGATTCTTATCTCCTTCTTTACCACTTTCATCTCTCTCTCCAAATAGTCCATCATATTCTCCAAGCCAGCCATGTTTTCTCAAATTGTCAAGAGCTCTTATACCAATTGATTGGAACCTATCTAGATGACTGAATAACACTAATATAGTATTAAGGAAACCTTAAGAGAGGAACAATACACCATAAAATAGTAGCAACTAGCTCTGAAAAATAAAAAATAGCAGCATAGACACACTAGGAAAATAGAAAATACAGTAGCACCAAAATAGTTAAAGAACAAGGATAACATGATACCGAAAGCTAGGCCCTTCCAAAATTTTTCCTCCCCCCTGACTCTCTCTTCCTTTACTCTTTATTGAGAATTACCTAACCAACTCCTTCTATAACTTCCTCTCAAGAGCTTATACATGTCCCTCACAATATTTCTTCCTCTTACCTTGGCTTATATTTTCTAGTATATATCTAGGTCCATCAGTATCACATGCAGAATAACATGATACTGAAGGGCATCATTGATGAGGTGGAAAAAATTGAGAGAAGATTTTTTTTGGGGTTCTACTGAGGAAAAACGCAAGTCTCATTATGTTAAGTGAGATCAAGTGTGTAAAGCCAAATCTCAGGGAGGCCTAGGAATAAAAAACTTACATGTTATGAATAAAGATTTTATGATCAAGTGAGCTTGGAGTAACATATCCCAACTCAATCTGTTATGGGTTCAAGTTCTTAGAGCTAAGTACAAAAGATCTCAAGATATTAGACTTGGAGTTATTTGCCAACAAGATGATTATAGACTTTGGAGAGAGTTAGCTAAACTCTGGCCATAGGTCCTCTCTTACACTGCTTGGGAGATTGGTAACGGCAATCAGACTAGATTTTGGATTGTAGGCCGCTATTGTAGGCCGAGTAATGCATATCTGTTTCCCTTTCAATGAAGGTCTAGCGAACTCGTACATCGTTCTATTAGCTTCGTCATTATTATTTGCAGCTGCCATCTTTGGTGATATAGGATCAGGGATCTCAATTGGTTCCTCCTCCAATATCTCAACTGGCAGCTCTTCCTGACGACGGTGTGCACGAGTCCACAACAGTCGTTCTGGATCAGATAGAGGGTCTACGGGTACAGGATTAGAACTCCTGGTCATAAACTACCTGAATCCAATAACAGTGAAACAGTCCACCAATCAGATTAAAGAGTAATAAACCAAAACAAAAAGTAAAAAAAGACAGATAAAGCTCAATAACAGAAACAATAACGAAACAAATAAAAACCCACTAAAATAATAAAACAAATAATCCAAATAAATAAAATAAAATAAACAAAGGACAAAATGAAACTAATAAAAAATAATAGCTGAACGCAGAGAAAGACACACTAACCAGAAACAAAAACAAAACAGAACAAATAAAAATGGCTAAAGTAACAGATAGCAAATTCACTCTAGTTTTCACCAAAATGTTCCCCGGCAACGACGCCAAAAACTTAATGCGTGCTGCCAATGCTATCTAGCAACAACACCTAAGGCAGTGAACCTATCGATGCAGCCTAGTGCAATGGTGAGTATCAAGGTCGTATTCCTCGGGAACGGGAAAGCCCAGAGTTACTACTTGTTCTCTGTTATCTAGCCTAGTAATTAAAATGATTAATTTTTATCTAAACTAACGTCTAACTATAAGCAATAATAAACTAACAGTGATAAGAAACAGAAGAAAATACACGAAGGCAAGAAATGCAAATCCATCAGGGAACTTACACCGGTTGGAAAACACACGAAGGATAATGGATTACTGAATTTAACTATGTTACCTGTGAGTGAATTCCAATGCAAATTCAAATTCTCTATCGATCTCAATGGATTTCCTAAACTTAAAATCCACCACTGGCTGGTTCTTCCTAATGGCAAATTTTAAATCAGCATTATCTATCTAATTCACCACTATTAAGAGTCGTTACTTCTTAATCCAGCAATTTATTAACCTTAGTTCTAAGCGATAACAAATTGTCCATTACAGTTAGTTTTCCAATTCCAATTATCATCTGTCGATCTCAAAAAGGAATCTAATTAACATTACCACGACATCTCGTAAATAACGCTAACACATACATTCATAATTGTAACGGAGATCACACATTAAATTCAACATCCATGCAAATTTAAACATCAATCCAACACAATTAGGGACCTCAATGAATTTTACAGTTTCAGCCACACATATCTACACATAGCAAACAATCCAATAGCAGGCAATCCATCAGAAAATTCATCAAGCAATCAATTATATAGGAGATAAAAATAGTATAAATTAAGCACGCCCTTATCTTCTCAATTGCCCAATGATTATTGCACGGATTGGTTGCCAGAAAACCACTCGAATCTCCCTAGAAAACTGCCAGAAATTCACCAGAAAATTCAAATCCAGTGCTGTCCAAAAGCTACACGGGTCAACGGGTCGGATCCTAGTCAAACAGGTCGGGTTGCGAGCCAAACGGGTACCTGCCGAAAAACGCCCAAATCGATGGCCTGAGCTGGGGCGGACGATTGCGGTGGGGGCGCTGGTCGATGGAGAGTCGCTTTCCGGTGGCGTCGTGGACTAACGACGACGGGAGCAGCTCCAAAAGTGACCGAATCCTCTCACGGGTCGCGATGCTTCTTCGCGTTACGGACGGCTGGAATGGGTGGCGCGGACGGCCAAGACGGTGGAGGACCGTCCGCGGAGCCTCTCCGGTGGCAACTCGGCCTCCCTCGACGATTGATTGGCACGGGCGTCGCTCACGGGTGGATGGGTTTGCTTTTGGGTCGCGATGCTTTTTCTCCTGCACGATGGATTCAAGCTGGTACTGTTCACCCCCTCCTCTTGCACGATGGAGCTACTATCTTTTTCTTTCTCTTTTACTGTTCACTTCAGCCTCCCTTTTTTTTCATTTTTTACGCGCGTGGCTGGGTCTTTTCTCCTCTTTCACGCATAGGACTCCACTCTTTCACGCTACTGTTTTCTTCCCCTCCATTTCACGCGTGGGACTCCACTTGCACGATGTTTGGATTTTCCTTCACTCCAAATTACTCCATTTGCTGACGATGACTTGATAAAATGCCTGAAAAAAAAAATGAAGCAAACTTAAGTGATTTTAATAACAAAATTACACAAAATGCTCACAAAATGGACAATTCACATCAAGCAATTTTGTATAGAATCGGACACATCAATAGGTGGCTTCATGGAGGGATAGTATTGAAAGACGTTTTACTAAGCTCCATTAATGAGGAAGACCTTCTGCTTCCTGTTATACACTATATTAACAGCCAAAGAGATTGGCGGTTGGATGATCTTAGACACTTGCTTCCTAACATTATTATGTTAAGTATTATGGCCTCTCTTTCCCCCATCGAGGATGATGGAGATGATTACATCAATTGGATTAATAATTCTGGACAAGGCTTCTCCGTGGCTAGTTCCTATAATTACTTTCATCAGGAAAGTAATGGTGAATGCCCAGAAAGCTGGAAGGCTATTTGGAAATGAAAGGGAACACAGAATTAAACACTTTTTGTGACTTCTTACCCTTAACAAACTCCCTACCCTCAACAGAATTAGCTAGTGGAGTGGAGGTTCCGGCAACTGTTGGAGATGCAACCTCACAACTCAAGACAATACGCATGCTGTTCGTGATTTTCGTTTTGCTGCTGCTATCTGGTGTAAAGGAATTAAAGCTCGTTTCCGCACCATGTTCTTTAGCCTCCTTATCCAAGATTGGATTAGGTGGAACTAATCTCAGGAAATAGGATTTTCTAGTTTAGTGCCTTGGGCTCTATCTTTCCCTACTGCTTGCTGGCTCCTTCGGTCTTGGCGAAATAAACTTCTTCATGATAACGATTTTAAGTTGCCTAAAGACCCTTGGGGCATCATTTTAAACTATTTTAATGATATTAATTTGGCTTTATTGCAGGATCAACTTATAAATAATGGCCACACCGTCGAGGGATGAATCAATTCGGAAGTCCCCCCATTTGACTGCGTCACTTTGAACATAAATGGAGCTGCGAAAGGGTGCCCTGGTCTTGTTGGGTGTGGCGGTCTGCTGCGTGACTCCAATGGAAGATGGATTGGAGGCTTTGCCCGTAACATAGGTGTTTGTAATGCTCCTACTGTTGAAATGTGGGGGATGTTAGAAGGTCTAAACCTCAACTGGAAGCATGGTCTTCATGAGGTTATTTTACGAAGTGATTCCAAAGTGGTGATTAATACCTTGGAGCGTCGGCCTAATAGTGGCAAGTTCTATAACCACATGATTACCAGAATTCTCTCCCTGCTCAACGAAGATTGGGACATTGTTCTAAGACATATTTACAGGGAAGCTAACTAGTGTGTAGATTGGCTAGCTTATCACTTTCTCAAAGATTACACTTGATGGGTTTCCCTCCTCACGACCTGAATTGGATCATTATCTATGATGTTTTGGGAGTTTATATTTCTAGATTAGTTTGTGCTTAGTTTGTTGTTTCTTTTGTTTTTTTTTTCAGACTTTGGGCCGTTGTTCTACAAAAAAAAAAAAAATTCTCTAGTAATAGTCAATAGCTTTTAAATCTTGAACTTTTGAGTTTGGAAAAAATAAAATGTTAAATATTAGTACAAGAAGGTTTGCTATTCTATTATCATCCTTTGATCATAGTATGCTCATGGTATTTTGAGACGACTAATATATTATCATTTTAATTTTAACACTAGATATTAATTTTGATCAGGTTAATTTAATCTATCTAATTTTTGATTTTTAAAATTTAATAATTAAATTACATAATTAAATAGATATTGACTTCACTGATAATTTTATTATATAAGTATTTTAAGAATAAGATAATTTAAATAAATTTTTATATCATTTTCTTTTAAATTAAGTTATTAAATAAAAAATTAGGCTAAACTATAAGTAGTATCATCAATTGAGTTTAATCAAATAAAAGAACTCACCTAAAATATCCAAATTAAATATCAGCTCATTTTGTCAAATGCTATCCCGTATGTTTATTAAGCTTTAACAAGCCACTTATAGCTTCAGTCATTTTGACTAGTCTATGATTTACCGAACAACATGAGTTAAAGAAATTATAGTATAGGCATTCAATTGGTACGTGAATAGAATTTTCCTCTTATATTATTTTACTTACAAATTACTTATAGGTGCTGCTAGGCAAAGATCACCTTCCATTCTCTCTATCTCATTTTATTTGACAAAAGTTAAAAGTTAAAAATATAAAATAAAAAAATACTATAAATTAATCAAAATTTTTATAAATTTAAATATGGTGTATATAAATAATAGCACAATATAATTTTCAAACTCAAAATATCAATTGCCATGAAGGTAGAAGAGGGAGGGAAGTTGCAGTTTGACAGTTTCCGCCCCGCGTCAAGCGTAAGGCGAGGGTCATGGTGGGGCCAGAAACGACCTCAGGAAAATGGGTCGAAGAAGACCTGAAGGTGGCACGCGGGGTTGGAGTTGCTGACTTCTGGTATTGTAGTCTATTTTCCTCGAGTATTCTGACAATGATTGAATGAATCAAGTTGGTAGTAATGAGCATCAGAAATGGAGGCTTAGATCCCCAATCGGCGGCGGAAAAAGCCGTATCGGTGATTGGATCGGGATACGATATTGTTTACAAGGACATTCGTTTATCTACTTGCAAATCCAGACTCATCGAACTTAACCCTAACCATACGACCGACATCGTCTTTCCTGGCGGAGTTGTTGTTCCCGGCGTTTCCACCTCCATCAAGTGCCATCCAGGCGAAAGCATCAGAGTTTACTCCAATATCCTCTCCTTTCACGAGGTAATTTCTGTACTGGCCCTTGTCTCCCGATGATTTTCTGATTTTATTTCTTTTTCTGAAAAATGAAAGTAAAAGCTCTTGGATTGATATGAAGTTCCTTGTAGAATTCAATGAAATTAGCTAAAATATAAAACAAATTTTTTTTTTCCTTTAATCCAAAATTATGATTTTGACTAATTTGAGATAACTTTAAGATCTAATATGCTTAGATCATATTATGAATTTTGTTTTGGAAACTAAATTATTTTTAAAAAAATTTAAATAAAATTTTTATATCTTTATTATTAATTTTTTAATTAAAGAGTAATACATGTATACTTTATACAATTCATATTTTAAATAATTTTTTTTAAAAATTTTTACATAAAAAACTTGATAAAAAAATATAAATAATTATACATAAATTTAATTTATTATTCTAAAATATATAACCATATAAAAAAAAAATTAAAATTTGTAATAAATTATATAAATCATACATATATAAATTTATTGACAAAAAAATATGTATATAAATTTTTGATTGGATATTTTAGTAGTAAAGTTATAAAAATTATATTTAAAATTTTTTAAATAAAAAAATGATGTCTTCTAATGCCTACCCTTATAAGACCTTTTAATGCAAATTATGATAATTGTGGTATGATAAAGTGAAAGTACTTTAGTTTTAATTTTAATATATTAAGATAAAATGAAAATACTTTAATTTTGATTATGTTGAGACATAAAGAAAAATTGAATAGCATTTACTGAGCAATTGACAAAATATTTTTAAATTAACATTGTCCATTAATATTGTGAAAAATCGTATAAAAAATATCATTACAATAATATAACTAATAGAATAAAATTTTCTTTTATATAAAATAGATTTTTTGGTCATAATTATAGTTTATTATAGACTCCAATTCATGATATCATCACTCTTATTTAAAATTTAAAATTATATTATTAATTTTTTAAATAAAATTTTAGTTAAATTATATTTTTGGTTCTTATAATTTCACTTAACCCCAAGATATAATTTGCCATATAAATTAGCAAGAGCAAGTAAATCTCTAATCTTAGTTTGTTAAATTTCAAATTTCATAGTTAACATTATTTAAAGAGTGAAAAAATATGAATTTAATTAATCATTAAACATAATAATATATTAGATTACAAAATATAAATTAATATTTTATTATTTTTATAATATTTATTATTATAATTATACATATAATTAATCATATTTATAAAGATAATTTTATTTTTATAAAATTAATAAGTATGATTATAGTAATAAAACTAATAAATTTGTTGTAATCAAGTTTAAGAGTTATCTCAATTATAGCTTAAAAGGATCAAAAGAATCAACTAGTTTTTTTATTAACAAAAAAAGAGTTAACTATTTTTTTTATCTATATATATATATATGTATGTATGTATCATATTTATATTAAATAATTTGATTAAATGCTATTTTCCTCCATAAGACCCTAATTTGTAGAGAATGTCATGTTATTTCATGAATTTTTTTTAAGGCATAAAATTTTAAACTTAAAAAGTTTTTAGTCAACTTTTTATGTATATATGAAATAGCTTATTGAAAATTTAGAATTTGCACATTTTGAATGTTTAAATTTATTAATACTTGATATTTAAATTTTAAAATGTTAAAGGCATAATTATATTTAAATTTTGAATATAAAAAATTAAATTAAATACATAATTAATATTATACTCAAAATTTATTTTAGTATATATATAATTATTATTTGATACTCTATTATTTAATGTAGATATGTACTTATTTTTTAATATTAAATGAAATTTTTAAAAAGTTTTACTACATGATATTGAATATCAAAAATTTCAATACAGAGTACATAGAATTAAAAAAGCGATGAAAATATTTTTATTTTTATAATATATTAAATGTTTAAGTATGAAAACCTCTCAATATCTATGTAATTTAATTGTAATTTATGGCCTTTCTTTAATATAATATATTGATAATTAGTTGTAGAAGTTTACTGAAAGGTCTTTGGTATATAGAAATTCTCCAAAAAAGAAAAATATATTTCTGTTGATGGCAAAAAAAAAAAATGAAATACAATTATTGAGAACTTTAATTGCAATAAAATGTGTTAAGATTAATATTTCGGCTTTAATATTAATTTGTCGTGTGAACGCCAAGAATAATATTGTAATACATACATATATGAAAAAGAAGAGAACAATATTTTATAAACTATTTTCAAATTGGAGAAATTTACTAAAATGACTTACTTGCAAATTAATTAGAAATTATTTTAAATGTAGCTTTTAGAAAAAAACAACATGATAGTTCAAAAGTATACATAGATATTTGTATACTAAGGTTCAATCTGACCTCCGTTTAGATGGGCTTTTGACAAAATTTTTTTTTTAATGAGACTTTTTAAATTGAGCTTTTACAAAAAATAAAAGTTATTTTGTATTATGATATAATAATAAAAGTATTTTATATTAAAAAAATTATTTGTATGTAACACATATAAAACTATTTATTACAAATAAAATTATACATATATATATATATGAATATTATACATTTTTTTAAAAAATTAGGATAAATTACATTTTCATTCCTTAAAAAATGTCAAAATTACATTAATCACTTTTTTTTTTAAAAAAATTATACTTATCTTCTTTAAAAGATAAGAAAACATATAAATTCAAATACCCCTTTGATCAAACATACTCATTTTGATCAAATACCCGTTTATCATTTATATGATTAAATAGATCAAGTTAAGCCAACACCTCATACTTACTAACACTTTAATTTCAAAAATTGTATTTGATATTCGTAAGCTTTGATATAATATTATACAAAGTCACAAACCTCCATTCTAATTTACTTTCTGTCAAATGAAGTTAGTATTTGACATAATATGTGTTTATTTTAAAACAATAAATTACTTAACTTTTTTTTATTGTCATATTAGGAACCTCATATTGAATCTTAGTATAAATTTAACTACATTTATTGTTATATTAAAAATGAAATCACAGTAGACAAAAAAAAAAAAAATGGAAGAAGAGGTGAGGAAGTGTAATTTTTAAAACTAGAGGGGTGATAAGTACAATTTAACCAAACCTTAAAAAAGGTTTGTATAATTTACTCAATTAAATATATGTTTCACCAATATTAAAAAGTTTCTTTTTTAGTTTAAAGTAAAGTAAAATTATTATTTCTAATTCAAAATAAATAATATTAAAATAATAAATCTTAAAATATATTTTTAATAAATTATTATTTTAATAAAAAATATTAATATGATTGTTGAAGAAATTTTGGTCAAAATGAATAAAATTGTAAATTTTTCATAGATATTAGGAGAAATTTTTTTAAAATAAAGAAAAAAAGAGTGTAATTTTTGCATCTAAAAATAGTAAGTGAAATTTACTTTTAAAATAATTGATAAAAAAAGTCTAAAATTATGCTAGAATTCATTCTTGAATTTTTGCATGTGGTTTTAATGTTTAAATTTCACTTTATCGTTTCCTTATACTTTCCTAGAATATTGGTCAGGATAAGTAGTGCTTGAGCCTCCCTTACCGATATATATTGTAAAAACAAAGATAAATAGACTAAGAGTTTAGAACATTAAAACCTCATACTTGCTTCATAATCAGTGGTGGCTTTTTCGGTCAACATAACCAGTGGTTACTTCTTTAGATACTAGTAATAAATTTTTGAGTAAATTATTATTTTAATCCTTAAAAGATATAACTTGTCTTAATTTAAGCTCTAAATCATAAAAATACTTAATTTAGTTCTTGAAAAATATATTATGTTTTAATTTAATCCTTACGTATAGGTAATGGATGTCTTTTTATGTCTCAATTTAGGATTTTAAAGATTAAATTGAGACATAATGTATCTTTCAATAATTAAATTAAGTATTTTTATATTTCATGGACTAAATTGAGATAAATTGTATTTTTCAAGACTAAAACAATAATTTAATCTAAATTCTTTGACAATGGAGTAAGAACCATTATGAAGTGTTTAATTTAGTGGGACAAGAAATCATCTCTTTTCTTGATAGGAGAATCTCTCCATATAGTAGTTCTTAGCAACAATCCTTTTTAATATGTATAAAGGGCGGCCTAGTGCACAAAGCTCCCGCCAGGTGAGGTCTAGGGAGGGTTAAATATACGTAAGTTTATCCTAACAAGTAGAGAGATTGTTTTCAGGATTTGAACCTGTGACCTCTAGATGGTATAGCAATAACCTTACTGTTACTCTAAGATTCACCCTTAATCCTTTTTAATATACACAAAAGATTGAAATTTTGATGCTAAAAATGGGATGTATTTGGTTGAGCATTAATATAAAATAAATCTTTTGGATGATTTATTCCTTTAGTTTAACTGGGGAATTTTTTGTTGCACACTTCTCAATAAATTTTGTCTTTTACTCGTGTTTGTATGCGTGCATTTTTATACACACACACACACCCAGACCTAGAGTCCCCAAACCAATGATGCATACACATTGAACTTTTACTAAATCTACTAAGACCTCTTTGTACTGCTCAAATTGTTTTCACCTTGTAATGTATTTAGTGTGCTCAGTTCCTTTTTGTTGATGATATTAACTTTGGTTAGCATACCAGGTCATAGAGAAGCAATTCACTCTGTTTCAAGGAAAAAAAAAAGAAAAACTACTTGGAATAAATATTTTGGATTAAACAGAATTGCTACTAGTAGATGATACGTGGGAAACAAAATAAATTTGCTCACATCAACAAGAAGAGTTGATTCTTTTTCATTGAATACTTATGTAGAATTTTAACTGACTGAATATTTACTTGTATTATTCAACCATATGTTACAAATATATAGACAATGAATTTTTTATTCAAAGGTTGGAAAAATAATTAACATACAATAATTACAGAATAAATAAAAGTCCAATTAGGTCCAATAAATCCAATAGAGTTAGTCAACACTCCCCTTCAAGTTGGTGCAAAGATGTCACACATGCCAACTTACAAACGAGCATGTGAAACATTTGTTTGCTGAGACCTTTGGTAAATACATCAACAAGTTGTTTTTCTAACGTCACATAAACTAGACTTAATATTTCATTAGTAACCTTCTTTATGATAAAGTGCTTGTCAATTTCAATGTGTTTTGTTTGATCATGCTGAATTAGATTGTGAATTTTATTAATAGCAGCCTTGTTATTACAATACAAGGACAACTTCTCTTTTTCCAGTAGCCTCAGTGCTTCTAACAGCTTCTGTACCCACATAAGTTCACAAACTCCCTGGGCCATAGCTCTGTATTCAGCTTCTGCATTGGATCTAGCAACGACGCTTTACTTCTTATTTCTCCAAGTAACTAAGTTTCCTCTTACAAGCATACAGTATCCAAATGTAGATCTTCTATCATCTAGTGATCCGGTCCAATCTGCATTTGTAAATGCTTCTATCTGGAGGTGAACATGTTTGGAAAAAAGTAATTCTTTCATTGGGTTAGACTTTAGATATCGCAAGGTGTGTAAGACAACCTACATATGGGATTCTCAAGGGTCATGCATGAATTGACTGACTAGACTGATCGTATAGGCTATGTTTGGTCTAGTGTGAGAGAGGTAAATAAGTTTTTCGACCAACCTCTAATATCTCTCCTCATCAACTGACTTCCCAACCCCAGATTTTAGTTTATGATTACTCTTAATAGGAGATTCTGTCAGTTTGCACCTTGACATGCCAGTTTCTTCTAAAAGATCTAGAATATACTTTCTTTGAGAAATGAAGATTCCTTTATCTGATCTAGCAACCTCAATTCCCAAGAAGTACTATAGTTTAAAGAGATCTTTGATCTCAAATTCTTATGCCAATAGCTTCTTCAACTGGGACGTCTCTTCTTTATCATCTCCAGTTATTACTATATTATTAATATAGATGATAAGAAGAGTGACTTTGCCCTTTTAATGTCTTATGAAGAGGGTATAGTCAGCATTGCTTTGATGATAGTCAAAGGAAACCATAGCATGACTAAATTTGTCAAACCACGCCTTGGAGACTGTTTCAGTCCGTATAAAGCCTTCTTCAGTTTACACACCTTTCTTTAACTCTGTTCATTACTAAACCCAGGTGGGATCTTTATATGCATTTCTTCTTCCAAATCTTTATGAAAAAATGCATTCTTAACATCAAATTGGTACAAGTCCCAATCGAGATTAACTGTACAATATAACAAAATTCTAATAGAATTCATTTTTGCAACTGGAGTAAAGATCTCTTGATAATCCACTCCATAAGTTTGTGTGAACCCTTTAGCTACTAGTTTAGCTTGGAATCGTTCTATCGAACCATTAGCTTTATGTTTCACAATAAATACCCATTTGCAACCTACCAATTTCTTATCTGGTGGAGGAGGGACCAAGGCCCAAGTCTCATTTTTGGACAAGGTCTTTCTTTCTTCAATCATTGCTTGCTTTTAGTTGGGATCAATAATAGCTTTTTTCCAATTCTGTGTAATAGACATAGGAAATAGACAAGACAAAGACTATGATGACGACAGGGAGTCATAAGAAACAAATTTAGACGTAGGATGTTTGGTATAAGATCTGACTCTTTTTCTATGAGCGATAGGTAGATTTAAATTATTAAAGAATATAGATAACTCACCAGTAGAGGAGGATTTAGAAGATTCGGTAGATTGTATGATGGCTTCTTCAACTTTGTCTGCCCTGTTTCTCCTTGAGTATGTCATCAAGTCAGGTCTATCCAATCTCTCAACAGTCTTCCCCTGAATTACATTCTTCCTTATGTCTTCTAGATCAAAGAGCGTCACCTCTTCTACTTTATTAACCTCCCTTGAAGAGGTGATGAGGGTGTGCTAAAGTAGGATTCAATTTCTTGAAAGGTAACATCTATACTATCAAAAGTTTTTTTGAAGGGAGGATGATAACATCTATAACCTTTTTGAGTAGGGAAATAGCATATGAAGACACATTTAAGGGTTTTAAAATCAAGTTTTCCAATATTCCTAGTATAAACAAAACAGATATAACCAAACACTTTCGGTAGGATAACATAGTCTCTTTTACCTTTTATCACTTCAAGAGGACTCTGAAAATCAAGGATATTTAGAGGTATGCGGTTTATAAGGTATGTAGCAGTTAAAATAGCATTCTCCTAATAAGGGTTGGGTGAGTGCATGGTGAACATAAAGGACCGGGCCACTTTTAATAGGTGTCTATGTTTCCTTTCAGTTACTCCATTTTGCGCACTGGTATAAGGACAACTGGTTTGATGGATGAGTCTATAATTTTTTAACTACGTCTCAAAGTGTTTATTCATGTACTCAGTGTCATTGTCAGTTCTCAAGATTTTTTCTTAGCATCAAATTGAGTACAGACCATCTTATGGAAGGATTGAAAGCAAGAAAAAACTTTATTTTTTTACTTTAGTAAATAAAC
Organism: Senna siamea; assembly: GCA_031216115.1. Lineage (NCBI taxonomy): Eukaryota > Viridiplantae > Streptophyta > Magnoliopsida > Fabales > Fabaceae > Senna > Senna siamea. The sequence continues at coordinate 16,551,254 of CM062355.1, read as the reverse complement.
TCAAATGGTGCGGATACAACAGTTAATAAAAGTAACAAATTAGCGACAACCAAACAAAGAAACAGTTTGAGTAAGACCCCAGACATCAGAATGAATAGTCATAAAAGGAATCGAACTTTTGTTATTACTCAAAGGATAAGAGGTTCGAGTATGCTTAGCAAATTTACAAGCATCACAAAATAAAGTTTTAACATTAAATTGTAAAAACAAATTGGGAAAAATTTTCTTTAAAACAAAAAATGATGGATGTCCTAATTGCCCATGCCATTGGATTATTACGTGGTTGACATCCTTATTAACTCTAAGAAGGGCCTGTCCTAAGTCTCAAATACCATTTATCACGTACAAGCCATCACACAACCTACCACTGTCAATCCTCCTCCCTGTGTGAAGGTCCTGAAAGACACAATGATCAGGGAAGAACACAACTTTAAAATTTAGATCTTTGGTGATGGAAGTGACAGATAAAAGATTATCAAGAAACTCAAGTACCTGAAGCACAGATGATAGTGTAATAATATCAAGTGTACAAACCCCAGAACCTGTCCTATAAACAGAAGATACAGACCCATTGGCTATTCGAATATTCTCTCCTTTAGGACATAAAGAGTAGTTAGACAAGCCTTTAAAAGAGCTGGTCATATGTCTATTTGCACCAAAATCAACAATTCGCACATAATTGGAAGTGCCAGCTGTAGAGGGATCAAGCTTAGTTAGGAGACAACGGAGGTGCTGAATTTCATTAGAAGAGAGAGGGGCTCCTGAATCTGCATCCTTGGGTGGCTACACAGTATTAGCTATATTCACTTGACTGTTGGATGAAGTGACTTGTTTACCTCCACTGCCTTGAGTCGGCCGATCATGTATCTTCCAACAAGTTCCCTTGGTATGTCTTGGCTTACCACAGTAATCATACTGCAAGTGATCTTTATCAGAGGTGGTGGCCTTGGGTTTCTCATGGGAAATGGTCAGACCAAACTTCTCAATCGGTGTTTGATAAAGCACGACAAAACAAAGACTTTCTTCCTGGACAACATAAGAGAAAGCATCTTCAATAGAAGGGAGATAAAATTTTTCCAGAATTTGAACCCAAACTTAATCATATTCTGGATTCAAACCAGCCAGAAAATCATAAACCTTCTCTTTGGAAATCAACCGGTGAAACAAAACTGCATCCTCAGTACATTTGGCATGGAGATCTTGATAGTAATCTAACTCCTGTCATAACCTACTGAATTTAGAATAATAGTCAGTTGCAGTCAACTTTCCTTGTTTAGTGGCATGGATCGTTGTCCTGATCTCAAACACCTGAGCATCATTCCCTTTGTGAGAATAAGTACGTTTGGTTGAAGTCCAGATTTTTTCGATAGTATCAAATAACAAATACTGTTTAGAGATTTGGGGATGCATAGTATTTGTTAGCCATGTCATAACAAGAGAGTTTTCAGAGTCCTATTAAGCATAGTTATCATCAGAAATAGCAAGGGGTTTCATATCTTTAGTAATATGACCAAGTAACTTTCGAGATTTAATGTATAAAAGACAAGCCCTTGACCAAGCAAGATAGGTACTAGCTCCATCCAACTTGACGGTACAGATACAGGCAAGTAAAGTATTTTCTATTGTCTTAGTGTCTCACATAATAAGTAATCATTAACACAAAGAAGGCAAAAGAAGAAAAGAGGCCACAAAACGAAGAGAGCAGCCCAAAAACAAAGCAAATCAGAAAAGCCAAATCAGGCGGTGGGCGGTGACCGGTCTTGGTGGGTTTTGTCGGCGAGGTGATGAGCTCTCCAAATATGGTGGCAATGAGACAAATGACGGGGCAGAACGATCGGGATTGGAGAAAAAATGCAGTTCTATCTAGAATGGCTTAGCGGCGCATGCGGTGGCTACCGGCGACCAAAATTCGGGCGACAGTAGATCGGACGGTAGGCTTCGGCTTTGGATGGGTGTTGAGGATAAGGGAGGGAGAAAACTCCACCTCCAAGATGTGGACAGCAAAGAGAGGAGAAGAACTCAACCTCTTTGTATACACAGAAACCCTTGTGCTACGGAAGGAGAGAAAAATACTCACCTCAGGGCAGCGCAGGCTCTGATACCATGTAGAATTTTAATTGACTAAATATATAGACAATGAATTCTCTATTCTAGGGTTGAGAAGATAATTAAGATATAATAATTACAAAATAAATAAAAGCCCAATTAGGCCCAATAAGTTCAATAGAGCTAGTCAACAACTCACAAACTAACAAAGGCACAAATAATGAAATAAAAAAAAAAAAAGGAATAACAAGATAGACTTCAATCCCAATGCTTCACAGTTAAGGCTTGTTGGATCTTGTCTTTTAGATAAAGTCTAGAGTCCAAGCTTGAGCTTTCCTTGTGCATTTATGGGCCTTGAGCTCTGGATATCTTGCATTGGCTCAGTATCATTTGTGATTTAGTGGTGTTGGGGCCTGGTTCATTAATGGTGTTTTTATCAATACTTATTCCTTCCAAAACCACCTTGTCCTTAAGGTGAATATTAGGATAAAAAAGGCTTAGAGCATATCCCAGGATGCATCTTCTTTGAGTCTGTTTGTCCATTCCTCTAGTACTTGTTTCCTGGTGTGGCTTGCCACTTCCCATGTCCATTTAGTTGAAATTTCTTGTCGTTCAAATCTAGTGACCTATGAAGGGTTTATCTGCTGTTATTGAGTTATGAATGTCTCCCTTGAATGCTTTTAAAAGGGAAACATGAAAAACAGGATGTATTTTGCCTTCTGGTAGCTGTGCTTCACAAGCAACAGCTCATATTCTTGGAATGATTTGACATGGACCGAAATATATCTTTCCCAACTTGAAGTTTTGCCTTATAGCTAGTGATTGTTGTTTGTATTTGTGGAGCTTCATCCCTACCCTGTCTCTCCCTTGGAATTCTTTGGGATTTATATGCTTGTCAGCATGTTCTTCATTTTCTCTTAAGCTAGCTGCAGATGATGTTGGAGTGCTTGACTGAGAGCTTCTTCATCAATCTATGTGTTAGCCACTGCTATATATCAGATGGCCCAATGTCATATCTTGCTATGGAGGTGGGATGGAAACAATATAAGGCTTGCTAAGGAGTCATTTTGAGAGTAACAATGAGGGAAATCAAATAAGAAATTTTTAGAAGTAAAACTTCTGGCAAGTTGTCAATCTTGAGAGTTTAAATAAATTCATGAAGGAAAGATGAATACAACACATAAACTCAATTCGTAAACTCATACAAATTTACCTACAAATAATTATTAAAAAAATATATGATGTGAAAATTTATGCAAATAAAATAAAAATCAAATGACATAAATTCAAATGTAACATATATGAAAACTTAATATAAATCCACTCAAATAATTGACTATCATACATAATTTTATAGCTTTGTTAGGAATTTAGTTATTTAGATTTAGGAAAATTTTCTTTTTTGTTTGGACAATGAAATGTTTTTTAACTAATTTTTTTTTTTTATGGAAATGACTTTTCCTACTTAAGCTTCATACAAAACTAATAGACCCCAGGTTACAAAATATTATAAAAGGCGAAAGGGATTCAAATAGGGACCACCACCTCTTAGCCAAGGGTGCATCCGAGGAGGAGAAGGGGTGGCTGGATGCGATGGAATGATAAGAGAAAATATCCTAACTAACTAAGGGTAGGGAACATAGAAAATATTCTAATCACCTGATGGAAGGGACCACAGAAGAGATAAAAGGGAAGTAAGAAAGTTGAGGAATGCTTGAGTTTTGGAAGGAAATTGGGAGAGACCTGGCCTCTCGAATGCTAGTTCTATTTTATTGCTTTCAGTATATTTTCTTTTGCTGTTATCTCTGCTTTCCTGTAGCCAATTAAGCAGTCTTCTTGGCTGTTTACTCTATTTCCGTTAATCTACAGCTCTATCCTTCTTTAGGAGGAGCTAGTATTTATCCATTATTGGCTATTCTAGTGGCTTGTGTGTGAAAACAGTGTAGGGTCCCATCATTATGGTATTAGAGCAAGGTTCAGACAGGGTATGGTGAATACTAGGATGGAGGGAAGGCTAGAGAATGTGGAGAAAGATATTACTGATATAAAGGCATGGATGTTGGAGATGAGAGACACTATGGCCAGGTTAGAGGAGAAAGGGAGAAGACCGAGAAAAGAACACCAAGGGGAATCAACAGAATCTAACAAGGTGGAAAATTTGCAGGAGGAATCGGGAGATGCTCAAGAAAGGGATGTCAGTAAATATAGAAAGCTGGAATTACCACTTTTTGAGGGAGATGATCCCATCAGGTGACTCTTCAAGGTGGAACGTTATTTTGAGATTAACAAGGTAGTTGAAGCTGAGAGAGTGGACGCAGCAACAGTATGTCTCGAAGGGAAGGCACTAAACTGGCACCAATGGTTGGAGGTGAGAAGTCCAACACGCTCATGGATAGGATTCAAGAAGGAGGTGATGGAGAGGTTCCACCACTCTCAGCAAGGAGTATCTTATGAGCGTTTGATGGCCCTGAAGTAGACGGACGCGGTCACGGAATACAAAGAACAATTTGAAGCACTGTCCCCGCCATTGAAGGAGGCGTATGATGAGTGCTTGATGGCGGCTTTCCGGAATGGGTTGCAACCAGGGATTTGTGCGGAGCTCCGCATGGTTGGCTGGACACCCTTAAAGAGTTTATGGATTGGGCCCATCGGGTGGAAGAGAGAAATAACATTATTGAAAAAGCCCAAGAAGAAAATCTGGGCAAACATTCCAAATCCTGGACCAACAACAAATGGGCTAGCATGAAGACTAATTGGAGCCGGGCCTCTAATCATTCAGACGCTTAGCATACTTAGACTTCTGCCATTAGTCGCAAGACAGAGGTGAAGAGAGCACAGACACCCGTCCAATCCGCGACAACATATAGTGTGCCTCAGACTTCACGCGGGTCGGGATTTTGCCGGTTAACTGAGGCTGAAACAGCTCAAAAAATAGCCTTAGGACTTTGTTTCAAGTGTGACAAAAAATACAGTCTAACTCAAATATGCAAAAAAAGCAACTGTATGTGGTCATGTTACAACATGTGAATGAGATAGGTGAAGCAATTACAGGGGAAGAGGAAGTCGAGTTAGAGGAAGAGATGAGAAGGAAGGAGAGGAGTTGGCAACACTTGAATTATCCATGAACTCGGTGGTGGGAATTACAGCAAACAATACTATGAAATTGATGGAAAAATACAAGGGAAAGGAAATCCTAATTCTAATTGATAGCGGGGCATCCCATAATTTCATCATATCTGAGGCAGTAGAGAGGAAACAAAAACTTATGAGGTGTGATTGGGAGATGGTTACAAAGTCAAGCGACACAAGCTTTGTCCAGCCTTAGAATTGGAATTACAAAGGCTGAGTCGTACAACCATTTTATTTGTTTGATATTGGGGGAGCAGATGCAATCCTAGGAATAGAGTGGTTAAAATCCTTGGGAGAAATAAAAGTGAATTGAAATCGGTTAACCATGAAAGTGAGGGTAGGTAGGGAAGAGTAATACCTAAAAGGAGACTCCAGCTTGGTGAGAACATTGGTTTCCCTCAAATTAGTACTTAAAACTCTTAAGGGAGGAGGACAGGGGCATTTGATTGAATTTGGAGGATTGTATATGCAGCTAGTAAGTGAAGAGCAATTAATTCCAGAAATTCAACAAATCCTGAAGGACTACTCAGCAGTGCAAACTGCCTCTTCGGGACTGCCACCTCATCGGAATCAGGATCATGCTATCCTACTTAAAGCAGGATCCCAACTCCCAAATGTGAGACCATACGAATATTCTCATTCACAAAAGACATAAATTGAAAAATTAGTGAGTGAGATGTTAGAGGTTGGGATCATCAGACCTAATAATGGACCATTCTCTAGCCCGGTGTTGCTTGTTAGGAAGAAGGATGGTACCTGGACATTCTGTGTGGACTACAGGGCCCTTAACAAGCTAACTATTTTGGATGAATTTCCTATACTAGTAATTAAGGAATTATTGGATGAGTTAGGGGGCGCGAAGGTATTTTCCAAGCTAGATTTAAAATCGGGGTACCACCAAATCCGAATCTGACCAGGAGATGAAGAGAAGACAGCATTTCGGACACACCAAGGGCATTATAAATTCATGGTAATGCCATTTAGCCTCACTAAAGCCCGTCAACTTTCCAAGCATTGATGAATGACATCTTTAAGGGGCAATTAAGGAAATTCATATTGGTCTTTTTTTTATGACATTTTGATCTATAGCTTCGATAAGGAGACACATTCGAGACACTTGAGGGAAGCACTTGGAATTCTACAAAAACACCAATTGGTGATTAATTTCAAGAAGTGTGTTTTTGCAAAATGGAGGGTGGAGTATTTGGGCCATATTATATCGTCTGAAGGAGTCCATGTAGATCCTAAAAAGTTAGCAGCCATGGAAAAAAGGCCAACACTGAAGAACCTCAAAGCCTTGAGGGGATTCCTAGGATTAACAGGATATTATTGGAGGTTCGTAAGAAACTATGGAAAGTTGGCAGCCCCCTTTACAGCTTTGGTTAGGAAGGATGCTTTTCTTTGGGATGCAGAGGCCTAACAGGCCTTTGAAACTCTTAAGCAAGCTATGATGACAGTACCTATTCTAGCTATGCCAGATTTTTCATTACCCTTCAAATTGGAAAATGATGTTTCAGGATGAGGACTAGGCTCAGTGTTGATGCAAAAGGGGCATCCTATTGCTTATTTCAGTCAAGCACTAGCTCCTAACAAGAAGTCCAGCTCGGTATATGAGCGGGAACTACTGGCTATTGTGTTGGCTATGAAGAAATGGTACCACTACCTATTGGGGCATCCTTTTATCATAAGAACAAACCAAAGGGCTTTGAAATTCTTGTTGGAACAACGGAACCTTGAGGAGGAGCAGCAGAAGTGGATGGCAAAATTATTAGGGTTCAAATTTGACATACAGTATAAACCGGGTAAAGAGAACCGAGCGGCGGATGCTCCATCTAAAAGGGAGGACGTGTGAGAGTTGAAGGCTGTATCTCTGTGGCAGTATGAGGATATGAACAACTGGGAGCAGGAGATTAAGGAAGATGACAAGCTATACATTATTTGGCAGCAGATAGTGAAAGGAGAGTAGCATCTTGCAGGAAATTCTATCAAGGGTGGTTGTTTACTATTCCAAGACAGGCTAGTCTTTCCAAAAGGGTCCACTAGAATTATTAAACTGATGTTTGAGTTTCATTGCACACCGATCGGGGGACATTTGGGGTACTTAAGGACATATAAGAGGTTGGCTACGTTTGTATATTGGGAAGGAATGAAAAAGGACATCCAGTAGTATGTTGTAGAATGCGAGATTTGCAAGCAGAATAAATATGAAGCTCTAAGTCCAGCGGGGTTGCTATAACCGTTACCCATTCCTCACAAAGTTTGGGAAGATATCAGTGTGGATTTCATTACCGGGCTTCCAAAGTCCCATCGGTTTGATACTATATTTGTGATAGTTGATTGTTTCACCAAATATGGACACTTTATACCCTTAACTCACCTTTACACAGCCAAGGAAGTTGCAGCCCTGTTTGTCAAGGAGGTAGTTAGACTACATGGGTTTCTTAAATTGCTTGTGTCAAATAGGGATAGACTTTTTATGAGTCTTTTTTGGCAAGAACCCTTTTGGCTGTCAGGCACCACTCTCTGTTTTAGCTCATCCTATCACCTCGAATTGGATAGCTAAACTGAAATAGTTAACTGTGGGCTGGAGACTTACTTGAGGTGCTTTGCAAGCACTAAACCAAAAGGGTGGGAAAAGTGGTTGGTGTGGGCTAAGTATTGGTACAACACTAATTATAACCAATCATCAGGCATGTCACCTTTTAGAGCTCTTTATGGTCAAAACCCCCCTACTCTTTTCAAGCTAGAAGAAAATTCAGCAATGGAAGATCTAAATGCACTAATGACTGAGAGAAAGGTGATCATTGAGGAGCCAAGGGAGCATCTAGAAAGAGCATAGCAGGTCATGAAGAAGACAACAGGTCAGCACTGCAAAGAAGTGGAATTTGAAGAAGGTGATTATGTATACCTCAAGCTCAAACCTTATAGAATGTGTTCCCTGGCCATGAAACGTAATGAGAAGCTAAGCCTAAGATTCTATGGACCCTTCAAGATCATACAGCGAATAAGGAAGGTTGCCTATAGGTTGGACTTTCCTACAAATGGCAAGATTTATTTTGTTTTTCATGTATCCCAGCTGAAGAAGTCAATGCATGCCCCATCTCAACCCCAACCCCTCCTACCACTTTTGACTAATGAGCATGAATTACTACTCCAACCAGAAACAGTGAAAGGAATCAGAAATTTGACCAATTGACAGCAAGAAATACTGGTTAAATGGAAGGATATGCCTAACCTTGACAGTATTTGGGAAAATTACAACACCATCAATGAACTATTTCTTGAATTCCGCCTTGAGGACAAGGTGAAAACTCATTTGGGGGGGGGGGTAATGATAGACCTTGGGTTACAAAATATTACAGAAGGAGGAAGGGATTCGAAGAGGGACCACCACCTTTTAGCCAAGGGTACATCAACGGAGGAGAAGAGGTGGTTGGATGGGATGGAATGGTAAGAGAGAATATCTTAACTAACTAAGGGTGGGGACCACAGAAAATATTCTAACCACCTGATGGAAGGGACCATAAAAGAGATAAAAGGGAAGCAAGAAGGTTGAGGAGGCATGCTTGAGTTTTGGAAGGAAATTTGGAGAGAACTGGCCTTGCGAATGCCAGTTCTGTTTTATTGCTTTCAGTATATTTTCTTTCACTATTATCTCTATTTTCCTATAGCCAATTAAGCAGTCTTCTCGGCTGTTTACTCTATTTCCATTAATCTACAGCTCTATCCTTCTTGAGGGGGAGCTAGTATTTATCTATTACTGGTTGTTCTAGTGGCTTGTGTGTGAAAACAATGCAGGATTAATAACACTAACCGAACTAAGGGATAACAAAAAAAGAAGAATAGCTGCAGATTAAATATGCAAGGATCTTAAACACACTTAATCTCTACTGGATGAGTTCATAGGAGAACTAGACCTAATGTAAATTAAATATATTACTTCAGATGCCTTACAAAAAACAGTTCAGGGTATTTATAGCCAGAATACCCATCTAAGCTGCCTAAAACTGAAAATAAAACATGTATAGAACATGTGCAGTGAAAAAGGAAACATGCCTAAAAACTAGGGAACATTATTGTGCTGAAAAAATAACTGAATTGCTAAAAATCAGTAAGTGAAGCCTTAGTGGGTCTGCACTTCAGTCTAGTGGAGGTAACCCTAGTATCACTAGCAGTAACAGAGGTGAGTCATGGGTTTTGCTAGAGGAAACATGCTTCTTTCTAGAATATTGGAGTGTAGGTTTCATAGGCTGTCTTCTAGAATGTGTTAGCGGTGGCTTACTACTATCAAGGGTCCTATCAAAAACAAAGAATGGGAATAAAACAAGTTTACTTAAGTTCTTTATGAGTTTACCATGAGATTATCAAGTTCAAAGAAGTTTACACATTTTTGTATCTGATAGCAGATTAACCAGTTTTACCTGTGTTCATATACATGTAAACTCATACATATTAACTTGCAAATTTAACAACAGTGCTCTTGGGACGTTATGCATTGAGAAGTGTTGCATATCTTACTTGTGTTAGCATGTCTTAAATGATTTCAAAAGAGTATTAACTGCGGATATATCACTTTAGGTTTAGAAATATTAGAAATGCCCCCACTTAAAGGGTAAACTACAAAAACCCTCTATGGTTTTCTGAGCACAAACATGTGTTTTCTTTTTGTGGTTTGAACCTTATGCCTTGCATCTCAAGATAGAGTACAGCTCATACAATGAAACGTGACTGTCTCTTTGGGAAAGTGATACACTATTGATGACACTTTAGCAATAGTGGGAAACTCACTTAGGGTGTGTTTGGATTGAGGAGAATGGAGGGGAAGGGAAGAGAATTTTGAAGCCTTTCCCTTGTTTAGATTTTTAAATTTTAACTTTCCTCTTTCATTAATTTTAATTATTCTAAATTAGGAAATTTTGGAGGATCCAAACAAGAAAAAGAGAAACTATCACTTAATCTTTTTTTTTTCCCCTTCCCTTTGCCTCCTCATTCGCAAACACACCCTTAAGCTTCCACAATTACTCTTTTCTTTAAAGAGCAAAAAGTTTTGATGTTATTTTTTCATCTGACTTCAATGTAATACTGGATGAACATTGCTTCAGTGGCACTGGCAGTGACGCATAAATAAAATGTTACTCATTTTTACATGAAGAAGAATTTTGATAGAGCCCACTGAAATACACTGAATAATGATTTGTATATTACTAGTCCCAATAAGGGAAAATCACCAAAACATAGCCTAGAGGCTGAATAACCAGAAAATATATAGTTCCAACACTGGCAGAACACTACATCAGCAGACATATCAGTAACAAAAAAAAAAAAAAACCAGCGCAGAAGACACACTCTAGAAAAGCGCAGAACTCCTTGTACTCGGGATACTTAACAGCCGTCCCATACCGGCTATCAAGTACCCTACCCTAAGTAAACCTGTCCTAATCACATCTAAACTCGATAAACAAAACATCTAACATGCAATTGGGATATCCAGCACACAGGCATGCAATTTAGTCCATCGAAAGTAGCACGTAAATCTATACAATTAAATCTAATCGTTCAGGTAATCACTAGGTTAAATCTAGAACTCGATAAGCGTAAATCATCTTACCTGGTCTCCTGTTGCTCTAAATCAATTTAGAACTTCAAGAAATCCTGAATTTCGAGGCAATTAAATTCCCTGGACATTTACACGAATATTTAACCTCGTCACGTCATCCGTTTCACAATTCTAAGTCTGACTATCCCAATTTCTAGGTCAATTTATTTTTTATTCGCGTTCGGCATTTAAAAGCCTCCAGGGACATTTTAAATTTTTGGAATTTAGCAATTTTTGAAGACTTGACTGAAACTATCCTGGAAATTTGAAAATGGGAAAAAGGGACTAAATTGAAAGAAAAAGTTAAGGACTAAAATGAAAAGAATAAAAGTTTCATAAAAGGACGAAATATAATCATTACACCTCTAAAATATCTCTAAAATTAAGGTCATATCTGAATTCTTCTAATTAAGTATTATTGCAGATGTCTGAGCAAGTCAATCAAGAACTATTTTTATCAGGGAAGGTTCCATCTGGCTTATTCAATGCTTTGTTTGACATGACGAACAGCTGGAAGAGAGATGCAGCTTCCACTAAAAGCCTCGCTTTTGATGGCTGGTTCATAACGTTGTACAGCGTTGAGTTAGATAGAAGCCACGTAATCCTCTCTGAATATGTGAAAAACCAAGTGCCTTCTTCATGGAACCCTGCTGCCCTTGCTGAGTAAGTATTGTTGCACTTGTTGTCTTTCCTTCATTCCATTTGAGTTGATTTCTATTACTATTGTAGTTGTTATATTATTGTTGTTGTTGTTGTTGTTGCAAAAATGTTTCTTAATCACATAGATTAGTGTAATTTGGTGGTAAAATTATTAAGATAACTTTCATATTTCTGATATGACTATTTAATTGTCTTTTCTCTGTGAGCAATCATGGAAATGCACTCTGATTGAATGATTCTAGATAATAAACCTGAAAAATAATAAGTTCAGTTTCAGACCGCAGAGACAAATCATTACGAAGCTTAAAGATAAGCAATTCTAACTACAACATGATAATTATATGAACCTTGTGTCACGTGAACAATGAAAGTTTATGACTCACGATGCTTTCTTTTGCTAAAGAAGTAGCATGGTAGATATATATATATATATATATATATATAATTATGTAGATTATATTAGCAGTTCTTTGAATGAGTTTTGAAACTTTTTGTATTTTAGTTATATATATATATATTTTAAATAGATTTATATATTAGATTTATATATATTGGATTTATATTTTGTCTTTTAGTTTTGAAACTTTTTATTGAATGAGTATCTTTTTTGGGCTTTTTTGTTAAATTTCTACTTTGGTACCTAGTGATTGTTTAGTTAAATAGCATATATAGGAAGTGGCGTTTATCATTGTAGAAGCTAGATCCCAGTTTACTGAATTTACATCTTTTTCTTCCTCTCTTATCTTATTGGAAACTCTGATTTTCAATTCACATTCTACTTTTAAGTTTTTTTAATTTTGTATTTGTTCCTGATATTGAACAACCCTGTTTTATCCTGCCGTTCTTTGATAAAATCTATTTAATGTTTAAGTTTCTTTGGACCTGAAAAGTGGACTAAAATAAACTCTTCAGGTTCATCAAAAAATATGGTACTCATATTATCATTGGGGTGAAGATGGGAGGTAAGGATGTGGTTCATATGAAGCAGTTAAAGAATTCAGATCTTCAGCCCACTGAAGTGCAGAAATTGCTAAAGCAAGTAGCTGATGAGAGGTTTTCTGACGATAAAAGTAGATTTTCCGATGCTGATCCTGCTGAAATATCAGGAAAACTTAAGGTCCAGAAGATTAAATGCATCCCCATCATTTTTAACTCTGTCTAACAAGGATTTCATACGCTCTAGAAAAAAGATGCTACAGCCAACTTATTGTTTCATACTCTTGTAAATCAACACACATAACTTGCTATAGGATTTTAGAGCTTAAATTTTTTAGTCCTTCTTCAAATAGTTGATTGTGATTATGTTGATGCTTGAGTTGAAGAGTCAGAGAGAGAACTAAAGTACTCAAAATAATTTGGTTGGAGAAAATAAAAAAAAGAAACAGGACCAAAGACCTAGGTTTTCAGTGTTCTTTGCCAATGGCTAATTCTTGGACTTTTAATATTTTGAGGATATGATTTTAGGAGAATATCTCTGACTCTTATGTATAGCTGTATTTACGACAATCCTAAATGCAAGTAGTCAACATTGCCCCTCAAGATGGTACGTGATTCTCTCTTAAGCCCATCTTGCACATACTTTTAGTAAAAAACTTATCATTAAGACCTTTACTCAATAACTAGAGCGGACTTCGGCCATTCATACTTCGATTGGGCTTTTCATTGGGTCTGCCATGAAGTTTCCAGCATCTTTCCTTGGTGTGACGAGGCTTCTTGCAGTATGTGTAGAACAGAGAATCCCGGTTGAATGGTTTGGTTGAGTCCCCTCAAGTAACTAATGAACAAGTGTTTCCCTCCTTCAATTCTGTGGCTTTGGTAACAAGTACAGAACCATCTCCCCCTTGAGGTTCAAGAAACACTTCGATGTCCCTCTTCGGCGCACATAATAGAGATTGTCTCATTCAGATATGGTAGGTCCGATTTTCCTAAAATCTGCACTCTTACAGCATCAAATTCAACGTTTAATCCTGCAAGAAAATCATAAATACGATTTTTCTCCATAAATTGCTTCAGAATTGTTGCATCTTCACTGCAGCGCATTTGGATGCATTGATAATGGTCTATCTCTTGCCACAAGCCCTGTAAGGGACTCGAATATTCAGTGACAGTTCGAGTCCCTTGTTTGGTCATTGAAATTTTCGTCTTAATTTCATAGATTTGTGCAGCATCATTATCCTTGGAATATGTCTGTCGCATAGCTTCCCAAATCTCCTTGGCAGTTCCAAGAAACATACATGTGTCATTAATTTCTAGGAGCATTGAGTTCCATAACCATTACATCACCATGGAATCTTGTTTGTCCCACGCTGCAAATTTGGGATCTTCCTGCGAAGGTCCTGTGCCCATTAAATGACTCAATTTTCCTATGCCTTTCAGAAAAGTGCAGATCAATTGTGACCACTTCAAGTAATTCTTCCCATTCAATTGATATGCGGCTTGAATGTTTTGTAAATCTCTGGTTGTAGCAGCGGCAATATTCTCGAATGCAGGGGCACTTGTGATTTCAGCAAAACTTTTGGGTGATTCCAACATGATTGATTGAATGAAAGATAGATAAAATCAGGGTAAAAATGAGAGAGAAGGCAAAGATGATTGAGAGGAACAAAGGACATGGAGCTCGGTTGGAGAAGGCCAGGAAAAAACAAATCAGAGTTTATTAGGAAAGAGCCAACCCGGCTCTAATACCATGACAAAAATTGCAAGAGAAGAATGAATTTCTATATATCTGAATTAGGTTACAGCCTTGGTTTATATACACAATTGTCTAGCTTAAAATTAGTATCAAAATCCCTAAAAAATAGGAAATTCTGTCTCTAATTCTAATCCCTAGAAATTAGGAAATTATACCAGATTTTCTCTAACTACACAATCTTTCCAAATAAAGCTACATAATCTGACACTTTTATTTTTTAATCATTTTGTTTGGAGTACCTATCTTTTCGGTCAGGATGAGGCAGTAGTGTTGCCTTCCTGGATCGATATATATTCTAGATGAATAATAGTGGTTCTAAGGCAGTAAACTTAAACCTACTTCCATGGTATCAAAGCCCGAGTGGCCTGAATCTCCAATGGTCAGATTCGGCCATCATGTCACCATGAACGTTGAGAAAGCTAGCTCCTATTCACAATGTTTGCAACAGGCAACCACATAGCCTTTGATACATCTCACATGTCCATTATCAGAGATAAATAAATGGACAAAACTATCACCAATGGAGCCAATCTGATGTGATGTTCCTATGTGGGAGAAGCAAGGAAGACTACGTGGTTGGGAGTACAACAGCACTGAAGAAAACAAATGCTAATTTCAAGGAATGGAGTGCTAAAAGTAATTTGGTCATGTCCTGTCTCATCAACTCGATGACCATTGATATTAGAGAATAAAGAAAAATATAACAGAATTGTTCTTATCGTCTTATTCTGATTTCCTAGAGGATGTTGATACTTATAGGGATAGCTTGACCATAAGTTTGTTAAGTCAAATCCCTTGAAATCAGGAAAAAACAACTCTTCTAATCTCTAGGATTAGATCCCTTAAGCTTAGGAGTATAGAATAAAGAAGTTAACTATATATCTTCCCAAAAGCAAGGAACTAATCTTCTGAAAATAAATAAGATATTAACAATAACAAATAATGAAACAAATAAAGAAAATAGCTATATACTTATTGCAGGAAAAACAGAATCATATCTCAGCAACAGAGTCATGTAGATTCTGCAACAACCAAAGAGAAAATTTCCTTCTCTACTCTATTGCTAAAGAAATTTGGAACTTGTAAAGATTGAGAGCATAGTGGAACTATTTGAGATCGAGAGATCCTCCTTGACCTTAAGCAAGGAGATATGACTGTAATCCAATACCCCTACCTTCTTGCAAAGTATTGGAAGCAATTGGATTTACTAGAAACCCAAAACTTGAGTGTGCTATTGATGTGGCCACCCATAACAAGGTAATTGGAAGGAACACATTTACGAATTTCTACTTGGTCTCAATCATAACTTTGATGAAGTAAAGGGGAGAATTAAGAGCACAAAACCCTTACTCTCTCTCTGTGAGGTGATTTTAGAAATGAGAAGTGAATAAAGTTGAAAAAGGTTTTTTTTAGGGTCCAAAATACCTAAAATAATCCTGCAGTTTTAGCTTTGATGGATCGAGGACCAAGTAATTATTACAACAAACAAAAGAAACAAGCAAAACCTTGTTGCAATCACTACAACAAGGTTGGTCACACCAACAACATTAGCTAGAAGCTCTATGGAAAGCCTTCAAATTGGAAGCCAAAATGAAGAGGAGAATCAAGAGGATACACACCTAGCAGTGAAGAAAACCAAGTTGTGGAGAAAAACCCTTTCAATTAAGAGCAGATTGAGTGGCTGTAAAGGTTGTTTGGAAACCAGAAAATATCATCAAATGAAGTGGTTGGTGTTGGAACTATTGCTCAAGTAGGTAATTTCCCTTCAGCATGAAGCTCTTATGCTCAAAAAACAATAATGCTTGGATTATTGATTCTGGGGCCACAGATCATATGATGGGTAACAAATCTCTTCTTTCTAGTTTTATACCAAGTACATTTGGGTTGATGGTAAAAATAGCCTATGGTAGTCTATCAAGAGTTGTTGGAACTAGATCTTAAAATTTTTAGATCACTTAATATTGGAAATTGCTATTAGTTCCTATTGACAGCATGCTTTAAATTACTAAATATCTGTTTTAATTCATTTAATTGTATAGTTGACCTAGGTATTAATTATGATTTGTAATTATCTAATTGCTAGGGATTTGATTTATGACTAATTTGTAACTACCAGTGTATAAAATTCCTAGTGCATCAATGAAATCAGATTAGAGAAAACTCTGGTTTTTCACATGGTATCAGAGAACTTAAGTTCTTAAGTTCTCTGTTGAGTATCCAAGGTTGTTCTCATTTTAGTTAACCTTGGAGTCACCGATACTGTGATTGGAACATCTTAGAGCCTATTAAAGGAGTATCGCCAGAGTTAGACCAACTTGTCCCAATTTTTTGGCAGCCCATCTCGATGTGCTTGAGTCTCACGTGCTACCACAAATTTGCTCACATATCTCACGCTCCGACACAAGAGGCATTTTTGCAGTGAGTTCTGACCTCCATTCTTCGTCTCCAATGCCATAACATCTTTTTTGGCCAAGGCCCAAACATTCCAGCCACCAATTGTTGGGCTCCTTTCTCATCATCTCCTTGGCAGGTTCCTCGTTTAGCAAAGCTGATTCATTAGGCAGCAGTGTTTCTCCTTCAGTTATTTTTTCCAACAAATTTTGGCCATAACCAATTAGTTTGGCCACCTCTTGTTAGGGTTCTCATTTCTTTTATCTCTCTACACATGGATGCTTATGAAGAAAAGGTGATTAGTACTGGGATAGTTGCCCAGTCATGTAATCCATCATTTGCCTTTAATTCTTAAACAAAATGCATCTCTATGGATTGTTGATTTGAGTGCTTTGGACCATATGACGGGTAGTAAACTACTCTTTGATGATCTTGTTCCGTGCCAAGGTAACCTTGTGGGTAGAATTGCTGATAGTTCCTTATCTAAAGTGAAAGGGAAAGGAGCAATGTCATTATCTTCCAATACTAAACTAAAAGATGTGTTACTTGTGCTTAAACTATCTTGCAATTTACTATCTGTTACTAAAATTATACAAGATGATGGTAGTAATGTGATTTTTAACAAAAATAGGTGTATTTTTAAGGACTTGGATAGAAGGAAGATGATTGGCAATGCTAAAGAGGAGGAAGGATTGTATCTCTTCAAGCCTGATTGCAAGTGTAGAATGAGAAATTTCCGTGTGTATTATAAGAGCAAAGTGTAGAATATTTATACAATAAGAAAGAACCTATTCTAAGAAACCATAATAAATACAATAAATACAATTAAATGACTTAATCCCTAATGTCTAGCTTAAACTTTAGGCTAACTTTATTTTAATTGATATAATCTGATCCTAATTGATACACAACACTTCCCTTCAAGTTGGAGCATATAAGTCATATGCACAAGCTTGTTACATATATATTTATCTGAAGGCATCTTAGAGACTTAGTGAATATATCTGCCAATTGATCTTTTGAATTGACAAATCGAGTAGCAAGACACCCAGATTGAATTTTTTCCCTAATAAAATGACAATCAATTTCAATATGTTTGGTCATCTCATGGAACACAGGGTTTGAGGCAATGTGCATTGCTGCTTGGTTATCACAGACCAGCTCCATCTTTTCTGTGTTGCCAAATTGTATTTCCTGAAGAAGTTGCTTTAACCACAGTAGTTCACAAGTTGCTAAAGTCATAGCACAATACTCAGCTTCTACACTGGATCTTGCAACTATGTTTGGTTTCTTACTTTTCCAAGAGATTACACAGTATCCTGACTTGTCATCAGGTGAACCGGCCCAATTTGCATAAGTAAAGCCAACAACCTGGGAGTTTCCCTTATCTTCATATAATAATCCTTGGCTTGGTGCTCCTTTAATATATCGAAGGATTCGAACAACTGCATCCTAATGACTATCACATGGTGACTATAAGAACTGGCTTACTATACTCAGAAAAAGATAAATCTAGACGAGTGATGGTGAGATAATTAAGTTTCCCAACAAGTCATTTGGATCTTCAATCAGTTCTTCCTGTCTTGGATGGAGTTTGACATTTGGATCCATTAGAGTGTCAGCTGGTTTGCAGTTTGTCATGCCTGTCTCTTCGAAAAGGTCAAGTGCATACTTTCGTTGTGAAATAGTAACACCAGTGTTGGATTAGGAAACCTCAATTCCCAGAAAGTATTTAAGTTTTCCTAAATCTTTGGTTTGGAAGTGGTTACATAGATGTTGTTTGAGTTAGACAATGCCCAAATCATCATTGCCTGTAATAACAATGTCATTTACATAAACAACTAGATATATGCACTTACCTTGTGATGTGTGGCGAAAGAAGATTGAGTGATTAGCTTCACTGCGAATCATTCTAAAATTGTGAACCATGGAATTGAATCGGCCAAACCAAGCTCTAGGTGATTGTTTGAGTCCGTAAAGAGAACGACGAAGTCGACATACTTTCCCAGACTTTCTCTGAGCAATAAAGCCAGGTGGTTGCTCCATATAAACTTCCTTCTCCAATTCACCATGAAGGAAGGCATTTTTAATGTCAAGTTGATAAAGTGGTTAATGATTTATAGCTGCAATTGATAAGAAGACGCGAACTGAAGCAATTTTAGCAACAAGAGGGAAGGTATCCCCATAATCCAAGCCAAAGATCTGAGTGTATCCTTTTGCCACCAAACGGGCTTTTAGTCTTTCAACTTTACCATCCAGACTGACTTTAACCGCATATACCCATCGGCAACCAACTAGAGATTTTCCAGGAGGGAGAGGAACCAAGTCCCATGTACCATTAAAATGCAAGGCAGTCATCTCATCAAGCATGGCTTGCCTCCAACCCAAATGTGCTAAAGCCTCACTAGTAGTCTTAGGAACAGAAATAGAATCCAAAGAAGACACAAAGGCATAATTTGGAATAGATAAACGATGATAGCTCAAAATTATAAATAGTGTGAGGATTACGAGTGGAGCGAGTACCTTTACGAATGGCAATTGGAGGAGTAGTAAGCAAATGTTGGACCGGAGCAAAGGGCAATTCGGACGAAGGTAGTGAGTCAGCAAGAGCATCTGTGGACTCAAGACGCAGGCGATGATGATAAGTCTGGAGAGGAAGGCTAGGGGGGACCTGTGGTGAAGCTTCAAAAGAAGCAAGAGAAGGAACAGGAAGGGTCACAGAGGTACTGTCAGGTATAGTAGACACAAAGAATGGAGAAGACTCAAAGAAGGTCACATCAGGAGAGGTGAAACATTGTCGAGTGGTTGGACAATAACATCGGTAGCCCTTTTGGACACGAGCATATTCGAGGAAAACACACTTGATGGAGTTGGCAGCAAACTTATCTTTACCTGGGGTCAAATCATGAACAAAGCAGACACAACCAAAAACACGAAGAGGAAGATGATAAAAAGGGTTATTGGGAAACAACAGGGAATAAGGAATTTGATCATTTAATACAGAAGAAGGCATGTGATTAATTAGGTAACATGCAATGAGAACAACATCACTCCAAAAAGAAATAGGAACATTGTGATGGATGAGTAAAGTATGAGCTGTTTCAATAAGATGACAATTCTTACGTTCGGCTACCCTACTTTGTTGTGGAGTATAGGGACAAGAGGTTTGATGTAAAATCCCTTAAGAAGTCATAAATGTCTTAAAAGAGGTAGATAAATATTCTTTAGCATTATCAGAACGTAAGATAGAGACAGAGGTATTAAATTGAGTATTTATTTCAGCACAAAAATTTTGAAAAATGTTAAATATCTCAGAACGAGTTTTCATCAAGTATAACTAAGTATAACGAGAATAGTCATCAATGAAGGTTACAAAATATTGAAAGCCAAAAGTAGAAGACACACGACTAGGACCCTAGACATCAGAGTGAACAAGTCGAAAAGGAAATGTAAACCTATTATTAAGACTAGTAAGAAAGGAACTACGTGGTTGTTTACCCAAATGACATGACTCACAAGGGAGGGAGGACAAGTTAGAAAGAGAAGCATCCATTTTGCGGAGTTTGGAAAGGCTTGGATGTCGCATACAATTGTGGATGAGAGATGGGGAGCAACTGGATGTGCATGCAACTGGAGATGTAGTAGGCGAAAGATAGTATAAGCCTTGTGACTCACGTCCTACGCCAATTGTCTTCCCCGTGCAACGGTTTTGGACATAAACACTTTGATTAGAAAAGGTAATGGAACATTTGTGAGAGTGAGTCAATTTACTAACAAAAATAAGATTGAAAGGAGACTCAGGAACATAAAGAACAAAATCAACATATATGGAATAAAGAATTTAGGCTTGCCCAATCCCTGTAGTAGCAGTTTTAGAGCCATTGGCCAGAGTTACTAAAGGAAGAGAAGAGGAACTAGAAAGGTAAGAAAATAGATTTTTATTACCAGAGATATGTTCAGAGGCACTCGAGTCAAGAACCCATGGTCCAATGTTAGGGGAACGGGTAAGGCAAGCAGTTACATTACCAGTTTGAGCAGTCGAGGTAGCCACAGATGACTGTTTAGCTTGTTGGTACAGTAGATACTCGTTGTAATCTTCACCAGTTAAACAGATAGACTGAAGAATGATTATTGGTCAATGATATGTCAAACTAAGCAACATTGACAAAACGAGATGGTCGACCATGGAGCACCCAGCAACGGTCTCGAGCATGTCCCATCTTATTGCAATGTGTACATTGAGGATGTTTGCGGCTACTACTATGCCCGCTTCCTCCACTTGGATTCCCTTTCTCACCAATTTGAGATAACAAGGCTGAAGAGTCAACAACTGGAGGAATAGTATTATGGATAGTTGGGGCCTGTGATACAGAGATGCGCACAAAACAGGCAAGGACATCATCTAATCCAGGAATATTAGAACCTCTCAAAATTTGATCGCTAACTGCATCAAGATTAGGACATAAATTGATTAGTGTCATAACCATAAAAAATTTGTCCCATTGTGCTTCTTGATTAGAAGTTGAGGCAGTGGCAGACATCAAAGATCTAAACTCATGTTTGAGAGCCTCAATTTTGCTCACATATGTAGTAGTATCCAAGTCTTGATGCTTGAGATTGACAAGACTAGATAAAACATCATAATAGCGGCGAATATCATTACTATATATTGAGGCTGCCTTGTTCCACACATCATAACATGTTTCATAAACTTGGTATGTCAAAAGTAATCGAGAGTCCAGAGAATGCCATAATAAGGAACAAAGTTGAGCATCAATTTTTATCCAATCTGATCTATTCATTTCAACTATATCAATGTCACGCTTAGTTAAATGTTCTAAATATCCTTGTCCTTTAAACTATAAGTGATTTGATGCTGCATAAGATTTGTAATTGGATGCCCCATGCAATTTTTCAGAGGTAATGGTAGGTGTTCCACTAATAAGGGTGGAAAAAGTACCAGACTTAGCAGTAGTCATCACCGATTTTGGTTTGAAGGAAGCTCTACTTCTTGAAAATAGAAAGAGGACAGCACGACAACCACTAGAAATGAGAAGAGGGCAGCACGACGATCACTATGGCGGAAACAGCGATGGTTGACGACGACGGAGGTGACGTCACGAGCCGGCGGGTGGGTTCTGGTTGGCGGCGCGTGGAGATGGTGACAGCGATGGCAACAGCATTTCGGCTTCTGGCCAATCGGAACCTTCTAAACACGATGGTGGGGCGTGTTTCAAGAAAAGTCCAGGAAGTGGTCAGGGTGACCAAAATTGAAAAAGAATGTAAAAGAAAGTGTTTGGGCTAGAAAGAAACACAATCCAAAAGAAATGTTATTGGAAGATCACAGTAAGCTTTGGTACCATGTAGAATGAGAAATTTCTGTGTATTATAAAGCAAAGTGTAGGGTATTTCTACAAGAAGAAATGACTTATTCTAAGAAACCATAATAAATACAATTAAATGACTTAATTCCTAATGTCTAGCCTAAACTTTAGGCTAACTTTATTCTAATTGATATAATCTGATCCTAATTGATACACAACAGCAAGAATAAGGCTCTCTATGCCACCACTATTCCTAATACCTTGTTATAGCACTATAGACTAAGTCATCCAAACTTTAATTACATGAAAAAATTATATCCTGAATTATTCACTAGAGACTCTACTTTTCTTACATGTGAAGTGTGCCATATTGCTAAACACACCAGAAATACCTACCATCCACACCCATATAATCCAAGCAAATCCTTCTCCTTAATACATAGTGACATTTGGGGTCCCTCACCAATAAAAAATATCCCGGGTGCCCGTTGGTTTGTTACTTGAAGATTGTAACTGACTAAACATTTACTTGTATTATTCAATCATATGTTACAAATATATAAACAATAAATATATACACCATTCCTTATTTTAGGGTTGGAAAGGTAATTAAGATACAATAATTTATACTCCAAGACTCACCCTTAATCCTTTTTAATATGCATAAAGGATTGAAATTTTAATGCTAAAAATGGGATGTATTTGGTTGAGCGTTAATATAAAATAAATCTTTTCGGATGATTTATTCCTTTATTTTAACAAGGGAATTTTTTGTTACACACTTCTGAATAAATTTCGTCTTTTACTCGTGTTTGTACATGTGCATTTTTATACACACACACCCAGACCCAAAGTCCCCAACCCAGTGACGCATACACACCAAACTTTTACTAAATTTATTCAGACTTCTTTGTACTACTCAAATTGTTTTCATCTTGTAATGTATTTAGTGTGCTCAATTCTTTTTTGTTGATGATATTAACTTTGGTTAGCATACCAGGTCATAGAGAAGCAATTCACTCTGTTTCAAGGAAAAAAAAAAAAAAAAAGCTACTTGGAATAAATATTTTGGATTAAATAGGATTGCTACTAGTAGATGATACATGGGAAACAAAATTTGCTCACATCAACAAGAAGAGTTGATTCTCTTTCATTGAATACTTATGTAGAATTTTAAGTGACCAAATATTTACTTGTATTATTCAATCGTATGTTACAAATATATAGACAATGAATTCTTTATTCTAAGGTTGGGAAAGTAATCAAGATACAATAATTACAGAATAAATAAAAGTCCAATTAGGCCTAATAAGCCCAATAGAGCTCGTCAACACTCCCCTTCAAGTTGGTGCAAAGATGTCACACATGCTCAACCTGCAAACGAGCGTGTGAAACATTTGTTTGTTGAGACATTTGGTAAATATATCAGCAAGTTGCTTTTCTGACTTCACATAAACTAGGCTTAGTATTCCACTAGTAATCTTCTCTTTGATAAAGTGTTTGTCAATTTCAATGTGTTTTGTTCGATCATGCTGAATTGGATTATAAGCTATACTAATGGCAGCCTTGTTATCACAATACAAGGATAACTTCTCCTTTTCCAATAGCCTCAATTCTTCTAATAGCTTTTGTACCCACATAAGTTCACAAACTCCTTGGGCTATAGCTCTATATTCAACTTCTGTACTGAATCTAGCAACGACGCTTTGTTTCTTACTTCTTCAAATAACTAAGTTTCTTCCTACAAGTGTACAGTATCCATATGTAGATCTCTTATCATCTAGTGATCCGGCACAAACTGCATATGTAAAGGCTTTTCTATCTGGAGGTGACCATGTTAGGAAAAAAGTAATCCTTTCCCTAGGCTAAACTTTAGATACTGCAAGGTGCGAAAGACAGCCTGCATATGGGATTTTCAAGAGTCATGCATGAATTGACTGACTAGACTGACTGCATAGGATATGTCTGGTCTAGTGTGAGAGATGTAAATAAGTTTTCTGACCAACCTCTAATATCTCTCCTTATCAATTGACTTTCCAACCTCTGATTGTAGTTTATGATTACTCTCAATAGGGGATTTTACCGGTTTGCACCCTAACATGTCAGTCTTTCCTAAGAGATCCAGAATATACTTACTTTGAGAAATGAATATTCCTCTCTCTGATCTAGCAACCTCAATTCCTAAGTACTGTAGTTTACCGAGATCTTTGATCTCAAATTCTTGTGCCAATAACTTCTTTAACTAGGACATCTCTTTATCTTCTCCAGTCATTACTATATCATCAACATAGATGATGAGAAGAGTGACTTTATCCTTTTTATGTCTTATGAAGAAGGTATGGTCAACATTGCTTTGATGATAGCCAAAAGAAACCATGGCATTACTGAATTTGTCAAACGACGCTCTTGGTGACTGTTTCAGTCCATATAAAGCCTTCTTCAATTTACACACCTTTCTTTGATTCTGTTAATTATTAAACCTAGGTGGAATCTCCATATACACTTCCTCTTCCAAGTCTCCATGAAGAAATGCATTCTTGACATCAAATTGGTGCAAGTCCCAATCGAGATTAAATATACAAGATAACAAAATTCTAATGGAGTTCCTTTTTGCAACCGGAGCAAATGTCTCCTGATACTCGACTCCATAAGATTGTGTGAACCCTTTGGCCACCAATCTAGCTTTAAACTGTTCTATCAAACCATCAGCTTTATGTTTCACAATGAATACCTATTTACAAACCACTAATTTCTTATTTGGTAAAAGAGGGACCAAGGCTCAAGTCTCATTCTTGGACAATGCTTTCATTTCTTCAATCATCGCTTGCTTCCACTTAGGATTAGTAATAGCTTCCTTCCAATTCTGTGGAATAAACACAAAGGAAATAGACAAGACAAAAGCTCTATATGATGGGGACAGGGAGTCAAAAGAAATAAAATTAGACATAGGATGTTTGGTGCAAGATCTAACTCCTTTTCTATAAGCAATAGGTAGATCTAAATCATTAGAAATATAGATAACTCACCAATGGAGGACGATTCAGAAGATTTGACAGATTGTATGATGGCTTCTTCAACTCTGTTTAACCAGTTCCTCGTTGAGTATGTCAACAAGTCAGGTCTATTCAATCTCTCTAATCTTCCAATTGTCTTCCCCTGAACTATATTTTTCCTTATGTCTTTTAGATCAAGGAGCGTTACCTCTTCTACTTTATTAACCTCCCCTTAAAGAGGTGATAAGGGTAAAGGTAATATCCATGCTAATAAAGGTTTTTCTGGAGGGAGGATGATAACATTTGTAATCTTTCTGAGTAGGGGAATACCTTATGAAGACACATTTAAGGGCTCTAAGATTAAGTTTTTCAGTATTCTTGGTATGAACAAAACCGACACAACCAAATACTTTTGGTGAAATAACATAGTCTCTTTTACCTTTTAAAACTTCAAGAGGACTTTAAAAATCAAGGATTTTTCTAAAAATCAAGGATTTTTTTGAAAATCAAGGATTTTTTTGAAAATCAAGGATTTTTCTGAAAATCAAGGATTTTTCTGAAAATCGAGGATTTTTAAAGGCATGCAATTTACAAAGTATGTAGCAGCTAAAATAGCATCCCCTAATAAGGCTTGGGTAAGTGCATGGCGAGCATGAGAGATCGGGTCACTTCTAATAAGTGTCTATATTTCCTTTCAGCCACTCCATTCTGGGCATTGGTATAAGGACAATTGGTTTGATGAATAATTCCATAATTTTTCAAGTAAGTCTCAAAGTGTTTATTTATGTACTCAGTATTATTGTCAATTCTCAGGATTTTTATCTTAGCATCAAATTGAATACAGATTATCTTATAGAAGGACTGAAAGCAAGAAAAAACTTCATTTTTTGACTTTAGTAAATAAATCCAAGTGGTGAGGGTACAACATTCAATAAAGGTAACAAACCAGCGACAACCAAACAAAGAAACAGTTTGAGTAAGACCCCAGACATCAGAATGAATAGTCATAAAAGGAATTGAACTTTTATTATTACTCAAAGGATAAGAGGTTCGAGTATGCTTAGCAAATTCACAAGCATCACAAAATAAGGTTTCAACATTAAATTTTGAAAACAGATTGGAAAAAAGTTTCTTTAAAACAAAAAACGATGGATGTCCCAACCGCCTATGCCACTGGATTATTTCGTGGTTAACATCCTTATTAACTCCAAGAAGGGCTTGTCCTAAGTCTCAAATACCATCTATCACGTACAAGCCATCACACAACCTACCACTACCAATATGCTTTTTCGTGTGAAAGTCCTGAAAGACAATGATTAGGGAAGAACACAATTTTAAAATTTAAATCTTTGGTAATAGAACTAATAGATAAAAGATTAATAGAAAACTCAAGTATATGAAGCACAGATGAGAGTGTAATATTAGGTGTACAAACCCCAGAACCTGTCCCACAAATAGAAGATACAGACTCATTGACTATTCGAACATTCTCCCTTTTAGGACATGAAGAGTAGTTGGATGAGCTTTTAGAAGAGCCAGTCATATGTCTATTCATACCAGAATCAACAATCCAAGAGGGAGAATGAGTAGTAAAAGTCATAATTGAGTGCACATAATTAGAAGTGTCAACTGTAAAAAGGTCAAGCTTGGTTAGGAGATGATAAAGATGTCAAATTTCATCAAAAGAGAGAGACTCCTAAATCTGCATCTTGGGTAACTCAACAATATCAGTCATATTTGCCTGACATTTGGATGAAGTGACACATTTACCTCCACGGCCTCAAGTCAACTGACCATGTATCTTCTAACAAGTCTCTTTGGTATGCCTCAGCTTACCACAGTAATCACACTACAAATGATCGTTACCAGAGGTTGTGGCCTTGGGTTTCTCATGGGAAACTGTCAAACCAGACTTTTCAATTGGTGCTTGATAAAGCATGACACCGCGGCGACTTTCTTCCCGTACAACGTAGGAGAAAGCATCTTGAACAGAAGGGAGAAGAAATTTTCCCAGAATTTGAACTTGAATTTGATCATATTCTGGATTCAACCAACTAGAAAATCATAAAGCCTCTCTTTTGAAATCGATATCCTCAGCACATTTGGCGTGGAGATCTTGATAGTAATCTAATTTCTAACATAACCTACTCAATTCAAAATAATAATCAGTTATAGTCAACTCACCCTATTTAGTGGCATAGATCTTTGTCTTGATCTCAAACACTCGAGCATCATCCCCTTTGCGAGAATAAGTGCATTTGGTTGAAGTTCAAATTTTTTTGGCAGTATCAAGTAACAAATGTTGCTTAGAGATCTAGGGTTGCATAGTATTTGTCAGCCATGTCATAACAAGAGAGTTTTCTTAGTCTCATTGAACATAATTATCATCAAAATAGCGGGGGGTTTCGTATCTCCAATAATATAACTAAGTAGCTTTCGAGATTTAATATATAAAAGACATGCCATTGACCAAGCGAGATAGGTACTAGTTCCATCCAACTTGACGGTGTAGATATGGGCAAGTAAAGTATTTTCTATTGCCTTAATGTCTCCCATAATAAGTAATCAGCACCACAAAGAAGGCAGAAGGAAAAAAGAGGCCAAAAATAGAGAGAACAGCCCAAAAACAAAGCAAACCAAAAAAGACAAATTGGCGACCAGCGCGTGGCGGCGGTTGGCGATGAGTGCAGCGACAGACAGTGATCGGTTTTAGAAGGTTTGCGGGCAAGGCGATGAGCTCTCCAAATATGGTAGCGGTGAGGCAAACGACAAGGCAAAAAGGTCAAGATCGGAGAAAAAATAGAGATCTGTCCAGAACGGCTCTACGGCGTGTGGCAACACTTGCAGCAGCTGACAGCGATCGGAATTTGGGCAGCAACAAATTGGATGGTGGGCATCGGTTCTGGATGGGCGGTAATGGTAAGGGAGTGAGAAAACTAGACCTCCAAGATGTAGACAGCGAATAGAGGAGAAGAACTCAACCCCTTTCATATACATAGAAACCCTTATGCTGTGGAAGGAGAGAAAAATACTCACTTCAGAGTAGCACGGGCTCTGATACCATAAAGATTTTAATTGACTAAATATTTGCTTGTATTATTCAATCGTATATTATAAATATATAGACAAAGAATTTATATACCATTCCCTATTCTAAGGTTGGGAAGGTAATTAAGATATAATAATTATAAAATAAATAAAATCCCAATAAGCCCAATAAAACTAGTCAACATTCATTGATGACCATACTAGAACAACTTGGGTGTATTTGATGAAAGAAAAATCTGAGACAGCAACTATATTCAAACAGTTCCACGAATTTTTCCAGACCCAATTCTAAACAAATATTCAAATCCTCTAAATAGACAATGCCAAAGACTATTTCAATACCAACTTGAATGATTACCTTTTGTCTCATGTATTGTTCATCAAAGTTCATATGTAGATACACCCCAACAGAATAATGTGGCTAAAAGAAAGAACCGTCACTTATTAGAAGTAGCTTAGGCACTTATGTTTACCACTTATTTTGCCTTTAGTATGTAAACCCAAGTGGTGCGAGTACAACAGTCAATAAAAGTAACAAACCATCGACAACCAGATAAAGAAATAGTTTGAGTAGGACCCAGACATTAGAATCAATAGTCATAAAAGGAATCAAAATTTATTATTACTCAAAGAATAAGAGTTTCTAGTATGCTTGGTAAATTCACAAGCATCACAGAATAAAGATTCAACATTAAGGTTTGAAAACAAACTGAGAAGTTTCTTTAAAACAAAAAATGATGAATGTCCTAACTGCGTATTCCACTAGATTATTTCTTGATTAACATCCTTATTAACTCTAAGAAAGGCTTCTCCTAAGTCTTGAACACGATCGATTACGTACAAGCCATCACGCAACCTAACACTGCCAATCCTCCCTCTATGTGAAGATCCTGAAAGACATAATGATCAAGGAAGATCACAATTTTGTAGTTTATATCTTTGGCGATGGAACTGACAGATAAAAGATTAATAGGAAACTCAAGTACATGAAGCACAGATGAGAGTATAATATCAGATGTACAAAGCATAGAACCAATCCCACGAACAGAAGATACAGACCCATTGCCTATTCGAAAATTTTTTCGTTAAGACATGAAGAGTAGTTGGACAGGTTTTTGGAAGAGCCAGTCATGTGTCTATTCGCACTATAATCAACAATCTAAGAGGGAAGATGAGCAATAAAAGCATACCTAAGTGCACATAATTAGAAGTGCCAACAATAGAGGAGTTAAGCTTGGTTAGTAGACAACAAAGATGTTGAATTTCATTAGAAGAGAGAGAAGCTCCAGATTCTGCATCCTTAGGTGTCTCAACAACATCATCTATATTTGCCTAACCTTTGGATCAAGCTCTATTTACCTCCACAACCTCAAGTCGTTTGACCATATATCTTCCAACAAGTCTCCTTGGTATGTCTCGACTTATCACAGTAATCAAATTGCAAGTGATCTTTATTAGAGATGGTTGCCTTGGGTTTCTTATGGGAGACAGTTAAACCGAACTTCTCAATTGGTGCCTGATAAAGCATGACACCACGTTGACTTTTCTCTTGTAGGACATAGGAGAATGCGTCAACAGAAGGGAAAGGAGATTTTTCCAGGAGTTGAATCTGGACATGATCATATCTGGATTCAAACTAGCTAGAAAATCATAAACCCTCTCTTTTTGAATCAACTTGTGAAACAAAATAGCATCCTCAATACACTTGGCATGGTGATCTTGATAGTAATCCAACTTCTGTCATAAACCACTCAATTCAAAATAATAATTAGTAGCTGTCAACTCTCCTTGTTTAATGGCATGGATCTTTGTCCTAATCTCAAACACCTGGACATCATTCTGTTTGCGAGAATAAGTACATTTGGTTGAAGTCCAGATTTTATCAACAGTATCAAGTAGCAAATACTGTTTAGAAATTTGAGGATGCATAGTATTTATCAACCATGTCATAACAAGGGAGTTTTCAAAGTCCTGTTGTGCGTAGGTATCATCAGAAATAGTGGGAGGTTTTTTATCTCCAGTAATATAGCCAAGTAATTTTCAAGATTTAATACATAATAAGCACGCCCTTGACCAAGCAAGATAGGTACCAGCGCCATCCAAATTAACGCTACTAATTTGGGCAAGTGAAGTATTCTCTATTACCTGGGTATCTCCTATAATAAATAATCAACATCAAAAAGAGGGCAGAAGAAGAAAAGAGACCAAAAATCGAAGAGAAACAACCCAAAAAAAGGCAAATCACACAAACTAAAATCGACAGTCCTGATGGGCGCTCCAACTATGGCGACGGTGAGACAAACGGAGGCGTAGAACGCACAGGATCTGAGATCAAACGTATTCTGTTAAGAATAAATCGGATTACATGCGGTGGCAATAGGCGTTAGAGAAGCAGGCTGTCGGTTGATCAGACAATGGGCAGTAGTTCTGGTGGGGTGGTGACGGTAATAGAGGGAGAAAACTTGAGCTCTAAGATGTGGATGTTGAAGGGAGGAGAACTCAACCCTGTTCAAGTATACACAAGAACTCTTGTGTTGTAGAAGGAGAAAAATACTCACCTTAGGACAGTACAGACTCTAATACCATGAAGATTTTTGAGTGATTGAATATTTCTGTATTACTTAGTTGTTGGTTTATACATATGAACAATAAATTTATGCACAATGTTCCTATTTTGAATTAAGAAATAAATCAAATCTACAATAATTACATAACTAGCCCAATAAAGCTTTCCCATAATCATGCTATCGGAATAATAGCCTAATTAAGATAGTCAACAGAAAGAATGTTACTGTTAGATCATGCACAAAACACTCTTTCTCCAATTTTATCTCTATGATCACATTTCCCCTTGTTATAGAGCATTTGTTGCTAATGTTACTAGATTCCTAAAAATGTTCAAGAGGCATTAGAGAAATGAGAATGGAGAATGGCTATTGAGTAAAAAATGGTTGCCTTGGAGAAAACAAGTACTTGGACAATCACTTATCTAACTAAAGGAGAGAGAGCAATAGGTGCAGGTGGATTTTCACAATTAAGTACAATCCCCGAAAATCATCAACTGTCACAAAGCAAGGTTAATGGCGAGGAACTTTACTCAAATATATGGAGCATTTCCTCCAATATCCAAACTCAACACTATTAAGTACTTTTGTTGGCTATCAACCTTGATTGGCCACTACATCATCTAGATGTAAAAAAATGCTTTTATAAATGGAGATCTTAAGAAGAAAGTCTATATGGAGGTACCTCCAAGTTTTAATTCAAACAATGTAACTAGAAAAGTATGTAAGCTTCACAAGTCACTATACGGGCTAAAGCGACCTTGGGCATGGTTTGAGAAACTTACCAAGGCTCTTAAATGTTATGGATACTCACAAGGGCAAACTGACCACACCTTTTTCGATAAAATCCCTTTGCTGATGGAAAAATTACTATTCTAATAGTATATGCAGATGAGATTATTGTAATAGGTGACTTTGTAGGAGAGATTAAGCGGTCAAAACAAGCTCTAGCCAAGAAGTTTGAGATTAAAGAACTAGGAGACCTGAAATACTTCCTTGGCATGGAAGTTGCAAGGTCCAAGTTGGGAATTGTAATATTTGAGTAGAAATATATGTTAGATTTGTGTGAAGAAATCGAAATCCTTGGCTGCAAACTAGCATATAGACTTATGGAAGTGTAGAATGAAGAATTTTTGTGTGTATTACAAGAGAAAAGTGTAGGGTATTTATACAAGAAGAAAGCACCTATTCTAGGAAACCACAATAAATACAATTAAATGACAATCCCTAATGTCTAGCCTAAACTTTAGGCTAACTTCATTCTAATTGATATACTCCGATTCTAATTGATACACAACACTCCCCCTCAAGCTGGAGCATATAAGTCATATGTACCAAGCTTGTTACATATATATTTTATCCGAGGGCATCTTAGAGACTTAGTGAATATATCTGCCAATTGATCATTTGAATTGATAAATCGAGTAACAAGACACCCAGATTGAATTTTTCCCCTAATAAAACGACAATCAATTTCAATATGTTTGGTCCTCTCATGGAACACAAGGTTTGAGGCAATGTGCATTGCTGCTTGGTTATCACAGACCAGCTCCATCTTTTCCGTGTTCCCAAATTGTATCTCTTGAAGAAGTTGCTTTAATCATAGTAATTCAGAAGTTGCTAAAGTCATAGCACAATACTCAGCTTCTGCACTAGATCTTGCAACTATGTTTTGTTTCTTGCTTTTCCAAGAGATTAGGTTACCACCAATGAACACACAGTATCCTGACGTGGATCGCCTATCATTAGGTGAACTGGCCCAATCTGCATAAGTAAAGCCAACAACCTGGGAGTTCCCCTTATCTTCATATAATAATCCTTGGCCTGGTGCTCCTTTAATATATCGAAGGATTCGAACAACTGCATCCCAATGACTATCACATGGTGACTGTAAGAACTGGCTTACTATACTCACAGCAAAAGATAAATCTGGACGAGTGATGGTGAGATAATTAAGTTTCCTAACAAGTCTTCGATATCTTTCAGGATCTTCAATCAGTTCTCCCTATCCTGGATGGAGTTTGACATTTGGATTTATTGGAGTGTCAGCTGGTTTGCAGTTTGTCATGCCTGTCTCTTCTAATAGGTCAAGTGCATACTTTCGTTGTGAAATGGCAACCCTAGTACTGGATTGGGCAACCTCAATTCCCAAAAAGTATTTAAGTTTCCCCAAATCTTTGGTTTGGAAGTGGTTACATAGATGTTGTTTGAGTTGGACAATGCTTAAATCATCATTGCCTGTAATAACAATGTCATCTACATAAACAATTAGATATATGCACTTGCCTTGTGATGTATGGCAAAAGAAGACTGAGTGATCAGCTTCACTGCGAATCATTCCAAAATTTTGAACCACGGAACTAAACCGGCCAAACCAAGCTCTAGGTGATTGTTTAAGTCCGTAAAGAGAACGACGGAGTCGACATACTTTCCCAGACTCCCCCTGAGCAACAAAGCCAGGTGGTTGCTCCATATAGACTTCTTCCTCCAAGTCACCATGAAGGAAGACATTTTTAATGTCAAGTTGATAAAGTGGCCAATGACTTATAGCCGCAATTGATAAGAAAACGCGAACTGAAGCAATTTTAGCAACAGGAGAGAAGGTATCACCATAATCCAAGCCAAAGATCTGAGTGTATCCTTTTGCCACCAAACGGGCTTTTAGTCTTTCAACTTTACCATCCGAACCGACTTTAACCGCATATACCCATCGGCAACCAACCAGAGATTTTCCAGGAGGGAGAGGAACTAAGTCCCATGTACCATTAGAATGCAAGGCAGTCATCTCATCAAGCATGGCTTGCCTCCAACCAGAATGTGCTAAAGCCTCACTAGTAGTCTTAGGAACATAAATAGAATCCAAAGAAGACACAAAGGCATAATATAGAATAGATAAACGATGATAGCTCAAAAAATTATAAACAGGGTGAGGATTACGAGTGGAGCGAGTACCTTTACGAATGGCAATTGGAGGAGTAGTAGGCAAATGTTGGACCGGAGCAACGGGCAATTCGGACGAAGGTAGTGAGTCAGCAAGAGCATCTGTGGACTCAAGACACAGGCGACGATGATAAGTCTGAAGAGGAGGATTATGGGGAACCTGTGGTGAAGCTTTTAAAGAAGCAAGGGAAGGAACAGGAAGGGTCACAGAGGTACTGTCAGGTATAGTAGACACAAAGAATGGAGAAGACTCAAAGAAGGTCACATCAGGAGAGGTGAAACATTGTCGAGTGGTTGGACAATAACATCGGTAGCCCTTTTAGAGACGAGCATATCCGAGGAAAACACACTTGATGGAGTTGGTAGCAAACTTATCTTTTCCTGGGGTCAAATCATGAACAAAGCAGACAACCAAAAACACGAAGAGGAAGATGATAAAGAGGGTCATTGGGAAACAACAAAGAATGAGGAATTTGATCATTTAATACAGAAGAAGGCATGCGATTAATTAGATAACATGCAGTGAGAACAGCATCACTCCAAAAAGAAGTAGGAACATTATGATGGATGAGTACGAGCTGTTTCAATAAGATGACAATTCTTACGTTCGGCTACCCCATTTTGTTGTGGAGTATAGGGACAAGAGGTTTGATATAAAATCCCTTGAGAAGTCATAAATGTCTTAAAAGAGGTAGATAAATATTCTTTAGCATTATCAGAACGTAAGGTAGAGATAGAGGTATTAAATTGAGTATTTATTTCAGCACAAAAATTTTGAAAAATGTTAAATACCTCAGAACGAGTTTTCATCAAGTACAACCAAGTACAACGAGAATAGTCATCAATGAAGGTTACAAAATATTGAAAGTCAAAAGTAGAAGACACACGACTAGGACCCCAGACATCAGAGTGAACAAGTTGAAAAGGAAATGTAGACCTATTATTAAGACTAATAGGAAAGGAACTACATGGTTGTTTATCCAACTGACATGACTCACAAGGGAGGGAGGACAAGGTAGAAAGAGAAGCATCCATTTTGCGGAGTTTGGAAAGGCTTGGATGTCCCAAACGATTGTGGATAAGAGATGGGGAGCAATTGGATGTGCAGGCAACTGGAGATGTTGTAGGCGAAAGATGGTATAAGCCTTGTGACTCACGTCCTACGCCAATCGTCTTCCCCGTACTTCGGTCCTGGACATAAACACTTTGATTAGAAAAGGTAATGGAACATTTGTGAGAGTGAGTCAATTTACTAACAGAAATAAGATTGAAAGGAGACTCAGGAACATAAAAGACAGAATCAACATATATAGAAGGAAAAATTTGGGCTTGCCCAATCCCTGTAGCAGCAGTTTTAGAACCATTGGTCAGAGTAACTAAAGGAAGAGAAGAGGAACTAGAAAGATAAGAAAATAGATTTTTATTACCAGAGATATGTTCAGAGGCACCGAGTCAAGAACCCATGGTCCAATGTCAGGGGAACGGGCAAAGCAAGCAGTTACATTACCAGTTTGAGCAACCGAGGCAGCCACAGATGACTGTTTAGATTGTTGGTACTATAAATACGCGTTGTAATCTTCACCAGTTAAATAGATAGACTGTGAAGAATGATTATTGGTCAATGATATGTCAGACTGAGCAACATTGACAGAACGAGATGGTCGACCATGGAGCACCCAGCAGCGGTCGCGAGTATGTCCCAACTTATTGCAATGTGTACATTGAGGACGCGTGGCGGCGCGTGGCGACGGCAACGACGTTCCGGCTTCTGGCAAATCGGAACCTTCTGAACACGGTGGTGGGGCGCGTGTTTCAAGAAAAGTCCGGGAAGTGGCCGGGTAATGAGTGACCAGAATTGAAAAGAACAGAAAAGTGTTTAGACTGGAAAGAAACACAGTCCAAAAAAGAAATACTACTGGACAGTAAGCTCTAATACCGTGTAGAATGAAGAATTTCTGTGTGTATTACAAGAGAAAAGTGTAGGGTATTTATACAAGAAGAAAGCACCTATTCTAGGAAACCACAATAAATACAATTAAATGACAATAAATGACAATCCCTAATGTCTAGCCTAAACTTTAGGCTAACTTCATTCTAATTGATATACTCTGATTCTAATTGATACACAACAGGAAGCTAACTCCAAGATTGGTCTCAGAAGATAGTTCCCCAATTGATGCTGGTAAATACCAAAGATTGGTAGGTAAGCTCATATACTTATCTCATACCAAGCCAAATATATTTTTCTAGTGTTGTTAGCTAGTTCATGAATAAACCAACTGAAGAGCACCTTGAAGTAGTGCATTGAATACTAAGATATTTGAAAAGGATTCTAGGAAACGGAATCTTCAAGAAGGGATTGAAAAGGAAAATTGAAGTTTACATAGATGCTGACTAGGGTTTAGGGAAGTTTACATAGGCAGAATCAATTATAGATTGAAGGTCTATCTTTGGACATTGATCCTATGTGTGGAAGAACTTGGTGACTTGGAGAAGTACGAAACAATAATAGTGGCAAGAAGCAATATAGAAGCTGAGTATAGAGCCTTATCACAAGATATATGTGAAGGTATTTGGCTACAAAGTTTGCTTGGTAAACTAAGAATTAAATTTGAAGATCCTATAAAGGTTGTGTGATAATTTGAATGCTCTAAGCATTGCCAAGAATCCTATTCATCACTGTTGGACAAAGCATATTGAACTTGATCACCATTTTGTTAAGGAAAAAGTTTATTCAAGTGTTATTGAATCTTCGCATCTGCCAACACAATTTTATGTTGCTGATGTCTTAACCAACACACTATACAAATTGCGGTTTGAAGAACTAAGGACCAAGATGAGGATAATCAACCTCTACAATGCAGCTTGAGGGGGATTGTTGGAGTCTATCATATTGCTATTTAAATAAGGCATTAGCATCTATTTTTATTCCTTATCTATTGGTTCCTATTTTTCTGGTAGATATACTAACTAAGATGCTATACTTAAATGTCTTGGATAAGTACTACGGGTTGTTATCTTTTATTTTGTTTATCATTCCTTTTGTAGTCCCTAACTTTACCGTCATGATAAGGCCGCAGGATTGCCTCCCTGGACCAATATATATCCTGTACATGCAGAGATGGATAATAGCATTTCTGAGGCAGTAAACTCAAGCCTACTTTCAAAACTGATGCAGCTTGCTTAGATCATTGTTCTTAAATCATTTAGTGAGATTTGTTGCTTGTTAGAACTATGTCATTTAAATTAAGGAAAAATTTTATTGCATAGCTATAAGATTTGCATTGTTATATGATACTGATAGTTGGGCTATAAAAAGTCAATATGAGCAAAAATTCAATGTCACAAAAATGAGAATGTGATAGAACCCCCACTAGCAGAACTGATATATGCTATAATATATTACCAACAGCCACAATAGTTCAACACAGCCCAGCAACACAATGAACAAAACAGAAAGCTAACACAAACACAGCACCTAACACTGAATACAGAACCTAATACAGAACACAGCACAGGAACCATAAAGAATGTAAATAGGCCTAGCTTTCAAAAGGCTAGGTTCTCTCCCAAGCATAAAGCTCCACCAAAATTCTTCACTGCCTCTCCAATTGCTCTACCCTCTAATATATCTGATGCCGTGGCCACCACCAGATTAGACTGTTAGGATATCCTCTCCCTCCTTCCCTTCAGCCTACCTTTAGGTATAGGTCAATCCTCCACTCCTACATGTCTCTCCCTTTTTTTATATTTTTATTTTCTATTTTTTGTTATCTTGGGGTCTATCAGAATATTGCTTTGGATGAGTGGATACACTAGAAATAATAAACTAAGGAATGTTCGCATTATAAAGTTAAGGTAGCACCTATCATAAAAAAATTAGTTGAAACGTGCTTTAAGTGATTTGGTTATGTACAAAGGAGATCATTAGAGGTAACTATACAAAACAATAACAACAACAAACAAAACATTTTCCTATTAGGTGGGGTTGGCTACATAGATCAAGTAACACTAACATGTTCTATCTTGAATCATTTCTATAGTTAGATTATTTATAGTTAAGTTTATCATAATAATTTCTCCTATTATTTTATTTGGTTTCCCCCTACTTCTAATTATTAGATTATCTTCTATCTAGTCAACTCTTTATACAAAAGCCTCTAATTTGACATTGTACTTGAGTTATACAGCGTGTTACTTTAACGTAACAACCTAGCATTAATACGTTCATGTCGCTAATCTATACTTATAAAGATTCGACAAAGTTTTACGCTGGCTGTCAATAATCTAATGCAACCCTCCTCTTTTATTTGGGTTTAGGATCGGTTATAAAAGTCAAACTTAGCATAGGCAGAGTTAAATGCTCCTGTAGAAAGAGCAGAACAAATAGAAGATAATCCAATAACTAAAGATAGAGAGAGACCAAAGAAAATAATAGAAAAACTATTAGAATAAATTTAACTACCAACAATTTAATCATAGAAATGAGTCAAGATAGAATATGTTGACTTCTCTTAATCCATATAGTCGACTCCACCTAATAAGAAAAGGTTTTGTTTTTTGTTGTTGTTGTTGTCGTTGTTGTTATTGTATTACCAAAATTAAGCCCTAAATACTAACAGTCAACAGTCAATATTTCCAGAGTTTTCTCACACCAGTCCTAGTATAAATCTTTATTCTGTTCTTGCAGTGTGGATCTTGACAATTTGAGTTTAATGAAAAAGCCTTACCTGTCTTTTGTTTTTTGTTGTTTTTCTATCTGTGTTTCTACCCTTCTGTTTCTTAGCAATCTTAACTACCAACAAGGTTTTCTGGTTGACGTGAAGGGGAAATATGTTGATATTTCCTTCTTAAGCACTATCTGATTATAAGACTACAACTAGTTTGCTATATGCATTCACATGTGCACATGTGTGTGTGTCTGTGTATGTTGATCATTTATGTAAGGATGTACCTGTTTGCTATATATAACTTTAAATTCTCAATATAAAGCGTGACAAAGAGAAAAAGTTGATTTCAATTTAACCACTTACATATCTTTGTTAATAGTACAATAAAAGGACTACTAATATCGAAGTTTAAAATGCTAAAGAAAATATGAAGTGTTTTGCTTGTCTAAAAATATTTGTGGTCATCTCTGCAGGATGATAGAGATGAGCCCTGGAAGGTCAATGTAGCTCTAGCTGCTGCTGTTTGGCCAAGTATAAGACGTCACTCAAGCAATGAAGTTAGTATTCATTACAACTATCATTGTTTCATCAACGTACCATGTAACCATCTTGCATCTGACATTCTTGAACTTTGTTATTATGCTATATGAATTTCCTTCAAACAGGATATCATAAGTATTTCTGTTCGAAGGGGAGGTATTGTTGGTATTGGCCAGCACCATAATGAGTGGGTTTCTACCATATCACAGTCACCTGATGCCATATCAATGTTGTTTGTGCCTATTACTTCACTACTAAGTTCTGTTCCAGGGAAAGGATTCCTAAACCATGCAGTGAATTTGTACGTTAGATGTGAGTACACCTTTTTTTCTCTTGTGCTTGATTTGGTCTGACATTTTCCAATTTCAGTTGATAATGTTATTGCTTGAAGTTATTGTAGATTGTAGTTTATTTTCTGAGCATTGTGGTACCATAACTAGTCTGGCCCAAATAATAGCAGGGACATCATTTATCTAACCTGTGATGAAGCCATTGAGACCATTGAGTTTGTTCAGGATCTGTCTTCAGGGATAAGTGGAAAGTTGAGGGTGTCAAAATGAAGAGGGATGCAAAGATTTTTATTTTGACTAGTTGGTATTTCGCAGAGAAGGTGGAAATTGGGATTGCTGAAACTAGATATTAGATTTTTTTTGTATTTGGTACAGCATTTTATTGCATTTTAATACCATATTTGAGATGGAAATATCATTAAAAAATGGAATGCAACTAGAGGTGCGTTAAGCCTTTAACTTTCTCCTCAGCATGCGTATAGTGATTTTTTCACCAATCATTTTCAACCCTTTCGCTTTCACTATATTCATTCGTACCTAGTTCCAAGCACAGCATTAAACCCTACTTCTATTAAGCCATACATAAAATATTGGCCAAAACCCTACTTTGGTCCTGAAGGTATATCTAATATTTTATATTGGTCCTAAAAGTATTTTCTTTTTCAAACAAAACCAGAAAGTTTAAAGAAAGTTCCAAATAAATCCTAAAAGCTTACTGTTACATATTTGCTGTTTAAATATGAGCTGTCAAGCTGAGATGGCTTTATGTAGTCCTACATGGCACTAGCTTAGTCAAGTGGTGTTTATTTTGTCAAGTTGGCATGCATCTCCATCTTCTCTCTCTTTCTCCTTCACTCTCTTCCGCTGCATAGAGATCATATCTAATATTTGGTTCTAATGACATCTCAACATGATAGTCTTCATGATTTATCTGGAATGTTTTTGAAATTCTTTTGGATTAATTTGAAAAATAATATATGCTTAGGACGGTAGGACCAATAAGAAATATTAAATATAATTTTAGGACTAAAATAGATTTTTGTCCAAGAATATCCAAAGAACAGCATTAAACTCCCCTTCTATTAAGCCATACTTAACATACCAGAGGTTCCTTAGCATGTGTTATCATGTGGTTGATCTCAGTTAGTTTTCCGTAAATATTTATTCAGAATTGACCTGAAACATTTTACTTCGATATAAAACTTTTTACTGCCTTTAACGCCTTTAGTTAACCAGTCTCATCGCATTGGTCCAGGACTAGTAAATATGATTTTGGAACTGAAATATATCTCTTTGATAACACCTATGGAATAGGTGGTATGCTCTATTAATGGAAGGCCATGATCTTATAAGACAACCGTAATCTAATTTATGGATTCAACTGATGTGACTTATTTGGTATCAATGTCAAATTTGTTTTTATATCATGCAGATAAACCTCCAATAGAAGAACTTCATCAGTTCCTAGAATTTCAGTTACCTCGGCAATGGGCTCCATTGTATGAAGATCTGCCACTTGGATTTGGTCCTAGGCATAAAAGGAACAAGTCTTCATCACTCCAGTTTACCTTCTGGGGGCCCAAGCTTTATGTTAACACTATAGAGGTAATTTGATATTGCATTAATCAGATAAAATCTGAAGTGAAGGTTGTAAGCCTACGCTCCCAAAGAAGAAGCGGTGGCGGGAACTCTGTCCAATTCATATACTTCGGCTTTGACTACTATTACACCTATATTGATTTTGCTTGCTAGGATAGTTTGTTGTCACATTACAAGCATGGTTTCCTTTACCCATGTAATGTGACCATAAACAGTCTTAAAATGGAGAAGGAATGGAAGAGGAGTGTGATAGAAATAAAGTAGGAATATGAAAATATTTTTGTTCTTTGGAAACGATTAGATTACATTTTTTGGTTCATAAAAAGGTACTTTTCCCTAAAAATGCTTATCCAAAGGAGCATTAGCGGGCTTCACAGAACAATGGATTTGTTCTCCCCCATTTCCTTGGGTAATGAAGGGACACAATTGTAGGTCTCACAAAATGGGATCAGCTCTATCCCTTCCATTTTATTTCAACAGTAACTAAAATGGTCAATGTCCAAACCGTAACCGACACTTCAAGGAACAAATATTTTGCCTACAACTAAATTCTCTGGGCTGTCGAATCAAATGGGTAGTTAAAGCCCCTGTAGTCACGAACTAAATGCCCTTTCATTCTGATTTCGAACTTTACCTTTTGCAGGTTGACACTGGAAATCGGCCTGTAACAGGTATTCGCTTGTTCTTAGAAGGCAGAAAGAGTGACCACCTGGCTATCCGTCTCCAGCATCTTTCAAATCTTCCCCGAATCCTTAAAATCTCTTATGATCATGGTTATGAATCTATTGATAAATCAGTTGACAAAGCCTACTATGAACCTGTGAAGTGGAAAATGTTTTCACATGTATGCACAGCGCCGGTATTGTACAATAGTTCCCATAACGATGAGTCCATAGCCATTGTAACGAAGGCTTGGCTTGACGTCAAGCTTGTGAAAAGGAAAAAAGTTCTCTTCCTAAGACTTGGGTTTTCAACATCAGCATCAGCAACAATTCGTAGATCAGAATGGGATGGAGCTTCATCTACATTTCGAAAATCAGGGTTTTTTTCAGCTTTGATGAGCACGAGGCTAACCAAAGAATTGCATCATGTTATTCAGAATGAAAAGCCAATTGAAGACAGCATAAATTCAACACTAGTTTATAATGGTGAGTCTGGTACTGAGGCACCTGTCCCAACAAAGGATCCCAGAATGCTGACCTTTGTAAATACAAAGGAAATGGTTAGGGGCCCAGAAGACACGCCTGGATATTGGGTTGTCACCGGAGCTAAGCTCTATATAGAGGGTGGGAAGATCTCAATTAAGGCGAGGTATTCATTGTTAACTATATGCTAGGAGACTTTGAGCTAATGTGAAGAAACTACTTGTAAATCAGAGTAGTA
This sequence comes from Senna siamea, assembly GCA_031216115.1. Lineage (NCBI taxonomy): Eukaryota > Viridiplantae > Streptophyta > Magnoliopsida > Fabales > Fabaceae > Senna > Senna siamea. The sequence continues at coordinate 16,509,389 of CM062355.1, read as the reverse complement.
TAGGGCACTAAACACCCCAGAAGTTTTTCTAAATTTTTTTTTTATTAAGAAACTGCTTGTAAATCAGACTAGTAGCTTTTTTAATTGTTAATGTTGTAGTATATTATTTCTTTTATGATTAAATAATGCATGAACACAGTTTATTTTTGCTTTCTGCGCCCTATTGGCTTCATACCTAGGAAGTGTTTTAACTATTTCATTTTGTCAACTTCGATAGATTTTTATAGGGCATTAAACGCCCCAAAAGTTTTTTTTTTTAATGAAGAAACTACTTGTAAATCAAACTAGGAGCTTTTCTCATTGTTGAAAAAATAAGATCGGACCATTCACTTCGATTGAAAATTTGATAAATTAACTATAATTCTGATCTAATCAATCTCAACTTAACAAAAAAGTCAAAAATTTGAAAAATTGGTCAAAAATTAGATAAATTAATCAAAAGAGACTAGTTGAATAGTTTGATTAATTTAAAAAAATTAGTTTTTTTTTATAAATTTTTTAATTGTTTATAATAAAAAAACAAAAAAATAGAATGGAGTCCAAAAAGAAGTGAAAAAAATATAAATAAATAAATAATTTTTATATTATGATATGTTTTAAAATTTTATTTTAAAAAAATTATAAGTAATTTATTGATTTATTTCAAAATATAAAATATAAAATATATTTATTTTATTTTATGTAATAAAATTATATAAAATAATTATTATTATATTTAATTATAATATAATATTAATACTAATTCAATTATAATTAAATTATTAAATTATAAATTAATATTTTAATGATTCAATAATTGATTCAATTTTTAAAATATTAAATTTTTAAATCATTAATCAAGATTACATTTTGGTCTTGCGGTTGTAGTATATTATTTATTTTATGATTAAATAATACATGAACATATGTTTGCATTTTTCTCACCTATTTAACGCATATTATTTTTGCTTTATGCTCCCTGTAGGATTCATACCTAGGAAGCACAAATACCTGCAAAGGCTCTTCTATCAGTGTTGGATGCTATCAGTGTCGGATGCAATTACCAATACACCTTGAATACTCTCGGATACATACTCTAGGCGTATCATTCTTTCTCTTTCCTTAAAAAAGACACCTTAATATAGATTGGATACAGCTTGAATGACTTTGAAACTGTTGGGATTAACGACAAGTTCAAACGCGTTCGGATTCGCTGCCATTACTTTTAGCGGCGGTTTCTTACGTTGCTAAACATTATTGCATCGAAAATTATAGCTGCTATAATTAATTATTTAAACAAAAGTTATAGCAGCAATACTTTTCGTTGCAATAATATTAAAAAACTTTAGCAACGCAAAAAACCGCTGCTAAAAGTAAAATGGCAACAGATCCAAAGGCAGTTCAAACTTCCTCACTTTTTTTCTTTTGGTTCTAACCTTGATCACTTTGTTTACAATTGTGCAAATTTTCGTTTCCACTGTTAGCTCTGTTTCTCTTCTACAACAACAATTCAACTTCTCCTTTGTTTCTAACTACCTGTGCTTCTTGTTCATACTTAACATTTTACTTCTTCGGTATATTGAGTAGTTTTTCATGTTTACTCAACAACTAGATTTAGAGGTAGATTTTATTCTCTTTGTATGAAAATTTTTTAATGAAAATATATATAATTTTTTAAAAAAATTCAATTAAAGTATGCTGAGTCGTCAAAAAAAATCACTTGTTATTTTGTGCTTAAAACTTTTTCTTACTTCAACATTATATTCTTTTGCGCCTTTTCTAACATTCTCACTCCATTATGTTTGATAGGAACCTACTTACTTGATGAAGACTTTACAACCAAGTCGCCCTTCACCTGCACCCTCGGAAGGATGCCCTCTCGTTCTAACCGATCAACCAACTGTCCGGTTGGGTTGAATGCATGCAAAAGTTGCTATCTAGCTAGGTAGAGGCCCTTATGCATTCTATCTACCCATTAACAATCTCTATACTAACAAATGGGCCACATGCATCACTTCCTCTTCCATGATAAGAAACTTTATACAAAAAAATTAATATGAGACAAATCTACTTCTAATTAAATCGAGCTTATTTGATGTAACAAAAACTAATAAAAATCAATTACTTAATTAGATAGATGAAAAGAAATTTTATAAAAATTGATTAAATTAGTTTAATGTTTACATAAAGATAAATATCATCTAAATTGAATCAAACCAATTGATTACATAATTATATATTAATTAAAATATAAAATATATTAAATTTTAACATAAATATTTTGTTTTATGTTTAGACTTATTTTAGAATAGTCTTAAATTAATTTTAATATAAGTTTTATTGTTGAGAATATTTATTTTTATGGTTGAAATTAAAAAAAATAATGTTACTTTTTTTATTTTATAATATTTTTAATTAAAAACTAATTATTCAATTTAAACCGACTAAAATCAATTTAAATTGAATCGATTAATATCTAAATGATTAGATTAATTTGATAACTCTTTTAATTATTTAATACGAATGGACTAAATAATTAACTTGAGTATTAGATATTTGGTAAAGGAGATTTTCACCCTCAACGACCTTGTACCCCTTTCCTACTTGGACTGGCTCCGTAGAGAGTGGAGGATCAGTTTCCCAATTAACAATGTCAAATGTATATTGAAATTACTTATATTTTCATGCAAGTGGAGAGAAGTCATTTGAGCCACTTCGGTTATAATGTCTTGTTATTATCATATTTAAATTCTTTTACTTAAAGTCGATTGGTTTGTTCCATATAAGCCAGTAGTACAAGAAGTAATATGTTTTGGGGATTTGATTGATCATCACAAAAATTAAGTTTTTTCAAGAGTTATTTGATAGGACAAGGCTGAATTTTGTTGAAAATAATAAGAGAGAATTAATTAGAACTGCGGTATAAACTGAGTGATTTAGAATCAAAGAAACCTCTTTCGCTTGAAGATGAAGCTAATACTAAGAAAAATTAGTTTCACACAGCAATTTCATAAAATCTCCATTTGAAAACGAAGAATACAAACGCCCTAATAATTAAAAGTTTATACTTGACACTGTTGCACTTTATTGTCAATTAAGTTTTATTATTCAAAAATTCAATTATTCAAATTTTTTATTGTTGTAAGAAGTTATATGCATTTAGGTTTATACGTTTAATTATTGATTTAAAAAATAAATTAGACTAATTAATTAAACAAAAATTAATGAATTAGTCATGCTATCGATTCAAAATTAGAATTGTCAAGAATAAGTTAACAAATAGATAAAATTAGTTAAGAAGAAGAAGAAGAAGAAGATGATGAGAGAAGAAGTAAAAGAAAAAGAAAAAGAAAGGGAGGCATGTTGCAGAAGCCTAAAGGTGTGCAGTTGTTCAGAGACGTGATGCATTGAATAGAGGTGTGTGCAATAATATAATAGGATAGGATCATAGATAAGATATAGGAAAAATAAAAATATATTATTAAAATATTAAAAAGAGGAAATGAGTGATTACACAAAATAATTAATATATAAATATAAGTAAGTAATAGTGTAGAGTTAGATATGATTTAAATAATTTTTTTAAAAGAGTTTATATATTTATTTACTTTAATTTTATATATAATATAATAATATGAATTTAATATATAATATTTTTATTTTAAATTATTTATTTAATTATATTTATAATACAAAATTAATATATATATTAATGAATTGTGAATAGTCTCTTCATCTATTTAATGATTGATATATTTTTAAAACATTGCGTTCAATGTAATCACTATCCTTTTTTTCCTCCTTCCTGTGTTATATATTTACATATATTAAATTGTAAGGATTTAGATTTCACTCTTCATTTTATCCATAATATTTTTGAAAAACACTTGTTTAGATTTGGTTGTATTTTTAATTTATTATATACATATTAAGTTCATGTGACTTTTTTTTTTTTTTTTTACAATTTTTTAGACTAATAGAATACTAAAAAAACTTGTGGTGGTGATATCAAAAAGTAGTCAGTAAAAAATCTATTTGGTTAAATTAATATTATTGTCCTCTATCTTTATGTAAATTTTTAAATTGGTCTCTTAACTTTGAAATTTATTAAAATAATCCTTCAATTTATATTTTATCTCATAACAAAATTATTTTTTATATAAATTTGTAAGATAAAATTACAATTTTTCTTTAATTATAAAAAAATTATAATTAACCCATTGAATTATCAGCTCCATTGTAATGAACTCCAGCTATCTAAATTATAAGTTTAATAATAATAATTAAATTATTATGATGTTATATCTTTTCTAGTTTGGCATAATTTTCCAAAAACCAAACAAATGTAAAGCTCAGAGAGAAAAAACAAAGAAATAAAATGTAGTTCAGATCACTATACCCAACATGAGAGCAGCTACTAAACAAAGAAATGCTATAACAAATTTCTCAAGTAAATTAAAACCATGTCAACTCAGCCAGATATTCAAGAAGCAACTAAACTCTTCTACCTAAAAACCTTTCAAAGAGAAAAATTAAATATATTATAATTGTATTTTTTTATAGATGAAGGAAAAAATAGTAATTTTATCTTAAAGAAAGTTTTTGGGACAAAATATAGATTAAAGGACAATTATAATACATTTCAAATTTAAGGGACCAATTTAAAATTTTAAATAAACTTAAAAGACTATAATATTACTTTAACCAATATATTTTGATTAGCGACATTTTGGCTCGCCCGAGAATTACTCTTTATTGTTGTTACTAAGAGCATACTTTTAGTGGCAATAAAAGTCGTCATTAAAAGTGTTTTAAATGGGGACCAAAAATTTTGCCACTGAAGGCATCTAGTACGAGACTATTCAAAGTTGTGACCCCAAAATTTTAATGCTACAACGCAAGTGTTGACTCGAAAGACTTTGCAAAGCTGTAACTGATATTTTGTGATACCAAGATTAAAGCCACCTAAAACAAATAAAACATCAAGTATTTCAGTTAGTAACTTAATTAAGATTAAATAATTTTTGTAAATTTTATATTTTTATTTAATTTTTAATTAAATTTTTATAATTTAAAAATTTATAATTGAATTGGTATAGTTTAATTAAATTTTAATTTAGTCATTAATCTTAAATTTTGGTCAACATTATGTTAAATTTTATTGATATGTTAATTAAATATTATTGTAATATTATAAATTTATTTAATTTATATTAATATATTTATATTACTTATATATTATATTCCATATCATATGTAAGTCACTTTTACATTTTTTTTATATTTCAATATATATATGTATGTATGTATGTATATATTCAATTAAATTAAGTTAAGAGCCAAATTATTCTACAACTAATGTGTAAAATAAATTGTTATAAAAGATAACCGGTTCTAAAAACATTTCCTCGACGAGCGTAAGTCGGACTAATTACTAATGATAAATAAGTTTGATAGTTGTAATTCTTTATATTTTTATTATTAAATATTTTAATTAAAATAAAATATTTTAAAAAATTAAAATATATTAATTATAAAATAGATAAATTTTATAAATTATACATATATTAATTTATTATTAAAAAATTTAATAATAAAAATATAAAAATTATATTTAATTTTTTTTAAAAAAAATATTTTTTATCTTAACTTGACTCAAATTTTAATTTTATTTTTTAAGTTTGATTGATTTTATTTTAATTTTTTAACTTAAACACTATTAACTTATTTAATAAAAATTATTAAGTTTGAATTAATAATATTTTATGACATATTATTATTAATATTATTTATTGATTATTTTCAAGTATAAAAAATAATAAATTTAAAGATAATTCTACATTTAGATTTGATAAATAGTGAATTTAGATTTAAAGATTTGTTATTTTTTTTATATTGAAGATTTCCCATCGTCCCACGCATATTGCCAAGTAGTCCAAGGAGCCGCCTTCTTGTTCGTTTCGTTCCCACTCTGTTGTCTGAAGTTCAAAGGTCGAAACTTTGAATGCAACCCGTCACTTTCATAGTTTCACACTTTCACATTCGCAGATGCAAGAAACCATGAAGAAAATTAAAAAAGAAAAAAAAGAAAAAGAAAGGGTCCAGCGTAGACATTTGAAATCTCCCATAGTGCAAGTGCAACCCCGAAGGGCAAAGACTTCCCAAATTGGGTCAACTCTAACATACTCTTTTTATTGTCTTCACTGAAAGCAATGATCCTCAGAAGACTGATGCCACTAGTATTGTAACTTCGGAGAATCTGAAGGAACAATGGGTATGGGTAGTGCTGCAGACCTAGACCGCCACTCGGTGGCAGAGAAAGCCGTTTCCGTTATTGGGCTCGGTTATGATCTCTGTAAAGATATACGATTCTCCGCTTGCAAGTCGGGTCCTTCCGGGTCCCGATTGATCGAAATTGACCCGAATCAGACAACGGACCTCGTTTTTCCTGGTGGGGTTGCCGTTTCCAACGTACCCACCTCCATCAAGTGCGACAAAGGTGAGCGTACGAGGTTTCAGTCCGATGTGCTGGCGTTTAATCAGGTGATTTAGATTTTTAAAGTTTTGTAAAAGTATTGTTTCTGGAATCTGGATGCACTGTAGAATAGTGCTAGCCTTTTATTTTAAAAACAAATAAATAAAAAGACTAGTGCTGCTAAGGGGTTTGCTGATTTAGATTTTTTTTATTGTGAGGATACTTTAGACTAGTGATTTAGGATATTGTTAATCAACAGGTGTTGCTAAGAGGTGGGAATTTGCATTTGAAGCTGTGTAATGAGATGATAAAGTAACCAACCTTTTTATTTATAGAAAACAGATACTGTTGGAGGGCCTCAACGTTAAGTAAAACGTCGATTGAGTTATTCCAATTACGAAATTTAGTAAATAAGGAATTGCCAGAATAAATTCCGATTACTCATGGGCACTTGAAAGTTGTTTACACTCCTTACTGCATATAGTTTGCTGATGTCTCTTAAATGATCCCACACGATCTAATGATAATAAACATTTGAATTTTATTTTTATATTAAAAGTCCTATTATTCGTGTAGCAAACTTTTTGTATTTTTAATGAATAAAGTTCCGTTAATATTTCCCCTTCTGTAGAAGTAAAACCCAGAGGGAATCTTGGGAAAAATTTATTAATAGATTTGATAAAAGGAGAGGGTATGAATTGGTGGTTACAATTTCACTGAATCTGTGATATTGCAGATGTCTGAGCAATTCAATCAAGAACTATCTTTGTTGGGAAAGATTCCATCTGGCCTATTCAATGCCATGTTTGACATGAAAAACTGCTGGCCAAAGGATGCAGCTTCCACTAAAGTCCTTGCTTTTGACGGGTGGTTTATAACATTGTACAACGTTGAATTGGATAGAAGCCACATAACTCTCTCTGAAAATGTGATTAAGGAAGTCCCTTCCTCGTGGAACCCCGCCACCCTTGCTGGGTAAGTAATATTGTTATCGTTCCCTCCCTCTTTTCTCCTTGGTTCTAAATCATGAAGAAGTTGAAAGTAAACTCCTACGTCCCAAGTGAACTGACTATAGCTGCCATGTATACATGACAGCTTTTTGGCAGTAACAATGAATTTGAATGTGTTGATTTACTAACAGGCTTTTTAACGTTATTGTAACCTTATGTAGCTGATTTCAGCAGTTTGAACGAATCATGAATGAATTAATAAAGTAGAAAGATTCTTTGAACTTATTTATCAAATTATTATCTCCTTTAAATGGATGGGTGTGTTTGATCGATACAATAACCCCTTTCAACTATGACTCATTTGCTAATATCTCTAAACTATAAAACTAGGTCAAATATCCTCCTTACCATTAGCAAATATTCCCGAACTACAAAAATTGGCAAATACATTCCTTCATCTATAACCCATTTGCAAATACTCCCTGCATTTTCATATGTTTGCAGCATTTAATAGAGTTCTAACATCAGACTCCAGTACTCCACTTATGAACTAGTACAAGTATTATTATTATTTTTCAAAACCCGTACTTCGCCATCATAATTTCAGTCTTGACTTCTAAATATCCTGTTAGATTTTTCTTTTCCCTGATTGATCTGCTGCTTCCTTTTGAGAATGATTGTATCAAGTTGTAAGTAGATTCTATCATGGAAATTCTTGTCAACAAAAAAGTGGATATATGGATTTTAATGCAAACATGTGATAGTATAGAGGATGGACACAGATTACAGAGAACCAATTTGGTTTCAAGTCAGGGAGGTCAACTATAGAGGCAGTATAATTATTAAGAAGATTGATGGAGAGATATCAAAAATAAAAAATCTCATAATGATTTATATACAATTTTCCTTGATTTAGAAAATGCTTGTGATAGAGTACCAAGAGATGTATTGTGGAAGGCCTTAGAAAAGAAAAGAGTTTGTGTGGCTTATATCCGAGCAATTAAAGACATGTATAATGGGCCGTGACTTGTGTGAGAAAACAAGGTAGAGTCATGAAGGATTTCCCTATAACCATAGGACTATCCCAAGGTTCAGTTTTGAGCTCTTACCTTTTTAACTTAGTATTGGATGTGTTCACTGCTCACTGAACATATCTAAGAGGCGGTACCACGGTACATGATTTTTGCTTATGATATTGTCCTTATTGAACATTTGAAAGAAGTAAACAAAAAAGTGAAAAGGTAGAAACAAGCTTTGGAGACATATGGTTTCTGTACAAGTCAAAGTAAAATGAAATATATAAAATATAGATTTAGTAAAAGGTACACTAGTTCTAGGGTGTAAGCCTGCCTTCCACTGGAAAAATGGAGGAAGGCTTCAAGTGTCATTTTTTATAGAAAAATACCATTCAAACCGAAAGAAAAGTTTTGTTGCATAGCTATAAGACTTGCATTTTTATATGGTACATAATGTTGAGCGATAAAAAGTCAAAATGAGCAAAAATTTAACAAAAATGAAAATGTTTCGTTGGATGAGTAAACATACTAAAAATGATAGGATTAAGAATGACTGCATTAGAGAGAAAGTTGGGATAGTATCTATCACAGAAAAGTTGGTAGAAACGTAATTTTGGTGATTTGGTCATGTACAGAGAAGACCATTAGAAGCTCCTATACGAAGTGTTGACTAAATGAAAAATAGTCCAATAACTAGAAGTAGGGGGAAACCAAAAAACAATAATAGGAGAAACTATTATAATGGGTCTAACTATAAACATTCTAACCATAAAATTGAGTCAAAATAGAACACGTTAGTATCGCTTGATCCATGTAGTCTATACCACCTAATGAGAAAAGTCTTTGTTTATTGTTATTGTTGTATGTGATAGTATAGAGGGGGTTTTCACCAATTTTTATAGTTGACGGAAGGTATTTGCAAATGGGTCATAATTGAAGGAGCATATTTGCCATTTTTTTTATTTCAGGGGTATTTGCTAGTTTTTTATAATTCAAGGGTTATTTGCAAATAGGTTATAGTTAAAAGAGGGTATTTGCAATTTTCTAATATATAGCAATTAGAATTTTTAAATCATAGGTAATGTTATAAATAATAAACTTGCCCTTTGTTCTCATAGTAATATGTTGGGTAAATTACTATGCTTTACAATTTACAAAACTAGTTGAAGTTCTTACTATACTTGTGCAGTTGTGCCTATGTGAACTGCTTTATTTTATTGTGTCTTTCTTTGATAAAATTAGGCATGGTCTTTCTGTTACTTGGAGTTAAATAATGCACTAAATAAAAATTGATTCCTCAGGTTCATTGAAAAATATGGAACTCATATTGTTGTTGGAGTGAAGATCGGGGCTAAGGATGTGGTTCACATCAAGCAGTTAAAAGGTTCAGATCTTCAGCCTGCTGAAGTGCAGAAATTATTAAAGCAATTAGCTGATGAGAGGTTTTCTGAGGATGCAAGTCTAAGTTCGAATGTCATTCAGGCTGACATATCAGCAAATGTAAAGGTAAAGATTACACTGTATATTTTTTGAAAATGGGCTATGTATATGGCCATTTTATTACTGGCTTCTGAGCATTATGAAGTGAGGATTAGAATTTTAGAGATTGTCAAGTAACAGTAAGAGAAGGGAGTGTGATTTTTCAAATTGGAACAGAGGGTTTTGTAATTTGGTAGAGATGATAAAAATACTCATAGGGAATTCGTAAAATTAGTTTCAGGTTTGAGTATAGGGATTCTTTTGGAGATTGTTACAGGCCGAACCTGCAGTATATATATAATATATATATATATTGACTATATATTTAATATTTAATATTGAAGTTGTTATGTTGAGACTTTATGTTGACTGTATTTTGAGTTTAGATCATACAATGGTTATGAGATTTTTTTCACTTCTGTAATTTTATATGAAGAACTTTTATGTTGATGAGTCTCTACTTGAGAAAAATATACTCAATTGAAAAATCTTTGGGTAAACAAGTTGAATCTAGGGATTTAGAAAATTGAGGGGATGGGGATGGGGATTAATCTTATTACTGCTTGGGTTTGAGGATGGGAAAAAAATTCTTTTTTTTGGGTCCAATGATAGACTGCAATATCCTCCCTACCCATGTTCATTCCTAAATTTGGGTGTCTCTCAGATAGGGGAGAGTAATTTACCTTAACTATAACATCCTAGTCTCTTGGAATAGTTAATTATGATAATTTTGATGTTTGCGAATTGTAACATTTTGGTGTGGTGATAATGAATGTCTTATTCACAATTTTAGCATTTCTAAATTATTTGAATACTTCTATACATCGTAAGTGACATAGTAGTTTCAACTTTCAAGTTGAATGCTGTAGTAGTTTCAAGTTCAATGTTGTTAATAGCATATTTTCTGCTTTTAACTAAGGGCTGTTTATTTGTATTTATTTGTGTCAAACTGTCAATTTGTTACTGATTCTTACTGTTTGCAACAATATGTATTCATGAAGCTCAATTACTAAAGCAACTTTGTTTATGGGGTGGGTTGGTGGAATGTGTTGTAATCTCTTAAGCAGTTGATGATTCTATTACTAGAACTTGTTTGATATAATTGTACAAAAATTCTGTTTTTCAGATAGTTTATGTAAATATATGTAGTTTACAATATGCTTATTTCTTGTTACTGTTATGTAGTTGATATTGAATTTTTACGTTTTCTACAACAAACAATTATGAGAGTAAATAATTTCAATATTTGTATAACTTGAAAATTATGGAAATGGAAATCTGAAAAAAAAAATTCCTTTTTTAAATATATTTGTAATCATCTCTGCAGGACAATAATGCTAAGCCATGGGTGGTTCACAACCCTTTTCATGCTGCTGGTAGGCCAGTTGTAAAAAGTCACTCCAAGAATGATGTGAGTATTTGTTGCAAATTTCATTATCTTACACACCCTTGTAATTAACCTGTCCTGCACCTGACTGATTTGAACATTTATATCATTTCTTAATACAGGATATTATTAGCATTTCTGTACGAAGGGGAGGTATTGATATGGGCCAATCTTATAACCAGTGGCTCTCAACCATATCACAGTCACCTAATGTCATATCAATATCATTCGTGCCTATTACTTCACTACTGAGTTCTACTCAAGGCAATGGATTTTTAAGTCATGCAGTGAATTTGTATCTTAGATGTGAGTAGACAACTATATGGTGACTTTGGTTTGTCTCCTTCCATTTATTGGCTTTAAAATTTTCAGTTGAAATGGTTACTTGTTATGGCTAAACCTAGCTTCGATTCATGTTAACAGAGAAAAAGTAAAGAGGAATATGAATGGGGTCACTGACTGATTTAGCCATGTCCTTATAAGCATAAATTAGGTCAAGTACAAAGGCAGTAAAACTACTATAAGTCCAATCCACTAGTAACCAACATTCTTATTTTAACCTAGCATCACACACTCCCCCCATTCTAACACTGCTGAATTTGGTTAATTTGTCAATCACTGAACTATTCAGACTTATTGAAACACTTCAGCATCTATGTAAGCTTTGTGGAAGCCATTTATCACCCTCATCCTGTTCAAACTCTTCATTCTTTTAGTTTGAATTATTTGAATTATATATATATATATATATTTTACTTCTATATTATGGCATGTTTATGAGGTATCATCTATCTAATTCTAGTACAAGTTTTATTATTTTGGTTCAAGTAGATGCTAGGATTATTATTGATATAAATCTCATTTATTATTTTTGTATGCTGATACTATTATTCCCTTTGATGAAGCCTAGGCATGTGTCTGTCTGCATAAATGGAAAATGATTATATAATTTGACTTGATCATATTTCTGGATTTAAATAGAGTGCCTTATTAGGTACATGTGTCTAACTGTTCATGTATCATGTAGATAAGCCTCCAATAGAAGAGCTTCATCAATTCCTCGAATATCAGTTGTCTCGACAATGGGCTCCTGTATATGGTGATCTTCCTCTTGGATTTGGTCCTGAGCATAGAAGGAACATTTCTCCATCGCTGAAGTTCACTCTCATGGGGCCCAAGCTTTATGTTAATACTGCAGAGGTAATTAATATATTCAATAATAAGTGATGCCATTCACATTTCACACTGCTGGGTTGCAGATTGTCAATAGTTTCTGTTTCTTTGGGGCAAACTCTGTCACACTTCAGAATGTAATGGGTGTTGCTAATAAGTGATGTGCAAGTTTTATTACACAAAGGGTATAAGCCTGCTTTCCACTGGAAGGGGAAAAAATAGTTCTGTTCACTGTCAAACGCTTTTGCCTTCGATGACATTAATCCTAATTTTAGGACCAAGCATAGTGAAATTTTATGTTATGCTTTTAAGATGGTCTGTACATGAGTTTGTTATTTTGCTTCCTCTGACTATAGAAATAACATTTGCTTAAATGATAAGATGTTTAAACTATTTATAAAATTCATATATGCTTTATTTATCTGTAATTCTGTATATGGAGCTATAAGTGGTTAGAAAAGTCTCTTTGAAATAACCTATTTTGCATTAGGATTTTTTCAAGTCAAGACAGAGGCAGGTAAATAAATCTTTATGTTCATTTTTAAGGTATGGACTCTTTACTAACGGGAGTTGAGTTTAATGAAAAGAATTAGTCTCTCATAATAGCAACTTAAGGTTCAAATCTCCTGTAGGAGAGATGTATACATTTAATGTCTAATAGTGTCTTGAATAAGATTGCTTCAAGTGTGGACTCTTCATTAGTTTAGTTTTAGATTTTGAAAGGAACCCAAAGTTAATGTATCATGTAGCTTGCATGGTTCATTTGGTTGCTTTCAGCTCATGACAATTATATGACTTGGATTCAAATTGATTTGATCTTTCATTGGTGAGTTATCTGCAAGTTCTCTTCAAGTGTTTTCTGAGTCGAGAGCCTACCCTAACCTTGGGACCAGAGCACTATTTCCTCACTTAAATTTTTGTATTCACCAAAAAAGAATGTATCATGTAGCTTATAAATTACCAGTGGTTCCTCGACTAAATTACTTTTGCAATTTGCAGGTTGACTCTGGAAATCGGCCTGTAACAGGTATCCGCTTGTACTTGGAAGGCAGGAAAAGCGATCACCTAGCAATCCATCTCCAGCATCTTTCGGACCTTCCTGGTATCCTAAAAATCTCTGATAATCATAATTATCAGCCTATTGAAGAACCAGTTGAACGAGGGTACTACGAACCTGTGAAGTGTAGTATGTTTTCGCATGTATGCACAGCCCCAGTACAGTACAATGGATCCCATATAGATGAGTCTACAGCTATTGTGACAAAGGCCTTGTTTGACGTTAAGTCGATGGGAATGAAGAAAGTTCTTTTCCTGAGGCTTGGATATTCAGCTGTAGCTTTGGCTAGAGTCCGCAGATCAGAATGGGATGGACCGTTGACCGGAACTCGAAAATCGGGATTCTTCTCGACCTTAGTGAGCACAAGGCTTAGCAATTTGCCTTTACCTGAGAAACCAGCAAAAGTGGATGTAAATTCAGCTGTTTACCGAGATGGCCCTCCTGTGCCAACAAGGGCTCTGAAAATGCTGAGCTTTGTGGACACAAATGAAAAGGTTCGGGGTCCTGAGGATACGCCAGGATATTGGGTGGTCACTGGTGCAAAGCTATGTGTAGACAGTGGCAGAATCTCAATTAAGGCTAAGTATTCATTGTTGACTATAATATCAGAAGAATTTCTGGTTTAAATATAAGAGAATGAATAAAGAGCAGTATTTCGGATTTGGATCCTTGAGGAGAGAGAAATAAAGTCGTGAAGTTCATAGGAAAAAAAAATACAGTTGAACTAATTCATAACAGATGGATTTTTAATTTAATTTTCTGACTTTTTTTTTTATATATTTTACTACTTCACCATTTTCTCGCTTGAAGATTCAAATCCCAACTTTTTGTTTGTTGTGAATATCATTATTTAGGTTTAATTATTTAAACTTTATTTTTATAGTTAATTTTTAATTTGTCCTATTAATTTAAAAAAATTTCAATTGAATTCTTATGGCTATAAAAATGTTCTAATATGTACAGTTAAATGTTTGTTGGTGTTTCATTAAATTTTACCATACATTTAATCATATGTCATTCTGATATATATATTTTTTTGTGTAAATATTATATTTACACGTTGAATATGTATTTAAATATAAAATTTCAAACTTAGTAAAATTTTTTGAAAAATAAATTCTCAATTTGAACCCTAAGCTCAAATAATTTTACTCAACTATTTAATTTATTATAATTATTTTTTACACGATTTTCTTACTTCCATAAATTACTTAATTTATTTAAAAATTAAATCTCGTAAGTTATTTAATCAAATAAAATTATTCCCAAATTAACTGGTGTAACATCTTTGAAGATCCCTCCATCTTATTCTAAACATCCTTAGCCCCTCCAAATTTAAGTGTCTCAAATCCTCAAATTTAAAACTGATTTTAAATCATCACGTATACCACAATTATCTAGTTAATGTTCTTAGCATATATCAAATTTAATTGATATTGCATTATTAAAGTCCTAAAAGCCTCACTAAGCCCAATCACTCCAAAATTAAATTCACGAAAGGCTTTTAACTCCAACGACTACTTGTACATATTTCTCAAATACGTGGTAGCCCTTTAGTCAAATTTTCCATGAGTATAACTTCAATACATAACGAAAGGAAGAAGGGAAAAAATAAATCAAAGGATAACGAAGTGAAGGTATTGAGTCTTGTGATATATTATATGGGAGGATTTATAGCCTAATCGAATCGCATGATCGATCCCAGAAAGTTATTGGCAATCGAGAGTTATGCATTGGCGATTGCCACGTCAGGAACTTAGACATATTTTTAGGATTTTGGATCCCTTGTCCTAATTTTATCATTTGGTGCTTACTTGATATTTTTGGCAGTAATTTTATTCATTATTAAAATATATTTTAATATTATTATAGTGATTATTATTACTATAATTTTTATTTAAATAATTAATTTAAAAAATATTATAATAATAATATTTGTTATAAAAAATTTTAACAATGAAAAAAAATTATCGTTAAAATATCAACCAAGCACATACAACGCTAAGAATTCGGACGCTATTTTTAGTTACGATTGCCTAATTACTCTATATATTTAGGGCTTCTTCTATTGCCGTAAGTCGTGTGTCTGCTTGGCGTTTTTAGCGGCGATTTTTTTCATTGTTAAATTTTTTGCAACAAATATTATTGTCACTATAAATTAATTATTTAAATAAAAGTTATAGCAGCAATAATATTCGTCGCAATAATATTAAAACACACTTTAGCAACGGATAAAACCGCCGCTAAAAAGCCAACCAGGCGCCCTCCTGACCACTTACAGCAGAGGATCCAAAATCTCTTCTATTCAGGTATGTAATAATTTTAGGCAATCTCACATTTTCACTACAACTTTTTCCATTGACTTGACGGTCGAAGAGTCATATCTCCTTTTGTGTTTTGCGATTTTTGC
This sequence comes from Senna siamea, assembly GCA_031216115.1. NCBI lineage: Eukaryota > Viridiplantae > Streptophyta > Magnoliopsida > Fabales > Fabaceae > Senna > Senna siamea. The sequence goes on along the minus strand of CM062355.1, from coordinate 16,493,463 downwards.
TCTGTGACCAACATTTTGGTAACTCTACCGCGACTCTTAGACCTACTCCAACGACTTGCATCATTAATACAAGTAAATTATATGTTTATTTTTTGAAAAATAAAAATAGTTTATAATTTTACTTATTTTAGCTAAAATAATTTTATATGTATTTTTTATATAATTAAATATATATTTAACTAATAAAAAATTATTTTTTAAATTTTGAAATAAATTAAATTTATTATTTTTATCTCAAAATAAATTATAATGAAGTAGTAATCTTCACAATATCCTTTTTTTAATAAATTATAACTTTTTTAAAAAATTAATATAAACATTAAGTCTATTTTGATTAAAAGTAATGAAATGATTAATTTTTAATCTTTTAATGGAAGAGATCTAATTAATCAAAATAAATAAAATAAAATAAAATTTCAACATATATTATATTTGATATTCAAAGAACACGCTTCTCTCCGTTTCGTCGTTAACTTGCGTGGGAAGCATTAGCCTAGAAAAAGCTTCAATGCCTAAATAATTAAAAATTAATTTCGGATTTACATTTTTACTCTTTTATTTTTAAAAAAATATCAATTAGATGTCCATTTAAAAAAATGTAAATGTCAATTTCAATGACGAGTATAGCCATTGAGTTCGTACGAAATCGTCTATCACTGAAGAATCCTCAAAGATACTGCATATCCATAAAAGTGGAATCTTATCATTTGGATTACTTATCTTCTTTCTTCGTAGCACTGTCGTCAAATTTCCAATCAACATAAAAATAACAAAAGGGGAGAAAAAGAAGACAAGAATAAAAAAAACCGACAGAATGAGGAAGTGAAGGCATTGAATTTTATGATTATATTTGATATTCAAAAGACATAATCTTCGCTCCACTTGGTTATTATTATGTAGAAAGCAACCAGCCCAAGGAAGCTTCAATTATTACAGTTTAATATTAATTTAGAGCTAAAAACTCTGACTAAAAAATTAAAAAGAGCTAAAACGGTCGGGGTCTAATTGTGAGAGCTTAAATAATTAAGAAATACCAATGAACAATGAAGTTCAGATAAAGAGAATAATTCTTCCTAACGCGGTAGACGAAACTAATTTTTTTGTAAGTTCAAATTTAAAATTTAACAAAGTGTTAATATTTAATGTTAAATAATATCTTAAATTTAATACAATCATTAACAGAAGTTGGATATTGTAAAAAAAAAAATTAATCTTTTGTATCATAATAAATTTATGTTTAAATTTTTATTAAGAGACGTATTTATATTTAATATTTGATAATATCTAAATAAAATTATTTTTAATAAAAATATACTTATAGATATAAAAAAAAATACAGCTACTTCATTTTATTAGGTCTTATCTCAAAATTTTGAGTAAATTAATAATTTAGTTTTTAAAAAATACATGTTCTCTTAATTTAGTCTTTAAAAAATAAAATGTCTTAATTTAATCATTAAAAAATCAATTTAGTCCTTTAACTAATAGAATTGATTAAAAGTTAACTAATAATATCATTAATAGATATTAATTTAACTATTAAATAATGAATTAGATTCTATTTAAAATAAAACACATCATATTTATAAATTAAACATTATTAAAAAAATGTAATTTATATTTTTTATGTACAGTTTGTATATCTAATATATTTTATTTTATAAATTATACATCGTCAAAATATACCATTTATATTTTTTTATTGAATATGATTTTATTCATCATTAGATAGTTAATTGTTATTCATTAATGCTAATTTCATATAACTTTTTTTATCAATTTTATTAATCAAAAAATTAAATTAATTAAAAATTAATTTTTTAAAGACTAAATTGAGATATTTCATCTTTTAATAACTAAATAAAAAATGTAATATAATGTAAAATTTTTAATTTATCTAAAAAGTAATCACAAATGTCAAACCATATTTATGCTCAATTAAAAAAAAACAATAATAACTTAAATTCAATTGACTACTCATACAACCAATATAAGTAGATGTAACCCAATAAATTTTAGGGTGTCTTTAAATTTTAAATTATTTTTTTATTTCATCCCTAGCTTATTTATTGTCAACTATGGCCCTAAGTTTTTAGTTACAGTTAATTTTATTTTAAAGTATAATATTATCAAATTTATTAACAAAAAAAATTAATCTAATTTTTAATGTGATATTTTTTATTGACTTTATACTTTTAATTTATTAATTAAAAAGTCACGTCATAATAAAAAGTTAAACTTATCAAGAGATTTACATAGTGTAATATATAAATATAATGTGATGTATAAATTTTTTGATAAGTTAAATTTTTTATTATAATGTAACTTTTAAACTAATAAATTAAGAGTGTTGAGTTAACAAAAAACACCACATTAAAAGTCAGGTTAGCTTTTTTCATTAATAAATTTGATAATATTAAACTTTGGAATAAAATTGACTACAATTAAAAACTTTAGAAACATAATTGATAGTAAACAAATTTTAGAGACAAAAATAAAAATTGATGTAAAGTTTACAGATATAAAATGTGCTTTTACCTAAATTTTAAATAGAATAAATAATTTATTTTCTAAAAATTTCTGCTCCTAATTTAATTCTTTAAAAAATTAATAAAAATAAAGTTTTAATTAATAAATAAAAGAGAAAAAATCTATTTGGGTCCTTAATAGATATGGTTACTTTTAATTTGATCTTTCATAAATCATTTTCATTAATTTAGTTCCTTAAAGATAAAATTATTTTTAATTTTATTCTTTTACCTAAATTTTATCTATAATTTTTTAGTCAACAAAGTATTAAAGTATAATTTAACTAATAACATAATTATCTCACATGTCATACATTAATTTAAATAAAATAAAATTTTTAAATAAATCAAAATTCTCTAATTACATACATATACTTTTTGACTAATTGCATATCTTACAATAATTTGAGAATTAGAGTTAATTTGTATATTGAAAGTATTTTTTACTAATTAAATACATGAAATTTTTAATATGATATGAATTATTTATCACTTATATGTTAGCCAAAACAAATTTTAACTAATATTTTATTAAATAAAAAATTAAAATATAAATAAAGTTTAAATAAAAATATAATCTTAAAAGTATTTTAATTTTTGATAGATTAAATTAATGAGATTGATCTGTAAAGAAGTAAATTAAAAGTTATTATATTTTTTAAGGATCAAAATAAATTTTTTTTTAAATAAAAGATTATATAATCACTTAACTTATACCTTAAATTTATTTAAATGAAATTTTTATAAAAGATTATTTTAAAAATTTTATAAAACTAAATAATTATTTAAATTAAAATAAAATTTTATTTAAATGACACATCACTTCGAAAAAAAAGGTACCATGGCCAGATCGAATTTTAATCAGAAATTCACGAGTATATAAATTTGTTTACTTATTAGAAGAAACTTACCAAAGAATAATCTACGTCTTTTATTCTATTTTAATTAAACAAATTTATAAAATTAATTTTAAAAATTTATATTAAAATTATATTTCATTAATAAGAATTAGATATTTAACATGCATATAGTACATGTACATATCATTTTTTTTTAATTTTTATAACATATTATAAAATAATAATTATTGAATTTTAAAAGAATAAACTGTTTTTTCTACTTATTATATTTAATTTTTCTTTTCTTTTTGTTCACATCATATTTTTTTAATATTTAATATTTTATAATATATATTTTATAAGTTTAATAATTAAAAGAATATAAATATTTATTTTTAAAATTAAAAATTCAAAACCATATTTTAATCATTATAAATTATATTTTCAAAACTCATGTTTTTAATCCAACTAGATTTTTTATTTTTTTATTTAAAAAAAAACTTTAAGGTAGGCCTAAATCATTGTTTTTCAATTACTTTATCCCATTGTGCGACTGAAATGACGGTAGAAACTTCACTGATCTTTTATAGAGTAACTTAAAATTGTAGTCACTGAAATATTAAATTGTCAATGCCTCTCATTACTTTACTCTCATAAACATGGTTGTCAAATTGGCGAGATATTCATAAAAACATATATATATATATATATATATATATGTTCGCATGCGCGCGCGCGTAATTATTTTATATATAAAGATATATAATTTAAATAAATTTATATTAAGTAATTATAGATTTAAATTCATATTATTCAATTTTTTTTGTTATATTTAAAATCTATATTTTTAATAACTAATTATTGAAATTTACCTCTACCCACTCAAATTATTTTCATTGAAACCTAATAATTTTGTTATTAAATTTAAAAAGAAAAGGTTAATTTATCATTATTCATTAATAAATTTTTTTACTTCTAAGATATCAACTCAAAAAATTAAATTAAGAAAGCACAGTAATTAGCCAGATCCCTCGTCATTTACAAGAATTTTTATAAACCTATGTTTATCGCGTAAAAAATATTTACTTTAGAAATTTTCTTACGTTGTTCACGTAGCAATTTGTGTAAACCTACGTTTATCACATTAAAACAAAACATCAAAACGAAATTATTTATTTAGATAATAGAAGCAACCAAGTCTAAAGTTCAAGACATATCAGGCAAAAGACAACATAGGATGCTAAGCATTTTACATCGACATCTCACTTGCTAACAAAAACATACATGCTCACTTAATCAGCAACAGACCAATCCAGTTAGAAATGTCTATGAAGATGGACACGTAGCAGATAATCAACAACAAAGGACACTATTTACATTCAACTCTCGGTGAAGCCGCCAGGCACTTTGTCCTCAGCGATGCTTGCTCCTGCTTTCATCACTGTAGAGCCTGCGATCATATACAACACACATCATTTTAGTCCAACACCACATCAATCCTCAACCGTTAATCACCGCAAAATAAGCCAGTGAATTAAAACTTACTATTAAACTCTAATAAGAAATCAATTAGTTCAAATTAAATTAATTAAAATCTTTAAAACTTCATAATTTTAATTAAAAGAAAAAATTCTTGTCACTCCTATTAGCTCTTTCAATTTTTTTTTTAAAATTTACTATATTATTTTAATACAGAATATTAATATTATGTCAAGAATGACAAGAATTAATATTCTATATTATTTTCCTAAAACTCAATCTCTCCGTATCTTTATCCAAAAAAAATTAACACAGAATATTAATTACAGCGTCCCCACGCGAAGATCTTAGGCGCGTGTACGATAGCATCAAATTATACCGTCAGATCTAATGGATCATGTCAACAAAAAACGTATAAATGGCAAATTGATACGTATCTCGAAGATATGATCCAACTAATCGTCTGATCCTCACGCACAACGTTCAATTCATGGGCAGATCATAGGCGCGTGCGTGTCGTAATATCAATATTTTCATCAGATCTAACGGATGATTTCAACAGGAACACAAACCCATACGAGGATCGTCTCAGAACATCAATATTTTCATCAGATCCAGCGGATCATTTCAACAGAAACAAAAACACACAGCAAACTGCTACGCACGCACGCACGCACAAGACTCAACTAGTGTCCTCACGAGCAGATCATGGCGCGTGTGTCAGCATCAGTATTTTCTTCCACTTGCTTTCATTTCCAATTCTCTCAATCTATTTCGTTCGTTTCAGGTTCTAATTTTTATTTCGAATCTAAAGGAACGGAACCCATATATGCATAAAAAGTAAAATAAAACAATTGAAAACAAGAAAGCATGCATACATACCAATCATAGACAGTGGGAGAGTTGGGCAGTGGTTTATCAAACTTGTCAGCACCGATGGTCTTCGTGGCCAGGTTACTCCCAGGATGGAATACGCTCCTCCAAACGTTGTCAACTTTACGCGCCGACAACGGCGTCGTCGGCGTTGTTGGCGTCGCCGGTGAGGACGACAACGTCTTCTGATTCTTGCTTCCTTCTCCTTCCTCTAAGAAATAGTTCAAATTACATTCAAGTTCAAATTCTCGAGCATCACAACACACAAACTAACAAAAAACTGAAAAACAAAATACAAAATCATTTACCTTTGATTATCAAGGGCTGAGAGGCAGTGATCTTCCTCAGCCTGCCAAGGCCACGTTCAGGTTGAGGACCTGCAACAACATCATCCCATAGCTTCTCTAGAAGAACCATCTTCAATTATTGGCTTTTCTCTTTTTCTTACACTCTCGAATGGGGTTTTAATACAGTGGGGGAGACACTGTATATATAGAAAGAGAAAGGATGGTGGTGATCAAAATATCTGTGACTATGTGACAATTTTTTTTTCTTTCAAAAATATGTAAAGTGGGATGATGCATTTTGCTACTTCCAAGTGTAATGTTATTCTTGTCTTGTTGTGGTTAAAATTTAGAAAACAAAAATATTAGTGAGTGGCAATAGGGAAACTAACGAGGGTGGAATGGAATGTGTTGCACATAAAGGACAGATGTGGATAAGGATGAAGATTGAGTAAACGTGGGGCCTGCATAATATATCACTTTCGGATAACTACAGAGAAAGAGAGTAGGTTATGGGTCGCTTCACACGTCAGATGAAAGCACAAAATTATTTATTTGGATGTTTTACAATTAAAAAATATTCATTCATATATTATAAGTGAGAAATAAAAAAATTAACCTTTAATTAAAAAAATTTTGATTCATATAATTTTTTTAATTGTTAAAATGTAAATTGTATAAATTATTTATATATTAATATTTAATAAAAAAATTTAATGATAAAAATTATATATAAAATTTTTTATTTTTTTATTATAAAAAATTATTAAAAAATAAATAAAACCATTCAAGATTCAAAATTATTTGTCCCTTTGTCGTATTCGTCAAAGCAACGTGGGTGGGTCCACACCTTGATATGATTAAAATTAACAGTAAATTAGTGTATTAACCAGTGTTAAAAACATCGGGCGGATCGAAAATCAATAAATCGGTTGTTAAGGCGGTTTGAAATAACTTTGAGCCGATTAAAAATCGATGGAGTCGATCAAAAATTAATAAAATTGATAAAATTTAATAAAAATTGATAGTTTAATTGATTTATTAATTTTTTTAATATTTAAAAAAAATTATATTTTATATTTTTTTATGTTTATTTAATATACTACTTACTTAAATTTTAATTTATAATAAATTATTCACATAAAATATTTAAAATATTAAAATTATATTTAAAAAATTCACAAATTTTTTTTAATTTTCCTTCACATATAATGTAAAATTAAATTAAAGAAGAGAAAAAAATAAATTATATAATAAATATATAGTTGTTAAATTTAACTTTAAAAATAATAATTTTTTATTTTTTAAATAGTTTAAGAGAGTAATTTTTAAAAAATTAAAATTTAAATAGATAATATGATATATAAATATAATTGATATTGATATTTAATATCAATAGTTAGTATTATTTATTATATTATATTACGTAAAGAATATATATAATATTATTTATTATATTATATTAAAAATTAAAAATATATTATAATATATAAAATTAAAAAATATATATTTAATTGTCACTGATTCAATTATGTTTCAACCACAATTAGATCAGTGAATCATAAATCAGTACTTCAACCTATTTGATGAGTGGTTCGATTTTAAAACCTTGGTATTAACTATTAGGTAACATAAAAATATATTTAAAAATAAATATATAATAATATTAAATTTTTATTAAAAATTAATTATAAATATATTATATTTTTAAATTATAAAGTATATCATTTTTATAAAATATTTTTACAAACATTTAATTGTAAAAAATATATATATAAATTAAATTTGATAATTTAATTAAATTAAATGACAAAATTAATAAATTATTAATATAAATTTTAAATTTTAATTTGTCGGTTGAGAAGATTAAAAATATTTATGTTTATTATGTTTTAAAAATCGAAATTAAATGCATATATATAAATAAATCAATTTTAGATAAGTTAAATTATTTTTTAAAATTTTTATGGTTTTATTTAAAAGTTTAAAAAATTTTAATTGATTACTTATAGTTTAAAAATTTTTTAATTTTGTTCTTGTTGTCAATTTTTTTTGTTAAAACATGGTAAATGTTAAATATTATTAATATTGTTAATATATAATATCTTAATACTTAAATATATATGATTTATGTCAAAAAAATAAATAAAAATATAAAAATAACTTATATATATGGCATAAAATTTAATTTATACTAGATAATATAAATAGATTAATTTTAAGTAAGTAAATTAATAATATTAAGATGATTTATAATTAATGTACCAAAAAAATTTAATATTTGACAAAAATTTAATGCTAAGATTAAATTAAAAATGTGTTAAACTATAAAGATACAATTATAAATTTTTAAATATAATTAAAAATTAAGTAAAATTATAACATCATAAGAATTATTTAACATTTTAGATATTCTGAATATAATATTTTGGAAATATAATTAACAATTACTATATTTAAAATTTTTTTACGTCAAATTTATATCTATATTTGAATTCCAAGTATGTATAAATAGTTAGTGAACATTTTTTTTGGATATATATAAAAAATAAATTAAACAATTTTTTTATTTCTCAAGTCTTCTTAATAGAGATAATCTTGCTCAAAATATTATTGAGTACTAAATGTGAACATCTCTCACGGTGAGAATTCGAATCTTAGTTTATTATGTTATGAGAGACTAGTTCTTTCCACTAGACCCAGCCGCGTTGGTTAAATTAAATAATTTATATTCTAACCTTTTGGATTTTGTATGGAAATATATTAATTTCTTTTATTAATTTTTAAAAGTGTCATATGCACATATTTTTAATTTTTTACAAGTATCTTTTTACTAGAAATAATTTTGTTAAAGATATTATTATATATTAAATTTAGACATATCTCTTAGTGGAGATTCAAATTATAATTTACCACATTATGATAGAGTACTCTCTTTTACTAAACTTAATTTTCTTTAATTCATATGCTTAATTTAATTTACAAAATTATACCATTGTTACTTGTAGAATAAAAAATTCGCTACTAGCAAATTATTGATCAAACTGACACAAATATGTGCTTCTCCTTAGCAAATTGCTAGTTAAAATTTTGACCAGCAATTTGCTATGAATGTTCATGAATTGGCTGTCAATTCAAACGCAGGGTTCATAATCATTCTTTAATTCATTGTTTCATCCAGCGAATTTAGAGAGATGCAACCATTGTGCATTCTTCAAATCACGTGCGCCAATTATAGATCCACTTAACCTAACCCATCCACTTGTATTTTTGAAAATGTTTAAATTATATAGTTATTTGTTATTTTAAAAACTTATTTTTTTTAAATAAAAAATATCTTAGCCCTTGAAGATGAAGCTGCTGGAAGATTAAATAATGAATTCCTCAACTAGAAGCAACATGACCAATTGCTTTTATCCTTCCTGCTCTTGTCTATTTCAAATGGACTGTTACTAAAATTAGTAGGACGCTACTACTCCTACCAAGCTTGGGAATAGTTGGAATCTTTCTTTGCCTCACAAACCAGGGCCAAGATAAAACAATTTATAATTCAGCTAAAGAAATCTTGAAGAAAGGAACACTCTCAAAAAATGACTACTTGCTTAAGGTAAAAAAAAATTGGTTGATGTTCTCTTTTTTGTTGGTTCACCTATTATTGATGCAAATCACATTGAAGCAATATTGGAAGGTCTCCTTGAAGAATACAATAGCTTCATAGTCTCCATTACATCAGGACAAACCCTTATACAGTTGATGACATTGAGTCCCTTCTAGTTGTTCAAGAAGAACGCATTGAGAAGTTTACAAAGGAATCAGACACTATGGTACCAATGAGTCCAAATCTAGTTTAGAACCAAGGCAAGTCAAATAAACAGTCCACTCAAAATAATTTACAAACTAAGAACCAATTTGGGAATTATACCTTAAGCAATAGAGGCAAATTCAGAGGCCGAGGCAAAACCACAAGAGGAAGAGGAAATTTCCCTACCAATTCAAATCGTCCTTAATGCCAAGTTTGCAACAAAGAAAGACATATGGCATGGTAGTGTTATCATCGTTTTGATCATAAGTTTATTAGTCCATTTTCTATTTTAGCTCAGCAAACCTTCTCTTTATCTAGTGGATTCAGACCCAGACACCAATATGGCAACTCCAGAAGTTATCTTTGATGCAGCTTGGTATCCAAACTCAGGCGCCACAAAATTATATGACACCTCAGTACCATAATCTTGGAACTAGGACTAATTTCATAGGTAGTGATCAACTGATAATGAGCAATGGATTAAGTATGAAAATTAATAGTGTTGGTAGCACTTTGTTGCAATCAACTTCCTCTGATGTTGTTTTAATATTGAATGATTTGTTACATGCACTAAAGATTTCAAAAATCTCCTAAGTGTGTCTCAATTCACAAAAGACAAAAATGTCTTCTTTGAGTTTCACCCTAAAAGCACTTTATCAAATGCCAGAGTACCAAGAAAGTTTTAATATAGGGGATTGCTAAGGGTGGTCTTTATCTATTTCACAACTTGAAGCTTCTCCTATCCAAGCCTTTCATGTCATATTTTACCCAAGTTATGATCACACTTATGCTAGTTTTTTACCTTTTAATACCTGGCATTCTAGATTAGAATAATCTTCAAATTTTATTGTAAAATCTGTTCTCAAAATTTGTAATGTCCCCATAACAAATAAATGGCAAAGTTCTATTTTTAGTGCTTTCTATCTTGGTAAAACACCAGGTCGCCTTATAAAAAATCTAGTACTATTTATACGAAACCATTGCAAATCATTTATAGTGATATTTGGGGTCTTGCACCCATCATCTCTTCTTCTGGTTACAAATATTATGTGCACTTTATAGATGAATTCTAAAAATTCACTTGGTTCTTCTTACTTAAAAATAAACCTGAAGTGGTAGATGTTTTCAAAAACTTTAAAACTATGGTTGAATTGCAATTTGACTCCAAAATTAAAACCTATTGAAATTGATGGAGGGTGAATTCAGAGTGCTAGATTCCTTCTTTACCTCTCATGGAATTCTTTGTTAGATTAGTTGCCCTTATACTCCTCAACAGAATGGCACCAATGAGAGGAAAAGTAGGCATATTGTGCAGACTCTTTTAGCCAATGCCTATATGCCATTAAAGTTTTGGGATGAATCTTTTCTGACTACAATTTACATTATTAACAAGCTCCTCACACCTGTTCTTGGTCGTAAGTCTCCATACCAAATTCTTTTTCATACCATGCCTAATTACAACTTTCTTCGTACATTTGGTTGTACTTGCTTCCCTAATTTAAGGCCATTCAACAATTACAAATTCTATTTTAGGTTCACTCCTTGTACCTTAATTAATAGAACAGTCAAAATGAGACAAATTTATCGAGTTGACTCATTTAACCCATTAATTGGGTGGGTTGAGTTTTTATTTTTTTAATTCGTATAATACTAATCTTAAAAGTAATCCGGCCTACTTAACTCACCTATTTTGTAGGCCAACCCCTTTAACTTATAAGCTAGTCCGTTTATTTTTTAAAAAATTAAATTTTTACTTTAAAAACATTGATGATAATATTTTAACTTAAGCAACAAGAAAAGACTTTAATATTTTTAATAAAAAATTTTAAGAGTCTCTATCATTTGTTATTTGTTATCCTTTATTTTAGGTTTTTATTTATTTGCATTTATTCAATAAATTTGAGATTGTATTATATTTGTAATAGTAAATCTATTATATTATTTATTTATTTTATGTGTTAAAATTAATATTTTTTTTCAACTTTCCTAACTATTGTAGCAAAAAAATTAGAGATTTAAATTTTTTTTAAAAAAAATCTAGTGAATTGACAGATCAACTTATATAAATACTAATGTGAGCTAAGTAGAATATTTTTTGACTCGTTTAAAATTGAGCGCATATAACTCAATTCATTTAACCCGCGATCCATGATAGACTAGTTTCTGTGGACCAAATTAACCTATTTTGACACCTTTATTTATTAAATATAATGTAAATCATGAAGGTTACAAGTGTCTTGCACCTCTATATATATATATATAAATATATATATTTATATCAAGAGAAGTTATTTTTGATGAAAATACAGCTTTTTATCATAACGCACATTCAAATCCTCCTCCGAATGAGCCAACTTCTGTGTCTTCTTCTGTTACCTCGATTATCCCTCTTGTTAATGATTTTTTCCTTCTTTTGCAACTAGTGCTGCTAACATTTTACTAGTTCAAAACTGGAACCACTAATCCCTTGCTTTTAGATTCTATACAACATGCAAGTAATGGCTCAGTATCTCAATTAGATGTTTCTAATTCTTCAACTCTTCCAACCGAGTATCATCAGCTCCCTTTGGAACACAAGTTTTATCTCCTACTATTCCAGTAAGCACAAAACCAACACCTTTAGCTCACCCTCATCCTATGATTACTAGTGGGAAATATGGAATTTTTAAAACCAAGGTGCTTACAACTATAGTTGAGGCCCTTTTGTTAAAGAAGAATTAATCTCACCTGTGTAGATCACTATTGTCAACACTATATTTTGTTCGAACTTAATTTAAAATTTAATAAAATAAAAATAATAAAGTGTTTAATTTTAACTTCATATTTTTAAAGATTTAGTTTAAAATAAAAAAAATCAAGATAATAGTCTAATAAAAATAAAATGGAAAGAAAATAGTCCCAAAAATAAGAAATTCAAATATATATATATATATATATATATATCCCAAAACAAATAAAAAAAAATAAAGAATCATAATCCCTATTGCACATACTATCCTCATCTTCCAAAAAATTTTCAATCCTCCATTAAAATCCCCAAATCTCCTCCATCAAATTCAGTCCCGTTAAATCCCACATCAAATCAATCTCCATCTTCCTTTTTAATCCACCCTCTCCGTCCTATTTAAGATGCACCTCACATCAAGAGAGCGAGAACAGAGAAAAGAGAGAGAAACAAGAATGAAAGGGAGAAGAAGCCGCAGCCATCGCTACAGCTTCGTCCGCCGTTGCCATCACCCATATGAAGGAACAAGGGTAAGCTCATGTCCTATGTAAGCATAATGCCATGAATGTTCTGATAATTCCACGGTCTTCATTTGGTTTATCATATGTGCATACTGTGCTGCTACTCTTTTTTCAATCGAGGAAAAGAAAGCAATTTGATTGCTTTTGGCGGAGTTATGTAACACTCTCATTTTGGCTCCTAATTTACGTTCTAGGCCTAGATAAAAGAAGCCAAGTTTAATTTGGGCTTTAAATTTAAGACTCCATCATTTCATTATAACCTTTATAAATAAATAATTTTTACTTAAAATTTATAATGTAATATAGTTATAATTTTATGTTAGATTATTTATTTATTTATTTATTTTTTGGAAAAAATGAACGATGACTATATAACCAATAGAAGCATTTTATCATCAAAAATTAAAAAAAAAGAATTATATTTTATAACATAATATAGTAATAATTTTAAGTTAGATATTTACTTTTTATTTTATTAAAAAAAATAAATTATACAAGTATGAAAAATAAATTCCTAGTTGGGACTTGGGACTCTAGAGAACAACTTCAAATATTTTATTCCACTCACACAAAAATTTGGCAAAGACATTAATATGTTTAAATTTTTTTGGATTTACATGGTTTGATTAGTATATGTTTTTGGGCATATTTTAATAAGCTTTATGATTTAATAATGTTTAATTTTGGAAAATTTTAATATTTGGTGCTTAAACTAAAATTTCAAAAGCTATAATTTTAAAATGATGAGAAATAACTGAAAAAAAATATAAAAATAAATAAATATTAAGGTAATTTAAATAATTAAGCCATTTTATTTTACAAATTTAATTTACGGTAACTATATTATGGATGAGTTTCTTAGCATGCCTAACATCTTTCTTAAGAATTAATTAGACTCCCAAACCTGATTTTTTTTTTAGGCTAGTTTTCTAAAAATTTAAGTCTTGTCCATTATGTTTTTGAAAATTATTTTAAAAAATAATTTTTTTTAGCTAACTCTACTTAGTGGAAAAAGGATTGGTGTTGTTATTGTTGTTTCAAACTTTTAAGAAAAATTTGGTGAAAACTCCATTTTCCATTTTTGATCTTAAAAATCAGACTTGACAATTTGGCGACTCTAATGGGGAGAGTTTGATTCAAGCCCAACAATAAATTATTTTTGTAAAATTTTGTCCCCTTTTATTTATTTTAATTACCATAACATTTTATTTATTTACTTTGTTTTTATTTTATTTATGTGGGCCTTAGGCCATTTATGCAATATATATATATACATATACATATATATATATATACATATATATATATATATGGGTTTGTTTCTCTTTGTTTTGCAACCCAATCTACTTTGTGTATGAGGGGGGGTATATCTTAAGGTTTGCTCTCATCACACTTAAACACTTAGAACACAAACCTCACACACTTTATTGAGCTTTATACCCGGGCTTGAGTGTCTTTAGGTTATAAGAGATTTATGCTGTTTTCCTAGTGAGAACTTGAATTATCCTAATGTTATTTGATATGATCTTACTTGAATTGCAACCTATCATTTGGGCTTGCCCAGTGTGAGACTAAATCCTCCACTTGGCCCAGTCCATGTGATAAGGCCTCCATCTTGAAAGGATGGGGGCAATCCAAGGACCTTGAATCCTCTAGGACTTTAGACCTACCCTAACGATTATGCATTTAATGGACCCTTAGTGGACTGCCTTGTTAGGAAGACCTATAGTTGTAAACTTTAGGAGCCCATCCTCTTAGGACATGTAAAAGCTAAGATATCGCATGTGCATCATCCAACATTGAACCATGTAAATAAAAAACCAAAAATAAAATAATAACAAGATAAATAGAAACATCCCTTTATTTGTGAAAACACTACTATGTCAATAAGGCTAAATCATTTTGTATGTGGTAGTTGACCATCCTTTCCTAGTAAAGCCAAAATTCTTCCTAAGAAAAATGGATTTATAAAATCTCCTTGTTTACGAAAACCATTGCTATGTTGATAAGGCTAAATCCTTTCGTACGTGGTAGTTGACCGTCCTTTCCTAGTAAAGCCAAAATGCTTCCTAGGAAAAAGGGATTTCTAAAGTCCACCTGTTTGCAAAAAACACTGCTATGTTGATAAGGATAAATCATTTCACATGTAATAGCTCATCGTTCTTTTCTAGTAAAACCAAAATGCTTCTCAGGGAGAATGAATTTCAAATGACCTTTTTGCAAAAACACTGCTATATTAGTAAAGCTAAATCCTATCATACGTAGTGGATGATTATTCTTTCCTAGTGAAGCTTAAATGCTTCCTAGGGAAAATATATTTCAAAAGATTCATTTGTGAAAACTCTATAAAGTCAGTGAGGCTAAATCCCTTTGTACGTTGGCAGTTAACCAGACCCTTAGTGTGACCAAAATCTCTCCTGATAGGTGATTTCAAAAATATATAAAATAATAAAAAATAAATAACACAACGATGTTATAGGCTTCCTCCTTCTAAAACACTGTTACACAATTGAGGCAAAATCCTTGTAAGTGCATAGTTACTTGTCTCTCTTTGAATAGCCAAAATGCCTCCATTAGGAAACAAGTTTTAAACTTTTAGGTTTAGGGGCATCTGTTCTAACAAAACCTAATGGATAAAACTCGCTAATAGAGTAAAGAAAAAATCCTTTCTCACATTAGTGGTAGTTCACACCCGTTGTGTATTCAAAACGTAGTTAGGGGGCGAAACTCTGCCAAAAGTTTTGAAAAAATGTTTTTCTTAACATGCATAAGTGATTTTAAGTGACAAAATATGAGTAAGATAAAATTTGATCTCACATGCATGACGAATTTCTCCCTTATACAAAATTACTCAGTAGAATGAAGTTACATCGCTTGCATTTTCTAAGCTTAAGTGGTTGCCTTGAATAATAAAAGTTATGTCAATGGCTTAAGATGCAAGATTAGCTTTATCTCACTAAGTGGTCTATCGCTAACGGGAAAGTTGGCATGGATCAAGGTAGAGCCAAATTTTGTGGCTGAATTGGTTTAGGATTGAACTCAATGAAGATTAGATGTAAGACTTTCGGCTAAAATATTGGGATATATTCAATATTTTGATTCAAACAGAAGCCATCGTAGTCCTAGGGCAGTATTGGGACAATGAACTAAGAAGTTTCACCTTGCCTCAATTTCATTTTTCACTGACTGTAGAAGAGTACATCAGATTGTTGAGAATGCCTCTCTATAAAGTTTCAATGATATATACATATTCAAGACATCTTCCTTCCCAGAGGTCTGTTGCTCAATTGTTGGGAGAATCGCCTGAATGGGTTTAGTTTGAAGGATAGGGGCATACTGACGTAGTATTGATGACCCACTTAATCAATTACATGAAGATTAGTGAGAAGCAAGAGTGAGCACTTTTCAGTTAAGTTCTTACCATAGAAGTATATGGGATTGTGCTCTTTTCATTAGCAGCATGTAATAGCCGCCCCTAATACTATAAGGTATGTTGTTGATTATTGATTATTGAATACCTAAATGTTTATATCTATTATATATTAGTTTACGTATAGTTGCATATAGTTGTATAGAGACTAAATTAAAAAGAGGATAAGGGACCAAAATAAAAAGGGAAAAAGTTGTGAAAATATCCTAAGAAGCCATGATTACCTTAGGAAAAATCTTAAGAAAAATATCCCACAAATTCATGATTAGCCTAAAAGAAATATCTTAAGGGCAAGAATGTAAGTTACAAGATTACCTTTCATGAAACTTAACTCAAAGAAAAAGACTTCATCTTCTTCATTTAGAAAGAGAAAGTGGGTGAAAAGAGAGAGAAAGTAAGGGAAAAAGAGAGAAATCAAGAAGAAGAAGGAGAATTTCACCTTAGCAAGGACATTTAAGCAACTTTCAAGCATTTTTAACACATATATTGTGGAAATCAAGGAAGCTAAACAACCTAATCCCTCTTAAAATTTGAATTTTATGGCTTATTTTTTTTGAATGATAAACTTAATTTTGTTCAAGTTATAAAAGGGTTCTAATTCTACATTCTTCGTATTCTAATTTCTATTGGGTGTTATTTTGCATGAATATTTTATGTTTTTTTGTTTTAAATTTTGAGAAGTGAGATGGTTCACCTTGTTAATTATGGAAAGATTTCTTTACTTGAATAATATGTGAGCATGAAAAAGGCATGAACTTGGAGGAAAAATGATGTTTTCATGTTTTCATACCTAAAGAAAGAAAAAGAAAGAGACAACACAATTTAAATTATCAAAATGAGCATTTTCTCCTTTCTTTTGGAATATGTTTATCACTTATTTAGCCATACTTCTCCTTCTAAGCATCAATATGGTTGAATTGAATGCAACATGGTTGTGTTAATGTGGAATACGGCATATCTAAGAGGAAAGTGGAAAAAAAAGTTTTCTTTTAAGAATAAAGATTTGATGATATAACCCTCCATGATAATTATAGTAAAGCTCATAATATTATCATACTAGGAAAGTGTTAAATTTTGGGTAACATGTGTTATGCAATTAAAAGAGAAAGAAGGAAAACACAAAAGAAATAAGAAAAGAGAAAAGAGAAAAGAGAAAAGAGAAAAGAGAAAAGAGAAAAGAGAAAAGAGAAAAGAGAGAAGTATTCCAAGTGTATGTATTAGTGATAAATAGGTTTATGATCAAGTAACCAAATGTCGATATGGGACGGCCATTGAGCATTCCACAGTTGTATCATAAATTAGGATGGTAAAACATCTACTCAATAATAAATGGTTTTAAAAACATTGTGATGGTTGCAAATTCTAAGTTAGTGAAGTCCTCTATGGCCAAATAAAGGAGTCGCATACTTAGGGTTTAGCTTAGCCATGGTATAGGCCGAATCATTCAAATATATATACTTTTGAATAGCGTGCTAAGAATATGATCCATCGAAAGGGATGGTGATTCTGTAACCTTATGACCCATAAGGGCAGAATAGGTATGATCTATCAGGGGGACAGTGATCTAGTGAGTTATACCAACCATATTTGGGATGAAAAAAAATTAAATATCCAAAGGGATATCGATTCCGTTAGTCATGGGATGATTTGTCGGAAAGGCAATGAGGCAAGGACCTTTATAGTATTTGGATCCACTGGGGAACACTCTAGATAGTACACCATAGTCAGGGACCAGAAAATTCATGCATAAGTAGCTAATAGTTGCACGTGGAGTAGTTCGTTGGGTGACTCTCCCAATTCTCTTTTGATGATATTGGCAATGGCCAACATATGATTATTTTCCTTGCTTTTAATTGAATATGAATATGTTTATGTTACTAAAATGATGATTTTATGATGTGTTATGGATATATGTGGTATCCTGTGTTATGTACAAATGTGGTGAATAGTATATGCTATACTTGTATAATTCATGCATTGAATCCTAATAAATTGTGTTTCTATTTATTGATAATAAGAATGTAGAAGTTTTCGTATAAGTACGGTGATACATACCAGTAACTTTTAAATAAGTTGTTTTGCTACTGAGATTATTTCTCAGATTGTTACTAGTATATATCAGATAACTAGATATCAAATCTTGCTAGAGATAGAAATAGCACTGGTATAAGTACCCTTCTTAAGGTATTTCACAATCATACATGGGATGTGGGTGTTGGCGGTCTTGGAAGTTTCCCCACCTCTTTAACAATAGAGGAAGGAATAGTAACTTTTTAGTTTGATGTGTGAATATTTAGAATAGTATTGTACAAGCCCTTACTGTCCTAATTCTTTGTTAGGTTTTCAGAAAAGAATTAGGATGACTCATTTTTGGTGTACATAGGAAAAGAGAGGGCATATATGTATATGAGATATGTGAGAAGTTTTATATTATCCATTAGTAAAAATTTTTGGACAAGGGTATGAGTGGCAAGGTCATTATCTCCTTACCCTAAATGACTAACTGAATCTTACATATATATAAATATATATCTTTTGAATGAAACATATGTGTAGATATATATGCTGTCTTTTAAAAAATATATATATTCCGCCGCGTCATATATAAGAATCGAGTATAGAAACCTAAACTAATGGCACTTACTCGAGTAAAGGTAATAGTAACCCACCAGTATTATAGTAGAATCATTATTTGAAAGATAAAAGTAACTATAAGACTGGGAGGGGGGTTACACAACAGGCTCTATAGGCTTCACCGTAATAAGTGTTTTTATAGTCAGGGAGCATCATAGAGTTAATGCAGTCCCACTTATCCTAGCTA
Source organism: Senna siamea (assembly GCA_031216115.1). Taxonomy (NCBI): domain Eukaryota; kingdom Viridiplantae; phylum Streptophyta; class Magnoliopsida; order Fabales; family Fabaceae; genus Senna; species Senna siamea. The sequence continues at coordinate 16,474,161 of CM062355.1, read as the reverse complement.
ACACTTACTTAACCCTCACACATTGCCAAGAGAAGGGGGAAGGAAAGTCAAAGTGTTGTCTCCAACTTTTTACACCATGGATGGCAAATCATCTATTTGGCAAGGATGATCCAAAGGTGTATGACTCGATAACATCCTCATCTACCCCTTCCTTAGAGTCTTGGCTGTGGTTTATAACAATTGATGATACAATTTATTGACCGTTAGGGCCCTCTATCACAAAAGCCTCCGCCACCATAGCAATTCAAAAAGATCCCTTCTCATTTATCCTTCATTTATTGTTGCATTGAGGACTATGCAATATTTAAGTGTGGGGGAAGCCTCCAGCATTCCTCTTTCTTTTTTTTATCCCTAAATTTATGTTTCTGTAGAATTTGTTTTTAATTAGTTTTGTAGTTTAATTCCTTTTACTTTTACGATGCATTGCCTTGATTTTCAATTTCTTAAAACAACTCAATAGTTATTGATTAATCTAATTTGACTCTCATTCCCTATTATTCTTTATAGTTCCCTTGAATTTTTTTTGTCATAGATGCTTAGTAGATGGAAAGGGGTAATAAATATATATGACTTGCTTGCTTAATCTAGAGTGAATATGCATCCCCATTTCCTAAATTTCTATTGTTTTGGTTACTAGATCTACTCATAGGATGGCTATCCTAGAAGAAAATTTGTCCTAGTACCACTATGTATAAGAATAAGAAATTCTATTTTCACTACCCTATGGCAGAATTAGAGGTTCAACAAGCTACGTTGCTTAGGGCAATGATAGCAGTGACGTATTGGCAACTTCGTCCAGTGACGATAACACGATAGTGCTAACAGAGATGCGAATGACAACGGGCTTTGTTTGAAGCTCTCCTCGGATCTGCTTTTTTATTCCTCACTCTTGGCTCTATTTTTTTGTTCTTCTCACACTTCTCGATCTCTATTTCTCAATTTTTCCAGTGAGTCTGTTTAGGTTGCGGAATGCTAAATAGAAAGAGAAGGAATAATTAAAAAGGAAGATGAGGATTTGATTTGAGGATTAAAGAGAATTGAGGGATTTAGGGGGTTTTAATAGACGATTGAGGATTTTTTAGAAGAATGGGGATTTAATGGAGGGATTGGTATTTTGAATGATTTGGGGAAGAAGATGATGGTGAAGGAGCATGTAAGCCATCTAATTTTATTATTTTTATTTTTTTCTTTTCATATTTTAAACTTTTTTTATTTTTGGAAATTTATTTTTTGGGCATTTTTCTTTCATTTTCCTTAGGCCTTTTATTTTTGTTTTATTTTCTTTTCTTTGACTCTAATTGAGCCCTTTTATTTTTGTCATGTCTCGGGTCTCTTATTTTGCTTTCTTTGGACTTTTTTATTTTGATTGGGCTACTGTTTTCATTATCATGATATCCCTTCTTTTTTTCAAACATTTTGAAATACTTTTATTTTTATTTTTATTTTAGGACCAGACAGAATATGGTGTTCACAGTTACCCCTCTTTGCTTATTCCTTAAATGAGAGAAGTGACTAAGAATGAGTCAGCTTCTTATTTAAGAATAAGTAAAAATAAGAACACATATTTTATTCATGTATCATTCACCTTTTCTTTTGTTCTTTTCTACCCTTTTTCTTTCCTTATTTTTTGTTTTTTCTTTGTCTTGTTTTTGTTTTTGTTTTTCTATGTGTGACATGTGTAGTGTTGGGTAAAATGATTGTCTTGTCCCTGTCCTGGTGTGAGTTTTGACAGATATTAAGTAAAATTGTAACACCTCACCTCTACAGGTATATAACATACATCATTCCATGGAGATGACATGCTACTAACATATCTTTTCTTAACTATCCAAGTTTAATTTTAAATTAATTTCCAATAATCCTTAATTAGTTCAATTTCGGGTTTAGGTGCTGATAGAGTATCTCACTCGTATTCATTCAAAAGTGGAAGTATAAAATTCTAAGATCTATTCATATATACAAGTTAGATATTCTTATATACAACTTTGTAGTGATAACTAGGTGAGAACTTGAGAAGTGATGTCAACTTTCTTTAAGACCACCTGACCCATTATGGGATAACTATTACTATAGTATAGAGTTAGCAAACTTGTATACATATATTAGATCACAAGTGGGCTCCACCCCTCTTATTCGATATATATACTAGCCCCTTATGGCCTTCCCAAAATAGGTCATGAGTAGTGGAGTGCCAAAAAGTCATCCCCTCTACCACACTAACCCACTATGGGTGGTAGTGTATCCACAATTCATATCATAATCTTTCCATCCGTATGTAGTACCTAAAGCCGAGTACTTGGACCACCTCTACCCTTACCTTTACTATAACTGAATATCTAAGGATCTGGACATATCAATGCACAGGTGAGATAAAATCTCAATAATAAAGAGAAATCAAGTTAGAAATTACCATTGATGGTACCAACTTTTGAAAAACATAGAAAACTCTTGCACTCAAGTTTATTTCAAATTAAAAACATACTGGGTAATATGCAATTACTATGCCATGTCATGTCAAACACTGAAAATCCATCATTTAGTGGGCATTAGTGAATATAATCATGCTTTATATCATTCCAAATATAGTAATATAGATGTATAACATATTGGAAATAACTCATAACTTTCATTCATATGGCTCACTTGGCTAATCATAACATTATTTTCATCTTTAGAAAATATTGTATGAGTTCTTTCTTTTCTTAATGGTTAGCTACCTTTTACCTCTACGGCATCCCCTAGTCTCTTAGAAAGACCATTCTACTGTAATGAAGATTAATGTGAATCTACTGTAGGTCATAGATCATATCCACTTGCCGGATCATTATACCTCTATCGTGCATTACAGGTCATTTTCACCCATTCTATTGTGACAAGACAATGTTGCTTTAAAGATAACTCTCTTTTATGGCGTAAAACGTTATCTTAATACCCTATACTATATACACCAGTCTAATAAGTTCCTTGATCATTATTGGTTTAACTTTAAGTAACTCTATAGCTATTTGGGTAACTAACCTAGGGTTAACTATCAACACAATGTTTTTCACTATTCTTTCAAAAGTTGAATGGATATTTTTCCATTCTATTCTATATTTCAAACTTGGAATTTTTGATAGCCATCCTATACTAATTACCATTCATTCGACCTGGAACTTATCTAGACTAGGACATATAATAAAAATATTTACACTTTGCCTTTCTAGTCATTTCCCTACAATCTTGTCCCACATTACTTCTCAAATACATTACTATTGATTTGAGATGATTTCCTAACTTTTGCATAAGGTTTGGGAAAGAAAAGAGGCAAAAATACAAAGATGAAAAAGTCAAAAGTGTGGGAGAAGTTCGTTGCAGTGAAATCTCATGAAGAAGAACACAGAAATTATTTGAGGCAGTTTCCCACTGTGAAGAGGCTTTTGGTTGTGGCAAAGACGCCTGAACTTGTGATTTTTTTGGGTTTAAAAGCATGAAAAATAATTTCTCAATCCATTTTGTGTTCCAAAGCATGAAGAAAACCTTAAAGTTGCATTTGGGGTCAATCATAAACTCTTTTCTTCTTCCCAAAATACTATCATATAGTAAAACTCATTTCTTTAAAGCTAAGAGTCAACCCACCATAAGAAGCATGCTTATGAGGAGAAAAAAAACATAACCCATAACCATAAATCTCATTTCTAGCATAAATCAACCTCTAGCAAGGCTTCAAAAGCATATACCTAGCATATGAATTAAAGAATGCAAGTTTAAATCTCCCTAACTAAGCTCAAACCATAAATTTTTCATAGTTTTCTTAGAAAGAGAATGAGTTATCACACCTAAAGGAGAAATGAACGATTTCCTTGATTACCTTTGAGATTTGTGCATTTATTAAGTTATTTCTCATTGGAATTTAGTAGTTTTAACGATTCCCTTCATGTTTTAGCTTAGATTTACTCTTTGTTCTTGAAATTCTTCTAATTTCTCTTACTACTTCCACTCTGTCTCTTTAGGTGAAGTTCTTGTGAGTATATGTATGGCTCCTTCTCCCCTTCTTCCTTTTACATAGGTTTACATGCAGAGGAAAATGCAATTAACTAAAATTAAGAACAATAATTACTATTTAGTCTCTAGGGTCAAAAATGAATTTTAGCTATCATAGAAAAGTTTTTTCCCTTATGTACCACTTTCATTTTTCAATTCCCTCAAGGTTCTATTTCAGATTACCTGATTTTTAATTCTTTATCTGTCCTTTGGGTTAAATTATCTAAATATGCCCTTTTCTTAACACTTCATTTTCTCTTAAACTGGATCTCATTTCGGTCTAATTTTTTAATTAATCACTCCATAATTAAGCTTCTCTAGCTCTCTATATCACATTTCCATGACAAACATGTCTTTAACTTAATTAAATTCTGTCACAAAATGAATGGTAAAATTGATTCCTATTTTCTGGGCTGTTGTACAGGAAATATATAGAGTTACAGAGGAGAAGAAAAAGGAAATAATCTAATCTAATCCCAAAATTCTAGGAAACAAATCAGCCTATCCTAATCCCTTGATTTAAGGGATTTAAATACACTAGATTTCTATTCTAATTATTTCTAAATTTAAACTAATCATATCCACATAAATCCAGCCATATCTTGACACCCCCCCTCAAGTTGGGGAATAAATGTCTTCCATTCCTAGCTTGGATAAGAGTCCCATAAATCTTGAGCTGTGAAGTCCCTTAGTTAGGATATCAGCTAGTTGTAAGTCAGAGGGAATGTAAGACATGCACACCAATCCTACCTCCAGCTTTTCTTTGATGAAATGTCTATCTATTTCAATGTGTTTTGTCTTCTCATGTTATACGGGGTTATGAGCAATGTTGATAGCAGATTTGTTATCACTGTACAGCTTCATAGGGCCTTCAAGTTTAATCTTCAAATCATCCAAAATTATTTTAAGCCAAATTAATTCACATATTCCTTAAGCAATAGCTTTGAATTCAGATTCTGCTGATGACCTTGCTACAATATTCTGTTTCTTGCTTTTCTATGTTACCAAGTTTCCTCCAAGAAAAGTGCAGTACCCGGTAGTTGATCTTCTATCCACCAGAGATCCAGCATAGTCTACATCAGTATAGGCTTCTAGAGTGAGAGCATTGTGTCTTCTAAACAAAATTCCCTTTCCTGGACTGCCCTTCAAGTAGTGTAGTACTCTGTATACTGCCTGTAAATGAGATTCTCTAGGGTCATGCATAAATTGACTTATAACACTCACTGAATAAGCTATATTAGGTCTAGTATGGGCAAGATATATAAGTTTGCCAACCAACTTTTGATACATAGCTTTATCAAAGTTCTTCCTTAGCTTCACATAACTTGTAATTCAGGTCCATGGGAGATGAGACAAGTTTACATCCTCCTTTTTCGGTTTCCAGCAATAAATCTGTGACATATTTTTGCTGTGATATAAAAATTCCTTGGGATGAGTGTGCAACTTCAATGCCAAGGAAATACTTTAACTTTCCCAACTCTTTTATTTCAAACTCCTTTAGTAATCTACATTTAAGCTTTATCTTCTCTTTTTCATCATTTCCAGTGACTATAATGTCATCTATATAAACTAGAAGAGCAGTTACCCCCCATCCAGCCGAATGCTTAATGAAGAGAGTGTGATCTCCTTGGCTTTGGTGGTAACTAGAGGATTTCATAACTCTAGCAAAACGACCAAACAATGCTCTTGGTGACTGTTTCAAGCCATAGAGAGCCTTCTTAAGCTTACATACTTTACCCAGTTCACCCTCAAATCCAGGTGGTATATTCATGTAGATCTCCTCCGTTAAGTCCCCATGGAGAAAGGCATTTTTTACATCATATTGTAGCAATTGCCAATCAAAATGTGCAGCTAGGGACAATAGAATTCTAACAGTGTTCATCTTGGCTACTGAAGCAAAAGTTTCCTAGTAGTCAATGCCATAGGTTTGAGTGTATCCTTTTGCCACCAGCCTTGCTTTATACCTCTCAAGGGACCCATCGGCTTTATACTTCACTGAAAAAAATCCATTTACAGTCAACTATATTCATCCCTTTCGGTTTGTCAACAATCTCCCATGTTTTATTTTTCTCTAGAGCTGTCATCTCCTCTCTCATGGCATCTCTCCATTCCCCTTTGCTGCCTCAAAGCAGTGTTAGGAATAGCAATAGTATTTAGACTCACAATAAAGTTTTTATGGGTTGGAGACAAGTGGTTGAGAGAGACATAATTAGATAATGGGTATAGAGGTCTCTTGGTGCACTATCTAATGCCTTTTCTTATTGCTATGGGAACGTCTATATCAATATCAAAAGAATTAGTAGGTTCAGCAGGTAAAGAAGAGTTTACCGTTGCTTCATTCACAGGTTCTAGGTTGGATTCTTGGACTTGAGTCAGTTCAGGGGCAGCTTTCCTCCTTGAATACACCCTTGGGAAGCTAAGAAAGTGTTTTGTAGGATTAGTGAAATTAGGAGTAGGAAGAAGAATGGGATCAGTCACATTAGTGAAATTAGGAGTAGGAAGAGGAATGAGATCAGTTACATTAGTGAAATTAAGAGTAGGAAGAGGAATGGGATCAGTCACAGTAGGTGATTTTGACATTTTTGGTTCATGGCTAGAAGGGAGATCAAGGTTATTTATGGGTTCAAAATATTATTCAGTTTCTTGAGTAGGAGACTACCCTTGTTGAGGTGGGGATTTAGGAAAGAAAGAGGTATTTTCGGCAAATGTCACATCAGTTGAAATATAGAATTTTCTTGATGAAGGGTTGTAACGTTTGTACCCCTTTTGGGTAGAAGAGTAACCCAGGAAGATGCACTTGATGGCTCGTGGTTCAAGTTTGTCCCTTTGATGGCTATGGATATGAACAAAGGCAGTACATCCAAAGATTTTGGGAGTCAGATTATTAGAGGTTCTGAAATGAGGATAAAAATTATTCAGCATTTCCATAGGGCTTTTATTGTCAAGAACACTTGAGGGTAGGCAATTTATCAAATAAGTGGCAGTTAGAACAGCTTCCCCCCAATAGTTTTTTGAAACATTCCCTTGGAAGAGTAGTGCACAGGTAGTATTTAGCAAGTGCCCTTTTTTCTTTTTGCCACCCCATTTTGTTAGGGGGTATTGACACATGAAGACTCATGAATAATTCCTTGGGACTCAAAAAAGGGAAGTAAGGTTTGGTTGAAGTAATCCCTAGCATTATCTATTCTAAACCTCTTTATTTTTACCCCAAATTGATTTTGAACCATAGAATGAAAATTAGGAATGATAGAACTAACATCATATTTCTATTTAAGGAGGAAGAGCCATGTAACCTGAGTGCAATCATTAATTAGGGAAACAAACCATCTAGCTCCAGTAATGTTTGGGACTGATGAAGGTCCCCAAACATCACTATGAATTAAATCAAAAGGATTAGAACTTCTTTTATTGCTAATAGGAAAAGGTACACGAGTATGTTTAGCAAATTCGCATACATCACAATGAAATTCTGAAATATCTAATCCTTGAAATAGATGGGGAACCATGACTCTTAAAACTTTAAAGGAAGGATGACCAAGCTGTAAGTGATACATCCAAATGGACCTTTGATTAGAAAGCTTTAGGCAAGACAGTGAGAAAGATAGGTTACTACTGCTTCCTTGGGATGGTTCAAGATAGTAAAGGCTGCCTCTTTCCTTAGCAAGTCCAATCCTCTTCCCCGTGCCTTGTTCTTGAAAAACACAATGATTTAGAAAAAAGGTAACATAACAGTTCAGGTCATGAGTGAGTTTTTGGATAGATATAAGATTGACCGAAATTTTAGGGACATGAAGAACATCCTTGAGGACAAAGTTAGGAGTGATATAGATATTACCAATTCCAAAGAATAAGGCAGGAGAACCATTAGCCACAATAATTTTTCGGTTACTTGAGCAAGGAGTGTATGTGTGAAAAAATTGAGAGGTAGGGGTCATATGATCTATGGCTCCAGAGTCTATAATCCAATTGTAATCATAACACAATTTTGAGGCATTTATGAAAAAAAAAGGATGAGAGTTTACCTAAAAAAGTAAGTGAACAAGCTCCAGAAGGCTTTTCAAGGGAGGCTAACAAATTCCTTAGTTGCTCGATTTCTTCACTATTAAATGTCTCAAACGTTGACATGATAGGAGAAAAACAACAATTAAGGTTGCAGAAATTTTTAGCAATTAAGGCTAAAATGGAGGGTGGAGGTTGGCAATGAAGGCACAACCAGAATGCTATGCTGGAGGCAATTAGAGGGTTCCTTTTGAACCAGGCTCTGATACCATGTCACAAAAGGAATGGTAAAATTGATTCCTATTTTCTGGGCTGTTGTACAAGAAATATATAGAGTTACAGAGGAGAAGAAAAAGGAAATAATCTAATCTAATCCCAAAATTATAGGAAACAAATCAGCCTATCCTAATCCCTTGATTTAAGGGATTTAAATACACCAGATTTCTATTCTAATTATTTCTAAATTTAAACTAATCATATCCACATAAATCCAGCCATATCTTGAAAATTTTCATTTAAAGACTAAGTTTTTTAGGAGGATGTTTCAAAAAACCTTACTTCCCAGCATGCCCTGGTCTTCACAGGTAGTGGTCTCTCTACCTTGCCCCAATTTAGTCTTCACATCATGCTCTATTTTTCATCTCTAAGATAAAATGCTTGTTTCCCAACATGCCCTGGTGTTCACAAGACTTGGCCTTTACATCATGTCCTATTTTTTGACCTTAATATAAGACCCTTGTTTCCCAGCGTGCCTTATTTTTTGGCTATAGGATAAAATGCATACTTCCCATTATGCCCTGGTTTTTGTAAGACTTAGCCTTCATTGCGTGCCCTATTTTTTGGCCTTAACATAAGATCCTTGTTTTATAGCGTGCCCTGGTCTTCACAAGGTTAAGCCTTCACAGCGTGCCCTATTTTTCGATTATAGGATAAAATGCTTGCTTCTCAGCATACCCTGGTCTTTAAAAGACTTGGCCTTCAGAACTGCCCTATTTTTGGGCCTTAATATGATACTCTTGTTTCCCAGTGTCCCCTGGTCTTTACAAGGTTTAACCTTCACAGCATGCCCTATTTTTTGACTATAGGATAAAATTCTTGCTTCCTAGCATACCCTGGTCTTTGTAAGAATTTAATTTCCTTTTCTTTTTTTAGCTTTTTTAGTTTTTGATTCCCTTTTCTTGTGTATTTGAAGAGTGCTCAGGGTTACGTGCAAACAAAATTACCCCTGGGTTAGGGACTGATGCTAGCCTATAAAATAGATGAAAGGGATCTAGAGGCATGATAAGACTTGCACCAGATAAGTAAATTAGATTTATACTGGCCTACCGGGAGGTTAAGAACAAATTCCCAATCATTTATTAACAAGTAACATTGCAAACTATTTTGTATTGTTAATCAGTTTTCAATTTTATAAGAGAAATAACATTAGCAACTATCATGTATGCAATGAGAGAGAAAATTAAGGGCTAGAAGTTCATTGAATAAATAAACTCCCCTTTTATTAATATATATAAGTCAAGATGTACAAGAAAAATAATAAAAGCTATGTTATTGGAACAAGTAACTTTTATCAAGAATAAAGAAGAAAGTCATCTAGCGGTAATGATTCATACTTTTTCTGACTTCACAAGTTACCACAGATATGCGCATTGGTCTTTAAAGAGTAGAGTACTTATCTCGTGGTCGATTTAACCCTTTGAGGAGTCGGATTGTTAAAGTAAAATTGCTTTAATTTTTGCCTAAGTTGCCTAATGTAGGTTTTTGACTTAGCGAGCTACTCTAACTTTTGCCAAAGCTGCCCTTTGCTGATTTTTAACCTAGCGAGCAATGCCCTAACTTTTGCCTAAGTCGCCCTTTATGGGTTTTTGACCTAACATACCTTTTTTTTTAAGCATAGTATCGCTTTACTAAATCAGAGTTGATGAGTTTACCCAACTCTTACCTTACATTGTCAGTGAGGATTAGATCACATTTGAAGAATGCATGTTTGACTACATACAAAGCCTTCATAAGTGGTGGCCCATTTACTGTGATTATCTTCTTATGTAAGGGGGATTTTTCTCGAAACCAAGTCTCCAGCCTGGAATTCTTTAGGTTTGACCTTCTTGTTAAAGGCTTTAGCGACCCTCCTTTGGTAGAGTTGACCATAACACATGGCTGCCAATCTTTTTCCTTCAATCAAGTTAAGTTACTCATAGCGAACCTTGACCTATTCGTACTCATCCAACCTAAATTCCATGATGACACGTAAAGATGGTATTTCCTACTCTACCGGTAGTACTGCCACCATGCTGTATACCAGTGAATAAGGTGTTGCCCTGGTCAATGTTCGAACTATGGTGTGATACCCGTGCAAGGCATATGGAAGCATCTCATGCCAATTCTTGTAGTATATAGTCATCTTTTCAATGATCATTTTGATATTTTATTGTCTGCTTCTACTGCTCCATTCACTTGCGAGCAATATGGCGTCAAGTTGTGATGTTTTATTTTGAAATGTTGGCCAACTTTTTTAAATTTTGGTGTCATTGAGATTTGTCATATTTTCTGTGATGATTCTTTTGGACACAACATATTGACAAATTATGTTAGTTCTCAAGAACTAGGCAAACATCTTCTAAGTGACATTCAAGTATAAGCCTACCTTAATCCATTTTGTAAAGTAGTCGATGGCAACCAAGATAAAGCACCTAGGCATTTGCGTATATAGGCTAGATAGTCTTTTTACATTGTCATTTAGAAATACCTGTATCTTTGGATTTGTCAGGTTATAATGTGACCATTGGCATAGGTATTGTAGATCCCTTCGTGTACTTTAGCCCACACAACGGAGTAGTGTACTATTGTGACTTCTCTTGTATAACACACCAATACTAAGGAAGAAATTCATTGATAACCTCTGTAGAATTCCTTAGTCATTTTCACTTGCCCTAGTTAGGTATTCCCCTTTCATGATGTATGTTTTAATATCATGAAACCATGGTAGGCTTCAGGTTCTTCTTCTACATTTAGATAGTAGGTGAATGTATCCCGGTATTTTACCTATATGGGCTGTAAGTGAACTTCACATTCTAACTTTACCATCACAGCTAGGCTGGCTAGGGCATTTACAAAGAGGTTCTTATCGCGGGAAAGATGAGTGAAAGAGATCTCATCGAATTTCTTTCAAAGTTGACTAAGGTATTTTTGATACAAAATTAATTTCTCATCCTTAGTCTGCCATTCTCCATTAATTTGGTAAATTACGAGGGTGGAGTCCTTATAGACATCGAGCCCTATGATTTTTAGAGAGATGGCGGCCTGTAAGCCATGAATGCATGCCTCATACTTCGCCATGTTGTTAGTGCAGTCGAAGTTTAACTAACTGCCACGAGAAATTTTTGCCCTTTGGGAGACATGAGGACATCTCTAATGTCATTGCTGTGTATGTTTATTGCCCCATCGAAATGCATTTACCAACAACTCGAGGATTTTTCTTCCTCCTCCTTTACAATAGTGCAAGTTTCTTCATAAGGGAAACTAAAGTCCAGAGACTAGTATTCCTCTAAAGGGTTGGTGGCTAAATGATCAACTATGACACTAACCTTGACTGACTTTTGAGTCATATATTTAATGTCGTACTTTGTCAGGATCACTTGCCATATCAAAAATGTCCCAGATATATGGGAGCTTTCAAAGATATGCTTGATTGGATCCCTATGTGAGATCAACCAAGTTACATGGTAAAGCATATATTGCTTAACTTGTCTTGCTGTTCAGGCTAAACCACAACAAGTTCTTTCGATCATGAAGTATTTTGTCTCATAGCTGTTGAACTTTTTTCTGAGGTAATATGCAACTCTTTCAGTCCTCTCAGAGTCGTCATGTTACCCTTGTATGGCACTTATGGAGCTAGTCAAGATTGTCAGGTATAAGAAGAGTGGTCTGCTAAGTGTGAGACGTACTAACATCAACAATTTCTGAAGGTATTCTTTGATCTTGTCAAAGGCTTTTCTGGTTGATTCTTCCTTAAGAGCTTGAAGATGGCTGGCAAGTAGAGGTTAGGTTTCTTATGAATCGTGCAATGTAGTTTAGTCTGCCCAAAAAATTGCATACTTGATTCTTGATTTTAGGTGGAGGCATATCATGGATGACCTTTATTTTGTCGGGGTCCACCTTAGTGCCCCTTTGATTGACAATGAACTTGAGAAGCTTTTTGGTAAGCACCCTAAAGACACATTTGTTGGGGTTGAATCGGAGTTTTAATTTTCGTAGCCTTTCAAATAACTTATAGAGAAACTTTACATAGCTTTCCCCCTCCATTGATTTGGCGACCATATCATCCATGTAGACTTTGATCTCCTTGTGCATCATTTCATAAAAGCGAACGACCATTTGTGTACTGGTAAGTTACCCAATATTCTTTAGTCCAAAGGGCATAATCTTGTAGTAGAATGTCCCCCACTTATAGGCCAGGTTGTGTTACTAAGGCCGTAATGAAAGGGCCTAATAATATAGGGGGCCTAATATTCTGGGTTGTATACATATGAGGCTATAGTCTCCTTTCTACCCCATTTAGTGTGACGATCTCATCCTTAGATGCTGCTTCATGTTCAACAACTCAGCTATAGCTCAATCAGATATTTATTTTCAATCTTCTAATGTTCTATAATCTCATATATGAATCTATATGGAGCTTACACATGCTGCCACCTGAATGGCAAAAGGCAAAAAATAATAAAGTTTCCAGACTTAGAAGATTGTTGTCTTAACTTGAACAAGCATCAAGGCAATGAAACACTTAATATGTTGGGGATATAATTAGTGATGCAAGCCTTAGTGTTGCAAAGTAAACTCAAACTCCAATGACAAAAGGGCTGAAATTTCAGATTAAAGAGCCAACTCCTATTCCACTTCATTGTGACAACCGTTCAGCATTACGTGTCAATACAAGCTCGGTTTTTCATGAGCGTACCAAGCATCCAGAAATAGATTGCCATCTTGTGTGAGAAAAATTCAAGGAAGGCTATATTCCAACAAGTCAACAGTTAGCTGATGTATTCACGAAGGCACTCTCCTATCCTCCGTTCTCAATGTTTAGAGGCAAGTTGGGATTGCTTCAAGAAGCATCTAGACTCTAGTAATAAGTTTGTAATCTGTTTAGTGACAGTTAAGTAAGTTGGTTAGTTTTAGTAAGTTTTAAGTTTGAGCAAGTGACTTGTACGTGCTATATTCTGTATATATAGTAGATACATGGAATAAAACTGGGTGCAATTTTATTTTCCATTATGCTTCTCTTTTCTTTCCTTAATCATGTTCAGCATGTTAATTTGCAAAGTCGAGATTAGAACCATTGGTGGAGTAAGTGGAGTTGATGAGTTAGAAGATTAGCAAGTCTGAGTGTGTTGAGGGATTAACATGAACAAAAGAAAAACTAGGAACCAAAATCAAACTCACGGGACAAAATAGTAGTTTGATCATTATGTGGGATAAAATAAGTTAAGCAAAATTATTTTAGAAGAAAAAAGAAAAAAAAAAAGTTATCTCAGTCACTACCTACAGGGGGATCAAGTGGATCAGTAAGGATTCATTCAACTGCAAAATCGGCTGGGGTGTCAGGAGGTGCACAACTGCTATCATATGATATGGGTGCCAGAAACAGAATATGAAGTCGCCGTTTCACTTATCTACTTGGGACTAGTAATCACTAATCAGTTCCTTCATTTCCCCCCTCTTTTTCTGGTGATTTTTGCTTGGCAAATGGTTCCTCTGTTGACTCTCAAAGATCAGCGACAAGATTCAAACTTACGTTGAAACGCATTCCAAATTCCTTCCAAAATTCCCGGCTATCGGAACCTTGGAGGAACAAAGCCATATCATCATAATGGGTTTACCAGAAATTGTTGCTTTTGCTCGAAATTTCGCTGTAATGGTCAAAGTTCGCGGTCCAGTGAGTCTCCCTCTCTTGTATCGACAAACCTAGTACTATGTATGTATATATATGGGTCACTAAGTATGCAATTTCTCTTTCTCACTTATTTTCAGGATCCAAAAGGGATGAAGATGAGAAGACATGCTTTCCATCAATATCGGTTAGTTCCAAGAGGCTATCCATAATTTAATTTGTTTGTTGTTTTCTTTATGCGTTTACGAAGTCTTTTCCTTCTGGATAAGTATAGCTCTGGAGAAACAACACTATCAGCCTCTGGAATGCTTATACCCGATACCCTTTATGACACTGAAGTAGCTAGGCATCGTTATGGCGACCTTTATGAGGGTATGGTCTTGGTTGTCACAGTTGCATCAGTTGTTGAACCCTTTCTATCTCTGCAACAGAGACAAAATGTTCCTCAGGTTGGTGCTAATGTAGTTCCTTTTATAATCTACCAACTCTGACGCTTTGTTTGCTTTTGATATTAATTGAACTTTTTTTGTTATAAATTTTTTTCAGGGTCGGCCTGAGTTAATTTCTGGCGCTCAGATACATGTTGCGACGGAGAAAACCAATGAAAAATCAGATAAAGGAATGCCACTTTGGCTTCCGGCCCAGCTTCTGTCATTAGTAGACATTTTGCCTTCCTAACTGTTGCTTGGTTTTGCATTCATTTTTTTTTTTTGTTCCTTATAATGCTGTCTTCATGATGTTAATGATGTGATACACATTCTGCTGTGTAAATCTAACTGACTGATTTGGTTTCAATACATTGATCAGTCATCACTTTTAATGTGCCTGTTGAATCAATGGGATGTTTCACAGTACACGATTAGCCAATTTCATGAAATTGTTTCTGATTTTATATGAATTTTTTTTCTTGATTACTCTCTGGTGTTTGACATAGTTATTCATTTCTATGCAAAGATAATGCACCTTCAGCTTATAATGTTGTATATTTCCACACATAGTCCAATATTATTGCTCATGTTTGATTCTGGTCATGGTAGTTAAATGTGTATTTATTGATTTACAATCTGTGACATTACTTTATTGAATTGCTAGCTTGTTACTTTCATAGTTTTGTTTTCATGATTTATCGATTTAAATGTCAATCAGAGTCATTCATTATGCAGGTTGACATCCCTGCATCAGCCCATTGTCTCCAGTCACTTGTTGAAGCATCTTCGGGCTCAGCAGAGCCTCAATGGGACGTTGGTTGGTCTTTGACATCTTACAGTAATGATTCTCAACCTTCTAAAGATCTTTTACAAACTCAGGTTAGCCCTACTGTTATTAGTCTTTGGTGTGCTTTCTTTTTTGCAAGTTTACTATCTTTTTTATTACTTTTCAAACAATGTTGAGGTTTTTATTATTCTTTTTTTTTCTCCTGTAATAAATTAGTTTACAGAGAATTTGTTCAAAAAGAGGCATCCCTACCTGAGAATAACATAATTATGATTCGCATGTATAAAAGAAATGCAATTCATTGCATTCATAAATTTGATTCCCTGCAAACTGTCTCTGTAGAATTATGTTTTTTTGAAATATGATAATATGACTTGTAAGTAGCAGTCAGGTCGCATGATGTTGTCCAAATAAGATAGGAAAACTCTTATATTCAACTGTAGCATGTTTATATCTACTGATTAAAGAACACAACAGGTCAATCGAAGGGCCTGCCTGGTTGACTCTTTGGTTTGCAAGCCTGAAAGCACTATAATCTGAATCATTATTCTATCTCCCAAGATCAAAGAATGATAATCCTTTTAAGACCTCGGGTATGACTTTGCTGAAATTCACTGAAATATTTCTGTTTGGTCGACCACAACAGGGACCACTTAATTAACCATTTGACTTATGAGAGTTGCAATTTCTCTTGTTGTGAATGGTGTATGCTATTTTTCTTAGTGTCTTTGTCTGCTCAAATTTTTAGCCTCTAACCTTGTAGCAGTAAGCTGTAAATTCCATCCTATCTAGGAAGCTGAATTTGGTTTAGTGAATATTTTCTTTTTTGGACAGTTGAAGGGTTTATTGATGAGAAGAGAAAATCACTACAATAAGTAACCATGGACAAGAAGTCCTCCCAAAACAATGAAATAAAGTCTTGTAGGTTAAAGAAATAGTTGCTTGTAGTGCACCCAAAATAAAAGGTGTAAGCTTCTATGCATGGTTATAATATTTAGTATAAATAGAGGTTGAAAGTCAGTTTTATACACATATTGAATATTCAACAACAACAACAAAAAACAAAGCCTTTTCCCAATATGAGGTTGGTTACGTGGATCAAGTAATGCTAATGTATTCTATCTTGACTCATTTCTATAGTTAAATTGTTTACTGTTAGATTTATCCTAATAGTTTCTCCTTTTGTTTTCCTTAGTTTTTCCCTACCTTTAGTTATTGGACCATTTTCAATTTGGTCAATTCTTCGTACAAGAGTTTCTAATAGTCTCCTCTGTAGATAACCAAACCACCTAAAACGTGTTTCTACCAACTCTTCTATGATAGGTTCTACTCCAACTTTCTCTTTAATGCAATCATTCATAATCCTATCCTTTTTAGTATGTCCACTCATCCAACGCAATATTTTCATTCCTACGACATTGAATTTTGCTCATGTTGACTCTTTATTGCCCAACATTGAGTACCATACAACAATACAAGTCTTATCTGCGCGATAAAATTTTTCCTAATTTTTAGTGATATTTTTCTATCACAAATGACACTTGAAGCTGTTTTCCATTTCATCCACCCAACTTAGACCCTATAATTTATCCTCTATTTCTTTATTATTTTGTATTATAGTCAAATTCTTAAACCTTGTAACTTGTTGTATAGAATGATCTCTAAGTTTCAACCACCCTAAAATCAGTGTACATTTCATTGAATTTACATTCTATATATTTTGTTTAATTTCGACTTATACGGAAGCCGTCTGTCTCATAAGCTTGTCTCCACCTCTCTAATTTTTTGTTTACTTTTTTCAAATCTCCAACAAGGACAATATTATTAGCAAAAAGCATATACTATGGAATTGCCTCTTGGATATGTTTAGTGAACACATCCAATATTAAGTTAAAAAGTTAAGGGCTCAAAGTTGAACCTAGGAAAATCCTTCGTGGCTCTACTTTGTGTTCCCACTCAAGTTGTAGTCTCATTATACATATCTTTGATTGCTTGGATATAAGCCATGTAAACTTCTTTCTTTTCTAAAGCCTTCTACAATATATCTCTCCGTACTCTATACTGTCTGTATAACATTCACTTTTCACCTCTGTATACACTACTGGCCAAAAAAATAGAAACCGCAATTTGAACAAATACTACCACTGCAGGTAGACACTTTTACCTTTTACTTTGGATGCACTACAGAAAACTATTTCCTTAACTTACAAGACTTTCCTAAATTACTAGTATCTCTTAATTGGGTTATGCTTTCTTTAGTCTACAGGAACCACCTGATGCTAGATGGAAAGATATAATTATTGTTTATTTTATTTTTCAAAGATTAAATTTTTATTTGGAGTTTATGGATTTTGTAGTTACATAATAGAGGTAATTTTAAGAGTCATCAATAAAAGGCATTTGAACCAACGATGTTATCTCTTTGTAGTAGTTTAGTAGGATTAGTATTTTTATTTCAGTTGTCTCTAAATAGGGCTTTACAACAACAAACAATGCCAAACCCACTAGGTATTTCAACCAGTGTAAAGCTTGGTACCATCGTAGAGCTCTACCCTCTAAATGCATACTGATTAGTCTGTTTCTTAGATCCATCACAGTCATATCCATTTCAAAGAATTGTTTGCAATGAAAGACCCAACCCTTGAAATTGTTACCTTAATATCTTGGGAATTCTATTCTGTTGTAAATGGAATTGTATAGGAACTGGCCTGTGGGTACAATGCCGTGTTCCTTCCCCCATTAGCAATTTTTGAAACTTCTGCAGCATCTCTATTGGGACTCGATCCCGCATTGAGAAGCTTGGAGACCATCTCTGTGAGCATTCCATTCATCCTAGCCATTGAACTCCGCAACTAATTCACCACAGAACCAGTCTGCCTGATATCCTGTTTGAATTTTCTCAAGAGTGAAATGATGCTGCAAAGGCTTCTCCTTCGCCATGGCTGTCCTACATCATGCTCTGATACTAATTGGCACACAGATATTGGAAAACTGATGACCAAAGCTATCCAAACAGATTTGTACTATCCATCAACATCTCTCCATTTCCTTCTTGCCCCTATTATATTCTCATATGGTTAAATGGGTGATTACAGCAATAAGCTATTATTAATTCCCTATCTAACTAATAATAGGTACTAACTATTTCTCCGGTGAATCACTGATTTTAAGGCAGTGTGCGGTTTATGTAGTTCTCAGCTGTAATTTGTTGGAGAGGAATATGCATATTTTCAGCTGTGTCTCTGGCATTTACATTTTTTATAGGATATGATAGTGTTTACGTGCCGTACACTATATAAAAGTGATTTTCATTTAACTTCTGATCCACCCAATTAAGAAAATTGAAGGGAAACATTAAAAAAAAAAAAGCTTTCTACAGGTATCTTTCTTTTTCCATTTATTATTTCTTCCCTTCCTTGACCACGTGATCATGAGATTGTTCAAACTTTTGCATGATGGTATCAATTGTGTTTGGTAATAACTCCTCTCTGTTGTATAAAAGCAAGCACAACATCCCAAAATATTTTTCCGTGAAATGCCAGGGAAGTTTGGCAGTGGGAGGATCTGGCAGTGTAACTCATATGTGCAAGTCACTGACTAGAATGGCCATTCTTGGTGTCTCTTTATCTTTAAAGGTAACTTTTTTCTTGGTTTTTTATTTATTTTTATCTTTTGGTAGGATATCTTATGGAAATACTAATCACATAATACCATAATTACAAGTGGTATGAATTTTTCGTCTGGTAATATGTTTGTCTGTAGAGATTCAGGAGAATAACTGGTTGATGATTGTGACATAGGAGGTGCTGGATAATACAGTATCTTCCATGAATAAAAGGGGTGACTTTCTTCTGGCAATTGGGTCTCCTTTTGGTGTGCTGTCACCTACTCACTTCTTTAACAGGTATTATAGTCCCTTAGATACACAAGATGAGTTATACAAAATAAATCCTCCTGTAGTTTCTTATGAAGATGGTCAAACTCTCTTCTCATCCTTAGTATGCTGAAACATTTTGGTCAGGGTCGACAATATATTGAGTAGAGTTGATAGACACTTATTTTTCTCTAATCCTGTGGTAGTGGATTTCAATTCTGACTAATGGTACTCTGTATTAATCATTTTTATCATTTTCTTCGTGCTCAATTTTGAACTTTTACTCTGTACAAAATGTGGTGTTATTTTAAATATCCATGCATTGCCTCATTAATTGATGTTCTTATATTACTAGGGAAGAACAAAGTGACCTTGCTGAACTAAGGGAAATGTATGGGAAACTTAGCTTGAGGAATGATAATTAGATAATTTTGAAAATGTTTAGCTTTATCTCTTCATAATTATATTGATGTCATAAACTTGTAAAAGTAGTGTGGTTTAATCTTAGGGATTCAGAAAATTTTTAGTATTTGAATGTTGAAATCAAGTCTTTATCTTCAATTTGGGAATATATTGTGGTGTGGTTGTTTATTTTCTTTAATAGATGTATTTACAGGTTTGTAAAAGAGTAAAATCTAAGTGGTGGAAAAATTTTGGATTGTTCATCAACTCTTTGATGAGGACATAGGCAAGAAAAAATAGCGACTTTTATTGAATAGAAAATGAAGTGTTAATTTGCTATTTTTGGGCAGACAGCTTACTGGCAGGTGACTGTGGGTTTGGAAGGCATTGTTGAGCTAGTGTCTTGTTTTTTCTTTTCTTTAGAGGACTTCTTGTCCTCTTCCCATGTACTTTCTTTCTTCAATAAAAGTCTTTCTTTCGCTATTAAAAAAAAAAGATCAGCATACTAATTTCCAATCTAAAATTAATGGAGAGCTTCTAAGCTTTTTTCCTATCTATGGCGTAACATTCTATTTATCAATGTTGTAGTCACCTCATATTTTTTGTATCCTGAATCTTAATTCTTTGTTTGATGAACTGCTTTTTCCTTTCTAGTATTGAAAGTTTTGCATTATTTCCTTTGATTTAATTGCTTGCTTGAATCAGTATATCAGTGGGATGCATTGCAAACTGCTATCCTCCTAATTCATCGGATGGATTATTGCTGATGGCTGACATACGCGGTCTTCCTGGTGTGAAACATTCGTCTGTTTTATAATCCATTAGCCTTTTGATACAAATGGTCAGTGCCTCAAATTTGACACTGCATTTGTCAGGAATGGAAGGTAGCCCAGTTTTTAGTGAATATGCAAGTCTTACGGGTATTCTGATTAGACCATTGAGGCAGAAGGCTAGTGGGATAGAAATCCAGGTACTTTAAATACATTTACGTCTTGGCCTACTTTTTAAAACCATCTCAAATTTCTGTCATCATGCAAAGCTCTAGTCTCGGTTAACAACAGCTGGTCATTCCATGGGAAGCCATTGTGACTGCTTCTAGTGGCTTACTGAGGAAGTGGCCTCAGAATTCATTGAAAGAAGTATATCGTCTGGAGGGAAAGCCATGCCGTGGAGGTAAGGAACCTTTTACTGACACCGATGACTTAGAGGGACCCTCTGGGCATGTACGTGAGCATTCTAATTTCGGTTGCTCCTCACCATTACCAGTTGAGAAGGCAAGGTCTTCTGTCTGTCTTGTTACTATAGATGATGGAGCATGGGCATCTGGTGTTTTGCTAAACAGTAAAGGTCTCATACTTACAAATGCTCACTTGTTGGAACCATGGAGATTTGGCAAAACACATTTAAATGGAGGTGGTTATGGAGACAACCCAAAAAAAATTCCCTTCTTAATTGAGGGAGCCACATCATTCAGGAAAGGAGTTGAGGGCAACCTTGTTATACGTGTACGCTTTGATCATGTAAAGCCTTCGGTTTGGTGTGATGCTAAAGTAGTGTATGTCTGTAAAGGACCGTGGGATGTTGCCCTCTTGCAGCTTGAATCTGTTCCAGATCAGCTTTTGCCTATTGTAATGAATTTTTCCTGGCCATCCATGGGATCAAAGGCATATGTTATTGGCCACGGACTATTTGGCCCAAGATGTGGTATGTGCCTTGCTAAACTAATTTATTTGCTTCCTTATTAGATGAGCAGTTATGGAATTAATTTTCTTGATCACATGATTGTATATAATAAGAGTTAAATGTAATTGAACAAGAGTTTTCCGAAAATGATTACATATTAAATTTGTCAATAACCAATATCTCTTTAATACTACAGCCAAGCTAGAGTTCCCTTAAAAATTTCTAAATCACCTGCTTTTGTTACTTGTATCAATGAATTTTATCTGCCTGCCCCTTGCTTAGAAGAATTGACATTTTTTTATCTTATGGGAGGCTTTCTAATGCTACTAATTTGTGTTTACACACTTATAGAAAATCTGCACGAGAGTGAGTAATGTGAATCCTGAAACATTTTTCCCAGAAAAGAAATATAATTTAGTTAATGGCCTGTGTCAAATCTCACTTCCGACATTTTGAGGCCCTGCCTAAGATAGAGTTAGGAGTTTTAGGATAAATCAAGATTGGGAAAATTATGTAAGTTAGGATTCCTGGAAGGTAGTTTTGGCCCAGAGTAATATGCAAGCTATAAAATGGAAAGGGTCAAGTTGGTGACTATTTGGAGGCTGTGAAAAGCACCTATGGAATTAGGATTTTATGTTTGATGAGTTCAAATAAGAATTAAGTGAGAGTCAAGCAGAGATATTGAAGAAATAATTTTTAAAGCTGTCTAGTGAAGAAATCATATTTGGGCTGTGCTTTTTTAACTTTCTTACTGGTTTGTATTTGTATCCATAAAAAAAAAAGTTTAATTGAAAGGATTAGAAGTTCAAGAAGTAAATCAACTTTGCTTTCTGGTTCCCACCGAGGGCTCCTGTCTGGGCATAACATCTTGATTAACTTTATCATGCAATCAATTTGCTGAATAATACTCAAAAACCTGATTATATTGAAGGAAGCATTACATTTGTATAAATAGCTCTCCTAGAAATTTTTCTACAAGGATTGAGAATAGACTTCTATAAGAGTTGAGACTTCCTAGTATTATTGAATGCATTACTAGAATTAGACATTAAGGGCTTGTTTGATTGCAGTTTTTAAAAATTGTTTTTGGTTTTTAAAAACAGAAAAACAAGAAAACCTGTTTAAATAATTGTTTTCAGATAGAAAACAAGAAAATAGAATATATGTTTTGAGAATAGAAAACATAGAACAATTAAAAGATATTCTAAACTCTAATTTTTTAAAACAAAGAAACATAGAAAATAAGTCTTTTTATTAATAGCATGTATATAAATACATGAAAACAATACTAGTATAAATTCTCAGAACTAATTTTATAAAACAGTTTTAAAGAACAAAACAACGTCCCAACATGCCGTAAAGTTCCTAAATAGATAAGTCTCAAGTTCAACTACAGACTACAGCAAATCTTGGATTGTATAGATAAATAAAATCTTGTGAAAGTGACCAGTGGTCTCAAAGAAGGAAATGTAAAGTTAAAATAGTGTTGACTAGCTTAATTGGGCCTTTAGTTTGATAGCTTGATTATAAGAAACTTTATTAGGACAAATATGTAATTATTATAGATTTGATTTATTTTCCTAATTAGAATAGAACAAGGTATATAAACTTAAAGTCCATATGTGTAAACCTACAACTAAATAATATAAAAATATTCAGTCATTCAAATTCTTCATGGTATCATAGTTTGCGTTACCCTAAAGTGAGTATTTTCCTTCTTCTGTAGCACTAGATTCTTGTGTATACCTAAAGGGGGTTGAGTTCTCCTCCTCCCTTCACCATCCACATCTTGGAGGTCAAGTTTTTGCCTTCCTTTACCATACCTGTCGGAATTTCCGCCACTCACATTCTGGCCGCCGGTTGCCACCGCACACTCTATCGAAAAGTTTTGGATAGCTAGCATTTAGTCTCAAATCTTGTGTGTTCTGTGCCTCTATTTACCTCATTGCCACCATAGTTAGGGAGCCCATTGTCTTGCTATCAAAACCCAACAAATTTGGCTGTTGGCTGACGTCGCACGCTTTGCCATGCGTCGACCACTGTTTTCTAATTTCTCTGGTTTGTGTTTTTTGGATTGTTTCTCTCTATTTTTGGCCTCTTTTCTTCTTCTACCCTTTTTTGGTGCTGATTCTCATATGGTGGATACTATGGAAGCATGCAATGAGGAAGATTCAATTACTTGTCTTATGATGAAATTCAGTCTCTTTGCTGCCTCTTGACTAAATTTAATTCCACGACCATTGCTACATCCAACTATATGGAGCTAGTTATTGCCTTTAATGCTCATCTCCCTTCTTGGATTATTGATTCTGGTGCAAATAGACACATGACATGTTCTTTTAATGGCTTTCAACACTACTTCTCATGCCTTGAAAGGGAGAACGTCATAATAGCCATGGGGTCTGTATCTCCTATATATGGAACGAGTTCTCTTACTTGTACTCCTGATATTAAAGTTTCATCTGTTCTCTATGTACCTGAGCATCCTGTTAACCTCTTATATAGAAGTTCCATCACCAAAGATCTAAATTTTAAAGTTGTATTCTTCCCTGATCATTGTGAGTTTCAAGACCTTCAAATAGGGAGGAGGATTGGCAGTGGTTGATTGCTTGATGGCTTGTATGTAGTTAATGGACTTAAAGACATAGGTCAGGCATTTTTCAGAGTTAATAAGGGAGTCACTAAGGATGTTAACCAGGAAATACTATAGTGGCATAGATAGTTAGGTCATTCGTCCTTTTTCGTCATGAAGAAGTTTCATCCTAGCTTATTTTCTAGAACTGAAGATGAATCATTGTTCTGTGAGGCGTGTGAATATGCCAAACATTCCAAAAATTCTTATCCTTTAAGTCATAATAAAAGCTTGGTTCCCTTTATGACCATTCACTCTGATGTATAGGGCTCTACTCAAACTTCTTCCTTATCTGGCAGTCGTTGGTTTGTTACCTTTATTGATTGCTGCACTAAAACTACTTGGGTATATCTGTTGAAGGCCAAAAGTGAAGTCTTTTCCTGCTTCAAGTCATTTTATAAGATGATCTGTAGTCAATCTGATGCTAAAGTCAAAATCTTAAGAACTAACAACGAGACAGAATATATGGATAGACATTTTGGTGCTTATTTGGAAACTCATGGGATCATCTATCAAACTAGTTCCCTTATACTAGTGCCCAAAATGGGGTGGCTGAGAGAAAAAATAGACACTTGCTAGAATTGGTCAGATCTCTTATGTTCACCATGAATCTACCCAAATCTTATTGGGGGGATGCAGTTCTCACAGCTGCCTATCTTATCAACCATATGCCCCTAAAGAACCTGGACTTTAAAAGTCCTCTTGAAGTTTTAAAGGTTAAGACTGAATATACTGTCCCTCCCAAGGTGTTTAGGTGTGTCTGTTTTGTTCACACTAGAAATGATGGGAAACTCGATCTAGAGCCCTTAAATGTGTCTTTATTAGGTATTCTCCTACACATAAAGGTTATAAATGCTATCATCCTCCCTCGAGAAAAACATTTGTTAGTATGGATGTTATCTTTCGTGAGACAGAGCCCTACTTTAGTGATCCCCCATCACCTCTTCATGGGGAGATCAATGAAGTAGGAGAGGTGGTGATGCTTCTTGATCTAGAAGACATAAGGGAGAATGAAGTTCAGGAGGAGCTATGATTCAGGGGGAGATTGTTAGGAGATTGGAGAGATTGGACAAGCCTAATTTGTTGACATACTCAAGGAAGAATCAGGCAGATAGAACTGAAGAAGACATCATGTAATTTGCCGAATCCTCTGAATTCTCTTCTACCGGTGGCTTATCTATATTCCCTAATGAATTAGATTTACCCATTGCTCATAGAAAAGGAATCAGGTCTTGTACTAAACATCCTATGTCTAACTTTGTTTCTTATGACTTTTTATCTCCATCATATAGAGTCTTTGTTTTGTCTATTTTCTCTGCGTCTATTTCATAAAATTGGAAAGAACCTATTACTGATCCCAAATAGAAGCAAGCAATGATTGAAGAAATGAAGGCCTTGTCCAAAAATGAAACTTGGGACTTGGTTCCTTCTTCGCCAAATAAGAAATTGGTGGGCTGTAAATAGGTCTTCACTATGAAACATAAAGCTGCTGGTTTGAACGAATGGTTCAAAGCTAGACTAGTGGTCAAGGGATTTACATAAACTTATGGAGTGGATTATCAGGAGACCTTTGATCCTATTGCAAAAATGAACTCCATTAGAATTCTTTTATCATGTGCAGTTAATCTCAATTGAGACTTGCACCAATTTGATGTAAATAATGCATTTCTTCATGGAGACTTGGAAGAGGAAGTGTACATGGAGATTCCACCTGGATTTAATAATGAACAGAGTCAAGGGAAGTTGTGTAAACTGAAGAAGACTTTATATGGACTAAAACAGTCCTCAAGAGTGTGGTTTGACAAATTCAATAACGTCATGGTTTCCTTTGGCAAACTCACTCTTCTCATAGTCTGTGTTGATGATACAGTAATGACTGAAGATGATAAAGAGATGTCTCGGTTGAAGAAGCTATTGGCACAAAAATTTGAGATCAAAGATTTTGATAAATTACAATACTTCTTGGGAATTGAGGTTGCTAGATAGGAGAGAGGAATCTTTATTTCTCAAAGGAAGTATATTCTGGATCTCTTAGAGGGAACTAACATTACAGGGTGTAAACCAGCAAAATCCCCTATTGAAAGTAATCGCAAACTACAATCAAGAGTTGGAAAGTCAGTTGATAAGGAGAGATATCAGAGGTTAGTCGAAAAACTTATTTAACTTTCTCACACTAGACCAAACATAGCTTACATAGTTAGTTTGGTTAGTCAATTCATGCATGATCCTCGAGAATACCATAAGCAGGTCGTCTTTCGCATCTTGCGGTGTCTAAAGGCTAGCCCAAGGAAATGATTAATTTTCTCCAAACATGATTACATCTAGATAGAAGCTTTTACAGATGTAAATTGGGCCAGATCACTAGATGATGGAAGATCTACATCTGGATATTGTACGTTGGTAGGAGGAAACTTGGTTACTTGGAGAAAGTGAGAAGCAGAGTGTTGTTGCTAGATTTAGTACAGAAGTTGAATACAGAATAACAAAGCTGCCATTAGTATAGCTCATAATTCAGTTCAGCATAATCGAACAAAACACATTGAAATTGACAAGCACTTTATCAAAGAGAAGGTTACTAATGGAATCCTAAGCTTGCTTTATGTGACGTCAGAAAAGCAGCTTGCTGATATATTTACCAAAGGCCTCAGCAAACAAATGTTTGACACGCTAGTTTGCAAATTGGGCAGGTGTGACATCTTTGCACCAACTTGAGGGAGATTTTTGACTAGCTTAATTGGGCCTTTATTTTGATAGCTTGATTATAGGAAACTTTATTAGGGCTAATATGTAATTATTATAGATTTGATTTATTTTCCTAATTAGAATATGAAACAAGGTATATAAACTTATAGTCCATATGTGTAAACCTACAACTGAAGAATACAGAAAGCAGCTTTCTAAACCTGATAACCCTAGGTAATTATCCATTGTTGAAGCTTACAGAATATTGAAATCAACCCTAAAATCAAAATCATACCAAATACCTATGTTTTTATAAAATCTTTAAGCTTATCATTTCTTTATTTTGTTGCTACCTGTATCATCCTTACTTTTCCAAACATGGTGGAAGGAGCTCATAAGTTTGTAACTGCCAGGTGAATATGCATATAATATTTGCTGTACTTATCGGAAAGTTACTATTCTTGACTTCTGTGGTTTTGCCTTCTTTCTAAACATTTGACCATGTATTTGTTCAATTATTAGTGTGGCGTTTAATTTTGTACATATCTTACAACTTTTAAAAACAAATAATTCATGACTTTGGGTTGTCCCTCTATAACCTTATATTTAACCTGGGCAGTCATTTTCATTTTCATCAGGGTTCTTCTCATCTGTTTGTTCTGGTCTGGTGGCAAAAGTGGTTGAAGCAGAGACTCCTCAATCTTATCTTTCCATTCAACAAGAGCTTAGCCATGGGAAAATCCCTGCAATGCTGGAAACAACAGCTTCTGTTCATCCTGGTGCTAGTGGTGGTGCAGTCATCAATTCTGATGGTCACATGATTGGCCTGGTTACAAGGTATTGCCACCAGCTCTCTATATAATTTACAATTTAGTCTAAGCTTATCCAAAACCTGCATAAACAAGAATTATTGTCAAAGTTAACTGAACTTCAAGAAGATATTAGTTAGGCCATTAGGTAGACAATTCAGATTTCAATGACATCCTGATAGCAAAAAGAACAGAAAACAAGAATAATGGCAGAATAAAGTGCAAGGATCTTAAACACTGAAATTCTCCACTAGATAAGTCCTCAAGTAGGAGTAAGCCCAAATACAAAATGTAGATATTAATTCTGATAATGAAAACAAACATGCCTAAGGGTATTTAATAGTTAAGATACCCAACTAAAAATGCCGTAAAATGAGGAATATGAAACATAATGGGAAACATGCCTAGTAAGTAAGAAATATGCAGATGTGGGTTTGGATTGTGGAGTTACTGCGCTTTCCCATGATACTGAATGCTTAAAACATGTAAAGTGGTGAGATGCCTAACAATTCCACCAGTGACATGTGACCTTGGGGGTTGTCTTCTAGGGTGTTATACTGCCCCCTTCTAGAATAAGTGAGCAGCAGTTTAGGACTCTTATCACAGCCCTAGCTCAGGATCAAGATTCTGAAATTTGACTGTTAATAGGTTCTCTAGATTTTTTATGTCCATGTACGGATTGCCTGCAATACATAGTTCTCAGTCATCTTATATTTGCAACTTATAATTTTCCTTTATCATGCATTTGTTCACGTCTGGAAGACAGCAAAGATCTTTTTCGATGGATCTCTATAGCTTTCGTACATATTGTGTCTTTGGCATTAGTACTTTTTCATTGATCTCAGGATATTTATTCTGTATTACATCATAGGAGATTACCCTGCTCTGGTGTTTTCTTTTTTTTTTTTTTTGGCCAACCATCCTGCTTTGGTCAGTCGAATTGGTTTTCAGCAATGTTTATTAGCTTTTGATTTCAATTTTTTTTTTCTTTTTATCATTTTATCCTGAATATATGAAGATCAAATTTCCATTTTTAATGAGATGTTCTTGACACAGCAATGCAAGGCACAGTGGAGGAACAGTAATACCTCATCTTAATTTTAGCATTCCATGTGCAGCTTTAGCACCCATCTGTGAGTTCTCAAAAGGTAGGCTGCCAAAGTAATTGTTTAATGACATGATAAATGTTATGATAGCAGTCAGCAGGCATTGCAATATTGTCCACTTTGTTACCACTTGATTTACATACAAGTCCTTGAGTTATCTTCAAGACAGAAGGTAGTTCATCTGATGATTTGGCTTTTCCATTGTAGACATGCAGGATCTGTCACTTTTACAGATTCTTGACGAACCCAATGAATACCTTTCATCTGTATGGGCATTGATGCGACCGTCGCGTCACAAGCTCCCTCCTATGCCTGATCTGCCTCAGTCCCTTCTGGATAATAACACTAAACAAAGGAAGGGTTCTCAGTTTGCCAAGTTTATTGCTGAAAGAAAGGATATTTTTAGCCAGCCTTCTCAACAAGGAAAGAGTGGAGTGCTTTCTAATCAAGTTACACCTAGTAAACTTTGACCTCTGAAGTGTTCTGTGCGGAGTGAGAAATTGCCAGAAAAATGAAGATAAAATTATCCTGTAGTGAAAATCATTAGTTGATTAGAAGACCATGATATTTGTGCCACAATGAAAATAAAGGAGTGAATTTTTGAAAATCTGTAAGTAGTAGCATAAATTTGCTTGATGTAGATTCTTTTATTAAGAATTATTTATTTTGCATCTACAAGGTCCCGTAGGATTGCCTCGTGACTTTGTCCATTATGCATACTCTCCCCTAAGTAACGCCCAATCTCAGTAGGCCTATTTGTAGCAACATATTTGCGCTAGGGAAGAAAATGGAAGATTTTTTGTTAAGTATTAATTATTTTAACTTTTATTAATTTAATTACTTTAAATTGGAATATTTTGAAGAAACTTCAAATAAGAAAAAAAGAAACTGGCATTTAATTTTTTCTTTTCTCTTATTTTAATTTCTTCTCTGTTCATTTTAAAATAGACTCTAAGGTGTGTTTGAGATTTAATTCTTATTTTTTATTAATTTTGATTATCTTGAGTAATTTAAAGAAAACTTCAAACAAATAAAATATAACCTAGCTTTTAACCTCTTTTCACTCATTCTTTTTTCTTTTCCTTCCCTTCACCCTCTTATTCTCTTTCCTTATGTTTTCCACCATTTTTACCTAATCAAACAAACCCTAAGGAGGGAGGAAAAACAAAAAAAAAAAGGAAGCTCATTTTATTGTAATTGATTTCATATCCATAAAACTCAAAAGACTTGGGGCAATCTACAATGCAATTCATTTTGATTAGCATTGGTTTTCGCAAACAAAAACCTGTCATAATGAAGGTTGGAGTCTCGTTGAGTAACTTTTGGGATATTGGTTAATTTTCACCAAAGGCAATGAGTCAATCTGGGTTGACTCCACTACTTCAGATTGTGGAATTGAATCTACCTTCTATCACCTAACTTTTGGTATTTGAACCACCCGTTTCATTCCAGTAGGAAACTTTAGTTCAAGTTACAAGATTTAGATTTTCTAGAGTGAGAAGAGAAGAGTGAAGTGATGAAATTGAGTGAGAAAAAAAACATAGATAAACCATAATTCATATAAGATGTGTCTTTAATTTACTTCTCTCTTCTTTCTTTTTTTTCTTTATACTTTGCTATTTCATTATTTGCTCACTTTGGAGAATTTAAATCCAAGTCTGACCGATCATGACTGCCTTTTGGGAGGTGAAACGACGGTCGCACTAGACATTTTGCTCTTGTACATTCTGGTATGCCTGTGCACTAGGAGTAATACTCTAAACCTTGTATCGTCACCAAGTGCAAAAGACCTTTTTCTAAAGCTGTTCACGAGTCAAGGGAACCCCATTAGCATCACGCGAAGACTCTCCACAACTGAAAGAGCCCTTCAGTGAGCTTCGCCTTTGAATTGAACTCCAATACTGAATACTGTACTGTAGGCCCTTATGGATGATTGTTTATTATGAATAATTCCGTTTTCATTATTGACAAAGCGATCGTGAAATAATTTAATTTACCCATGCAAAAAACAATTAAAGAGATGGAGGTGCTTCTTGCTAGTACCCCATGTAGCGAGAATTCATTTTTTTCCATTCTAGATAACCATAAATACTGAATATTAATACAAATAAAATAAATTTCAAATAATATAAGTTCAAATGTAATTGATATTTAAATATTGAATATTAATCTACCTAAATCATAGACTTTCATACATAATTTTATACATTTATTAAGAATTTAGTCATTTTTTTAGTTTAGACAATGAATACTATTATTTTTTAACCAATTTTTAAATAAAAAGGATTTTGTGTACTATGTTTCATAAGAAAAGAAAGGCCTAAATCAAGCTTAATTAAACTTTCTAGGTGTTTATCAAATTCATTGAGTTTATCGCAAGTTTACTAACTTTAACAAGAGTTTACACATTTTCAAGTTTGAAAACAAACAATTTGTTATTGTCAGGGACACGCAAAGGAGTTGCTCCACACTTAACTCCCAAATATAGCAACAAAAGCGTACCCACAAAAAAAAAAAAAGAGAAAGGAGGAACACATACAAAATTTTTAATATAGTTTGGTGTCTCAAGACCTACTATCACGATCTCATTAGAATAACTTCACTATATACAATTTTTGGACAAAAATATTGTAAACCCTCTTCAATACAATTTTTGAACAAAAAATTATAAACCCTTTCTCACTAACACAACTATCCAAACCTTTTATAGTTGTTAGAAATGTTGTGTGTGTGTTGGAAACTCATACCCCTGACGTATTTATATAGATTTTCGCTTCTCTCATCTCCAAAATTGGGCAATGTTGGACTTGGAGAAAACCCACAAAAAATCCTTCCTTCAGCCATAGTTTCACATTGCTTATCTTTATCAAAAAATTGAACTCCCTTCTTAGCTTTCTAACTTATTTTTCTTGTACAACAGTTCTCCCTTGTTGTAGAATTCTCTAATCAAAAGAACTTTTCCTTATCTTCAGTTGAGCAGATTAAGAGATATACACCACAATTGACTGCATTTGATGAAGAAGCATACCTTGATCTCCCTTTCCTCTCATTCAGGCTCTACAAGTCCTCCCTAAAGTCTAGGCATCTGATTTGTAAGTGACCCAACTCCACAGTAATGACACTCAATAGTGATCATGTCTCTCGGCCAAGATCTTTTCCCATGTTGGACATCCTTTTTCTTCCTTCCTTTCTCAACACTCTTTATCACTAGTAAATGATTATCCTCGAAAGACTCTTCACCACCTATAATTTGTTGACTCTCCTTCAAAGCACTCATCACCTTATCTAGTTGTAGTGTACTCTTCCCCGCTAACATTGATTGTACTAGTGGCTTGAATAATTTTGATAGTGAAGTCAATAGAAGTAATAGTTGCTCTTCATCATTAATAATCTCCCTTCCATTCAGCAGTCTAGATACCAACTCGTCAAATTTATTGATGTGGTCAATCACATTACCTCCTCTTTCCATCTTTAGTGAGTACAAATTCATCTTAATCATCAACCAGTTTGTCAAAGTCTTCGACGCAAACTTGCTCTTCACCAAGTTCCACAACCTCTTTGATGACGTCTCCTTCAACACAGTCACTTTTATTTTTAAGGCTAATGCCAACTAAATTATTCTGACAGCTTTCTATTGAATTGTACTCTACTCATATTTTGCATTTCACTTGGCTTCTCATCTTACAATGCAGATTCAAGACTTTACTAGACCAAATAATCTTGAATCATAGATTGCCACAATGTGAAGTCCATTCTCCCATTAAATAATAGAACTTTAAACTTCAAGGTGGTCATTTTATATAATTCAATGTATAACTAGATAATTCCACTCAAATAGCCAACAATTAATATCACAAAAGGGTTCAAATTCAAGAAAACCAACCTAAAAATTGGAAACAAAATGTCAAAATTAGTTAGTACCAACCTCTTTCCAAAAAATCATTGATGTGTCGACGAAAGTTACTAATGTGGCATTGAATGGCTGATAATGTGTCACTCCCAATGTGGCACTGAGACCCTCTTCTGAATGGGTTGCTAACATGGCACACACAAACTCACTACTGTTAAATAGGTTTTCACTTGCCTCTATTGAATTGCACCTCCTCCTCTTGCTCCTTCTTTGCCATCTTCTTCCCTAGGGCAAAACCCCTACTTTGATACCACTTGTCGGAGACATGCAAGAGTAATCGTTCCATGCTTTCGAATTTAACAATGAAAGCTTATCCACAAAAATAAAAGAAAGAGAAAGAAAGAACACAAAATTTATAACATGGTTTGATACCTAGAGACCTACTATCATGATCCCACTAAGATAGCTTCACTATTTACATTT
Source organism: Senna siamea (assembly GCA_031216115.1). NCBI lineage: Eukaryota > Viridiplantae > Streptophyta > Magnoliopsida > Fabales > Fabaceae > Senna > Senna siamea. Next base: position 16,441,519 of record CM062355.1, on the reverse strand, counting down.
TTTGCACAAAAAAATTGCAAATCTCCTCAATACAATTTTCAAATGAAAAAATTGTAAATCCTCTCTCACTGACACATAACTAGTCGAACCTTTAACACTTGATTAAGCATGTGGTTTGTGTATTGGAAACTTATACCTCTCACCTATTTATATAGATTTACACTCCTCTTCTCTTTAAAATTGGGCAATGTTGGAGGAAACCCACAACAGTTATAAGCTTATGCCTTATCGACCCATTAGCAAACAATTCACATCGAGCAGATAATAATCTAGTCAACATCAAAACAACATTGAATACTCATAATCGATTTTGTGATCTTTTCACCATTTCATTTGTTACTTATAAATAGGAGACTTATCCTCCTTCCCAAGTACATAATCAACATTCTAATTCTCATATTATCTAAGTGCCCATTTCTAGCATTGGAAGTGTACATGGGAACCCATCTCCCCCTTGCATTCTTGCAAGTACCCCTCGACAACTCATTGGATAAAACTCCTTTCTTTAGGGTAAGAGGCTTGTTCTTCATTGGCGCCCATTTGTTGGAATCTTAAACTTCCCACACCACAAGAACTGTAAAAGAAAAAACTTAAAGAACCTTAGATTTTGACAACATGAAGGCTTACTATGCTATGCTAGCACTTGGTGATTGCCCAACTAAGGAATAATCTAGATCGAGAAAGGATGATGGAGACACAAACTATCAAGATACATGAAATTCAGCATTTGAATATACTTTTAATGGTGAAATTTGGCTAATTTTTTAGTATTTATTTATTATTAACATTTTTAATGAAATTTAGCATTTGAATATCTTTATATTTCATTATCCTGTTAAACTCTTCAAAAATTCTTTTAAATGTCCAATTTTTATTAGAATTTTAATAAGAAATAAATAAAATTGAACTTAAAGTTTCTATTCAATTTACATTAAAAAATAGTTATTTACGGTTTAGTCCTTAAAAATGACTTCCTATCAATTTGGTCTTCTATAGTCTTCCAATAAGAATGGTCTTATATAAAGCGAAGTCTTGGACATTTAACAAGCATGCTGACATAATAAAATCAAGAGCAAACATAAGATTGTTAATTAATTAGTCACACTTGCCTAAGTGTCATTCTCTCCTAAATGGCATCGTTTTAATTAGCTAATTTCTGAAAGCCTATTTGCTCAAACAAGATGATAGAAATCAAGTAAAATGATGTTGTTTGGAAATTAATGACATTTAGGATAAATTAAATTTGAGTAAATTATTGTTTTGTCAATGTGAAAGATATATTTTTGTTTTAATTTAATCTCTAAAAGATTAAAATATTTAATTTTGTCCTTCAAAAAATATTTTTAAATAATTTAATTCTTATATTAATTATATAAATGCCAAAAAAAACATTGAACCATTTATTATATTTAAATAGCATTACATTAGCCGAAAATAGCAACTAACATGTTCAATGGAATATCGATATAATTAACGAAGGAATTGAATTGGTTGAGAAATATATTTTAAAGGATGAAACTGAGAATTTTAAAATTTTAAAAATTAAATTAAGATAAGTTATATTTTTTAATGATCAAATTAGTAATTTATTCTTCAAATTATTAGTTAAATAATTTATTAAATGATTATGACTTCACTTAATACGAATTAGTATTATGATTGAATAAAAATGATTAAAAATTAAATTGAAAAGTTTTATGTATAGAGAATTAAATTGAGTTGAAATTTTTTTTAAGATTTGATTATTAATTTACTTTTAAAAAAGGAGGAAATCTATTTTTTGGACCCTAAAAGATATGTCTTCTTAATTTTTGATCCCTAGAAGATTATAATACACCTTTTAGTCCTTGCAAGATTCACACATCTAACCGTTAGTCATTGCAACGTTAGTAGATAACAGATTTGATGACGTGGCACTTTATTTGCATAATAAGATGTAAAGTCAACATGTTTATGTGTTAATCTTTCCCATTAACCTCCATATAAGCATCCAAATAAGCAATTTAAAAAATCATAAACAAAAAACACAAATTAAAAAAGCCAAAAAGGGGAATATGAAACCATTCACGCAGCTAACTCTAACGTCTTATTCTTCTTTTCTGAGCTTGGTTTGTAGAATTCAAAATACTTTAATCTTCTTCCCAAATCTCAACCAAGAATGATGAATAAGAACACTGATTCACACCAATGTCCTCTTCATCCAAAAAAGCACACCCTTTCACAATCCAAAGCTAGTTGCAACTCATCTTCCAAAGCTAGTGCTGACAGCAAGAATTGAAGCAAACTATGGATTTCAATTCTTAAGATGCCCTTTGTACAAGGTATGATGGTAATGTTGCTTAAGAGATGGTGTTTTCTTTCTTCATTACCCTGAAAATTTGTTGTATCGATGGCACTCTGCCTATTAGAGTTCATGGATGTGATTAGATAGTGAAAATTTTAATTTTTGATATTACTTAATTAAATGAAATGAATGAGTGTTTAGACCATAATGAACTATATCAAGGTTTTTTATATCAAGTACTTATATAGAAAAAGAATAATCTTAAAAAAAGGGGGACAAGTAGTAGCTTTCATTTCTGCAATGGAAACAAATTGCAAAAGTATAATTTGTACATATTTTCCTTTTGTATGAATTACATTACTGCAATGGAACCAAATATGACCAAATAGATTCAAATGGGACCAAATGTTCCTATTTTATGATTACAAAGAGAGAATTTGGTAGTTCACATTAATGACCATGCTAATACACATTTCGAATTTTGCAGGACAAGCTATTTACATGTGGGTTCTTCAAATGGGTAGATGAGGATATATCTTTTGAGACTAACCAAAAGCCACCAACCACTTTAGGATAAGATGCCTTTCATCAAAATGAGGAAGAGGTTGCTTGAGTATGAGCATCAAGTGAAGATATTAAAGTTAATTGTTGGCATTTTGGTTGCCATTATTGCTATGCTTGTGTTTTACATAATAAAATATATGTAAAGTCAAGTATTTAGTAGTGCAAGTTTGGGATTTGTGTATTCAAGTTTAGGTAATTTTGTGAAACTTATATGTAATGAATTTAAGAATTTGTATTTAGGTACTTGTGAGAATAATGTAAGAGCTCTTTTGTTTCTTGTGGCTTGTATGATACTATTGTATAATGTATTTTGTTTCTTGTGACTTGGAAGAAGATTTGTTTAATGTATATTATGTAATGTATTTTGTTTCTTATTTCATCATCAAATGCCAAAAATGTCTTCACTTTTAATGGATTTGTGAAGATTTCAAGAACACTAAACCTGTTATTGAATTTACCAAACTACATGTAAAATTAATAGAATCAATAAGACATGTAAAATTTATAAGACATGTACAAAATACTTAAGTCATTTGCTATTATATTAAAACTTGTCATGTGCAAAATATTGTCAATAATGACATAGTGCAAGTGATTTCCTTACATAAGATGTTTCCCACCAAAATACATAATCTAATGAATAAAGACATCTCCAACCAAAATAGATAATCAAAACACACTTACAAGGCCTAAAATACACATACAAATCATTAAACACTTTTCCAACCAAAATATGAGGTTTGGCACTAATATAAGGTATTGGACTTCTTGGAGCTTGCGAGGCAAAGATTAATTTTGTGAGCTAATAAAATCTTCAAAATTTGCCCATGTTGCTAGATTTGCTGCCACAAGGTCTCTATACTAACTTTATCTTGTCATGGTCTCATAGTAGTTCTAATAAGTGTCTCTCTAATAGGTGGTGCCCTAACTGGAGGTGGCCTCACACTTGGTCTTATTGGTGGTGCTCTCATTGCAAGTGACAATAATGGACTAGCTTTAAGAGGCAACATCTAAGGCCCTGAGGATTAAATGGCCTTTGACCACTGAATTGTTGTGTAGGAATGAATGGGCTTGGAGGTGGTGTGATCTGAATTACAAGAAGGCTATACCAAATCAACAGTTCATCAAATTAATTATAATGTCCTTACCTAAGTATGAAGTGTTACCTGTGGTGCCACACTTGCTTGCGAACCTTGACTTGCATATGAAGGTTGTCCCCTACTTGTGTCCTGTAAATATTTTCAACACATTAGATATATCATTAAGTTCATTTTCGCTAACTAATAAGAGTATTTATTACCTGTGTTGCCTCAATCACAATAGGGCTCTCGGGCGATGTATTGCTTCGATTTGCATTTTTCATCAGTGCCCATTTACAAGTACTTGTCTTATGCCCACTACCACCACACTTAGAGCATAAACATTTCCATATTTTTGCTTAATCTTGTAACGATTTTCTATCTCATCCTTGTCTTTCTTTCTTAACTTTTTTGGTCTACCCGCATGCCTCTTGAATGGTAGAGGATCAATGGGAAACAACTCATTCTTCCAATATTCCTGGCTTCCCATTGGATGAATGTTGATAAGAAATGCTAGATATAAATCATTCATTACATGAGCAAGATGTCGCATCCAAGTATACCACAACCTTTAAGGGCCTACATTCCACTTTGAACTTGTATCCTTTAGCATCACTAGCCCAGTAAGGTATTTATTTCAAGCTCTCTCTCTTAGCCTTTTTTAGTCTACTTTGTGCCTTCGGACAAATTGGTCCTATACAAGAAGCATCATTGTCTTTGCACCAATTCATCTTTCAAACCAAGCACATCCTGATTTCCTCATCTAGTGTAATGATAGGCATACTCTGATAGTTCACTATGGCTAAGTTGAATTGCTCATATTATTTATTGAAAATTGTGTCATTCTTTGGGTATTCACTAAATGTAGCTCTAGTCCAAGCATTAGGTGGAAGCTTGTTTAGATACACCCAAGCTTTATCACATTTAGTCCTCGTATACTCCATATACCCATCAAAATCTATCATTTTTCTAGCCTTTGCACACATCCAAAGAAGGGCATTGAAGTCTACTCTTCCATTGCTTATGGAAATTTGCCCACAAATTCCTAACACAAAACCTATAGTTCACACCCAAAATCACCTCCTGCAATACTAGAATCAACACTTGTATAAACAGTAATGCACCAAGTTTTTCAAATATTAGTTACACTAAAACAGTTCCAAGATGCACCAAAATGTACTAAAAGATATAAAATATGCACCAAAATGTTTTAAATAGATCCAAGATGCACCAAACCAAATGCCAAAATGCATTAAAATAGATCCCATATTAGTTATTCTAAAACTTATAATAGTTATACCATCAAGTCCCTAAATGATGAAAAAGTCATACTTAATGGTTTTTATATGTTTTAAAAGGTGTACTATCCCTGAAGAGTAGCAACTAAACTAGGGCAGTAACTATAACCAACGCAGCAAACAAAACGCACTATAATAAAGACAAACTGCATCAAACTAGCAAGTAAAATACATTAAAATAAATCTAATATACACCAAACCAATAACTAAACCAAATTGTGTAACTAGTAATGAACTAAAATAGACTCTATATTAGTTAGACTATAAAGTCCCTGAAAGTTTATAAAGTCAAACTTAATGTTTCCTTAAGTTTTAAAAGTTGTACTTTCTAGTTCGTAAAGTTTTGAAAGTTGCACTTTTTAGTCCTTGAAACTAGAACTAAACCCCAACCTGTAATTCAGCAATAATGCACCTAAAATAGGGCTAGTAACTACACCATAATGCATCAACCCAGGATTAGTCATAATGCAAAAAAGACGCACTAAATGTTGTAGTAAACTGAATGTCACTCAACCAAATTGAAAGAATGCATCAAAATGGAATGCTACATTACTGCATCAAACATACAGTGGTCCCTAATAGTAAACCAAACAGTAATACACATTGTAGTGCATCAAAATGGAGTGCTACATTACTTTTAGCATCCAAATAGTATTTCTTACATAAATGCATCTGACATGAAAAGTATATCCCCTGTATACAAGGAAGTCAGGAACCAACAGCCCTCTATTTTCCTTTATCCAATTGAATGCATCCAGAGTTGTCATTTGTGGATGGGATCTCAACTATTTCACAAGTTCCTTTGCGAGCCATTTAGAATTAGTTTTCTTCACCTTGAACCCTCTCGCACAAGTGTGCTCGCTCATGAAAGTCTTTATTTGAAAACTACCTGTCATTGCTCCAAGCACAATAAACCTCCCAAGGATAATCTTTTCCAATACACTTTGCTCGATATCAAACTTTATCATTCTTCTTGTACTGATACTCTCTGCAAAGATGTACGTTGTAGTCTTTCACAACTTTCTTGAACTCCTCTAGCAACTTAAATTCCATTCATAATTCAAGCTTCACATCCCCAAACTCAACACCATTATCAAATTTCATATATTTTCTAATTACCTAACCTTCTTGTTCTTCATCTAATAGTGGTGGGTAATTAGGGCCTTCAGAGTGGTACCCATAACTGTCATTATCTATAAATGTCATTCCTCTTGTAGGACCATCATCGAAATTTGCCTCTCCCTTTCCTATATCATTATCTTATGAGAAAGAACCATCCAAATCCGTGAATTCAATTTCAACATCTTCCTCCTCCAATTCAGATTCTTCAGTAACTTGAATTTTTACTCTTGCCTTTTTCTTTGGAAGTACCACTAGCATTCCCCTTCCTTTTGGTGGATGTACCAGTAGCACCCTTTCTTTTCTTACCTATATCGGGTAAGTAATCATCTTCATCTTCAAAAAACTCAGCTCTAGGCTTAAAAATCTCATCCTCTACACTATTATAATCATTAGAGCTAGAAGATGAAGAAGATTGTTGCTCACCTCCAAACACTTCTTGTACCATATGTTAGATTTTTTCTTCAATCCTTGTAACCTTAGAGCCTTTACGACGAGTCCATATGCATAAATGAGAAGTTGTAATTTATATTAGCATTGCCAAGTTATACATAACCTTATAACACTATTAGACGTTACCAAAGTTCTTACACTCAGTTCCTACAATCTAATTTTACATTACACTCTGTTTGCCAAAGTTCTTTTAGGGGAAAATAATATGACTTTAACCTGACACGAGACACATTGATTCCTAAGAGAATAATAAACCAATTATTCATAGAAAATACCCAATTCTTGACATTATATTGATACACTAGATTTCAAGTGTAACTTTGAATATTGTAGTAAGTTCTGGTTTGTAGTAATTTTATCTAGTTTGAAAGTGTTACTTTTGTTTTGTTTATTGTTTTTACTTAAAGTGTGTCATATTTCTTATAAGAGACTACCATGATCCTTCAAACATACAGGAGACTACCATGATCCTTTTAACTACCCAACATATGTGATGTACATATAATTTACTAATGGTTTTTTTTCCTAATTGAGATTTTTTTTTTCTTTTACGACACAACATCAAATGGACAATAACACCAGGAAATAGGAAACAATGGAATATGGAATTCCCTCCAATATCTCCCATATGTAATGGTATGCTTGAGTTAAAGTATGTTGCTTTTCTCTATTACTTGCCATGCTTCCTAGTAAATAGAGTCGCCCTAATTTGCAATTATATGTGACCTCTTGTGTTTGAAATTTCAAATTGAGCATGGTCTATATCTTGACTAGATGAATTTCTTAAGAAAAAATATATTTTCTTCACAAGTTTGTTTTAGTGGATGCAATATCTGAATATTGCAAGACAGAGCATCCTTGACTCTCTGTAATTTGTATTGTAACAACCACTTGATCAAGACAAAGAATCCTAGTGCTAAATCCTAAATCAATTTCGTAAGAAAGAAAAACCTCTTTGCATCAACAACAACAATGTCAAGACAATCCTACTTCAATTCTTTAGTGTGTAAAAATTTCTAACTCTGTAAAAAACAATCGTTTAAAAAAAGCAAAGAAGATAGTGATTTATAGACCATAATGAAACATTTAAAATTAAAAAAAATCATATAGCAAGCAATGAACCATTCAAAACAAAAAAACATTAGTTAATGAGAAATGCATTATCTTAAATGACCCACTGTCTCAATCTTCATCAATCCAACGATGGAGATACATTGGCAGTGAAGGTCTATTGTTACTCTCATGCACCTTGTGCTAAGGGAACTTTTAGGGACCACAACTTTTAAGAGATTTTGCCGCATGAATGTTTTGTTTGCCCTTTTGGATTTTTTTTAATTTGTATTTTTTTGTTTAAATTGTTTAATTGAATGCTTATGTGAAGGACAATGGGAAAGATTGACATATAGATATGTTGACTAGACATCTTATTGTATAAATAATATGCTATGCCAATATTTAACGTGCTACATCAGTAGGTCTATTATCTAATAACATCACAGAAAATAACAGGTTAGAATATAAATCTTTTAAAAATTAAAATATGTATTATAATATTTTAAAAATAAAAAAATAAAAAATATATCTTTCAAATCAAAAAGTAAATTTCCTTAAAAAAAAAAAAAGACATGTTAGAGGGTTCCAAAAAAAAAAAAATCAAGGGCGGCAAAATTTCCCAGCATCTCAGACCCGGACAAAACACAGTACTTGCAGTCACACGACGAGGCCAAACGCGTGTACTTGCATTTTGTATATCCCATGGCGCGTCCCGGTCCGACATTTGCTCTCATTTGTTTAAACCCACACATTTTCGTCCCCACGAAACAGACACCCCCTCTCAATCAGTCGACATTTCTCAAGCTTGAGAGCAAACAAAGTCCTTAGAAAAAGTCAATTTCTCCAAGAAATCTTTTGAGAAGTATCAGCAAGAATTTTTTTTTCTTAAAAAAGAAAAAGCAAAACGAACACACAGTCTACCTCTTTCTCTCTGGAGTTGAATCAGTTAGAACAACCCTTAGAGATTTTATTCAAATAACAACAATTTTCTTTTCCCTCTTGGGGTTGATTATTTGATTTGTTGGAGGTGATTTGATTAAATCTCACATTTCTTTATACATAATAAAGCTTATTATTCCTTCATCTCTTTGCATGGATTCTGACTTCTGGACCTCACGGCTTGCCGCCGCCAAACGCCATTATACGATTCAGCATCATAATCAAAACTCTCACTTGGGTTCGTACAGATTTGAATTCGATTTTACCTATTTTCTAGTTTTTCAAAAAATAAAATCTGTTTTTTATTTTATTTTTCACTTTCTGGGGCTCTCAGATCGGTTGGGAATCGATGATTTTGATGTGGAGGACGAGGTCCGACCCGATTTTCCTTGCCCGTATTGTTACGAAGACTTTGACATCGTTTCTCTGTGTTCGCATCTCGAAGACGAACACTCATCCGAAACAAAAGTCACGGTATGCGCTTTTCCTATGTTGTTATGTTAGATCTATGTTAATTTTTGAATTTCATCTGTTTGTTTACTGGTCCTTTATTATGTTCTGAAAGACTAATATCTATAGCTTGATCCTGCTTTTGCCATTATAGGATTTTTGAACGAGGGAAAAGAATATATTACTTTTGTTGCCTGTATGATTAAAACGGAATAACTGTTATGGTGAATGAGTGGCTTGACAAATAAGTATGTAACATTGATGGCGGAGTTTTGGCAAACTTAATGTTATATTGAGAATTGATAGCGAAGTTGCTTGAAGCTTAATGCTGTTTTACTCGCAGGATGCTCTTGGTCTGTCTGCCTTCCTGAATAGTTTTTAGGTCAAAATTTGATTTTTAGTAGCGTTGAAAGAAGACATTGGCATAATTTGATTCATATAATTGACTCCACTCAGTGGAAAAGACTTTATTTATTGTTGTTGTTCCTGAAAGACCATGCTCTCAGTTCTGCCAACTTTACCTAGATGCACTTAGGAACCCATGCTAGTTATACTAGAATTTATAGAAAGAATTGAATTTTGTCTATGTTTCTGTCTCTAAAAGGAATTTTATGAGCACCTCTTTTTGCATAGCAACTAGATTTCAAAAGTGGCTAAGATTACAACCTCTATATCATACTGCCACAACTTTCTATAGTATGCATTTGAGATCTGCCCTTGTGAATCTGAAATCTGAATGTAAGGTAAGGGATAACCATTCAAGGTAGACAGAAGTTAGACTGCTGTTTTGCTATACAAGTACATTGAATGACATATGCTGTAAGCCAATGATATTTTAAGATCTCCTTCATTTTTGGTTGAAGTAATCGTTGATATAGTTTCAGAGCCTCTGACTAATTGGTTAGAAGTTTGATCCTTGTCTCCTTTATTCTTCACCATATACTAAAATTAAAATTTTAGTATATGGTGGCATTTGAGAGGCAAACCACATGAGAGTTTTAAAATAAAGCTGTTAGAAGAAAGGATTTAGAAAGCACAAGGAGATACAAACTATATGTGGAACAAAATGACTAAAAGGATTAAGAATGTTGTAACAAAAATGCTAGGTATATCAAGAGGTTTTATTTCAAAGGAGAAAGAATCTTGGTAGTGAAATGCAAATGTATAAAATAAGATTAAAGTTCAAAGGGAGTCCTATAAAGCATGACACTTATGCAAGGATAATGAAAATGGAGAGAAGTATAAAGTAATTAAGAAATATGTCAAGAAGACAGTGTCGGAGGCAAGAGATTGATTTTATGAAAGGTTATATCAATTCTTGGAAACCACACATAGGAAGAGAAGAATAGTCAAGCTTGCAAAGAGTTGAGAGAGAAAGGCAAGAGACATAGATCGTGGAAATGTATTAAGGATGAAGGTAATATCCTTGTAAAGAAACAAGATACCCAATGATGGTAAATTATTTCCACAAACTTTTTAATGAATGACGTATGTCTCCTTGTTACATTGGTAGGTTAAGTACTAAAAAGAAGGATTTCTGTCAAGACATGGCTAGATTTATGTGGATATGATTAGTTTAGATTTAGAAATAATTAGAATAGAAATCTGTTGTATTTAAATCCCTTAAATCAAGGGATTAGGATAGGCTGATTTGTTTTCTAGAATTTTGGGATTAGATTAGATTATTTCCTTTTTCTTCTCCTCTGTAACTTTATATATTTCTTGTACAATGGCCCAGAAAAATAAGAATTATTTTTCCCATTCATTTCATGACATGGTATTAGAGCCTAGTTCAAAAAGAACCCTCTGATTGCCTCCAGCGTAGCATTCTGGTTGTGCCTTCATCGCCAACCTCCACCCTCCACTTTAGCCTTAATTGCTAAAACTTTCTGCAACCTTAATTGCTGTTTTTCTTCCATCATGTCAACGTCTGAGACATCTGTTACCCAAAGTTCTAACCAATCCGAAGAAGCATATGCAATCCAAAAAATTGGCGACTTACAGAATATTTGCGCCTTCTACAGATTCAATGGTAAGAATTATCTCAAGTGGGCTCAGTTTGTTCGCACCTACCTGAAAGGGAAATGCAAACTCAGCCACATTTTGGGTACTGGTCCAGTAAAGAATGATGCTTCATTTGAAGCATGGGATGATAAAGACTTAATAATAATGTCATGGCTATGGGACTCAATGGATCCTGAGATTAGTGATACCTGTATGTTTCTATCCACTGCTAAAGACATTTGGTACTTCATTCAACGTACCTATTCGAAGGCCAATGACGCTGCACAAGTATATGATATCAAGGTCAAAGCAGCAGCTACAAAGCAAGGTGAGAAAACTATTAATGAATATTTCACTTATAGCTTAAGGAAAGAGGGAAGCAGCAGTAACCTATCTTTCTCACTGTCTTGCCTAAAATTTTCCAATAAAAAGTCCATTTGGATATTTCACTTATAGCTTAGTCATTCTTCCTTTAAAGTTTTAAGAGTCATGTTTTCCCATTTATTTCAAGGATTAGATATTTCAGAATTTTATTGTGATGTATGCGAATTTGCTAAACATACTCGTGTACCTTTCCTATTAGCAATAAAAGAAGCTCTAATCCTTTTGATTTAATTCATAGTGATGTGTGGGGACCTTCATCAATCCCAAACATTACTGGAGCTAGATGGTTTGTTTCCCTAATTGATAATTGCACTCGGGTTACATGGCTCTTCCTCCTTAAACAAAAATCTGATGTTAGATCAATCATTCCCAATTTTCATTCTATGGTTCAAAATTAGTTTGGGGGTGAAAATAAAGAGGTTTAAAATAGATAATGCTAGGGACTACTTCAACCAAACCTTACTCCCCTTTCTTTAGTCCCAAGGAATTATTCATGATTCTTCGTGTGTCAATACCCCTCAACAAAATGGGGTGGTAGAAAGAAAAAATGGGCATTTGCTAAATACTACCCGTGCACTACTCTTCCAAGGGAATGTTCCAAAAAATTATTGGGGGGAAGCTGTTCTACTTGCCACTTATTTGATAAAATGCCTACCCTCAAGTGTTCTTGACAACAAAAGCCCTGTGGAAATGCTGAATAATTTTTATCCTCATTTTAGAACCTCTAATAATCTGACATCCAAAATCTTTGGATGTACTTACTGCCTTTGTTCATATCCATAGCCGTCAAGGGAAAAACTTGAACCACGAGCCACCAACTGCATCTTCTTGGGTTATTCTTCTACCCAAAAGGGGTACAAATGTTATAACCCTTCATCAAGAAAATTCTATATTTCAGCTGATGTGACATTTGCCAAAAATACCTCTTTCTTTCCTAAATCGCCACCTCAACAAGGACAGTCTTCTACTTAAGAAACCAAAGAATATTTTGAACCCATAAGTAACCTTGATCTCCCTTCTAGCCATGAACCAAAAATGTCAAAATTACCTACTGTGATTGATCCCATTCCTCTTCCTACTCTTAATTTCACTAATCCTATAAAACACTTTCCTAGCTTCCTAAGGGTGTATTCAAGGAGGAAAGCTGTCCCTAAATTGATTTAAGTCCAAGAATCCAACCTAAAACCTATGAATGAAGCCACGGTAAGCTTTCTTTTACCTATTGAACCTATTGACTCTTTTGATATTGATATAGACCTTCCTATAGCAATAAGAAAAGGCACTAGAGAGTGCACCAAGAGACCTCTATACCTATTACCTAATTATGTCTCTCTCAACCACTTGTCTCCAACCTATAAAAACTTTATTGTGAGTCTAAATACTATTGCTAGTTCTAACACTGTTTCTGAGGCAGCTTCAAAAAGGGGAATGGAGAGATGCCATGAAAGAGGAGATGACAGCTCTAGAGAAAAATAAAACATGGGAAATTGTTGACAAACCGAAAGGGGTGAATATAGTTGATTGTAAATGGATTTTTTTAGTGAAGTATAAAGTCGATAGGTCCCTTGAAAGGTATAAAGCAAGGCTAGTGGCAAAAGGATACACTCAAACCTATGGCCTTGACTACCAGGAAACTTTTGCTCCAGTAGCCAAGATGAATATTGTTAGAATTCTATTATCCTTAGCTGCACATTTTGATTGGCAACTGCTACAATATGATAAAAAAAAATGCCTTTCTCCATGGGGACTTAACGAAGGAGATCTACATGAATATACCAACTAAATTTGAGGGTGAACTAGGTAAAGTATGTAAGCTTAAGAAGGCCTTCTATGGCTTGAAACAGTCACCAAGAGCTTGGTTTGGTCGTTTTGCTAGAGTTATGAAATCATTTGGTTACCACCAAGGAGATCACACTCTCTTCATTAAGCATTTGGTCGGAGGGGGGGTAATTGCTCTCCTAGTGTATGTAGATGACATCATAGTCATTGGAAATGATGAAAAAGAAAAGGAGCTGAAATGTAGATTACTAAAGGAGTTTGAAATAAAAGAGTTGGGAAAGTTGAAGTATTTCCTTGGCATTGAAGTTGCATATTCATCCTAAGGAATCTTTATATCACAGCAAAAATATGTCACAGATTTATTGTTGGAAACCGAAAAAGGAGGATGTAAACCGGTCTCATCTCCTATGGACCTGAATCGGAAGTTAAGTGAAGCTAAGGAAGAATTGACTGTTGATAAAGCTATGTATCAAAAGTTAGTTGGAAAACTTATATATCTTGCCCATACTAGACCTGATATAGCTTATTCAATGAGTGTTACAAGCCAATTTATGCATGACCCTAGAGAATCTCATCTACAGGCAGCATATAGAGTACTACACTACTTGAAGGGCAATCCGGGAAAGGAAATTTTATTCAAAAGACATTGCTCTCACTCTAGAAGCCTATACTGATGCAGACTATGCTGGGTCTCTGGTGGATAGAAGATCAACTACTAGGTATTGCACTCTTCTTGGAGAAAACTTGGTAACGTTGAAAAGCAAGAAACAAAATATTTTAGCAAGGTCATTAGTAGAATCTTAATTCAGAGCTATTGCCCAAGGAATATGTGAACTACTTTGGCTTAAAATAATTTTAGATGATTTGAAGATTAAACTTGAAGGCCCTATGAAGCTGTACAGTGATAACAAATCTGCTATCAACATTGCTTATAACCCCGTACAACATGAGAAGACAAAACACATTGAAATAGATAGACATTTCATCAAAGAAAAGCTGGAGGCAGGATTGGTGTGCGTGTCTTAGATTGCCTCTGACTTACAACTAGCTGATATCCTAACTAAGGGACTTCATAGCTTGAGACTTATGGGACTCCTATCCAAGCTGAGAATGGGAGACATTTATTCCCCAGCTTGAAGGGGGGTGTCAAGATATGGCTAGATTTATGTAGATATGATTAGTTTAGATTTAGAAATAATTAGAATAGAAATTTGTTGTATTTAAATCCCTTAAATCAAGGGATTAGGATAGGTTAATTTGTTTTCTAGAATTTTGGAATTAGATAAGATTATTTTCTTTTTCTTCTCCTCTGTAACTCTATAAATTTCCTGTACAATAGCCCAGAAAAATAAGAATTATTTTTCCCATTGATTTTGTGACAATTTCAATTATAGTTTTTATCGGAGAATTTAAGAGTTTGAAGTAGTGAAGCCATTGAAGAGAATGGATAATGACAATGTTATGTGACTGGATAATATATTCATTAAGGTGTGAAGGAGTATAGTAAGAAAATGTGTAAGTAGGATAACAAAATTGTTTAATGTGATATTGAGATCCAAGATAATTTCGAATAAATAGAAAAAAAGTACTTTAATCCCACTGTATATGAAAAAGGGAGATATATAAACTTGTGCAAATTATAAAGGGATTAAACTCATGACTCATACTATGAAGGTATCGGAGAAAGGTATTGAGCAGAGATTAAGGTTGAACATGCAAATGATAGAAATCTAACTTGGTTTTATGTCAACGAGTTCAACCATGGAAGCAATATACTTATTAAGAAGATTGATGGAGAAATATTAGATATCTAAAATTTATATATGATTTTTATTGATTTAGAAAAGGCCTATGATAGAGTAGCGAGAAAGTATTATGGAAGGCTTTAGAAAAGAAAGGAGTTTATGTGACTTATATTTGGACAATAAAAAATATGTATGATGGGACTACAACTTGTATGAGAACACAAGGTAGAGCAATGAAGGATTTTTCCATAACCATAAGACTACACCAAGGTTTAGTTTTGAGCCCTTGTTAAACTTGGTATTAGATGTGCTCACTAAACATATCTAAGAGGCAGCACCAAGGTGTATACTTTTTGCTAATGATAATCCTTATTGGAGTTTTTAAAGAAGTAAACAAAAAATTATAAAGGTGGAAACAAGTTTTGAAGACATATGGTTTCCGTATAAGTTGAAGTAAAATAGAATATATGAAATGTAAATTTAGTTAAAGACGCATTGATTCTAGAATGGAAGTGAAATTTAGAAATCATTCCATATAAAAAGTCACTAGTTTTTAGTATTTAGGGATTATGATACAAAATCATGGAGAGATAGAGGGAAACTTAAATCATATAGTACAAGTTAGGTGGATGAAATGGAAGAAGACTTTAGGTGTTATTAGTGATAAAAAACTATCACTCAAACTTGAAGGAAAATTTTATTGCATAGTTACAAGACTTCTGTTATTGTATGGTACGGAATGTTGGATGATAAAAAATTAACATAAACAAAAATTCAACATTGTAGAAATAAGAATGTTATATTGAATGAGCGGACATATTAGAAACTATAAGATTAAGATTAATTACATTAGAGAAAAAGTTGAGATAACACCTATTGTAGAAAAGTTGGCAGAATTACACCTTTGGTGATTTGGTTATGTACAAAGAAGAGAATTAGATGTTCTTGTATGAAAAGTTGACTAGATAAAAGATAGTCTAATAATTAAAGGTAGGGGAGACAAAAAATAGTACAAAAAACTATTAAAATAGATTTAACTATAAATAATCTAATAGTATAAATGAGTCAAGATAGGATATATTGACATATAGTTGAATCTACTTAATGAAAAAAGACTTTATTTATTGTTATAATATGGTATGGTAGGATTGTGCTTTGTCTCCACATTTAAAGCTCAAAGGGCTGTTATGGACTTGAAAAAATTGTTCATAGGCCTTCACCTAACAAATCATTTGGGTTTGAATGGTCCTTGACAAAAGTGAGAGAGGAGCACCTAAATCTAATCACCTTTTCCTACTAGGCAACAAGTTCATGATAAACTAGAAGACAGATAGGAAAGGGAGTTGATAAACATTGCAAAAGGAAGAGAAGTGAAGTACATACTCAAGATCATTTACTCTAGTCCAAAAGCCAATACTTATAGTTATTAGTTGCGAAGGTTGAATGCTCTTCAATTATTGCTTTTGCATGACAAATTAAAGGGGCAAATTAATGCCAAGAAATTCTTGAAATGCAAGAGAAGAATATTTGTGTGCTTGTTAACTTCTTTTTTCTCAACTATAATTGAGATTTATTTATTTTTCTTAAACTTAGAGATTATTTTATACAAGAAGTCTCAAATTAACTATTTTAGGACTATAATACAAAATAATAGAAAAATAGAAAGAGATGTAAATTTAGGGACTATAATACAAAATAATGAACCTTAAAATCATTAAAATAACAAATAATCACAAAAGCTGGAACAAACAAATTATATTCAATTTTACTTTGATTGAGGAGAATGAAGGGGAAGAGAAGAGAAGAAAAGAAAATTTTGAAACTTTCTTTGTTTGGATTTTAAATTTTGAAGGGAAGGAAATTTGAAGATTTTGTACTAACGCTTAATTTTTCTCCTTCATTAATTTTAATTACTTTAAATTGAGAGATTTTGAAAGATTCAAATAAAAAGAAGAGAAAGCATCATTTAATTTTTTTTTTCTCTTCCTCTAATTTTCTGCCTTCGCTTTTCCTCCTTATTTCCAAACACCTGTGTGATGATTTCTCTTTTCCTTGTTTAGATTTTCTAAAATATCTCAATTTAAGATAATTAAAATTAACAAATAAAGAAGATTAAGGAGTTGTTGCATTTAGAGTTTAGGATTTAAGACCTAATAATATATCCATAGAGGTGTGGAAGACTTTAGGACCTATATATGGTTTTCATGTTAGGGAGGTTAATTATAGAGATGATATATTTATAAAAAAGATTAATAGAGAGATATCTAAGGACCTATATATGATTTTCATCAATTTAAAAAAGACTTATGATAGAGCACCAAAAGTGATATTATGAAAGGCTTTAGAAAAGAAAGGAATTCGTGTGACTTATATTGAGCAATCAAAGACATGTATGATGAGGCCATGACTTGTGTGGGAACACAAGGAGAGCCACAAAAGATTTACTTATAACTATAGGACTACATGAAGGTTCATCTTTGAGTCTTTATCTTTTTAGCTTGGTATATGTGTTCACTAAACATATCTAAGAGGTAGCACCAAGGTGTATATTTCTTCTGACGATATAGTCATTGTTGGAGATTCTAAAGAAGTAAATGAAAAATTAAAGAGGTGGAGATAAGCTTTAGACATATATGTTCTGTATAAGTTGTAGTAAAACAGAATATATAGAATGTAAATTTAGTAAAAAAGACACTAATTTTAAGATAAAGGTGAAATTTGGAGATCATTCTATACAAGCAATCACAAGTTTTAAGTATCTGGGAACAATAATCCAAAATAATAGAGAAATAGAGAGACGTAAATCATAGAGTTCAATCTGGGTGGATAGAATAGATGAAGGTTTCAAGTGTTATTTGTGATAGAAAAATAAGACAAAAAATTTTATCTTATAACTATAAGACCTATATTGTTGTATCGTACTAAATGTTGGGCGATAAAAAATCAATATGAAGAAAAATTTAAAATTGCAGAAATAAGAATGTTGTGTTGGATTAGTGGTTACACTTAAAAAAATATGATTAGGAATGAGTACATTAGAGAGAGTTGAGGTAGTGTCTATCATAAAAAAGTTAGTAAAAACACATCTTAGGTGGTATGATCATGTACAAAAGAGATTATTAGAAGCTCCTCTACAAAGATTTTATCAAATAGAAGATAGTTCAATAATTAAAGGTCAAGGAAGACCAAAGAAAACGATAGAAGAAATTATTAGGATAAATTTAACTATTAATAACTTAACTATAAAAAATGAGCAAAGATAGAATATATTGGCACCATTTGATCCATATAGTCAATCCCACTTAGTAGGAAAAGACTTTGTTTTTTGTTGTTATTGTAAAGAAGGTTAAAGAGGGTTAACGTAAAATTTTTCAATTTTTTTTCGCTTAAAATTTTAAAAATCAAACAAGAGAAAGGTTTATAAATTTTCTTTCCTTCCCTTTCCTTTTCTTCCATTGTCTCCCATCCAAATAAACCCTAAGGATGTGTATGGATTGAGGAGAATGGAGGATAAAGGAAGGGAAGAGAATTTTAAAACCTTTCTTTTGTTTGAATTTCTAAATTTTGCAGAAAAAAAAAAAATCAGAATTTTGTACTAACTCTCCTTAATTTTTCTTTTTCATTAATTTCAATTACTTTAAATTAGAGAATTTTAGAATATCCAAATAAGGGGTAGAGAAACTATCATTTAACTTTTTCTTCCTCCCCTTCCCCTTTATTGCCAAACACATCTTAAGGGTGTGTGTAGGAAGGGAAAAAAATGAAGGAGAAAGGAGGGAAAGAGAAGAAAAGAAAATAACGTTCTCTTTGTTTAGATCTTAAATATTTGGGAAAAAAAAAATTAAAACTTTGTATTAATCCTACTTAATATTTTTTCTTTATTAATTTTAATTATTTTAAATTGAGATTATTTTTAGAAACTCTAAACAAAAAAAAAAAAATAACACTTAACTTTTTATTTCTTTTCTTATTTTAATTCCTTCTCTTTCCTTCCTTTTCTTGTTCCCAAACACACTCTTGCTATAAACTTATGATACCTCGTTGTGTTTCATTTCTCTGTTATGCAGATTTGTCCTATATGCTCAGTTAAAGTTGCACGGGACATGCTAAGTCACATAACGCTGCAGCATGGGCACTTGTTTAAGATATCCTTTACACTGATTTGTTTTAGCTGAATTTGTTAACTTGTAGTCTTGTATAACTGATGGATTGCTCACCAAGTGAGAAGTAATGGTCATTGTTTCCCTTAACTAAGGATTACTTGCAGAGAAGACGCAGGTTACGAAGAGTTGCTATTCCTAACAGTCAAGCATTGTCCCTTTTGGGTCGTGACCTGCGTGAGGCTCATTTACAAGTGCTTCTTGGCAGTGCCGGCAGCAGTGGATATCGGTCAAGCAGTAACAATGTACCTAATGCAGCTACTGATCCATTCCTGTCCTCTCTTATTTTGAATTTCCCTGCTTCTGAAGCAGAAGAGATTTCAAAAACTGGGGTACCAAGTGCTGAAGATTCTTCTGTAACGAATACAACACCTGCACATATTTGGGAATCAAGGTACTCTGAATTTGTTGGTTCCATTATGTATGTTTGAAAAAGAGATTTGTATGCTACCCAAAGACCTCTTTTTGTGCATGGCTCTTGGATCACTTGCACAGGACACTGCTAGTGTTGAGTTGTTGTGACAAAAAGAGGTGTAAGAAGCATTACTTTTATTTTTGCCAAATGCATGCATGCTTTAACACCATTTGTTTGAAAGCGAATTCTTTGAAGTGTGCAATTTGTAAAGTGCATGAAATGTACTATTTTATACATTAATTCGCTTACAAGTTAATGTAGAAAATCAGTGCACTTCATGCACTTCGCCTGATGTGCAATTTAGAGGATTTGAATCCCATTTGTTTGTTTATCACACTGTCTTTGCCTGCAGTTTTGATGCCTCCTTGAGTACTGAAGAGCGAGAGAAGAGGATGAGACAAGCTGCTGGGAGATCTGGTTTTGTGCAGGATTTGTTCCTTTCGACTTTGTTAGGTAACTAATGAAGCTGTAAGTTTCGTAGAGAAAGAATAATCTAATGTGAGATCCATCTTTAAGGATCTTATTTAAGGATAACCTCCTGAGGGATATGGTGGTTACATAACAAGCCATGTAAGCCTTACTAGGATATTGAGGCAGCACTTTGGACACAAGTGCTTGACGATAATTATCCAGTTATCCCAACCTTGTAAGCACCATTTCCGACAGAGATGTATTACTTTCTTGAAAAACACTTGTACCTTATAAATGACAATTTATGGATTAGATGTTGCTATTATGAATGGAATGTCCAATGCTCCGTTTGAATCCAAAGGAAGCAGATGATCTGAAGAACTCAAAATGTTCCTTGTAATGAATCATTTTTATTTATGGTTTCATACACTTGCCTTCGAGTTAGATTTAGCATTGTTTAAACCACGCATTTCATTACTGAAGCTGTATTTTCAAGGCATGATCGAAAGTGTTAATGGACAAATCACTGATTAGTATCTCACTATTAGTCTATCTTGATTTTGATTTCATGCTTGCACTTTCATTAAGCAATGTGATTGAAGCCTGAGCTTCATTTCATTGAGCAGGGGTTTGTCAGCTGTATCAAATTTAGCTTCAAATGCGAGATATGGGCTACAAATGTTATATGGCTGCAAAAGTCCATGTTTCCCTTCCTCTCCTTTTATTTTAAAATTTTACATTTAAAAATTTAAAATTTTATCTATTTTAATTAAAATACATTTAATAATATTATTAAATTTTATAAAAAGATTATAATTTATTAAAATTTTTTATTTATTTTGATTTAAAAATAAGAAATTTTTATATTAATTAAATACTATTTAATTATATAAATAACAAATATAAAAATATTTTAGTTCAAATAGATAAAATTTTAAGTTTTTTTAATCTTTTAAAAGAAGTGAATATAATTTTTTAAAATAAAAAAGAGAAGAGTATAATTTTAAAATTTTTTAAAAAAGTATAATTTCCTCTTTAAAATTAGAATAGTGGTGATGAATAAACTATCAATTTGTTTCTTTATTTTACTCTTTATTTTATTTTTTCTCAAACAATCACGAAAACATGAATATTCATAGCATGATATGAGTAAAAGACATACATACCCAATAAAAAAAATACAGAAAGAACAAATATGTACTTCTCAGAGTAGTAAATAACAAGAGTAAAAACAATTGTTAGATTTAATACTTTAAA
Source organism: Senna siamea (assembly GCA_031216115.1). Lineage (NCBI taxonomy): Eukaryota > Viridiplantae > Streptophyta > Magnoliopsida > Fabales > Fabaceae > Senna > Senna siamea. The sequence goes on along the minus strand of CM062355.1, from coordinate 16,420,125 downwards.
GATCACATCAAATATTACATTAATAAAGACAAATTAAATATTATTTATTTTATTTACTTATTTTAAATTAATATATTATTTTTTAATCACTTTTTATCTCTTTTTTCATCCACCTATACACACATTCTCTTTCTTTCAATTAATCATCCAATTACCTATATGTCTCAATTTTGGATCTTTTGCTTGCCACTTTCTGTTTAAAATGTGTTTTAATATGTTTAAATAATTAATTTAAAAAAAGTTATAGTAGCAATATTTTTTGTTGCAAGAAATTTTAGCAGCGGAAAAAACCGCCGCTAAAAGTGCCGGGTGAGAAAACCAAGCAAAATATCCGGACGCATATGTCCCTCCGTTTCTTTGTTTTTAGTTTTCTATTCCCAATGTTCACCTACACGTACATCTCTTAATTTTGCTGTTCAAATAACTTCTTAAACTTCAACTTTTTTTCAGCTTCACTCTCCTTTTTTTTTTTTTTTTTTTCATCTTTACTCTTTTTTTTGTTTTTCTCTATATTATAATTTTTAGATTTAGATCAATTATTAATTCAGTAAAAAATTTGAATCATCATCCAATCATTAAGTCACTATTATTTTTCACTTTTCTTCTCATTTATCTGTTTCTTTTTTTTTTTTTTTCTATTTCTACCACATTATTTCTTAGGTAACATTTTCATCTTTTTTTTCTTTTTCAATGTGACGTCCTAGGACTCTTTTTGTTCTTCATCTTCTTACCTACCTATCTCTCTTCTTTGGAGTCCTTCTCAAATGCACAAAGTTGCTGCTTGAAGAAAAAAGTTGTTGTCTCCTTCTCTTCCTCTTCCGCCTCTTTCTCCTCCTCCTCCTCCTCCTCCTCCTCCTCCTCCTTCTTCTTCTTTCTTCTCTTCTTTCTTCATCTTCTTCTTCAACTGCTGCGAGAAGAAAAAAACTACAACAGGAAGGAAAAACATCGTTGACAGTCCTACGAGATACTGCATTTTCAATAAAACAAGATGGGCCACGATGGTCGATGAGTCACTGGTTTTTAATAAAATCGGTGGGTCAATCCAAGTTGATTACAAATCGGTCGAACTGAGAGACCCAAACTGATCTGGTGACAAGGTGACGTAGCTCGCATGAAGTAGCTCACGATTTTTCGGTTAAAGAGGCAGCAAATCTTTACTTGTTAATTAAAGATATTGTAATACAAATTATGATACAGTCCAGTGTAATTCCATGGCGAATTATTTTTGTGGCATGGATCCCAATTCCCATGTGACTAATTATGTCTTCAGACTGAAGGTGAAGTCGTGGGACCACCAACAACTTCACAGAAGAGTAAATTAAACACTTAGATCAGTAGCATGGTAATCTGAGGAATAAAAGAATTATGTTTATCATCCAATTATTATCCGTACCGTCCTTTATTTGTCCCAAAAAATGACGCAAATTAGGAAAAAAAAAAAAAAAACACAAACACATATACGCACATACAAACAGAGAAGTATTAAAACAACACATTTTATCTCTGATGTAAAGTTTCAGGAAGTGTTACTGTTGGTCAACCTTGGACCTCATGTATGAGGGTTCTAATTTCTGATATTTGCGTAGAGTCTTCTCTTTGGATTAAGCTCTTGACTTCTTTAACATCTTTTCTGTACTTCTGTATCGATTATATGCTATCATGAAGCAATCTATGTAAAACTACTGATTTAGTATTTTTTTCAATACAAAGGGATATTAGATGTGCAAATATATTGGTGGACGTAAGTGGATCTATCGTGAGCACCTTCAACATAACATGAGCTCCTTCACGATTTCGGCCAAAGGCCACTGACGAAATTGCGTTGACAGAATCATGTTGATCAGAATTTGCATTAATCAGATGAAGAACTAAACCTGCCTTGATTTACTGCCCTAAATCTCGTTATTCAGATGAAGAATTAAGGCTGCGTTTCGTCCTCGCTTTCATCAGATCATGATGCAAGAACTCTGGATTTCCTTGCAATAGCGGAACACTACATTTCAGCCTGTGTTTTCTATTTTTTATTTTAGAAAATGACTTATCTGATGTCCATGTCACATTAGCAAAATTGTTAGTCTTAATTGACAGTAAATAATACAAAGATAAAATTATGACACAATATATCTTTTAAAAATTAAATTAAATATTTTTAGACTAAACTAAAATAAATTGAATTTTTCAGAAATTGATAAAATAATTTATTCAAAATAAATTATAAAAGAGTGGAGTATAATTTTAATTAAAATTTAAAAGTACATCAAATATAGTTTAAATTTTTAAAATATAAATTATAAAATAATTATTATATTTTAAAGTAATAAAAATTTATTTAATTATAATCTATTTTAAATTGTAAGTGTCTTTACTTTCTCTTTCTTCCTCTTTACATTTTATTTTATATATATAATACATAATTTGAAAATTTTCAAAGTATTATAATATAAATTATTATTATTAGTTGATTTAATTTTTTTGAAATTAATTGGAGTGGAATGAAGAAGAGAAGGTAGAGAATCAGAAGAAAATGACAGAAACATGGACGACTGCGACCCAACTCTCTTGTCTTGACCGCTGCCTCCACCGACTTCATGAGTTTCAGGTGGTGGTTACTTGTTCCTCCTCTCTGGCTTGGCAACTAGTTGATAAACTGACTACTTCTCAATTATCCATAATTTCTATATATATATTTGCCATCATCTAACCCTCTGCCATTAACGAATGATCTTATTTTCCTTCAATGAATCTCTCTCCCTCTACCCTAAATTGATCGAGTTCATTCCTCTATTAAACTTGTCCACGTTGCATATCAGTCTAATTTCCCTATAATCCCCGTTTGGCATTTTCAATGCTTTAATTCACTAAAAATTGATTGTGAGAATCCTGTGAGATTTATTTATTGAATTAATACAGATTCAGATAGTTGTAGATACAGTCATAAATATTATGATGATAAAATTTGAGGATAGTATCTGGTTCTATTTTGTTAAATAGTGGGTAGGTGGTAATTGGTAAATAAAACCCAAACCAAAAGGTAATGATCGCCGCGGTTTTGGCTAGTGAGGATTCTCAGGTACATTTTGCAGACACGTATGGAGCTCGTCCACAACCCTTTTCAAAACTGAAACGCCTAAACTTTTAACTCTCACATCCCTTAGCACCTGCATGCCCATCCAAGCCGTAGCTCTAACCGTAAGTTTCTTGGTATAAATACAAACCAACCACAAGAAAAGACACATTGACACATCCATAAGCAATAGAGAGCGATGGAGCAACAACAGTTAATTAGAGTAGGAGGAGTTGGTGGTTGTGGTGGCGGTGGTGGTGGTGGTGGCGGTGAAGGTGGAGGAGGGGACAGGAATAAGAAATCTCAGCCTCAGCGTCCACCACCACACCCACCTCACCTGAGATGCCCACGCTGTGAGTCTATGAACACTAAGTTTTGCTATTACAACAATTATAGCCTCTCGCAGCCTCGGTACCTCTGCAAATCATGTAAAAGGTACTGGACTCATGGTGGAACAATTAGAAACGTGCCCATCGGTGGTGGTTGTCGAAAGGTGAAGCGTGCCAAAATCACGCCATCCTCTTCCTCTGAGAATAGCCGCTCACAGTTGCAGTCTCCGTCAAAAGAGATGGTCCCAACGCAACCAAATTTGACGTCGACGGTGATAAGGCCCCAAGACTCTTCTGCCGCCTTGGGTCCTTCTTCTCCGTCAATTCCTCCAGTTAGTTCATTTTATCTAAATGGTGGGTATTTATCGTCTCTGGCGGCGATTAATTCACTGAACCCCTCACCTCCTTTCAATTCGTCTCTGAATCTTGAGGCTCATGCTATGGCTCCTTCCAATTTGAGTCTTCTTTCTGGGTTTAATGCTGTGTCTGTTGACTCACAGCCTCAAATTCCTCCCTCGCAATTTTACCAAGCTGGAAACACAGTGACAGAGGGAGAATCTCTGTATACAGTAGAACAAGGTTTGATTCAAACAAGCTTGATGGGTAATATCAATTCTGCTTCTCACCATGATTGGTCCCAAACCTTCTTCACTAATGATAACCTTAGGACCCCTGATGCCTCTTTGTGGAGTACTACCAATGCCACTTCCATTGGTGATATTTCTAAGAGTACTGATCTGAATGCTGGATCTTCTTCTTTAATCCCAAATCAATTGCCTGACCTGCCAGGGTTTGGCCCTCCCCCATGATGTATTTCAGTTGTTACATCCTAGCAGAAAATCCGGCGATGAAAGGCATGGTTCTGAGCAATTTATCTTCATCTGTTTAATTTCATTTCGGCATATATGGAAATAAAGGATCTTAGCAGTGTATGGTGATGCGATTGTTTGTGTAAACAGATAACGACAGTAAAGAATTTTGTGACGTCGGACTAAAATGTGAATTAGCAAGTGATGGAATATATCTTACTCAATTAATTGAATATATCAATATCATATCTAAGACTTTGTTTATTATTATTGTTTTTTACTTCCTAATAATTTAAGAGATGTCTAGATTGCGAGTTTAAATGAAATTACTAGTCTCAATTTATGTGTATATTTATGGTCAATATTTTTGTCAATCCCTTTTAATTCTAATAGATTGATAATTCATTACCAATCCTTTAAACTTTAAATTTATGGCTTTTGACGCATTTATTTTTAAAAGTAATTTTTTCTTTGTTTTTGAAAATGAAAAAAGTTTTAAAAAAATGTTGGGTGAGACATTTTTCAAACATACATTCCAAAAATTATTTTTCAAAATACTATTTTAAAAATAGCAAGAAAAAAAAGGAACTTTTTATTTGTCGTCCAAACAATCCTTTCTACAAACATTTGAAATGCGATGGCTTAATCACTTGTAAATAAGAATCTCATTAATGGTAATCTCATAAACATGATCACATAACTTTTTATAAAAGATAAGTAATTGTTATATGGATTGCCTTTATGTTGCAATATGTCTAAGTCCTAGACACGGTTGAAGCTATGATGCTCCGCTGAATCTCTGTGAAACTGGTGTGGAAAACCTCTTTTCATGCAACTTCTCCGTTGTTTTTTTATTCTTTTCCTCAACCAGCTGGCTTCTCTCTCTTGTTATGGGTCATTTTTACATTTTTTTATCATTATATCCCTTGTATATGGTAATTGCAATATGATTCGCCCAACCCAAATCAAACCTTACTATATATGACGATAATAAGAAAAACGAATCCACAAAAGAATTATATTGTTATTTTTTAAGAAATAATAAAATTTTTTTATTTGGTGAAAATATATTGTTATTTATTAATGTAGATTTGTAATGAATTCTAATCATATTCAACTATTTTTTTTATATTTTTCTGACATTATATTTGGTTAATGCTATCAAATATTAGCATTTTATATATATTTTATTATTTTTTTTCTTTTAATATTTTTATCCTTACGAGTGAGTAAACTTAATTAGTCTTATAGCAACTAGAAATTTCAAATGTAAGATATATAGCTTTTTGGGGGCAAAACATTTTGTTTGTAGATATTATGGTTGATGAGCAGGTTAACAAAGGGAACATGTAAAATGTTGTATTTTTTAACTAAAATATGGAAAGAATGTGAGAAACTCTGAATGCAATAGCTGGTCATGCATTTATTTTTAAGGTTTGGAAACCACTTTCAAATTATGGGGTCCACACAAGAAATTTTTTTCCTGATAATCTAGTCAAAGGTAAACTATTTAAGAGAATCATTAGATAAGTCTCTTATAATAACTTACTTATCCTAAGAAACTCTTAATGGAGCATAGCTTCTGTCTCATTTATGGTCTGAATTTTTGTCAATCCCTTTTAATTTGAATGGATTTCACTATCAATCCTTTTAACTTTAAATTCATGACGTATGTCATATTTACTATATTTTTGATTTTTTTAAAACTAAAAAAAAGTTAAACATGCATTCTAAAAATTATTTGTCAGAATACTATTTTGAAAATAAGAACAAAAAAGAAACGTTTTATGTGTCATAATCTTTTCTAAAAACATCTGAAATGCAATGGCTCACATGTAAATAAGAAATCTCATTAATGGCAATCTCATAAATATGATCACAACTTTTTATAAGAGATAACAAATTGTTATTTATATGTATTGTCGTTATCTTGAAATATTTCTAAGTCCTAGAGACGGTTGAAACTATGCTCGGCTGAATCTTTGTGAAACTGATGTGGAAAACTTCATTTCATGAAACTTCTCCGTCGTTTTTTATTCTTCTTTTCCGCAACTTGTTTTCTCTCTCTTGTTATGAGTCATTTTTACATTTTTTTAATTATTATATCTCTTATATATGGTGATTCGATTTTATTCCCCAACCCAAATCTAAACCTTACCATGACAATAATAAGAAAAAGGAATCCACAGAAAAAATATATTGTTATTTATTAATAACAAATACATTTTTTATTAGCTGAAAAATATTGTTATTTATTAATGTAGATTAGTAATGAATTCTACTCATATTTCAACTATTTTATTATTTTTTGGTGAAATTATATTTGGTTAATGCTATCAAATATTATAATTTTATATATTTTTTATGTCAAATATTTTTAGTTTGTTTTCTTCCAATAATTTTATCCTTATGTGTGACTAGACTTAATTAGTCTTATTTTCTCTTTCTATATAGAAAAATTCTCGGTACATATATTATATTATTTTATTTATGCAATAACCAATAATATTTTCAAATGTAGGATAGAATCTGTGAAAGTTGAAATGTAACATAGCTTTCTTTGGGCAAAATAAATGGTTAAAGATTTTTATTGATATTATGGTTGATGAGGTTAACAAAGGGGATATGAAAAATGGTGTATTTTAAACTAAAATATAGAAAGACTGCTAGAAACTCTCAAAGTAATGGCTGGTCATGCATTCACTTTAAAACAAATCAAGAAAAAAGTTTAATAGGTTGGGAATATAGCTTGAGCAAGCCCAATAAATTTAAAACTTTCTTTTTTAATTTATACCTTCCGAAATTGGCTTTTAAATGGGTTCACAAATCCAAAATTTAAGAATTTAACTTTTCTTTGACCTTGGTTGGAAATTTACTATCTGTATCTAATCTCCGATTTCAATTTTAACTTTTGCCTGGTTGTTAATTAATTCCTTTATTTTTATAAAGTGATTTCTTGGAGTCTTTTCTCAAAAGTTGGGTATAGATCTACTACACGAAGCAAAAAATAAAATAGTCATACAGTCAAGTAGTACATAGCTTAGTTTATATACATATAAATAGTACAAACTTTACATTTACAAGTACTAGCAAAATTCCAACATCTAAATATATACACTACTCAAGTTTTTTTTTGAACACCATATTTTGTTTTGGTTATTTTTAAAAATATAATTAAAAATATATAAGATAAAAAATAATTCACATAATAGGCTTTAAAATTGTACTTTTACTATTAAAATGTCAAAAAATATTATATAATAAAAAAATAGAGAGGAAAAAAGAGAAAATGGGAAGGAGGCTTTACGCAATCGCCACCAACAATAGGCAAATAGCATAATGTTGGAATGTAGAACCTAGAAAAGAAACACTTTAGGAGAAACAAGAATGGAGAAAAATTGGGAGTCATATGAAAAGGATGGGAAAAACGTTAGGTTCCCCCCCCCCCCCCCTTTGTATATATTTCCTCTTATTCCCTTTCAGAAAGGGAGATGGTGAGACAGAGGAAGAGTGAAGGTTGAGCATTTCACCATACCCTGAACATTGTTCACCCTTCCCATTGCTACAATAGCTATCAGCCAAAGAGAATCGCCACTGTTGCCTCGCTAGATGACGATTGAAGAAATCGCAAACTACGCCATTACTCCTCATCTGCACTTTTGTTTGTTCCTCTTGGTTTAGCCGAGAGAGGTGTAACATCCCACTTTTACAAGTCTCATTTAGTATAGTACAAATATATCTTTCCATAGGAGTGGTGCGCTACTACTTTATTGTTTACTTGTGTACATTTTTAATATTTACCAAGATTATTATTTGGTTGAATTTCGATTTGGGGTTTTACTCTCATGTATCTCACTTTATTACATTTCATCAGCAGAAGCTATCTAATGAAATCAACAAACACATAAAAAAGTAGTATACTCATATGGACAATTATAATATTATATAATATCTTTATAAAACAAAAAATAGCGAGAGCTTTGAAGATGACAAGTCCATCTCAAGGAGACCACTAACCTGCTAGTGGATAAGTTCTATTCATCATACTTATATATATATAAACTTTCTAAAAATTTACCTTCCTATGGCTGCCAGACAAAATATCAGCCTTATCTTAGCTTTTCCAAAACATCCTAAGCTAAGGGTAGGAATAGGAAATCTATACATTAGTCTACATACACACACACACATACATATTTGTCAAAATATATACATAACCACCAACATGCTTTAGCCCATAGGAGTCCTTGTCATAACCCACAAAATCACCTTCTTGACAAACAAAAAATACCTCACTTTAGCCACGTGGACAATGTCCACTTCTATCTCCATAAATATGATATACCTAGCCATCTGGACATATCAACGCACTAGTGAAATAATTTTAGTAATCAAACAAACCAATTTTAAATTATCATTGAAAGTACTAGCCATGATTACACCAAACTATGCATTCTTAGTTCAATTTCAAAATCATTACATGTATTGGATGTCATGCAATACCATGTTATGCCATATACTCATGAAATGCATTGTGAGCAATTTAAACAAATATCTTTATGGGTATGCTTAGCATGTTCCTCAATGAATATAGTAATATGAAAATTCACAATTATGGCCAAGGAATAATACATCTCAATAATTCAAACAAGCATATAAGCCAATCATCTCCATAAACTGAGATGGGGGGGGACTTGCTGTTTGACAATCCCTAGAAATTTGTTGCCGAAAGAAACACACCAATGGTAATAGTCTTTCTATTAACCATAACGTATCGTTTGTTCTAGAACCCATTGACTGAGATTTTTGTGTGGCCCTAGCCTTATAACCACCAAGTCATACCCTATAATAGTCTAGGATCACCATCCTATTGATGCATCATGTCCTCTCACTAGATCATTGCCTCTCTCTTGGACAAATGACACCCATAACGTCCTCTTGACTAGTCAATGCTGCATAATAATCATCATCCTTAATCGATTAATCATTTTCTAGATACAAAATTCACTAATATATATACTAGGATGATATGTTCTAGGTCATAGTATGTTTAACTCGAAGTAAGTAACTCCATGGCCACTAGAGTACACTAACTTAGGGTTAACAATCAACACGATGTTTTTAAAATATTTATAGGATTGAATGGATGTTTTACCATCTTGATTTATGGTTTAATAGTGGAACTCGTGATGCTTTTCCTATACTGAATACTAGTTATTCAATCCAAAACCTATCTATCCCTTATGCAAATGTTAGAAATACTTTTAGCTCTCTTTTTTTGTTATTTCTTCTTAACTTATTGTCCTATAATACTCTCATATGTTCCTATTCATTATTTGAGTGGTATTCTTGCCTCATTGCTATGCTATATAGATATTTAAGTTTGTTTCTCACTATGCTTGACAGAGGCTTACCAATCGACTACTAGAAACCTGACAGCCAACTAATAGCTCTCAGTCTGACATAAGACTTGTAACTCAAGAGCTAGTAGTTGACCAATAGGAGGCTATCGGTCGACTACTAGTTCTTAAGTTTTTAAGTAATTTAGAACATGGCAATCGATTGGTCATGGCCTAAAAGTCAACTTTTGAGTTTTGAACCCAATTTCTAAGCAAAGGTAAAACATGATAGTCGACTATCAAGGTTTTTAAGTCAACTATTATATTATACTCTATTATGAAAAGCTACGATTTGGTTCTATTTCACCCTAAAATTATGCATTTAGATTCCAAATAAAAGCTTAGAATTATTCCCTACACTTATGTGCATATCATAGTTAAAAAACAAAGAAATTCCAGGCTACATCTAACTAAAACTAAGAATTTCACTAATTGGAAGAAAGAGAAGCAACCTACTCAAATTTAATCTTTTTTTTAGTCATTAGAGGTACATTGAACCATTAAAATGCATACATTCAATTTCAATAAAGTTAAGAATGCAAGTTTCAAGCCCTGATATACAATAAAACTATATATTTAAATTCAACTCATCAAGTTCAACCATATTTTCCAAATACTTAGAATAAGGCATCGGATTGCTTGATTACCTCTATTCACAGCTTAAAATTGTGCATTGGATGTCACATATGGAGTTTGGGATTACTTCTTATTTGATTTCTTTGGTCCTTCTTCAATTTTCTCCTCTAATATTTCTCGGTTCCTCTCTCTCTCTCAAATGTATTTTCTTTCTCTAGCTTTAGATTTTCTAAAGCATTTCTCTCCCCTTTCACACACACACACATACAAACATATATGTTGGGTAGTTTCTAGGGTTTATTTTGAAAGTAATTGTAAAATGGTCCCTAGGGCAACTTTTACAAATTTTTAAACCTTTGGCAAAATTTTCCACCCTATGCCACATCTTAAATGGCCTGAAAGTTAGGAATTATTTTAACATGTTTCACTACCCTTCTAACAATTTTTGGGCATGTTAAAAATTCAAATATAAACACTTTGTCTATTGAGATTCATTATCAATTATTTTCAATCTTTTAAAAGAATTTTAGCATGCTAGAGTTTGTTTTGAAAATTTGTGCATTGGGGAAGACTTTAACTTACTTTCATAGCCTTCTAAGGGTAATTTAACATAATAAAGTTCTTATTTGGACATGTAAAGCATTCAGGATGTCTTCAATAATTTTCATGGTGCATGGAAATATGCTAAAACATTGATTTAAGTGATGGAAATATGGGTCAATGTAGTTTGTGACTTGATTTTGATTTGAAGCTTGAGTTATGAAGTTACTCACATTTGCCACCATTCTTTTTTTTTTGAAGTTGTCTATTTTTATGTGTTGTTATCTTTCTTAAGTCTTTGATATATATAATTCTATTTCAAAAATCTCAAAAAAGCACAAAACAAAGAATGAAGAGAGTAGGAACAATTGAATGACATGACTTATAAATTAAAACACACTAACCAATCTCTCAAATTGTTTTTTTTAAGAATCCATGTTAATCATCTACTCCTTTCTCTTTTCACAAAAATTACATCATTCCAACCAACTGACTTCATTGTTTTTGTGTTGAAATATGTGGACTTAATTTGATCCCAATTATTAGGCATGTAGGACCTAGCCTATTATCTTAGGTCAAGTTTGTCTTGTAAATATACTTTTTTAATTAAATTTTCTTATTTGATTTGTCTTTACTTTTTCTTGGTTTTCCATTTTTCTTGCATGTCAATGTTGTGTTAAGAAAAATTTCTCGCATAGGGATCTTTCTCAAGCTCTTTCCTTGTCATTTGTGTGCTTTACATGTGTAGCTTTATCTAGGTGTATCATTGTCAACTGCAATATTTATTAGAAACTCCCGATGATTCACTTTCTAGTGATAAGAGAATTGTTATGTTTTTGTGATGTTGTAGTATTGTGATTGTTTTCAATCAATTTGAACATGTCCTCAAGGAACTAAACTTTCAACTTGAGAAAGTGAGTGAGAGAGAACATATTATTGTTCAAGTGGATTCTGTTTGTTGTTTGCTCAAGAGGATTCACCTTTCAAATTGGTGATAAGGATTTGTTTTGTTGCTTGTTTTGTCTTTATGTGTTGTTTTGTTTTCAATTCATTTGAACATGTTCCCAATGACCTAAACTTTTAACTTGAGAAAGTGAGTGAGAGTGAATCTATTATTGATCAAATGGATTATTTTTGTATTTATGTGATTACCACTTGTATTCTTGTGAATTCATCAATTTTAGCCAATAAAATTAATGATAAATAATAAGTTGGAATTTTTTTTGTCATTATTTTGTAGTTCATATATAGATTCTTGATAAGTGGAATTCAACGATATACAATTGACCAATAGAAATTTGTACTAAATATTTAAGTATTTAGTGCACATTTCTATCTTTGTGTTTATCTTCCATTTTGTTTTGGTTTGAATTTAATTGTCACATTTCTTGATTTTTGTGTTTTGATTTTGATGCATAGAGCTAAAGACTAATTCAAAGTTCAATTGTGCTTTGTGTGTGTTTAGATATTTATCCTTTCAGTGGTAGCTCCTCTTTTATTTTTCTTTATTATGATTTTCTATTTATAAAAGGGGATAAACAAAATAAGTTTTAACCAAGTTAGTGTTTTGCAAATTTATCTTTGGATAAGCATAATTTGTATAAGTATTGTGAGGCATCTAACACCTTCTCCACACTCAATTGACTCTCAAACTCATCTGTGTTTTATGAACAAGTTTTCTTTTGTTTACTTACCTTATTCTTTTCCTTAAAATGAATTTTCCAAAACTTTCTCTTTAAAATAAAAATTTTGGTGGCGGCTCTTTTTTTTTTTTTTTTCAAAATGTGTTTTTTAAAATCAAACTTTTTTTTTACACCACTCATGTTACATTTTCCCTTTAAGTTTCATGTGAGATAATGATGATGAATGCTTATTCATGTCCATGGCTTTTCATGCTTTGATTTTATATGAAATTTTTTTTCATTCTTTATAAAGAATTTGTCTGCCTTGTAGTGTTCTTCTCCAATGTGCTTATTGTTCCAAGATCTTTTAACTAAAATATCTTTGGGCAATCATCTAGAAATTCCAAAAATGGCTTTTGAAATAGGTTTTTATTTATTTATTTAGGATCTTCTTGTAAGTTAGTTTATTGGCTTTCAATCCTTTTAATAAACAGGTTGGAGGATTGATGAAAAGAAATTTCTAAAAGATGTAACACCTAAATCCTACAATTCATTTTAGTTATTCAATTAATATATGTGTGTGTGTGTGTGTGTGTATAATACACATACTATAAGACAAATGAGTTATTACTATTATCTTTACTCGAGTTTTTTTTAACTTTTATCAAGTTATTTAAATTAATGAAGTTTTTTATTTGGGTTACTATACTTAGGTATTTCACATGCTTCATTTATATTTTTAGTTACCAGAAACTAATAAATGAAACAAAAACACATAAAGTGAGCTTTTAATATATATATATATATATATGCACCATAATTGATAGCCTATTTATGATAATACTATAATTTAAAATTACTGTTATTGACTGACAATAATCCAAGTAATAGAAAGGGTTCTACCCTCTTTCATGTAGAATTTCTATTATAGAGCACAACACAAAGGTGCTTATACCTTCTTCCTTCATATTATTGCAACACGGCCTTCCTTCATTTCCTACATGAGGCGTACCAAACTTTTGTGTTCTAATATTATCACAAACAATATCTCTTATAGGATTATAGTTATTGGAACATGATAACACTACTCCTTAATTTCTATATAAGTTAGTTACAGAACATACATTTGTGTTGTTCTATTCTTAATAAATTTGTTGGAGGTTATTTTGAAGGAATTTTAGAAATAAGGAAACAAATATAGGGATTTTTCATAACATAAGTAGATAAGATATTCAAAGCTTTATTTCTCGATGATCCTTCTTTGTATATTAAATGGATATTTATAGAGTTCTTCTATTCTGACTATGGTTACATGACTACCACTTACTACAATTACTTTTTTAAACTATGGTTACTTTTTGACAAAATTTTTAAACTATAGTTACTTTTTCAAGCTATGGTTACTTTGTACAATAATTGTCTTCGATAGATAATCTTTGTTTGTCATTAGTCCAATAGGTTGATATTGATCTAAGGTTCTTCATAATCTTGAGCTTTCTTTTTCTCTATCCTTGCAATAATTACATCTATGATTGGTATATCCAGATAATGCTTGGCATATTCATTTCTTTGTTCTTTCTAGGTTGTCTATATTATTGGTTTTTATCCTTTTGTACCATGAAAAGAAATTCTTGGTAAGCTTGCTTACTCTTTCGATCAAATATATACAAGTTGTTGGGCCTGTGTAGTAGGTTCATTAGGCTTCTTCTGATGATGTTATTGTTCTATTCATTTCTTGAAAAAAATAATCAACATTTCTTGAGCTTGAATATTTGATAGGAAGTCTTGTTCATCTTCAATGTCTTGTTTCTCTTCTTCCTCATACTCAAAGGTTTTTGTAGTTCCAAACTTGATAAGACTAATTGGAGGATAAAAATTTTTTAAAGTTATTTCTGCTATGGTGGAATAACATCTGATATATATTCTGTATTGGGTTACAATCCAAAAATAATGTTTTTCTACTTCTTGCATTGATTTCAATAGTTGAGAAATTTCTTCCATATTATTTAAAGGGTATATTATCTGGATAAGGCTAAAGTTGTATAATGTTTTTACTAATTCGGGATTAGTTCCTGGATGAATAATTGCTTTATTAAAGGCATAATGGAAAACATATTTGATGCTTTGTGAAGATATTGACAAATGGTTGAGTTTATGAATAACGAGTCTCAAGAATTTATAGTTTTTTATTCTTGGAATTGGGACCTTTCTAGAAATTTTTTAGGCTATTGCAGGAACAACTATTGGTTGATGGGGATGAAGATGGGTTATTGGATTCTTGGCTTTTTTTATATTTGGCTTCATATTGTGCTTTTAATATTTTTGTAAAGGGTTTTAGAAACTTTATGTCTTCGTTTTGATTATATTTGGAAGTTGCTGTATCTTCTTATTGATAATATTTGTCTTGTACCTACATATTTGTATTCTAGCTTTCCAAGCACAATACTCGTTTATTCAATTCTTTATTGTACATAAAGAGCACTTAATGAAAATTAATGTTATTAATATTAGTTGTAATTTGGCCTTGCAGAAAGCTCATATTCATTTCTAAGATATTGAGCTTCATGATTACTTGTTCAAGAGTAAATAGTCCTCTTTCTTGACTATCAGTCAAGTTACTAGTATGTTCTTTATTTGGTTCCATCTGCTCAAAAAATCAGATATTAAATTATTTTTTCTTTTTATATATTCAATATCATAATCATAATAAAATAAATCACTTTTTCATTTAATCAAAATTTTGTTGCTTAATTTATTGGTTCTAATTCCTTTGTCTAACCAATGTTTTACCTGAGTGTTATCAATTTTAATAATAAATATATTGTTTACAATAAATAATTTAAATTTTTATGCTTCTTTTACTATGGCTAAAAATTCTTTCCAATTAGAGAGATTTTTGTTTTGAGATCATTAAATTTTCCATTAGCATATCTAGTAGTAATTTCTTCTTCTTTATTTTTGTGATATAATGCTGCTCCTTAATAATTGTTAGACGCATCAGTGTATATTATCCATTTAGTATTTGGAGAATTTGGAATTATTAATTTAAGCAATTCTGGACATAATTGTTTAATAGAATGTATTATCTTTTCAGTTTCACTACTTTATATCCATTCTTGACTATTCTCATTGTACTTGATGAAAAATCTTTCTAAGGTATTTAACATTTTCCAAAATTTTTGTGCTGAAATAAAGACTCAATTTAATACCCTTGTCTCTATCTTAAGTTATGATAATGCTAAAGAATATTTATCTACCTCTTTTAAGACATTTATGACTTCTTAGGAGATTTTATATCAAACCTCTTGTCCCTATACCCCACAACAAAATGGGATAGTCGAACGTAAGAATTGTCATCTTATTAAAACAACTCATACTTTACTTGTCCATCATAATGTTCCTACTCTTTTTTAGAGTGATCTTGTTCTCAGTGCATATTATCTAATTAATTGCATGCCTTCTTTTGTATTGAAAGATCAAATCCCTTATTCTTTGTTGTTTCCTAATGACCCTTTTTATCATCTTCCTCTTCGTGTTTTTGGTTGTGTCTGCATTGTTCATGATTTGACCCTAGGTAAAGATAAACTTGCTGCCAAATCCATCAAGTGTTTTCTTCGGATACAATTGTCTCCAAAAGGGCTACACTTGTCTCCAAAAGGGCTACCAATGTTATTGTCTAGCCACTCAACATTATTTCACCTCTCTTGATGTGACCTTCTTTAAGTCATATCCATTCTTTATGTCTGCTATGCCTGAAAGCACCTCTATGATTGAAGCCCTTCTTTTTCCTTACCTCGCTTCTCTAAAAGCTTCACCACATGTTAGCTTTAGTCCTTCTCTCTAAACTTATCATCGTTGCCAGCGTTCTAAGTCCATAGATGCTCTTGCTGGCTCACTACCTTAGCCAAATCACCCGTTGCTTTAGTCTAACATTTGCTTTATATTCCTTCAATTGTAATTTGTAAAGGTATTCGCTCTACTTATAATCCTCACCCTATTTACAATTTCTTGAGCTATCATTATTTATCTATCCCATATTATGCATTTTTGTATACTTTAGATTTTGTTTTTGTTCCTAAGACTACTGGTAAGGTTCTTGCACATTTGGCTTAGAGGCAAGCCATGCTTAATAAGATGATTGCCTTACATTCTAATGGTACATGGGACTTCGTTTCTCTCCCTCATG
Source organism: Senna siamea (assembly GCA_031216115.1). Lineage (NCBI taxonomy): Eukaryota > Viridiplantae > Streptophyta > Magnoliopsida > Fabales > Fabaceae > Senna > Senna siamea. Next base: position 16,403,600 of record CM062355.1, on the reverse strand, counting down.
GAAAATCTTTGATTAGTTGCCGAGTGATTAAAGTTGGTTCAGATGGTAAAGTTAAATGACTAAAAGCTCATTTGGTGGAAAAAGGATACACTTAGATCTTTAGCCTAGATTATGGTGATACCTTCTCTCCTATTGCTAAAATTGCTTCAATTTGTGTCTTCTTATCAATTGCGACTATACATCAATGGCCCCCTTATCAACTTGATATTAAAAATGCCTTCCTTCATGGTGAACTGGAGGAAGAAGTATATATGGAGTAACCATCTAGCTTTGTTGCTCAAGAGGAGTCTGGGAAAGTATGTCGACTCTGTCATTCTCTTTATGGACTTAAACAATCACCTAGTTTGTTGCTTAGGAGGATTCTGTGAAAGTATGTCAACTCCATCATTCTCTTTACAAACTCAACCAATCACTTAGAGCTTGGTTTGGCTGATTCAGTTCTGTGGTTCAAAATTTTGGAATGATTTGTAGTAAAGCTAATCACTTAGTTTTCTTTCGCCATACATCACAGGACAAGTACATATACCTAGTTGTTTATGTAGATGACATTGTTATTAAAGGCAATGATGATTTAGGAATTGTCCAACTCAAACAACATTTGTGTAACCACTTCCAAACCAAAGATTTAGGAAAACTTAAATATTTTTTGGGAATTGAGGTTGCCCAATCTAGTACTAGTGTTTCCATTTCACAATGAAAGTATGCACTTGACCTATTGAGGAGACAGGTATGAAAAATTGCAAACCAGCTGACACTCTAATGAATCCGAATGTCAAACTCCATCCAGGATAAGTGGAGCTGATTAAAGATCCTGAAAGATGTCGAAGAATTATTAGAAAACTTAATTACCTCACTATCACTCGTCCAGATATATCTTTCACTATGAGTATATTAGTCATTCGTACAATCACCATGTGATGTGTAACACCCCCAATCTTAAGGTTCTTTTTTGTTAATTAATTAATATAATATATTATAGAATTAGTGAATTACTATTACCTCTATCTAAGTAAATTTTAACTTTTACCAAGTTAAATGGTTAAGTGCTATTAGTTTGGAAATTCTACACTCGGGATAATCACACTTAATGTCGCAGTAAAAAAGTAATTAAAACAAATGAAATAAAACATATATATATGTAATTACATCCACATACATGATTCATTTGTAGTGATTATAAGTTTTATACATATTTCATACATATACCTATGGATATGTGAGTGTGCCAACCAGGGTAAGGAGACAACAAGCCTATCACTTATGCCCATTTAACAAAAGACTGCTAGTGGATTTCTAGTTCACATATCCTAATACATATATGCCCTCATCCTGTACACCAAAAAATATCCTCCTGATTCCTTCCAAAAATAATAACAAGGAATCAGGGTATTGGGTATGACCAAAGGTCACATATCCTAGTGGGTTTCTAGTATAAAAATGATCTATAATTCCTTAACCACCAAGAAATGCCCTAAGAAGGACACTTCCACTAATTCTACTTCAATGTCTAAGAGTACTTGGTACTTAGGAATCTGATACAAACAAACATTTATATGAGAATAAATCTCAGTAACAATACCAACCTATTTTAAAACTATTGATCTGTACCATCGTACTTTTACGAAAATATACTACATTCTTATCATAATCAAATAATGCATTATGTCTATTGGAATAATATGCATGAATGATACAAATTCCATACTTATGAATGCAATTACAATTTCTTACCTATCCATCATGCAAGATATAACATCAAATTATATTACACAAATATCGCACAGGATATATTATCTCATCATAATGGTAACAAGGTTATAATCATATATAAACAAGAGTATAAGCAAGGAATTCAAAACTTCTCATGGCCAATGCCAAATCATTTTCATACCAAGAGAAACCAGGAAAGTCACCATGTGAATAACTCCTTATATAAACACGCACTCTCAGGTGAGTTTCTCATAAACCCTCACTCTTAGGTGAGTTTCTTATGGTCCCAGACTACTTATCTAGTAGTTTATAACTATAATTCTATGTACATGCTAGAGCATCCTCTAGTGGATCCAAGTATATCCATTCTCAATGCCCTCACAAGGGTCACCGCCTACCTCCTCGACAGTTCATCCCTCCCAATAGTTAATCCCCCCTAACACCCCCCTTGGAGGTCCCTGCCCACCTCCTCAGTAGTTTATCCCCTATCACCAAAACCCAAGGTTCCTGCCCTTCTCCTGCCATTTCTTCCCTTACATATATAGGATCACTATTTTTAACAGATCATCTCCTAAAATACTATTCATTGGCATATAGACTAAGGTGATTCGACTCATATTATAGTTATGTCTAACTTTAAGTATGTGACTCCTTTAAATTGGTTATAGAGGAGTTCACTAACTTAAAATTAATAACTAGTACGGTGTTTTCAAAATTATTTAATTCAACTATAGAATACCCAACGTTTGTCCCATATCGACCATCGCTCACTCGACATAAGCCTATTTACCTCTGTCCATACACTAGAAATACTCTTTCATTTCTCTTGTATTTTTCATGCTTATTCCTTTCAAATTCTCATATCATTCTTGCTCTTTCTCATTCATTTTCAACCCCCGTGTTACCCATTACACAAATTCAAGTATAGATCCCTTATTTGAGTGAAGTTTTGGGCTAATTATGCTTTAAGCTAACTCATTGAGTTCATTTTCAGAAAAGGGGCCGATAAGTCGACTTCCCTATGCTTGGTAGTCAACTTTCTGCTCTCTCTCCTGCCAATTTTCTCAAACCCGAGGGCTACTAGTCGACTGTCATAGGCCTGACAGTTGACTGCTCTGTTCCTGGTAGTTTTTTAAAAAGTTATGAGCACGATAATAGACTTGCAAGGGCTAGCAGTCAAACTGCTATTACTCGACATGCATTTTTGGGTAATCGAAGAACATGATAGTCGACTTCCAAAAGCTAGCAATCAGCTGCTATGTTACACTCTATTTTTCAAACTTGCTGTTGAGCCAGATTTTTGCCCAAGAACTTGTTTATAAATCATTTTTTATAATCATCAACTCAATACTAGTGTATAAGCATTATTTAACATATATAAACATCCCAAACCATTTAATCTCACTCAAATTTTGGATTCAAAGTCATATTCACCAATAGGTAAAAACTCATTTTTCATAATCTGATTTAAGCATACATAAGTATATCCATGCAATTTAAAACACCTATTAGCAGTTAAAACCATCAAGAATGTATTTTTTTCATCTCTTCTCTTGTTTAAATAACATCAAAATCACAATTTTCAATTTATGAATAGTAACTTCAAAATAGAGAGGATTAAGTTATTTGCTACCTTATTTTGTGTCAAACAACTGGATTGAAAGTCTTAGATGTTCTTCTAGCTTCCATTACTATCAATCTTTTATTGCTATTTACACTAAAAAAGCAACTTCCTTCTCACTATCACCCTTTATCTCTCTAACTTGCTCTCTTTCTCACTCTAGAATTTTGAAGTTTAAGGTGAAAATGAGTCCTATGATATTTGATCCTATTTATAAGTGGTCAAAAAATTACAATTCTACTCTTAATTCCTAACCATTTAATTTAAAATGATAATTTCTCCAGCCATATGCCAAATTACCATTTTACTGCTGAACCATTAGAAGGCAAATTCAAAAATCTAGAAGCTACAATAATTCTTTCGGCTTAAATTACAGTTTGTTACCCCTTGAGTATTGAAAGCCTACATAGCTTTTCTCACTAAACCTTTTCTTTTCATTCAAGTCCCCACTCTTTTCCTTTTAGTTTAGTCCTTCATTCTAATGTAACTACATAAAATCTAATGAAACATACAAAAACATTTAACTTATTTAAAAATTAATAAACATCTCTCAATCAATAATAGGAGAAAATGTTTCTTTCAGTTTGCACATCGGTTTATGGATGATAAGTAGTACTAAAGTTTAATTTAGTACCAAATGCCTCTTACAAGGTTCTCCAGAATCTATAAGTAAATCTAAGGTCTTTATCAGATATAATACTAATAAGTACTCCATAGAGTCGCACTATTTCTTGTATGTATAACTGGGCCAACTTGTCTAATGAAAAATTTATTTTGATAGTTAGGAAATGTGCAGATTTATTTAATCTATCTACAATTAACCAAATTACATCATTTTTTGACCGAGTTCTAGGCAAACCTACTACAAAATCCATGAAAATTCTCTCGCATTTCCATTCAGGAATTTCTAAAAGTTGCAACAATCCTACAGGTTTTTGATGTTCAATCTTCACCTGCTGGCACACTAGGCATTTAGCAACATACTCAACTATGTGCTTCTTTATACCTGGCCACCAAAAAATTTCTTTCAAATCTTGGTACATCTTAGTGGCACCAGGATGAACAGTATAGTTGTTCTTATGGGCTTCCTCTAGAATTTGATCCCTCAATCTCTCTGACTTCAGAATGTATAATCTATTCTGGAAGGTTATCATCGCATCAACTCCTTTCTTGAATTCCTTTGAATCCTTTAGGGACTTTAAGAATTCATTCTCTCTTTAGGTTTCTAGGATTTGAATTCTAAGGTTATTTTTAATTCTAAGGTATATCCTATTTGGCAATACCAGAGTGGACAAACTCAAATTCTTAAAATTTTCAATCAGGTTCATCTCACCCACCATCATATGAGCGACATAAAGAGATTTCCTATTTAAAAGCATCTGCTACAACATTTGCCTTCCTTGGATGCTATTTTAATTTAAAATCATAATCCTTAATAAGTTTCATCCATCTCCTCTGTATAACACCCTAATATTATAGCTTTTCTTTTAAATATTTGTTATTTAGATCATTTAGCTATAAGACTGGCATGTTATCTTTATTTTCATCTTTAATTATTACCCAAGTATGATTTTAATTTCTATGTCATATTTGATTAGGCTTGGGATTCATTACTCAGATATTTCATTCATACATTGCACAGTGGAAGACTAAATAAATAAAAATGTTATTTCAGTAACAATGCAGTGAAAAATAACTTCATTTATATATTTCCATACATTAATATTTACAAATCATATATATATTTCTGGATATGTAAAGTTCTTTTAGTTCTTTAAGGTAAGGAGATAACAAGCCTGCCACTCAAACCCTTTACAAAATTTACCTACTAGTAGATACAACTTTCATATATAAAGACATATATGCCCATCTCACTATGTACATAAAAAAATGATTTATCCTAATTTCTTTCCAAAAACATATGAGAATTAGGATAAAATTGGCTATATTATACTTAATTATATATTTTCCAAAAAAATACATAATTCTCACCTCCTCTAAAGAGGAGGGACTTCCATCACTGTCACTACATATATACTTTGTAAAATTGTAAAGGATCTTAAGAAGGTTATTTCTACTACTGCTACCTCTACCTCAAGCCAAATCATGTACTTTGTCATCTGATACATATCAGGTATAATTATGAAAAATAATTTCTCAATAGCTAGACAATCCACTTTTAAAAGAATTTTGGTATGTACCACCGTAGTGATATGGAAAACAGTTCTACATTCTTTACTTTAAAACATCATTTTTTCTATTGGGATGCAACATATAAATTTCATATATGTATGACATGTATTTATGAATATGCATCATGACAGTTCACCATAATGATTCACCACAAGTAGCATTTGAGTATCATGAATAGAAAAACATTATAGTCATAGATAAGGAAAACATTCATTATTCATAAGGAAAACATTTATCAGTCATTGGATAAAAGCCACAGTCAATGAAAAAGAGACTTAAGAGTATCAGTAAAGCCACCTAGTGGACTACTCCACGTATTACTGCGTACATGAGTGAGATAACTTTTCTTTCTAGTCATGTGAAACTTTTGTCACTGGTACTATTTGAGGCATCCCCTAGTGGATCCAAGTACCCATTCCAATCAAATTCCAGTCAATGGTCACTGCCTGTAGGCAGATCGCTAAAATTTGAAAATTAAGCTCACAGGATCACTATCAACTTTACCCAGATCATATCCTCTCCGCTTTTGGGTAAATCATGTTGCTATAGAATCACCACTCCTTTTCGGTGGATCACATTCTTAGTACGCTATTTCCCATATATGTAGGATAGGATGACTTGGCTTATACCTATGATTATGCTAAATTCTAAGTAAATGTCCTCTTTTTATTAGCCACACTAGGTTACACTAAGAATTTGCAACTATCATAGTGTTTTCACACTTTCTTATACTCGAGTGGATGTTTTATCATCCCAATTCATGACACAACCATGGAATGCCCAACAGCCGTCATATCGATAAATTGGTCACTCGATTACAAGCTTATCTATCCTAGAACATACATTGGAAATACTTCCTCTAAGTTCTCTTCATTTCTATTCTATGTTTTCCTTTTCTTTCTATGTTTCCATTTCTTTTCATTCATTTTGTTTCGTTTCGTTTCATTGATTTTTTATGATACTACTCCTTCATTGAAACCTATAACCTTTATGTGTTTAATGAAACTTTCATGATTAGAAGGTATGGACATGGAAGGCCATTCATTCCTTTTTAACAATTTGTAACATTCATTGTTAACCTCTTATACCTTAGCCATCCACTTCTCTTTCCCTTGTAATTGGTGAATGTAACATTTTTAACATTTTTCCTCACAATTACATTACCAAAAATTCAATCCATTTCAAGGGAATAAGGAGGAATGGTCTTAGCCAAGGAAGGAAAGCAAGGGAAAAATAGGACTTTCATGCCATATATTCCCTTTCTTCCACCATTTTCATCATACAATCACAATTACATAAATTTCCTTCCATTTTCATACAATTTCCATACTTCATTCCATTACACATCAAGGGTTGGAACATGCATTGAGGTGAATTATTAAGCCTTTCCATCACCATTTTCACCTCATTTGACTATCAATATATCTATGCATACGTATAAGTGCCCTTTTCTCATAATATATGTATGTATACATAAATATATCCTTCCCTTCTTGTTGGAATACACATTCAAGATTAGGATTTCATGGTTATGGAGGGCAATTCATCAAGCAAAACATTATACATGTCATTATCTCTTTCTCTCTTGCCTTGGCCAAAATCATAAGTACATATTTGAACATTTTTCATTCCCACATCCTTCAAGATGCTCTCAGCCAAATCACAAAAAATAAGAAAATAAGGGAGTTTCATAAAAACATCAATTCTCTCCCTCTCTCTTGCTTATGACCGAGATTCTAGCCACACACGTAGGTTGATATTTTGCAAAATTCCCTTAATGGTAATTCACCATGCTCTCGACCAAGGGGCAAAGGAAGGGGAATCAAGGGGGTTTCAAACCAAACCTTCCTTTTTCCCTAATTTTATTAACATACAAACATGAAAACACCATTTTCTTACCATAACCATGCCAATCCTAACATCACATAATCAATCCAAACAAGAAGGGTTTTCATGAACATGGTGAACTAAAACCAAAAACTTTCCATAATTCATTCAATCAATCATTTTAACACTTACAAACACATCCATGCAACCATACAAACACAACCCAATAGAAATTTAAGAATGAAAGAATGTAGAGTGAGAAACCCTCACTATTCATGAAAGCCATGAAAATTGTTCAAACGCTTAAAAGAATCCATAAACCATGAAATAAAGGGCATAAGATTGTTTAGCTACCTTGATTTAATAATAAAAGTGGTTTCCTTTTAGCTTTTTCGTGAACATTCTTTCTTCTTATTCTTCTCCTTTCTTTCTCAACTTCACTTTCTTCTTCTTCTCCCGTCGTTTTCTCTTTCTTTTCCTTAAAGAAGACGATTTAAAAGGTTTAGGAAAAAAATGACAATGTTGCCCTTATGTCAAAATGACCATTTTGTCCTTCATTTTTCTTCAAAATTTTGAAAAGTGTGTGGGAATGGATTTCATGAAAATTGTCATGGTGTTTCTAGATAAAATGAATATTTTATCCCTAAGGTAAAAATTACCATTTTATCCTTGGGTGAAATTATCATTTTGCCCTTAGGTAAAAATGAATATTTTACCCTTAGAATATTTTCCTAAAGTTATCATGACCTTCAGATATTATCTGATGTAATCATTGCATTTTAGATATTTTTAGGTATCATGATTATATATCATTAATGTGCCTCGATTCTTATGCCAAGTAATGATGACACTTAGATATTTTAGGAAACTTTTCTCTTTTCACTTTAGTCACTTTACTTTTCTTTCAATGTGGTCCCTCTCTTGTTTAAGAAAAGCTACGACAATTTGAAAAGATACATTTAGGTATGCAATTGCTAAATTTAAGAATTTAAAATATACTTGAAAATATGAAAAGTGAATATTACACTCTGCCTCATATTCAACTCTTTTTTATTAAAGAGATATTTAAGACTTTTGTGATCACTAAATACTTTGAATCTCGATCCATAGAGATAATGTTTCTAAATTTTTAAGGCAAACACTATGACTGCTAATTCAAGATCATGAGTAGAATAATTTCCCTCATGAGGTCTCAGCTATCTAGAAGCATAGGCTATCACTTTCTTATCTTACATTAAGACACACTTTAAGCCCTTCTTAGATTCGTCACAATACAACTCAAAATGTTTTAAGGGATCAGGAATATTTAAAATAGGTGCTGTAGTCATTTTTTCCTTTAAAATTTAGAAACTATGTTCACATTTGGAATCCCACACAAATAGAACGTCCTTCCTAGTCAATTTAGTCAAAGGCAACATGATTTATGAAAACCCTGAATAAATCGTGTTCGAATTCTCTGCTTGGTGCTTTAGTGACAATTTTTTTCGTTGCTAAAGTTTCTTGCAACAAATATTATTGCCACTATAACTTTTCAAAATTAATTATTTAAAAAATGTTATAGTAGCAATAATATTCGTTGCAATAATATTAAAATACACTTTAGCAACGGATAAAATCGTCGCTAAAAATGCCAAGTAGAGAACTTACAGTAGAGGATTCAAAATTAAATAAATCTCATATAGTAATTGGTTAATCCGAAAAAACTACGTATTTCAATTATTGTTGTGGGTCTCTCCCAACTGACTACTGCTTCTGTCTTACTAGGATCTACTGTTACTCCATCTTTTGTAATCACATGTCCTACAAATCTTACCTCTTCCAACCAGAACTCATATTTTTCCAGTTCGACATACAATTGCTTTTTCCTAAGCAACTGCAACACAATTATAAGATGTTGTTCATACTCGTCTCTACTTTTAGAATACACAATAATTTCATCAATAACACTACCACAAACTGATTAAGGTAGGGTCTAAAGATATGATTCATGTAATTTATAAAAATAGCTAGAGCATTGGTCAATCCAAAGAAATTCATAATGCCCATATCTAGTTCTAAAGGCTTTCCTAGGTATGTCTTCTATTCTCACTCTAATTTGATGGTACTCGACCTCAAATCAATTTTGAAAAATACAGTAGCTCCTTTCAACTAATCCAATAGATCGGTTATTCTAGGAAGGGAAACTATTCTTCATTGTTACCCTATTCAATTGCCTATAATCTATGCACAATCTTAAGCTTTCATCTTTCTTCTTTACAAATAACATTGGTGCTCCCCATGGTAAAACACTAGGTCTAATGAATGTTTTATCTAAAAGATCCTCTATCTGCACCTTCAGTTCTTTCAACTTTAAGGGAGACATCCTATAGGATGCTATAGAGATTGGTCTCATTCCAAGAAATAACTTTATAAAGAACTCTACTTCCCTCTTAGGTGGAAGACTTAAGACTTCTTCGAAAAAGACATATGAAAATTCATTAACCACAGGGATAGTATCAAGTTTATGCTAAATTTCAATCTCAGAAGTACACATAAAATGCATCCTTTCATTCTTTTCCTCAATACTCCTATTTATAGGTAAGGTATCTATAAAAGTCACAGATTTTCCTAAACAATCCAAGATTACATTGTTTACAAACAACCAGTTCATCCCAAGAATAATGTCCAAATCAACCAAAGGTAAACAAACAAGGTCAACAACAAAAGATCGGTTCTCAACAGTGATTGGGTAATTTAAATAGACTAAAGAAGTCAAAATATGTTATCCCGCAAAGGTAAAAATAGATAACTCATAGAGCAACTGAGATACAGGTAAGTTCAATCTCTCCACACATTCTAATGAAATGAAAGAATGGGTAGCGCTAGAATCAAACAGTACAATTAAAGAGACATCATTTATTAAATATTTACCTTTCATTAAATCCTTATACTGAGCTCCTTCCTTACCCTTGAGGGTGTACACTCTTCTAGTAGTGGAAGGTTTATTGGTGTTGCTCGATTTGAAACAAATCTTTATGAAAATTTCTATGTTTCCCTTATTTGAAATAGATCTCTTGCTGCCACCAACAGGGTCCATCATGTCTTTTCCCACACTTAGGACAACCATTAGGTGTCACCTATCTTATCATTGGCCGTTTACTTTCCTGACCTCGACCAAACTGGTTATACCTTCCTTTAAAAGGTCTGGGTTACTTTCATTTGAGACAACCATTTTTCTTTTTTGGACTCCGCCAAATTCTTGGCCACTATACAACACTTATTAGCTAGTGTAGCATAATTTCTTACCTCGAATAGAGCCATAACACTCTTTAATTCAGGTCTCAACCCAGCCTCTAAATGCATGACCTTCTATGCCTCATTTAGTTGAAGCCTCAAATAAGAAGAAAATTTTGACAACTCCTTAAACTTAGCAAGATAATCATCAAACATCATGTTACCCTATTTAATCTACATAAATTCAATTTCCTTTTCATTCCTCACATTCTGAGGAAAATACTTTCCAAGGAACACTTCCTTGAATGAATCTCAGGTAATTTGAATTTCTAGGGCCTCTATTAACTATTTTAGCCCTTTCCACCAATGTTCTGCCTCTCTAACCAATATGTAGGTGGAAAAAAACACCTTCTAGGCTTTTGTTATCCTGGGAACTACAAAAAACTTCTCTATTTCTCTCAGCCACTCTTCAGCCACCTTAGGGTCAAACTCATCCCTAAATGAAAGAGGTTTAACTTTTTAGAATTCAGACTAACCATGATACATTGAGTTTCTTGCTTCTCCTTTAAGAGGGTTAGGGCTAAGATTATTATTATTATTATTCCCTTGTTCCTAAAATTGCCTAATAATCTGGGTAGTAGCAGTAGCTTGACCTCTTATAGCCTCTGTCATTCCCATCATAGCTTGCATAATTCTTTCCATACTACCCTCTCCTTCTTTCTCCTTTCCAGTATTTCTTTTAGATGGAGCCATATTTCACTTTACAAAACAAACATTACCGAGGTGATTAGTCTCAATAACATAATATTTATAAGAGATCATATGGCACCAATAGGAAATACTTTCTACCCTAAATCTAACACTCTATTCCTCTAGTCAAAACATAATACAAGTCAGTCAACTGCCTAGACTCAGCCAACTAACCTGAACTTGCCTCTATCCTGAGAAATCTACCCTTCACTACCAAACCAGTACTCACTAGCCATGGTAGTAATGCTTTGATACCAACTTAGTGTAACACCCCCAATCCTAAGGTTCCTTTTTGTTAATTAATTAATATAATATATTACAGGATTTATGAGTTACTATTACTCCTATCCGAGTAAATTTTAACTTTTACCAAGTTAAATGGTTAAGTGCTATTAGTTTAAAAATTCCACACTCAAAATACTTACACGTAATGTAGTAACAGAAAAATAATTAAAAAATTGAAATAAAACATATAGATATATATATGTAATTACATCCACATACATGATTCATTTGTAGTGATTACAAGTTTTATACATATTTCAAACATAAACTTATATATATGTGAGTGTCAACCAAGGTAAGAGGAAAACAAGCTTGTTAATCATACCCATTTAACAAAAGACTACTAGTGGGTTCCTAGTTCACATATCCTAATACATATATGCCCTTATCTTGTACACTAAAAATTATCCTCCTGATTCCTTCCAAAAATAATAACAAGGAATTAGAGTATTGAGCATGTCCAAAGGTCACTATACATGCCTTAAACTCCTTACATTCAGGGTAGGATAGGTACTTCTAGTATAAAAATGATTCATAATTCCTTAACCACCAGGAAATACCCTAAGAAGGGCACTTCCACTATTTCTACTTCAATCTATAAGAGCACCTAGTACCTAGGCATCTGATACAAATTAGCATTTATATGAGAATAAATCTCAATAGTAATAACAATCTGTTTTAAAAACTGCTGATCTGTACCATCGTACTTTTACGAAAATACACTACATTCTTATCATCATCAAATAATACATTATATCTATTGGGATACAATGCATGAATGATACAAATTCCATACCTATGAATGCAATTACAATTTCTTACTTATCCATCACACATGATATAATATCAGATTATATTACACATATCACACATGATATATTATCTCATTATAATGGTAACAGGTTATAATCATATATAAACAAGAGCATAAGCAAGGAATTCAGAGCATTTCATGACCAATGCCAAATCATTTTCATACCAAGAGAAAATAGAAGAGTCGTCATGCGAACAACTCTTTATATAAACCCTCACTCTCAGGTGAGTTTCTTATAGTCCTAGACTACTTATTTGCCAATTTATGACTATAATTCTATGTTCATGCTAAAGTGTCCCCCAATGAATCTAAGTACATCCATCCTCAACCCCCCACAAGGGTCACCGTCCACCTCCTTAGTAGTTCATCCCCCCAAAGACCCCTTGTCGAAGTCCCTGCCCACCTCCTTGGAAGTTCATCCCCCATCACCAAAACCTAAGGTCCTTGCCTTTCTTCTTGTAGTTCTTCCCTTGTATATATGAGGTTACTGTTTTTAATAGATTATCTCTTAAAAAACTATTCACAGGCATATAGACTAGAGTGATTCAACTCATATTATGGTAATGTCTAACTTTAAGTATGTGACTCTTTTAAATTGGCCATAGGGGAGTTCACTAACTCAAAATTAATAACTAGCTCGGTGTTTTCAAAATCATTTAATTCAACCGTGGAATACCCAAAGGCCGTCCTACCGACCATCGGTCACTCGACATGAGTCTATCTATCTCTATCCATACACTAGGATAACTCTTTCATTTCTCTTGTATTTCTTATGCTCATTCCTTTCAAATTCTCATATCATTCTTGTTCTTTCTCATTCATTCTCAACCTTTTCCAGGTCTAGATCCCTTATTTGAGTGAATTTTTGAGTTAATTATGCTTTAAGCTAGGTCATTGAGTTCATTTTCTAGAGCAGGGGTCTGCAAGTTGACTTCCCCATGCTTAGCAGTTGAATTTTCGCTCTCTCTCTTTCAATTTTCTCAAACTCGAGGGTTACCAGTCAATTGCCACGAGCTCGATAGTCGAATGCTTTGTTCTTGGCAATTTTTTGAAAAATTATGAGCACAACAATTGACTTACAAGGGCTAACAGTCGACTATTAGTGCTCGATATGCATTTTTAGGCAAGCGAAGAACACGATAGTCGACTTCCAAAAGCTAACAGTCGGCTGCTATGTTATATTCTAATTTTCAAACTTGCTGTTAACCCAGATTTTCACCCAAGAACTTGTTTATAAATCATTTTTTATAATTATCAATTCAATACCAGTATATAAGCATTATGTAACACATATAAACAGCCCAAACTACCATTTAATCATACTCAAATCTCGGATTCAACCTCATATTCACCAATAGGTAAAAATCCATTTTTCATAATCTGATTTAAGCATGCATAAGTACATCTATGTAATTTAAAACACCAAATGGCAGTCAAAACATCAAGAATGTAGTTTTTCATCTCCTTTCTTGTTTAAATAATATGAAAATCATAATTTTTAGTTTATGAATAGTAACTTTGAAATAGAGAAGATTAGGTTATTTGTTACCTTGTTTTGTGTTAAATAGTTGGATTGAAAGTCTTAGATGTTCTTCTAGCTTCCACTGTTATCAACTTTTTGCTACTATTTATACGACGGAACTTCCTTCTCACTATCACCCTTTCTCTCTATAACTTTCTCTCTTTCCCACTTTAGAATTCTAAAGTTCATTTAACTTATTTAAAAATTAACAAACATCTCTCAATCAATAAGAGGAATGGATATTACATGATAGTCATTAGGATGTAGTTCTTCAACTCCTTCGATATATTAAAGGAGTGCCAGGCTAATGATTTTTATATGAGGACAAGGGTACCTCCCAAGTTATTAGCTTTACTGATAAAGATTGGTATAGTTCACTAGATGATAGGCGATCCACATCAGGATATTATGTGTTCATCGGTGGTAACCTAGTCTCTTAGAAAAGCAAGAAACAAAACATAGTTGCAAGATCTAGTGCAAAAGTTGAGTATCATGCTATGACCTTAGCAACTTTTGAACTATTATGGTTAAAGAAACTTCTTCAAGAGATAAAATTTGGGAACATTGATAAGATTGAGCTAGTCTGTGATAACCAAGCAGCAATGCATATTGCCTTAAATCCAGTGTTCCATAAGAGGACCAAACATATTGAAATTGATTGTCACTTTATTAGAGAAAAAAAGTTTAATTTGAGTGTCTTGCCACTCAATTTGTCAATTCAAATGATTAATGACAGATATCTTCACTAAGTCTTTTAGAGGTCCTCAAATAAAATACATATGTAACAAGCTTGGTGCATATGACTTATATGCTTCAGCTTGAGGGGGATTGTTGTGAATAACATAAGATTATGTAAATCAATTAGAATTATGGTGATTGTTAACCCTAAAGATTAACCTGGACATTAGGGATTAATTGTACTAATTGTATTTATTCTCTTTTCCTAGAATAGATCCTCTGGTCTTATACAAATACCTTACACTTTGTTCTCATAATACATATAGAAATTTCTCATTCTTCAAGTCTTAATTAACATTTTTAAAAAATTGGTCCTTTTCAATCACCTCCAACAAGGCAATTAACAAACTAGATTAATGGCACCTACATAGCAACTATGTCTTAGACAAATGGTTCCCACATGTCTTGTCTCATGTCATTCGAACTTATATTAATGAAATTGGCAGAAAAGGAACAATTAGACACAAAATGAAAGTTAAAAGACCAAATTAAAACAAAAATACCTAATAAACCAAATTAACACTAACAAAACACAAAATTGTTGAGTTTACCAGGAAAAATTTCCACAAAATACATACAACAGAGAATTCTATGAGAAGAGAAGAGGCCAAAAAAGAAAGGCAATGTAGGTAATTTATTGTGTTTGAGAACTTATAAAGCTTTCTAGTGCTGGAAAATATGATAACTAGAACCTTTGCACCACATAAAACAGAGAGCTCCTTGGCCTTTTTTAGCAACCCATTGCAACACTTCGAAAACTTAACCTGCCTGTTATTTAAATTCTCTATCTTCTTTATCTCAATTTTCCCTCTTCCCATTTCTTTTCTCTGAAAATCCCTTCCTTTTTGTTGCCAATCATATTGGAGAGGGAGACACAAACCAAACCTTGGAAACCCTTTTTTCTACATATTCAGACGCAAGGGCGCAGCACACAAACACACACACACACACACACAATGACACAACACAACTATATGATTATTATTATTATTGGGAATTGGGATTAATTGTATAGAGATAGGGGACCAAAGAAGGAAAAGTTAACAGAACTAGGAATTTGAAGAGAAAGGTGAGAGGTAGAATACTATATGTGGCTACACATCCTTATGTGCTATTCTATTTTACTTGAGGGACTAGGCTTTTGCCTCTTTAGGAACATTTTCTTTCTCCAATCCTTTTCTTTGGTTTTGCTTTTTGCAACTACCAATATCTCTAATCACATTCACACTCCTATTCACACTCCTATAAATACAAAATTAATTTTGTTTATCCCCTTTATCAAATATTATTTGGTATAACAAGATTGAAGTTAATCCTACTTTCTCTCTAAACCTATATGGACGACAAAAGTGGGCTTCATCTTTAAACACCTCCATTGCTACTTTTACAAAGTAATCCTAAAAGGAACATAAATTATTCATGAAAAACTAAAAACGTTGACAACTCAAAACAGAGAAAACTGAAACAGCATAGCTTAACCAAACACAAGTACATGTCTTGTCATGATATTAGAGTAGACTAGTATAGATAAGAAAATTCCTATAATTATCTAATTGATACCGTGCTAATGCTTGCGCAATACGAAGCTTAATGTTTTTTTACTAGAATTATTGTATAGCCAATCATAACTTAGTTATATTACTGACTTCAACAAATTTTTAAAAATTCTCAAACCTAAAATTAAGCAATTCTTACATCCAAGCCCAAAACTCCTTTAACACAATTGCATATTCTAATGTAAAAGCATTTGACAAAGTTCCAAATCAGCAATTAAGTAAAAAAATTTCTACTTATAAACAATGGAACATTGTACTCTCTGATTTCATTACCTTAAAGGCTTAAACACCCACACATACATTATATATTTGTCAAATTTTCGATAAAGGTTATGGCTCAATAATGGAGTCTAGGAAGGAAAGCTCAGTAGTTCTTAGTTCTTACAGTAAAACTATACTATTACACTCATTAAAAAAAAAAAGTAATAATAATAATCTTTGCAAATGGCAGAAGAAAAAGTTAGTCAGAAACTCCCATAAATCACCTCTTGCAATTTGCAAAGGGCAGGCAGACTACAAGAACAGAGAAGCATAAATATATAGTGCATAATAAAAACACATCAAAGAGGTAGCTGTCCAATTAATATCAGGTAGATGGTAAAACAAAACCAATAAATATAAAAACAGGTTTTACCTGACAACTAAATGAGTAGGAAAAAGTGGTTGTCACTTGTTTACACATTGCATTTTCTTATTGATAATTGTCATATTTCAAAGAAGCCATTATCAGCAGGGAAAATTCAGAAACAGCAGCATTATATCATGAAACTAATATATCTCTTTATCCTGGAAAATAAATATCAGATTAATCAAAGAGGAAAGATTGCTTGATATATTTTGTTGCGTGTGGCTTGGAATTTCAACTCCACTTGTTACATGCCATTTATTTGATGGGTAGTCATAAAGGGAGATGTATCTACATTAAATTAATGATCAGCTATACACAAGAAATTAAACTGCTTATTCTTTATAGCTTAGAATCAGTAGTTTGATATCTTCTATTTTTTAGCTTTTCATGTTCCTGCGAGGGATTAGTGAGACACTTGTAACTATTGAGAAAATGATAAACAGAGAATACACAAGCAGAACATGGTCAACAGAGAGTAAAGCAAAACCTCACCGTTTATGAGAAAATAAGAAGTCGAACAATAGATCTCATCGTTTGTTTTATCCAAACAGAAAAGAAGCAATGCAAAGGGAATAATGTTACCTTCTCGGACGACCAAGAATTTGCCGGAGCGAACGAAGAAGGCCACCAGTGGCGGACGAACGGTGAAAATCGCGATAGCATTGGCAGAATCGCGTCGTTAGCTAGCGGTTTGTTCTTCTATCTTCGTCTTCATCGTTAGCTCGCAGACAAGGGCACCAGCAACAGCGTATGATGCGTGTTCTACTTCTCTCTCTTATTTTCTCTTGCATGTTTTCCCTTGATGCGTTGCGCCTGGGAAGGGAATTTGGCAGACAACATGGCCAATGATCTGTCACGCGCCTACTACTGTTCATTATTTTTTTAGGTCCAATTCTTTATTATCAAATTATTTTAATATTATGTATTTAATATTAATAATTTTTTATTAAGATTTTATATTAATAATTACAATTATGACAAACTTTAATTTTAAATTTTTATAATTTTTTATTTTAGAATTAGAGTATCTCAAAATTATATAAGATGATAAATTAAATTTTTTTAATACGTAATTAGATAATAAGATAAATTATTTTTAATATTTAAAATTTTTATTTATATTATTTCTTGCATTTTGATTTGATTAACATTTATTTATCTAATTAAACATATTGAATTTATCAAACATTTTTTTTGTCTTAATCAAACTAATCTAAATTAACTTTAGTCAATTTAAATTAAATTAAATTGTTAATTTTTGAAAAAAGAATCTTTTAATTTTAATTTTAAATTTTACTTATTTTTTTTTAATTTGAACCATGATAAATATAAATTTTTAACAATAAAATTAAAATTAAATAAATTAGAAATAATTTTGAAATAATTCAAATAATAAATAAATCATAATAAGGTACGATTCAGGTTTATGATCTATTTACTAATATAAAAATATTCTCATTGTAACAACCCAATTTTCAGAATAAAATTAATTAGGTAAAATAAATTTAGATTTTGTTAGAATTGAATTTAGCGTATTTTTCTGAGCCTGCGGTTAAAATTTGAGAATTTTTTGGAGTCAAAATCTGATATGACAGAGAAAAATTCGGTTCGACTTCAGAGAATTAGTAGGTAATTTGGAAGGTTGTAAATCTTTGAAAGACCTCCGAATTTCTTCCATATGGGCCCTTATTCTTGCCCAGATAGGAGAATATATCCAAAATTTATCTCGGGTAAGTGGAAAAAGACCAAAATATCCTTGGAGGCCTTAAAATCTCAAAATCTCACCTTTCCCTCTCATTTTTCCTTTCCTCTTTCTCTCTTCCCTAAATTTTCTCTCCCCTCTCCCTCTCATTTTCGCCCCACCTCCAGCCACCAGAATCGCCGCCCTGCGCCATCGTGGGACCCCTCCACTGGTGCAACTCGACGTCGTCGACCTCCAACTGCTGACGGCTACCATAGCGGCCGAAACAAGCGTGCATTCCCTTCCATCACAAAATTCCTCTTCCACCGCAATCTCTGCCGTCCGACGCCGTCCAGCCACACCGTCGCCACCGTTGGGTAGCCTGAGCTGCCAGCTTCCTCCAGCAGCTTCCAGTCAGTGGAACGCCATTGCCACGCGTCCAAAACGAGGAAAAAATAGTTCCGTCATCCACCACTTTCATTGCCAGAAAATGCCATCTAAACTGTTGCGTTTCGCTGAACGAACACCGGATCTGGCCTCCTCGAGTTGCGGGTTACATTTTGGTGTATCTTTCGACCTCAACCGCCGTGCTCCGTTGTGCTTTGCCGTGTACCATCACCGAAGTTGCTAAAAAATTGTCATAATCAAATTTCAAGCTTCTGAAACCCCCGGTACATTTTAAATTACTCTGATTTGATGTTTTCCTATTAAAATTGATCCCAAACATGTTTAATGATTAAACTGGATTAGGAAATAGATATATTGACGTAGGAAAGCCTAATTCAAAGAAAAACCCACCTAAAAATTTAATTATTTGCTCAGGGAATTAATTGAGAGTAATTGTCGAGAAAAAAGGGTCTAGAAATGTATCAAGAAAGAAGAAGAAAAGGAAGCAAGATAGGTTAACAATTTAACTTTTGTTCTATGTTCTGGTTATGCAATCTACTGTTTATATTCAAGCTTTCCATAGAACTTAAGTTGCCTCTACATTCTTAATTGAAATGTATGTCTGTTGGCTGGCTTGTATGGTTTGTTGAAATGTTGATAGATGAGATAACACGAGTATGTTGTTGGAAAAAGAATAGCATTGCATGGTTTTAAATTCAAGCTGAAGAAAGGAAATTGAATTGCCAATCTAATAAATCTCCCTAGACCGAGTCCAAAGAATGTATTTTTGTGATTTACAAGCGATGCACCTTAGTATTGATTTTCAAAAAAAAAAAAGGGGGAATTTATTCTTGAAGCTATAAAAGATGCACCTCAATGTAATTTTAAGAAAAGAGATATTTATTCTTGAGTATTTAACACTCTATAAGAAATGTGCATTGATATTAATTTTCAAGAAAGGAAAATTACTCTGAAAGTTATTAGAATTCTTATAAGAAATGCATGTTAAAATTTATTTCCAAGAAAGGGGAAATCATTTTTTGAAAATACTAAAATTTTTATAAGAATTGTACACTAGAGTTAAATTTCAAGAAAAGCGAAAGTACTCTAAAAATATTCGTATTTCCACAAGAAGTGTACATTTATAGTAATTTTCAAAGAAAGGAGAAATCAATCATGAAAATAATAGAATTCCTATGAGAAGCGTATATTAATTTCAAATTTTCTAGAAAGGGACAGTTATTCTTAAATTATTTATAATTTTAAGAAAAAGGGGATGTACACTAGTATTATTGTTCAATAAAAGGAAAAGTTTCCCTGAGAATTGTTAAAGAATTATATATGTGGTCAAGTGTCCATGATTTACGAGGTGTGGCCAAAGGTGCTCCACATGGGCGGCTTAGCGAGGTGTGACCGAAGGTGCTCCATGTCCATGACCTAGTGCACACGATTACGCTATGTACGTGGCCGAGTGTCCACGGATTTTGAGGTGTGGCCGAAGGTGCTCTACACGAGTGACCTACTAAGGTAAGACGAGAGGCGCTCCATACCCATAACCTAGTGCTCACGATGATGTCATCAAGGTGGTATAGTGACCACATAACACCCTAGGCGCTCTATTAATCTAGATCGATAAATGTAAAATTTAATGCATAAGCAATTTTTTTAATCACGCGATAACATGTATAATTTTATTTGGATATGTTTCATTTGAAAGAGGATATCTGATTTTTTTACATTGATATTTAA
The DNA here is from genome assembly GCA_031216115.1 of Senna siamea. NCBI lineage: Eukaryota > Viridiplantae > Streptophyta > Magnoliopsida > Fabales > Fabaceae > Senna > Senna siamea. The sequence continues at coordinate 16,382,926 of CM062355.1, read as the reverse complement.
ATTGATTATACATGCCTTGCCAATTTCATTTATAAATTATGTTATGTTTTACTTTATTCTCAAGAATGTAGAATTAAACGTTTTGGTGTTTGCACCCTGATGCATATTAGTTATTTTTAAAACTGAATTGTTAAGCTACTGGGAAACTTGCGTTTCTCAATATATACTAATATGTATTAGATGTGGACGCATAGTATGCTGAGAGATCAAGTTCTTTCTTCGGTTCAAGAGATGTTATAACCCTTATTTTTAAGTCCTAGTCCAGGTAAAGCTAGGATTATTCTTTCGGCAGAAGTTCTGAGATGTAGTTAGGAAAGAATAGGGGAAGGGATAGGTGAAGGACCGGTCCGTCTTGAAAATTTGTAAAGGGAGTTTGAGTGACAAGATTGTTATCTCTTGACTTCCTATGGATGGGTGCTTCGCCTACTTGATATATGTTTACTGTAATGTAATGGACATTATTGGACTCTCATTATTTGAATTGTATGAAGTTAACTTTCAGTTGTGTAATTTAGAATCTCTGTCATTTTGCTGTGCATGTAAGTTTTTAATCTAAGCAAAAGATCCCAAACCTAATCCGTTTAAATTAATTTAATGGAATAATTGCTAAGACATTAATTAAATAAAGGATAAAGATAAAGTACTGAACCTATCTATTATATCAGAATTAAGAGTAATACTAGATAGGGGCGTTACACTCATACTATAAAAATACATAATTCTCACCCCCTTAGGTTAAAATAAAAATCTATAAGGGACCGTTTGGTATACAAATAGATATTTTATTTTCAGAAATCACATTCTTAAGATAGTGATGCTACGGAATATGATTCCCAAAAAATTTTAAAAACTTATTTGATTTACTTAAAATATTTTACAATATTTTCAAGAAACTTACATTCTTACATTTGATTCAACTTCAATATTCTTAGGAATATTTAACAATTTTCAAAATATGCCCTTTGAAAATTTTTTAAATATATTTTTTAAAAAACTATAACCAAATATTTTTTTCAATTACTTATATTATATTAAAAACAAAAATTATAAAAACTTATTTTAATAAAAATTATATTATATTTATTATTTATATATATAATATAATATATTAAATATATATTTAATCAGTATAAAATAATTACTCTTTTAAAATATAGAATAAATTAAAAATATAATTTTTAACAAAAAATAAATAATATTTAAGTAAAATTTTTAAAATATATTTTTAATTAAAAATATCTCAAATATTTTAATTATTTTTAATTCTAAGACTAGCACACTAGAGTGATAAGAGTAAGAATACAAAGAGTGTTAATGATTCAAACCTTTCTAACATATTAAGAAAAAAAAACTGGGTGTACTTTTAAATTTTTTACAATTTTTATTTTTAAAATAATTTAACATGGGGTTCTAGTAGAGAGAGAAGAGATCTAATAATTTTGAAAATATTATGAAGAGAGATGTAATGTGAAGAGAGGGGAAGAGTTTGAAAGATAAGGTAGGGTTAAGTTTTAAAAGAGTAATTTAATAAATTTATTAATCTAAAAATATTCTCATGCCATGAGAATATAAGATTCTCACCCTCTTATGTAGAAATAAAAATATACAAAATCATAAAAATATTCTATTCTCGAGAATATTTTTTTTAATCTATGTACGTACAAAATGGGAGAATACAACATTTCAGACCTTGTATTTCGAAAATCTTCTTTTAAACCATGTACTTCATACTCCCTAAAAGTATGAGAATACTCTATTTCTAAGAATGTAATATTATCAAGAATTTTTTTAATTCATATATTAAACATGAGAATGCAACATTCTAAACCTCACATTCCAAGAATTTCTTTTTAAATCATATACCAAACACCCCTTTTAGGGTCTGCTTGGAATGAGAAGGTGAAGAAAAGGAGAGAGATTAAAAGGAAAAGGATGAAGAAGGTAAGAAAAGATATGTGGTAGTTTCTTTTTTTTTTTTGGTTTGGATCCTTTAAAAATTTTTAATTTAAGGTAATTAAAATTAATAAATAAAAAAGGTTAATGAGGGTTAACATAAAATTTTCTAATCATTTATCTTCTAAAATTTTAAGAAACAAACAAAGAAAATGATAATACATTTTCTTTCCTTCCCTTCTCTTTCCTTCCAAAATTCTCTTTATGAGCACACCCTTTCAATTTAATTTGAGATAGGGTTGATTTACAAAATTTTTAAAAGGAGAAGAGAGAAGAGGGAGATGTTATGCATGAAGAAAAAGAAAAAAGAAAAGAAAAATTAGAAAAGAAAGAAATATAAAGGAAAATAAGAATCTTAACAATGAAATGTAAAAATATATTTTATTAAAATATATTATTTATATAATAAAAATTAAGTGTAAATAATTATATATTAATAAAAAATAAGAATATTAAACAAAAATTAAAATAGTAAACAAAAATAACTACAACTTAAAATAGTAAACAAAAATAAAATAAAATAAAATAAAATTTTTAAACTTTGGTAATGTAACAACTGAAAACGTTTTTAAAAGATAAAACCTAATTTTTGATGCTAATTCCAATCAAACGAAGCCTGGCATAACTTTCGAGGATGGTGATTTGAAATGGAAGGTCGTTCGAAGTCAAAAACACGATCAAATGGAAAGAAACGCAACCCGGCGATCAGGAACTGACAGACGATGTTTCGTGCGTCAATTTCACTGATGGAGGCCAAAAGCTTCGCATGGAAACTTGTGCCGATGTCTGGAAGGAAGTCAACACCCTAAAGTATCCCCGGGTGGTCCGCGAAAAGTTGGAATCGCCCCCGGAGGCTTTAAATTTCCCGTAATCCCTCCATTTCTCTCAAATCTCTCTCTCCTTACCTCACTTTCTCTCTCTTCTCTCTCCTCCTTCCTCCACCATGCGCCACCACCACAGCCACCGTGAGCCACCACCAGGCATACCAACCGACAGCCCTTACCACCTACAACTTCCAACAACCACCCACGGCCGCCAACGGCCGCCAGCGCCGCTGAAAAATAGCATTTTCTTCCTCCATCACACGAAAACTTCGTCAGCTGAGATCACCGCTGTCCGCCACTGTTGGCCGTCACCACCTCCACCATCGTGTAGCCTGAGCTGCCAGCTTCCTCCACCAGCTCGCGAACGTCAAACGGAGGTCTGACGCACCTGGATCGAGGCAATTTTTGTCTGTCGTGCGTAAACCTTCGTGGCTGGAAAACGCCATCCAAACGGCCGTGAACCGTCGTGCCACCACCATATTCGGACTCCTGGTCTTGCGGGCTTCACCATGGTGTAAATTTTGAGGCCAACCGCACCCCTCCGCTGTGCACCGATGTACATCGCCGTGCGCCGCCGTGCTGGAGCATCTGGACATACACTGGGAGAAATCAAGATCACCCTGGGACAGATTTCCATCATCCGACAACACTAGTAAGGTCTAATTTCCCAAAAACTAATGAATTCTGATTGAATTAGCTGCCGAACGCAATTAGAAAATAATTTGACCTAGGTATTAGGGTAACCGGACTTAGGATCGTAAAACGGATGACATGACAAGCTTGAATATTCAATTAAATGTCCAAGAAATTTAATTGGCTCGAAAACTGGGATTTTGTGAAGTTTCGAATTGATTAGGAGCGACAGGAGACCAGGTAGGATAATTTACGCTTCTCGAGTCCTAGATTTGACCTAGTGATTGCCTGAATGATTAGATTTAATTGCATAGATTTACGTTCTGCTTTTGATGGAATAAATTGCATGCCTGTGTGCTGGATATTGTAATTGGATGTTAGACGCTTTGTTTATCGAGTTTAGATGCCCTTAGGACAGATTTACTTAGGGTAGGGTACTTTATAGCCGGTATGGGACGGCCGTTAAGTATCCCAAGTATAGGGAATTTTTAAATGAGATTTTTTTTATCAGATTTAGCCTGTACTGCATTAGAGATCACGCTATAAATCAGGACGACCCTAAGAAAGGTTTAAGGAGTATAAGGGGGGATAGCCTACACGGGGAAACGTTGTGATTTAGGCATAATACCCTAGAACCCTAAGGAATAGTCGACCGTGAGCATGTGAGTTCGAATAGACTGTATGAGGATGAGAATTGGCGTATGTGTACATGCTAGGGGATACCCTAGATGTTGATTCTTACCCGATCCTTGAGTGAGTGATTGGTGTTACAGATCACACTCACAATATAGGCTAGATTCGGGTGATTGGTGTTACGGATCACACCTAACAATAAGAGAGGTGTCCTCTCTAGATGACGTGCAATTGGATGACGATTTGAGATTTGGTCGCGGAGGATTCATGGCCGAGATGGATTTAGATACACTGGGCATGGGATTTTACCTGATTTCGATTATTGATTTTCAAAGAAACGGATTTTTATGATTATGATTATATGCCGCAATTTCCATGTGATAAAATGATTTTAAAGATAATGTATTTCACTGATTTCGAACTGATTTCGGGAAGATGTTTTCGGTACTTGCACCGCTGAGTATTTAGCCAGATTTTGAATTGTATTTGAATTGTAAATTATTCTATTGGGATTTTATATCTCACCAGGTTGTTTACTCAGATGAACAGGGACAGGGACAGGAACCTAGACGTTAGCTGGATGATGACTGGATGATAGACAGAAGAACGGCTTATTCTAGGCTTGAATTACATTGTATATATTTTGAGGATAATGCTATATAATTGGTCTTCTGTAATTTATGTTTTTTGTTATTATTGGACTGGCTGTGTATCTGTAAATAGGTGACTGTTGTATTTGGGATATACTCGGTATACAGAGGAAACTCTGCTGAATTTTTGGTAGGGTTTACCACTGTAAACTTGTAAACTTAAGTTAGAAATTTTATGCATGTATGATGTGATGTATATATGGATTTTAGATTTCATTCCAGAGTAATTTATGATGTATGTATGTACATTTAGTTTAGCTGCATGTGAATTAGGGTTGAACAGAATCTGAATGGACAATAGGAAGTCTATTTGGGTTACAGTCAACCAGTAGCGATCCCCTGACATTCCCACATCGGGAATAACTACTTAGAAAAACCCATATGCTTCCGCTAATCAGATAAAGGATTATGTATGTCGTATTAGGGGGTCGTTACAGGTAACAACAAAAAGGTTGCCACCAAAGGTCTTCCACGACAATACAAGAGTTTCCTCTGAAGACTTTTTGGTGGCATCATATTGTATGTTGTCACTGAAAGCTCTTTAGTGGCAACACAAAGGTCGCCACCAATGATTTAAAAATTAGATTGGATCAATCAATCGAATTAAAAAATTAATGAACTAGTCATGATACTGGTTTGAAAGATCCTTTAAATCAGAGTTTGAAAAATTGGATTAACGACCAGCAAAATTAATAAAAAATATAAAACAATTAGCACAAACCAATCTAAGAAGAAGATGATGATGAAGAAAAAGAAGGAGAAGAGGATGGGATGTAGAGAAGAAAAAAAAGAAAGTGGAAGAGAAAAATAGAAGAAGGAGATTGTGAGAGAATGAAAGTTTGAGAGAAGAAGAAGGAAGAGAAAAAAATGAAAGAAGATGAAGGGAAGTTTGAGAGAAGAATGGCATGAAGAAGAAAGAGAAAGTATAAATTCAAAGTAATGGGAAGACAAACCTGAGAAAAAGAAATGGCGTGTAGTTGTGTAGGACTGTAGGTTCAAAATATGAGCTAATTAAAAAAAGTAGACTCACGAGGCATCCTTCGTAATTTGGTTGAAAGAGAGACAATATAATGTAGATGAAAAGTTAAAAGTTTAGGAAATTGGAGAAAAAATAAAGATGGGAGAGTGATAAAAAGTGATTAAAAATAATATATTAATATAAAATAAATAATATTTAATTTTATATTTAAATTGATATTTTTATATTTATTTTATATGTAATATAATAATATATTTTTAAATATGAATATTTTATTTTAAATAAATTATTTATTTTATTATATTTATAATATAAAATTAGTATATATTAATACCAATTTAACTATGATCAAACTAGTAAACTGTGAACTAATATTTTTATTAGTTTAATAATTGATTTGATGTTTAAAATATTGATTGTCATTGAACTCTTTGGTGGCAAATCACAATATGTCACTACTAAAGGGTCCTTAGTGACAACTTAAGTGTTGTCACAAAAGACCTTGTCTTTGGTTACAACTTTAAGTGCTGAAGGAAGATGAAGAAGAAGAAGAAGAGGAGGAGAGGAGGAAGCTATGCTTAGCCTTATTTTTGTGTGCATGAGGAAAGCTTGAAGATGAGTTGGATACCCAACCCTGACCAGAAACCAAAGAGTCTCTTCCAAATATGTCGTGTCACTTTCACAATGCAAAAGGTGATGGTTATTCAATTGTTTTTGTTTTTTTTTTCAATGTTTTCCAATACTTTTTATTTTAAAATATATTTTTTAATCATTTTTTAAATAAAAATATATTTAACAAATCATATTTTTATTTATTAATTTATATGATGTTTTCCTTGCCAATAATTTTATTGAAGATGGACCAAAAAAGTTATTTCTCAAAGAGATAACAATTACACTTATACTCTTTCCTTTCTTTATAATAAAGATGAATATTAATATTCTATTTTATGATTATGAAAAATAAACTTAAAACACAAAGAAATATAAATTATTAATTCTTTGTTCTAATTATTTACGATTTTATTTATTTATTATTTAATGATGTATGTAGATTTATAATTAAAAATTTTTAATTTATTTAGTTCACCAGTTTAACTGAATTTTTAGTGACACAACGGTTGAAATCATTAACCTGGTGACCCAATCTCTTCACTAGTTCATTGACCGATTCAGGGTCCAAAAATTATGATAGCAACATTCAATATGTCACGAACAAAGGATCTTTGTCGCCACCGAAAACTCTTTAGTGGCGAATCTTATTGTTGCAGAAGAAAAATTTTCAACTATGACTTTTTTAGTTGCAACAAAAGAGTTACCACTAAAAATCTCTTTTTTGGAAGTGATTTCTATTTAAGGATTTATCAGTAAAAACCTTACCCCAAGAATAATTCCTTTGTCTCTACTACCCCCTCTTCATATACACCATAATCCAGTTGTACTCAATGACTCCCTTCATCTCTTGTATCCATCATCTCCTCTAACAGGTTATCAAAGGCCAATAAGGACATCGAGAGGTTCTCGACATAAAGTTCTACCTTTTTCTCTTCCCCTGACCTAACAAACCCAAAAAAGAGGACAATTCAGAGGACGTACCTTATGGCCTTATCTCCTCTTTCTTTTCTTCCTCATATAACAACACAACTTGCCTTTTCCTTAAACCTAGAAAGGGAACTTCCTCTAAGTTCGTGTCTTCTTGATCCATGATTTAAGCCATAGACCTTCTCTATTTCTTATCAACATTCTCAGCATCTTCAAAAGATACCAATGTAGATGATTAAACTAAGAAATGTAGCTAAAGAAGACATTTTTCAAGTTTAACACAAATCGAAGGTAGATGAACCTTATAACCTTACAATTAGAAAAAATGGGGGAAAGGATATGAGACTAGCAAACCAATAAATCCTTTGGTGAAATTAGAGAAAAGAGATAGATACTTACAAATTAAACTTGCAAAATTACCCACTTTTCATTGGCATAATAATTTCTAGAATCTAAAATGACTTCATGCTTCCTTGTGTATCTTAAAAAGGTGGAGCATTTAATGCATGTTAAGGCCTTTAAACCCTATAATGTAGGTTCACACTAAAAACATTATGGGACTTGAAAAGACATCCAAATGCTCTAAATCAATGTTTGAATGAACAATTAAGTCTATAACACTCGCACCCATGGACTTAAAATACTAGTGATAAAGTTGGGCTTGACTAACCCCTTAGGTGATTGCCTCTCTCCTATGAACCATAGCAGTTGTTACACAACATGGCAACATGCACCTCACAAAAAATCGACTTACATCATGAACTCACCACCTTGACACCTAGAAAATGGAATTCTTTTGCTAATACCAATACACAATTCTCTCTATTCTTGCTACAGTAAGTCACTGACCATAATTTGGATATGAATTTAATATCTTATCTCAAGCTCGCCAACATTAATTTTCTTGAAAATTGTATTCAATTAGATTAAAACAGAATGAGATTAAAAAAAAAGTTTTTAAGAAACTAAACTAATTATCTTACATTTGTTAATTTTTCAAACAAACATGGGGAAGAGAATTCGAAGAAAGCCAAGAGAAATGCTTCACACACTACTCACTCAATAGAGTCACTAACCATAGAACCTTTAATCAAACTTACTAAGGAATTCAATCAAGCTACGAGGAACTCCATCACATAGAACAACATAGGGTCCTATAATTGATCCACTTGCATCTATTATCCAACACAATAAAGCATTTTAGAGTATCAGTTTAATTGGTGCCCTTTTAGATAGAAGTGAAAGGGATATTCACTGTAAGTCATCTCCAATCTATTATAGATCACTATTGGTAGATGAGGGGTAACATGCATGTAATAGGGATACATGGAAAATTCTATGTAATTCATTTTAAGGAGGTGGAAGATCATAAATTCATATGTATTAATGGTCCATGGGCTATAATAGCACTTTAATTGTCATGTACTAATGGAGATCTAACATGTTAAGCAGCTTAAGATTTTCTTCTATTCCTATTTGGATACAATTGTGGGGTTTACCAATAGAGTATCAGTGTCCTGAAGTTACCATGCAGATTGGTAGTGTTGTTAGTGAAGTGTATGAAATTGGTTGTGAGGATGAAATACCTCGCAATATCATATTTTAAAGGGTAAGGGTTACTCTAAATCCATATAATCCTTTAGTTATGGGTGCATTGTTAAAGTTAACAAGTTTATCTTTTACATGGATCCAAATTTAGTATGAAATACTATCCAAATTCTATCAGCACTATGGTATATTAAGGTTGGCATACGTTCCCAGACTGTGACTGGGAAGATCCTCAAGTGCACCAAGCTTTGGAGGCTCAGAGAATTCATATAATGGAAAGTTTTCATATAGACTATGGATTTGAATTTGAGATTGTTCACTTTGTACATGAAGCATGTGCTTTTTACAAGCATCATCACAAAAAAACCACCAAAATCAAAATGGCATATACTGATATGGGATATTATTATCATCCTTCTTCTTCCATTCTTGTAGTTTTTCAATTCAACCCTTTTAATTTCAATAATGCTCATATAAATTATCACCCTACAAGTAGTATTGATTAGTTTGAGGATGTAATATAACCAATATTAGTGCAATTTCCTGCCAATATTTTTTATGATAACCAAGTACCAACTCTAACAACAATCATGGTAGATTCCTCATTGGAGGATAAATTTTCAGATGCAAAGTTAGAGTCCATGATTAATAGCCATGTGGAGGCAATGGATGAAGAATTGGTGTCATCAATTCAACTCCATTAGTTCTTAATACACAATATATCTTTCCTTTGCCACCTATCCCTATGATTCATCAAAATGAAATACACGAGGCATGGCAACAATCTCCACCTGGCAGATTTTAATGAAGACCACACAGGTGTTATTGTTGAAAATAGTGAAAGTAATTTCAATTTTCTAAAGTTTGTGTTTTCTATGTAAGGTAAGTTCACTGTCTATCGAAGATCCATATAATACATTTAATTAAGATATCTAGAAGTGTATAGTTAATGTATCTAGAGAAGTGTGATTCATGTATAAGATGTATGAATTGCATGTAATAGGATTCATGTACTATTCTTCTTAAGGCACCTATAAATACCAATGAGGTTGTAGGTTTAAGTTAAGTCTCAAGCCTACTATAAATGAAGGATTCATATACTAGGAAATTTCTCGTTGTCACAAAACGAGAAGGATGCTTTGGAAAAAAAAAAAGGGAAGAAGGATCAACAAGCCCTCACCCTTATCTATTAAGGATTGGAAGATTCAATTTTTATGAAAGTGGTTAATTCCACTACTGTAAAAGAAACTTGGGATATTTTGCAAATTTCCTTGCAAGGAGCTAACAAAGTAAAGAGAGTGTGTCTCAAAGCCTTAAAAAGTGAATTTAAAGCTTTAAAAATCAAGGAATTTGAGCTTATGTCATATTGTTATTCGAGATTGTTGACCATTGTGAATCAAATGAAGAGGTATAAAGAAAAATTAGAAGATGCCCATGTGATTGAGAAGATACTTCATTCCTTGACTCCAAAATTTGATTTTTTGGTGTGTCATTGAGTCAAAAGATATTGACTCTATGAAAATTTATCAAGTAATGAGAGAGTTACAAGACCAAGAAGACAAATTCAAGAAGAGAATTGATGAGTCAGTGGAGCAAGCTCTCAAAGACAAAGCATCTTTGAAAGACAATAAAGGAGAAATGAATGAAAGAGGACAAACACGAGGATGAGGAAGAGCTCATGGTCATGGACAATTAGGAAGAGGTCATGGTCATGACCAATGAAATAGAGGAAGAGGTGATTCTGACAATAGAAATGATGATAATAATAATCAATCAACTAGAGGATGTGGGAGAATAACAGGAAGAGGAAGAGGCAATAATTCTAAAACAAATGAGAAATGAAATTTATTTCTCAAGAAGGATATACAATAAAGGTGTTGAAGAAGTTCAAAATGCTTGATTGTAATCTCGTAAATACACTTATAGAATTAGAGTGAAATTTTCAAAGTTCAGTGATGGAGAAAAAGAAGCTCTCATTATTTTCGATAGTCTTGTTGGAAGTTTGAGATAGTTAACAAGTACAAGTCCTGATATTTTATTTGTAGATAGAGTAGTAAGCTACTATATGGAAGCTTCTAGCTCTACTCACATGAAGGTTGCTAAGAGAATTCTTTGTTACTCGAAGGGAACAATTGGTTATGGTTTATTAACTCTTCTTTAAGTAACTTTTAGCTACTTGGATATAGCAATAATGATTTTTCTAGCGATATTGATTATAGTAAAAGCAACACTAGTTATGTGTTTTTCATGGGTCATTGTGCTATTTCATGGTTTTTTAAGAAGCAACACATTGTGACACTCTCATATTGTGAATCTGAATATGTAGTGAGAAATTCATGTACTTGTCATGCTATTTGGCTTAGAAGATTATGAGGAGAACTTCACTTATCAAAATAGGAAGTAATTACAATTTGCATTGACAACAAGTCTACACAAAGCACTTGCTAAAAATGCCATGTTTCATGATTTAAGCAAGCATATAAACACAAGATATCATTTTGTTAAAGAGCAAGTTGCCAAAAATGAAGTGGATCTAAAATTTATGAAGACTCAAGATCAAGTTACAGATATTTTTATGAAACCTCTGCAATTTGAAGATTTTTGAAGAATGTAAAAAAACTTAGTGTAATCAAGAAAGCTTGAAATTGAGAGGGAGTGTTGAAAATAGTGAAAGTAATTTCTAGAGTTTGTGTTTTCTATGTAAGGAAAGTTCATTATCTATCCAAGATTCATAGAATATATTTAATTAACATATCAAGAAATGTATGATTAATGTATGTAAACCTATAAGTGTGTGGTTAATGTATCTAGAGAAATGTGATTCATGTATAGGATTTATGAAATGCATTTAATAGGATTTATGTACTAGTCATCTTAGAGTGCCTATAAATACTAATGATGTTATAAGTTAAAGTCAACTTACAAGTGATTTAAATAATAGAAATTACAAGTTCTTAAAAGTTCCTCTCTCACATATATTTCCTCCTCTTTTAACAATTACTACAAGTAAGATAATTATAGAAGGCCAAAGAGGTGAAAACTCATTAATGGGCTCAATTAATTGTATGACTTTTTATCTAAATGGGCTAATACCAAATTTGGTGAAGCCTCATCTTAATGCAAATCCAACATAGAAGAATAAAGACTCACATAATGTATTAGTCTTCTTCTTTAACCCACAAAGTTTATTTTGATAGGAGTGGCCAAATAGTAGCTTTTTGGCTCATCAATATGACATTTGGACTTACCTTTGTCCTTAATTCTTTCAAGTCATATGATTTTGGATTTCCTCTCATATTAGTAATTCAATCTCTGACACAACCATGTTTTAATGCAACCCTACTAATAAATCAATGCAAGTGTATAACTGAGGCAGGTGTTTTACAATAGAAATTGGGTATACTATATTTCTTTCAAGAAAAGGAATTCAAAAAACATGTAAGAGATGATGAATGTTTTGTTTATAACTATGAAAGACATTAATAAAAAGCGATAACTAGTTTTTCTGAGGATTTGGTTCAATAGGAGATTGATAAGAAATGAAATAGAAAAATACTATATTTTAAGAGGAAGTTTATTGAATTTGGTCAGGATAGGAAGAAAAGGAAAAATTCAACTAAGTTTGATGTGGATTGGATTTTCTGTTTTAATTTTAGCTGCTTAAATTTAAAGGTATAGAAGGATGGCCTTAAAAAGGCTCTACTTGAGCCATGAGACAGCTATCATGGAACTATCATGGTATGGGGAAGACCACAAAAATTCACTATGTTAGGAAGTTAGTGCTAAAACATTACCATGTCCTTTTTTTGTTACAAGAGACTCTTGCTTCAAAAGAAAAGATGATTGGAATAGGCAGTGTTTTAGGTTATAAATTTGTTACTATTGCAGAATCTGAGGGGTATTGTGGGGGTATTTTTGTATTTTGGAATTCTCCTTTTATGATTAATATAATAGATGTTTCCTTGTACCAGCTGCATTTTTCCTTATCTAATGCCGTAATTAGTAAAGTTGTTATGACTAACATATCTGGTCCCCCAAAGGTTTATCGAAGGTTTTTTCTGTGGGATTTCTTAAACAATGTGGGTAGCATTAATAAACCATGGATGTGTATTGGTGACTTTAATCAGTTCATTTTTTTAAAAGATAAATACAGCTCATCTACCTCACTTATTAGAACAAATAATTTCAATTTTGTAATCCAAAAAATGGCCTTATGAAAATTCTACTGACTAGCAATCAATATACCTAGTCAAATAATCAAATTGGGAACTAAGTGGATTGGGAGAAGCTTCATAGAGCTTCAGGTAACTAGTTATGAATGGACAAGAATTGAAATTATTCATATTTGAAAAGATGTGGTTAACAAACCCTCAATGCTTACAACTAATAAATTAAACTTGGAATGACTCTCAACTGCCTATTACAGTTAGGGTTTATCAAAAATTAAAACTTTCAAGAATGGCTTTACATAATTAGAATCACAACCACTTTGGCAATATCAATTCTCACATCATGTAACTTCAAAAAAAATTGGATAATTACAAAATAAGATATCAGATAATAATATATTGGAAGAGAAAAACAGAGGTAGAAAAGATTTAAAGTATTATCTTCACTGTGAATAGCTAATGTGGGCTCAAAGGTCAAGAAAGATGTGGCCCTCAAATGGAGATAGAAACATTAAATATTGTCATAATATAGTTAATTTCAAAAGAGACTCAAGAAGGATTATTTCTATACAAGATAACAATAGGTAGTGGATTACAAACTTACATCAAATTGACCATACGTGTAAATAATTTTTTGTGCAGTTACTTACTCCTTTTATGATCAACCATGTTAGGGAGATTAATAATATTTTCCACTAACTCAACATTCCAAGATTGAATTCAGAACAACAAAATTATTTAACTAAGCCTTCTAATTGCTTTTGAAGAAACAAGTATGTTCCTAGATGAATGGCAATTTGGCTCTAGGTTCATATGGTTTCTCTCTAAGTTTTAACCAACATGTACGGCTTTTTATTAATCAAGATATTATAAGAATGTTGGGATCTTTCTTTAGGAATTATACTAATATTATCCTTATTTTGAAAAAATATTGCCCTAGTAATTTCAAAGATTTCAGACCTATTAGTTTGAGTAATGTGTGTTATAAAATTATATAAAAAACCACGGCAAATAAACTTAAACAGATTCTGACAAATATGATAACATGTTTTCATAATGCCTTTATCAAAAGTACCCATATTTGATAATATTACAATTACCAAAAGAGTGCAACATTATATTAGAAATAATAGGAATAATAAACAGCAAATAGCTACTATTAAAGTGGATTTATGCAAGGCTTATGATAATATATCATGGTGTTTCTTGAAGGTAGCACTTAAGTAGATGCAATTTTTGCCTTCTTGGATCATGATGATAATGGAGTATGTTTCAACAATTAATTATCGTATGATCATAAATGGTAATCAATCCCAAAATTTCTCTCTGACTTATGGCTTGCGACAAGGTAACCTGATTTCACCTTATCTATGTATAATTTGTGTTAACATTCTATCACTATTACTGATGAAATCAAACCATGATCATACTATACCAGGTATTAAAATCTCAAGGCAAGCTTTACCTATTAACCATTTGCTATATGTTGATGATCTACTAATTTTTATGCATGTTAATGCACAAATAATTTCTCCTTTAAGTAGGCTGCTTAAGGAATATGGTCATGCCTTTAGTTTGTATCTAAAAAATAAAAAATTTGATATAAAATTCAACCAAAATATTCATAAATTATTCAAAAAGTTTTTAAGCTGCCTACTAAAATTTGTGGTCCTTAAGTTAAGGAAGCATTTGGGCACATACATAGATGGAACTTGTCAAGATAGGAGAGCCACTAAAGAATTTATCCATAGAGTTCAAAACCAGTTGCAAGGTTGGCAAGAAAATATATTATCTAGGGAGATTAACATTAATTAGATCTGTCATCAACTCAATGGTCACTTTCCTTGTTATACATGGAAGACCCAATCACAAGATAAATAGGAAAAATAATAATTATGTTAAAAATTATAGACATAAAAATTAATATGGTTTGGCTTTAGCCTACGTCCACGGGAAAAGGCGACAAGCAATTTTCCATAATAAGATCAAATGGAGATTATGAAGGTGACTTAATTGAACTAAAAACTCACCCTAAATACACCCAAAAAATATCCATAATATTTTTCTCACCAACATATCACTCGACCTTCTGAACTATAATGGCACCTTGAGAAATAATTTCTCGAAAAAAGTGAAATTTTAAATCAATATGTTTGGTTCTCTCATGATACATTTGTTTTTTTGTCAAATGTATCACTCTTTGGCTATCACAGTAGAAAACAATAACATCTTGTCTTAAGCCCAAATTGTGAACCAAACCGAAAAACCAAATGGCTTCCTTCACAGCTTCTATTGCTACCATATATTCTGTTTTTGTAGTACAAAGTGCAATAGTGGATTGCAAAGTCACTTTTTAGCTAACAGCACAACCCAAAGCGGGATGACATATCCCATCAAAGATCTCCTTATAACCAAATCATGAGCATAATCAAAGTCAAAATATCTAGTAACACTACCACCAATGTTTGTACTCTAATTAAATGCCAAACAAAAATCTGTAGTACCTCAAAGATAATGGAAGATTTATTTCACTGCTTGCCAATGCATCTTACCAGGATGTACCATATATCTGCTAACACACTAATAGAATGTGAAATATCTGGACGTGTGCAAACCATAGAATACATAATGCTTCTAACAACACTAGCATATGGGACACAAGACATCTATTCTTCCTCCTCATCAAACTATGGTGACATAGTAGCTGAAAGTTTAAAATGAGCTACAAGTGGATTATTTACAAGCTTTGTATTCTACATTCCAAAGTCCGTAGGTATCCTTTCAATGTATTTCTTTTAAGATAAATAACACTTTTTTGCACACTGATCCCTGCATATCTTCATACCCTTAGCTACCCCCAAATCTTTCATTTCAAATTCACCACTAATTTAGGACTTTAACTTATCAATCTTAGACATACTCTTAGATTCAACAAGTATGTCATCAATATAGTGCAACAGATAAACAAAAGAACCATATGAAAAGCCTCTTGTGATACACATAGCTAGAGTAACCATAGGTAAGGATAAAATAGTCAAAATGCTTATAAAACTGTCAAGGAGATTGTTTCAAGCTATATAATGAAGTTTTCAAAAGACAAACATGGTCTTCTTGTCCTTGAACTAAAAATCCCTCTAGTTGATATATGTAAATTTGTTTTTTAATCTCACCATGTAGAAAGGCCATTTTAACATCAAGCTGTTCAAGCTCTAAGTTTAACTATGTGACCAGCTAGCAACACATAAATAGAGCTATGTTTAACAATATGAGAGAATAATTTATTGTAATCTAGACCTTTTTTTTGGCTAAAGCCTTTTCCAACAAAGGGTGCTTTGAACCGTGTTGCTTTAACTTCGAGGATTACTTCTTTTTCTTAAAGACCCATTTGCCACCAATAATCTTCTTTCCTTCAGGTGTATTTACTAGCTCCCACGTCTAGTTCTTATGAAGAGACTCAATCTCTTCACTTATAGCAATAATCCACCATGTAAAATCACTACTTTTGATAACCTTGTTATACAAAATAAGATAATTTCATTCAAAATTGCCTGCCATAAATAGTACATATGAGACTAAATCTATATAAGCATGTCTTTGAGGTGATTTAATCTGCCTTATCGATCTACCCCTAGCAATACTATATTATTGCTATTGTTGAAGATTTCACTTTATCTAGATTCTCATGTTCATAATCTTCAACAGGTCAACTAAAAGTGCTATCTTGATTTTTATTTTCTACCTCAAACTCCACCAGCTTATCAACACTACGATTATTTTCATCCTCACTAACCTCCTTTTTTAGATAAAGCATGGATGATTCGTCAAATTTAACATCTATGTTGATTATAAATTTAGGTGAATTAGGTTTAAGACACCAAAATCTATAACCTTTCACTCTATATGCATAACCAAGAAATATGCACTTTAGTGCCTTTGGTTTAAGCTTGTTATCATTAGTATAAGCATATGTAGGAAACCCAAAAATCTTTAGATCAAAATAATCAGCTAGAGAACTAGAACATACTTCAATAGGATTTTCAACTCTATAGTAATTGATAGAGATTGATTTACTATATAACAAGCCATGTTAATAGCTTCCACCTAAAAAGCCTTTAACAAATTGATATTCGATAGCATGCAACATACTCTTTCAAGATGTTTTCTATTCATACATTCTATAACTCCATTATGTTGTGGTGTCTTTCAAATAGTACGGTGTCTTACAATGCCTTCATTTTTGTAAAACTTATTAAACTATCCTTCACAGAACTTCATACCATTGTCAATTCTCAAGCGCTTAATTTTCTTGCAATTCGGATTTTCAATAAGCACCTTCCACTTCTTGAAGGTTAGGAAAAATTCATTTTTGTGCTTCAAAAAATATATCTAGTATTTTCTATAAAAATCATCAATAAAAGTCAACAAGTATCTGGCACCACCTTTTGACGAAACAAGTGTAGGTCCCCAAAGATCAGAATGGATGTAATCAACTATGCCCTTAGTCTTATAGGTAGCTATACTGAACTTGACTCTAGTCTGTTTCTCGTAAACATAACAAAAGTCAAGCTTCCTAATCTTATGACTATTTAGAAAGCCTTTCTTGCTAAAGAAAGACATCTCTGTCTCACTCATATGCCATAAACGAGTAGTATCTAACTTTGGATTTGGATTAGATGATGATACTGATGTAACAACAAAACTATGCTACCTTGAAGTGGATAAAGGCTATTAATCAATTTCCCTTTGATTACCATAAGAGCTTCATGTGAAATTATTAAAGTTTCACCTTTAGCAGAGTACTTATAGCCTTAGGAATCAAGAGTACCCAAAGATATTAAATTTTTCTTCAAATCTGATATATGTCACTTAGACAAAGTTCTTACAATATGGTCATCCATCTTGATTTGGACTGTTCCAATGCCAACAATTTAATAGGAAATATTATTTCTCATAAGGACAATGCCACCATTAATTGATCAAAAAGAATAAAACCAATCTTGATAGCCTGAATCAAGAACCCAATCATTACTTAATAGGCTAGTTGATAATGAGAAAATATTAGTTCCTTCAAATTTTCTACCACAACACTAGCTGTGTCGCTATTACTTAGAGTATTATCTATTATCTCCTTTTTATCTTCGGGCTTTGAACATTCTACTTTCCTGTACCCTTCCATTTTGTAGTAACGACATCTGCCTTTTCAAATTTTAGATTTTGATATAGATATTCCCCTATTACTGCTGAAGCTTTAGTCTTTATTTCTACCACAATCGACCAGACCCTTGGTGTAACAACGGGAAAGATTCGAAAGAGTTTTAAAAGGATTTTAAAAGATAAAACTTGATCTTTAACCCTCATCCCAATAAAACGAAGCATGGGACAAATTTCGAAGATAATGACTTGACACAGAAGGTCGTTTGAAGCCAGAAACAAGATCAAACAGAAAGAAATGCAATCCGGCGATTAGAAACTGACAGAAGGAGTTTCGTGCGTCAATTTCATTGACGGAGGCCAAATTTTTTGCATAGAAATGCGTGCCAACGTCTGGAAGTATGCCGACACCCTAAAACATCCTCGGGTGGCCTGAGAAAAGTCAGAATCGTCCCTAGAGGCTTTAAATTACGCAAATTCCCTCCATTTCTCTCATTTCACTCTCTCTCCTTACCACACACTCTCTCTCCTCTCTCTTTTCTCTCTCCACCTTCCTCCATCGTGATTGGCCACTACAGCCACCGTGGGACACCACCAAGGGTACCAACCGACAGCCCTCACTGCCCACAACCTCCAGCAACCAACCACGGCCACCAACGGCCGCCGAAGCCGCCGAAAAAACACCGTTTTTACCCTCCATCGCGCGAAACTTCCCCAGCTCGAATCATCGCCGTCCGTCACTGTTGACTCTCACCGCCCCCAACACCGTGTAGCCCGAGCTTCCAGCTTCCTCCAGTAGCTCCGCGCCGTCGAAAGGAGGCTGAACGCGCTCGGATCGAGGCAAAACATCGTTCACCGTGCAAGAAGTTTCGTGGCTGGAAAACATCGCCCAAACGGCCGTGAACTGCCGTGCCATCACCGTATTCAAACTCCTGGGATTGCGGGCTTCACCGTGGTGTGATTTTTGAGGCAAATCGCACCTCCTCGATGTGCGCCACCGTGCGCCGCCTTGTGCCGCCGTGCCGGAGCTTCTGGACGTGCATCCCGAGAAACTGAGACCACCGTGACGTAGAATTCCATCATCCGAGCACAGTGGTAAGGTCCGATTTCCCAAAAAATAATGGTATAGGTCTGAAATGGCTACCAAACGTAATTAAACAATAAATTGACCTAGGTTTTAGCGTAACCAGATTTAGGATTAAAAATTGGATGACATGACGAGCCTAAATGTTTAATTTTATGTCCAGGAAATTAATCAGGCTTAGAAACTGAGACTACGTGGAATTATGAAGTGATTTAGAGCATTCGGAGACCAGGTAGGATAATTTACACTTCTCGAACCCTAGAATTGACTTAGTGAATACCTAAATGATTTAGATGACTTGCATGGAATTACGTGCTGCTTTCGATGGGATAAAAATTGCATGCCTGTGTGCTGAAAACCCTAATTGCATGTTAGACACCTTGTTTATCGAGTTTATATGCCTTTAGGGCAGATTTACTTAGGGTTGGGTACTTGATAGCCGGTATGGGACGGCCGTTAAGTATCCCTCGTACAGGAAGCTTTTAAACGAAACTATTTTTATCAGATTTAGCCTGTATTGAGTTAGGGATTACACGTTAAACCAGGACGACCCTAAGAAAGGTTTAGGGAGTATAAGGGTGGATAACCTACACGGGGAAACGTTGTGATTTAGGCGTGATACCCTAGAACCCTGAGGAATAGCCGACCGAGTGCATGTGAGTTCGAATAGACTGTATGAGGATGAGAATTGGCGTATGTGCACATGCTAGGGGCGCCTAGATGTTGATTCTCACCCGGTCCTTGAGTGAGTGATTGGTGTTACGGATCACACTCACAATATAGGCTTGATTCGGGTGATTGGTGTTACGGATCACACCCAACGATAAGAGAGGTATTCTCTCTAGACTACGTGCAATTAGATGATGATTTAGATTTGGTTACAACGGACTTGTAGCCAACGAGGATTGAGAGACACAGGGCATGGGATTTTACTTGATTTTGATGACTGATTTTAAAAGAAATGGATTTCCTGATTGTGATATATTGCCGCAATTTTCATGTGTTTAAACGATTTTAAAGAAAAGGTATTTCACTGTTTTCGAACTGATTTCGGGAAGACGATTTCGGTGTTCGCACCGCTGGGTATTCAACTGGTTTTCGAATGATAATTGATTTGTAAATTATTCTACTGGGATTCATATCTCATTAGGTTGTTTACTCAGATGAAAAGGGACAGGGGCAGGAGCCCAGACGATAGCCGAGGCTGACTTGAGGATAGACTAGAGGATGATTAGCTTAGGCTTGAATCATTTGTATATATACTTTGGTGACGCTGTTAATTCTCGGATTTTGTTTCTCATGAATTCTGTATGGATTAGAATGAATGTACATATAATGTTTCAGATAGTATATATGGATTTCTGTTAAGTATGTTTATTACTGTTATTGGACTGGCTGTTGATGTTTAAACAGGTGATTATGTATTTGGGATATGATCGAGTTACAGAGGAAACTCTGCTGGATTTTTGGTAGAATTTACCGCTGTAAACTTATGGATTTGAATTGAAATGTGTATGAATGTATGACGCGACATGTATATGAGTTTTAGATTTCATTCCAGAGAAATGTATGATGCATGTATGTATAGTTAGTTAGCTACATGTGAATTAGGGTTAAACGGAATCCGAATAGACAATGGAGATTCTATTTGGGTTACGCTCAACCAGTAGCGATCCCCTGACGTTCCCACATAGGGAACAAGCATTTAGAATTCTCCATATACTTCCGCTAATCAAATAAGCATCGCGTATGACGTATTAGGGGGTCGTTACAATTATGGTATCAGAGCCCGGTTTGTCGGATCTTCTGGTTTAGTGGGTTAAGGATTTTAAATCTTTGGGCTTGCAGCTTTAGAGTTTTGATTGATTTGACTCTGGAATGATAGGACCTGATTTGAATTGATACTAAACGAAATGAATTTAATGTCTTGCTGATTAACTATTACTGTGTGACTGATCTATTTGTTTTTGTGCCAGATAAGCATGGCAGAATCTAGCAGGGACGCCACACGTAGGCCCAGAGGGAGGCCAAGGCACAAAAACCAGGGTGCGTCAGGTAGTGGTAGCATGGAGACTGAGGTTGACATGCGGGAGATGATGGAATCTATCAGATTAATGGCCGATGAGATGAGAGACTAGGCCACTACCAGTGCCAATGCAATGAGACAGCAGCAGGAAGATAGACAGATGAGAAACGACGGAGCCACCCAACAGGTGAATCCACTATATCAGGGATGGATTGAATTCTAGAGAGCAGGTCCATCTCCGTTTATAGGTGCCTTCGATCCAGCTGCTGTGGAAGCTTGGATAAAAGGAATTGAAAAGATTTTCAGGTTGTTGCAGTGCGACAATGAAAAGAAAGTCACATATGCAACGTATATGCTGAAAGGTGAAGCGGAACTTTGGTGGACAGATGCCCAGCAACTGATGGAGAGCCGAGGCATTCCACTGACTTGGGAATCTTTCAAGAGAGTCTTCATGGATCAATATATCCTTGAGAGCGTGAAACAAGCAAAGGAAGCACAGTTCCTGAAGCTCACCCAGGGAGGTAGGCCGTTTGACGAGTATCTGAAACAGTTTGAGGAATTATCAAGGTACTCTACTTACCTGCGAATGCATTACGATGAGGCTTGGAAAGCAAAGCAACTAGAAGAAGGCCTCGATCTACCTATGAAGACTCAGTTGGCTACCCTGGAGATTCGAGACTTTGCCACACTGGTGAATAAGTGCCGAATTTTGAGCAAGAATTTAGAACAGAAACAGACTCAGAATATGACACAACGAACAGGGAACCGCCGGACATAAGCGCCCAGAAATCTGAATGTAAGAAGCGGTATGTTTAAACCGCAACCAGGGGCTTCTAGTAGCAGTGGGAGGTAACCTGATAATACTCCTTGTCCGAAGTGTGGTACCAGACATCCAAATCAACCCTGCTGGCATCAGACTCCCCTCCAGTGTTATAGATGTGGAGGCACAGGACACATGGCCAAATACTGCCCTTCTACAGGGAATCAGCCGACATCTGGTAGCCGAAGACCACAGGCTCCAGGGAGAGTTTTTACCATGAATACTGCCAACGTCGACAGGTCCTCGGGCTTGATGCAGGGTAGAGGTAAAATTTATAATTTTTCTTTAATATTATTGTTTGATTCGGGTGCTACGCACTCCTTTATCGTTGATGCATGCGTAGAACGAATGAGATTACCTGTTCAAACCCTGCCCTGTGACTTATACATATCCACACCCTTGGGAGAGCCCACTATGTCCCCACGAATATGCCTAAACTGTCCCTTAACCATTGAAGATACCTTATTTCTTGTGGACTTAGTGTGTATACCATTGTCAAGGATCGACATTATTCTGGGAATGGATTGGTTGACTAGGAATCGGGTCTTGTTGAATTGTTTCTAAGGGACAATTACTTATCTGGATAACGTACCTGTGCGTGGGAATGACAGAGCTTGTGAGATAGGTGATATGTCCCTCAATCTCTCTGAGGTAGAGTTTCAGGATAGACTAAGTCAAATCCCAATCGTTAGTGACTTTCTGGAGGTATTTCCTTTGGAAATAAGTAAACTGCCACCACCCAGAGAGATAGAATTCACCATTGACCTAATTTCGGGAGTGGGTCCAATAGCTATGACCCCATATCGTATGGCCCCTGCAGAATTGAGAGAATTAAAAGTTCAAATCGAAGACATGTTGGAGAAGGGGTTCATTAGGCCAAGTGTATCACCATGGGGAGCTCCGGTCTTATTCGTAAAGAAGAAAGACGAGAGTTTAAGACTGTATATTGATTACCGGCAATTAAATAAGGTGACCATTAAGAACAAATACCCATTGCCACGTATTGATGATTTATTTGATCAGTTGCAAGGCGCGATTGTGTTTTCTAAGATAGATTTAAGGTCGGGATACCACCAGATTAGGGTTAGAGAGGAGGATATTCCTAAGACATCATTCAGGACGAGATACGGCCATTATGAGTTCTTAGTGATGCCGTTTGGATTGACGAATACACCCGCTGTCTTTATGGATTATATGAACAGGATTTTTAGACCCTATTTAGATCAATTCATTGTGGTATTCATTGACGATATTTTAGTATATTCCAAGACTCACGAAGAGCATGCCCAGCATCTTAACACGGTGTTACAGATACTGGAAGAGAAACAACTATATGCAAAGCTGGAGAAATGTGATTTTTGGTTAGAAGAAGTGAAATTTTTAAGACTTGTGGTTAATGGGAAAGGAATAGCGGTCGACCCAAAGAAAATTGAAGCAGTATTAGATTGGGATCGACCTAGAACGGTCACCGAGATTAGGAGTTTCCTAGGTTTGGCCCGCTATTATAGGAAATTCATTCAAGGATTTTCACAGATAGTTATGCCATTGACCCAGTTGACTCAGAAAAGGGTAGATTTTGAATGGAGCGAACAGTGTGAGACTAGTTTTCAGATTCTGAAAGTGAAATTGACCACCGCTCCTGTATTAATCATTTCGAGACCCCTAGAACCCTTTACTGTATACACAGATGCATCTTTAAGAGGCCTAGGTTGTGTTTTGATGCAGGATGGGAAAGTTGTGGCTTATGCATCACGACAATTGAAACCTGCAGAGGAGAACTATCCCACCCATGATTTAGAATTAGCTGCCGTTGTGTTTGCCTTAAAGATTTGGAGACATTACTTGTATGGCACAGTATTCGAGGTATATAGTGATCATAAGAGCCTTAGGTATTTGTTCGATCAGAAGGAATTAAACATGAGGCAGCGTAGGTGGGTAGAATACTTGAAAGACTTTGATTTTGAGTTGAAATATCATGCAGGGAAAGCAAATGTTGTGGCTGATGCATTAAGCCGAAAGTCACTACAATTAGCTAGTTTAATGATTAGTGAGATGAGGTTACTTGAGGATTTTGGGAACCTTAGCCTTAATGTAATCTCGTTTCCGCAAAGATTAGTGATGAGTAACTTTTTGATAACCTGCGAATTGAGAGAACTAATTAGACAAGCCCAACTTGAGGATGAATCCTTGGAGGTATATGCAGACCAACCCGATTTTGGACTAGCACCTGATAGAGTTTTAATGTTTAGGAAGAGGGTAGTAATTCCAAACCATCAGGAACTAAAGGAAAAAGTGTTAGCAGAAGCTCACAGAAGCCATTACACTATTCACCCAGGTATTTCTAAGATGTATCAGGATTTAAAGAGAAATTTCTGGTGGCCTGGTATGCGGAGAGATATCAATGATTACGTGAATGCCTGTTTGACTTGTCAACAAGTTAAGATAGAGCATCAGAAACCCGCAGGGCTACTTAAGCCATTAGAGATACCAGAGAGAAAATGGGATCAGATCACTATGGATTTCGTGGTTGGATTACCTAGAACACCAGCAGGATTTGATGCCATTTGGGTAATAGTGGATAGGTTGACCAAGTCTGCGCACTTTTTGCCTGTTAAGGTGCGTTACTCCATGGAGAAATTAGCCGAAGTATACCTTAAGGAAATTGTAAGACTACATGGAATACCGTCAGGTATAGTATTTGATCGAGACCCTAGGTTTACTTCGAGATTTTGGCAATCCCTACAGCAAGCCTTAGGAACCCAACTTAAATTTAGAACAGCCTATCATCCTCAGACTGACGGGCAGTTTGAGAGGACTATTCAAACCCTAGAAGACATGTTGAGGGCGTGTGTACTTGAGCAGAAAGGAAGTTGGGATAAACACCTGCCGTTGATAGAGTTTGCATACAACAACAATTATCACTCTACCATCGGCATGGCACCGTATGAGGCTCTGTATGGGAGGAGTTGTAAGTCACCTTTAAGTTGGGTAGAGATGGGGGAAAGTGCACTGTTGGGACCTGAAATGGTGCAAGAAACCACTGATCAAATTAAAATAATCAGGGAAAAGATGAGAGCTGCCCAACAGAGGCAAGAATCTTATGCCAACAAGAGAAGAAGGCCTTTGGAATTTAACGAGGGAGATCACGTATTTCTGAGCGTGTCCCCCACCACGGGTATTGGTAGACAGATAAGGACTAAGAAACTAAGTCCTAGATTCCTAGGACTATTCTAAATTTTACAAAGAGTCGGTCCCGTTGCCTACCAAATTACTTTACCTCCCCATTTGTCCAACCTACATGATATTTTTCACGTCTCCCAACTTCGTAAATATGTCCCAGATCCTGCACATGTATTAGAGAATCAACCGATAATATTAAAGGAAAATTTGACTTATGAATCTACTCCTGTTCAAATCCTTGACTATAAGACTAAGCAACTTCGAAGTAAAATAATCCCTTTAGTTAAGGTACTTTGGCAGGATGTAGCATCGCAGGAGATGACGTGGGAGAAAGAAGATGAGATGAGGCAAAGATATCCGTGAATCAAGCATGTGTATGAATTTTGGGGACAAAATTTCTTTTAAGGGGGGGAGAATGTAACAACGGGAAAGATTCGAAAGAGTTTTAAAAGGATTTTAAAAGATAAAACTTGATCTTTAACCCTCATCCCAATCAAACGAAGCCTGGCACAAATTTCGAGGATAATGACTTGACACAGAAGGTCGTTTGAAGCCAGAAACACGATCAAACAGAAAGAAATGCAATCTGGCGATCAGAAACTGACGGAAGGAGTTTTGTGCGTCAATTTCATTGACGGAGGCCAATTTTTTCACATAGAAATGCATGCCAACGTCTGGAAGGATGCCGACACCCTAAAACATCCTCGGGTGGCCTGGGAAAAGTCAGAATCGTCCCTGGAGGCTTTAAATTACGCAAATTCCCTATATTTCTCTCATTTCACTCTCTCTCCTTACCACACTCTCTCTCTCCTCTCTCTTTTCTCTCTCCACCTTCCTCCACCGTGATTGGCCACTACAGCCACCGTGGGCCGCCACCAAGGGTACCAACCGACAGCCCTCACTGCCCACAACCTCCAGCAACCAACCACGGCCACCAACGGCCGCCAGAGCTGCTGAAAAAATGCCATTTTTACCCTCCATCGCGCGAAACTTCCCCAGCTCGAATCGCCTCCATCCGTCGCCGTTGACTCTCACCGCCCCCACCACCGTGTAGCCCGAGCTGCCAGCTTCCTCCAGTAGCTCGGCGCCGTCGAAAGGAGGCCGGACGCGCCTGGATCGAGGCAGAACGTCGTCTACCGTGCGAGAAGTTTCGTGGCCAGAAAACACCACCCAAACGGCCGTGAACTTCCGTGCCACCACTGTATTCGGACTCCTAGGCTTGCGGGCTTCACCGTGGTGTGATTTTCGAGGTAAATCGCACCTCCTCGCCGTGTGCCACCGTACGCCGCTGTGTGTCGCCGTGCCGGAGCTTCTGGACGTGTATCCCGAGAAACCGAGACCACCGTGATGTAGAATTCCATCATCCGAGCACAGTGGTAAGGTCCGATTTCCCAAAAACTAATGGTATAGGTCTGAAATGGCTACCGAACGTAATTAAACAATAAATTGACCTAGGTTTTAGCGTAACCGAATTTAGGATTGAAAATTGGATGACATGACGAGCCTAAATGTTTAATTTTATGTCCAGGAAATTAATCAGGCTCAGAAACTGAGACTGCGTGGAATTATGAAGTGATTTAGAGCATTCGGAGACCAGGTAGGATAATTTACACTTCCCGAACCCTAGAATTGACTTAGTGAATACCTAAATGATTTAGATGACTTGCATAGAATTGCGTGCTGCTTTTGATGGGATAAAAATTGCATACCTGTGTGCTAAAAACCCTAATTGCATGTTAGACACCTTGTTTATCGAGTTTATATGCCTTTAGGGCAGATTTACTTAGGGTTGGGTACTTGATAGCCGGTATGGGACAGCCGTTAAGTATCCCTCGTACAGGAAGCTTTTAAACGAAACTATTTTTATCAGATTTAGCCTGTATTGAGTTAGGGATTACGCGTTAAACCAGGACGACCCTAAGAAAGGTTTAGAGAGTATAAGGGTGGATAACCTACACGGGGAAACGTTGTGATTTAGGCGTGATACCCTAGAACCCTGAGGAATAGCCGACCGAGTGCATGTGAGTTCGAATAGACTGTATGAGGATGAGAATTGGCGTATGTGTACATGCTAAGGGACGCCCTAGATGTTGATTCTCACCCGGTCCTTGAGTGAGTGATTGGTGTTACGGATCACACTCACAATATAGGCTTGATTCGGGTGATTGGTGTTACGGATCACACCCAACGATAAGAGAGGTATTCTCTCTAGACTACGTGCAATTAGATGATGATTTAGATTTGGTTACAACAGACTTGTAGCCAACGAGGATTGAGAGACACAGGGCATGGGATTTTACTTGATTTTGATGACTGATTTTAAAAGAAATGGATTTCCTGATTGTGATATATTGCCGCAATTTCCATGTATTTAAACGATTTTAAAGAAAAGGTATTTCACTATTTTCAAACTAATTTTGGGAAGACGATTTCGGTGTTCGCACCGCTGGGTATTCAACTGGTCTTCGAATGATAATTGATTTGTAAATTATTCTACTAGGATTCATATCTCATTAGGTTGTTTACTCAGATGAACAGGGACAGGGGCAGGAGCCCAGACGATAGCCGAGGCTGATTTGAGGATGATTAGCTTAGGCTTGAATCATTTGTATATATACTTTGATGACGCTGTTAATTCTCGGATTCTGTTTCTCATGAATTCTGTATGGATTAGAATGAATGTACATATAATGTTTCAGATAGTATATATGGATTTCTGTTAAGTATGTTTATTACTGTTATTGGACTGGCTGTTGATGTTTAAATAGGTGATTCTGTATTTGGGATATTATCGAGTTACAGAGGAAACTCTGCCGGACTTTCGGTAGAATTTACCGCTGTAAACTTATGGATTTGAATTGAAATGTGTATGAATGTATGACGCGACATGTATATGAGTTTTAGATTTCATTCCAGAGAAATGTATGATGCATGTATGTATAGTTAGTTAGCTGCATGTGAATTAGGGTTGAACGGAATCCGAATGGACAACGGAGAGTCTATTTGGGTTACGCTCAACCAGTAGCGATCCCCTGAAATTCCCACATAGGGAACAAGCATTTAGAATTCTCCATATGCTTCTGCTAATCAGATAAGCATCGCGTATGACGTATTAGGGGGTCTTTACGCTTGGCCTAATTTTCACTCTAATTTTATGATACCCTTCTCTTCAACTCATAAGAGTTTAACAATGCTTTTACATCTTCCATCGTCAGGGTGTCTCTTCCATAGAGCATAGTGTCAACAAAATGCTCATGTAAACGAGATAGAGAACCTAATGAGATCAATGCTTGATCTTTATCATTAACTTTGACATCAATATTTTTTAGATACACAATGATTTTATTCATCTCAAAAAGATAGTCTTTTATAGGTGTGTCTTCCTTCACCCGTAAAGTGTATAGCTACTGCTTTAGATAAAGTTAATTGGTGCAGGATTTCATCATATAAAAACTTTCTAATATAAGCCACAAGCCTACTACTGATTTCTCTTTTGCAACCTGTTGGAAAATGTTTAATTAATTTTTAATAAATGGAAAATTTTTTCTACAAATATGGGTGTTATTTTCAATCTCTAGAAATATTGAAATAAGCCCAATGTTTTTCTAGCCAATAATTTACCAAAAATTTTAATGTTTGTAAATTAATAATTTATAAAAAGGCCCAATGTTTTATTGGTTAATCTTTGTAGGCCTAATCTTTTTAAAAGATTACAAGAGCCATGTTTTAATAGTTATGCTTATATCTTACTTAATATCCATCAGAGAAAAGAAAGCCTTTATCAAACTTTTAAATTGGTTAGGCGCCAAAATGAAAATCTTCTACTAGAATAATTTTTTTTAAGTCTGAAAACATTAGGTAGTTGCAACACTACACTAGGTAGGTGGTAGAAGACTTCAGGCTAAAGCATCAGACTACAACAGTGTGCAATAGTATAGTAGAGTAGAAAGTAAGATAGTAAACTAATGTCAGAAGATGCAGTAATACAGCAAAGCCAAAAGCTAAAGAGGTTGGTGTTCTCAAAATAATGTGCAGCATATAATCAAGGATGAAAATAGAAAGGAACATGTCTCAATGATAAAATCCAGCTTGCCAAGCATCCTATTTCTAGAAAACCATAAGTCTAATGACAAAAAGGATGGGTATAATGCTGCTCTACCTGCATTAACCTCAGCGTATCTAAGAACTAAACAAAGTTAACTCTGCACAAAGGAGTGTCCATGTTAGCACGTTCCATGGTATTTATTGATGCATTTAATGAAGTCTTCAATGACTAGTTTCTAAAGGTCTTTAAATAGAGTTAGAAGGGAAGCATTAAAAACTAGAGTCATTACATTAAGCTGAGCATTTAAAGTTATACTCTAAAATTCTCCTCTATTCCATTTTTTGCTAAAAAGTCTTAATTGCTTTCAGTGAGTTAATGAATATTTATTTCTAATTGTATTCTGAGTAAAAATCCTCAACCATTCCTTCTGTCTAAGAATCTAGTTAGGAATCTAGAAGAAGGAATTAGTAAGGTGGATGTTGGCTTAAATCAATAGGTTACTGGTTAAGTAGGTTAAGGGTGAGTGTGAGTTATAAAAATACTAAGTGAAGTAAAAGTAGGTGTGCTGAGCCTTCTTTATGTTTCCTAGTGGTATAACAACTAGTGTATGCTAAGCCCAGGTGTACGGAGGTTTCCTAAGTGTATTTTTTATAATTACCTTGTTAGTGAAACACCTTTACTATGTGATTAGGGAAAGGATATAAGATCAAGATTATTTTTGAGTCTGAACCTCTATAAATCATGGGTGTGATTTTTCTCTTCCTTATCCTCATTGTGATTAACCTTAGTTTCTCTTTCAAACTTCTAATTTGAAAAGGTGTTAACTTAGTTCATTTCAAAAGATTTTAAAACAACAACGTACACCTAAAGGATTTCAAAAAAGAAGCTTTATAATAGAAAGAACTAATTTAACCCCCCTTCTTGGTTTATTATTTTTCTAACAATTGGTATCAGAGTCGGTCTCTACTGATTACAAGATTAACCTCCTGAGAGAAAAAGATTCAAGTTAAAATGAACCAACCAACTGAAGGTCATTCTATCAAAAAACCACCTCTATTTGATGGAAATAATTACTCCTATTAGAAGATGAGAATGAAAATCTACTTTCAATCAACTGAGGTGAGAATATGGAGGGTGATAGAAAATGAACCTTTTCTCATAACCAAAACAGTTAATGGGACCGATGTACCAAAACCTGAAGTAGAATGGACTGAATAGGATAATGAAAAATTTGAGCTTAACTGTAAAGCTATTAACTATCTATTTTTTTCTTTAAAGAATACAAGAAGCTGTCAAAATGCATACCCGCCAAAGAAATATGGGACAAGCTTTAAGTATCTTATGAAGGAACCAAGGAAGTACAAAAGTCAAGGATTGACAAATTACTTCATGATTATGAAATGTTTAAAATAAACCAGAATAAAAATATTGATGGAATATTCCAACGTCTAGGGAAAATCCTTAGTGATCTTGACTCACTTGGAAGAAAATACTCTAATGAGGATGTAAACAGAAAAGTTCTTAGGTGCTCAACATAACCTTGGGATGTAAAAGTTGCTACGATGATTAAATCAGGAAAATTGGAAACTATATCCTTTGATGAATTAAGAAAAAATCTGATGGCATATGAAGGAAGCTTCTTAAGAGTTCCCATAGATGATCAAAGGAAAGAGAAAGGAGTAGCATTAAAAATAACTGAAGAAAAGGAAGATCATCCTGAACCAGAGGATGACAAAGAAATGGCCCTTTTATTTAAGCATATGTATGGATTCTTCAGAAGAAGATATGAAAACAAAAAGAAAGGATCCACCTCAAGAAGAGAACCTAGAAGAGAGACAATCACATGTTATGAATGTAACAAGCTAGGATATGTCAAGGTTGATTGTCCCCTACTAAAGTCAAAGAAAAATAAGAAGGTAATGCTTGTAAACTCAACATGGAGTGACGATAAATTATTAGATACAGACAGTGAGAGTAATGATGATGAGAAAGATATGGCTAATTTATGCTTAATGGTAAACTTAGAATCTAAGAAAGATGATGATCAATCAGAAACTGAGGTAAATAATCAACTTTACTCATATGATGAATTATTGCATGCTTTTAACACTATTCTAGAAGACCCTAGGAAAATCATTTTGAAATACACTGAGCTGCAAAATGCACATAAAAAGATTTTGAAAATTTTTAACACTATCAAATGTGAAAGAGATATCCTAGAAGAAAGATTAAGAAAAATAGATAAAGAATATTCATTATCCTCCTTGATTACTAAAAATAAAAAATTAAAAGAAAAAGTAACTACTCTGAATCAAGACCTAACAAATTTTGTAAAAGGTCAAGAAAATCTAGACAGACTGTGAGGTATTGGAAAATATTTTTTTGATAAAATAGATTAGGTTTTAAAAGGGGAAATTCAAAAAAAACATTACAAAGACTTCTTTAAACAGCATGCACCTTTTTATAATACACCTAAACCTCATAGCTCTAGAGTATGTTTTATATGTCAATAGAAAGGACACATAGCAAAGAAATGTAAAAATAGAAAAGTAACAATAAAATAAGTATGGATTCGGAAAGGTTCTATCCGTATAGTATAAACCAGTCTACTAATACTAATAGTTGTGTCTCATGATCAACATAGGCAAGGAAAATTGGTTTCTTGATTCAGGATGCTCTAGACACATGACAAGAGATGCTTCAAACTTCCTATCTTTCACTTCCAAGGATCTTGGAACAGTAACCTTTGTTGACAACAATAAGGGTAAGATTATTGGAATAGGTAAAGTTGGTGTTGATCCTTCCTTAACTATAAATGATGTTTATTTGGTTGATGGATTAAAACATAATTTACTAAGCATTAGCCAATTTTGTGATAAAGGACATAAGGTCTCATTTGTGTCATCAAAATGTTGTATTCATGAAAAAGGTAATGACAATGTTTTATTTGAAGGAAAAAGGCATAATAATGTTTACATTCTTGAAAATATCTCACTATCATCTCATAGATGTCTAACATCAACTGAGGACATAGGTTGGATATGGAATAAGAGGTTAGGACATGCTAGTATGGATATATTATCAAAATTGTCAAAAAAGAGCTGGTTAATAGTTTATCAACTGTGTGATATGAAAAGAACAAAATATGTGATGCAGGTTAAAAGGGTAAACAAACAAGAACATCCTTCAAATCTAAAGAGTATGTCTCAACTAGTAGACCTCTTGAATTGTTACATATTGATTTATTTGGTCCCCTCAGAACAAAGAGTCTAGGTGGTAAATATTATGGCATGGTTGTTGTGGATGATTATTCGAGATATACTTGGGTTTTATTTCTTACTTTAAAGAGTGATTGTTTTGAAAACTTTAAAATATTATGCAACAAAATTCAAAATGAGAAAGGATATATTATAATGAGTATTAGGAGTGATCATGGAAAAGAATTTGAAAATAAGCCTTTGAAGATTACTGTAATAACAAAGGGATTAGCCAAAATTTTTCAACACCTAGAACGCCTCAACAAAATGGTGTTGTTGAAAGTAAAAGCAGATCCCTTTTAGATATGGCTAGAACTATGCTGTGTGAGAATAACCTTCCTAAAAATCTTTGGGCAGAAGCAGTAAAAATAACATGCTATATACTGAATAGGTGTACTATTAGATCAATGCTGAAGAAAACACCTTATAAATTATGGAAGGGTAAAAAACCTAATGCAGACTACTTTAGGGCTTTTGGATGTAAATGTTTTATATTTAACAATAAAGAAAATTTAGGAAAATTAGATGATCAAGTTGATAAAGGTATTTTTGTTGGCTACTCTACCACTAGCAAAGCATATTGAGTATACAATAAGAAAACTTTAACGATTGAGGAAAGTATTCATATTGCTTTTGATGAATCTAATTCTCAAAATGTAAGAAGTCAGACAGATGAAGAGAAGGAACTTATTCCCAACAGATATACGAAGGAACATGAGCCTCATATCTCAGATGAACCACACATAGAACAAAATACAACTAGAGCATCAAATGATGAATATGACACTATAACTGATAAAAGAATTAACACACAACAGCTAGACAAAGGAAATCTTCCAAGAGAATGAATATATTCATCTACCTATCCAATGGAGTACATTCTTAGAGATCCTCAAGAAGGAATGAGAACAAGATCATCCTTCAGAAGAATGAACTATATGGCATTCATGTCACAACTTGAGCCAAAGAATGTTAAAGAAGCTCTCAAGGATGACAACTGGATTATGGCTATGCAAGATGAGCTTAATCAATTTGAAAGAAATAAAGTATGGACATTGGTTCCTGCCACAAAAGATCAGTCAATCATTGGAACAAAATGGGTATTTAAGAATAAACTAGATCAAGTTGGTAAGGTTGTAAGAAATAAAGCCAGACTAGTGGCTTAGGGGAATAATCAACAAAAAGGTATTGATTTCGAAGAAACCTTTGCTCTAGTAGCTAAACTTGAATCAATCAGAATTTTACTAGCTTTTGCATGTTCAATGAATTTCAAATTATATCAAATGGATGTCAAAATCGCATTTTTAAATGGATATTTACATGAGGATGTTTGTGTAAAATAGCTACCTAGTTTTGAAATTTTTGATAAGCCTAATCATGTTTACAAACTTACAAAAGCCTTTCATAGTATTAAGCAAGCTCCTAGGGCCTGGTATGAAAGGTTAAGTTTATTTTTGACTAAAAATGGTTTTACAAAAGAAAAAATAGAAACCACAATATTTACAAAATAATCTAGAAATGGCATTCTTGTAATTCAAATATGTCTGGATGATATTGTGTTTGGGTCTACTAATGAAAAGCTATGCAAGGAATTCTCTAAGCTAATGAGCAATGAATTTGATATGAGCATGATGGGAGAAATGTCATTCTTCCTTGGACTTCAAGTGAAACAATGTAGAGAAAGAACCTTCATCTGTCAAGAAAAATACACCAGAGAACTATTAAAGAGGTTTGGAATAGAGAATGCTAAAGAAATCAATACACCAATGAGCACATCCACCAAAATTGATAAAGAAGAGAGTGGCAAATCAGTAGATCAAAAGCTCTATAGAGGTATGATAGGCTCCTTATTGTACTTAACTGCTAGCAGACCAGATATAATGTTTGTTATATGCTTGTGTGCTAGATTCTGGGCTAATCCTAAAGAAGCTTATCTTCCTGCATTAAAAAGAATTTTCAAATATCTAGTAGGCATAAAATCTCTTGGCTTATGGTATCCTAAATATAACACTTTCAATCTGATTGGTTACTTGGATGCTAATTTTGGTGGATGCAAACTTGATAGAAAAAGTACTAGTGGTACATGTCAATTTTTGGATAACAAATGCTTATCCTCTCTTTTCATTGCAACTCTCATTTGAACAATAGTATAATATATCTATAACAATTTCTCCAATTCCTTTTCCTTTTTGTAACTATATATTGAAAGTTATCAGAAAAAAAAAGAGAATAACCAATGTATAAATATGATTATTCATATTACTTGTTCTCTCTAAACTTGACTATGGAACAATTAGGATTGATGTTAATTGCAAAGAATATTCAATCCATAAATAAAGTTGTACAATACTGCAATTCAATTAGTAGCAAAGTTATATGTTGCAAATATGGAAAATTAATGGCATCCTTCTTTTTTGTGCCTATCATTAATGATCAGGCACTAAAAAAGTAAGGCTAACAATTATTAATAATTTATGAAATTTCCACTATCCTAGCCTTGAAGGTGAGTTTTAGAGCAACAGTAAAGTTATTGTCATGTGACCTGAAGGTCAAGAATTCAAATTTTAAAAATAATCTCTCTTATTTGTAGTGGTAAGTCTGAGTACATTTAACCATTCCTAATTTTATTTGGTGGGAGCCTCATGTACTAAGCCATCTTTTTTTTACTATCTCAGCCTTCAGCGTCAGCATTTCTTCACCCATAAAAATGTTAAAGAAAATTGACAATTTTAAAAATTTTCCCCAAATCTTAAACTCTCCCAAAATTTTCCAATATACATGCATGAACAAGAAATCGTTACTAGTACCCTAAATAAAGCACTCACCTTTTGCATTTATTTCAACCTCTTACCACGTATATGATAATTACAAAAAAATATTTCACCAGCTCAAGTTGGTTATTAGTGGGTGACTTCCAAAATTGGAAATGATGGTTAATAATGATCTAATTCATTGCCTTGACGGATGAATGATATGACGCTATATATATGGATACTTGGTATATTATCTTAAAATTAGGATATTTTTACTTAATAATATTGAATTTTGATCATGAAATAATTTCTAAGTGTTAAGAAGAAAATTTTCTTTTAGGCTATTAGATTTTTAATAAGTACTTTTTTGTTTGTCTTTGAAATCTTGAAAAGAAAACTTCTTTTACCTACTAGTCTTAGCCCAAAATATTTATTTTAGCCCAACAAGCTTTTCAGCCTAACTAGAATTAACTAGTCTAACTTAAGTGCATTGGCCCAATGTTTTATTTCTCTTTTTTTTTTATCCAGCCCAAAATGCTCTATCAACCCAAGAACTTAAAAATTATAACTCCCTTATAAACAAAAATTCTCTTGCCTTCTGAAAAGGATTTCAAATTAAAGTACATAATTTTAGCAAAAAGCAAGAAATGTCAGGTGCCTTTATAGGTACAAAATATACTAGAATAGAAGCCTGAATTCTTAGCCTCTGTTGTAAGATTCATGACACAAGAAAGAAAACGTAAAATTATGGACATGTTGAACTTATATGTTGAAGTGATTCCATCCACTCTAAGACAAAGAAGCATCAGATTTGCTTTACTTTTTAAGGTATCCAACAGGCAAAAGAAAAACTGCTACCATCCACCAAAATCAATATGGGAACCTGATAGTCTGCATTGGTAGCTAATTTAGAAAATGACTTCAAATTGTTCCAAGAATGTCAAGAAGCGTCTAACAATTATTTCCTTGGTTAGAATGTATCAACCAACATTTTCCAACATTAATTGCTTATTCCAATGGGCAGAAAGAAGGCAAGTTAAATATTGGTGTATACTTCATTCAAAATTGAAGTGGTTGGGCATATTAAAGATTTAGAGAAGAACACTTCTCATCCTTATGAAGTTTATTCATTAATGATTTATTGTTTATTTACTCTTTGTGAGTTAGATGTTTGTTGAAATTTTATTATTTTTCATTCTTTTCATCTCTTGTTCCTTCTGTCTAGGTTTTTGATAGAAACCTAAGATAGTTGGTTAAGAGATTTAAGTTGCATTTAAATCAGTAGGTTGCTAATTTAAAGTTGTTTAGGAGAGGTTGTAACACTCGCTCTTATTTCTATGAGAAATTTTTACTAATTGTTAATTAATTGCTTGTGTATTTGCATTAGATTGCATATAGCTGCATTAGTACAGAAATTGAACTAAATCAAAGTGAGAAATTAACATGAAGGTGGATAAGGACCAAAGTGCAAAAGGGAAAAGGTTAAGTGTATAAAATACAATTTTAGCCAAAAGGGTTACTATAGCTAACAGAATTTTGAGATTTCCTGCCAATGGTTCAAGGAAAAAAAATGGTATTTTGATATGTGGCTAGAGAAATTGTCATTTTAAACTAAATGATCCAAATTTGGGATCAGAATTTGCAATTTTTGGACCACCTATAAATAGGTAAAAATATCATAAGCCTCATTTATATCTTGAAACCAGAAAATCTAGAGAGAGAAAGAAAAATTGAGTAGAGGGAGAAACTGAAGGAGAAAGAATCAAATATCCACTTCCAGCAATATTTGAATCTAGAAAAGTGATTAGGAAGGCATCTAACACAATAATCAGCTTACAAGCAAGGAATTAAGGTATCAAAATAACCCAATCCCGTTAATTTTGAATTACTATTCATATTTATGAAAATGATGACTTTGATGTTGTTTAAAGTAAAAGAGGGATTAAAACTACATTCTTGATATTTTTGAGTGTTATTGGGTGTTTTAAATCGCATGAATATACTTATGCATGTCTAAATTAGATTATGAGAAATGGGTTTTTACCTATTGAATGAGAATGAGGTTTAATTCAAAATTTTAGAGAGATTAAATGGTAACTTAGGCTATTTTTATGTGATAAATGATGCTTATATGCTGGTATTGACTTGTTGATTATCAGAGAGGGTTTATAAACTAGTTCTTAAGCAAAAATTTGGGTCAATTGCAAGTTTAAAAAATAGAGTATGACATAGCAGTCGACTACCAGCTCTTGGCAGTTTACTGTCGTGTTCTAAAGCTACCCAGAAACACATCTAGAGCTTTAGCAGTTGACTGCTAGCTCATGGAAGTTGACTGTCGGGCTTGTAGCAATTGACTAGTAGCTCTTAGGTTTGGCAAATTGGTTAGGCAATGAGCGGGAAGTCAACTACCAAAAGATGGAAGTCGACTTGCTAGCCCCTATTTTGGAAAAATGAACTCAATGACTTAGCTAGAAGTGTAATTAGCCCAAAAATTCACTCAAACAAGGGATCTAAACCTAGAATTATGTAATGGGTAACATGAGGGTTGTGAATGAAAGGGAAAGAGTAAGAATGCAATAAAATGAGAATTAAAAAGGAAAGAGCATGAGAAATGAATAAGAGAAGTGAGAATTGTATTCCTAGTATATATATTAATGGTAGATATGTTCATACTTGAATGATTAATTGTTGGTATAGGATGGTAATTAGGTATTCTATGGTTAGGATATTAATTATTTAAAAAATACTGTGATAGTTGTAAATTCTAAGTTAGTGAACTTGATGGCTAATTTAAAGAGTCATGTACTTAGAATTTCACATAACTATAGTATGAGTCAAATCACCTTAATTTATCTACTTGTGAATAGCGTGATGAAATATGATCCATCTAAGATAGTTGGTGATCATATAGACATAGAGCCTCATAATCTGTGAGTTTAAAGTAAGAAAATGAACTGCCCAAGGTGATAATAAACTCGCGTGTTGAGATATACCAGTCCCATTTTTAGTAAAAAGGGAAAATAAGATATAGTGATATCAATCTCACTGGTTTAGGGATAATCTATTAGACAAGGGGTGTGGCAGGGACCATTAGGTTACTTCTAGACAGGAGTTATGGTAGGGACCATTAGGGGTAACCTACCTGATAGAGGGTGTGGTAGGGATAATAGTGAGTGTGGCAAAGATCCCTTGAGTACTTGGATCCACTGGGGGATGCTTCAAATAGTACATGAAAGTTAAAGTGAACCACGAGTAGAGGAAAGTAAAGTGAAATATAAGAAAAGAAAGAAAGAATAATTATTCATAAGTACTAAATTTAATTCATAGAGTCGTTCGTTTGTTGACTCTCCTAATTTCTTCTGTTGTGTTATAATGGTTATGATTTTGGCTAAGCCCACTGAGAAATGTTTTAATTTCCTTATTGCTCTATATGTGAAAATTTTTTTATGTGAGAATGATCATGTTACCATTATAATATGATAATTTATCCTATGTAATGGATATGAGGTGAAATGCACATGCATTTAAATTCATGCATAGCATCCCAATAGCCATGATATTTTACATGATGATGAGAAAAGAATGTAAAGTATTTCCCGTATTAGTACGGTGGTACAAACTAGTAATTTTATAAATTGGTTGTTATTGCTATTCTGATTTATTCTCATTAAAAATGCTAGTTGGAGATTAAAGTGGATTATATAGAAATACCATTTTTAGGGTACTTTTCTATCATTAAAGAATTTTAAGTGATATTAGTAGTAGAAATTCCCCCAGTATTGTAAGAGACAAGGGATGATTTTTTGAATATTTTGGGCATGTAGATAGATATTTTGATATAAGAAAAACATGAAGGCATATATGTATAGGGATATGTGAGGAAAAGGGATATGAGTGGCAAGATTGTTGCTTCCTTACCTTAGTTGACTAGTTTTTGTAAACTCACATATCTATAGGTATATGTCTTAAGGTAACTGTTGTGTATATAACTAATCATATATGTGAATGAATATATACATATATATGTGTGTTTTATTTCAATTATTTCCACTGCATAACGAGTGAGAACCCGAGTGTAATAACCCAAACTAATGGCACTTAATTATCTAACTTGGTAAAAAGTTAAAAATTAACTCGAGTAGAGGTAGTAGTAATTCACCAATCTTATAATGTATTGTATTATATTATTTAAATTAGCTAAAAGGGGACTATAGGATTGGGGGGTTACATTGAGTTGTTATTAGAGTATGTCTACCATGGTTAGCACATAGCTAACTCGGTAGTGATAAATGCTAATTAGGTAGTAAGGGTAGATTTCTCAGGATAGATACTAATGCAGGGTAGTTAGTTGAGCCATGGTAGTAGACTGACTTGTATTGTGTTTTAACTTGAGGAATGAAGTGTTAGGTTTGGGTAGACAGTATTTCTTGTTAGTGTCGTATGATCTCTGATAAATATTATGTTATTAAGACTAATCACCTTGTTAATGTTTGTTTTGTAGAGTGAAATATGGCTCCACCTAGAAAGAATATTGGAAATGAGAAGGAAGGAGAAGGTAATATAGAGAGAGTGATGCAAATTATGATAGAGGTAGCTGAGGCTGAAAGGGAACAATCTGCAACTGCTACCCAAGTCCTCTGACAGTTTCGGGATAATGAAACTAATGCCTGCCCTAACACAAATCCTATTGGAGGATAAGTAGGAAATCTAAATTATTAAGGATGGTCAGAGTTCCATAAATCAAACCCTCCTGCCTTTAGGGGTAAGTTTGATCCCAAAATAGCCGAGGAATGGCTGATAGAGATGGAAAAGCTATTTATGTTTGTTTTCCACATTTATGCTTATTAGGGAGGCTGAACACTGGTGGAGAGGTGCCAAAAAACTGATAGAGGCTCAATGATTCCAAATTACTTGGGAATCATTTAAGAGGATATTTTTGGAGAAATATTTTCCTCAGAATGTGAGGAATGAAAGAGAAATAGCCTTTATGCAGATAAAATAGTGTACTATACCTTTTAATGACTATTTGGAAAAATTTGAAGAGCTTTCTAAGTTCTCTTCTTATTTATAGCTTCAACCAGATGAGGCATGGAAGCCTATGCATTTGGAAGATGGCCTGAAGGCAGACTTGAAAAATGTTGTAGCCCCAATGGAAATTAGAAATTTTGCCATATTGGTAAACAAATTTCAGATAGTTACACAGAATTTGTCAGATGCCGAGAAAGAGAAATAAAGGGCTAATTTCCTCAAGAGGGAGCAACCCAGATCCTTTAGTGGAAGAGACTACAGATCTGACAAAGGCCAGAGAGGAAACAAGCTGATGATGAGCCAAGCAATGCCCGATGTCTGTCTGAGATGTCGAAAGATTCACAGTGGGCCTTGTAAACCCCAACAAAATAATTGTTGTAAATGTGGAAAATTGGGTCATTTTATTAGAAAAAGTCTAGAGTAGAAGAAACCAATTAAACTTACAAGACCTATAACTATTAGGAGAGTTTATACTCTCAAGGAAAAGTAAATAACTCAATCTAATGATCTGATGAAAGGTAGATGTTCAATAAATAGTGTATCTTTAATTGTATTGTATGATTCTGGTGCCACTTATTCTTTCATTTCTTTTGAATGTATGGAAAGATTGAGTTTACCTTTATCTAAATTACCCTATGAGGTGTTTGTTCCAACTGTGGGAAAGTAGGTTTTAACTACTTTAGCCTACTTAGATTGCCTGATTGTTGTTGAGAATAAGCCTTTTATTATAGATCTCATTTGCTTACCTTTGATCAATCTGGATATTATTCTTAGGATGAACTAGTTATCCTTAAACAATGTAGTCTTGGATTGTTTAAAGAAATATGTAACTTTTATAGATACCATATTGTGGAATAGGAAAATCGAGGAAGAGATCCAAAGAATGGGTTTTATGTCTTCTTCTGAGATTGAAATTCAGCATAAACTTAGTGTCATCCCTATAATTTTTGAATTCCCAAATGTCTTTCCAAAAGAAATTTTAAGTCTTCCACCTGAAAGAGAGATAGAGCTTTCTATATAATTGATTCCTGGTACGAGACCAATTTCTATAGCACCTTGTCTCCTTTAGAGTTAAGTGAATTAAAGATACAAATATAAGATCTCTTAGGGAAACAATTCATTAGGCCCAATGCTTCACCACGGGGAGCACCAGTATTATTTTTGAAAAAGAAATATGGGAGCTTGAGATTATTATAGATTATAGGCAATTAAATAAAGTAATTGTAAAGAATAAATACCTACTCCCTATAACATATGACCTATTGGATCAATGAAGAGGAGATACTATATTCTCCAAAATTAATTTGAGGTTAGGGTACCATCAAATCAGAGTGTAAACAGAAGATATACCTAAGATAGCCTTTAGAACTAGATATGGGCATTATGAATTTTTTGTAATGCCATTTGGATTGATAAATCCTCTAACTATTTTTATGGATTATATGAATCGTATCTTTAGACTATACCTTAATCAATTTATGAGTGTTTATAGATGACATTCTTATATATTCTAAAAGTAGTAAAGAGAATGAATATCATCTTTAGATTATGCTATAGTTGCTTCGGGAAAAGCAATTGTAAGCCAAGTTAGAGAAGTGTGAATTCTAGTTAGAAGAGGTAAACTTCTTAGGGCATGTAATCACCAAAGATGGAGTGGTAGTAGATCCTAGTAAGACAGAGGCAGTAGTTAATTGGGAGAGACTCACAACAATGATAGAAATTCATAGTTTTCTTGAATTAGCAGGGTATTACAGGAGATTTATTCAATGCTTTTCGCAAATCACATTGCCTTTGACTAAATTGACCAAGAAATGTTCTATTTGTGTGAATTCCAAATATGAACATAGTTTCCAAACCTTAAAAGAAAAACTAACTACAACACTTGTCTTAACAATTCCTGATTCCTTAGGAAGTTTTGAACTATATTGTGACGTATCCAAGAAGGGTCTAGGGTGTGTCTTAATGCAAAATGGGAAAGTAGTAACATATGCCTCTTAACAGCTAAGACCTCATGAAGAAAACTATCCTACTCATGACTTAGAGTTAGTAGCCATAGTGTTTGCCTAAAAAATTTGGAGACACTATTTGTATGGGTCTAGGTTCGAGGTATTTAGTGACCACAAAAGTCTTAAAGATCTTTTTGATCAGAAAGAATTAAACATAAGACAAAGGAGATGGATGGAATTTCTTAAAAACTATGATTTTGAGTTAAAATACCATCCAGGAAAAGTGAACATAGTAGTAAATGCACTAAGTAGGAAATCCCTCCACATGACTCAATTAATGATAAATGAAATGAACATAATAGAGAAATTTAGAAATATGAGCCCATCCACACTAGTGTTACTAGATAGGATATATCTGAGTGAGTTTAAAAATTGAAAACCACCTTAGAACTCAAATATTAGAGGCTCAAAGAGAAGATGAATTCTTAAAGTCCTTAAAAGACCCAAGAGAATTAAAAAAAGTTATTAATGGGGTAGTAACTTTCCAAGATAGGATTTATGTCCTAGAGTCAAGAAGATTGAGGGACATAATTCTAGAAGAAGCTCATAAGAGCAACTATACTTTCTATTCTAGTGCCACTAAAATGTACCAAGATTTGAAAAAGAAATTCTAGTGGCAAAGTTTGAAAAAGTATATAGCTGAGTATGTTTCTAGATGTTTAGTATGCCAGCAGGTGAAGATTGAACATCAGAAACTTGCAAGATTATTATAACCTCTCAAAATCCCTTAATGGAAATAGGATAAAATCTCAATAGATTTTATGGTGGGTTTACCTAGAACTCAGTCAGGAAATGATATAATTTAGGTGATAGTTGACAGACTAACTAAGTATAGACGTTTCCTGCCCATTAAAATAAATTTTTATTAGATAAGTTGGCCCAATTGTATATGCAAGAATAGTGAGACTCCACGAAGTTCTCACTTAGATAGTATTTGACAGAGACCTTAGATTACTTATAGACTCTAAAGAGCCTTGCAAGAGGCCTTCGATACTAAACTCAGTTTCAATATTACTTATCATCCATAAATTGATGAGCAGACTGAATGAACTATTCAAACTCTAGAAGACATGCTTAGGGCGTGTGTATTAGAACAGAGGGGAAGTTGGGATAAGAGTTTGTCATTAATAGAATTTGCCTATAATATAGTTTCCATTCTAGTAGGGGGATGACTCCTTATGAGGCCTTATATGGAGGGAAATTTCAGTCACCATTATGTTGGTTTGAGGTGGGGGGAAAGACAATTGTTAGGGCCTGAGTTAGTCCAACAGACTACAGATCAAATTAAAATGATCAGAGAAAAGATAGCTAAGGTTCAAGATAGGCTAAAAAGTTACACTGATAAGAGGAGAAGACCGCTAGAATTTGAAGAAAGGGATCATGTATTCCTCAGGGGTTCTCCAATTATTGGTATTGGTAGGGCTATTAAGTCCAAAAAATTAAATCCTAGATACATTGGACCCTATCAAATCTTAAAAAAAATTAGTCCATCTGCTTACCAGATCACTTTATCCCCATTTTTGCCTAACCTCCATAATGTATTTCATGTTTCTCAACTTCGTAAATACCTTTCAGATTCCTCTCATATTTTTTATGTCAGTACAGTACAATTGACTTATAATCCAAAACCTTTGAAAATCATTGGTACTAAGGTCAAGAAATTGAGAAGTAAGGTTATTCCCTTAGTAAAGGTATTTTGGAATCAATCATCTCCACAAGAGATAACCTGGGAGCAAGAAGAGGAGATAAGAAAAAATTTTCCATAAATTTTTAATTAGGTACATAAAAATTTCGAGGATAAAATTTCTTAAAATGAGGGGAGGAATGTAACATCAATTCTTATTTCTATAAGAGATGTTTTTTAATTGTTAATTTCTTGTGTATGTTGCATTA
The DNA here is from genome assembly GCA_031216115.1 of Senna siamea. Classification (NCBI taxonomy): domain Eukaryota; kingdom Viridiplantae; phylum Streptophyta; class Magnoliopsida; order Fabales; family Fabaceae; genus Senna; species Senna siamea. Next base: position 16,338,752 of record CM062355.1, on the reverse strand, counting down.
GATTGCATATAGTTGCATTAGTACAAAAATTAAACTAAATCAAAGTGAGAAACTAACATGAAAGTGGATAAGGACCAAAGTGCAAAAGGGAAAGGGTTAATTGTATAAAACACAATTTTAGCCAAAAAGGTTATTGTAGCCAACAGAATTTTGAGATTTCGTGCCAATGGTTCAGGGGCAAAATGGTATTTTGATGTGGTCGGAGAAATTGTCATTTTGAGCTAAATGATTTAGAGTTGGGATCAGACTTTGTAATTTTTGGACCATCTATAAATAAGTAAAAATATCATAAGCCTCATTTCTATCCTAAAACTAGAAAATCTAGAGAGAGAAAGAGAAACCAAGTAGAGAGAGAAAGTGAAGGAGAAAGAATCAAATCTCCACTTCCTACAAGATTTAAATCCAGAAAAGTGATTAAAAAGGCAGCTAACACAATAATCAACTTACCAACAAGGAATTAAGGTAGCAAAACAACCCAATCCCTTTAATTATGAATTGGTGTTCATGTTGATGAAAATGATGAATGATTTTGATGTTGTTTAGACTAAGATAGGGATTAAAACTACATTCTTGATGTTTTTAAGTGTTATTGGGTGTTTTAAACCACATAATATACTTATGCATGTCAAAATCAAATTATGAGAAATGGGTTTTTACCTATTAAATGAGAATGAGGTTTAATTAAAGATTTAAGAGAGATTAAATGGTAACTTGGGTTATTTTTAAGTGATAAATGATGTTTGTATGCTGGTATTGAGTTGTTGATTATCAGAGAGCGTTTATAAACTAGTTCTTGGGCAAAAATCTAGGTTAACCGTAAGTTTGAAAAATATAGTATAACATAGCAGCTGACTGCCAACTCCTAACAGTTGATTGTTGTGTTCTAGAGTTGCCCAGAAACATATCCAAAACTCTAAAAGTCAAATACCAGCTCATGGAAGCCGATTGCCATACTCAAAATTTTCCAAAAAATTTCCAAGAATGTAGCAGTCAATTTTTGGGCTTATAGCAGTCGACTAGTATATAGCTATCGAGTTTGGAAAATTGGTCGGGCAGTGAGCGGGAAGTCGATTGCCAGAGGGTAGAAGTCAAGCTAGAAGTGTAATTAGCCCAAAATTTCACTCAAACAAGGGATCTAAACCTAGAATTATGTAATAAGTAACATGAGGATTGTAAATGAAAGAGAAAGAGCATGAATGAAATGAGATAAGAATTAAAAAGTAAATAGCATAAGAAATGAATCAGAGAAGTGAGAATTGTATTCCTAATATATAGATTAACGGTCAATAAGTTCATACTTGAATGAATAATTGCCAATATAGGACGATAATTTGGTATTCCATAGTCAAGTTATTAGTTATTTCGAAAATATCGTGATAGTTATAAATTCTAAGTTAGTGAACTTGATGGCCAATTTAAATAGTCATGTACTTAGAATTTCACAAAACTATAATACGAGCCGAATCACCTTACTTTATCTATTTATGAATAGCATGATGAAATATGATCCATCTGAGATAGATGGTGATCATATAAACGTATAGCCTCATGATCCATGAGTGCGAAGTAAGAAAATAAACTGTCCGAGGTGGCAGTAAACTCTTGTGTTGAGATATACCAGTCACATTTTAGCTAGAAAGGGAAAGTAAGATATCAGGGTGATATCATTCCCGCTGGTTTAGGGATGATCTGTCAGATAGGGGGTGTGGCAGGGACCATTAGGTTACTACCAGAGAGGAGTTGTGATAAGGACCATTAAGGGTAACCTACCTGATAAGGGGTGTGGTAGGAACCATAGTGAGTGTGGCAGAAACCCCATTGAGTACTTGGATCCACTAGGGGACGCTCTAGATAGTATATGGAAGTTGAAGTGAACCACGAGTAGAGGAAAGTAAAGTGAAATATAAGAAAAGAAAGAAAGAATAATTATTCATGAGTTCTAAATTTAATGCATGGAGTTGTTTGCTTGTCGACTCTCCTAATTTCTCTTATTATGTTATAATGATTATGATTTTGGCTAAGGCCACTAAGAAATGCTTTGATTTCCTTATTGCTCTGTATGTGAAAATGTTTTTATGTGAGAATGATCATGTTACCATTATAATCTGATAATTTATCCTGTGTAATGGATATGAGGTGAAATGCACATGAATTTATAAGTATGACATGTGATGACATTCATGCATAGCATCCCAATAGCCATGATATTTTACATGATGATGAGAAAAGAATGTAGAGTATTTCCCGTATGAGTACGGTAGTACAAACTAGTAATTTTATAAATTAGTTGTTATTACTACTGAGATTTATTCTCATTAAAAATGCTGGTTTGTATTAGAGACCTAGATACTAGGTATCATTAGAGATTGAAGTAGATTATGTGGAAATACCCTTTTTGGGGTACTTTTCTATCATTAAAGAATTTTAGGTGTTATTAGTAGTAGAAATTCCCCAATATTATAAGAGACAAGGAAGGATATTTTGAATATTTTAGGCATGTAGATAGATATTTTGATGTAAGAAAAACATGAAGGCACGTATGTATAAGGATATGTGAGGAAAAAGGGTATGAGTGACAAAATTGTTGCCTCCTTACCTTAGTGGACTAGTTTTTGTAAACTCACATATCTACAGGTATGTGTCTTGATAGGTAACTGTTGTGTATATAACTAATCATATATGTGAATGAATATATATGTGTGTGTGTGTGCGCGCACGCTTTATTTCAATTCTTTTTGTTGTGTAACGTGTGAGAACCCAAGTGTAGTAACCTAAACTAATGACACTTAATTATCTAACTTGGTAAAAAGTTAAAAATTGACTCGAGTAGAGGTAGTAGTAATTTACCAATCTTATAGTTTATTGTATTATATTATTTAAATAACTAAAAGAGGACTATAGGATTGGAAGGTTACAGAGGTTCTGGGTTTTATCAGTGAGATATATTTAGATGTGTAAAAACATGTGTTTTGAGCCCTTGAGTAAGGTTACCTAAGAGTATTTCTAGTGAATTGCTTAGGTCACTTTTTGGTGTATATTCTGAGAGTCTTGTTTAGATACTTAAGGGTGTAAAAGAAAATGTGCTAATCCTTTATAGGGTTGCTTGTAACACCCCCAACCCTATATTCCTTCTAGGTAATTAAATAATATAAGGTGGTATAATATAGGATTGGTGAGTTTCCTATTGCCTCTACCCGAGTATATTTTTAACTTTTTCTAAGTTAAATAGTTGAGTGCCACTAATTTGGGTTACTACACTTGGGTTCTCACATGTTATGAAACAGAAATAAATAAAATAATTTAATTGAAATGAATAGATAGAGAGATATTCACGTTCATTCACATTCACTGTACATAATATTTATACATACATAACCAGTAGTGTGTGCCAAACATATACCTATAGATATGTGAGCCTAAACAGGGTAAAGAGACAACAAGCCTGCCACTCATACCCTAATTTAAGCAAAATCTTCTATCTCACATATCTTAATACATATATTCTCTCCTTACTTATACCAAAATCATTCTCCTAATCCTTTCATAATGCTAATAAGGATTCAGGAAAATGGGCATATCAAAATACTATATATTCCTAGTTATGCATACAGTCAAGGAGAGGGTGGTAACTCAATTACAAATAAGACCCATAGTCCAGTGATCATAGGAAAATACCTAGAAAAGGTATCTCCACTATCTCTATCTCTACCTCCAACAGCACTTGATACCTAGGCATCTGATACAAATCAGCTTTAATGAGAAAAATTTCTCAGTGGCAATAATCACCTGTATTTAAATTAGTTGTTTGTACTACCGTATGGATACAAAAATCCACTACATTCTTTTTCATAATAATTTAAAATATTATGCTATTGGAGTAATGTACATGGATTACACAAATATCTCATGCATATACTTATGATTACATATATACTTTAAAGATATTCATCACACAGGATGCATTCTCAGATTGTAATGGTAACAACTCATATTCTCATATCATTATATAGAGCATAAACAAAGAAATCATGCAATTTGATATGGCTAACATCAAAAGCATCACAAAATAATTCTTTAAATATTTCCATTCATAAATGAGTTTTCTCGTGGTTATGAGCCACCTATAACCATTCTCGTGGTTTTCACCGTCTGCATTCATTCTTGTGGTTAACCGTCAACATTTTTTCTCGTGATTAACCATCAGCAATATTCTCGTGGTTTACCGTCTGCAAAACTTTTCCTAGATTAAAGCCAGTTGCAATCATTCTCATGGTATAACCAATTGCATCCCTTCTCATGGTATAACCAAATGCAGCTATTCTCGCAGATTAACCATTTGTAGTTATTCTCATTTATGGTCTATGCTCAATGAAAATCTCTTATTTCTTTTCTCTTTCTCATAATTTCTCAAATATTTTGATTTCTCATGTTATCCATTACAATTCAAGATTAAATCCTACATTTGAGTGAAATATTAGGCTAATTATGAATTAAAAATAGGTTATTAAGTCAAATTTTCCAAAATATAGATTTATAAGTCAACTTCCAGCCTCTTGGCAGTCGACTTCTAGCTTACTGCCTCATAAATATCTCAAACAGAAAGCAATAAATCGACTTCTAGGCCCCAATAGTTGACTGCTCTATTCTTGGCTAATTTCTAGAAAATAAGAACACGTCAGTCGACTACTAGCATTTTAGATATGTTTCTGGGCAACTCAAGAGCACAACAGTCAACTGGTAGAGCCTAAAAGTCGACTGCTACGTTATGCTCTATTTTAAAACTCACCATTGACCAATTATTTTAGCCCAAGAACATGTTTTCAAAATAGTTTTGATGATTAAAACCTCAATAACAGCATAAAAGCTTCATTTACCACTCAAAATCAACCCAAACCACTGATTATTCATGCTTAAACCTTGGATTTAAACTCTTTCTCAAAAACTATGAAAAACCCCATTTTAAAAAGTTGCATTCATTCGTTTATAAGTATATTCAATCAGTTTAAAACATCCAATAGCAATCAAAAACACTAAGAATGTAGGTTTTAATCTCCATAGAGTTCAAAATTATGAAAACTCAGAATTTACCAACCATACACAATAAATTTCAAAAATAAGGGAGATAGGTGATTTGCTACCTTTTTGTTGATTTATACTTGGTATTTAATGATAGTGAAGTGTTCTGGTAAGTTTTCCTAACTTCTGGAATGCTTAAATCCTCCTAGTAGCTTTCTTCCTTCACAATTTCCTAACTTTCTCTCTCTAGCTGTTCTCTTTCTCTCTCTAAGATTCTGAACTCAAGATGCAAAATGAAAGGTTCTGAAGACTTCACCTATTTATAGGTGATCTGGCCTCTTGCAATCCTACTCTTAATTCCTGACCATTCGGTCCAAATTGATAATTCTTCCAACTTCATGTTGAATGACCATTTTGTCCCTAACTGCCTGGCGGGAAATTTTTAGAATTCTGTTGCTACAGTAAATCATTTGGATAAAATTCTAGCCTATTGTCCTGAACTTTTGGAAATTCACACATCCATTCTCACCTCATCTTTTTCCTTTTAATTTAGTCCATATTCTTTCTCTTTACTTAAAACTCTCATTCTAATGCGTCTATATGCAACATAATGCAACAAACACAAACATTTAATTCATTTAAAATCAACAAACATCTCTTAGTATGTAGAAGGAGCAGATGTTACATTGCTAAGTGTATAGTGGCATAGAAGTGGTATATGTTAATCCCTTAAAAGAAGGTTATCAAGTTGTGTTTTTTGGCGATTGCCTAGTTAGTGAATTCTCTTGTTGTGTTCTTGGGGAGAGGATGTAGGATCAAAGTTTTGATGTACATCTCTATAAATCTTTGGTGTGATATTTTCAACTCTTCTCTTTTACATTAATTTAAATTTTACAAGAACTTTTTATGTTTAAGTGTATGATGAAAACTTAAAATTTTGAAATAATTTAATAGTCACCTAATTTTTAACATACACCTAATCTAATACTTTCAAAAATTCACCAAATCATTTTGATTTTAAAAGAAATGCATTCAACCCCCTTCTTAATTTATTATCTGGCTAATATAAGATATTATAATATTTATGATAAATATATTTATTCATATGATAAATTTGTGATACGTTATACATCAATAATATAAATTTTAAATATTTGATTGTTCATGTTAATCATTAATGTTATGTACTTCTTAAATCTTAAATCTTTAAATATATATATATTTAAGTCTAAATAAATTACATATTAACAATTTATCCTATTTTTGCTATTTGTGGATAGAAATAAAGTTTAAAAAAAAGTTATGAAAAGAATTTAACCTTTTAATAGGAGACGACAAAATATTTTAAATATTAGCAAAAAAAATGATGTACAATTTTCATATTTTTATTGTCAAGTTCTTTAATTAATAATTGACATATATATAATTTATATAATTTATCTTTTTTATTATTAATTTTTTAAAAAAAATTTATATACTTTATTTTGATTAAAAAATTTCATAGCATAGATTTAAAGAACTAAATATAAGTCTAGTCCTAAATATTATTAGATAACACTCATTTGCTAAGGATGTATAATATCATAATATTATCTCATGTCATTTTGATATCACTGTGCAATATATCAAACATAATTATCTAATCTAAATATCCAAGATGTTATAATATGTAAATAGACAAAATCAAAATTACAGTCTACAAATCCCTCTAAGATTACCTTATTTCGAAAGAAGATCATCAACTAACTTTATAGTTCCAAACGAAATGAAAAATGAATAAGGAAAAGGAAAAAAAATTAAGGATTATAATTAGTTCAGTTTTGGGTAGAAATATAGGTTTAAAAGTCAGTAATTACGCCTTTTGATGTAATAAAAAAAGTGCCAAAAAAGTAGACATCCACTGTAGCCGATAGTCTTAAGTAGATGATAGGTAACTTAAACCAGCAAAGAGCAGTACCATGGACATTCCATTGCCAAGTAACATTGAAGGCCCCTTCATATGCATAAAAAAATCTCGTTAATTAGTCTACTCATTTACTTAAATTATGTTTACATGTTTGAAGAAAAAGCAATATGCATATACATAGACAAGGTTTTGATGAGGTTCTGAACATAATAGGTGGCGAAAATTTGAAAATGATATATATATATATATATATATATATATATATATATATATATATATATATATAAAGTGAGAGTGAATAAAATTTGTGTTGTAATATAGTTTTGAACTTCGTAATGAGCTTAAAAATGTTAAAAACGAAGTAGACATTTCAAAGTTTGTGAAAGCAGGATTTCCCAAGATAGAAGATAGTGGATCCTAGCAAATGTGAAAATGCACATGAATTGAAGATAAAATACCTAGCAAAATAACTATACTTATATATAGTTCTTGATATCTTTATTATTAAGTTTTTTAATTAAAATAAAATATGTAAATATTTTTAAAAAAATTAAAAAAAAAATGAGTTGTATAAATCATACATTTATAAGTTTTTAATTAGAAAACCAAATAATAAAAATATAAAAACTGCATTTAAAGGCCTTTTTTATAACAATTTTTAGAAACTTTTTTAATTTTTTAAAAATAGAAAACAAAAAAAACTTATTTGAATAACTGTTTTTGACAAAAAAAAAAAGTGTTTTGAGAACTAAAAATATAGAATAATTAAAAAAATTTTAAATTCTAAATTTTTAAAATATAAAAAACACAAAAGACATGTCTTTTGATTAATAGCATTTCTATACATGAAAAAGAATAGTATAAATTCTCAAAATTAATTTTATAAAATAGTTCTAAAGAACAAATGAACAAAATAATGTTCCAAACAAACCTTTAGTTTTTCTGATATGAAATTTCTCTAAGTGGAGGAGAATTGGAGAATTATTAATATTAGCGTGAATTAGCAGAATAATGCAATAATGTCAAGTTTGAAAGCTGTGTAGTACTCGAATCCATCTAGATCTCTTCAAATGAGATGTAGACCAAAAATTCCAATATTGTTCCCTCTCACTTTTGGACAGCACACAAGAATCCAAGTCCTTGAATCCCTATTGTTTGGCACAAATTGTGGCCAGATTCTCCAGCCCAACTTACAAGAATACAAACCATGTAAGCTAAGCGTGCTCATCATCAGTAGTTTTCAATGTAAACTAATGGTCCAAAATAGATAAATAAAGATCGCAATTTTTCTCAAAAGCAGCGAAGTTTCTTAGAATTACCAAAAGATGAAAAGAACCATTCCCACATAAATTTAATCTCTCAAATCCAAGTAAGTAATCTCCCTCTTCTTCTATACCATTATACCCAACATACCATTTGCCCCCAAAACAAATTAACCTTAAAAAAGGTAAAACAAAAATGAAAAAAAAAAATCAAGAACACATGTCATTGCGTATACCTAGTAAGTCCCAAACCCCACCTAAGAAATCACAATACATTCGAAAGAAAAGAAAAAAAAATTAAAGGACATATCTCATTTGATGTATATACATTACAAAATCAAAGACAAACTTACTCGACAACGGAGAACTTGAGAGCAAATTAAATTAAGAATCTCCTTTGACCTCCATAGGTACGTACAATGTGCAGACGAGGGTGGTGACTGATGAAAGAAGAAGATCCGAGGTTCCTCTCAGTGCAATATATTATAAGCAATATATTCCTCAAACCTTTGCACATAAAACTAACAGGCTGAAGAGTAATATTTGCAGCTGACATGATCGCTCCGATCCATACTCCTCTCATCTTTAGCCCTTACAAGTGTTTTTTTTTTTTTTTCTTGTTTTCCTTCTTTTCCTATCTCTCTTTTATGTAAGTAAACCCAACCCACCATGACCCAAAATATGAAAAAGTAATAGAACTTGATAATTAAACGGAAGCCGTCGATGCTTTCTTCTGGTTATATATTTTGCTAGATCAGAGAAGTGACTGAAGGGCCAATATTGTTTTGATCATTCCAAGAGGTACCCATATTTGTTGCTACGTTCCAATAAAGTGAAGGATCGGACAAACCCACATGCTCGATCTGGTAATTTGGCCAAGGACCATTATTGTTCCACCCTAACCTGTTTTGTCCTTCTGCAGATTTCACTTCTTTTAAAGCAACCATCTCTGCCTCATTACTGTCATTATTACCTGCTATTGGCAGCTCTTCCAGTAAAGCGAATCCCTGAAAAGTGTTAGCACCGCCTCCAGGATCATCTTTCACAGCACCATTGATGAACTTTTGGTGGTGCAGGGAGGACATAATTGGAGTTGTACTACTGGGTGTAGTAGATGTTGAAGAATTACCCAAGATGGAGGAGCTAAAGCTTGAAAGAAGCGTACTATTTGAAGAAAACCCATTTCGGTAATTATTATTGTCACTAGCTTGAGTAGTACCGTACATAATTCCAGATGTAAAATCTAATCCAAGAGAATTCATGTGAGGCTGAAGTTCATACCCACTGGAATTGAACCTTGGAAATGGAAGATTCATGTCACAAGAGTTAGTGGGTAGCCCATAAAATAAGGGATTGATATGATTGGAGGTTGAAGTAGCATCGATCTGAGGTTGAGAAGGAGGGTTTGAAGTGGCACAACTAGGCGCTGAAGAAGAAGAAGAAGGAGCAGTAGTATCAATAGTAGTGGAGGTGGTAACTGCAGGCCGCTTCACACGCTTGTTTTTCCTGCAACCACCACCTACAGGAACATTCCTCAGGGTTCCTCCTCTTGTCCAGTATCGCTTGCAGGCTTTGCAGAAGTGTCTTGGCTGAGACAAACTGTAGTTGTTGTAGTAGCAGAACTTGGTGTTCGATGAATCACAGCGAGGGCACTTGAGGACTTCTTGTTGCTGTTGAAGAAGCTCTTGGTTTGGTTTTTCCATTACCCTAGGAGGAGCAGAAGGAGAAGCCATGGAGACCTTTTGATCATCTATAATCTGACTCTACACCAGCAGAAAAATGGGATTAGAGAATTAAAAATATGAAAAGGAAAGAGAGAAAGAAAGAAAGAGAAATTCAAGAAGAGCAGAAAGAGCTTAATTAAGCAGGCGCTCTAGGGTAAAATAACTACACAATGTTGTCGATATTCTCTTCCAAAAGCAAAGCAACAAAATTGGGGTGGTCATGTATTTGTCTAATAATTGAGAGAGAGAGAGAGAGAAAATAATAAAACAGAGATCAACCTGTGGCCATTCGTCAGTCTTTATTGGCATGACTACCATTTTCTCACAGTTACCCAACATTTTTTGATCTTTCGAAAGGAATAGTTGAAACTTGAAACGAAGAGTAAACAGAAAAAGAGCAGGTAGCAGCGTGAGTCTTGCTTGATGAGTTTGAAATAGTATGTGTGATTTGTGGATAAACACAGTGAGAGCGAGAAACAAAGGGGAAAGAGGGGTAGGGTAGCACATAATGAGATGAATATAATTAAATAATATTTTTATATGTAATAATATAGCTAAATTTGTATGGTTTCACGTGATGGGTCCGATCTAAAAGATGGAATTCGCATGTTATTATAATGGAATTTTTAGAATATTGAAAAGAATACAATACGGACATTCGAAATCCAAGAAGACGACAGAAAGATGATGTAGAATTAGGGATGAATCTTGAGTTGTTCAAGGCAGAAGAAAGAGAGAACCTTAATATATTTTCCGAAAAGGAGGCTGCTAGCTAGTTAATTATTCCTCACAACGTAACATTCCTTTGTACAGAGAGAGAATCAGATAGATGTATATATAGGTAAATAAAGGGAATCCCTAAGAGACCAATGCCCAATGCAGTCCAAAGAGCAAATCCCACTTCCACGTTACTCTAATTATTATAAATTACAAAATTAGTATATATGTAATCAAATATTTATTGTTTTAAATTTCACTTCGAAGCTTACCTCCATTAGAGAGATGATCGAGACAATGAAACAATAATTGAGTAAAGGTTGAATAATATATATATCTGCGGCATTTGCATGAACCCTTTTAAGGAACTGAGAACTATATATTTTTGTTTATGAACTCAAAGTTAATCCAAATGAAATGAACAGTAGAGCACCATGTGGAAGTCTACATCTGAAGACACTACAACAAAGGAAGACCACGCTTTGCTGTTAAGGGCCTCTTCCTCTTCCTCTTGCTGTTGCTATTGTTTTTTCTTCTCTCACTCAAATTGGCTAATTAATAGGGAATTTTGATTTTGCTTTTATATATTTTTTAGATCTTCTGTATTAATTTTTTGCAATAGTTTAATTTTTATATAAGGAAAGAAAGGAAAAAAATAAAGAATTCACGTTGAAAGAGGTCTACCTTAAATGATTTAAAGATCAATTTTTTTATTTATCTTATTATAAAAAAATACACTATTTTTTAATTTAAAACATTCATATATCTTTTATATATCTATAATAAGAGACACTCAATCTTTACCAACAAGGATTAAATAAATTTAATTAATATTTAATTTATTATTAAAACTAATATTTATATTTAATATGATAATGTTTCATGAATACTTCCACACAAAATTTAGTGTGCAAAACTTAAAAAGAGACGCTCAACTGTTAATGAGAGAGAGAGATGAGGTGCAGGAGCATGTGGTGGGCAGCTCATCTCCTAAGTAAAAAGATTAAGGGAAGAATAAAGCAAGGCACAGATGAGGGAACAAATGGATTTTGTAGTCTCCCAAGGGATCTTCTCCTCCTCCCTACAATTCCCATCATTATTGTTTGAGCAGTATATATAGTACGTCCATGTTCTACATATGTTAAACTTTGGTATTTGGTAATTAAAAATTACATTCCCACTCTTAATTAATATATGATTATATATATATGCAATATTATATATACTTTTGCTTTTTGGAATATTGACTATTATATTCACTTATTCACTCACTACGGGTCATGATTTTGGTACTATTTTCATGTGAGTGGAAACGAATTTAGGCCACCCACCAAACCCATGCTTATCGAAATCAGAGAAAACATGATGTTTTAGTGTTACAATCATTGTTATAGTAAGCCTACTTTGTGATAAATAAAGTTATGATCTTTTTATCTAATTATGAAGTGCGTATTTTAATTTGAAAATTTGGATCATTATAGCATGATTACAGAAATTTAGTGGTGGCGTGTTTATTAGAATGTGAAGTAGGAAGAAAGAAGCATGTTGAGAGTGAGGGTATGATGAGAGTGACATGGGTGAATTTAGAGGCAGAGACAGATGCGAGAGGATGGAGATGGTGGAGATGGAGAGTGGGTCATGCCTACCCTCAAACACAGCGGACAAGAGATTCCAATTTGGCAACCATGAAAGAAATTTAAAAATCACACTAATCTCATTTAGTTTATTTGTTAGTATTAATGAAGTTCATTTTTTTTGTGAAATAAAAACGTGACTTTATTTTTTAGGTTTAAATTCACTTTTGATCTCTTCAGCTTCATAAAAGTTTTAATTTGGTCCCCTAGTTTAAAAAGAAACAATTTGGTTACCTTATTTTGTGAAATGATTCAATTTTATTCTCATTATTAAATCACATTTTTATCTAAAATTTGATATCAAATTTAACATTTAGTTGAATTAGATATTAAATTTAAGTGTAAATTAATAATTATTTATAAATAAATAATAATTTAATTAATAAATTGTCAAATTTATCATTAAATTTTAGATCAATTATTGAGAATTAAACTGAATCTTTTATAAAATAAGAAAATTAAATCGTCTATTTTTAAATTAAAGGGGACCACATTAAAATTTTTATAAAATTAGAATAACTATACATTTAAATCTATTTTTTTTAATATGACGACATTGTATACACTTAACTTTATCTGTATTTTTAATATAATAATAAAAAGAGTTAAATACTTTTTTGTTTTAAAATTAGCACATATAACATAAAATATCAATTCTATTGACCAAAATTAAATTATAAAAAATTATATAATATTATTGAGTACGATTTTTAAAATAAAAAATACTAAATATAATTTCACCAAACATTAAAAAAATTGATATATATATATATACATATCAAAATAAATGCAATAAATAGTAAGTTAATAAAAATACTTTATATTGATAAAAGACTAGATTTATATATAATTAGTTATATCTTTATTATTAATTTATTTAATTAAAATAAAATATATAAAATATTTTTTTTAAATAGAATCAATCATAAAAAAATAAATTATATAAATATTAATTTTTAATTAAAAATTTAATAATAAAAATATAAAAATTATACTTTTATATATATATATATATATATATTCATAAATTGTTGTGACTGGAGAGAGAGAGATGAAGAACCTTAGGGGGACCAAAGCATCAAATCCAAGCCAACTGTACCCATCAAAAGGTGACCACAATGCACCCTCTACAATGTGCAGACAAAGATCTCACTCTCCATTTAGTATTCAATTTACTTGTTTATGGCCACTTATCTAACCCACTTAATGCTTGGGATTTTTCATGTCTGCACATGAAAAGACTCTTCAGACCCTCTTAGCAACCATATTTGACTATCAAGGCCCAGGGGCAAGTCTGACTATTCGTTTCTGAGAATAGTTATCATTCTATGTATCAAATAATCACTGTTTTTGTTTGTGCACATTTTTTATGCCAAATGGACATTCAACATGTTCGACGAAAAGAGCAAATTTTTATATAATTTTTTATTATAGTAAAAATCTAATTATGAAAAACTAATTTTATAACTTTGAGTTGTAAAAAATATCAAATTATCATATTATTGAAAAATTTAATAGTAGAAGAAAGGTATGATCGGATTTTCACGTACCCCATATATTCCAGTGAGTGGGCTTATACATCCATTTACCTCTCCTGTACTAATTAATGTACAGTTTGGTGATGTCTGATGACTTTAATACAAATATATTAAGACCAACGGAACAGAACACATGGGTAGAAATATTTTTATGTATATATCCTATGTAACTTTATTTATATATTAATTAATAAAATTTAATTATTTATCATGTGGGTCGTTGATTTTGAAATATGAAAATAATATGAATATTATTGATCAATAGAGGAATGATATGATACAAGCTTAGATGTGCATCTAAGAACTTCTCTACATGATTATATTGTTCAAAATGACTCAAGTCGGTAATTTTCATTGTAACTAAAGATAAAGATTATCATAATGTTTTGGGTCCAATACAAATTAGTCTTAAATCTAATGTGACTTGAGAATACTCTAAATTTTTTTTTTAAAAAAAGATAAATTAAGATTATGATTTACCAAAAAAAAATATAGAAGATTATGAGGGTGCGTGAGAGCTTCTTTTATTATTCTACTTATGAACTGGGTCGGTTTGATATCATGGGAATATATATAATTCAAAATTCATTATATGATTGCTTTTGCATATATAAAAAAAAAAAAAAGGTTTTTGGGGCCTCATAAGATAAATAAGTAAATAATGGTTTCCATGAAAGTGTTTATGACTTTGAGTTGATTCACCAAGACTTTTGCATGGACATAATCACCCTTTGATTAATTCCCCAGAGCCAATGACTGTGAACAAAATACAAAAAGATTTAGGTTGTCCAAGATGCAATGATTTAGATCATACTAATATTAATATTAATTATTAGTATTATACACTTTGTACTGCCATCAATTAAAGAAAGTAAAGAGGGTTTCAAATTTTATGACTTAACCAGTTGCATAAATTATTCTTCTCCAGGTTATTAGAAATGTAGTTACATGATTTGAATTTTGATTATAAATTCAAATGAAGATAACTTGATTTAATTAGCACTTTTTTCTTTATCTTTTAAATATTTAATCCTGATGGGTACGAAAAAATGGACCACTTGATCATAGTGGACATGAATAAGCTGGCAATAGTAAAGAGTCTTAGCAGAAGGATATGGACCCCAAGCAGCAAGCATAGAAAATTCCAGTGAGGAACTGGTCATATATACGGTCTTCTAATATACAGTATCTATCAGTACTATATATAAATTCAATTCACTTATGGTTATGGACACTCAATTTTGTGGGGCCTCAAAAATTTTGGGAAGGGACTAATACTACAATATTATATTATTCCATGTTTGGATTGTATAATTTTGAATTATATAGTCTTAAATGTAACTAATTTCAATTTATACAATTCAATTTTTTATGTTTTAAATATGAATAGTTATAATAGTTATTTAATATTTTTGTATTCTATATAAGTGTATATGTACTATACACACACATACACAGAAATTATAAGAGATGTTTATATTTAGTACCTAATAATACTTTAAATAAGATTAATTTTAATAAAAAAATATTTGTGAGAAACTAAAAAAATGTACTAAATCATATGTTATTTTTTAAAAAATTTTTAAAATATAAAATAATAAAATATTTTTACTTTAAAATTATGAAAAAAAAAGTAATGAAAAGTTTTTTTTTTGTCAACTAATGCAAAATTATTTTAACATCATACTCTTTTTTTTTTTTGTGGTGGACAAGAATGGTAGTAAGGAAAAGGCACCCCCAAATACTACTGAATATGGCCCCAGTAGCATATTAGGGAGACTAGCAAAGATTCAATTTAAAAAATTAGTGCATAGGCCTAAATCGCATGTAGTTTTACCTAATTATAACTGCTCAACTAGCCTTTGGGTGCCAAGAGATCTACCAAGCAAGATTTTAGATAGCTTCAACGGATTCAAACCCTTATCCATGGATAAAGCGAGAGTTTTACTTTGAATCCTTGATCAATTGTGTTAACCCACATTGGCTTTAACATCACACTCTATGTATGAACACATTTTAACTCTTCAATACTCTCACTCTTTCCATCATTCTTACATTTTTTTTAATTCATATTTTAATTTTATATATTAATATATAGTTTTGAAGGTCAATACCTTAAAAAACCTTAAAATTATTATAATATATAAATATGTAAGTATATAAATAAGCATGTACCATAGAGCATATATGTTTAAAACTTTCATGCCAAACTACTAATATATATATATATAATTATACAAGTATTTGTACATATATAGGAGTGTAAATGGACATGCTCATTTGTATATAGGCATGCGTGTGTATGTGTGTATAAGTTACTATTAAATTGTAATTAGTGACAGAAAAATTGGTCACTAAAATAAATTTTATTGACTTACTCATTTGTCACTATATTCGACTTTATTTTGTTTGTCACAAAAATCACGTGAAAAATACGCATTTATCATCACTAAATTTGTGACGGACAATCTATCACAATTCTATCAATAAAATGGGTTGAAAATTTTTTGATAAATTTTTATTAGTGACACATCCTCTGTCACCAAATTTAGGGACTGAAAGTCCATCACAAATCCGTCACTAACATTAAGAAATGTCAAATTGGGCTATTCACGGGTAAGTTTGGGTTCGTTTTGGGGTGGGTCGATTGGGTTGGGTTGGCGGGTCCATCCAGTTTTGTTTTTTAAAAAAATTTAAATCACAAAATACATGAGAAAAACACAAGATTAGAGGCTTAGAGCTACTCATTCTAGTTCAATGAGAAACCTAAATGACATGGACAAGAGAATGAGAAATCATATATACATGAGAAAGCAAAGGTGACAGAGATGGAGAAGATTCAAAAGAACACCTAACGGAGAAGAATGCCAAATGAAGATGAACGTCGAATGGAGAAGAACATCAAACAAAGAACAACACCGAACGTTGATGGACAGAGTCACGAAGATGAAGAAGAAGGCCTAACTCTAATGGACATTGGACGGTGGTGATACTGCTCGCTCGTAGTTGCTTCTAGGGACTAAGGTAGATACGAAATGGATGCATTTTTACTTGGTGTCTGGCTGTTTGTTATTGCTATTGTATTAAGCTTAAGTGAAGAAAAGAGATGAAGGAAGAAGAAGGTTGAAGGTCTCCAATTGCTAATTATTGAGTTTAAGTGAAGAAAAGAGATTAAGGAAAAGGAAGGTCAAAGGGAATTAAAGATTAGAGAAAATGGAAGATAGAGTAAAACACAGCTTCAGCTTTCAAGCAAATATAGGGGAAAAAAAACTTCATTAGGTTGGCAGGGTCAGTTTGGGATCAATGGGTTTCGAATTTTGAAACTCGTTGACCGAACCAAAATGTTTTAGATTGATCTTTTGTCAACCCGAACCAAATCATATTACCTGACCTAACGCAACCTTTTGGGTTGGGTTGTACGGGTTGGTGGTTCACTCCTAATTTCAAATTTTAGTGACAAAATTAATGTTCTTCACTAAAATATTGCGGACCATTGCAAAGTCATCACCAATTTAATTGTTTTGTGACAACTTTTGACTCACAAACTCCTCACATTTCAAAAAATGTATAACAAGTTTTGTGACATAATTCTATCACTATTTTTTTTAGGCATTTTTATAATTATTATAAATGCTTCTATAATAATTTTTCGAAAATGATACCCAAATCTAATTTTCTGTTGTATTAAAAAATAAATAGAAATTAAAAATGCCATAAAAAACCTTTAATATCAAAATAAACATCAAAACAAGATTATATCTTATAACAAATAAAATACAAAAGTCTAAGCAATCTCATAAGTAGCATACACACAAATATAAAATAATAGTTTGTAAAACTTCTTGCACATTAACTTGCAAGTCACAAAAACAAAATAAAGTAAGTCAGCATGTGCTATTCATTATTCAAGCAGGAGTTTCAAACAAATTGCATTTTTTTCGGCAACATATCAATCTTGCCACCACTTGTTCAGGATACAGTCATTTAACAGAAAAACAGACCCAAAAAATTTAATTTTATGGGTAAAGCATCCATATAAAGGAAATAAGCATGCAAGACTAACCTGTGAAAGCCGAACCTGCATAAACCAGAATATAACTGTAATCAGAATGGAAGATAATTAATATATAGCTTCTATGCATCTTATGAATAATTTAACATGTATATACATATTTCGTTTAAAAGAAACAAAGTTACAAAATTATAGAGATAGAAGTGATCAAGAAACAGAAGGAAAAGGGATATATTAATGACTTATCTGAACAGGAAAAAACCACAATATTCCAGGGAAGAGTTTTCAAGCCACATTTCCCAATACCAGATAACAAAGAGAGAGTGAGACAGAATGCTAACTAGAGAACACAAGAAGTCAGAAGAGCAGAAGCTTTGTATTTTGATATATATGTATATATAGCAATAGAATTTGTAATTGATGTTATAAATTACAATAAAAAAAATTAAGAATGCAAATTATAACTGATATCAATTTTTTGTTTAGCATTAATCCATTAAAAAAATCCAACAATCTCTCACTTAGATAATGCTAAACAATTATTAATTTTTAAAATATATACATATATACATATATATATATATATGACTCTTTCACTCTCAGTTAATAACTTAATATGATAGTTACTAACTTGTATTGGGCTATTCTTCTACCCAAAAGAACTTTGCAAATAATCAAATATATCACTGACTACTTATTTATAATCAATCTATAGAACCAATTAATTCATGATTAACTAAAAAAAAATTTTAAATGAGACAACTCAATATCACTGAATCCGATAGAGAATATAGTGATATAATAAAGGTCAAAATTGAGACAACACAAGATTGTTGCATGGTTATTCGACACAATGCAAGTGTATATTATTAAAAAAATAATATAATAATAAATAAGAGTATCATCCTCAGGGATTTTAGTTAAAGCTTTACTAAGTACCAATGTTATCGTATTTGCCTTATCCAAGAAACAATTATGTCCAAGTGAAAGAAAAATATAAAATCTCTAAGTAAAGTAACAATGTCAAATAAAAGAAACTAAATGAAATAAAATTCCTAAAATTATAGTCTAACTTAGCATTTTGATTGTGAAATCACTACTCTTGTCAACTTTATTCAATGTTTAAGATTTAGCCTTGACCTCTATATTTATTATAAGAATCTTTCGATCTCTTATAAATTCTATTTCTTTAATATAATTTTCTATATTCTTATGGGAACCCAAATTAAAGAAATGCATTAAGTTTGGCAAACTATGACTCCACAAGATCCATTGGTATATTTTTATCCTTTGGGTGAATCTAGTTAATTACTCAATTAGTTAACTAAGAAAAAGTGGTATCCAGTTCTAGGACTAAATTCAAATCTCTTTTTCAATATGAACTCAAATTCTCCTAATCTCCCCTATTGGTGATCAAACAAAAAGGAGCACAAAGTAAAACAAGTTGAATAAACTTCATAAACATTGAATAAAAGAAGAAAGAGTAGCAATATTCATAATTTACATGCTAAAAAACTATAATCTTAAGGAGAAGAGAGTTTAACCTATCATAATTACAATAAACTTCAGCCCTAAACTAGAAAACATAGCAAACTCAAGATAAAAAGGAAAAGAGAAGGAACCCTGTTTCCAAAGCTCCAATCGCCCTTCCTTGCTCTTGAATTCGCTTGAATCGACCTTGGGACTCCGATTTCTCTCCAAATTTCTCTTCTTTTTGGCCTTATTTTGTCCAGAATGAGTCTCCTCATGAAACCCTAAGATACCCTTATTAAATCTCTCGTAAAACTCAAAGACAGTAAAATTTTTATTAAAAAAAGGCCAAATAAATAGTCACTTTATGTCACCAATTAAAACAATTCATAACAATAACTCTAAAACAATTGCTACAAATTAAAGCCATTTGATTGTTGCTAGAGATTTATAAAATCTAATTAATACACAATAATAAGGCTTTTATAACCCTTGTCCATTTTATTCACATTAGAGTTTTAAGCATTGACTAATAAACACATGGTGGCAACATATATGATTATATGAACAAAAATCTCATGCTAAGAAAAAAAAATGCAAGCAACAAGGGAATCACACAATTCAATAATATCATCAAGGTTACCAGGCATCACACAATAGGGGAAGTTTGCATATATACTGCAATACAAGTGTAAGGACTAGATGGTAATATGAAGATACCTGCACTTGCTATAGATATTAAATCCACACATGGCAAAGCAAACACCAATTAAAGTATACTTAGATAAAGAAGCTACACAATAAAACTAGAGCAGCAATCTTGAAGAATCATATCAGATCGTACACCACAATCTTTGGTTGATTTTCTCATCCTAAAATAGCAGTCCCAAAGTATAACTTGCATATATATATATATATATATATATATATATGTATGTATGTATATAACAAGAAAACAACGTTCTTGTCACTTATGCAATATATATAAGAAAAAAAAAAGTCAAGCTCTGATATTATTTGAAAGATTTAATATGTATATACATATTGCATTTAAAAGAAATAGAATTTTAAAATTATAGAGATGGAATGGATTAAGAAATAGAAGGTACAAGAATATATTAATGACTTATCTAAATAGGAGAAAACCACAATATTCTAGGGTAGAGTTTTCAACCCACATTGCCCAATACCAGATAATAAAGAGAGAGTGAGACAAAGTGTTAACTAGAGAACACAGGAAGTCAGAAGAGCAAAAGCTTTGTGTTTTGACATATATATATATATATATATATATATAAGAAACAATGGAATTTGTAACTTATGCCATAAATTACAATAAAACACATTAAGAATACAAATTATAACTGACATTCATTTACCATTTAGCATTAATCCATTAAAAAGCTCCAACATCCTAAGTTTCTTTTTTGTGTCACTTATGTTATATTAGATAATGTTGCGTTAGATGAATGATCACATTAGAAATGAAAGGATTAGAAATGAGTACATTAAAAAAAAAAAGTTGGGATAGCACCGGTCATACAAAAGTTAGTAGGAAACTATCTTAAGTGATTTGGTCAAATACAGAAAAGATTAATAGAGACTCCTATAGGAAGAGTTAATTAGATAAAAGATAGTCTAATAAATAGAGATAAGAAAAGACCAAAGAAAGTAATAAGAAAAACTGTTATAATGAATTTAATTATTAATAATCTAACTGTAAAAATGAGGAAGAATAAATTAAAATATTTAATCGTCGCTTGATTCATATAACCGATTTTTCTTGGTGAAAAAATGATTTGTTTGTTTGTTTGTTGTTGTTGTTATTTATGTTGCATTAATGACAAAATTTGGCACCGTATTTTTATTAATTTGTTTGACTATTTATCTCATATAAATCTAGCTTGACGTATGTATAGTGAAAGAAATAGGAAACAACAATCTTCTCAACAGAAATATTACCAAGGAGTAAAATATATGTGCAAAGAGAACCACCAAAGCAAACTGTGCAATGCATAAATTTAAGTCATGAGAATGAAAGTCTTTCAAGGAAAGAACTTTTATCACAAGCAAGTCAGACACTTTACAGTAATGGAGGTGTCATATATTGTTTATGTTGTAATCTTTTAACATAAATTCTGAGATAGTATGTGAGCTCATTAGTTTAAAAAGAAAAAAAAAAAAACAGAAGGAAAGAAAGAAAGAAAAACTATTTGCTTACTTGTATCCATTTACATCTTCATGTTGAGACCTAGTTGCTCCAGCATTTCGAGCTTGAACACTACTTTGGAATCTTAAGAGAGTGACTGGTAGGTTTCGAACCTCCTGCTTGCACACATCACAGGTCTTGTTACGAAGTTCTGTGAATTCTGAGATTTCAAATATTTAACTTGTTTATTAATTTTAACAAGAACAATTAGAAATTCTGGATAGAATCCAAATTCCTCCAAAATGTCAAGTAGCTTCAGACATTTCTATGCGTTTATAACCAATAGAATCCCGAAGTTTTTGGTCGAATCAAAGTCAACATGGGCCTCAAGCACACAGAGAATGGTGGGGTTAAAATTAACCACCAATTCTTTAATGTGTCTCTTAGACACCATCTTCATGAATCATAACACCCTCAAGCAAGAGATTAGAAATAAGCAAGACCAAGAGTCTGAAAGCAAACTCCTTTAGCAATTTAAATTGTAGTTCATGTCTCTAGTGTTGACACTAGATTAAGGAAGCATTTCTTCATCACATCTAGCATCACTCGATAAGAAACTGACCATGTCCTTCAGTATGATTCTAAGAGAGTTTTTTCCCAAGTTGTCATTAATGTTTAAATCAGGGGATTCACTTTCCTTATGGCCTTTAAAAATGAGGGGTTGAACATATTGGCCCAAGTAAGACTCAAGAATCCTTTTATATTTGGTTATGGGAGTTGAAATTGTTGGTCGGCGTTGGGCTTTACATCTAACTATATCATTCGGCCTATCTTTCTTGCTTGGAGACTTCTTGGTATGAGACCCAAATTTGGATGTCTGATCGGCTTTAGAAGGCCCATTTAAAATCTTACTTAGGCCCAAATGAGATTTTGCCATTGGTAGAACTTGGGCCAACATGAAATTTGCCCATTTCCCAAGACTTCTTGTTTTTTCCAATAAAATTACAATTGCTTAGTTCAGGACATTAAACATTTAAAGCTGGAAGAGTTGGTTCATCTGATCACTTTCTGTCTATGATAATTATATAGTTTGAGTTTAAATTTAAATAATATTTTATTGATGGGTTATCAAAATCCAAAGACCTATCATAGACAAAAAAAAAAAAGCCTGAATATCTATGTTTTCAATTAGCTCCATATATGGCAAAGTGTTCAGTAAATTTATCGTTATTGGTGCAGGATATATATATATATATATATATAAAGTGGGACGAAAGCTTGACATTACAAAAATAATTAAGAAAGGAATTAAGTATTAAATTTTACATATGTAATTCAGATTTTAGAAATTTCTTAAACTAGAATTGTTCTTGTTCAATGCACAATTTATAAATGACATTTTTTATGAAGTATAAAATTTGCAATTTAAATGATTCTGACATGTGTATTAGGGTTGACACCTACACAGGACAGGGGTGAGGAGTATTCCCCTGCTACTCATCCCGTCAACCCCATCTCATCTTGTGTCTCCATCTCTGATCTCCATCATGGGGAGATTTTTTTCTTGTCTCCATTCCTCGTTTCTCTACAAGTCCCTATGGGACCCTCAATCAGCGTTTTCTATTCAGCATTTCTTTCAAGTTCACTAGCTAGATTTCTAGGTTAACAAGAAAGGGTGAAGTTGGGTTTATAATTATATTTCTTATAAATAATAAGAGATTCATCATAATTGAATCTTCAAGATTCATGAAAGAGCTTCATAATTAATGATGCATTCACAGGTTCACTAGTTAGATCTCCAAACAAGCAGATAGGAAAAAGAGAGAGAGAAAGACAGACCAGCAGCAAGACGATGACCTGGTGCGGTGAGACGGAAGCCAACGAACACGATTTGCTGCAAAAAGTGAGAATGCGACTATGAACGATGATGTTGCGATCTGACGTGTGAGGTGCAAGCGGCTGTGAGCCTGTGACAAGATGTCATGATCTAAGGTGCAGCAGCGACATCTGTTACACCAACAAACTTGAATGAGTGGCGGCTAGCAGGCGTGAGCGTGACACTGGAATGAGGCTGAGGTGTGTGGTTATGAGGGTTAAGTTGCAACTAAAGTTCAAATTTGTAAGGGCTAAAAATATGATTTTTTTTTTATATAAGTAATAAATTATGAAACTACCGAAATGGCATAATAAAAATAATTATATATATATATATTAAAAGCTTTGCAAGTATAAATGCGTATGTCTTTTTTTTATTTTTAAAATATAATATAAAGCAATGATTATTATAATTTTGAAATGACAAATTAATTAAATAATAAAAAATTATTTAATCTACTAATCTCTTATAATTTTTTTTATAATCTTTATTTTCTTTCTCTTGCGTCCTCACATCATTTTATGAGACTATTGACTAGAAAGGTCCAAAGATAAATAAATTAGACTTATATACAATTATTTATATTTTTACAATCAAATTCTCTAATAAAATAAAATATATAAAAAATAATTATTAGAGAGATGAGTTATATGAATTATACATGTATCAATTTTTAATTTGAGAACTTAATAATAAAGATATAAAAATTACACTTAAATTTTTTTTTACATATATAAAATTTTTTAAGTAAAATAAAAATATAATTTAATGAAATTACTAAAATGTTTTTGGGGATGGGGACACCACAGGGATGAGATTATAATCCTCATCTCCAAATTTGTTTTGGAAAAAATTTTTTTGTCCTTGTTCTCATAGAAAAATATCTTCACATTTAGGGTCCTGTGCGGGGTAGTCCCTACAGGAACTTCATTAGATAGAGAATTTTGTTATCTTTAATGTGTATGTTTTTAAAAACATTGAATTTATAAATGCACTTTGAGATAAAAAGAAAACACATATATGATATTATAACTTAAAGTAAATTACACTCTTATCCCTTGAGATATGTCAAAATTACACTATCTTCTCTTTTATTTTGAAAGCATACATTCTTTCTCTTAAAAGATTAAAAAACTTATAATTTTACTTATTTTGACTAAAATACTCTTAATTACACTATTATTTTGTTTAAAAATTATATAAAAATATATTTTAAAAATTATTTTTATATTATTTAAATATATATTTAATTGTATAAATAATAAATATGAGAGTACTTTGATTAAAATAAATAAAATTATAACTTCTTTTTATATCTTAAGGGACTAGAGTATAATTTCTTCTTAAATAGAGAAGAGGAGAATGTAATTTCAAAATTTTTTTTAAGAAAAAAAGAGTGTAATTTACTTTATAACTTATTATGTGATGTGCATATATTAAATGATATTTCTTTTAATTAAGTTGTAAAATTTGAAATTTAAATAATAAGTTATTAAAAATATAATCATATACTTTGATTGTTACTTATAACCTTATTTTAGTGTATATATATATATGTACGTATGTATATATATATATACACACACACAAACAAAGATATATATATATATATGTATGTATAATTAACAATACAACATACAGATTAATTGGCATATTAACATATGTGGTATGAGAAATTATACTCTCCTCTCTTCATAGATCATAAAATTATATATTTTTTTTCTATTTTAAAAAATTATACTCCTCTCTTTTGAGTAATGAAAAAACTTATAATTTTACTTATTTTGATCAAACTATTTTATGTTTATTATTAATGTAATTAAATATGTATCTAAATAATAAAAAAATATTTTTTAACTTAAAATAAAATAAATTTATTATTTTAACTCAAAATAAACAATAATAAAATATTATAATTTTTAAAAATATATTTTATAATAAATTATAATATTTTTAGAAAATTAATAATGTCATTAAAAGTATTTTAGTTAAAATAAATTAAATTATAAAATTTTTAATCTTTCAAGGAAAAAGAGTATATGTTTTTAGAATAACAGAAAGGGAAGTATAATTTTAACATTGTTCAAGGATGAAATGTGATTTTCTCATTTTTTAAATGAATATGTCTTCATTTTTCTTAGTGATGTTTTTATATATAAACCTATATGTTGTTGATCCCTTTACTTATATCGACTCCTCCAGCTTTTTAATCTTTAGATACTTAGATTAGAATATAATCAAATATAGGAGAATTATAAATGATTAATGATCATCATTACAACAAAATAAATCCAACGGTTTTTAGCAATCTTTTAGTGACAGTCCACTTAAAAGTGTCACTAAATATGTAATTCTTTTACGCTTATAACACCGTCAATAAATAAAATATTTTTGTGGTTGCTATTATTATTATAAGATGGTTCAACTGCTATTACATTAAGAATTGCATTTAATTTTTTTTAAATATATGGATGATTTGTAAGTGCCACAAAAAATTAAAAGAAAAAAACTCTTGATTTTCACAATACCCCTACCACAGAGACCCTTTTATTTCTTTTCCTCTTTCTTTCCTCTCCCCTTTCCCTTAACCCTCATCCAATCCATAAGACATGGGAAAATCTTAAATGCAATTATAAGCATGAAAAAAATAGATGAATATTAAAATAAAAATTAGAGAGATAAGGAGAAAAATGAATAGAATGAAATAAGATGGGGTGAAATTTTAAATATGAAGAAGACTTTCCATTTCCCTACACAAACATTTACCCAGTCAGGAAAAAAGAAAAAAAAAATCTTTTTTAAATAGAAACCTGCAGTTGGTAGACAAGGAAAATGCCAAATAGAAACCTAACTTTCCAAGGAGGAAACCAACTAGAAACTTGAATCCAAGGGGTAGGAACTTTAAATTAGTCAAAATCAGAATGACAAGAGGCTAGTAATGGTGAATCCAAATTCCACTCCTTGTACAAAATGTGGAAACAATCATGCTAATAAACGTGTACAACAGAGCAAGTCACTTGTTTCATATGTGGTAAACTGGGTCCTTATGTTACAGACTGTTACTCCCCACAACCAATCTAGAAACCGAATGAACCAAGGTCCTAAACTAGAGGGAGGGTGTTTACCTTAAATGGCAATGAAAAATTTCAATTGAATGATCAGATACAAGGTACGGGTATGATAAACAATTCTCTCTTTATTGTATTGTTTGATTCTATAGTGCTACCCATTCCTTTATTATCCACGCTTGTGTGGAGAGTCTTTGTTTGTCTGAATCCACTCACCATATGACATGTGTTTTTCCACTCCCATAGAAAATGTATAGTAACTTCACAAACTTGTTTGAAATCTTCTATTCTTGTTTATGATAAACTTTCTACTATATATGTAAATCTTGTCTATTTGCCATAGCAAAATGTTGATGTCATATTTGGAATGGATTGATTATTCCAAAATCAGGCAATTTTAAATTGTTTTGAGAAATCAATGATTTTTTTAAATGTCAAGCAAATTATAGTGTATGTAGTAATAAGAAAATTCAAGGGATGATTCTTTTGAAGCTGGACTAATCTAGAAAATAGAAACTATCCCTACAGTTGGAGAATACTCTTATGTGTTTCCCCTTTGAGATCTTGAGTTGGAAAATGATTACTATCTATAGTAAATGAAATCATGTGATATGAGATTTGACACGCACGATTCACGTTGATTCATCGGCCAATCAATACAATTCACAAGGCTTACCAATTTTTGGATGGAATCATTGTACAAATAGCCAGAATTGTGCGATTCGCATTAGAAATTGAGAATCGCATATTTTTAGAGATTCTCACTGCATCTAGTTCTTGACGGATCATGTGGGTCACAAATCGGGTCAACATGACCCAAGAATAAGATATCTGATTGGAAATTAAAATAAATTAACAAGTGAAATGCTACATTTCACTTACTACAAAGAAAAGTGTATAATCAACGCTTCATTTCACTTGCAACACTAGTGGGTGGGGACATTAGGATTAGGAAATTCATTTTAAATAAGATTAGGAAATTCAATTTGAATAGGATAAAGCTTAAAAATAACCCATTTTATATACCCTATTATATTACCACCACACTCACTCTTTCCTACTACCAACACTCAAATTTTAATTGGAAGTTTGTTGCAGTCAAGAGACTCAATTCTTCCATCATTGTTATAGCCATGTCTCTAAAGAAAAAAATTTGAAAAAAAAAAACCCCACTTGGTATCATTATAAATCTCTTAAGAAACGGTTACATGTTAAATGTAACTATTGTTCCAAAAAAATGTGGGGTAGCACATTTAGGATGAAACGTCATTTGGCTAGAACACACAAAGAAGTTGCTCCTTGTCAACAAGTACTAGAAGAGGTAAGAAATTTATTCATAAAAATTTTGGATGATATGAACAAAGTTGATGATGAAATTGTTGAGTGCTTTGATGATAAAGGAAATCAAGAACATAATTCTAATAAACAAAAAAAAGTTTCCTTAGATGCTTTTGTAGTTAAAGGCAAAGGGGAAAGTTTCTCTACCTCTAAATTTAATATGAAACAACAAATTATAAATGCAATAGTGAAGGATAGAGACTTGGTGATTAGAGATATTTGTAGATGCATATATGGCAATGAATTACCCTTTAATTTGGTAAAGAGTCCATTCTTCACTAATATGGTGAAATCTATTAGTGAATATGATAGAGGTTTGAAAACGCCAACTTATCATGAAGTGAGGGTCTCATATTTAAAGAAAGAAGTTGATGTTGTGCATTCTAATTTGGTGAAATGTTAGATTGAATGTAAAAAAAGTGGTTGTACGTTGATGTTAGATGGATGGACTGATGGAAAGGGTAGATCTCTCACTAATTTTGTTGTAAATAGTCTTAAAGGGACTATTTTATAAAATATATAGATACTAGTAATTTCATTAAAGATACTAAAAAAACTGTTTGAACTAATTGATGAGATGGTGGTGGAAATTGGGGAAGAAAATGCGGTTTAAGTAGTGACAAATAGTGTTTTAGCCCCTGTATCTACTGGTAACAAGTTAATGGATAAAAGAAAGAAACTCTTGTGGTCACCTTGTGCAGCTCATTGTCTTGATATGATTCTTAAATACATTGGTAACAATATGATATTCCATAATACCATTGAAAAAAGAAAAAAGGAATTACAACTTTTATTTGTAGGCATACTTGGGTGCCTAATTTATATAGAAGTTATTCCAATGGTCAAGAGTTAGCTAGGTCAACAATAACAAGGCTTACTACATCTTATTTGAAAATGAAGTCTATTTTGGAACAAAAGATTGCCCTTCGGTTAATATTTGCATAAGAAAAGTGGGTTAAAAGTCCTTATGCTTCTAAGATTGAAGCTAAAACAGTGGAAGACATTGTGTTGGTCGATTCAAGGTTTTGGAAATCTATATAGGGTTGTTTAAATTGTGTGTCTCCTATTGCAAAAGTTCTTAGACTTGTGGATGGTGATTCAAAACCAGTAATGAGATGCATTTATGAGGCCATGGATAGAGAAAAAGGACAAATAAGCAAAACTTTTAGTAATGTGGAAGCAAGAGATAAGAAAGTGTGGGAAATCATAGACAAGTGTTGGAACTATCAACTCCTTAGGCCTCTTCATGTAGCAACATATTTTCTTAACCCTAAGTAAGTCTTTTCTTAAAAAAAAATTATAATTTTAATATAGTTACTTTTCTATTTAATTTAATTTAAATATTATGTTATTAGCTATATGATATCATAATAAGTTAATAAATATGTACATTCCATTATGATCTAAACTTTAACCCCAATCTTAAGGTGAAAGTTGGTTTATATAAAACATTGGTCAAGATGTGTTCTGATATTAGGATGAGAGTCAGAATTGATTCTCAAATTGAGAAATCTGACGAGGTAGAAGGACTCATTTGATATAGCTTGGCAGTTGCGCCAACTTGAGACAAGAAGTGTAATAACTCCAATTCATAATTAAATAATTATAAAAAATTTTAATGAAAACCTTAAAATGTTGTTGAGAAGTGATTAAGTGAATTATTCTAAGCTCATAGCTTAAATTGAAAAAAATTTTGGAATAAAATTTTATCTGATGAAAAATTATTTACCTGCTAATTAAATCTTAATAGATATTTTTGGTGGATTTATAATACTTAAAAAATTCCCAAATATCTTCTATGTTATTCCATATTTTTGCCTAAATCAAAAAATGCATTCAAAATTTGCTTAAGTTAATTGGTAAATGACCAAAATGTCTTTAGATACCTTAAAAATTCAAAATTTCCTTCTTTCTTGTCCATTTCTCGCTCTCATCACATTTCCTTTCCTCTCTTTACATTGCATCTTCCTTTTCCTTCGAACCACCGCATTGGACGTCATTTTTGGATCGTGTTGCTAATCCATTCATTGTCATCGATTGTTGTGCGTCTACCCCCACTGCCTCTTGCCTTCGACAACCACTAGCAATTGAAACGGGCATTGTTTTCCCCCTGTCTTGATTTCCAACCGCAGCATCAATCTTGTGTTGCATACCAATAGTCAGTCAGTGAGCTATGTTTCTGGGTCCCCAGTCGTCCACCAACGCATCCTTTGACTACTTATGCTGATTTTGCCTCCACTTGTCGTCATCAGCATTTAGAGAAAAAATAGGGACTAAATTGTAAATTTTTAAAATTTTTGTTATGAACTAAAATTCCCTAAATTTGATACTTTTCTACAAATTTTAGTCCTTAGGAGACTCTTATGATTGGATTGAAGTGAATAATGGGAGAAAAAGAGTGCAAAATCATCATTTGAAAATACAGAGACTAAACTGCAAATTTTAGAAATTCTAGGTAATGAACTAAAATTTCATAAATTTTGATATTTTCTGTGATATTGAGTTACATGGAGGCTCTCATATAAATTAAGGAGATTTTTTAGACTTTAAGGGCTACTTTCAAGATTAGGAAAGTTTTAAGGACTAAACTAAAAGGATTTTATAATTTGTTTAAGTAGTGTTAACCTTGTAAATTCTTGAATTTTGCATTGGATCTTAGCCTCCTAGAAATCTCATAGAAGAAATTGGAGAATTCTATAGTCAAATACTAAATTTGGGATAAATTAGGGACTAAAGTGAAAACTTTTTTTTTTTAGGTAAAACTGAAAATAAGTTAAGTTTTGAATTTTGATGCAAAAAGTAAATGTAATGAAAGAATAAAAGCATATAAGAAGGGATTTAGTGAAATTGATATTTAGAATGAATGGGAATTTAATTTCAGTAAAATTATGCTTTGAAAGAAATAAGTATGCAAGCTGAAATTATTCTCAGGGATTGATAGAAGTGACTTTTGAAATCAAGCAAAGAGAAAAAGAAGAAAGAATCTTGATTCAAGAGAGGAAATTATGGTTAAGGTAGAGTAATTTACATTCCACTATTTTGAATTGATGATGTGAACTGTTCTGTTTGAAATAAAATATATTTTATAAAATGAAAAATATTTGATGAAATTATTTGTGAAATAGAAAGTTTCATATGAGTATAAGGAAATTTACCTGTATATGTTTGCAAAGCATGAGATAAATCCTTTTCTACTTGTTTTGTTTGGCTATTGGGTTGTATACTTATAGTATAGACGAAATTTGGGGTAGATGTTTGATGGCTGGTATGAGACGGTTATGAAGTGTTCCTTATGGAGACAATTTTTATAAAAATATAGCTGTTTTCATCTATGATGGTCTGTATTTGTTAGATTTTACTCTTTAAACCAATACAACCCTATGAAAGACTTTAAGGAGTAAAAGTGGGGACAGTCTATACAGAGAAAAGGATTGGTTTAAGTGATAAATTCTATAACCCTAACTATTAGTCACCTATTGTTATACATTTTTGTATAGTTAGGAAAAGATGAGACTAGCAATGTGCACGTGCTAGGGGATATCCTGGAAGTTAGATTCTCAATCATATGGATAATGGTCTTGTGACAATCACTAGGATAATGGTCCCCGTGATAATAAAAATGAGATTGGAAAACAACATGCAATGAAATGAGGATTTTAATTGTTGTGAATGTATGCATATCTATTTTAAGAGACTATACAGTTTTATGTGATTTTTACAATGACATGAGAATTGTTATGCAAATGAGATTTGAAATGTGAATACAAGTATTATGAAATGATGATTTTGACAAAAATGATTCTCTTATTTTTATGAATATGATGAAATTATAGGAGTTATAAAATTGATGAAAAATGTTAAATTTTCCATATGCTTTGATAATGTTATGATATGAAATTGCAATTCACATATGTATGGATATAGCCACAGGGGAGAGGTTTTTTATACCAAAAAAGGGTACAACTGAACTTTCAACTAATTTTATAAAAGTTAAATTGTAAATTACTCTACTGGAATAAATGTATCTCAT
This sequence comes from Senna siamea, assembly GCA_031216115.1. NCBI lineage: Eukaryota > Viridiplantae > Streptophyta > Magnoliopsida > Fabales > Fabaceae > Senna > Senna siamea. The sequence goes on along the minus strand of CM062355.1, from coordinate 16,307,012 downwards.
TAAGTTCTTTGTTCAGATAATCAGGGTCAAGGTGTGCCTAGGAAATAGCTAGGACTAGAATGTATTTTGCTACAGGATGCTGAAAGAGATTATGTGACCGAGTAGGCAACCAAGAAGACTGGTAAATGGGAGTTTATAGATAGTATTTTGAATGGCATGAAGGCCATGAGTTTTATATATGATTGAATAAATATATGATTGTAAACATATGGTTACTTAATCAATGTTTTGGGATGTTGAATAATGCTATGGGGATATTTATGTTTACATATATTAAGCTAATGGTAATTTTACTATAGTTGCACCATTGTGGATTATACCTCAAATGTTAATGATTGACTAGTTTAAATTTCATATTACAGAGTATGTAATGGTATAAATTGAGATATTAGGTACGCTGTGCATAAGTAGTTGATTGAAATTTTAATGGACAAATAAAAGAGTCTATATGGCTTTTACTTAACTAGTAACGGCTCAATTGGTACTAAAGAGGAAAAAGGAAAAAAATTTATGAGAATTTCATGCTTCTTAATTATTCTGACAATGTAAATATATAAGAGGGTCGTTACAAGAAGAAACCTTGTATTTGCTCATTTATTTACATATTTCATTACTTTAAATTATTTATGTTTTAAAATTTAAAATTATATATAATATAAATTAAGTAATTAACCAAATTTGTATTTATAATTTTCTTTTGCTAGCTTATGGTGGAATAGTTTTTTTAGAAGAGTGCAAAGAGTTATAATTAGTTTTCATTTGCATCCTAAGTCTTACTTGTAGTTCCATAGAGTGTGAGAGGAATTGGAGTGTATTTGACCATATTAACTCTACGAGAAGAAATCACTTAAAGGTTGAATGCTCTTGTACTTGTAAAATATAATCTTTAACTTGAGATTAGACAAAAGGAAAGAGAAGAGGAAGGAGATACATATGATCCTATCTCGTTATCAAATCTTGAATCTAATGATGAATGGATTACTAAACAAAAAGAGCCTTATCTAATGTAAAGGGGCTCTTGTATGGATGTCCAAGAATGCTTCAAGATTGATGAAGGGTTTTGAATACAAAGAGAAAGAGAGGTATATTGCATTTGCAAACTTTAACCTTTTTTTTTAATTGTTAAATTATTTTTTATCTAATCACTACAAAATTTGCATCATTTAGTAATGCATAAAAAAGTCATTTTTTGGCAGTTCAACTGCCAAAAATGTAATTCTGTGATGCCTGGTCAATCGTCAGAGATGAATGTGTCGGAATATCATTTAGTGACGCTTTTGGTCAACCTTTGGAACAATCGTCACTAATTATAATTACTGACAATTGTGAGCCGCCTCTAATATAATTGATAATTTAAATTTCCCTCCCTTTTGTGATAGTTTCAAACTATCGCCAAAATTAATTTTTCTGGTGCTTAGCAACTGCTACAAATGTTTGGCATTTTGTTACAGCCGTAAACAGTCATAAAATGATACACTCGCGGTAATTGATAGTCATATCTGTAACATCCACTACAATTATGATTAAAGAGATGTTTGATAATTTTTAATTTAATGTTTAATGCTTGTGTATGTTACATTAGTGCATATAGTTGCATTAACCTAGGGACTAAATTGAAAGGAAATAAATAAAGGTTTAGTAAGAGGTGGCTAGGGACTCAATTGAAAAGAGAAAAGATGAGGGAGTCTAAGAGTGCAAAATAACTCAAGGACTAACTAGCAATTTTCCAAAATCCCTTAAACCCTAGCAGCAGCCCTAAACCCTCCCACACTTTCAACCTTCAGCATTTTTAGAGAGAGAAGTAGAAGGGGTGAGTAGAGAGAGAAAGGGACAAGTTAGGGCAAAGGAGGGAGATTTTTGCTGAAGGAAAGAGTGGATTAAAGCTAGAAATTAGTGCTACAGCAAGGGAGGATTATTCCTAACACATCTTACACAAAATTTGCAAGGAATCAACGTAGCAATCCATCCTAAACCCCTTTCTTTCCTGAAAAGTTTACTGTTGCTGAAAAATATGAATTTCTAATTATTTAAACTGAGATGGGGTTAAACCTACATTCTGTATGCTTTTCTATTTCCATGGAATGTTGTGTTGCTGAATGTATGCTCATATATGTGCTTGTAATGGATTGGAAGGGTTGGGTTGTGTTCATCTAGAGGTATAGACTAGTTTTCCTTGAATGTACCATGTTTGAGCAAATGGATGAGAAATGTTTAATGAAAAGTAAAGTTTGTTATATGGAAATCAAGCTCATATGTTTAAAATTGAAAATGTAATACATTATGAACTGGGTACTATCAAAATCATGTTTTCTAAATTAAAGCAAAGCATAGTAGCGAAACTACTATGTATGGGTAGTCGACTATCGTGTTCCTGAAAAACCCAAAAGTGTAGACAGAGGCTTAGCAGCCGACTGACAAATTCCTAGCAGTCAATTATCGGGCCCAAGTTTGCACTAAGCAGTTGATTGGCCATCCTCGTAGTTGACTGTCGTGCTCTTGGAAATCCAGAAGTACAGACAGAGGCTTAGCAGCCAACTGATAAATTTCTAGCAGTCGACTGTCGGGCTCAGGTTTGTACTAAGCAGTTGACTGCCCATCCTAGTAGTCGACTATCGTGCTTTTATTTTGCCCAGGATGCATTCTAGAAAGCCACCATTCGGCTGACAGCGTGCTTGCTGTTTGGCACTTAAGGAATACAGAGAGCCACCAGCTGACTGATAGCCTTCCAGCAGTTGATTGGCAGCCCTCTAGCTTGCGAAATGAAGTTTTTAATGGCAATTGAGCTTAGTAATTTTTCATACTAACTTAATTAAGGGCTCACAACATAGGTAAGCAAGGAAACTAGGAGTTTTGGGTGATGAGACCCTTGTGATAGTAAAACAAAGAGAGAGCAGAAAATAGAAAAAGGGAAAGAGGAAAGTATTCTTAGTGTATATCTTAAGGTAGATAGGCTTATGATCGAGTGACTGATTGTCAGTATGGGATGACCATTGGGCATTCCACAGTTGTGCCATAAATTAGGATGGTTAAACATCCACTTGAAATTAGATGATTTTGAAAACACCATGATGGTTGTGAACTTTAAGTTAGTGTCATCTCCCAAGAGCTATATGAGAAACACATACTTAGAGTTCAGCATAACCATGGGCATGCGCCGATTCACCTTAGAGTATATGTAGAGAATAGCGTACTGGGAGTGTGATCCACCTCGAAGTAATTGTGGTGATTCCATAGTATTATGATCCGCCCAAAAGGGGAGAGGAAATGATCCGGGTAAAGTTAATGGTGATCTTATAAGAGTTATACCAGCCCTATTTGGGATGAAAGAGAAGAATTTCGCTGGTCAGGGATGATCTACCAGAAAGGGGCAAGGACCATTAAAGTACTTAGATCTACTAGGGGACGCCTCAGAATATACAAAAGTTAAGGCATGGCTAAATAGACATGCGCTCATTCATATAAACAGTGGTCTATTCACCTTAAATAGACATGCGCTCATTCATATGTTATGAAAATGAAATGATGGCATGTTTACTATCACACATGTGTTTTATAAAAAAAATTTTATGATAAGAATGATGATGAATGCACTTCCCATGTTTTAAAGATGATATGTTTTGATGGATATGAAAATGTATAAGCACACAACATGATTAAATGCTACGTGCATTACATCCCATTATCATGTCATATGTTTTATGAAAGAATGTAGAGTTTTTTCGTGCGAGCACGGTGGTACAGGTTAATGAATTTCGTAATAGGTTGCATTGCTACTGAGATTCAATTCTCACGTTATTGTTGGCATGTACTAGATGTGTAGGTTCTGGGCTGGAGAGAAGGTAAAGCAGGAGTAAGTACCCACTATGGAGTGCACAAAAGTGACCATTTTGCGATAAAATAGGTGCTTGTTTTATTTGCACTAGCTTTCATGATATTTTGGGAAAGGCTAGTAATGATCTATTTTGTATAGCCTATTCTAACTTATCTGTATATGAATTAGGCTAGATTGATGAATAGACTAATTAATGGGTTATGAGTGGCAGGATTGTTGCCTCCATGCCCAATAGTTAACTAATTATATTTAATTAAAATGCATGTCTATGTATAATTAATCCAGAGTTATTCTATATACATATATATTTATTCCACTACGATGTTGAGAGAACTTGAGAGTAGAGACCAACCCAAATGGCACTCAATTAATCAACTTGGTAAAACTTGAAAATTTACTCGGGTAAAAGTGATAGTAACACACCATTATTATGATAATTATATATATTATACCTTTAAAAACTTAAAAGGAACCATAGGCTAATAAGGGTGTTATAATCTCTAAGTTGAAGAAACTTCATTGTGCTTGCATTTCCTAATGCTTAAAAGCTGCTAATAAAGGGTTAATTTTTTTGTGCTTGTTAACTGCCACAATTGTTAAATTTTAATTTTTTAAAAAAATATCATGTTTAAGTTTAAGTTTACAATATATATATAAATATATGTAATTTCTTAATAATAATTTCAAAGTGGACACAAAAGTTATCCTAAATAAGTTTCTATACCAATATCCCCTGTCACTAAATACATATTTGTAAATATCAAAAAACTAATTAATTACAAAAACCTAAGTGCTTCTTCTTGAACCTCCAAAAAGTTACCAAGCCATCTGTAATATTAGAAAAATAAAGACTATATGAATTAAATAAATAGTATGCATATTTGAATAAGAATTGAATAAATAGTATGCATATTTGAATAAGAATTAAATAAATATTATGCATATTTGAATAAGAATTAAATAATTATTATGTATATTTGAATCTTATATACGTACCAAACTAAAGCAAAATACGCAACCCCATCTATGTATTCTGATCTTCACTTGCTTAGGATTGATGTCTTACTGACGGTTGTCCACTACTTGCATTTGGTACCTAATATAATTAACAAATTTTATATACATTTGAATAAGATAAAAGCAAAATTTTGAAGTATAAGAAAAGATATAATTTACCTGAGGATTTATCAAATGTGTAAACTTAGATGGTACATTTCTTAGAAGATTTTTGGAAAAAGTAACTTAAGGCGCCTCGCATCTCATTCTGCAAATTATTAACATAACGCAACTCTGATTCCAATTGTGCATTTGAAGATTCCAACCATGCATTTGAAGTTTCCAACTATGATTGCAAGCAAACAACTTATTGAAGTGTAGAGTTACCATTGCTATAATTCAGTGGCAACCTACCAAGTTAATTTGTAGTCAATCCAAATACTTGAGTAGGGGTAAGGCTAAACCCTAAATCTCAAACTCTTTCGTGATGTCCCTTTCCTAGCACTTGGCCACGAGAATCTTTCTCACCAAGTTGTGTGGATATAGTCCCTTGAATCAAGTTATATAGTTTTTTCCTATAAATAAAAATGAGACTTTTCATATACACTTATGCATGACAATGATACCAATATTAATATGTTCTTTTCAATGGGAGATATATCTAGATTAAATTTCATACACGGAAAACACAATTCGACCTAAATTACCAACACTTTACCTATGCATACATCATAAAATTTCACAATTGAAGGCACGATTTATAGGGGATATTTGCTACAGAATTTTTAGCCCTTGAATAGACATATATGATAGTAATTAACACTATTACAACAGTTAATATTCCCACACCTTGCAGCTCGTTACAACCATTACTATTTCCACTATTCGCAAAAAATTTTGCTTATATGTATGGTTCACAAAATTAGCACATATGTCACAATTCAATAGCATAATTTTTACTGCAGAAATGACATAATAAAGTAGATACAAAATAAAATATTAATACACTCATATCAGTCCAATATTTCACAATTTCAGCATACCATCTAATCAGATTTTTCCTTATTTTTTAGTATATTTGGTTTGTATGATCCTATTATTAACGAAGTTTCTTTCCTAGCCTGTAACCTCTTCCTCTCTAAATGATCTATTCTAACAATATTTATTTCACAAGGGATTTTTAATGTACCAAAATTGTAATAACTCTAAATAATACTATTATTAATGATAAATTAACAACAACAATAATTAAAATAATTAGGAAAATTGAATAGAAACTTTGAAATTTTGTTGAGAAGGGATTAAATGAATTATTTTGAGCTTATAACCCAAATTGAAAAGAAATTTTAAAATAAAATTTTATTTGATAAGAAATTCTTTATCTGCTTTAAGACACTTAGCATATATTTTTAGTAGACTTGTGACGCTCTAAAAATTCTTAAATCCCTTCCATGTTATTTCATATTTTTGCTTAAATCAGAAAATAAATTTAAATTTATCTTGAATAAATTAATAAAATTACCAAATTGCCCTTAAATACCTTAAAACCCAAAAATCTTCTCTCTCTGACGCATCGGCTCGCTCTCTCACATCGCATCCACCCCTTTAAACCATCTTCAAGCAATAAGTTCGTCGCCCATACGTGCGCTGTTGAATGTCAATTATGGACCTTCCATTGATGTCATTTAGCTTCGCCAGTTCCATCCAGCTCATTAGTGCATCCTCAGCATCGTCCAACTTTGTCGATCCAAACCAAATTTGTTGGTGCCATTTAGCATCTCGTTGGTTACATCCACTTTGTCGATGCCATCCAACAGTATAGTGTCATCAAGAATCATCGACCCTGTAGAACTGCTAGTGTAGTGTATCTAGCATTGCTGGCAGTGGAGAATTGTGAGATGTCACTCACCGGAGACCTGTCTCACAAGATGGAAGGTGGTGCTCTGGATGCTTGATGACAAAAGGCGATAGAGGAGACAATAAATGATGCCATTACGGTTGCTGTCAATGGCGATAACGGCGATCATCCTTACTTTCTGGCCATCTAACATAATTGGTTAGGCCATCCTAAGGTTTTGATAAGATACTTTGATTCTGGCATGTGCATTGCCCTTTGTTGATCGGTTCAGTCAGAATAATGCTTTGATGTTTGTGTCTTTAAAATAGGAAGGAAAGTAGGAGATTGAAAGAGAGAAAAGGAGAATTGGGAATTCTTTGTGCAAGTACAATTAGCGTTGAATTGATAAATTAAGGATTATTGTTACTAACCCTTTTGGGTGAGTGTTTGATAAGGGAGATACCATTTTCATATGCCAATTACCTATTTTTAATTATATAATAAATTACTAGTGTATGTATATTTTTATATATTTTCTAGACAGCTATGGGAAACAATTAGATAGTATATGTTGACTTTGATTGCGTGGTAATTCAAAAGTTGTGTGCATGTGTGATTGCTGACATCAAATAAGGAAATTTATGTATGTTTCTAATATTAAAATTATTTAATTGTGATCTTGAGTTATAATGTTGTGATGTGAGATTTACCTTCTCTATTTGGGTAATGAGATATGTATGTTGTTTGATCTTGAAATTGAATGTCTTTAGAAGTACCTCGTATGGTGGGGTCCTTGTGCGGCTAAAGGCATGGGTGACTGGTGATGCAGTAGAGTTATCCTTATGTAGAAGAAGGCACGGGTGACTGGTTTCATGTGGTGCAATGCACAATTGAGTTATCCTTATGCAGTAGAAAGCACAGGTGATTGGTGGCGCGGTAGAGTTATCCTCATGTGGCGGAAGGCACGGGTGATTGGTTTTGCGCAATGTAAAGCATAGTTGGGTTGTCCATGTATGGAGGGAAGCACGGGTGATTGGTGATGTGTTTAGAGATGTTTGTTATCGTGTGGAATTGTTAGCTTATATTATTTCATGATTTAAAATTTGTTAATGTTATCGTTCTCTTAAATGCTATATGAAAGTTGATTTCAAGTGTTTAAATTCTATCCCCTTTAATCTTTTAATAATGGTAAAAGCTCTTGCTAGAGTCTGTTTCTCATTTAGTGTATTTCATTTATCTCACACTCATTGAGTCTTTGTGACTCACACTCGTCATCTCTAATTTTATTTTTAAATCAGCATCAGGTTATAGAATAGACTGCTATAGAGTTATACTCTTGTTTTGGGTAGACTTTGTACTGATTCCTTATAAACTTAATGATTTCACAACCTAATATCAGTTTAATATCAACGTAGTACACTATTGTCATAGTTTGTATGTAAGACATAATGGAAATTTATTTTTGTAGGCTTGTGATAGCCACTTGTATTTTCTTTGGATGAAAATGGATGGTGATGTGTTTTAGGCTATTGTAAAAATTGAGGAAATATCTTGTTTTTAGGAGAAAATTTGTTGAAATTTTGGTAGGGCCTTTGATGATGATTCACAATTTAAATATTGAAATTAAAGCTTTATAATATTGTTTGCTATGAGGTGTAATAATATTTGGGCTACTTAGACCTGATCGGTTGTATGATAGATCTATGCGTCAGTCACGGACTAGTATTTCGGATCGTGACAAAACTCCCTTACTAAATGCTATATCTAATCCATGCACTTTAAAGATTTTAATTCAAGTGTCATTCCCTCACATTTCATCCTTTACCCGAGGCTCATCATTTTTTTATTTGTTTTCTATTTTCTTTCCTTCCCCTTAGAATATATCTTTGTCCACTCATAACTCCCAAATTGCTCCTACCTTTCCCAAAACCCGAGACCATAAGTGTGTGTAACAGATTTTTTTTCTGCATTTTATATTGAGTTTTCTTCATATTTTATAAACATCTATATATACTAGCCATTATACTATAATTACATTTTGTAAGTAAAACATTTGGCACTAAAACCCACCATCTCCTCTTTTTTTGTCACTCCTCCCACCCTTTAAATGACATGCATGGTTTTCACTAACCCTATCCTATAGTTTTGCATCTCTCATACCCAAAAAATACAACATCTCTCCTCACTAAAAAAACATCACAACAGCAAGTATATAGAGTAACTTGAAAGCACAACACCCATTGTGAAATTTGCTTGAAAAGACATCCTACTAAGTTCTCGTTGTAACATGAAAATTTTATTTCAGCTATAACTCTCTTTTTCTCTTTTTGCATCATTCGAACCAAAGCAACACAATTTCATCTAAATTTCACAACAAGACAATAGCATACTATACATATATATATGTGGATCTGAAATTGTGAAATATATATAATTCACAAAGTTTTTACTTACTGTAATAGTTTATTTTCTTCTATCATATCCATATACTCATCCTACATAAGTAGTATATTCCATAGCACTACAAAGCATCAAAGACAATTAGACAACACAACATAACATACAATACATTTTGGAATTTGATGAAATTCCATATAGAAAAAGAACCCAAATATCCAACATAGTAAATTAGAGGGAATATAATCACCAGATCAAAACTAGGAAGACAGCATAAAAGGTAGACATAAAAGGAAGACAACATTACTAATTAAAACAAAAAAGATCAGTCAATCACAAAAAAAAAATTTGATAGCACTACATTTCAAATTCAGAATAAGAATCAAATACTATGAAATACTACAACCCTTAGAATATAATCACATTATTGAGTAAACTAATAAAACTAAAAGGAAATATTTAAGAACTTACATTGAAAATCTTAGCCTCATAATTAACAAAGGAACAATCACGCATCTTGTAAGTCACAATAAATACCGCTCCCCTACTCATAGTTGTACAACCCCCTTATCTATACCCTACATACATCGATCAAAGTAAATAGCAGAAATGTAAGTTGGCCTAAAAAATTTTCCCTTTCCATTGTAGGGAACTCAAAGGGGTCGTTACTAGTTGAGTGTAATCCAAATAGACTCTCTCATAAGTCCATTCAGATTCCACTCAACCACCTTTCCTATGTAGCATGATTAATACCACAATTTATACCATCCAATGCTCTGGAATATAAAAATTCTAAACCATTCATGCATGAACATTGAGATATATACCACAATGATGTAACTATAGTGAACTTGTTAATAACTTAATATACGTTAACATAAATATCCACAAATAATTAAATTTCCAATTATCATCAAGGACCTTACCTAAATTTTGGCAGAGTTTTCAATAAAAATAGGATATTCCTCCATTTTTACAATAGCCCAAAACATTATCTAATTACCACATTTAATACCTAAAAATATATACAATTATCTAAAATATAAATTCAGAGATTTCACAACAAATTCTTTCTTTCGCTCTTCCAGATTGCCTAATTTGTCAAAAAAAATCTCTTCCAACATCCTGTAGCAAAACATATTCCAGTCCTAACTAGTTTCTAGGCATATCCTGGCCCTAATCATCTGAAAAAAAACTTGATGAAATATAATAATCCCAGTAGAGTAGTTTATAATTTTTTTTTCATTTATAAAATAGTTGACAGTTCAACTGTGCCTCTGGCACAGAAAAAACCTCCCCAAAATGAGTTTCACTACACATGTGAATCACTAAATGCTTTAAAATCAAAAAACTTAGAAAATTATGTAAATTTATAAGAGTATAGTATCAAATTATCAGAAAAATCATTGTTCTCAATAATGCTTGTAAAAATCCTTTTTTTTTGCGTAGCAAATCCATGTTAATGCAACATCACATATCAAAATATCATATGATCATAATCTCATTTCATGCCATTTTATCAAAATCATTTTAGTTTCAGTTGGGTGTGATCCATAACATCAATTACCCGAAAATAGTTAGGCGTGATTCGTAACACCAATCACCCAAAAATAGTATCGTAGTTTGTGAGTGTGATCGGTCACGCCAATCACCCACTCAAGGATAAGTGAGAACCAACTTTCAAGGTGTCCCCCAGCATGTGCACACTGCTAGTCTCATTCTCTTTCCTGACTATATGGCAAATACATACATATAGTCAACTAATACCAAGGGTTATAGGGTATTACACTTAAACTAACATGTCACCCAATATAGATCATCCACCCTTTACTCATTAAGTCTTTTATAGGATTATCTTGGTTTAACGAGTAACCCCTAATGAATAAAAACCAATTAGATGAAAATAGATATATTTTTAACAAGTAGTCTGTATAAGGAACATTCAACGACTGTCCTATACCAGCCATTGAATGTCCACCCTAAGTTTCGTCCATCCCTATAGGCATATAACCCAATAGCCAATCTTATCAAGCAGCAACAAGTATTTTCACATACAGGCAATATTTCTATACTCATATACAAACTTTATAGTTATCAAATCAAACTCATAACATATTTCCCATTTCAATACAGAAATCTCATTTACATCAAGTAACTCACCACATTATTCTAAAACAAGGGAGTGTAGATTACTCTACCTTAACCTTTGTTCCTTTCTTAATCAAGGCTTTCCTCTTTCCTGTTACTTATACTTGATCTCACAAGTCACCTTTTTCACTTCCTATAAATAAATTCCAAATTCTCTAAGTTTCTCCTATGGAGTTTTAAAGAAAAACTACATAAATCTAACCATCCCTTTTAATTATAATTTCTTGCAACTAAATTCCTATTTTATACTTCTATCCATTCAGAAAATCCTTATTGGAATTAAAATTTACAGAAAAGTATCAAATTCCTCACATTTCAGTCTATGCCAAGAATTTCTAAAACTTTCAGTTTAGTCCCTATAATTCCATATGATGATTTTGCCTTATTTTCTTCCATTTCCTACTTTTATACAATCATAAGAGTCTTATTGGAGCTAAGGATTATAGAAATGCATCAAAAATTGAAATTCCAATTCAAACCAAAAATTTTCAAAATTTTAGTTTAGTCCCTCTTACTTTTATGCTGGTTTCTAGCGGCTCACAACGGCAAGAGGCTTGGCGGAGGTCATAGATAGCTTCGACGTCAACTGAATCACCAAACTCGAGGCTCATCGGTGGCCAAATAACACGAATGGCGAAGATCAACGCTAAGTTCTTGGCTTCGTGACAGAGGAGAAAGTGACTGCTTTTGGCCGATGTAGTGGTCCGATGAAGCTCTTGGTAGCATCGACGGCAGCCCTACAGTCTGAAGAGCTGTTACGGCATGGTAGAGTGATGACATGGGGCGGTTTTGGGTTGACGAAGGTAGAGCCGCGGGAAGGAGAGGAAAATAAGAGAGAGTGTAACATTCGTTCCTAAATTTTGAGAGATGTTTGTTAATTTTAGTTAATTGCTTGTGTATGTTGCATTTATGTTATGTTAGCTTGCATATAGTTGCATGAGTGCAAGAATTGGACTAGAAATGAGTGAGAAAATTAACTAGAATGAAGAAAAGGACTAAATTGAAAAGTGTAAAAGTTTAGGGATGAAAGTCACAATTTTAGCCAAAAGATTTACTGTAGCAACAGAATTTTGAAAGCTTCCCGCCAATGAGCTAGGGATAAAATGGTAATTTAGCATATAGTTGGAAGAATTATCATTTTGGGCCTAATGGTCAGAAATTATAAGCAAAATTGCAAAGATTCGGATTACCTATAAATAGGCCAACCCTTTAGATCCTTCATTACGCTTCTTGAAGGTTTGAATTCTAGAGAGAGAAAGTAAACAAGCTAGATAGAGAAGAAGAAGGAATTGTGAGCAAACAACCTTGTTTCTTGGATTTAAGCATTCTAGGAACTAGGAAATCACTCCAGAACACTTTCTAATCATTAAACACCGATTAGAAACCAGCAAAAAGGTAGCATAATAACCCAATCCCTTTATTTCGAAGTTTACTGTTCATACTACTAAAATATTTCAAATTGAACTTGTTTGAAAGAAAAAGGGATTTAAAACTACATTCTTACTATTTTTAATCACTATTGGGTATTTTTAACCAATTGAAAATACTTGTGCATGTTAAAAATTATTTCTGAAAAATGAGTTTTTTAGCTTGAACGAAAATGAGTTTTAATCTCATATTTAGACAAGATTATATGATGTTTTAGGCTGTTTTCTTGTGTTAAATGTTGCTAAGAAGTTTATCTTGAGTTCATCAATTTTAAAATGGATTTAAAAACAAGTTTTTGATTGGAAATTTGAGTCAACAGAAATTCATAAAACAGAGTAAGATGCAACAATGATCACATGGTGCAACAATGATCATTATGCTCTTGATGTGCCTAGAAACGCATATAGAATGCTAGCAGTCGACTGTCGAGCACCTAGAACTCGACTGTCGTGCTCTTTATTTTCCAAAAATGCCTAAGAACAGAGCAGCCGACTACCCCGACCCAGCAGTCGATTTTCGAGCTCAATAGTAAGCTTAAAGTCGATTTCCAGACACCTAGCAATTGACAGGCAGCTCTCTATTTGGAATTTTGAAGATTTGGACAGAATGTAATCAATCTACTTGTAGCGTGATACCAGTCAACTGCCAGCTTTTGTGATGAAAAAATGAACTTAATGATATATTTGAATGATATCTAGCCCAAAACTAAATCCAAACTAGATATTAAACTCAAATTACAAGCAAGCTGACATATACTTTGAATGTAAATGAGAAAGAGCATGAAAGTGATGAAAGTTAAAAGGAAAGAGCAAGAATGCATAAGAGAAATGAAAATTTTATTCTTAATATATGTATTTGTGGTAGATAGGTTCATATCTGAAGGACTAATTGCTGGTATGGGATGATGATTGGACATTCTGTGATTATCGTGATAGTTGTAAATTGTAAGTTAGTGACTTAATGGCCAAAATAAATGAAAATTTGCATATTTAGGATTTATAGAACTATAGTATACACCAATTCACCCATATATATATGTTTATGAATAGCGTTTTAAGGACCCCAGTATGTACTTAATGTTTGGAACCCAGAGTTGGGGACTTTATTGTACTTGGATCCATTGGAGGATGCTCCAGAATGTACACAAAAGTTATATGCAGTCGAGGACTGCCAGGCAGAGTTGTCATAGTACATATGCGAAAACATGGAGTGGTGCACATGCTGCCCTTCCAGATTTCTCTTATTATTCAACTATATGATGATGATGATGATGATGATGATGATGATGATTGGCAGAGGCCAACGAGAAGTGCTCTTATTTCCTTATTGCTCTTTATGTTCTGATGAAATTTATATGAATGATGTTATGTTACCTATATGTTTTGATGAATTGATGAGATATATACTATGAATTAAGTTTATGCATGCAAGTATGAATGTTAAATGAAATGTTATACAGGATCACCCAATAGATGTATTATTTTATGAAAAATAATGTAGAATTTCCATATGAGTTTACGGTGGTACAAACTAGCTATTTTGAAAAATGGTTATTAATGCTACTGAGATATTTATTCTCATAAAAATTTTGGTTTGTATCAGATGCCTAGATTCCAGATAGTGCTAGAAGTGGAGGTGGAAGTGATGGAGATACCCTTCCTAGGGTATATTCTTGTGATTCATGAAGTGTGGGTTATGTATATATGGGAAGTTCCTCCCACACCTTGAGAATGTAAAGTTCTAGGAAAGTTTTTGGTATACCCTATACCCTGAATCCTGGTGATATTTTGGTAAAAGGATCAGGAGAATAGTTTTGATGTATAGGATAAGAGCATATATGTATTAGGATATGTGAGCTAGGAATCCACTAGCTATTTTTGTTAAATGGGTATGAGTGATAGGCTTGTTGTCTCTTTACCCTAGCTAACACTCTCACATATCCATAGATATATGTCTAATGAATGATATGTATACACTGTAAATGAATGTTGATGTATATGAATATATGTATACACATGTATGTTATTTTAACAAATATGTTTTAATTTCCACTTCGTAACGTGTGAGATCTTGAGTGTAGTAGCCCAAACCAATAACACTCATTATTTCGCTTGATAAATAATTAAAAATCGACTCGAGTAAAGGAAGTAGTAATTCACCAATCTTATAGTATATTGTTTATATTATTTAAATCACTTTAAAAGAGACTGTAGGATTGGGGTGTTATAGAGAGTCACAAAGGAAGGAAGAAATGAATGAGAAGAACAAAATTTTGAGCTTTTAGGGCATCCAGAGGCATTTTGGTATTTTTTTACTTTACTCCAGATAAATTTTGGATGCATTTTCTGCTTTAGGCTATAATATAGGACAATATGGAAGGAATTTGAAAATTTTTAAGGTATCATAAGCCTTCCAAAATTATCTATTAAGTTCCTCAAAACAGATAAAAATTTTCCCATCAGATAAAATTTTATTCTAAAAAATTATCAAATTTAAACTACGAGCTCAAGAAAAATTTCTTAATTAATTCCCAACAATATGTCAAGGATTCCAATTATGATAATTAGATAATATGATTGTTATCATTGTTATGCTATTATATATTTTAAAACATGCATAAAAATATTACCATCTCATGCTTCTTCCTAGAAATGCTTTTAGATCCACATGTATGTGGCATCTTAAGCTTGTTTTGATTTATACGATTTGTATTGCACATTTCCTACCAAGATCAAGAAAAAATAAAGTTAGGCTGTAAAAAACTTTATTTATCTAAAACAAAAATTTTTATGCAACCTAGGTCTGTGGATACAACGATAATAAACAAATGCAGCTCACATATCTTTTGGTATGAAACTTGGATGCTCTTTTATGTTTTCTTCTCTAGTTTTTGTGACATCATAAAATTCTTGGAATAACCAAAAATAATAATTCCTCTAACTCTTGCCAAGTTTCATCAATACAAATTGCTTTGTAACCTCACTATCCAAGCAAAAGTCTATTTTCAAAGATAAATAACACACATTAGTTAAATTAAAGTATATGCCAATAAAATTGTAATTACCTTTAAATTAAATAAGACCATATAACCTTTATACTATTAAAAAAAGTCTCCTTATAGCTATTGGGCATTTTATCCTAAGAATGATAGCTAATTGGGAATGTTGTCAAACCTGTTCCAAGGGTTCCAACAAATCCACTTAAGAGGCCAGTAGCTTCCCCAATTACCTGACCTTGACCATTGAAAGGAACAACTATCTGTTGCCCTATTAAGAGTGTCTAAACTTCCTGTGTCTTAATATGTCCTTCCCTTGTGACTCCTTGTGAATCTATAAATGGACAATACATCATTGAAAGTTTTATTAATTTAGAAAATCTACTAAGAAATCTTACTTACCTTCAATTTCAATTGTCCAATATCTATTAAATTTTTTTGTAATGTGTGGTAGGACTTGACATTCGGTAGGATTTAAAGTCAAAGGTGGAGTTTGTGCAATAATTGGCTCTAACAACTAGGATGGAGTCAAGATAGGGGTAGGTGTAAGAGTTAGAATGAGAGCTAGAGTGGGAGGTGGATTCAGAGTGGCAATTGGGATAGGATTTGAAAATGAGGTTGGATTTTGAGTGGGAGCTAACTCTCTAGAAGAGACATTATTTGATACAATTTGGTTAATTCTTATTCTCTTCGGCCTACCCATACCTGCAACATAAAGATTATAATCATACATTAAATGGGAAAAACACTACATAAAGATAGAAATCAACAATGTAGAATAAAAAATCACAACATAGATGGCAAAGATAATAAAGAAAAAATCAGAAATATAAAATAAGAAATCATAAAGTAAATGTAAAACAAATTACATAAAGATAGAAATCATAAAGTAGTTGGAAAAACATTACAAAAATTCCTCCAATCAGCTGAAAATAAATCTTAAACAATGAAATGTTACACAATCATATGGTCATCCTCATTGTTAATTACACTATCTTTAACATCCTTAAGGGCTTTATTTTCTTCAACTTCTCTTGCTAGTGGAATAGTCTCTATATCATTTGAAAAGAACATATCAAATTATTGTTGTGGATATACCTCACTTTCATGAATATTTTCTTCATCTTCTTCCCTATCATATAAGTCTCGGGGCTTTATATGAATAGGAATGCGCCACTCTTTATTGATTGTGTCCTCTAAATAATAAACTATCTGAGCTTCAGATGCTTGAATATATGGTTCATCTTTCTATTCATCCATGTGAATGAATCGAGAAAAATTAATTATGTCAAATCTAAGGGCATATTTTTTCATTCCAAGTGTTGTTGTATTAGCCCATTTACACTTGAACATTGTAATCATGAAATTGGCCATGATAATTTAACTCAACAATGTCTACCAAATTTTCATAATAAGGAACACCCCCAAACCTCGGTCGATTATCACTACTACTTGCATAACTATTTGTGCTAGATGAACCAAATACACCACTTTTTTGAACCCTTGATCTTGATCCACTGTTCAGAATTTGAAACCATGAATATTATATGCACTAAACCTTTTAGCTTGTAATAATGGACCTTTTGCAAGACTTATGATATCAGATGAATAGGTTTCTTTTCAACGTTCATAATCTATAGATTTGACATCAAATTTTACTAGACACAATTTGATTGATTATATAAGGTGTCAAACATAATATATGACATGTGCAATTTTACTCACTCTATTATAAAACCATGAAGCAAACTCCTTATAAATTTTCCTCTAATGTGTATGATTCCTCAACCTCCTTCATGTTACCTCCTTAAATTCCCTACATTTATTTATAATATTAACATATTCACATAAAAAGTATTCATCAACTTATACAAGTTACTTACTAGAAAAATTGATCCACATGTGTACAATTCATCAACACATACCGATGTGCTTGATGTTTCTCTATGTCTATAAGTCTAAAATATGAAGGAGATCCAACCAGTTGGCCTATTTAAGGGAAAAGAGTTTCAATAAAAGAAGAGGAAACTTCATATACTTCATCATCAACATGTATAAGACAATTGAATCTTGTCTCTTTTCTATTTAAATACCTAAATGAAAAGATAAGATATTCTTCTGCTATATGATCTTTAGCCACTACAAAAAATAAAGGAAATAATGAAGCCTTAAGTTATCATTTACTAGTGCTTCAAGCGCTAGTAATATAACATCATGGCGCTTATACAAGCGCCAAAATTTTTGGTGTCGAGAACATGTTATTTAGTGCTTCAACATAGTCCCTGGTGTTTGTGCCACTATTTTAAATCATGGAGCCTGATAAGTGCCACAAGCATTTTGTGACACTTTTCCAAATTTTCATCTTTTTCCATTTATAGGCACTTACAAAGTGCCGTTATTATTTATGAGAAAATTTTAAATTTGATTTTCTAGTTTATGATCGTGGCGCCTCTATGATTTTAGGTTGATTTTTTTTATTTCATAATAGTAGTGCCTTCTAAGCACCATGATGTTTATGCTTGTATATTTATATTTTACTTCCTGACGCCTTATAAGCACCCCCATTTTGGTCTGAAAAGGCGCCATTAATTTGGTTTAATCTTTGCCTCACAACGCCATTACTTTGGCCTAGCTTACATCACTTTTTTTTATGGATTACAAGTGTAAGAAAAATCAAACTAAAATGAAACTCACATTATTTTAAAACACAAAGTTAATTTTAACAAGCCACAAAAGAATCAAATCAATCAAGATTCTTAGAAAAATTCCATTTAGCCATATTAAGCCATGCTTTCAACAACTAAATTGGTCACACACCAACACATATAACTCATATGGTTACACATGTATCCTACACATTCTTACAAAGTGATGATAGGGAAAAACAAGCAAAAATGGGTAAGTTATTCATGTGTTTTGTATTTATAAAATTATTTTCCATGACTTGTTACTATAGCTCCTAATCAATAGATATTCTCAAATTTATTTTGTCTATCAATTTATTTAGCAAGTTCTTAGGCATATCCTAATTTGGAACTATCCTATGGTCACCCAGGAAAATGAAGTAGAGAATTGGAAAACTGATGCAACCAGTAAATCAAACAAAAAATAGTATGCAGAGTACCAATTTCAGGCAACCAGTATGCAGAGTACAAATTTTAGGTAACCATTAAATCAAACAAAAAACACCTGCCAAAAAATTAAAACCCACAAATAAAATGAAGCCCTACCATCAAATCCAAATGCACAAACAAGTTGGACACCATAGACAAATCGAAACCCCAAAAACAAATCAAAACCCATAAATAAATTGAGCTCCACAATCAAGTCCACAACCCTAAACAAATCAAAAATTAAAAGGAAGGAATAGAGAAATCCAAACTCATAGAAGGATACCTGGCTAAACGAGAGAACGTCGAGAAGCTAGTGGAATGAGTGAACGATGAGCAAAAATGTGGGAAATGCCCCAGCGAGTGAACGAACAGTGAATGTGGATGCCAGAAATGCTTATCCGAGTGAGGAAAGTGTCACGCCAGAATGAGGGAAAATGTGGAGGGGATTATACAAAATTTTGGACAAAAGGTGCCATAAAAGGGTTGCAGAAGTGTAATATTGGCGCCACTAAAATGAAAAAAGTGCCAGAAATTTGAAATTTTGCAGTGCCTATTAAGCGCCATTCAATTAAAAAAATAAAAGTATTTTATTTTAAATGTAAAGGTGCTTTAGGCGTCACAATTCATTCGTAGGTGCCACAAAATCAAAAATATTCTTGGCGCCTCTTTAAACGCCAGTATAATATCAATTTGGTGGCGCCTTTAGTTAAGCGCCAATAAATAAGTGCCGTTAACAACCTCTTTTTTTGTAGTGAGCTATAGATCCTTTAGATTGTGCCATATTACAAACTTAGGACTTCAATAGTCCTAAGTACCTACAACATTAAATTATAATTTAGTATAAGGAACTTATTGGGGAAAATAATTATATTGAAAGGAAATAAAATTAAATTTTACTTGTCTATTGGATACATCCATTTGTAATGAACCCACCCTGCTTAGCTTCATCAACTAGATAAAATATTAAATGTACTATGACAGTGAAAAATGATGGAGGAAATAACATCTCCATATGACACAAGCATAACAGAATTCGTTTTTGAAGATTTTCCAATTCATGAGCATTTAGGACTTTGCTACAAATATGATGAAAAAAATGAACAAAGCTCTAATAAAACCACACACGCTTGATTAGGTAACACATTTTTTATGGTAAGTAGTAATAGTTGCTCTATAAGAATGTGAGAATCACGACTCTTTAATTTAGATAACTTACAATTGTTTAAATCAACACATGTAGATATATTGCTTGAATAACCATCCAGCACTTTCACGTTCTTTAAATTACCAAGAAATTTATCCACATCTACATTTTTCATTGTATATAAGGCCAAAGGAAACTTTCCATTGTCATTTGGCCAAAGATCTCATCAAATGCCTATGACACATAGGTCTTTTCGAGTAGTAAGATGGTCCTTTGTCTTACTAGGTTCATTGAGCAATGTATAAATGACATTGTCACACACATTTTTCTCAATGTGCATCACATCTTGATTGTGTCAAATTAAATTCAACTCCTAATATGGAAGTTGAAAAAAATATGCTCTTCTTCCTCCATTGGAGGTCACTTCCTTCTATACGATTATTACGAGTTCTCTTCCCCCTAACATTTAACTCTTGCCCTTTTCTAAAAGTCACATAAATATTCTCCACTTGCTTCAGTATTTCTAAGCCTGATAATAATATTAGTGGATCGCTAACCGCAACATTACCATCAAATCTGATTTGATTTAATCTAAATCTATGTCTCAATTCTAAGAAATGACGATGACCCTTGAAACACCATTTTTTAATGAAAGTTAAGCAACAAGGATTTAAATCATTATTTCAAGAAGGACAAGCCAACCCTATGTATGTATTCCAACCAAAAAATGTTCCAAGCCCAGGAAAATCACTAATTATACACATCAAAGTTTCCCTTAATGTAAACATTTCATTTGATGAAGAATCATATGTTTCCACCTCATTTGTCCATAACTCCTTCAACTCTTCAACCAAAGTTTGTAAGTAAACATCTATGTCATTTCTTGGCATACGCTTGCCTGGAATGATCATAGAAAGAATAAAAGAAGTTTGCTTCATACACATCCATGGGGGTAAGTTGTACAAAATAAGAATCATAGTCCATATGCTATAATTGGTACTTAAAGTTCCAAAAGGATTAAACCTATCACTAGCTAGCCCAATCCATACATTATGCTCTTCTACAGCAAATTCTGGATGAGCTTCATTGAATGACTTCCACACCTTAGAATCTCTTGGATGCCTCATTAGCCTATCATTATTCACATCTTCTGCATGCCATCTTATATGATCGGTAGTTTTAGAAGACATATATAACCTTTAGAATCGAGGTTTCAATGGAAAGTAATGTAAAACTTTTGCAAGTTGCTTCTTCTTTTTCTTACTCCCGCTTAGAATGTTACTCCTGTTTTCTTTAACTTTCCATCTAAATGTATGACAAACTTTGCACAAGTCTCTACTTGCATCATCTCTCCAATATAACATGCAATCATTTGGAAATGTATCAATCTTACTATAATTAAGACCAAGTTTGTTGACTATATTCTTAGCCTCATAGCATGAATTGGGAATTTTTACATACTTAAAGGCATCAGTCAATAATTCAAGTATCATGGACATGGCTTTATCAGTCATTCGACAATAACACTTAATATGATACAATTTAATAAAAAATGATAGCCTTGAGTACTTTGACACCTTGGATAAAGCTTCTCATTGCAATCCCTAATTAAATCATCTTAGTTTTCATAACCCCTACCATATCGTTGATATAACCCATGCACCCCACTCTCAACTTCATCTACAAATTCATGTGCTTCCATCCCAACATGCCTACTAAATCCAAATGCGTTGTGGACTATATCTTGTATTAGATCTTGATTAGAAAAACCACCCTCACCAATAACTTTACCTTGTGGAATATTTGAAGTGTTATTTACATCTCTCATTCTAACTTTTCATGCCAAACCCAAACTGTGTACCCTTTGTGGGAATTGGGAACAAATTAAGTGGTCATATATTGCTTCTCTAGTTTGCCATCTCCTAAACCCACCACGAATACATGGACATTTTATCACAACTTTGGCAATTGTGTGTGCAAATGCAAAATCTAGAAATTTGTTCAAGCCTTCCTCATATTTAGGACTAACCCGTGATTTTGTAATTCAAGATTTATCCATACTCAAAACCTATATATCCAAAAATTGAAAACAATATATATCAATAAATTAAATGCTCAAAGTAATGTGACAAAGTGAACAA
This sequence comes from Senna siamea, assembly GCA_031216115.1. Classification (NCBI taxonomy): domain Eukaryota; kingdom Viridiplantae; phylum Streptophyta; class Magnoliopsida; order Fabales; family Fabaceae; genus Senna; species Senna siamea. Next base: position 16,284,981 of record CM062355.1, on the reverse strand, counting down.
TGTATACATATACTCAATCTCATGCAAATTAAAGCCAAATCAAGACAAAGAATTATCAGGGATGGAAAAGAATTTTCAATGGTTTCAAGCATGCATTTTTTATGCAAAATAAAGCCAAAACCAAGTTAAGAACACATGATAGGATATTAAAGACATCACAATGTATTTTATAAAGGGTAGTTGCAAGTTTCGATAGCTTCTAATTTTTGTTTCTCGACAGAATGAACTTGCAAAATGCAGGTAAGAATGGCTGAATGATAGTGCACTTGGATAGCTTTCATCACCTATTTGTTAACAAAGCTGAACTAAAAAGCATACAGAAAGCAAAAGGACATCAACTCACTTGGACAGATTCAAATTTCATGCCTAAAATTCATCTAAGATAGAAAACATTTTAGTTATACTCCCTACAAAAAACCAAGCCAAAACACATGGTGGATACAATGGGAATAAGGCATTGAGTTTGAACAGCATTTGGAAGCACAGAATATGCCAAACAGAATGTGCATCAGGCACAAAAAAAAAAAAAAAGATCAAGCCAATTTACACTTAGCCCAAATAATGACTCATGAATTGAGGTTGATGGAGAATTTAGGAACGTGAATGTAAACATAGTGGTACTTTTCAACAAACTTTACTTGAGTGAACCTAGAATAGTGTGATTTGAGGAGACAAATTGGAGAATTTTAAAAAGGAGATGAATTCTTAGAATCTATTTTAATAAATTAAAAATTGTAGTTTAAATATATATTAGGGTGATTTTTAGGGGTGACCACTAATCACACACTGCCAAGACATTGACAAAAGTAGTGGTTATTTTAGTCTCGACCCTCATGACTACAAATTTTCAATCAATCAAAACAAGTTAGTGGCAGTTTAACTGTGTAAAAAGAAAGACTAATTATTTAAATTGTAGCTAAAAGCCCTTTTTTCTTGGTAATGATATATAGTTAATAAGCATTTAGACAGAAGAAAACTTCCATGTGTTTTGTATACATGTATGTTTGTTTGGCACTCGAGTGGGTCACAACTGAAAAGCATTTGCTTCTTTTTCTTTCATGATTTGAATGTGGACTAGTGACTGTGGAGCACTGTAGGTAAAAGCAACTCATGTTTGAACTTTGAAAATTCAGATATGTGAATACCTGGTTCCATTGAGCATCGAAGATATAATTAAAACAAAACAAAAATCACTTTCAAACACCTAGTTTCCCTCGTACAATGGGGACCAATGCAAAACCATAAATGAATATTTGTGGTCCTAGCTAGCAGATAGCTAGATAAAGTGGAAGTGATAAGAAAGGGAACCATACGGTTTTAAAATGTTGTAACAGTTGGCGTCACTGTTGTTATTGTGGAATAATATTAATTTGATGGACTTATATTCATCTAAATCATATATAAAAAGTTTAGTAAAACAAATTATGTATAAAGTTAAAATTGATAGATATAAAAAAAATAAAATTATATTAAAATATTTTTTGAGTTATATTATTCTTATTTTTTTAATTAATCAAACTGTTAACATATGATAAATTTATATAAGATTTAATCGACTCAAAGTTTATATAACATTTTTTATATATAAATAAATTATTTGATTTAAATTTAAATTTAAATAAATTATATTTTTATCTCCTCAATTTAAATAAAGTTTTGAATTCTATTGTAATTATTCATATTCAAAACTATATTGCCAAGTTTCAATGTACGTATCAGTCATAAATTTAGAGGAGAAGTATATTTATTATTTTAATATCTATGTTTTAAAATATATTAATTATTTTATATATCTAAGTATCATAAAAAGTGACACACTTAACTATCTATTAAATTTAGTATGCATTACTTATGAGATGAACATAATTGATTTTTAAGATTTTAAAAATTAATGTATACTATTTTTTAAAAAAAAAATCATATTTTTAAGTGATATTAATGCAAATTTATATTAAAAAAATACCATTTTCTATTTGAATGAATAGTAATATTCAACATTTTTATTATATGTGTTTCATGAAAATAACTTATTTTTATTAAAAAATAACATAAATCAATTTTAATAATAATATTAATAAATATTTAACACTAATTAACTGTTTTACTTTTTCTCAGTTAACACAACATAGTTTTTTCCTCATTAAAGTTGCAAAATCTATGACAATTATATACAGCTGTGATGCAATTTAAAGCGTGATGCTATCCCAGGAGAGTATATCTAGCTGGCAATTATTTGGGCAGTGTTGGCCGTCAATACAGAAAGTGAGATAAAGGGGTCGATAAAATGCAAAGATGAAAATAAAAAATATATATAAATAAATTTTAATTTACATAGAATAAATTTTTAATTAATTTAGTTTTGTATTCTATTTTCTTACTTTTTCATATACTTTAAATTCAAATTTGTAAAATGCAGTGTGTGAGAAGTGTTAGATCATTTATCACTTAATTAAAAATTATAGTTATTAATTATGATGTAATTATTTTTACTTAATTCAAGTATCACATAATTTAATTATAATTTAAATTTTAAGTCTTTGTCATGAAACAATTATAATTACATCTTAATTCATAATCTCTCTCTTAATAATTATTTATCAAATCAAGTATTTATTATTATATCAAAAACTATAATTATTAATTAAAAATTAATTTTTTATTTAATTATATATGATTCACACACGTGTCAAAAGACAATTGCATGTTACCTTAGGCAATAAAAAGAAAGCAAGGAAGGAAGGAGAGAGTGCGAGAGGGGGGGCCAAAATTAAAAATGGAGGACGCATATGTTGTTGAGTGGTGCAGAGAAGAAAGGTTGTTAAATCACTCCGTACGTTGCACCTTTCAATAATGCACGCGAACGATAGAGAAGGAATCGTCCCCACACCCATTCCTCTTAACAAAAAGGACTACTCTGTAGTTGAGCGGCAGTTGAGAGAAATAGAGAGAGAGTAGTTGATGAGCTAGATTCTTGACTCTAATAATTACCATTATTTCAAGCTACAAGACAGAAAATTATTGTCCTCTAAGACGTGATACTTAATCCATGGACAATATTATTTATTATTTTCTTTATTTATTGGATTTTACGCATCTCTTGAACGAAAAATGCTGCTTTTGATATATTTTATAGACTCAAATTTTTGAGATAAATATATATATATAATAAATTTGTTTTAAATGAATTAAAACTCAATTTTTGTAATAAAATTTCGCCTTTCTCTCTTATTTTAAAAAATATTAATCTCGCTTCAACATGATTCTTGGTCATGGTCATGAAGAAGTGTTTTGTAATATTTTTTTAAAGTAAATTATACTCTTGAGACAGTAAGATTAGGCTAACTTCTTTTTTGTTTTAAAAAATCACATCTCCTTCATAAATTTTAAAAATTAATTTCATTAATTTTGACTAATGTTTTTATATTTATTATTTATATAAAATATAATTTTAATCAATATAAAAAGTTTATTTTAAAAATTTTAAAATTTTAAAATTTATAATTTTTAACTAAAAATAAATATTATTGAAATAATAATTTTTAAAATATATTTTCTATTAAATCGTGTCTTTTAAAAAATTAATATTTTTATTAAAGATATTTTGAAATTAACGTAATTTATTTTTATATTTTATATTTTATATTTTAAGCAGTCATTATTTATTATTTAAAATATTATTGAAAACAATATTAAACTTTTCATATTTTTAAAGGACATTAAATATTTCTAACATTGATTTGCATGGGAAATTAGTTAAAGGTTTAAAATTATCACTCACAATATTACAGGTGCAACTATATATGTGGGGGGGGGGGGGGGGGGAGGAAGTACCACTTTCAAATGCTAATAACTGATAAGTATCATTTTTATTAAGGTTGACAAATTAAATGATGTTTTATGTAGATTTTTTTTTTCATTTCATTTCATTTGAACTTAAATGCCCATATACTAAGAACTAATTAATATGGTATATTTTAACAATATTTCATTTTAAATTTACATTTAAATATATATTTAAAAATTATTATTTTAATTAATAAAATTATATTTAAATTTATTATAGTTAAATTCCTCTGTACACTGGGGAGGAGGCGCGCGGGATCCAAGATCATAAATTACAATACACCTGTTTTTTTTTAAAAATATTAATCATTTTATAAAAATATATGATATATAAAATAATATATTATATTAAGATTAAATGAGTTAATAGCACGTTGTGGTGTGTGCTACTATTTTTTATTTATGTAATGTGACAATAATTATCATATATAGAAATAAACACATTTATGATTTATTGTGAGTATTATTTTATTTTATTTATTTATTTTATCTTTTGTAGATAAAAAAATTATTAAAAAAGATATTCATCTCAATTATTAACTATAAATGAATTATATATAATTAAGATTTTTTTTTAAAAAGATAAAATTTATTGATAATTTGAGAATAATGATAGAAAAAAATGTAATTTATCATACCTATAAGTGAAAAAAATTAAGAATGTTTTGAAAAATGTTTAAGAATTTATAAAAATAAATATCAAATGATATAAAATAATAAAAATAATATATTATAGTAAATAAAAATCGTCACTTCTTTAATATTTTAGCTAACATAAAAGTATATATAAACAGAAGTTTTAAAATTTGTCTATAAAAGAAAATTTTCTAGCCTAAAACATAATTATTTCATCTTTTTTGTTATACTAAGTAAGGACTGAGGAGGGTTAAAAATCCTAAACCTGTGGCTTCCAATAATAATGTTTTTTTCTTTGTCTCTTTTTTTATTTTTCTTATATTTCACTTCTTTATTTGGTTCTTCATCTAGATTGTTTAGATGAAAATTTGATATTCTTTTACAATTTTTTGCTAGATTGAAAGCAACATCTCACTCCTCCATACTTGAATAAGAACCAAATACTATATGTATTCAGTATTCTGCCTTGCTCTTCTTGCTGATCTGATCTACAATGTTGAAATTTATAAAACAATATGTAACCTGTAAAAAAATGATTTTAGTTATAGCTCGCCATATATATTTTCTTTACATATAAAAAATGCATTTAAGGTGCTCATTCAATTTAAATGTAGCATTAGTGTTTTAATTTTATATATATATATATATATATATATATATATATATTCTGTATTAGCATTTTATGCACTTATATGATTAAGATATAAAAATTAATATCTGTATAACTATTTATGATACCAACATTAATATTATTTAATATGCTGAATTAGTTTTTTTGTATTTTATTGGTAAATAATTGAAGTATAAAATACTCAAGTTAAAAAAATCCATTTTATATAATAATGGTTAATTATTTTTTAAAATAAATTTATATGAAAAGAAATCACTTTCAATGGATCATTATCATATGTTAGTGAAAAAAAAAATTTAATTTTCAATTTTCTTAAATAATTACATTCTAATTACTGTCACATTAAATAAAACACATATAAAACTTACAATATACATATATATATATAAAATAATTGAGATGTTGAATTTTTTTTTTTAATGCTAGATCACTTTCAGAATCTATGTAATGAAAAAAAATGCTTTTCATATAAATTTCAAAAAAGAACCAATTATGGAGACCTATCCAAAAAGATTTAAGAAACATTTGTCTATAAGTTTTGTTTCTTTTTTTTTTTTTTGGCCCAAATTTGTCTACAAGTTTTGTTGGTAATACGTGCTAATTCTATATGAAATCCTTTATTGGCTGAATAAGAATGTGTAGATAACCATGGTTTATACTTCTATTTTAATTTCTCTGTAGATAACCATGGTTTATACTTTATTGGCTGAATAAGAATATGAAATACTCTTCTGAATTGTCTTATATGCATTTTCTATTTTAATTTAGTTAAAACATTTTTTATGTTATAATTGAGATTGGTTGAGTCTTCAACTTGATCATATTTTGGAAACCCTTCTCTCTTTTTGCTTTTAATAATATTGATAATAGCCGCCGTGAAAGGGAAAAAAAAGCCTTCAAATAGTGTGGATGTGGCTGGTTGAGGGCCACTAAATAGGTAACATTAATATTTTACAATTGTTAATCCACTCACGACGAACTATATATCATTATCTTTAATGAAATTCTTTTGTGTAAGAAAAGTCCACAGAAAAGTCCAAGTAAGAGTGGAAAAAGGGTTTATAATTTACAATATTAGAGTTTGATAATTCTTATTTAAATTTACACAGCAAAGTGTTGATTTATATTGTCAAGCTCTAATATCTTTGTACAATATATAGTTCATAAATTTGTTTTAATTAATTATTGTGAGACTTTTTTTTTTATATTTTTAATATAAAGAAAGGGTTTACACTTTATATACAGTGCGAGGGTTTGACATACAAATTTATATAATAGAGTGTTGATTTATATTGTTAAATTTTGATTATGTCTAAATTGTGAAAGACAATTTAAGCTTGTCTCATCGTACATTATACAGCCTCTGTATTTATGTTAAATGACTAACGTGAGACTTCTTCTTTCTTTACTAGTCTTCGCTAGGTCTTCCTGCTGTACTGTACAAAACTATTACCTCTAGTTGACAACAAAGAAATGTAGATCCTGTCCTTTGGTCCTCACTCATTATTCTTCAATTAATTTTCACCCTTACGTTTTTCTATTTATATCACTCTTTTAGAGTTTCCCCTTGACTTCTCTCCCTTATCCTTCTTCTGCGTCGTCGTTGATCTATTGCTCCGTTGCCTCCTCCCTGAACTCATGGAAACAAGCAGAGCTGAGGGAAAGAGGAGCTCGAGGTACAAGAAGGAGGAGGAGGAAGAAGAGGAGGAGGAGGAGGAAGTAGAGGAAGACGATGAAGAAGTGAGTGAGCTTGGTTTTGGGGAAGATCATGGCAGAAAGAAGAGGGTTATGACAGATCTCTACAGAAAGAGATGGTCCAAACCAGGAGGCTCGTCAATGCCACCTTCTTGTCAGGTGGATGCCTGTGATTCTGATCTAAGCGACGCAAAGCCGTATCACCGGCGGCATAAGGTTTGCGAGTACCATGCCAAGGATCCTGCCGTACTCATTTCTGGGCAGCACCAACGGTTTTGCCAGCAATGTAGCAGGTTGAGGAACCCTAATCTTTTTATATAATGGAATTTTATTATTTAATTTATATAATTAGTGGTTGCTTTCTCTCTCTTGTTTTCCCTTTGTATCTAACGCTAATTGTCTTTGGTTGGGAAGGAATTTAAAACTAATGTTTAATTAGAAATTTAGAATTCTGCTTGAAGCTCTTTTTAGAAATCCTTATCCAACTATAGAGATATATAAAATTAGTATTGGAATAGACTCTAAATTTAACTCTAGTATAGTAAGTAACTGTTTTGTGCCTTTTACTAAGAAAGCCAACCATGAATTCCATTTCCGCCAAAGATGAAACTTAGGTACAGATTCCTAAGTGTTTTCTGTAGACTATTTTTGGATTAAGATAAATGAAGTGAAAAGGAAAGGAAGTTAAATTATTATATACTTTGACATTTTTCTTTGATTTAGAAATCTAACATTTTTTTTTTCTTATCTTATCAAGTTTCATGAATCCAAATATATTTTAAGGGAAATTGAGTTAAGTTAGATCTAAATTGAAGAAAAAGTCAAACTAAAAAAATTTTCACCTCCCATCTTTCTTTTCTTTTAATCCATTCTCCTCAGTCCAAAAATGCTGTTAAGTTTGATAACTATATCTTCTACCACTCTATACCACATACTTTCATTTTTTCAAAACATACCCCAAGTCATATATCTTTCAGAAAACAAAATAGGAAACACTCAAAAGTATTTTATTGTAAAATAGTTCTTCCCACTAAATAATCACATAGAATTTAATTAATTAGTAATTCTCAAGTAGAGAGCCTCGGAAGTAGATGATTAATAGAATGCTTGCACACTTTCCTCAAATTGAAACATTATTAGAATATAACTTGAGTACTTATAAACTAAGTTTCTTTTAGTGAAAAATATTGAATAATTTCTTGATTTTCAGGTGATGTTATCAACAACTTTGTTTTTTCTTTTTTGATTTAGGCGGGGACCCGGGGGGGGGGGGGGTGAGTTATAACTATCATTTGATGCATGTTTTAGAGTATTACACATTAATTTGACATCTTATGTGTTCACACTGTCACGATTGTTATCAACAGATTTTGGGAAATTAAGATTGTCCAATTTTTTCTATTTTTATTCTATAGTGTGGGTGGGTCATATATGTTACTAATTAAAGTTTCTAAAGAACTATGTAATAAGATAAATACAAAAAAATTAGATAGAACCTATCAAAATGAATGTAATCCCTAAATGGTTTTGAGTCTTACTTTAATTTTGTATTTATTTTTCTCTAACTTTATCATACAAAGTACTTAAAAAACTTTAGAGGATCCCAATTCATTTTATTGCATTAAAATTGGTGAAAGTTTAGTTATTGACAAAGATTTACCTAAATGAATCGAACCAAATTTCCTTTAGTAACCAACAGGTAGTTGGATGGAGTATTAAGTAATTTATTTCTTTTAAGAAATATTTTGAGTTCGAGTCTTATGTATAAAAAAATTTCTTATTATAGGAGTTTTATTCTTGTTATAGAACTTCAACTAACTTGAGTCAAATTATTCTTTAAATTTTTGGATACTTGCAATTGGACCAAAAATTTCCTTTATAGTAGATAGATTTCAATCCCAAACCTACGATGCCCATTGCAATTTAAACACCAAATCTAGATTTAGTACCTTTGAGCCTGTCTTTCATTATAAATTACTCAATTAAGAAACCCATAGTAGTAATATATATAAAAACAGTTCAATCCTAGAAAATTTTCCAACCTTAGGCTACTTCTTTTCGTAAGTTGTTTTCTTTTTCAGGTTTCATGAACTATCAGAGTTTGATGACTCCAAAAAGAGTTGCAGAAGGCGTTTGGCAGGACATAATGAGAGGCGTCGGAAGATTGCATCTGATTAATTATCATGGAGAAGGGATATCATTAACAAGAAGCTCAATAATAATATATTAAGCACAATAGAGGGAAGCATGTATAATTGAAATAATTAAACTCTCCTTTGAAATCACCATCATATTGAAATTGATGTTATTGCAGTCTCAGGATGCTCTCTCTCTTCTGTCAATCTTGTAGCTAAAGCTATGCATTATTTGCAATATGTATAACTATATTTCATTGACAATCTGTGAAATCATACTCGATCATGCATTTCTTATGCATATATATATATATATATATATTAGTTGTTCGATTTAGACTAAATTAGTTTTTAATTTATATTCCTTGAAATATATATACGTACTTTATGAATATCATTCTCAATTTTTAGTGTATTATATATACTGAACTTTATGTCTAAAATCTCTTTAATCACTAGCCAAGTTAACCTGCTGGTTTGCTATGTAATTGGACTAAGTCTAAAATCCCATATTTATCTTTACTCATTTCTAGCTAATTCTATCAATTTGATTCACCTCTTATTAATCTATTGACATTATTTCTTTTTAGGACATATATATCAATTAATGAACATGTGTGCATATTCTATTAATCCACATGACAGTTGATTTGGTTAATTATCTTTATTAAAAAAAAATTGCAATCAAGTTTTTGACTATCTATGATTAGCTATATATATAGTTTGCATGAAGAAACATATAGATCTATATATGGGTGGCAGTCACTCTTTATAGGTGGTAAGTGAGATATCCAAATGGTACATATAATATACTTAGGTATGATGGATATGTAAATGCCAAAAAAAAAAAAATTAATCTGACTAAATTAAATTAACCTCTTTTGAAAGTTGGTTAAATTATATTTGATATTTTTTTTAATTAAAGGAAACATGATCTAATACAAGAGCATATAGAAACCTACTCGGCCCCCCTTTGGTATCTTAAAGGAGACCAATCACTATTATTTGATATAGTATCTAATAACATTATCAAAATATATATTTAAGAATAATATTGAGATATCTCTTCCTAATGTGCCTAATATTAATTGCTAGGTATTTGAATAAGATTTTTGTTTTGTATTGGCACTTGTAACCTGGGCCACAAGTGATATCTTGCCAACTCTAGTGTGCTTCACAATCCTTGCAAGCTGACATTGAACATGTCTGCTTCTTGGTTACCATTTGGTCTTCGGTAAAATATATGTAGGGTAAACATAACATCAACCTAAGATTATGCTTGCTATTTTGTAACAAAGTGCAAGAACAAAATGAAAGGCCTAAATTACACAAGAATACTACTATAAAAATTACAAGCTATATTAGTAGTCATACAAGGAGAGGAAACACACCTCTCAATCCTTTTAGAAGATTAAGTCTTCTCTTGTCTTCATCCTTCAAAATATGATATCTAAGTTGTAGATCTAATAAGTTGGACTACAACTCTTCAATTTACTTCAAAGACTAAAATTTTACCAATGAAAAATATATACCTTTCATAGAAGAGGAAAAATTTTCCATACAAGAGGAGAAAATATTTCCTAAAGAAAGAGAAACTTCTATACAAAAAGAGAGAAAGGAGAAAAAACATAAAGCCTAAATCATAAAGAGTAAAATGAAGGGGAAGGGAAGGGACTACCATCATTTGCGGCAGTTCCTCAATCTTGATTTCAAAGATGCCCTAGCCGTAGAATTTTTGTACAAAATTGGAGCTATACTTACTCTAATTCATAAATAAGTCAGCTTAAACCCGACTAACCAACGGGTTAGGCAATCTAACCCCTTTTTTATTAACATTTAGCCAATCTAACCCATTACTTTGATGGGTTAAATGAGCCCAACTCTTTGGATTGGACCTATTTTTGCCAACCTTAGTTGCATTTATCATTTTTGTTTAAAAGTAATGGTTGGTGTAAAGGAGTAATTAATTTTATTTATTTATTAACATGTACAACCATTATTACCACTTCTTATATATATATTTTTAGGAAATTCACTTTTCAGTCCTTAAAAGATACACAATATTAAGATTTAATCCTTGAAAGATAATAATATACATTTTAGTCCCTTGAAAATCAAGACGTCCAACTCATTAGCTCTTGCAACGTTAGTGGTTAACAGCCTAGATAAGTTGTCACATTAAATGATGACATGTCATGTTAATTGCATAATGGGATACCTAATCAACATGCTGAGGTGTAAAAATAGCCCACTTATTATTCTCTAAACTCCACCTAAGAAATTTAAAAATAAAAACTAAAATAAGAAATTGCAAAGAGGGATTCAGAATATCTTCTTCTTTATTTCTCATTTAGGGTTTTCAAAATAAGAACATTACAAAAGAAGGATTGTGTTAAAACATAAAACTACACTAATATTAAAGGTATAGAGCAAGAAAAAGGAACCTCTTTGGTTTTATGTTGAATGTTAATGACAATGTGGTACCAATTGGAGAGGTAGGTTCTCAAGAAGCCATCAATTTTTGGTAAAAGCTGATCTCTGGTCATGATGGGACTTATGAGAGAAAGAAGAGCATCTCTCATGTACTTGTGAGTGGTGTAATAATCCTAATTAATAATTAAGTAATTAGGAAAAAATTTTAATGAAAATTTTGAAATGTCATTAAGAAATGATTTAATGATTTTTTTTGAACTCATAGCTTAAATTTGGAAAAATTTCGAAATAAAATTTCATTTAATGAGAAATTTCTTATCTGTCTTGAGATACTTAACAGATAATTTTGGAAGGCTTATGATGCCTTAAAAATTTCAAAATCCCTTCCCTATTGTCCCATATTCTTGCTTAAATCAAAAAATGCATCCAAAATTTATCTAGAGTAAATTATGAAATTACCAAAATGCCCCTATATGCCTTAAAATCCCTTCCCTCTCTCATTCAGACCATTTTCCTATCTCTCTCATGCCTACTCTCTCATTTTTCCACTCCATATCGCATAGCTTCCCTTCACCGTCAAACCACCATTGCGTCATCACCTTCACCGCATCGTGCCACTGCGGGACTGTAGGGCTTTCGTTGACGTCGTTAGTAACTTCGCGGGACCACCGTAATGGCCAAAAATGGTGTTTTCTCTCTCCTTTTTTGTCCACTATTGTGCCATCGATCTAGCCATGAAATACTGCCATTGGGCGATGGTGAGTGGTGTTTCAACCACTCAACACATCCTCTAGCTACCTGCAACCCCCACTGAGCATTCTGCCACTGTTAGCCATCGTAAACTGCCGAAAAAGTATGAGGGACTAAACTAAAATTTTTAGAAATTTTTGGTTTGAATTGGAATTTCAAATTTTGATGCATTTCTGTAATACTTAGCTCCAATGGGACTCTTATAATTGTGTAGAAGTGGAAAATGGAAGGAAAAGAATGTAAAAACATCATATGAGAATATAGGGACTAAATTGAAAGTTTTAGAAATTCTTGGTATATACTGAATTTTAAGAATTTGATGCTTTTTTTGTAAATTTTAGTTCCAATTAGACTTTTATGAATGGATAGAAGTAGAAAATGAGAGCAAAGGAGTATAAAAGCATCATTTGGAAGATAAGGACTAAAATGTAATTTTTAAAAAGTCTGGGTGATGAACTAAAATTTCATAAATTTTGGTATTTTATGTGATATTTAGTTACATAAAAGCTCTTATATAAATTTGGAAAATTTTTAAGACCTTTAGAGTTACTTTCAAGACTAAGAAAGCTTAGGGACTAAAATGAAAAAGGTTCTTACTATTCTATATAAGAAGAGAAAATCATGTAATTCTAAAATTTTGAGTTAGGTTGATTTTATTTAGCTTAAAAAAGTGTCTTAGAAGAAATTTGAGAGTTTTATGGCTAAATACTGAATTTAAGGTGAATTAAGAATTTGATTGCAAGAAATTTCATTTGAAAGGAATGGTTAGATTTATGTAGTTTTCTTAGAAACCTCATAAGAGAAACTTAGAGAATTTGAAAATTATTCACAGAAAGTGAAGGAGGTGACTTGTGAAATCAAGTCTAGGAGGAAAGAGGAAAGCTCAATCAATAAAGGAACAAAGGTTAAGGTAGAGTAATCTACACTCCCCTACTTTGAAATAATGTTGTGAATTACTTATTGTAAATAAAATTTCTTTATTGAAATGGGAAATATTTAATGAAATTAGTTTGATAAATGTAAAACTTTTATATGAGTATAGAGATATTTCCTGTGTATATTTGAAGGTATCAAATAAACTCTTTGCTGCTTAATGTGAATTGGCTATTGGGTTACATACTTATAGGGACAGATGAAATTTAGGGTAGATATTTAATGGCTAGTATGGAACGGTCATTGAATGTTCCTTATGCAGATTTCTTTGTAAAATATATATCTATTTTCATTTTAAATGATCTGCATTTGTTAGGAGTTACTCTTTAAACTAATAAAACCCTATGAAAGACTTATGGAGGAAAGTGTGGATGGTTTATACTTGGAGAACATTTTGGTTTAAGTGTAACACTCTATAACCCTAAGTATTAGTTAACTATGTGTATGTACTTGTCATATAGTCGGGAAAGAGGATAAGACTAGTAGTATGCACATGCTGGGGGACACCCTGCAAGTTAGGTTCTCACCTATCATTGAGTGGGTGATTGGTGTTATAGATCACACTCACTAAATAGGATGATGATTTCGGGTGATTGGTTTTACGGATCACATCCAAAATAAAATGGATTTGAAAAATAGTATACAATGAGATGATGATTTTATGATATTGTGATATATGCATATTATTTTTTGGAAATATGCAAGATTATATACTTTTGCATTAACATGGAATTTGTTATGCAAAAGGAATTTACAAGCATTATTGAAAATGATGTTTTAACCAATGAAATGATGTTATACTCTTATGAATTTATATAATTTCCTATATGTGTTAGATTAAAAGAATTTTGTAGTTCACATGTGTGTTAAAGATGATTTTGGGGAGATGTTTTCTGTGCTATAAGCACAATTAAACTTTCAAATGTTTCATGAAACTGTAACTTGTAAATTACTCTACTGGGATTCTTATATCTCATTAAGTTGATTTTTTAGATGATCAGGGCCATGATGGTGCAAGAAATTAGCTTGGGTCTGGATATGTATTATAATTTCAAGATAAGAGGGGTCGTTACAATTTGTTATCAAAGCCTGGTTTAGAGGAAAGCTCAGTTTAGGGGAAAGCTTGGTCAGAGCCACAGGTTTTGGTTTATAGTTAGCTAGGCTTACAACTTTAGGGGTTATGGATTTGAAGTCTTAGACTCTAGAATATATAAGATTATGATAAAAACATTTGAGATATTAGGAGTGAAGTTTCTATTTTAGTTGAAATTGCTATTATTGAAGGCTAATTATTTCTTTTCTGTATCAGCTAGACATAAAAGATATAAGTAGGAATACTATTGGGAGGTCTAGAGGAAGGTTAAGAAATAAGACTGAAATGGATGAAGGAATGAGAGATATGATGGACTCCTTTCGAATGATGGCAGAGGCAGTGAGAGAGCAAGTTGCCACTAGTGCCAATGCAATGAGGCAATACCAGGAGAACCACCAGAACCCGAATGAAGGAAATAATCATAATAACAATCACATGTACCAAGGCTAGTTAAAGTTTCAAACGGTAGAACCGCCAGCATTTACAAGCACATGTGAACCAATGGTAGTGGAGGGGTGGCTGAAGGAAATGGAGAAAATCTTCCAATTGCTGCATAGCACAGATGAGCAAAGGGTTACCTATACAGCATACATGTTGAAGAGTGAAGCAGAAAACTAGTGGAGCGGGGCCAAACAACTCATAGAGAGTAGAGGCACCTCACTTACTTGGGAGTATTTCAAAAGGATTTTCTTGGAGAAATACTTCCCTGAAAGTGTAAGGTAGGAAAAGGAAATAGAATTTCTATAACTCAAGCAAAGGGGTAGGCAGTTTGAAGAATACCTAGCCAAATTTGAAGAACTGGCTAGATATTTCACTTATCTGAGGCTCCATCTTGATGAAGCCTGGAAATCAAGCCAACTGGAGGCAAGCTTAGATTTACAGATGAGGACCCAAATTACCCCAATAGAGATAAGAGACTTTGCTATGCTGGTGAATAAATGCCGCATCCTTAGTAAAAGCCTAAAGGAGAAGCAGCATATGAATTAGAGATTTTATGCTTGACAGAAACAACTTGCCAATAATTTGAATGTGAAAGGGGGGAAAATTCAAGGTGCCTCGAGGGTCATCTAGTGGTAACCGACGTCCTGAGACTGCCAACTATCCAAAGTACGGGAATAGGCATGAAATCAGCCCTGTTGGAATCGAACATCAGTGACATGCTACAAATGTGGCAAAGCAAGGCACAGTGCTAGATACTGCCCAATTGGTGGGAGTTAGCAGAATCTTGGTGGGCTAAGATTGCAAGCTCTAAGGAGGGTCTTTACCTTGGATAGAGCCAATGTCGAGAAGTCACCAGGATTAATGCAGGGTAGAGGTAAGATTTATAATTTTCCCTTAATAATACTATTTGATTCAGGTGTTATGCACTTTTTTATATCTGATACATGTGTTGGGAGAATAAACTTGCCTTCTTAAACCATGCCATATGATCTACATATTTCCACCCCTTTGGGAGAGAGTCTACAATATCTCCATAAATTTATTTAAAATATCCTCTTCCCATTAATGACGACCTGTTCATTGTGGACCTTATGTGTTTACCCTTAACTGGGATCGACGTCATTCTAGGGATGGATTGGTTGTCTAGGAATCGAGTTCTTTTGAATTAGTTTGAAAAGACTATTACCTATTTGGATGCCTTACCGATTAGTAGGAGTGATAGAGTGTGTGAATTAAATGATATCTCCCTTAACTTTTCCCAAGTGGAATTTCAAGAAAGGCTAAGCTCAATTCTTGTCATTAGAGACTTCCCAGAGGTGTACCTTTAGAGATAGTTAGGTTACCTCCACCGAGAGAGATTGAATTCACTATGGACTTGATTCCTACTACAGGCCCAAAATCCATGACACTTTATAGGATGGCTCCAATAGAACTAAAGGATTGGAATGTCCAAATAAAGGATATATTGGAGAAAGGGTTTATTAGGCCAAGTGTGTCATTATTAGGAGCTCTTGTTTTGTTTGTGACGAAGAAAGATGGGAGCATGAGGTTGTGTATAAATGACCAGTAACTGAACAAAGTGACCATTAAGAATAAGTATCCTTTACCTCGAATAGATGACTTGTTTAACCAATTGCAAGGGGCCACTATATTCTCCAAGATAGACTTGAGGTTAGGATACCACCAAATCAGGGTTAAGAATGAAGATATTCCTAAGACAACATTTAGTGCCAGGTATGGTCATTATGAGCTTTTGGCGATGCCATTTGGATTGACCAATGCCCCTGCTGTTTTCATGGATTATATAAATAGAATTTTTTGACCTTACTTGGACCAATTTGTAGTGGTGTTCTTAGATTACATCTTAGTCTATTCCAATACTCACGAAAAGCATGCACAACATCTTGGTATTGTGCTACAGATATTGGAGGAAAAGCAGTTGTATGCTAAATTGGAAAAATGTGAGTTCTAGTTGGAGGAGGTAATGTTTTTAGGTCATGTAGTAAATGGGGAAGGAATTTTAATAGACCTTAAGAAAATTGAAGCTGTACTAGATTAGGGTCAGCCAATGACAGTTATAGAGCTTTGAAGTTTTTTGGATTTGGCAAGTTATTATAAGAAATTCATACAAGGATTTTCCCAGATAGCCCCTCCATTAACTTGATTGACTAGGAAGGGTGTTGAGTTTGAGTAGATGAACGGTGTGAGCATAATTTGCATACACTGAAGGAAAAAATCACCACTGCTCTAGTGCTAGTGATCCCAAACCCCATAGAGCCTTTTGAAGTATATATAGATGCATCAAAGAAAGGTTTAAGATGTGTCTTAATGCAAGCTAGAAGAGTAGTTGCTTATGCATCCAGACAACTCAAACTTGCGGAGAAAAACTATCCCACCCATAATTTGGAGTTACCTGCCATAGTATTTTCCTTGAAAATTTGGAAACATTACTTGTATGGGGCAAAATTTGAGGTTTTTAGTGATCATAAGAGCCTTAGATACTTATTTGATCAAAATGAGTTAAATATAAGGCAAAGAAGGTGGGTAGAATATCTAAAGGATTTTAACTTTGAATTAATCTAAAGGATTTTAACTTTGAATTAATCTAAAGGATTTTAACTTTGAATTAATCTAAAGGATTTTAACTTTGAATTAATCTAAAGGATTTTAACTTTGAATTAAAGTATCATGCAAGAAAAGTTAATGTGGTAGCCAATGCATTAAGTAGAAAGTCCTTACAAGTAGCTAGTTTGATGGTAGATGAGATGAGGTTGCTTGAAGACTTTAGGAATCTTAGCTTCAATGTGATTCCACTTCTGAAAAAGATAGTGATGAGTGACTTCCAAATTAGTTGTGTCGTGTGTCGAAACCAACAAAAATAAATTATCCTACTACTACTACGTGATTTGTGTGTAGTGTGACCAAGGTCAATCCCACAGAGACTGGAGATTTTAAAATTCTTTTAATTGACCAGAAACTCAGTGAAAAGCAATTGAAAAAATAAATATGAGGTTTTTATGAATAGAGAATAAAACTAAAGCTGGAACACAAAATATAATTGAAATAAACTAATTAAAATAAAATTGCAAGAAAATAATTCATGAGTGAATATATAATTCAAACACCACTCCCTCCATGCATCACCTAAATGCCTGAAAGGAAGGGATTTTAAATTAAATTGAATCAAGCCCCTCGCCTGATAAATGTGTGCGTGAAAGAAGGGAAATTCAAATCAAAATTGAATTCAAAGTGACCCTGCTCCTTTTTCTGATTTTTTATATTATTTATTATTGTATTATTGTATTATTTTATTATTATTTACTTTTATTTTTTTATTCATTTTATGCATGCCCACTCCCTATTTTCTTACATTGATAGAAATTATAAAAATGCAAAAGAATTGTGCTAAATTACCAAAAATGTATCTAATTATAAAATTTATTTAAAAACTACTAATATTTAATTAAAAAAATTAAGATAAATAATATAAGAAAGCATAAAATTATGAAATAATTGAACCTAACAAATTCCCCCACACTTAGCTTATGCTTGTCCTCAAGCATGTATCAAACATAAAGTTCTTTTCAAGAAAAATTCAAGCAGCTAATTTTTTTTTTTTATAAAGCATACTTCCAAATTAGCAAATAGAATAAGGAACATTTAATTTTGCTATCCACAATATAGCAAGCCTTGAAACCAAACAAGTAATACTCAAGAGAGAAGAGAAAGTGCCTTACAAGCATATTAGCATATCAAATAGTTAAGCTTGACACTAAGGATGTTTGCAAAGTTTACCAAGATATCAACACAAAGCAAATTCCAAATAAGCATAAAGTCCAAAAGAATCTAGCAATTTCAAAGAAAACCTATTATTCCACATTTCCAAATCCCTTTAAATTTTTCTTTCCTTCTCTCCCTCTCTCTTTTTTTTTTTTCAAAGAAAACTGCTAAGAAAGTCTTTTAACGCAAAAGAGTATACTTTTTGGTACACAATCCCAGTTACTCAACTCAGTTACAACATTTCTTATTTCAGAGCACTTTTAACTCTTACTTAAGAGTGTCAAAAATCTTTTGACATGAATGTAAATATTGGTGATACCTACACCCGGTTACTCAATAATTCACAACTCTAAGTGGCTATTAGCACTACTTATAATTCTTTTCTGAATTAGAGGAGCAAGAAAATTATTATTATTTTTAATTTATATTTTGTAAAAGGAAAAAGGAAGGTGAAATAATAATCTTTCTAATCAATTACAAGATCTTGGACCTATAAAAGTGATGTAATTCACTTTGTCTTTGACATCTTAATAAACTTAAACAAAATCCTAAAATGCCAGGCAATTCAATTAAGGATAGCATGCAAAGATTTTTTTTTCCTTCTTAATTCTCAACTCAAACAAGTATACTTAGCAGAAACATGGTCATGCTGTAAGGAGGAAACATAATTCAAATGTTCAAGTTCAATTCAGTGACTTGAAAGAATGAATTTTGCTTAAATAAATAAAAGTTCAAGAATTATGCTCCAGTAGCCCAAACATGAGTAAGTGGAGAAAATTGAACCTAAAATCAAAAACTAAACTAAATTAAAACTAAATTCTACCAAAAATTAGAAAAATTCAAAAAAAATTTATTTACCAAACTTTATTCCACAATTGAAGCAAAAAATAAATCAAAATTAGACTAAATTAAAAATATTATTAGAAATCAATAATTAAAAAAAATTTCATTTTTCAAGATCTAGAATATTCCTCCCTCACACCTAAAGACAACATTGTCCTCAATGCAAGCAGTCAACACAAAATAAATAAGAGCAATGGAAAAGAAAAACTTCCCTGAATTAGATGCATTGGACAAAGGGTTATGGCGTGAAGTGAGGTCTTTTCTGTAACTGCGCAGAAACGCGTGTCTTGCCCAAGGAATTCATAAAACTAATAAAGCAAACTCAAGGAAGGAGATGAAGGTACCCTATTAAGGTGTGGGCATGCTTTATTTTTCTGAAAAATGAAAACAAAAAAAAATTAATTTTAAATAAAATTGAGAAAAATAGTAAAAATAATAAAAAATAAAAGAAAAAAATGAACTGAGTGCTACTAAAGGGTGTTGCTTAAGGCATGGGTATGCCTTAAGTAACAAATATGATGCATCCTCAATCTAGTGGCTTTAGGACCATCTTGTTTTCCAAATCTAACTTCTTCAACATCCTTGCACTATTTTTTTTGGGTGCCACTTGCACTTTAATTATCCATTAGCTATCGATTTTGGGTTTCAAAGCTTCTGGCCCATGAAACACTTCTTCTAGCTCTATGGCACTGTAAGATTTTTCCTTAGGCTTCTTTAAATAGTATTGGCTGATGTTTTTACCCAACACAGTATCGAACTTAGCTTACTGGTGTAATTTAGGTGTCTCTTGCACTATAGGATCAAAAATATCAACTCTATATACTAAGGAAACTTCACTTAGATACCTCTTAGCATTGAATTTCACAATTTTTCCATTAAACTCCATGCTGAAAGTACCTTCATAAACATCTATTTTTGTCCTATCAGTACTCAAAAATGATCTTCCTAACAAGATATCTGATTGTTTTTTAGAATTGTCATCCTCCATATCTATCACATAGAAGTCAGAAGGAAAGATTAAGTTGTCAACTTGCACCAAAAAATCTTTCAACACTCCTTTAGGATAAATCACAGACCTATCAAATAATTGAATCACCACACCTGTCTCTTTGAGCTTTCTAGCATTAAGAGTGGAATAAATAGAGAATGGCATGGCATTGATGGATGCCTCTAGGTCACACATAGCCTTTTGGATATTGACATTCCCAATTTAGCAAGGAATGGCGAACATACCTTGATATTTACATTTGGGAGGCAGCTTCTTTTGGATTACGGCTGAGACATTTTCTCCCATATTAATTCTTTCATTTCTAGTCAATTTCTTTTTATTAGTGCAGAGTTCTTTTAGAAGCCTGGCATACCTTAGTACTTGCTTAATCACATCTAGAAGGGGAATATTAATCTCTACCTTTCTGAACATCCTTAGTATCTCCTTTTCTTCATTTTCCTTCTTTAATTTGGAGAATCTTTGTGGAAATGGAGGTCTAATCACCATGCCATTGTGCATAATTGTCTTCTCATCTTTATAAATATTTTCAGTTGACTTTTGTATAGTAACCTCAACCTCTGGTCTAATCTCAGTATTTAAACCGTGCTCACCACTCACTTTCCTAGTTGGCTCTTCTAATTCCTTTCCACTCCTTAAAGTAATGGCACTAACATTTTGCCTTAGATTCACCTCGGGTTGAGAGGGAAGCTTACCTTGAGATTCCAGCTTACTCACTGATGTGGCTAATTGGCTCATTTGGTTCTCCAAGTTCTGAATGCTTGAGCGAGTCTCATTTTGAAATTGTTGTGTGCTCAAGGCTGAGGATTTCACAATGTCCTCTAAGGATGAGCCTGACTTTGAAGAGGAAGATTGTTGAGGTAATGGCGTTAGAGCTAGAGGCCTAGGCTGATAGTTCTGAAAATTCTGTGGCCTCATTCCATATCTAAAATTGGGGTGATCCCTCTATCCTGGATTGCAAATATTTGAGAATGGATCATACCTCCTCTGTGGCTGCAATTCACTAATGACATTCACTTGGCCCCGTGTGTCTTCCTGGACTGTGGGACACATATCAGTAGGGTATCCTGCACTAGCACATAGCCCACACACTCGAGCTGGTGGCATCTGATTCACAGCTAGGCATTGTACCAAGTCAGTGAGTTGATTAAGTTTTGATTCAAGAGATGATGTATTCACCTCATTCACCCTCCTTGGATATTCTTGCCTACTTCCAAATTGCTGAGAGGTTACTGCCATGATAGAAATCAACTCCTTAGCTTCATTTGAAGTCTTATTCACTATTGATCCTCCACTAGCAGCATCAATTATGCTCCTTTTGATAGGTAGCAAGCCTTCATAAAAATAATGAATCAGTGCCTGCTCTGAAATGTCATGCTGTGGACAACTGGCACACAACCTCTGGAACATCTCCCAATAGTCATAGAGAGTCTCAAAGTCTTTCTGCTTGATCCCATATATCTCCCTTCTAACATTTATAACCCATGAAACAGGGAAGTACCTCTCCAGAAACAATTTCATCATATTTTCCTAAGTGGTGATGGTGCCTGTTGGTAAATAATAGAGCCACTCCTTAGCTGCGTCATCTAGAGAAAATGGGAATACTCTCAGTTTGATATATTCTTCTGTCACACCTTGAGGTTTCATACTTGAGCAAACCACATGAAATTCCTTCAATTGTTTATAAGGATCTTCATTTGTAAGTCCTATAAACTTGGGTAACAGATGAATTAGTCCAAATTTAAGCTCTAACAGTGCTTCTAAGGTCGGAGTGGCAATGCATAACGGTGACTAATCTATCGGAGGAGCGGCAAGTTCTCTCAATGTCCTCTCTCTTGCCATATCTGGAATCAATATCTCATTCACAATAAACAGCTCAGCTATTGATATTGTATCCTCTATCTGTTCAGTAGAAGAAGAGGCCTTTGAAGATTGCTTTTCTAACTCTCTTGCTTTCCTCAATCTTCTAGCTGTTTTTTTCTATTTTTGGGTCAAAAAGTTTATCCTTTCCACGTGCAGTCCTGGGCATAAAAGAAAAATAAAAAAATCAGTTAAACCAGTCCCCAGCAACGGCGCCAAAATTTGTCGGGTGTCGAAATCGACAAAAAAAAATATATCCTACTGCTACTACGTGATTTGTGTGTAGTGTGAGCAGGGTCGATCCCACAGAAACTAGAGATTTTAAAATTCTTTTAATTAACCAAAAACTCAGTGAAAAGCAATTGAAAAAAATAAATAAGGGGTTTTTATTAATAGAGAATAAAACTAAAGCTGGAACATAAAATATAATTGAAATAAACTAATTAAAATAAAATTGCAAGACTAAATATGACTACACAAAAGAAATAATTGTAAAATAAATTTAAATCAATTAAGTAAACTCTAGCTAAGGGATATTCAATTTTATATTATCACCGACAGCTCATTGATTTGATATCATCTTATGTTTTATAATAAATTTGGCTTAACAACTAAACTTTGCTAACTGTTAAATCTCTTTCTAGTATAACAAATTAAGTAACGTCCATTAACTTGCACTAATTAATCAAGTGATCCAAATAACGTACCTGAACTCACCTAATTAACAGCGTTAAGACCCAAAAGAGATATACAAAATACAGCATATATTAAAACGGAACGTCCAATTTTAACATTTACTGGTTTCTAGTTTCATTACCTAAAATAAGCATAACGTATGACTTATTCTACGTAATTTGTTACTCATATCAAATTCCATAAACAATTACAGATTTAAGGAATTTAAATAACTAACAGAAACACCATGTGTAAATTGATGGTCAAACAATTCATATATTAATGTATCATTAACATATTCAATCAGAAACTAGAAACTAAAATGAAAACAAAATACAAATTTCAAGCACAATTCTTAATCTCACAGTCTGGACAATATGAAATTAAAATCATCCCTCAGTCAGATAAAATATTTAGCCACTCATAATTGTCAAAACAGAAACAAAACAAATAAAACTTAGAAGATTCATCAATGGACAGCACCGATTTAGAATTTCCCTCTCTTGGATGATGAAGAAGATGAAGTCTCCAAAATTGCCTCCTCTGTCGCGCACAAAAGCCTCCAAGAAAATAATTCATGAGTGAATTTATAATTCAAACACCACTCCCTCCATGCATCTCTCGCCCAAACGCCTGAAAGGAAGGGATTTTAAATTAAATTGAATCAAGCCCCTTGCCTAATACACATGTGCGTGAAAGAAGGGAAATTCAAATCAAAATTGAATTCAAAGTGATGCCTACTCCTTTTTCTAATTTTTTATATTATTTATTATTTTTATTATTATTATATTATTATTTACTTTTATTTTTTTACTTTATTTATTTATTCATTTTATTCATGCCCACTCCCTAATTTCTTACATTGATAGAAATTATAAAAATGCAAAAGAATTGTGCTAAATTACCAAAAATGTATCTAATTATAAAATTTATTTAAAAACTACTAATATTTAATTAAAAAATTAAAATAAATAATATAAGAAAGCATACAATTATTGTGATTTGAGGGAACAAATTAGACAAGCCCAGCAATAGAATGAATCCCTAGGAATTTATGCAGACTAACCAAATTTTGGGTTAGCCACTAATGGGGTATTGATGTTTAGGAATAGGATAGTGATCCAAAACTATTAGGAACTAAGGGAGAAATTGTTAACAGAGGCTCATCATAGCCACTATACCATTCGCCCAGGTATTTCTAAGATGTATCAAGAGTTAAAGAGAAACTCTTGGTGGTCGGGTATGAAGAAGGACATCACAAAGTATGTGAATGCTTGTCTTACTTGTCAATAGGTAAAGATAGAGCATCAAAGACCCGCTGGGCTATTGAGGCCACTAGAAATACCAGAGAGAAAATGGGATCAAGTAACCATAGACTTTGTGGTAGGACTACCTAAAACCCCAGCTGGTTATGATTCCATATGGGTGATAGTGGATCAGTTAACTAAATCTGATAATTCTTTCCTATCAAGATCAAATATTCCTTATAAAAGCTAGCCCAAATATACCTTAGGGAAATTGTGAGATTACATGGAGTACCATCGAGCATAGTTTCAGACCAAGATCTTAGGTTCATATCCAGATTTTGGCAGTACCTACAAAGAGCATTAGGAACCCAACTTAAATTTAACCCTGCATATCATCCTTAGACTGATGGACAGTCTGAGAGAACTATATAGACACTAGAGGATATGCTGAAAGCATATGTGCTAGAATAGAAGGGAAGTTGGTATAGGTACCTACCTTTAATAGAGTTTGCATACAACAATAATTATCACTCTACTATAGGTATGGCACCGTATACTGCTCTATATGGAAAGGGTTATAAGTCACCCTTGAGTTAGGTAGAAATAGGGGAAAGTACAATTTTAGGATCGAAAATTGTACAGGAAACTACTGATCTAATCAAGATGATCAGGAAAAAGATGAGAGTTGCCCAGTAGAGACAAGAAAACTATGCAAATAGGAGGAGGAGGCCTTTGAAATTCAATAAGGGAGACTATGCATTTTTTAGAGTGTCGCCCACCGCAAGCATAGGCAAACAAATAAAAATAAGGAAATTAAGTCCACAATTCTTATGACCATTCTAAATCTAGAAAAGAGTCAGTCCAGTTGCCTACCAAATTGCCCTACCTCCCTACCTTTCAAATTTGAATGACGTCTTTCATGTCTCACAATTCCAGAAATATGTCTCAGATCCCACACATGTATTGGGGAATCAGCCCATAGTATTAAAGGAAAATTTAGCATATGAGTCTACTCCTATTAATATCCTAGATTTCAAGACTAAGTAACTCATAAATAAAGTAATCCCTTTGGTTAAGGTACTTTGGTAGGATGTAGCAACCCAAGAGATGACATGGGAGAAGGAAGACGAGATAAGGTAACGCTATCCAGAATTGTTTACAAGTATGAATTTTAAGGACAAAATTCTTTTAAGAGGGAGAGAATATAATAACCCCAATTAATAATTAAGTAATTAGGAAAAAATTTTAATGGAAACGTTGAAATGTCATAAGAAATGCTTCAGTGAATTTTTCTGAACTCATAGCTTAAATTTGAGAACTTTTTGGAATAAAATTTTTTCTAATGAGAAAATTCTTATTTGTCTTGAGATACTTAGAACATAATTTTGTAAGGCTTATGATACCTTAAAAATTTCCAAATTCCTTTCATATTGTCCTATATTCTTGCTTAAATCAGAAAATGCATCCAAAATTTATCTGTAGTAAATTGATAAATTACCAAAATACCCCTGGATACCCTAAAATCCCTTCCCTCTCTCATTCAAACCATTTTCCTATCTCTCTCATGCTTACTCTCTCATTTTCCCTCTCCATATCGTGTGGCTTCCCTTCATTGTCGAACCATCGCCGCTTCGTCACCTGCAACATGTCACACCACTGCCGGACTACAGGGCTTTCATTGACACAACTAGTAGCTTCCCCAGACCACTGTAGCAGTCAAAAACGGTCATTTTCTCCCTCCTTTTTTTGTCTGTGATCACACCGTCAATCCAATCATGAAACGCTGCCATTGATCGCCGGTGAGTGGCGTTTCAATCGCCTAATGCGTCTTATAGTTCCCTACAACCCTCACCGAGCATTCTACCACCGTTAGGCGATGTAAATAGTTAGAAAAGTAAGAGGGACTAAAATAAAATTTTTGGAAATTTTTGGCTTGAATTGGAATTTCAAAATTTGATACATTTCTGTAATCCTTAGCTTCAATGGGACCCTTATAATTTTATAGAAGTGGAAAATGGAAGGAAAAGAATGCAAAAACATCATATGAGAATATAGGGATTAAATTGAAAGTTTTAGAAATTCTTGGTATATACTGAAATTTTAGGAATTTCATGCTTTTTTGTAAATTTTAGTTCCAATAAGACTTTTATGAATGGATAGAAGTAGAAAATGAGAGGAAAGGAGTATAAAAGCATCATGTGGAAGATAAGGACTAAAATGTAATTTTTAGAAAGTCTGGGTGATGAACTGAAATTTCATAAATTTTGGTATTTTATGTGATATTGAGTTACATAAAGGCTCTTATATAAATTTAAAATTTTTTTGAGACTTTTAGAGCTACTTTCAAGACTAAGAAAGTTTAGGGATTAAAATGAAAAAGGTTCTTATTATTCTGTATAAGAAGACAAAACTATATACTTCTTAAATTTTAAGTTGGGTTGAGTTTATTTAGCCTAAAAAAATGGTTTCTTATGAGAAATTTGAGAGTTTTACATCCAAATACTGAATCTAAGGTGAATTAAGAATTTGACTGCAAGAAATTTCATTTGAAAGGAATGATTAGATTTATGTAGTCTTCTTAGAAACCTTATAGGAGAAAGTTAGAGAATTTGAAAATTATTCACAGGAACTAAAGGAGGTGACTTATGAAATCAAGCCTAGGAGGAAAGAGGAAAGCCTCGATCAAGAAAGGAACAAAGGTTAAGGTAGAGTAATCTACATTCCCCTACTTTGAAATAATATTGTGAATTACTTATTGTAAATGAAATTTCTTTATTAAAATGGGAAATATTTGATGAAATTGGTTTGATAAATGTAAAAATTTCATATGAGTATAAAGATATTGTTTGTGTATGTTTGAAGGTATCAAATAAACTCTTTGCTGCTTAATGTGAATTGGCTATTGGGTTACATGCTCATAAGGACAGACAAAATTTAGGGTGGATATTTAATGGCTAATATGGGACGGTCTTTGAATGTTCCTTATGCAGATTTCTTTATAAAATATATATCTATTTTCATTTTAAATGATCTGCATTTGTTAGGGGTTACTCTTTAAACCAAAGCAATCCTATAAAAGACTTAAGGAGTAAAGGGTGGATGGTCTGTATGGGAGAACATTTTGGTTTAAGTGTAACACTCTATAACCCTAAGTATTAGTCAACTATGTGTATGTATTTGCCGTATAGTCGGGAAAGAGGGTGAGACTAGCAGTGTGCACATGCCAGGGGACACCCTGGAAGTTAGGTTCTCACCTTTCCTTGAGTAGGTGATTAGTATTACGGATCACACTCACCAAATAGGATGATAATTTCGGGTGATTGGTGTTACGGATCACACCCAAAGAAAATGATTTCGGTTGATTGGTGTTACGAATCACACCTAACGAAAATAAAATGGATTTGAAAAATGGCATGCAATGAGATGATGATTTTGTGATATTGTGATATATGCATATTATTTTCTGAAAATATGCAAGATTATGTACTTTTGCATTAACATGAAATTTTTTTATACAAAAGGAATTTACAGACATTATTGAAAATGATGTTTTAACTAATGAAATGATGCTATACTCTTATGAATTTATATAATTTCCCATACATGTTAGATTGAAAGCATTTTGTAGTTAACATGTGTGTTAAAGATGATTTTGGGGAGATTTTTTCTGTGCCAGAAGCACAGTTGAACTTTCAACTGTTTCATGAAACTATAACTTGTAAATTACTCTATTAGGATTCTTATATCTCATTAAGTTAATTGTTTAGATGATCAGGGCCATTTTGGTGCGAGAAATTAGCTTGAGTTTGGATGTATGTTAAAATTGCAGGATTTTGGAAGATGTGTAAGGCAACATGAAGAATTTACCTACGTGTCCTAAAATATTATATTTGAATGGCATGAAGGCCATAAGCTTGTATTTAAATAGTTGTATAATGTATGTTGTAGACTTATGGTTATTTGATGGATAGTTTGGGTTGTTGTACAATTAAGAAAATGTCCTATTTTTAGGAAACAATCTGTCAAATTTTTGGTAGGGTTCCTAATGATAATTACGAATTTAAATACTTAGAGATATTTATGTTACTGAATGAATGATTTGGATTTTTATATTCCAAAATATGTGTGTATATTGGTGTGAATTGATGTATTAGGTGAGCTGCGCATAAAGGAGGGTTGAGTGGAACCTGAATAGAAAAGTCTATTTAGGTTACACTCAACTAGTAACGACCCCGAATGGTATAAGTCTTTAAAAGGAAAAAAAATTTTGAGAGAATTTCACACTTCCAAATTGAATATGATATTGTATGTATTATAAGAGGGGTCGTTACAAGGAGCTATAGATAGTTGTAATATTGCATTTGTCTAGGACATTGTTTAAGAAACTAAATCGTTTCACCAAAGAGAGGCCAACTCATTGTTCCTGGATGCAAACCTCTGTTGCTTTTGTACTTGCATCATTCCAATTCAACATAGCATAGTAGAAATAGAGCATAAAGGCCACATAAAGAAGAGGAATTTCCATGAACACAACCATTGGTGGTTAAAGAAAGAGACGCAAGGTATAATTTGAGAGGTTGAAAGAAAAATATATAGGAAAGGCACTTGATCTACCATTTGTGTAGAAGAAGAAAAGTCATTCAAAAAAAATTAAAGAAGTCAATAAATAAAAAGATTAGAATCGAAAAAGAAGGAAAAAAGAGTTTAGCTTTTGTGAAGAATTTTTGGGGAGGTTAGAGAATTTGGTTCCATCTTTTTGCATGTGGCCTTCCTTCCATATTCTTGCCAAATCAAATTCCATCTAACTTGTGGTTCTGAAAACCCTAAATGAGAAATGAATAAGATGTTTTGAATCCCCTTTTGCAATTTCTTATTTTATTTCTTATTTTTAAATTTCTTAAGTGAAGGTTAGAGAATGATGAGTAAGTTTTTTTGACACCTAAACATGTTGACTAAAAATCTTATTGTGTAATTAATATAACACGTCATCATTTAATGCGATAACTTAGATGGGCCATTAAATTATTAACGTTGTAGAGATTAACAAATTAGATGTCTTAATTTTCTAAGAATCAAAATGTGTATTATAATTTTTTATAAACTAAATCTTAATAATATGCATCTTTCAAAAATTAAAAAATAGATTTCCTATATATATATATATATTTAATATTGGAGAGGACTCGATGTATTTAAAGACAAAAAAGTTTTATCTCTATTCTTAATTTTTCTCACATCTCAATTTCGCTAAAAGAAAAAAAAGACATTGACAAATAGTTAGACAAAAATATTATCAGAATATGTTGGAAAGAAAAAAAGTAAGTTTAAGAACGTGACGTCCAGGGTTAGAAGTAAACGACGTGTCGCTTTATTTCAAACAGGGAAAATGATAAACCAACGGCAACGCATTACATCAGAGGTAAGCAAGAAGTTATACGCTTTGTCTCATCACTTGTAGTGAGAAGAATCCATCAATCCGGAGCGAGCTAGGGCTGTGTCTTGAGAAAAAGCATTCCAATTTATACTCAAAGCTCTCTGATCGGAAAATAAATGGCGTCGAATCAGCAACAAGAAGGCACTGCCACCAGCAAACCCGCAAAGAGAAAGCCAGTGTTCACCAAAGTGGATCAGCTCAAACCCGGAACCAATGGTCACACCTTAATCGCTAAGGTCTTGTCGTCGAGCACCGTTTTACAGAAAGGCCGACCCTCCACTTCTCAGAACCTTCGTCCTACACTCATCGCTGAGTGCCTCATTGGCGATGAGACTGGCACCATCATCTTCACCGCTCGCAACGAACAAGGTCCACTTTGAGCTCTCTCTCTCTTTAAATCAATTTTTTAATTTTCACTTTCCCATTCTTAAAAAAAAAAAAAAAAACTTTCCAGTTTCCACATGAGCAGAATTTTATTTGTTTGAATTTTGAGTTTTTCACCTGAGATTTCCTTGATAGTATCTACATTATTGGGGGTTCTGTGAGATTGTGGTCCGTCTCTATATCTGGGACTCTGCTTTTTCTTAATAATGCACTGTTAATGGGAACAAGGAAATTGAGTTGGGGAGGTGCTTTGGGCATAGATTTTCTTGAGGGTTTCATGAAATCCTAAAGTTTTACTCGTAACCAAATGGAATTTCCGGCAAGAAATCTCGTGGGATAGCTTATTCTGGTTTTGGATTCGTGTTCTTGTGTTTTGACAAAGTTTTCCCCTGGCTATTGTGCAGTTTAGACCGGGGATTGTTGTGATGTGGTTATGTTTGTTAATCCTGTTCGTTTGTGTTGATAAAGGATGAATTTGTGCCCCCTGAAGGTTTTCTGCCTGAGGATTGAATTTTATAATCTAATTGAACTGTTCATGGGAGGGACTAAGTATTATTGTGTTAATAGAACTAGCAAAATGGTTCCATTTTGTGCTTTTCGCGGTCAATATTGATTTGAAGGTGATACCAACAAGATTGGATGTTGTATTTTATATTCTAAGGTCTAAAACCACAGGGCTAACCATTTTGCAGTTGCAGTTAAATATTTCTCAGTTCATGATTGTGTTACTTTCATTTGTTGTCACTAGTTAGCGTTAGCTTTCACTGAGATTCAGTTGTTTCAATCATATTAGTATCCTTGAGATTGCTTAACCCAAATTGTCTCAATTTTTTCTTCCTTTGAAAAACATGGACTGTAAGTTAATTTTTACATAAAGGGCGGCTTTACATGGGATCTAAATTGGGTGGATGAAATGGAAGAAGATTTTAAGTGTCATCTGTTATAGAAAAGTTCCACTCTAGGTCACATGACAGCAACCTCCAGGTCATGTGATATAATTTTTACATAATTCGAAGTAAAAGGGTAGAAGTGAAACTTAGAAATCATTGTAAGTATTTTGGGACTAATATACAATATAATGGAGAAATAGAAGGAGATGAAAATCATAGGATCTAAACTGGGTAGATGAGAAATGGAAGAAGATTTTAAGTGTCATTTGTGATAGAAAAGTACCACTTGAAAGAACAAATTTTATTACACAGCTATAAAATTTGTTTTGTTGTATACCAAATGTTGAAAGATAAAAATTCAATGTAAGAAAAATTCAATATCGCATAAATGAGAATGTTGCATTGAATAAAAGAACACACTAAAAGGAATAGAATTACTAATGACTGCATTAGAAAAAAAAGTTGAGGTAACACCTATCAAAGAAAAGCTATTTAAAACGCCCCTTAAGTGGATTGGTTATGTACAAAGAAGGCCATTAAAGTTGTATGAAGAATAGATCAAATGTTAAATATCTCAATAACTTGAGGGAGAGGGAGACTAAAGAAAATAATAAGAAAAACTATAAGGATGAATTTAACTATCAACAGTCTAATCTTAGAAGTCAGCCTAGAACATGGTGTTGCTTGATATATGTAGTTGACCCATTTAATGGAAAAAAAAACCTTTGTTTGTCATTGTTGTATAACACTGCAGATAGAAATCTTCATTTTGATTTTACTTTTTCCCACATCCACTTTCTTGTACATCTTCAAAATGGTGGCAAGCAGTTAGTGTTGTTTAAAAAGAAGAGTATTGTTGATCCCAGAAGTTGCTATTTTTGGCCATTCTTTCCCTTGGTAGTGGTTAAAAAGCCACAACAGAAGAATAATGACAAGACTGTTTCAAAACTACAAGAACAAAAGTCAGGTCAGAATGATGAATGATGAACGTTCAACATTCGTTGTATGTTGCTTATTGTCATGCCTTCCTTCTCATTCTCATTCTTTACATCTTTGGCAAACCACAACTTAAGAGTAATTGGTTTTTCTATATTTTGGAGAGTTCTTACTTTATGTATACAAGCATTAGTACATTAAAACATGCCTTGTGTCAATTCTTTAGGGAGTAGAGTTTTAGGTAACCTCAGTCAGTAGAAGTTGCCTTTGATATGTTTATGCTGATTGGTAATAAGTGTATTAATATATCTACGGGAAGTAGAATATGTCATCAATTTATGTCCTTTGTGAATAGTGTATTAATATATATGTGGCTTGTTTTTCTATACAGTTGACATAATGCGGGCAGGGACTACAGTTATTCTTCGTAATGCAAAGATTGACATGTTTAAGGGATCAATGAGGCTAGCCGTTGACAAATGGGGTCGTATTGAGGTCGTTGAGCCTGCGAAATTCATAGTTAAAGAGGATAACAACCTATCCCTTGTTGAATATGAACTGGTGAATGTGGTAGAAGAATGATTCCATAAAGCAGTGTAAAGATGACATGGTATTTTGTTTACTGTGCAGTGGATACTGTCAAGATAAAAGTTAACCTAAGATGGGTGGCCAGTATACATTCTCACTTAAATTAGCCTGTATTTCTCGTTTAACATGAATGACATCTTTTGGGGCAAAATTGATGTCACTTGAACCGTGTTGTGCCAAGGGTTCAATATTTGCTATTATCTTTTGTCAGCTACTGTATCCAATGAACATGTGAAATGTTATGATAATGTGCTAATATAATTATCAATCTATTTTTCTATCATTTTTTTTGTTCTCCTCTTATATTAGTAGAAATAAGTTAAAATATATTAACATTATTTGATCTATGTAGTTGATCCACTTAATTCTTAATGTGCGACTACTAAGTGTTTTGTAATAATTTGTTTCACAGAGCAGTGCTCTGTCAGAGTCGGGCCTTCTAAATTCAGGCGAGTACAGTATGAACCATTCATTATGTTCCCTGCAGAATTAGAGTGTAAAGATCAAAGTATCATGCCTATAATTTCTAGTTTTTGTTCATTGTCTTCATGACTGATTTCTAGTTCTTGTTGTAGAAGACACATCATTTTAAGGTGTAGCCGTCGTTTTGTTCACTGTTCTCATAGTATTACCTCTGCAAATCATAATTTTAACTTCTGTTTGGATGGGAGATATTTGAGGAAAATAGAAAGGAAATGAAGATTAAATCATTCTGGCTTTGGAGTAAGGAAGGAAGAAAAATTAAGAATTATTAACTAATCTTCCAAGATTCTTCAATGTCACCATCCTCTGTATTTTAAGTAGGATTGGGTTAGCGGAAACTCGAACTCTCAAGTTTCTGACTCTTTTAATTTTGCACAGACCTTCCTCATATTTTAAGTTACACCAAAGGCTTATTTAAAAAAAAATATTCTGAGTGCTAAGTCAATCGTTACTTTGTTGGCAATTTAAAAAATACTAAAATATCCGCATACGAGTTCTGCTAACTTTCTTTAAAGCATATAAAAATAGAATTGATTATATTAATATGCTGAAAACATAATAATTTTGTTTGCATTGACATACAATCATAAAATTGACAAGTTAAATTTGAAATCTATTGAGTTTAAAGGGTTTTATTTCTTTTTTCATAATTGTAATGTATTTTTTATTTTTAAATATATTTATTTAACTAAAATCATTTGTGTCTTGTGCCTTCAAACTACTATATATATATATATATATATTATACATGATAATGCACACCATCTAAATAAAAATGTTATTTCTTTAAATTTTTTGTATGAATACTGGCAGCATACAATGTCCCTGCCTTTTTCTGGTCATGAATTGACGTGCACCTGAATAAAAACTTGTACTACTATCTATATTTAAATACCATTGATAGATACATAATCAAATACAATTCACGGTTTCACTCAAATTTAATGAATTTTAACGTTATAAAACATTAATATATGTATTTAAAAAAGAAAAAGTTATGGACGGTTTTAAAGAGGCTGGCGAACTCCTTTTAGACGTATTTTAAATTTTTAGGAAATTACATATTCCCATCTTAAATTTTGCATTCTATTGCTATGTTTTCTTAATCTAAAAAAAATTACAATTTTCCTCCTAATATATTAATCTCATGTCATGTCTCCCTACTATCCACATTGCTAAAAATGATCGTTATCTTTTAATTTTTAAGCTTTCATATAAGTTGTACATACTCAATTATTGTTAAATAATTTGAAAGAAAATAATTACCTTCATTATTATTTAATTTCCTAATTATAATTTTTAGACCTTTCTTTTTTACTTTTATAAAATCATCTAACCTAATTTAAATTAATTGAAATTATGGTATTAAATCTTTTTTTTTAAATGAAGTACACATGATTATATAGTGCATTGTTAGTTATAGTAAGGAAGTTGAGTCTAATGAAATAGACTAATTTTTTACAATATGTAAAATTAATATTTGAGTTTTTATTAAAAAAAATGCTCACATTTAAGACTTAGTTAAAACTTTTCAAGAGAGCGGAGTGAAATGATTACTAATCGAATGGTGTTAAGTGGGTGAAGTGAAAACTACTCTATTAATTGAAAGTTTTAAAAAAATGAAGAGGATAAACCATCCCCACCTAGATGTTATTATATTATTAAGGGTAAAATGCAAAATACCTCCTTAAAATTTGGAATATTTGCGTGAAACTACTTAGACTTTAATTTTTTACCAATAACCCCTTAAACATTGTTGCATGTGTAAAAATTCCAAATACTAAAAAATCAATTAACACATCATATTTAAATTCCATATAACTAAGGATATTTGTGTCAAATTTAATTTTAATTAAGTTTTCTTAATTGCATAATTAAAGGGCTGAAGAATATGGAGATCGCTTCGAACTCTCCAAAGTCATTTATAAAGCCCTTATTATGTCCGTGAGGAAACTACAACACAAGAATTAGATTAGTTAATTCGCAGCAAGTACCACTTGTAACCTTGAAACTTGAAATAATAAACATTTTTGGAATATTTTTACTCAATAATATTGATTTTTTTTATAATGAAATAATTTGTATTGAGAATAAAAATTCCTTTTGGGCTATTAGATTTGTAAAAAGTAGTTTTTTTTTTGGTTTTTGAAATTTTGAGAAGAAAACTTCTTTTATCCACTATGTCTCAGCCCAAAATATTTATTTTAGCCCAACAAAATTTTTAGCCTAACTTAGGTTACATTAGCCCAATGTTTTCTTACTCCTATTTTTAGGTCCAACCCAACATACTCTTTCAGCCCAAGAACTTAAAAATTATAAATCCCTCATGAAAAAAATTCTCTCGCCTTCTGAAAAGGATTTCAAATTAAAGCACATAATTTTGGCAAAAAATGGGGAATGCTAGGTGCCAAGTACAGGTGCAGAATACACCAAAATAGAAGTATGAATTCTTAGCCTTTGTCATAAGATTTCGTGGCTCAAGAAAGAAAACCTAAACTTGTAGAGATATTGACCTTGTATGATGAAGTGATTTCATCCACTCCAAGACAAAGAGGCATCAGATTTGCTCCACTTTTGAAGGTATCCAACGGGAAAAAGAAGAAGTGCTACCATCCACCAAAACCAATATAGGGACCTAATAGTCTGCATTAGTGGCTAGTTCAAAAAAAGACTTTAAATTTTTTCAAAAACTTCAAGAGAAGCATCCAATATTTATTGCATTTGTCAGAATGTCTCAACCAACATTTTTAGAATTAATTTCTTATTCCAGTGAGCAGAAAGAAGGCATGTTAAATACTGATATATACTTTTTTTCAAGGTAAAGTGATTGGGTATATTAAAAATTTAGAGAAGAACACTTCTCATCCTTTTAAAATTTATTCATGAATGATTTATTATTTATTTACTATTTGTGAATTAGATGCTCGTTGAATTTTTATTGTGTCTTTATTTCTTTTCATCTCTTAGTTTTTTTTTGCCTAGGTGTTTAGTAAGAACCTAAAATAGTTGGTTAAGAGATTTAGATTGAATTTAAATTAGTGGGTTGCTAATTTAAAATTATTTGGAAGAGGTTTTGGGTTTTTATTATTGAGACATACTTAAAAATGTAAAAACATGTGTTTTGAGCTTTCATAAGGATCGTCAGGTGTATACTGACATAAAAGCGATGGATGTTGATCCTTTGAATAATGTCACCTAAAAGTATTTTTGGTGAATTGCTCAAGTCGTATTTTAGTGTATGTTTTAGGAGTCTTGTTTAAATACTTAAAGATATAAAAGTAAGTGTGTTGATCCTTTAAAAAGTTTTTAAGTGTACAGTAATAAAAAAAATAATATATGCTCATCTCTTGAAAAAATGTTACCTCACTTTTTTTTGCCTAATGATAGTACACAGGGATTTTGAGTGTGTTTAATTTCCAAGCAGGAGGGTGGTGCCCCATTACAAGGCGAAACAAAAGTACGTGCGAGTTTTCACAGTGTGTGAATTGCTTTGCTAGTCCTAAGGACGTTGAATGGAGAAATGGGAAGAACCCAATATGCATCAAAGTGGTGGATGTGTTTTCTATGTATATGTTTAAGGAAGGCGAGTTGAAGAAGCTGTTGAAGTGATTCAAAGGTGTGGAGGCTTGGCTTCACCCATTTAATTATGAACTCTTCACCCCTTTAGTTATGAATTGAAAATTAGGAAAAATTGATTAAGATTAAATTTGACAAAAATACTCTTTTGTTTATGTGGAACTTAGATCTCGTGTCAATTGATTTTTTAGTATTTAGTGTTTTTTACGCATGAGAGAAAGTTTAAGGGGTTATTGGTCAAAAATAAAAGTCTAAGGAGTCTCTTGCACATTGTGCAAAGTTTAAGAGGGTATTTTATATTTTATCTTATTACTAATGAAATAAAGTGGTTTGAATGATAAAAATTTTAATATTACCCTTATAATCAAAACTCTTTTAAAATTTTAATATAAGTTATTTTACTTAAAAAAAACTCATTTTATATATCTTATTTCAATTGCTTTCAATTTTTATACTTTATATCTCATATTTTATTATTAATTTATTTTCTATCTATTTTTTATTGATTTAAATATTTAATATAGAAATAAAAAAATTATGATATAAATAATAAAATAATCTATATAAAATAAGCGATAAAAATTGTAAATAATAATGTCATAAAAAAATTGGTTTGGAGTTGAGGGTTAAAATAAAAGCAAAAGTTACTTTCTTGTTTACTGCATCATTCATACTCTTATAATATGTTATTTTGCTAAGAGTAAATAGAAATAAATAGCTATAAGAAAACTTAAAATTTACATAAGTTTAATAAGAGTTGTGCCTTTGAAATGATTAGAATAAAAAAAAAAAAAGCTAAGTAGGAAATCAAAAAATAAAAATAATTTAAAAAAGTAAAAAAATAAAAAGAGAAAGTTCAAAATGGAACTAAAAATTTTAAAATATCCAAACTATTCTAATCGCTCCAATTTGGAAGGGTTTGAAAATTGGAGTGTTAGTTGGTTTGAAATGGTTTCCAAACCATCTCACCCAATTAGTCATTTAAACATACAGCTAAGGTTTTATAAACTCAAACCCCCCCCCCTCCAATCTCACTCCGAATCACTCTCAAACCATCCTTCCAACCAATCTCGTAATATTTGATAGTACTTTAAATATGATTATCTTTAATAGGATATCTACGAGGAAAAAAATTGCTAGTTGCAATAATTAATTTTGTTGGTAAAAAATAGTAAATATGTATCCTATCAATTTATTATTATTTTTTACTTTGTCAAATACATTTTTTATATTTTATTATTCTTTTCAAATTATAATATATCTACATATATGAATTATATTGTATTAAATTTATATTTTTCTTTAAATTTTAAATAAATTAGATTTTTAAAAAAATTATATTATTTAATTTAAAATTTCTAATCAAAATTTATTAGTTAAAGGGTAATTTTTTATTTCACACTTTCAATTAGATTTAAAATTAAGATATACCATTTTACTAATATATATATATATATATATATATCAAGAAAATTAGATAATCATAAAAAATTGTACACTTAAAAAGTATTTGAAAATCAAATTATGTATAACTCACAAATGGACTTAAAAGTTAAAAGATATAGATAATTTTTAATAGTGGATTAGAATTGATGTTATTTTAGGTTTGGAGGAATATTACAATTGGAGGCGAAATTCAAGGTATAGATATGTATAAGTTTCACTAAATTTTTTAAATAAATAACTTCATTTATTTGTAACAATTATGCTATAACTTTTTAAACAAGTACTAATGGCTTACATATACTAAATATAAAAGTATATATTACTTTTTCTTTATTTTTTGAAATATAAAATAATAAAATAGTAATTTTATTTTAAAAATAATAAAATTAAGTTAGGTTAAGTTATTTAACTTCCTTCTCTTTTATCATTTACTAGCAAAGGTCAAGTTCGTTGCAAGAAAGATAGTTTTAGAATTAAGTAATGAACAATTTTTAACATGTGTAAGATATTCTATAACGATGAAAATTTTTCATTTTGGTTGACTAACACTTAGATCTTATTTTTTTGTTAAATCTTATTTTTTTGTGCTATTCTAGTCTTCAAAATGTTAATAACTTAGGAGGTAGATATTTGATATGCTATAATCTTAGCCTAATCACATATTATGATATCTTAGATGTTAGGATTATATGTTAATATTTAATATGAAATGTTATAATAAAATGACATCTAAGATATAACATCTTGGTATCATATCACAAGTAAAATTTTGTTATCTGATGACAACTAAATTATTTTGACATCTCATATCACAAGGTTGAATGAGATAATAACAATTATTAATTCTATTCTTATCCTTTTTTAATATTTTAAAAAAATTTATTTATAAAAATTTTTGCATGTAAGATATAAAAATTAAATTATTAAATAAATTGTATTGTATTAAATGAAGAACGAAAAATACATTATACATTAAATGTCTATTTTTTTTCAAAACTTCTTTTAATTTTATTTTCATTTAAAATTAAATAGTAAAAAATAATAAAAATTTTCAAAAATTAAATTATTTAAACTTACGAAGGTATATTTGAAATTTTAAGAATTAGATAACATTAATTAACTTACACCATACATTTATATTTTACATGATTGAAATATAAAGTACCACCAATCTATCATAATAAAAATGAGTATCATAGATATCATATGATATCTTATATTAAGCATCTCATCTTATATTATACAACATGTTATAATATATAAAATTACAATATATCAAATGATCCTTTGTATTAAGTTCTCAACAATGCTTTCTATTTTTACAATTTAGAATCTCGTTAAACCTTATTCACTAAATATATAAAAATGTAAAAATATAAAATTCTAGGTGACTCCTCCTCTTTGGAGAAAATTAAAGACATAGAGGGTATGTATTTATTAAAATTAAAGATAATTATATATATATATATATATATATATATATATTAACAATGGGTGCTAACTTTGAAGCGAAAATAAAATGATAATCTAATTATTGATCGGAATATCTCTAACTCTTACATAAACTAAAATTAGAAAGTACTACTTAAGATAAAATTAGATTGTATTAGGAACAATTTTATCTTTGTATAAGGTATATATGAATCAACATGATCATTATCATTCCTTCAAAAAATAAAACCCATTGATGTATGTATGTATAAATTCACTGATCTCCTATTTCAAAACAAACAGATACATGTAAAATATGTGCGTGAAATTAGAAAACGACAAGAATATGATTATAAGAAAAATTAACACAAAGATGATACCACAAAAAAAAAAAGGAAAGAAAGAAAAGAAACTTACTAGTGAGTGATTAAAAGAAAGAGCAAGAACTATTGTATGTAAAGGCTTTAAAGCATATATATTAGCATATGTTTTCACGTATAACATTTGTTTGCTTTCTCTCAAAACAATAAATAAATATGAAAGGATATGACTTTTAATATAAGAATTCACATTTTGAAAAGATACAAAATACATATGAAAATATATGAATTTTAAAAAAATTACATATAAAAGGACATGACTTTAAACATTAAAAATTATATTTTTTTAAATGAAAATATATGACTTTTAAAAAAATTACATATGAAAAGACGTAACTTTAAATATGAAAAGTACATATGAAAAGACATAACTTTAAACATAAAAGTTATTTTTTTGAATAAAAATATATAACTTTTAAAAAAATTACATATAAAAGAACATGATTCTTTAAATATGAAAAGTTATATTTTGAAAGGACAAAAAATATATATGAAAGGATATGATTTTAAGAACATATATTTGTATTTTAAGGGTATTTTAGGTATAATTTTTTTAAAAAAACCTCACTCTTATAATATAGTAGATTTTTAATTCTCACCTTACAACTTTCTCTCTCCTCTCTTTTCACAACATATATATATAATTATATTATATTGATATTTGATATAATTTATCTAAATTATAATAATTTTGGAACCTTTTCGTCATTAATCTTTATAATTATTATATCACATAAAATAAAATATTATTTTTGAAAAACATATATGTGAAGAGAGAGGAGAGAGAGAGAGTAAAGACAAGGATAAATTACCTTAAATGGTAAAATTGAAAAATTAAATTTTTTTCCATTATGTGAGAGTATCAATGAGTGACTTGTGTTGTTTCAAGAATTGAAGATTGTGATTCTTAATGCAAGTGAATTATGTGAGTTTAGTGTGATATATAGTTGTTCATATGATGTGAGTTGATCAAAGAATGCCTTGTTTTTATGATTGGATCTGAATTGTCGTGAAGACTTAGAAGTGGTGAGGATCAAGATATGAATTGTGATTGAAGGTACTAAGGATTGAGAATTATAAAGGATGGAGAAATAGATGTAGAGGAGGATGATATAGTATAAGGCATGGATGAATACTTGTGTTTCATTTGGAATGAAGAAGCAGCAAGTAAAGTAGGGAGAAATACAATGATTGGAAGAATAATAATATATAAGGTGCCAAATAGGAACACAGTCAAGGAAATGATTTGGAAGGGATGGAATACTCAGGAAGGTGTGGACATTAATGAAGTAAGAAGCAATGCATTAGGGATGGAATACTCAGGAAGGTGTGGACATTAATGAAGTAAGAAGCAATGCATTCATCTTTTCATTTGACAAAACAAAAAGACTATCATAAATTATTGAGGAATAGACTGTGGTTAATCTTAGGATATCTGCTAGTGATACAACCATAGAAATCATCAATTCCATTTAATGAGGTAGACCTAAGTTTAACCCGTATTGGATTCAAATCCATGGGATGCCATTGGGACGAATGAGTAAAGAGAATACTGCAATGTTGAGAGCTAAAGCTGGAAGTGTTTTAGCAATGGAAAATCCAACAATGGAAGCCAGGATAAGTAGAAGTTTCATTTGGGTAAAAGCTGCACTTGAAATAAGCCTCTAGCTGTGGTAACATAGATGATAGGGTCAAGAGCGAACAAAATCTAGATTAGTTTAAAATATGAAAAATTGTAACAATATTGCTTTTGTTGTGGTGTGCTTGGTCATGATACAAAAGTATGCTCAAATCAAAAAGAAAATGCAAGAGCAAAGAGAGTGAGAACAGATACAAACCTAGACTAGGTACATTGCCTACAGTAGAGCTAAGGGGTGTAATGTAAGTGACAGTAAATGAGCTAGAAGGAATGGAAGTGGATAAGAAAGGGAAAAAAGTGAAGAGGAGTGTAAGTATGAAGATGAGATGGGAAAGGGGAGTAGATACCTAGAGGATGGGAATAAAGAATGGAGGCAAGGGGTTATGGTAGGATGTGGAGTGGTCGAATGGCTAAAAGGTGGATATGAGGTGGATGGAAAAGAGAAGGGGACCATAGAGAATCATCATAGAAGAAGAGTATATGAGAAAGTAAGGTAATGGAGAATATTCACAAGGCCTTGAAGGTAAAGGATATGGGCGAGAATGAGGGGTACTAGAGTAGAAATTTCAATAAAATGGGGTAGAGGAAGAAAGAGGATGAAAAGGGAGAAGGGAGGATTATCAAGAAGGATAGAGGTAGGATTAAAGATGGGAGCCCGAGGGAGACAAAGTAACATAAAGAAATTATCCCTAATCTTTAGGGATATATAGTTGAAATACCATCAGAAGAAGAAGGTGGAGAAGATGACATTATGATTTCAAAATTAATTGATGAAAATTATCTTACAAGGAGTATGAAGAGGGTGGCAATTAAGAGGATTGTTGAACTGAATGAAAGTCTGCCAAAGGCAAAGAGAGTAAAGAAGGATCTTTTCCTTACGGAGAAGAGGAAGTATATGCAAGGTGAGGGTGAAAAAAAAAAGGGAACAATGTAAGAAAGAAAAGGGCAAGATAAGAAAGGAGAAAAAACTGCTATAATTAGTGGAGGTACCGATAGTGGAGGGAACATGGTGTAGAAGTAAAAGCATAGAGGATGATATCATGTTTAAGGTAGGGGTGGAGAGATTAAATGAGGTTGAAGGCTTATGTGGTTATCCTATAACCACCAAGGAGCTATGAGGCTATTATCTTAGAGTTATCTGGGTTTTGGGGTTTCCTTGGCAGTTATGAAGCTAAAAAGGATCTAAAAAAATTAAACCCTCAATTGTTTTTCTAATGGAGACAAAGATTAGGAGTCAAAAGACAAAGAGTTTAAGGAATAAGAGCATGTTTGGGTTTATAAATACACTGTATATTGTACCCACAAGTAGATTAGGGGGGTTGGCACATTATAGTGAAATGATGATGCGACTTAGAAGTTTATGACTAGCTAAAAAATGTTATACATGTCCTTGCGGATTCAAATAT
Organism: Senna siamea; assembly: GCA_031216115.1. Lineage (NCBI taxonomy): Eukaryota > Viridiplantae > Streptophyta > Magnoliopsida > Fabales > Fabaceae > Senna > Senna siamea. The sequence goes on along the minus strand of CM062355.1, from coordinate 16,242,387 downwards.
GCGTGAGGGTCATTGTTATTTGTCATTTTTATATGCTCCACTAAAGCATCACCGAAAAATAGAGGTATAGGAGAGACTAAGAATGAAGCCGATAGATGGTAGTACATGGTTATTTTTAGGGATTTTAATGACATCCTAAAAACTTCAAAAAAGTTGGGGGGTTTGATAAGATCATCAGTCTCATTAGTAGTTTTTTAGAGTTTGGTATTTGATTGTAACAAAATTAATAGAGTTTAAAAGCCCTAAATATACGTGGTTAAATATGCAACTTTGTAGTAATCTAATTATAGAGAGGCTTGATAAATGCTTTTGTAATTTGGAAGGAGAAGAGATTTATCCTAATACTTAAGTTTTTCATCTTGATCAAATAGGATCAAATCACTGCCTACTTACTGTTGATATAAATTAAAAAAAAAAATTAAAGATCAAGAGGTCATTTAAATTTAAAGCTAGTTGGGTAGAGCATCCTAAGTATAGGAAAATCATAAAATGCATTTGGAAAAAGTGATGGAGGAGAGGAATATTCAATTTCTATGTGTCAAGCGATGTAGTGGTATATTAAGAGAATAGATCTGAAAAACTTTTTGATATAATCAAAAAAAAATACAGGAGTTAACCAAAAAATCTACTGTGTGTAAAAAAGGGGTAATAACTGAGGAAAATATTAATGAGGTAAATGAGATAATAAGAGAGATAGAGGACACAAAATTTTTCCACCAATTAACAATTCAAAGAAGGCAGATTAATAGGGTATTAAGGTTGAAGGGTGATGATGGTGGATGGATAGAGGATAAAGAATAAATTAAGATATGCATTAAGAATTATTATGAGGGATTATTCAAATCCTTAGGCCGAAGTGACTTCTCAAAGGTCTTGGGATATGTAAAGAAATGTATCATAAATGAAGACAATGCAAGTTTGATGAGAAGGGTGTTGGTGGAGGAAATAAGAACATCAATTTTTAGCCTTAGAGTTATAAAGGCTTCGAGTCTTGATGGATTCTCAAGAAATTTTTTTAAAGCTGATTGATGCAGGTTAAGGATCAAGTAGAAAAGGCTTTGTTTGAGTTTATTCCTAAAGTAGATCAACCTAAAGCTATAAGTCTTTGTAACTTTTCCTATAATATCATATTGAAGATTATGGTAAATAGAGAGAGATTGATGCCAAGAATAGTTTCAAAGAACTAGAAATTTTTTTGTAAAGATAGGTTGATATAGGATAACATCGTCTTAACACATAAGACATGTCTTTTTTCTAAAGATAAATTTAATAGGAAGTAAGTATGAGATTGCCATGAAGATTGAAATGGAAAAGGAATACAATAGGGTGGAATAGGATTTCTAAGAGAGGTTCTTCTTAAGATTGGCTTTTGTGTTGGAATGGATGTAAAAAATAAAGAAGTATATCACAACAGTGAAGTATAATGTATTGGTTAATGGAAGGAAGATTACTTATTTCATCCCTGAAAGAGGAATATTGCAAGGGGATCCGTTATCTCCATACTTATTTATAATTGTAGCGAATGTTCTCTCGATTTTGGTAACAAAATTTACAAGTGATAAGGTGTTAAAGGGGGTAAAGTTGGTGCAAGCATGTCCTATTTTGACAAACTACTTTTTTTTAGCTGATGCACTATTTTTCCTATGAGCAAGTGTGGAGAATTGTAAGGTAATGGTACATATACTATTACAATATTGTATGGATTTAGGTCAAGCTACAAATCTTGTCTATTCTTTTCAAAGAATACACTTGTAATATGAAGTAAGATTTAAGTTATGTTTTGGTTATATCTAGTTTGGGTAACCATGCTATATATTTGGGATTTCCTACACTTTGGGAAAGATCTAAGGTCAAATCTGAACTTTTTGAAAAAAAATATGTTGACAAAAGTATAGGGATGGAAACAGGGGACCCTATCGCAAGTTGGGCAAAAGGTACTAATCAAGGTAGTAGATAATGTTGTGCCTGCGTTTCTAATGGGATTTTCAAGTTCCCAAAGGGGTTTTGAAAAAAGGTATATGTAATTATGACAAATTTTTGGAGGTGGAAAAAGGATAAGGAAGTAAGAATTCATTGGCAATCTTGGAAAAATCTCACAAGATCTAAAGTATAGGGTAGGATTGGCTTTAGAGACTTTGAATGTTTTAATTATGTGTTGTCGATTAAGCGCTCTTGAGGTTGATGTCTAACCTGATGAACTTTGGGCAAGGGTACTTAAAGGAATCTACTTTCCTAATTCAAATTTTTCGGAGGTAGGGTAAGAATATAGGGTATCTTGGGGTTAGTCTAGTCTGCTATATGGAAGGGATCTTCTAATGAACAGGGTTATGTTAGAGAATTAGAAATGGGAGGTCTTTTAGATATGAGGAGAGAGTTGGATTTCATATTTAATAGATAGAAGAATTATACTAATGATGCCGAATGAATATTTTGCATATCAAATAGTTTATACTAGTATAGCAGGGGGTCAATGGCAACTAGACGACATTAAGTAGTATTTGGTACAGGAGGAAATTTGTTCAATAGAAAAAATTCCAATCCCAGACAATTCAATTAAAGATAAAAGGGTTTGGGTTGTTACCAAACAAGGAGAGTATACTATGAAATCATGGTATCTCTTATGAAAAGCTTTGTAAAGGTGGTGATCCTAGTAAAAGCCTCTTATATATCTCTAAAAGACCTATGGAAAGAAATTTAGAGAATTAAAGCTAATGAAAAGGTGAAACACTTCATATAGAGGTTGTGTATGAATTCTTTACCTAAAAAAGGGAACTTGTATACTAGGAAGTGTGTTGCTAATCCAATATATCCTATATGTAAGAAAGAAACTGAGTCAATTGAGCACATAATTTTGTTTTGTGAATGGGTGGAAAAGGTATGGTTTCATAGCATATTGAATGTGAAATGGGATAAGGTAGTAGAGAAAAAAAATTTAAGGAATGATGGCATGATGTGCTAGTTAAAAATTCTAGCTTTGATGAATGGGTCATCTCTTAGATTACATATTTTTGTTAGTATATCTGGTAGGAGAGATGCACACAAATATTTCAAGGAGAAGAGGTTAATAGTTTAAGTGTAATGCTGAGAAGCTAGGTAATTGTAACAACCATATATTAATTAGCTTCAATTAATGGAAAGAACTTATAGTGCTTGCTTACTTACTAATTAATTTAATTAACTCAAGGAAAGAGAAAGGAAAGAGTAAATTATATAAAATGCATGTCTATATGAATCCCACGTGAATTGAAAGGGAAATTGCATGTGTGTGTGTGTGTTTTGCTTGCATTTTGTGAAAAGGGAGTAGGTGCAAAATTCTTTTGTGCCACATAAAAAAAAAAGGGAATTGGTTGCTTGCGAAGGTGGATAAACTAAACTTACAAGGAAGAGGAAAACCAAGTGTGCAAGCAAAGGCAAAATACACTTTATGCAACATGAATATATATATATATATATATATATAAATAGATAAGAAGGGGCATAAATTGTGGCAAGCAAACACACACCTATTCGGGAGGGAAAAGAAAAGGAAGAAGGAAGAGAGAAAAGATAAAGGGAAGAGAGGAAGGAGAGGCTTCACAAGAAGGGGAACAAGAGGGAATTCAAATTCCCTTTCATGCATGCCCCATATAACCTCACTTGAAAGAGAGATCAAGGAAGAAAAGAGCAAGGAAACAAGAAGTAGAAGGAAATCAAGGAGGAGCCAAGACCAATTCTTTTTAGCTCACCATCAAGGTAGGTTAGCAATTCCCTTGTCTTATTTCCATGGGTTAGCATATATATTCCATAATGTTGCTTCCATGAAACTAGAGTCACTTTCTCCATTCTTGATTAAGGAGGAAATTTGATATAGTATACATGATAAATTTAAGGGTTAGCTAAGTTAAATGGAATTAATAATGTAATTAGACATGGTTGTTTAATAAATAATTGCATGTGATTATGAAAGAAGATGGACTAGTTGATAAGGGAAACTTATTGCCATAAAAAAATCTAGTGTATACATTATTTAGGAGTTGTGAAAATTTTTATGCCAAGATAAATCCTAAGAAAAGTAGAAAAGATTGTAGTCATCATTAATATTTTTAAGGAAATTATATGTAATGATGAATCTTAAGGAAAAGTAGAAACTATGGTGTTCATTAATAATCTTTTTGGAAGGAAAGTTAGGAAAGAAATAATAATATATAATATTTCCATTAATAATAGTATTTTAGGTGAGAATGAATAAGAGATATTATGGCCATTAATACTGAAAATTAGGTAAGAATGCTTAGAAAATATTATGCTCATTAATGTCATCCTTAGAAGAAAATTTACACAAAAATAAGTAGCAAAGATTATATCCATAATTAATATTATAGAGGGAAATGTATGCAAGATTAAATTTTGGAAAAATAGAAAGTATTATATTCATAAATTAACATTATGAAGAGAGAATAGATTCAAAAAAAAAAAATGGGAGATATCATTCTTATGATTAATATTTTGAGAGGAAATCTCTTAAGAATAATTTCAAAGAAAAATAGGAGAATATTAAGTCCATAAACAATATTATGAATGAAAATTCTATGAAATATTAAATTTTAAGGAAATTAGAAATATGATGTCCATAAACAATATTATAGAAGGAAATTCATGTAGTATTAAATTCTAAAGAAAATAAAAAATATTATGTCCATAAATAAATTGAGATTTATGTAATATAACATTCCAAGGAAGATAGAAAAATATTATGTCCATAAATAATATTATGGATGGAAATTGACATAAGATTAAATTCTAAAGTAAAAATACAAAATCGTAGGGAGGTTTCGAATTTATTCAAAAGCTTTACAAAAAAGAAACCTTTCCTGGTTAATAAAAGGAAAAATATGGTGACACCATGCCTTGCGGGGTTTCGAGTGTACACCGGCGGCCTAGGGAGGCGTGGGCAAAGGTGCTCTATGCCCATGACCTAGCGTTTGCAATCGTACTGAGACAGTGACCGAGTGTCCATGTATTACGAGGTGTGGCCAGAGATGCTCCACACGAGTGGCCTAGAGAGGTGTGGTCGAAGGTGCTCCATACCCGTGATCTAGTGTCTCGAGGATTTTATGTATGTGGATCGAGGGTTCACAATTTACAAGGTGTGGCCAAAAGTGCTCTACACGGGCGGTCTGGCGAGGCGCGGCCGAAGGTGCTCTGTGCTTGAGACCCAGCGCTCGCAATCACGCTGTATACGGGGCCGAGTGTCCACGAATCTTGAGGTATTGCCGAAAGTGCTCTACACAGGTGACCTAGGGAGGCGTGGTCGAAGGTGCTCCACCCCTGTGGCCTAGTGTTCACACAATATGTATGTACGCACTGATGACTTCAAGATAATAAATCAGTACGCTTAAGAAAATACTGGCCATTTGAAAAGAACGTTTACTATTGCTAACCACTAAATTTATCATGAAATAATTACCTGCTTATTGATATATACTTTTCTCCTAAGTCAAGGATGCGGTCTGAACATTTTTGCTGCTTGTACCTTGATACATGTTAGTTTCTTTTAAAACTATGAATTGCTAAGCTACTGGGAAACTCGTGTTTCTCACACATGTGCTAATATGTATCAGATTCGGACGCGTAGCAAGGACTTATGGTAGCGGTATCTTTTGGTTAAGAAGTCTTTTGTAAGCCCCTATTCTTTTGGATCCTAAAAGTACTCGGATGAAAATAGGACATTTAAATTAACTGTATATATGAGTAGTTCGGGGAATACTGGGGAAAGCGGATATGTGAAGGACCGGTCTGGTACTATTTGGTTGGGGGGTCTGAGTGACAGGCCTATTGTCTCCTAACTTTCGCAGGACAGGTACTTCACATATCCGGGGATTGATACATTAGTTGTAATGAATATTTTTATTAAACATGTATTATTGATCCATGTGATAGACTGTATTTGCATCTTGTAGCGTAAAATTTTATTAATCCACTTTGCATGTGAGTTTTTTATTTTTATCTGAGCATAAAAGCTCCTGAACCTATTGCGTATGACATAATTCGATAGTTTAACTGCTCAGACAATAATTAAAAGGATAAGAATAATGTACCGAACCTATCTATTGCTATTGAAATGAACAACAAGACTAGATATGGGCGTTACAGTAATAGTGGGTAAATACTTGAAATCAAATAGTTTGGGAACAAAGGATGTGAAAATGTGAATAGAGTGGAATGTAGAAGAGTATGGAAGTTACATGAGAAGGGTATGTTGAAGATTAACTATGATGAATTATATTGCAGTAGCAAAATAAGGGCAGCTATAGGGGTGACTATGCAAAATAGGGAAGGGAAGGTTATAGATGGAAGATGTATGTGTTTAAAGGCTTGTTCAGCCCAAATGGCACTTAGAGAAGCATTGAAACTAGCTTAGGTTATGGGAATTAAAGATGTTAAAGTTGAATCAAATTGTATGAACCTGGTGGTGGTGGTGGTGAAGTAGATGGACATTGATTACGATTGAAGATGCTTTGCAATAATGGAATATGTGTTTAAGTAGTGGAAGAGACAAAATTATTCAAGGATCTACCACTCAAACCAACTTGCAAACAAGGCAACTGATTGGCTTGCCAAGGCAAGCATGAGTAGGATGTGCCCTTTGGTTTTCAAGATCATATATTAATGCATACAAAATAAAATATAAATTAAAAAAATTTAAAGAGAGTAAAAGACTGGGGAGTCAAAATATATCAGGAGACAGAGAAATTAAATAAATTTTAATTATTTTTAATTGTTTTAAAATATAAAATATTCTTTTGTATTTTATATTTGAAAAAAGAAATTTATCATGCACTTAATTAGTGCAAGCCAAGTTGCCAACCAATAGGGATGAGAATTTTTTTCAAAGATTTTGACATGTTCAAGTTCAATGAGAGTAATATTCATACTAAATCCAGACTTATTACATATATTATACATTAAAAGAATCACTAGAAAAATCTAATCCTCAACCCATCACATACATATAATTATCTGATTATATTTGATACTTTTGAGGATAGACTTGTTAAATTTTAATTTTAGTTACAAGTTTAGAGTTTACGTTATAGCAAAAGTTGTAAGACTTAATTTTGTTTTAGAATTTGGATAATAGTATGGTTATGAATTTTTTTATTTTATAATTTTATAGAAATAAATTTTATATAGACATGTTTTAAATAAATAAAAAATATTAGCTTTTTTAACTTTTTTTGGTAAATAAGTATGAGAATTTGAGAATTCAACAAGTCTAAAAATGAGTGTTATTCTGCTACCCGGTCAAATTTGGAGATGAAAAAAATAATTTTCTTTGAGTCTGAATTTGGAAACTATAGTTTTTTACTCATATCTTACCGTCATTCCTACCAACAACTAGTAACAAAGTGAGGTTAGATTCAAGATAATTTCATCATGAAATTGTTAAAAGACAATTAAAGAATTTTATTATTTTAAAATAAATATATACTATGTAAAATATTAATTTTATTAGTAAAAAATAAATTAAAAAAATTATTTAGATAAGGTTGTATCTAATCTCAAGAATATATACTGATCATAATTTTTAAAATTTTTAAAAAATAATAAATCTAATTTTAAATTTATTGCAATTTATTAAAAAATTTATTCTAACAATATATTCTACTCATTGTATTGAGAATCAGATCAAACTAGTCGATGAACTAGTTTGGTCAGTCTCATCCAATTGGTTGGATTATATTGTAGCTAACCGAACTGTAACTCAATTAACCTAGCCAATTCATTATTGAATCGGTCAATCGATTGGCTGATTAACCCAATTATTTTTTATTTGTCAAAATTTTGAAAACATGATATTGGCTGAATTCAAATGCTAAACAATGAGGATGTTGAGAGTTCATGATGCCACTGAACCAAAAGCTCCCCCTTAGTAGTATTAGGCATTTTATTTAATTTATTAGTTGAACAAATTCTTTAACAGTTTAATATAAATTTCAATAAAAAAAATATATGTTAAATTAATTATTATTAATTAATATGTATATATATAATTACTTTTGTTTGTTAAAATATTTAAAAAATGAGTAATTTATATGAGATTTATTTTTCTTAAATTAAGATTTGAGATATTTTTATAATAAATATTAATATAATCATTTTATTTTATAACTATTGAAAATGAATTTGAAATATAAAAAAACATAAATAATTTATTTTTTATTTTAATTGAAAGAGTGATGAATTATGTTCAAAGACTACGATTTCACTTAAAATCTAGAACTGAGAAAAAGACAAAGGTAAGAAGTCGCGAGAAGTCGTGAATCAATCAACTAACCATTCGATTATTGTAGATATCTTCCCCATTATTCACTGCAATAGCCATCTGCTTTTGTGTGCAATCAAACGCAAACCTGAACACCTTTTGCTAATAGCGTCTTCTCTTAGAAAATCATCTCCATACAATAAATATGAGATCAGGAAGAGAAATCCAGACCCAAAATCATGTGTCCTTTTAGTCATTGACATGCAAAACTACTTTTCTTCCATGGCCAAGCCAATCCTCTCTAATCTCTCCACCACAATCCGCCTCTGCCGACTCGCCTCCATCCCTGTCATCTTCACGCGCCACTGCCACAATTCACCTTCCGATTACGGCATGCTGTATGAGTGGCGGAACGGTGACATTATCTTGGACGGCACGCCGGAGGCGGAGCTCATTCCGGCACTCGATCGGAAGCCGGAGGACATGGTGGTGAAGAAGACCACGTACAGCGCGTTCAGGAACACGGGGCTGGAGGAGAAGCTATCGGAGATGGGGGTGAAGGAGGTGATAGTGACAGGGGTGATGACGAACCTGTGCTGCGAGACGACGGCACTGAGGCCTTTGTGAGAGGGTTTAGAGTCTTCTTCTCCGCAGATGCCACTGCCACGTGTGATTCAGAGCTCCATCAGGCCACTTTGAAGAACATGGCTTATGGGTTCGCCTACTTGCTAGATTGTCAGAGGCTTCAAGATGCTCTTCCTGTAAACTAAACCTTTAAATCTCTTTAATATTTCAGCGATAAAATTTCTGAATTATGTTCTGTTTTTTTTTTTAGAAATCGACAGTGCTAATTCAGTACTATCAGGCACAAACATAGACACCACACAGGATAAGACATGAAGGCGCACCCAATTCTTAAAATTCTAAGTCACAACACCACGTGTGTGTATGTGTGTGTATCAATATATATATATATATATATATAGTAATTCTAATGTTGAGTGAAAATTAAAGAGACAATTGAAGAGGGTATATATATATATATATATATATGTTTATTGGACAGACATGCTATTGGACACACACATATATATATACACTTTTTTGCTCTTTACTGTATCAATGCTATTCCTACCGAAAAGTAACATTGAAGAAATTCGAACAAATGAGCGAGAGAGAAAATGCAAATAGGCCTCTTTTAGTGTCGAGAATGAAAAGTTAGTTTTAGCAAATGAGGAAGGAAAAGGCAAATGTAGCGTACATTTGAGTATGAAGATGAGTTAGAGAGAAATTACACGTTTTATCTCTTTTGTTTACATTTTTTTTTCTAAACAAATTTAACTTATCGTATTTAATGTGTCAAAATCATGTCTGTGTTAAAATTGTGTTGAACCGTATTAAATGTGTTGCCAAATTAAAAAAATTATTATTTTTGGACATATCTAGACGCAAGTTAGTGTGTTGTGACGATGTTTGTGTTTAATACATGTTCGACACTCTAACAAATCAAATTGAAGAATTCATGCTTTCTAAATTTAATATTTTCTCATTTGAGAAATTTTTAGATATTTGCATATTCTACTAGGTACAATTTCTTGCACTATTTGCATATTGAACTGTCTAAATGTCTCTGTTTCAATCAAATTATAGTCCTCGACCCAATTCCCTAGTGTATTCTTGATTCTGTGAATTAAATTCTGCATTCTTCTCTTATTGACCAAGCTATGAAAATCTGAGGGACGATCTTTCTTGCACTATCTGCATGTTTTTCTTTTGGATTGATCATAACGGTAGTTACAAAAGCAGGGAGTGCATAGAATTAAGTATCATAGTACATTCATGAAACAGATTCCATATTAATCTAAATTGCTGCTGATTTGTCTCCATGTACGAGATCTCTGCTTCAAGGTTCTAAATTATGGTCGCGATTGCATTGCATTTATTGTGATTGTGGGTGTTGTGATGTGAACATTAGGATGCGGACGCTACGGCCGGAAATTTCTTATAGTTACACAAAATATTTTAAAAAATGTATATAATTGTCATAACTCTCAATTTTATTCTTTTAAAATCTCATCATTATTATTTTATATTATATTATATTCCAATTTTTTTTCTCTAAAATTTTCTCTAATTTGGAGATTTTTTTATAATTTCTCTTCAAATTGTGATTTCAACATTGTCTTTAAAAAAAAAGACTTCCTTTAAATTGTTGGTGTATATAAAATTTTTAGTTTTCCTCTTTTTTGAAAATTTCCCTCTTCCATGAACTTTTTAAAAATTTCTGCCCATCTCCCTTGTAAACTCTTCCTACTTCCCACTTCCAATATCTACTTGGTTTCTATTTTTATTTACATAATTCTAGAACTTGACAAATCCATCATAAGTCAATTCTACTCTTGAGTCTTAATAACAATTTAAACACTCTTTGCCTACCCAATACCCTTGTCCTTACCAAGCTTTCATTCTTATCCATGTACAGCTCCATTGTTGTAGAGATCATCACTCTTTTCTATAGTTTCATTGTACACTACCTTCCTCTCAATTTTCTTCTTGCCCCAATTTCTTATCCTTGTCATATTTTGATTTTCCATTTCTATATTCTTTTAATCTTTCATATTAGTTCATTCATTCTTCTTCCCCTGATGTTGTTGTAGCATATTGCATTTCACTGTGACTCCAATACAGCTTTGCTGCGGTTGCATCACCATTTTGGTGCAACTACATATAGTGATTCTCAGTCATCCCACAATTGTGACAATGACTGAAATGGAAAAATTGATAGCAAATTCTAAAGTGCAAATCCTGTGAAGTGTGTAAAGTGCAATTTTTGCAAGCAGGTTAATGTATAAAATGATAATTTATTTTGCATGTTAACCCGTTAACGATTTAAACAGGACACTTCACAGAATGGATGATTCGAAAAATCTAAATCCCGAAATATTGTAACTGCATCAGCAGATGCAGACCGCAATTTGGAACCCTGCTCTGCATTCAAACTTGAGACTAATACTTTTAGATCAGATATCAAAACTTCATATCTGCTCTGTGACTTGTAATCTAGTCCCTGAACCATCATGTAGCTGGGAATGGTGATCCTCACCTTTTGTGGCAAACTAACCTCTTCCATTTTAACCATTTTCCTTGTGAAGCTCAAAAGTGCCACTATTTTTTTGACAATCTTTCAAATAGTTCTTCCAAAATACCTTGATCCATAAACCATTATTTGTGAGAATACTGCATTGCTTCCAATTCCTTCTTTTTTTTCCTTATGAATACAATCAACCATTAATTAATTTTTAAAACTAAAAGGATGTTAAATATAATCTAAATTAATTATAATTTACTCTATAAACATCAATAGTTATAAGCAAAAATTGCACAAGCTCTCTCATACATCATAATTTTTCCATATCATGTCAGAAACTAGGTAAACCAGAAACAAGATTTGATAGAATTCAAGAGCCCTTCATAAATTAACCCCATCCTTTCACTTCCCTTGTGAGTTTGTGATTATTTCCATATCTGGAAGACCACAACAAACATCAAATCCCCACTACCATTAATTACTAGATTGGAAGCAAAGTGAGATTAAATTTTCACTTTGTCAATGATTCAAGCTCAAGGCTCAAACTCCTGGTTCTGGTATCCTTCCATGGCGTTACTGTTGTCGTAGGAGTGTGGATGGTTGGGGCCACCGAAGTAACCCATATTGTTCTCCTAAGTCTTAGATTTCGATCCTCTGGTTGAATCATCATAAAAGGTTGGGCTATACTTCTCAGAACTCACATCATAAAAGTATTTTCCACCTTCCATAAACCTTGCGTCACTCATCCCTTCCCTCTCACCATAGTTCCTGCTTCTGGCAGCATTATTGTTGTAGTAGTACCTATCATTGACGCCACTGTTGCTGTAGTAGTACTTCTGGTTGTTCTCCTTCTGATTTGACAGAGTTATACACTTGTGTGTACTTTGTGTTGCCCAATTCATTCTGGTTTTGCCCATAAGTATCCTTGTTGAAGTAGTTGTTGTTGTTGCTGCTAAAGTCATACTTGTTGTTTGGAAACTTGGTCATGTCTTCCTCTGACTCTGTCTCGTATGGCTGGTAAGTGGTGGTGGTGGGAGGGAACTGACTGGTCTCGGGGCCGTAGAGGCCATAGCTGTTATCAGTCTCAGGGATGAACTTTGGCTCTTGCTCTGGCTTGCTTACAGGTTCTTCTTTGTTGGCATGTGTGACTTTGCTGAAGAACTGACTGTCTCTGGCATGAATTCGCAGAGACAAGGAAAGGGTCGTGAAGAAGAGAAAAGAGATGATGTTTGAGAAGAAAGCCATAGATGAAAGAGAAAGACGATAGGAAAGATGGTCTGGACTCTGGACTGTGTAATGTGGTGATGAGTTGCCGTGAGTCTAATTAAGTACCCTTATATACAATAGAAGACCTAGAAAAACACAAACTTTATTTTCGTCTCTTCTTTTAATATATCCACTCATTAGGTGCAAATGGGGTGGAGGAGTTGTGATGATTGTAATGGGTCCTTTCCTCCTTCATGTAATTCTTTGTTTATCATATTAAATTTTTTTTGTCAGGACACCGAACATTTCTTTAGGAAAAATATCATTATAATTAATTGCTGACCTCTTTTGATAAAAGAAAAAAAAATCCATTGAAAGGGATGATCAGGATAGAATAGTATAATTTCCATACTGGGATTGGAATTTAAACGAGTAATAAAATTAATTTTTATAATTTTTAAATTTTCAAACTCATTTATATAAAAATTTAAAATTATTTTTTTTTTGAAATTATAATTTATTTACATATAAATTTATAAAAAAAAAGACATACAAATTACAACAATTATATTATATAAACTTTAAATATATAATTAATATAAAGTCTTAACAAGTTTATTTTTACAAAATTATCAAATATAATAATTTATAAAATTATATTAAAGTAAAAACATTTTATTGATGAGATTGAAATAAATAACATAAATTATATATATATTTTTAATAAAATAAAATAAATATATAATATAAAAATAATATTTAAATAATTTATATAAAACGAGTACAGGTTTGAGTTAAATATTATTTTTCTTAAACTTAGATCTAAATTCACTTTTTTAATACGAGGATTAAAGCCTAAAATGTAAATAGAAAAATAAAAGCACAATAAAATTTTATAATATTGAAAAAAAAACAAAATAGAATTTTATGCAAGTAATTAACCAAATAAAACAAATGAATTTGTGAATATAAACTTGCTAGATTAAAAGACAAAATAAAGGGCTACTCACCCTCTTGCAATTCGTTTTGCATAATGTAATATGCTTTTCAGAGGAGTGAAATCTCAGGGGAAAAAAGGTATATGTAATTATGGAAAATTTTTGGTGGTGGAAAAAGGATGAGGAAGTAAGAATTTATTGACAATCTTGAAAAAATCTCACAAGATCTAGAGAAGAGAGTAGGATTGGCTTTAGAGATTTCGAATGTTTTAATTATGTGTTGTTGGCTAAGCACTCTTGAGGTTGATGTCTAACCTAATGAACTTTGGGCAAGGGTACTTAAAGGAATCTACTTTCCTAATTCAAATTTTTTAGAGGTAGGAAAAGAATCTAGGGCGTCTTAGGGTTGGTTTAGTCTACTATATGGAAGAAATCTTTTAGTGAAGGGGGTTATGTTAGAGAATTAGAAATGAGAGATCTGTTAAGATCTGGGGAGATCTAGAGTTGGATTCTATATTTAATAGATAGAAGAATTAAATTAATGAAGCTGAATGAAGATTTTGCATATCAAATAGTTTATACTAGTATAGCAAGGGGTCAATGGCAACTAGACGACATTAATCAGTATTTGGTGCAACAGAAAATTTGTTCAATAGAAAAAATTCCAATCCGAGGTAATTCAATTGAAGATAAAAGGGTTTGGGTTTTTACCAGACAAGGGGAGTATACTATGAAATCAAGGTATCTCTTGTGAAAAGTTTTGTGAAGGTGGTGATCCTAGTAAAAGCCTCTTAAATTTAGTGCAATTTATTAAAAAATTTATCACAATAATATATTCTAGTCATTTTATTGAGAATCAGACCAAAGTCACCAATGAATCAATCTATTTAATCTTATGCAATCATTTGGATCATATTGTAACCAACCCAACTGTAACTCAATTGACCTAGCCAATTCATTATCGAATTGATCAATCGATTGGCCGATTAAATCAATTATTTTTTATTTGTCAAAATTTTGAAAACATGATATTGGCTAAATTCAAATGCTAGATGTAACACCCCATATTCTGCAAGTACATTTAAAATTTATAAATTAACCAAATAAATTGTTATAAACTATGCCCGATTACATGTGTGATCTAATACTTAAAATAAATAATTGAAAGGGGTGACGTAGAATAAATATCGAGGTGCTTGAGTTAAATTTCCTTTCTTTTAAAAAAATTAACTAGCCAAATGAGATTACATAGGAAATGAATTAGGATGCAATGCCTTAGTAGGAAGCCAAGCATGTGAATATATTTCCAAATTAATAGAAAAGAAAATAATAATAAGCCAAAGAAATGGCATAAATACACATGGATGCACGTGGAATCCATTGCCAATTTAATTCCTCAAGTGATTTAGAGTAACCAAGTCAGCATGTCATAAGAAAATCAAATATACATTTAGTGGAGATGGAAAACACACACACTTATATATATATATAATACAATCAGGTGAAAAGAAATTGGATAAACATGCACGGAAGCCAAGAACTAAGAAAAGAGAAAATTTGAATTAATGAACATGGCATAAGTGTATAAGAGAGAGAGGAGGGTGTGCACCAACCCACTTTGTCCCCTCTTGTCACGTTGCATGAAGGAGTCAAAGTAACCAAGGGATAAATGTGAGAAGCTAGCATGCATTAGGGGGTATTGTACGTCCATGCGTGTGAGAAGAAGGTAGCGTGACTCTCTTCCCTTCCTACATTCCAGCTAGCCGAGTGAGAGTGGGTGAATTGCAAGCAAAGAGGTTGGTACATTATCTCCATGTGTGGCTAAGGGAAAATTCTAATAAAGGATGGAAATAGTGGCAGCCTCTCTTTTATCGGATGGACATAAGACGCAAGGGAATGGACATTGAAATGCTTACGCAAGCACGACATGGTAAGTGAGGAAGGAGTAAGGAGTACGTGAATTCTCTTGTCCTCTTGTTGTCATGATCAAGTGAAAAGGCAAAAGCTTGCACGAAAGGGAAGTGCACCTAATGTCTATATGAGGTTGCAACATGAGGTGAGAAGGGAAGAGAAAACACCAAAAGAAAATAATAGAAGAAAAGAGGGAGGGAAGCATTGGAACGAAGAGTAAGGAAGAAAGAGCAGCTCCACAATAGAGGAAAAATTTGTAACCACATTCGGTCAAGGGAAAGGGAGTGGGTTAGCCAAGGAAGAAAGGAGCCAAAGAGCAAAAGCAAGGGAATACCGGAAGAAACTCAAAGACTATTCACGTTGGCTTCATTTTAGGTAGGTTATCCATTAAATTTCTCTTTGTTCCATGTGTTAACCATGCAATTTATGTCTAAAGTTTAAGTTTTCCATGGAGTTTGGGAGATCCTTACATCCTTGATTTAAATGGTATATTGGTGGCTAGCATGAATGAGTGATAAATAGTTAATGAATGAAATGACATGAGAACCTTGTGAACTATGGGTTAGGATTTTCAAGTCTTGATAGTTATGCACCATGAAGATAAATTCAAAATAAGGGAAATCCAACTTGATGACTCAAAAAAAAAAAAAAGAGAGAAGAAAATTTTAGGGCATTACTCATACTTATAAGAAAAAAAAAATGTATGTTGGAGTAGTTTGTCCCAAGAAAGAAAAACCTTATATAGTTAACCTTTAGGAAGAATTATAGTAGAAATTATATTCTAAAGGAAAGGAAATCTTAGCATTATAAATAATCCTTTTTAGAAAGGAGTATGGTAAAACTAATCTTCTAAAGGAAAGGAAATTTTAGGATAATAATTAACTATTCTGAGAAAAGAATTAAAGCAGAAATTATGTTCTAAAGGAAAGGAAATCTTAGTGTCATAATTAATCATTTTTAGAAAGAATTATGGTAAAATTGATCTTTTAAAGGAGAGGAAAGTTTAGTGTGATGATTAACTATTTTTAGAAAAGAATTATAGTAGAAATCATATTCTAAGGGAAAAGGAAATCTTAGTGTCATTTTTAGAAAGGAATTATGGTGGAATTAATTTCTAGAAAAAGGGAAACTAACATTACTTCTAAGAAGTATTTTAGTGGAATCAAGTTTCCAAAGGAAAAGCAATTTGAATGGCAATAGTCCTTACTTTTAGGAAGGAATGGTATTGCAAATTTTAGTTCCAAGAAAGAAAAATCATATTGTAAATTATTAGAAAGAAAACCCCACTTGGGAATTGACTTTGAAGAAAAAGAATTGGAAGGGGATTATTAGATCTCACACTAGCCATTATTCCCAAGAAAAACGAAAACTTTGCCTTAAAGGTTGACTTTCCTATAGAAAGTAGACACTTCCACTAATCCATGATGAACAACGACTTAGTCTTGAATTCAATAACAATTCTCCTAACCATGACGATATGAAATTCCTAAAAAAAAAAAAAAAGGTTACTCTTAAGGGTCAATAGAGAATGTTGGAAAGGGGGAGGGGCCATGCCCAGGACTTGATGCCCATGATAACCTGATACATGTGGCCAGTGTCCACGCATCAGGAAGTGTGGCCAAAGGTGCTCTACACGGGTGACCTAGTGAGGGTGGCCGAAGGTGCTCCATACCAATGATCTAGTTTCCAGACAACCTGGTCTACGCGGCCGAGTGTCCGCGAATCATGAAGTGTGGCCGAAGGTGCTCCACACGGGTATCCTAGTGAGGGGTGGCCGAAGGTGCTCCACCCCAGTGATCTAGTGTACGAGAGTCTGCATATCACGAGGTGTGGCCGAAGATGCTCCACACGAGTGACCTAGGGAGACGTGGCCAAAGGTGCTCCACGCCGTGACCTAGGGTCTGTATATTATCCAAGAACGTTCGTCCAAATCGATGACAGTTAAGAACGTAAAGTTATACCACTCTAGTAAACCCGCAAGAACTCATGTTACCCTGTAAGAACGCATATCCCTTAAAATAGAGTCATTCTTATTTTGTTAACTGTTATTACTATCATACATTACTAGTCTGTCATTACATGTGAAAATCCTTACCTTTTTATGTCAAGGATGAAGACTAAAGGATTTGGTGCTTGCACCCTGGTTCATATTAGTTGATTTTAAACTTTAATGGTTAAACTACTAGGAAACGTGTGTTTCTCACCCACGTGCTAATATGTATCAGATCCGGACGCTTAGCAGGGACGCGTAGTAGTAGTATTTTTTTTTATTGAGTGAATATTTTTGTAAGTTCCATTTGGTGACCCTAGCAGTACTCAGATTTGACTAGGACAATGAGTTTTGCTGTATATACGAGTGGTTCTGGGAATACCAGAGAAGACGGATATGTGAAGAACCTGTTCGTTATCATGTGATGCGAGAGTTTGAGTGGCAAGCTTGTTGTCTCCTGACTTTCGCAGGACTGGTACTTCACATATCCTGGGACTGATACATTAGTTGTATTGAATATTTTTATTAAAGATGTATTATTTGACCCATATGAAAGATTGTATTTGCATCGTGTAGCGTAGACTTCTATTATTTCACTGTGCGTGTGATTTTTTATCTTTATCTGAGCATAAGGATTCCAAACCTATTGCGTATGATATAATTCAATGGTTTGACTGCTCAAACAATAATTAAAAGAATAAGAATAATGTACCAAATCTATCTAATGATAACATATTGAATAACAAGACTAGATTGGGGCATTACACTAGACAATGAGAATGTAGAGAGTTGATGATGCCACTCAACCAAAAGCTCCCCTAGTATTAGGCATTTTATTTAATTTATTAGTTAAACAAATTCTTTAACAGTTTAATATAATTTTTAATAAAAAAATATTTATTAAATTAATTATCATTATTTAATATATATGTAATTACTTTTATTTATTAAAATATTTTTAAAAATGTATAATTTATATGAGATTTATTTTTCTTAAATTAAGATTTGAGATATTTTTATAATAAATATTAATATAATCATTTTATTTTATAACTATTGAAAGAGAATTTGAAATATAAAAAAGTCTAAATAATTTATTTTTTATTTTAATTGAAAGAGTGATGAATTCGGTTGAAAGACTATGATTTCACTTAAAATCTAGAACTGAGAAAAAGACAAAGGTAAGAAGTCGCGAGAAGTCGCGAATCAATCAACCAACCATTCGATTGTTGTAGATATCTTCCCCATTATTCACTGTAATAGCCATCTGCTTTTGTGTGCAATCAAACGCAAACCTAAACACCTTTTGCTAATGGCGTCTTCTATTACAAAATCATCTCCATACAATAAATATGAGATCAGGAAGAGAAATCCAGACCCAAAATCATGTGTCCTTTTAGTCATTGACATGCAAAACTACTTTTCTTCCATGGCCAAGCCAATCCTCTCTAATCTCTCCACCACAATCCGCCTCTGCCGACTCGCCTCCATCCCTGTCATCTTCACGCGCCACTGCCACAATTCACCTTCCGATTACGGCATGCTGGATGAGTGGTGGAACGGTGACATTATCTTGGACGGCACGCCGGAGGCGGAGCTCATTCCGGCACTCGATCGGAAGCCGGAGGACATGGTGGTGAAGAAGACCACGTACAGCGCGTTCAGGAACACGGGGCTGGAGGAGAAGCTATCGGAGATGGGGGTGAAGGAGGTGATAGTGACAGGGGTGATGACGAACCTGTGCTGCGAGACGACGGCGCGTGAGGCCTTTGTGAGAGGGTTTAGAGTCTTCTTCTCCGCAGATGCCACTGCCACGTGTGATTCAGAGCTCCATCAGGCCACTTTGAAGAACATGGCTTATGGGTTCGCCTACTTGCTAGATTGTCAGAGGCTTCAAGATGCTCTTCCTGTAAACTAAACCTTTAAATCTCTTTAATATTTCAGCGATAAAATTTCTGAATTATGTTCTGTTTTTTGTTTAGAAATCGAAAGTGATTCTTAAAATTCTAATTCTAAGTGTGTGTGTGTGTGTGTGTTTTGAGCAAAAAGTTAAAGAGGGATATATATATATATATATATATCTGTGTGTGTGTATAGATATGCTATGAGCAAAAATTAAAGCGGGATATATATTTATATATTTATATATATATCTCTGTGTGTCTGTATAGATATGCTATTGGACACGCACACCCGCGCACTAGTAATTCTAATGTTGAGCAAAAATTAAAGAGGGATATATATATATATATATATATATCTGTGTGTGTGTGTAGATATGCTATTGGGGACACACACACACATATAAATCTACACTTTTTTGCTCTTTACTGTATCAATGTTATTCCTACGGAAAAGTAACATTGAAGAAATTCGAACAAATGAGCAAGAGAGAAAATGCAAATAGGTCTGTTTTAGTGTCGAGAATGAAAAGTTAGTTTTAGCGAATGAGGAAAGAAAAGGCAAATGTAGCGGACAATTGAGTACGAAGATGAGTTAGATAGAAAATACACGTTTTATCTCTTTTATTTATGTATTTTTTTAATATTTAACTTATCGTATTTAATATGTCAAAGTTATGCCTCGAATTAAAATTATGTCCAACATGTTAAATGTGTGGCCAACTTAAAAAAATTATTATTTTTATTTAGACTTGTACAAACGCATGTTAGTGTATTGTGACAATGTTTGTGTCTAACACATATCCGACGCTCTAACACGCCAAATTGAAGAATTCATGCTTTCTAAATTTAATATTTTCTCATTTGAGAAATTTTTAGATATTTGCATATTCTACTAGGTACAATTTCTTGCACTATTTGCATATTGTACTGTCTAAATGTCTCTGTGTCAATCAAATTATAGTCCTCGACCCAATTCCCTAGTGTATTCTTGATTCTGTGAATTAAATTCTGCATTCTTCTCTTATTGACCGAGCTATGAAAATCTGAGGGACGATCTTTCTTGCACTATCTGCATGTTTTTCTTTTTGATTGATCATAACGGTAGTTACAAAAGCAGGGAGTGCATAGAATTAAGTATCATAGTACATTCATGAAACAGATTCCATATTAATCTAAATTGCTGCTGATTTGTCTTCATGTACGAGATCTCTGCTTCAAGGTTCTAAATTATGGTCGCGATTGCATTGCATTTATTGTGATTGTGGGTGTTGTGATGTGAACATTAGGATGCGAACGCTACTGCCGGAAATTTCTTAAAAGTCGCAAAAAATATTTTAAAAAATGTATATAATTGTCATAACTCTCAATTTTATTCTTTTAAAATCTCATCATTATGATATTATATTATATTCCAATTTGTTTTTTCTAAAATTTTCTCTAATTTGGAGATTTTTTTTTTTATAATTTCTCTTCAAATCGTGATTTCAACATTGTCATTGAAAAAAAAAAAGACTTCCTTTAAATTGTTAGTGTATATAAAATTTCTAGCTTTCCTCTTTTTTGAAAATTTCCCTCCTCCATGAACTTCTTAAAAATTTCTGCCCATCTCCCTGTAAACTCTTCCTACTTCCCATTTCCAATATCTAGTTGGTTTTTATTTTTATTTACATAATTCTAGAACTTGACAAATCCATCATAAGTCATTTCTACTCTTTAGTCTTAATAACAATTTAAACACTCTTTGCCTACCCAATACCCTTGTCCTTACCAAGCTTTCATTCTTATCCATGTACAGCTCCATTGTTGTAGAGATCATCACTCTTTTCTATAGTTTCATTGTACACTACCTTCCTCTCAATTTTCTTCTTGCCCCAATTTCTTATCCTTGTCATATTTTGATTTTCCATTTCTATATTTCTTTTAATCTTTCATATTAGTTCATTCATTCTTCTTCCCCTGACGTTGTTGTAGCATATTGCATTTCACTGTGACTCCAATACAGCTTTGCTGCGGTTGCATCACCATTTTGGTGCAACTACATATAGTGATTCTCAGTCATCCCACAATTGTGACAATGACTGAAATGGAAAAATTGATAGCAAATATTCTGAAGTGCACATCCTGTGAAGTGTGTAAAGTGTAATTTTTTGCTAGCAGGTTAATGTATAAAATGATAATTTATTTTGCATGTTAACCCGTTAACGATTTAAACAGGACACTTCACTGAATGGATAACTTGAAAAATCTAAATCCCGAAATATTGTAACTGCATCAGCGGATGCAGACCGCAATTTGGAACTCTGCATTCAAACTTGAGACTAATACTTTTAGATCAGATGTCAAAAATTCATATCTGCTCTGTGACTTGTAATCCAGTCCTTGAACTATCATGTAGTTGGGAATGGTGATCCTCACCTTTTGTGGCAAACTAACCTCTTCCATTTTAACCAATTTTCTTGTGAAGCTCAAAAGTGCCACTTTTTTTTTTACAATCTTTCAAATAGTTCTTCCAAAATACCTTGATCCATAAACCATTATTTGTGAGAATACTGCATTGCCGCCAATTCCGTCTTTTTTTTTCCTTATGAATACAATCAACCACTAATTAATTTTTAAAATTAAAAGGATGTTAAATATAATCTAAATTAAATATAATTTACTCTATAATAGTTATAAGCAAAAATTGCACAAGCTCTCTCATACATCATAATTTTTCCATATCATGTCAGAAACTAGGTAAACCAGAAACAAGATTTGATAGAATTCAAGAACCCTTCATAAATTAACCCCATCCTTTCACTTCCCTTGTGAATTTGTGATTATTTCCATATCTGGAAGACCACAACAAACATCAAATCCCCACTACCATTAATTACTAGATTGGAAGCGAGTGAGATTAAATTTTCACTTTGTCAATGATTCAAGCTCAAGGCTCAAACTCCTGGTTCTGGTATCCTTCCATGGCGTTACTGTTGTCATAGGAGTGTGGATGGTTGGGGCCACCAAAGTAACCCATATTGTTCTCCCGAGTCTTAGATTTCGATACTCTGGTTGAATCATCATAAAAGGTTGGGTTATACTTCTCAGAACTCACATCATAAAAGTATTTTCCACCTTCCATAAACCTTGTGTCACTCATCCCTTCCTTCTCACCATAGTTCCTGCTTCTAGCAGCATTATTGTTGTAGTAGTACCTATCATTGACGCCATTGTTGCTGTAGTAGTACTTCTGGCTGTTCTCCTTCTGATTTGACAGAGAGTTATACACTTGTGTGTACTTTGTGTTGCCCAACTCATTCTGGGTTTGCCCATAAGTATCCTTGTTGAAGTAGTTGTCGTTGTTGCTGCTAAAGTCATACTTGTTGTTTGGAAACTTGGTCACGTCTTCCTCTGACTCTGTCTTGTATGGCTGGTAAGTGGTGGTGGTGGGAGGGAACTGACTGGTCTCGTGGCCGTAGAGGCCATAGCTGTTATCAGTCTCAGGGATGAACATTGGCTCTTGCTCTGGCTTGCTTACAGGTTCTTCTTTGTTGGCATGTGTGACTTTGCTGAAGAACTTACTGTCTCTGGCATGAATTCGCAGAGACAAGGAAAGGGTCGTGAAGAATAGAAAAGAGATGATGTTTGAGAAGAAAGCCATAGATGAAAGAGAAAGACGATAAGAAAGATGGTCTGGACTCTGGACTGTGTAATGTGGTGATGAGTTGCCGTGTGAGTCTAATTAAGTACCCTTATATACAATGGAAGACCAAGAAAAACAACCTTTATTTTCGTCTCTTCTTTTAATATATCCACTCATTAGGTGCAAATGGGGTGGAGGAGTTGTGATGATTGTAATGGGTCCTTTCCTCCTTCATGTAATTCTTTGTTAATCATATTATATTTTTTTTCGTCAGGACACTGAACATTTCTTTAGGAAAAATATCATTATAATTAATTGTTGATCTCTTTTGATAAAAGAAAAAAAAATCCATTGAAAGGGATGACCACGATAGAATATTATAATTTTCATACTCGGATTGGAATTTAATCGAATAGTAAAATTAATTTTTATAATTTTCAAATTTTTAAACTCATTTATCCAAAAATTTAAAAATTATTTTTTTAAAATTATAATTTCTATATATAAATTTATATAAAAAAATATAAATTATAATAATTATATTATATAAATTTTAAATATATAATTAATATAAAGTCTTAATAAATTTATTCTTACAAAATTATTAAATATAATAATTTATAAATTTATATTAAAGTTAAAATATTTTATATACTTTTTAATAAAATAAATTAAATATATATAATATAAAAAAATATTTAAAAAATTTATATAAAATGAATGCGATCTGAGTTGAGTATTACTTTTTTTAGAGCTTGATCCAAATTTACTTTTTTTCTGGCAGCCTAACATGTAAATAGAAAAATAAAAGCATAATAGAATTTTGTAATATTGAAAAAACAAACAATATAGAATTTTATGCAAGTAATTAACCAAATAAAACAAATGAATTTGTGAATATAAACTTGCTAGATTAAAAGACAGAACAAAGGGCTACTCACCCTCTTGTAATTCGTTTCGCATAATGTAATATGTTTTTTAGAGGAGTGAAATCTTAGGGGAAAAAGAAAAGTATACTAATTTGACTCTACAAAAGAGAGCTGTAGTATTCTCTTTCATATATACTTCGTAGCTTCTAAGCAACGCATTGCAGGTGGAGGGTTAATTAAATGCCGAAACATTCACATTTTAGCCTTTTGGAGACACAATAATCATACCCCCCTTAACGGTGCCAAAGAAAATCCCGAGGTGGATTACAAATTTACAATGCCCTCTTAAAAAAATCCAGTTGGTATAATTGATCAAGACCTGAGAATGTCCTTAAATGGTGGGGTATATGATGGTTAAAGATTTTTTTATTGAAGACAATTTTTTCAGACACTGTTAAATATTGAAATGTAAATATTTGTCTCAGTATAAGTTTAAATTTTAATTTGTTGTGATGTGAAAAATTAGACTCTTCCCTTAAATTCAACCCCTAGGTGGAAATGAGAACAAGAGAAATCTAAGTTGGCCGTGTAATTATGCGTTGATTGAGTTGTGGGACATGATAATGGCATTTAGTGCGCTCACAGCAAGTGCCCTCTATGCCTTGTCGAGAATATGGAATGCAGCTGCCCATCGTTAAGAAGTCAAAGTCATGTACTTTAATTTAATTCACAATTGAGATAAATCTTGAAATTTTAGGCAGTAAAGTGGCTTCTTTTCCTTATAAATAATAATTAAAGCCTAAAATACAATTTATCTCTTAAATTTAAAGATTTGTACACTTCATCCTCTTCAACTTTAAAATATGACTAAAGATCTCTTAAATATATATATATATATATATTTTAACAAACCCTCGATATTAATTTTGTTAGTTAAAACCTTAACTTCTGTTATCTCAGCAGTCAAAACAAAATG
This sequence comes from Senna siamea, assembly GCA_031216115.1. Classification (NCBI taxonomy): domain Eukaryota; kingdom Viridiplantae; phylum Streptophyta; class Magnoliopsida; order Fabales; family Fabaceae; genus Senna; species Senna siamea. The sequence continues at coordinate 16,217,638 of CM062355.1, read as the reverse complement.
CCAACTCAACGAAATAAAATGATAATAATAATAATAAAGAACATCAAAGGATATAATCGATATCTTGCTTCATTTTAATCTGATTATATTCTGTGTTGTCATTTATATATGATTATTATTTTGTTTCGTTGAGTTGGCATTTTTTTTTATTAGCTATTAGAATAAAGGAAGTTAAGATTTTAACTAATAAAATTAATATTTGAGCTTAAAAGAGCCTTTTGTCACATTTTAAAGTTAAAGAAAGTAAAGTGCGTAGACTCTAAATTCAATGGGATAAGTTACATTTTGGCCATAATTAATTAAATTGATAAGTTTCCTAAATAAATTAGTCAACATTTTACTTCCCTAAATACTCTAAGTTGGTTTCTTTTCTAATATTTTAATTAAACTTTTCCAATGTTAATAGATATGACGAAGCTCCCAGTTTTTTCCTTTTTCCTTTTTATTTTAATAGACCTTTGTCATTAGAAATGACGAACGTCTTCTCTCTATATGTATAATCTAACACAATTCTCCCACAGATAGGGCGCAACACTTTTTTATATTTATAAAATTTTTATATTTAGACGAACATCTTCTCTCTATATGTATAATCTAACACAATTCTCCCACAGATAGGGCGCAACACTTTTTTATATTTATAAAACTTTTATATTTAAAATATATAAATAACAAAAAATTATATATAATGGTTCCCCACGTGCCATAATTCATCCTTATAATTTTTCTTTGTGATTGTTGGGGCACGTTATTATTGTTGAAGCTCTTGTTCTTCTTCTTCGTTATCAATTGTTGAGTCTATTTACACGAGAGTTGATGAATTATTTAGTTCAATACCAATCAAGTGGCTAATATGAAGGAATGGGTTAACTTGTTGTGAGAAATCCTTGATTTAGTTCCCGTGTGATTTCTTCAGTAAATAGTGAAGTGAATGACTCAAACCCACTTAATGGGTGTGATGGCACTGGCTACAAAAATTAGACTCAAGAACCTCAAATGGCATGTATGGTTAACTTGGGTTGTGGTAAGAAGGTCTAGCTTTCCCAAAGCTTGTAAATGGAAGCATTGGAATAGAATATGACAAATCATCATCACCAAAGCCTACATGCGGTGGCATTGGATACATGAAGATGAAGAGAGAACTCCTAATGGCATAGACGAACATACACTGCACTTGTACTTGCATCATGTTCAATTCATTTTCATTATTGTCATCATCATCTCTAATAGGATCCCTAACAGTCATAAATCCATGAGCTCCCTTCTTAGTCTGCCTAAAGGAATTTTTTGTTGAGATAAACGTTGTTCTCTTAAGGAGTAGGCTCACTAAGCATATGATCACTTTGCTCCCCAAAGCATGAAGCATATTTCTATAACCCTCACTTATAGCCCATACATACTCTATTTTGTAACTAAATTGATATGGAGTTTGAAAGTCCTAAATATACGTGGTCAAATATGCAACTTGGTAGTAATCTAATTATGGAGAGGCTTGATAGATGCTTTTGTAATCTGGAAGGAGAAGAGATTTATCCTAATGCTCAAGTTTGTCATCTTGATCAAATAGGATCAGATTACTGCCCACTTATTGTTGATATAAATTAAAAAAATTTGAAGATCAAGAGGTCCTTTAAATTTGAACCTAGTTGGGTAGAGCATCCTAAGTATAGAAAAATCATAAAAATGCATTTGGAAAAAGTGATGGAGCAGAGGAAAATTCAATTTCTATGTGTCAACCGATGTAGTGGTATACTAAGAGAATAGAGCTAAAAAGCTTTTTGAAATAATCAAAAAGCAATACAGGAGTTAACCAGAAAACCTACTGTGTGTAGACAAGGGGTAATAACTAAGGAAAATATTAAGGAGATAAATGAGATAATAAGAGAGATAGAGGACACAAAATTTTTTCACCAATTAATAATTCAAAGAAGGCAGATTAATAGGGTATTAAGGTTGAAGGGTGATGATGGTGGATGGATAGAGGATGGGGAATAAATTAGGATATGCATTAAGAATTATTATAAGGGATTATTCAAATCCTTGGGGTGAAGTGACTTCTCAAAGGTCTTGGGATATGTAAAGAAAAGTATCACAAATGAAGACAATGCAAATTTGATGAGAAGGGTGTTGGTGGAGGAAATAAGAACATCGATTTTTAGCCTGGGAGTTATGAAGGCTCCGAGTCTTGATGGATTCTCAAGAAATTTTTTTAAAAGCTGATTGATGTAGGTTAAGGATCAAGTATAAAAGGCTTTGTTTGAGTTTTTCAATGAGGATGGGAATATAAAGGAGATCAATGAAAAAAATATTGTGTTTATTCCTAAAATAGATCAACCTGAAGCTATAAGTCTTTGTAACTTTGGCTATAATATCATATTGAAGATTATGGTAAATAGAATGAAGAGATTGATGCCGAGAATAGTTTCAGAGAATTAGAAAACATTTTTTAAAAATAGGTTGATATAGGATAACATCATCTTAACACTTGAGACATGTCTTTTTTCTGAAGATAAATTCAACAGGTAGTAAGTATGAGATTGCCATGAAGATTGAAATGGAAAAGGAATAAGATAGGGTGGAATGGGATTTTCTAAGAGAGGTTTTTCTTAAGATTGGCTTTTGTGTTGGAATGGATGTAAAAAATAAAGAAGTATGTCGTAACAATGAAGTATAATGTGTTGGTTAATGGAAAGAAGATTACTTATTTCATCCCTGAAAGAGGAAATATTGCAAGGGGATTCGTTATCTCCATACTTATTTATAATTGTAGTGAATGTCCTCTCGACTATGGTAACAAAATATGCAGGTGATGGGGTGTTAAAGGGGGTAAAGTTGGTGCGAGCATGTTCTGTTTTGAAAAATTGCTTTTTTTCAGATGATGCACTATTTTTCCTACAAGCAAATGTGGAGAATTGTAAGGTAATGGTGCATACACTATTACAGTATTGTATGGATTTAGGTCAAGCTACAAATCTAGACAAATCTTATTTGTTCTTTTCAAAGAACACACTTGTAATATGAAGCAAGATTTAAGTGATGTTTTGGTTATATCTAGTTTGGGTAACCATGCTGTATATTTAGGATTTCCTACGCTTTGGGAAAGATCTAAGGTGTCAGATTTGAACTTTGTGAAATAAAAGATGTTGAGAAAAGTACAAGGATGGAAATAGGGGACCCTATCGCAAGTTGGGCAAAAGGTACTAATCAAGGTAGTAGCTAATGTTATGCTTGCATTTCTAATGGGATTTTCAAGTTCCCAAGCGGGTTTTGAAAAAAGGTATATGTAACTATGGCAAATTTTTGGTGGTGGATAGGATTGGCTTTAAAGACTTTGAATGTTTTAATTATTTGTTGTTGGCTAAGCGTTCTTGAGGTTAATGTCTAACCTGATGAACTTTGGGCAAGGGTACATAAAGGAATCTACCTTCCTAATTCAAATTTTTTGGAGGTAAGGAAAGAATCTAGGACATCTTGGGATTGGTCTAGTCTGCTATATGGAAGGGATCTTCTAGTGAAGGGGGTTATTTTGGAGAATTAGAAATGAGAGGTTGGTTAAGATCTGGGGAGAGAGTTGGATTCCATATCTAATTGATAGAATAATTATATTAATGATACCGAATGAAGATTTTGCATATCAAATAGTTTATACTACTATAGCAGGGGGTCAATGGCAACTAGACGACATTAAGTAGTATTAGGCGCAGGAGGAAATTTGTTCAATAGAAAAAATTCCAATCCCAGACAATTTAATTGAAGATAAAAGGGTTTGGGTTCTTACCAAAAAAGGGGAGTATACTATGAAATCAAAGTATCTCTTGTGAAAAGCTTTGTGAAGGTGGTGATCCCAGTAAAAGCCTCTTCTTCTTATATATCTCCAAAAGACCTGTGGAAAGAAATTTAGAGGATTCGAGCTAATGAAAAGGTGAAACACTTCATATAAAGGTTGTGTATGAATTCTTTACCTAAAAAAGGGAAGTTGTATACTAGGAAGTGCGTAGCTAATCCAATCTATCTAATATGTAAGAAAGAAACCAAGTCAGTTGAGCACATAATTCTGTTTTATGAATGGGTGGATAAGGTATGGTGTCGTAGCATATTGAATGTGAAATATGATAGGGTAACAGAGAAAAAAAATTGAGGAATGGTGGCATGATGTGCTAGTCAAAAATTCTAGCTTTGATGAATGGGTCATCTCTTAGGATTACATATTTTTGTTAGTATATGTGGAAGGAGAGATGCACACAAATATTTCAAGGAGAAGAGGTTAATTAGTATAAGTACAATGCTGAGAAGCTAGGTAGTAGTGGGTAAATACTAGAAATCAAATAGTTTAGGAACCAAGGAGTGTGAAAATGTGAATAGAGTGGAATGTAGAAGAGTATGGAAGTTATATGAGAAGGGTATGTTGAAGATTAACTGTGATGAATCATATTGTAGTAGCAAAATAGGGGCGGTTGTAGGGGTGACTTTGCAAAATAGGGAAGGGAAGGTTATGGAAGGAAGATGTATGTGTTTAAAGGCTTGTTCAACCCAACTGGCACTTAGAGAAGCATTGAAACTAGCTTAGGTTATGGGGATTGAAGATGTTGAAGTTGAATCAAATTGTATGAACCTGGTGGTGGTGGTGGTGGTGGTGAAGCAAATGACATTGATTACGATTGAAGATGCTCTGCAATAATGGAAGATGTGTTGAAGGAGTGGAAGAGATTGAAGAATTCAAGGATCTACCACTCAAACCAACTTGCAAACAAGGCAACTGATTGGCTTGCCAAGGCAACCGTGAGTAGGATGTACCCTTTGATTTTCAAGATCATATATTAATGCATACTAAATAAAATATAAATTAAAAAAACGTAAAGAGAGGAAAAGAGTGGGGAGTCAAAATATATTAGGAGACAGAGAAATTAAATAAATTTTAATTATTTTAAAATATAAAATATTCTTTTGTATTTTATATTTAAAAATAAAAAATTTAGCATACAGTTAATTAGTGCATGCCAAGTTGCCAACCAACAGGAATGAGAATTTTTTTCAAGGATTTTGACATGTTCAAGTTATGAGAGTAATATTCATACTAAATCCATACTTATTACATATATTATACATTAAAAGAATCACTAGAAAAATCTAATCCTCAACCCATCACATACATATAATTATCTAGTTGTATTTGATATTTCTGAGGATAGACTTGTTAAATTTTAATTTTAATTGTAAGTTTAAAGTTTACGTTATAGCAAAAGTTGTAAGACTTAATTATGTTTTAGAATATGGATAATAGTATGGTTATGAATTTTTTTATTTTGTAATTTTATAAAAATAGATTTTATATAGATATGTTTTAAATAAATAAAAAATATTAGCTTTTTTAACTTGTTTTGGTATATAGGTATGAAAATTTGAGAATTCAATTGGTCTGAAAACGAGTATTATCTTGCTACCTGCTTGAACTTGGAGATGTAAAAAATAATTTTCTGAGTCTAAATTTGGGAACTATAATTTTTTATTCATATCTTACCGTCAATATTCCTGCCAACTATTAGTAACAAAGTGAGGTTAGATTCAAGATAATTTCATCATGAAATTGTTAAAAGACAATTAAAGAATTTTATTATTTTAAAATAAATATATACTATGTAAAATATTAATTTTATTAATAAAAAATAAATTAAAAAAATATTTCCATAGGGTTGTATCTAATCTCAAGAATATTGAACATAATTTTTAAAATTTTTTAAAAATAATAAATCTAATTTTAAATTTAGTGCAATTTATTAAAAACTTTATCTCAACAATATATTCTACCCATTGGATTGGGAACCAGACCAATTAAATTAGCCGATGAGCAATCTGATTCAATTAGTTGGACCATATTGTAGCCAACCCAACTGTAACTCAATTGACCTAGCTAGTTTATTTTTGAATCAATGAATCAATTGACCGATTAACCGAATTAGGTTTTATTTGTCAAAATTTTGAAAACGTGATATTGGCTGAATTCAAATGCTAGACAATGAGGATCTTGACAGTTGATGATGCCACTGAACCAAAAGCTCCCCATTAGTAGTACTAGGCATTTTATTTAATTTATTAGTTGAACAAATTCTTTAACAGTTTAATAAAAATTTCAATAAAAAACTATATATTAAATTAATTATTAATATTTAATATTTATAATTACTTTTGTTTATTAAAATATTTTAAAAAATATATAATTTATATGAGATTTATTTTTCTTAAATTAAGATTTGAGATATTTTTATAATAAATATTAATATAATCATTTTATTTTATAACTATTAAAAAAGAATTTGAAATATAAAAAAAATTTAAATAATTTATTTTTTATTTTAATTGAAAGAGTGATGAATTAGGTTCAAAGACTATGATTTCACTTAAAATCTAGAACTGAGAAAAAGACAAAGGTAAGAAGTCGCGAGAAGTCGCGGATCAATCAACCAACCATTCGATTGTTGTAGATATCTTCCCCATTATTCACTGCAATAGCCATATGCTTTTGTGTGCAATCAAACGCAAACCTGAACACCTTTTGCTAATGGCGTCTTCTCTTAGAAAATCATCTCCATACAATGAATATGAGATCAGGAAGAGAAATCCAGACCCAAAATCATGTGTCCTTTTAGTCATTGACATGCAAAACTACTTTTCTTCCATGGCCAAGCCAATCCTCTCTAATCTCTCCACCACAATCCGCCTCTGCCGACTGGCCTCCATCCCTGTCATCTTCACGCGCCACTGCCACAATTCACCTTCCGATTACGGCGTGCTGGATGAGTGGTGGAACGGTGACATTATCCTGGACGGCACGCCGGAGGCGGAGCTCATTCCGGCACTCGATCGGAAGCCGGAGGACATGGTGGTGAAGAAGACCACGTACAGCGCGTTCAGGAACACGGGGCTGGAGGAGAAGCTATCGGAGATGGGGGTGAAGGAGGTGATAGTGACAGGGGTGATGACGAACTTGTGCTGCGAGACGACGGCGCGTGAGGCCTTTGTGAGAGGGTTTAGAGTCTTCTTCTCCGCAGATGCCACTGCCACGTGTGATTCAGAGCTCCATCAGGCCACTTTGAAGAACTTGGCTTATAGGTTCGCCTACCTGCTAGATTGTCAGAGGCTTCAAGATGCTCTTCCTGTAAACTAAACTTTTCAATCTCTTTAATATTTCAGCGATAAAATTTCTGAATTATGTTCTGTTTTTTTTTTTTAGAAATCGAAAGTGCTAATTCAGTACTATCAGGCACAAACATAGACACCACACAGGATAAGACATGAAGGCACACCAAGATCTTAAAATTTTAAGTCGGAACACCACGTGTGTATATAATTTGTTTCTAGCAGTAATTTTTTTTGCTATTAAAATTTTTTTACAAATAATTATTTTGAGTTAATTATTTAAATAAAAATTATAACAATAATAATATTTGTTATAATAATATTAAAATATATTTTAATAACGAAAAAAATTATTATTAAAAAAGTCAAGTAAGCGTTAAATAAAAAATTATGGTCATATTTTGTCAGTATTTTTTAATATTTAATGATAATTTTTTTTGTTGTTAAAATTTATTGTAACAAAAAGTATTGTTATTATAATATTTTTAAAATTAATTATTTAAATAAAATTTATAGCAGCAGTAATATTTATTGTAATAATATAAAAATAATTTTAGTAGCAAAAAAAATAGTCGTTAAAAATGTCAAACAGGTCCAAGCAAAAAAACCGCCAAATAGAAGATTCAAAATTTTTATATATATATATATATATATAGTAATTCTAATGTTGAGCAAAAATTAAAGAATGAGACAAGTGAAGAGATTACTGTATCAATGTTATTCCTACCGAAAAGTAACATTGAAGAAATTCGAACAGATGAGCGAGAGAGAAAATGCAAATAGGTCTCTTTTAGTGTTGAGAATGAAAAGTAAGTTTTAGCTAATGAGGAAAGAAAAGGCAAATGTAGCATACATTTGAGTATGAAGATGACTTAGAGAGAAAATACACGATTTATCTCTTTTGTTTGCTTTTTTCTCAAAAAAAATTTAACTTATTGTATTTAATTTGTGTTAAAGTCATGTTATGTTGTATTAAAATTGTGTTAAATTGTATTAAATATGTGGTTAAATTAAAAAAATTATTTTTTTATTTAAACATGTACAAATGCATGTTAGTGTGTCGTGACAATGTTTATGTGTAACACATGTTTGATATTTTAAGACGTCAACAAATTGAAGTATTCTTGCTTTCTAAATTTAATAATTTCTCATTTGAGAAATTTTTAGATATTTGCATATTCTACTAGGTACAATTTCCTGCACTATTTGCATATTGTATTGTCTAAATGTCTGTTTCAATCAAATTATAGTCCTCGACCCATTTCCCTTGTGTATTCTTGATTCTATGAATTAAATTCGCGTCCGGATCTTCTGCCTTAAGTTCTTTGTAGTTACTCTGTCATACTTTTTATCGGTGGTTTTTTTCGTTGCTAACGTTTTTGCAACGAATATTATTGTTGCTATAACTTTTTTTAATCAATGATTTAAACTAAAGTTATAGCAGCAGTAATATCCGTTGCAATAATATTCAACCACACTTTAGCAACGAAAAAAACTGCCGCTAAAAAGCATGGCAGAGAAACTGCAGAGAACTTAAGGCAGAGGATCCAAAGTCATTAAATTCTGCATTCTTCTCTTATTGACCAAGCTATGAAAATCCGAGGGACGACCTTTCTTGCACTATCTGCATTCTTTTTGATTTATCATAACAGTAGTTACAAAAGCAGGGAGTGCATAGAATTAAGTGTCATATTACATTTATGAAACAGATTCCATATTAATCTAAATTGCTGCTGATTTGTCTCCATGTACGAGATCTCTGCTTCAAAGTTCTAAATTATTGTCGCGATTGCATTGCATTTATTGTGATTGTGGGTGTTGTGATGTGAACATTAGGATGCGGACGCTACGGCCGGAAATTTCTTAAAGTTGCACAAAATATTTTAAAAAACGTAAATAATGTCATAACTCTCAATTTTATTATTTTAAAATCTAATCATTATTATTTTATATTATATTATATTCCAATTTGTTTTCTCTAAAATTTTATCTAATTTGGAGATTTTTTTTATAATTTCTCTTCAAATCGTGATTTCAACCTTGTCATTAAAAAAAAAAAAAAGACTTCCTTTAATTTGTTAGTGTATATAAAATTTTTAGTTTTCCTCTTTTTTGAAAATTTCCCTCCTCCATAAACTTTTTAAAAATTTCTGCCCATATCCCTTGTAAACTCTTCCTACTTCCCACTCCCAATATCTAGTTGGTTTCTATTTTTATTTACATAATTCTAGAACTTGACAAATCCATCATAAGTCATTTCTACTCGAGTCTTAATAACAATTTAAACACTCTTTGCCTACCCAATACCCTTGTCCTTACCAAGCTTTCATTCTTCTCCATGTACAGCTCCATTGTTGTAGAGATCATCACTCTTTTCTATAGTTTCATTGTACACTACCTTCCTCTCAATTTTCTTCTTGCCCCAATTTCTTATGCTTGTCATATTTTGATTTTCCATTTCTATATTTCTTTTAATCTTTCATATTAGTTCATTCATTCTTCTTCCCCTGATGTTGTTGTAGCATATTGCATTTCATTGTGACTCCAATACAGCTTTGTTGCGGTTGCATCACCATTTTGATGCAACAACATATTGTAATTCTCAGTCATCCCACAATTGTGACAATGACTGAAATGGAAAAATTGATAGCACATATTCTGAAGTGCACATCCTGTGAAGTGTGTAAAGTGTAATTTTTTGCTAGCAGGTGAATGTATAAAATGATGATTTATTTTGCATGTTAACCCACTAACGATTTAAACAGGACACTTCACAGAATGTATAACTTGAAAAATCTAAATCCCGAAATATTGTAACTGCATCAGCAGATGCAAACCGCAATTTGGAACCCTGCTCTGCATTCAAACTTGAGACTAATACTTTTAGATCAGATGTCAAAACTTCATATCTGCTCTGTGACTTGTAACCTAGTCCTTGAACCATCATGTAGTTGGGGATGGTGATCCTCACCTTTTGTGGCAAACTAACCTCTTCCATTTTAACCATTTTCCTTGTGAAGCTCAAAAGTGCGACTATTTTTTTGACAATCTTTCAAATAGTTCTTCCAAAATACCTTGATCCATAAACCATTATTTGTGAGAATACTGCATTGCTGCCAATTCCGTCCTTTTTTTCCTTATGAATACAATCAACCACTAATTAATTTTTAAAACTAAAAGGATGTTAAATATAATCTAAATTAAATATAATTTACTCTATGAACATTAATAGTTATAAACAAAAATTGCACAAGCTCTCTCATATATCATAATTTTTCCATATCATGTCAGAAACTAGGTAAACCAGAAACAAGATTTGATAGAATTCAAGAACCCTTCATAAATTAACCCAATCCTTTCACTTCCCTTGTGAATTTGTGATTATTTCCATATCTGGAAGACCACAACAAACATCAAATCCCCACTACCATTAATTACTAGATTGGAAGCAAAGTGAAATTAAATTTTCACTTTGTCAATGATTCAAGCTCAAGGCTCAAACTCCTGGTTCTGGTATCCTTCCATGGCGTTACTGTTGTCATAGGAGTGTGGATAGTTAGGGCCACCAAAGTAACCCATATTCTCCCAAGTCTTAGATTTCGATCCTCTGGTTGAATCATCATAAAAGGTTGGGTTATACTTCTCTGAACCCACATCATAAAAGTATTTTCCATCTTCCATAAACCTTGTGTCACTCATCCCTTCCCTCTCACCATAGTTCCTGCTTCTGGCAGCATTATTGTTGTAGTAGTACCTATCATTGACGCCACTGTTGCTGTAGTAGTACTTCTGGTTGTTCTCCTTCTGATTTGACGGAGAGTTATACACTTGCGTGTACTTTGTGTTGCCCAATTCATTCTGGTTTTGCCCATAAGTATCCTTGTTGAAGTAGTTGTTGTTGCTGCTGCTAAACTCATACTTGTTGTTTGGAAACTTGGTCATGTCTTCCTCTGACTCTGTCTTGTATGGCTGGTAAGTGGTGGTGGTGGGAGGGAACTGACTGGTCTCGTGGCCGTAGAGGCCATAGCTGTTATCAGTCTCAGGGATGAACATTGGCTCTTGCTCTGGCTTGCTTACAGGTTCTTCTTTGTTGGCATGTGTGACTTTGCTGAAGAACTGACTATCTCTGGCATGAATTCGCAGAGACAAGGAAAGGGTCGTGAAGAAGAGAAAAGAGATGATGTTTGAGAAGAAAGCCATAGATGAAAGAGAAAGACGATAGGAAAGATGGTCTGGACTCTGGACTGTGTAATGTAGTGATGAGTTGCCGTGTGAGTCTAATTAAGTACCCTTATATACAATGGAAGACCTAGAAAAACACAAGTACCCTTATATACAGTGGAAGACCTAGAAAAACACAACCTTTATCTTCGTCTCTTCTTTTAATATATCCACTCATTAGGTGCAAATGGGGTGGAGGAGTTGTGATGATTGTAACGGGTCCTTTCCTCCTTCATGTAATTCTTTGTTACTCATATTATATATATTTTTTTGTCAGGACACTGAACATTTCTTTAGGAAAAATATCATTATAATTAATTGCTGATCTCTTTTGATAGAAGAAAAAAAATCCAATATTAATAGATATGACGAAGCTCCCAGGTTTTTCCTTTTTTCTTTTTATTTTAATAGACCTTTGTCATTAGAAATGACGAACTTCCTCCCTCTATATGTATAATCTAACACAATTCTCCCATAGATATGGCGCAACACTTTTTTATATTTATAAAATTTTTATATTTAAAATATATAAATAACAAAAAATTATATATAATGGTTTCCCGCGTGCCATAATTCATCCTTATAATTTTTCTTTTTGATTGTTGGAGCACGTTATTATTGTTGAAGCTCTTACTCTTCTTCTTTGTTATTAATTGTTGAGTCTATTTACGCGAGAGTTGATGAATTATTTAGTTCAATACCAAGTGGCTAATATGAAGGAATGGGTTGACTTGTTGTGAGAAATCCTTGATTTAGTTCCCGTGTGATTTCTTCAGTAAATAGTGAAGTGAATGACTTAAACCCACTTAATGGTTGTGATGGCATTGGCTACAAAAATTGGACTCAAGAACCTCAAATGGCATGTATGGTTAACTAGGGTTGTACTAAGAAGGTCTAGCTTTCCCAAAGCTTGTAAATGGAAGCATTGGAATAGAATATGACAAACCATCATCACCAAAGCCTACATGCGGTGGCATTGGATACATGAAGATGAAGAGAGAACTCCTAATGGCATAGAAGAACATACACTGCACTTGTACTTGCATCATGTTCAATTCATTTTCATTATTATCATCGTCATCATCTGTAATATAATCCCTAACAATCATAAATCCATTAGCCCCTTTCTTAGTCTACCTAAAGGAATTTTTTGTCGAGATAAACGGTGTTCCCTTAAGGAGCAGGCTCACTAAGCATATGATCACTTTGCTCTCCAAAGCATGAAGCATATTTCTATAACCCTCACTTATAGCCGGAACATAATCTAATTATAGTTGATCTATATTCAATGTCACCAAATCTTAAGCTACATCAACCAGTAGAGAAGATAGTAATATTTAAATTAGAATGAATTATTTAAGAAAGAGAAACAATGGTAATAATTATTTTAAAAACATACCACATAACCAGCAAAACCACTTGTAGGATGAATCCATCACCTCGTATGTCTCCAATATCATTTCATGTATTCAGAGTTACATTCGAGAAGACTTGTAGAATGGGAATCATGAGTAACTCAAGCATCCAAGCTATCCAAATTTCAATAAAATATTCAGGCTAAAATGCATAGAACCCTCTTGAATTTTAGGGTGTTTGCACATGACCTTCAAAAGGTGCTAGAAGATCCCTTTAAACTTTCTATTTTATGTAAATAACAACATCTATTAAGTTTTTCATCCATTTTTTAGCTGTGAGATGTGCCACATTAGCAATTAAAAGGCCATGTAAGATTTTCATCTGATGTGGACCTTGGGACATTTTTGTCATTAAACATTTTCACACTTATCTCAATTCACTCTTCAATTTTCTTGCTTACTTTCTTGCATATTTTCTTGAGAAAAAAACATCCTAAAAAAATATCAATGTCCACCCCACATTCTTGGATTTCTTTGACCAATCCATATTGCACTCTTGGCGGTGATGATGATGAGTCGTGGGATTACTTGCAGAACAACCAACACTGTGCTTATCACATTCAATTCAAGTCTCTTCTCCATCACATCTTTTACCACTGGCCAACGAGACTTTGTTGGGTGGTGCAGCACAAGGTTTGGTGGTGAGGTTGGGTTAAGTTTAGTGAGTTAGACTCATTAATTAGGTGAAAGCTCATATGGTTCACAGTGAAAGTTTAGGAAATATGAGCACCTTGTCATTGGATGGAAGAGAGAAACAAGAGGAGAAGGAGGTTGTCATCTCTGCTTCAGAAAGCAATATCACTAATGCGAGTGGAAACAAAGAGGAAAAGGGGTTTGTGATTTATTGGGGTGTTGAACGCACTAAGATCACCAAACTTGATGGCACATAATTGAGTGGAATTACTTTAAGGCATGCCATTTAATTTCTTAATTTGGTTTCTCTTCCATTTTCATTATTTAGAGTTTGTAATTATGTATATTAATGGGAGATTTGTTTTTATTGATGGATTTGGATAATATTGTCGATAATTCGAAGGAGGAGGCAGAGGAAGAGTTTAAATTGGAGGACAAAATCGACCGTGTGGCTGACCTATTTATTAGGAGATTTTGCAGGCAAATGATTCTGCAGAAGAAATAGTATATCAAAGGGCACCAAGAGGATATGCTAAATAAAAGTCGGGAGAAATGAATAAAGTAAGTGGAAGTATTGGAAGTGATGTTGTAATGAATATAAATGTTAACTCTTTAACTCTATTGAGTGAAGCTACATGGGTGTTTGAATTTCAAATGGAGTGAGTTAGAGATGAAGAGTGAAGTGAGATGAGGATATAAAAGTTAAATGATAAAAATTCTCCTAGGTCCACGTTAGATAAAAATTTTACTTGGCCTTGTAATTGCTAACTTGTCATCTCTCAATTAAAAATTGGACAAAAAACTTGATCGATGTTGTTATTTACACAAAATAGAAAGTTTATGGGGGTCTTGTGTCAACTTTTGAAGTTTAGGGAGATCATATGCAAACATCTTAAGTTTAAGGGGATTCTGTGCATTTTGGCCAAATATTTATGATATTGAATCCAATTTTTGCAAGTCCTCTCGATGAGGTCTAGAGTAGGTAATGTTTCAAGATTAATTGGCATTTAAAGTATTGGATGTTGTAAATCTTATTGGTGAAGAAAGCGATCAAATTAGTGTCATTCAATTATATTGAAACAAATAACAAGCATCTCAGCAAGCTGTACACCTCTCCTTATGAAAAAATAATCTAGAATCAATTGACACACATCTTAAGTAGCATATAGACTAAAAATTTCACACCAAGGCACACAATTATTATACCTAAGCGCAAACATGATAAAAGTGTAGCAATGTAATTTCATCCTTCATTTTTCAGCTGTTATAAAAGGATTTTTTTGTGGGTTTCAAAAAGGAATGGAATTTTAAAAAAGGAGAGGCACAAAAGGAAGGAGAAATACTAAGGAAAACAGAGACCTAAGATGGATTTAATCAAAAGATTAAAGACAGAAAGCTGAAAAAAGCTTTAAAAATAGAGTTTCTTCTTTCTTTTTCCTCTTTACTTTTGATTTTGCTATGTTTTCTAGATTGAGATTGTTGATTCTTGTAAATATGTTAAGCAAGAATCTCTTCTCCATAGGATTACAGTTTCTTAGCATGTAAATTGTGCATATTGCTACTCTCTCTTCTTTAATTTATTGTTAATGAGTGCAATCAGCTTGGTTTTCATTGTGCCCTTTCTTTTTCTTGATCACCAATTAGGATAAATTAGAAGAATTTGAGTTATTCTTGGGAAAGATGCTTGAATTTGGTCTTAGGGCTGAGTATTACTTATTCATGATTAATTATTTACTGAATTAACTTAGTTTACCCAAAGGATAGACATATAACAAAGGGTCTTATGGAGTAGTAATGATGCACAACAGTAAGCTCATAATCCTTTACAAATTCTAAATGGACCAATCACAAGAGCTAGAGCTAGAAGGATTGAAATACTTTGAATGAGCTTGTGCAAGAAACTTGGACAAATCAAATAGCAATTAGGCCATTCAACAAGGTAGAGGACGTCACTCATTTAATATGGGCTAAAAGTGAGGTTGAAAATCATATTTAAGCTTGAAGACTTCAAATTAAAGAGCTTAAGCTAAGTACTACACATTTGGAGTCTCTTTTAGGCCTAATTGATCACATTTTGGGCTTAACATGTTAATTATAATTTTTTGGGATGTATCTCTTAAAATACATTGTGCTCTTCTCTTTTGGAGGCAGATTGAAATTTTAATCAAAAGTTGTGTTCTTACACACCAAACTTGAGAATGGATTCTCTCTATGGTTTTCATTGAACCAACAGACTTATCAAGGTTTAATCATCTGTGTGGTGTCTTCCAAAACTTCAGGTGTTTGTTCGTTCGATTTCAAGGGTTTAAGTGGATCACCAGACCTTTGTTTAGCTTTCTTGGAGTGTGTATATTCAATTAGGTTGCAGGTTCATGGGATCTACTCCTAGTGGGTTCACATAATTAGCCAATCTTAACGTATTTATTTAATAAGGTTTCCATAGGAATATAGGGAATTGAATTAGAGAAATAGTATTTACGAGAAATTGGAAGATTTTTAATAAGGAATATAGAGGCTAAAGGTTAATTCTTGAACACTGAATTAGAAAAAGATGAGTAGTTGTATCACAATTGAAATGTTAAGTTGGACTATAATCCTAGGGGCCTTAATTCCATTTAGTTTCTTATTTCTAACATTGTGTTTGAAAATTTTAATCATATATAGTTTCTTTTTGTTAAAATTGAATTCAATTTGTGACTTAGATAGGGTAACGTTGGTGATTTGTGAAATTTGTAATGAAATTTTCCTAAGGACAATACTGTTACTCATCATTGTATTAGTTGTTAATGGTGTACACTTGCACCGTATCACCTTGCACACAACACTTGGTTCATCATATTGTGAGAGACTAGCCCATTTTGTTAAAACTCACACCAGTGGGTGGGATGTGGATAATCTGAACTCACATATTGGCATTGACTTTTGGTTGAGAATTGGGAGATTGACTAGCTCTAAGGATTTCCACTTGGTTAATTGTGATTTAAAAGTGTGGGTTTTCATTTTTTTTATTTTTTCCTATTTAATTATCCTTAAACTATTGCATTTTAGTGCATGTGATTGCAACCTAGTGCCTTAGCACATATTTTTGACACCCAAAACAAATATCTAGTGTAATAAACCGAATTAAAAATAAATTAAATTGGATGAAATAAATTAAATTTTTGTTGGCATTGATTTAAGAAAATTTTCCTAAGCTTACAGTTTAAATTTAAGATTTTTTTGGAATTAAATTTTATCTAACAGAGAGAATTTTATCTATTTTTAGAAATTTAACAAATATTTTTAGAAGGATTAAAATTCTCAAAATATTTCTAAATCCCTTCTATATGGGCATATATTCTTGCCTAAATCGAAGAATGCATCCGAAATTTAGCCCAGGTAAAGTGGAAAAAGATCAAAATGCCACTGGAGGCCACAAAATGCTAAAATTTCTCTTATTCCTCCCATTTTCCCTCTCTCTCACACAAATTCTCTCTCTTTTTCCTCTCACCGCGTAGCTCCTTTGTCCATCATCGAACCACCACCCATTATCGTCTGCACCACGTCACACCACCGTCGAAGTGTGCAGCTTGTAGTTGTCAAGCTCTAGCTGCCATTCCCGGCCTTCGACGGACGTTACAGCCACCGAAAATAGCATCTTTTCCATCCGGTGTATCTTCTTCATTCGGCTGAAAAATGACATCGTCCGACCACACCACTACCACCAATAGCTAGCCTAAGCTTCTTGCTTCCTCCGCCAGCTGCTAGCTGGCGAGAATCACTGCCACGTGCCGTGAACGGAGGAGAAATAGTTTCAGACCACTGTCGCATTTTAGCCAAAAAATTGTAGTTAAACCTTCATTTTTCACCGAACCAACCCCAGATCTGGCATCCTCGAGCTGCGGGCTACATTTTAGAGTATTTTTCGATGCCCGTCGTTGTGCGCCATCGCCGAAGTTGCTGGAAAGTAGTAGGAATCAAATTTTGAGCTTTTGAAACCTCTGGTATAATTTAAAATACTCAAATTTAATGATTTCCTGTAGATTTTAATTCAGAACGTGTCGTAAGGGTTAAACCAACGTACAAAATTAGGCAATTAACTGTAGAAAAGTATAACTGAAAGGAAAACCCACATAAGATTTGAATTGTTTCCTTAGGAAACTAATTGGGAAAACAATCTCTGAGGAAAAAAAAAAAGGAAAAGCCCGACCCGAATAGGAGCAAACAGTAAAAGGTAGAGTAATTTACACTTCCTAACTTTTAATTGACGTTGTGAATTGCTATTTTAAGTATGATTTGTATTGAATGGGAATAAGTGCTGAAAATGAATAATTTGCATGAAAGCTATATATATGAATATATAAGATTGCCTGTTTATTGAGAATACTTGTTGCATGTTTGATAGAATTTGGCTATTAGAATTCTATGCCATAGGGACAGACTAACTTAAGGTGAAAATTCAATAGCTGGTATAGGACGACCATTGAATACCCCCTATGTAGACGATTTTGTAAATTAATTTATTTTTAATTGGATTGGTTTACATCTGTTAGGGATTATTCATTAAACTAGGACAACCCTATGAAATGTTCAAGGAGTAAAAGGGTGGATAACCTAAAGTATAATATCCTATAACCTTGAGTATTGGTCAGCTATGTGTATGTATTTCTATATAGACTATATGAGGATGAGAATTAGTGTTTGTGCACATGCTGGGGATGCCCTAACCTAGTCCTTGAGTGGGTAATTGGTGTTACGGATCACATTCACAATATAGGCGTTGTTTTCGGGTGATTGGTGTTACAGATCACATCCAACCAAAAATCATGTTTTTAGTTAAAACGACATGCAACTTGAAATGAACAATGAATGATCACATGAGATGTGTGACTGATAAGTATATGAGAATTTTCAGGCATGATTTTAAGTACGCTTTTCAGCATGAATTTTCAAATTAAAGATAATATGCTCATTATATTGCTTTGCATCGATTTTCCATATGCTTTTTTAAATTTAAAAGTATTTATTGATTCACATGTATTTAAACCGATTTAAGGAGATATTTTCTGTGCGTTGTCACAACTGAGCATCCAACTGTTTTATAAATATTTAATTGTAAATTGCTCTACTGGGATCTAATCATCTCATTAAGTTTTTTGCTCAGATGACCAAGAACAGAGAATGCCTAAGAGATAGCTGGGCAGAAGAAGGATGTCTGGATAATGCTGTGTTGTGGATATAGAATTAGGCTTGAATATATATTTATGATTCTGTATTGTTAATTTTGGTTTTATTGATGAAATTGCTGGATGTATATGTTGATTGGGCTGTTATATAAATGGAAAATGTTCAATTTTTAGGAAAAACTCTGCTAAATTTTTGGTAGAAATTGTTTTAAGAGAATAGATTTTTATAATGAATTTGATAGGTTATAGTTTTATTTACTAGTGTATGAATGGATTTAGTAGTATAAAATAACATATCTCAATTGTATTTGAATGGTTGTTAGAATTTATATTTTAGATTATTATATGGTTTATAATATGATAATAGGAATGCTGCACAGGATTTAGGGTTGAATGAAATTTGAATGGACTGTGAGAAGAGTCTATTTGGGTTACACTCAACCAGTAGCGACCCTCGAACGTTCCCTAACATAGGAAAAGTGAAAAAATTTATTCAGAACTTTATATGCTTCCGCTACTCTGATAGATGAATGCATGGTATGAGTAAGGGGGTCGTGTTACCTAGAATCTTAGCACTAGACAATGTACATTTTGGTAGAGATTAGGCACCTTAGCCTTAAGGTCTATTTGGGAAGGAGAAAATAGAGGAGAAAGAAAGGAATGGGAAGAGAATTTAGTAATTTTCTCCTTGTTTGGTTCTTAAAATTTTGGAAGGAAAGGAATTAGAGAATTTTATATTAACTTTCCTTAACTTTTCCTTTTTGTTAATTTTAATTGTCCTAACTTGGGAGAATTTGGAGGATTTAAACAAAAGAAGGAGAGACTATCACTTAACTTTTCTTTCCTTCCCCTTCCTTTCCCTTTCTTTTTCCTTTAATGCTTTTCTTTCATTTTCCTCCTCATTTCCAAACATATTAAGTTCTAGTACTAATTAAGGTGCCCAATTGTCCTATTTTGTACAAAAACCTATAAAGCTAAGGCACCAATCGCTAAGGTGGAAGATTGATTTATTTTGCAAATGATTGAAAAATTGTATCAGACTGGCCGATTGAATTAAAAAAGTGGTGAATCGGCCATGGTATCAATCCATAAAATTATTAGAATCGAACTTGAGAAAAAGCGGTCAAAACTGTAAAAATCAACAAAATTTGGTCCATTATTGGTTCTAACTTATCTAAAAGAAGTAGCAAAAAAAAAAAAAAAGATGAAAGAAGAAGAAGAAGAAGGGCAAGAGTATGGCGTTCAAATTAGAAAAAGAAAGAAGATAAAAGAAGAAAGAGAGAGAGAGTAGGTAGATGGAAAGTTAAGGTTGAAAGCATTGGAAAAAGAAAAGTGAAATTGAAAATGGAGAGAGAGATAGCGTGTTGTTCTTTCAAGTTTTACCAACTAAATTTGTGCTAATGGAAAAAAATAATCTTTAAGTCTAGTCCAACTAGGGTCTAATTAGTATATTTAAATAAGGCTTTTTGAATGAATTAAAGCTTCATCTCTCATAGCCTATGCTACCTCCAATTTTTGGCATTAATAGGAGATTGGTGTGAGAGCATCTGATAAATGATATTTAGTTATATATTTAAATATATTTTATATCTAATATAATAATATATATTTCAAATTAAATATTTTATTTTAAATAAATATTTTATTTTAATATATTTATAATATAAAATTAATATCAATTAATATCAATATAATCACGATTCAATTGAAATAATACTTTCATCAATTTAATAAGGGATACAATTTTTAAATATTGTTATTTTGTACAAAAAGCTAAAGCCTTAGCCTTGGGATATGGAGCAAAGGTTGACCCATTCGTCTCTTTTAAGATTTTGAGTTGTTTTTAAACCTATCCATGAGAATTTGAATTGTGAACAAATTTATAAACATTTTTAAAGATTGATTTCAAATTTGAAGAAGTTTTGAAAGGGTGTTTCAGAACCAGAGATTTATATTTCAAATCATTTACATGTGTGTTATTTTCAAATACCGCTTTTCCCTAAGCCCACTTAAATTTTTAATTTTTCTTGAATTTAAACCCTTTTCTCTTGGTGAATTTCAACATCGAACCATTCCCCGAAACAAAACAAAAAAATTATTTTCATCTTGACAATAGTTAAAAAGGAGATTTGAACCACACAGTTATGCCTTAACTTTAGTCATGTTGACATGTCTTATTAATTGAAAAAAATTTTCCTAAGAAATGGATTATTTTAATTAAAAAATTTTTAAAATTTAAATTGAGAGAATTAATCTTTAAACATCCAAATTAATTCAGGAACTAAATTATTATTTTAATTTATATAATATGATATTATCAATATACTTTTTTTGTCAAACAAAATATTCATTTATGAAATAACACTTTTAAAGTCATACAAAGGAGATTAGGAGATACAATTTCCAGTACAATAACTTAAAAATAAGAATAAATATAAAAAGAATAATGTGAAAGTTAATAATAAATTAATAAAGTTTATGTTACCAGATTAAGACACAAATCTTTTTTTTTTTTAAATAATTCATGCTTTCAATAGATTTCTTAATTTTTTTTAGAGTAATTCATGTTTTCAATAGATTGAGTTTTTTATATTATTTAAGATAGTGGGTACACGCATGTAATCTTTTAAGATTTAATAACTCAATATTTACATGTTTGTCTACAACTTCTTTATTTAAGAGATAGAGACAACTCTCATCTCCCACACCTTTTGCTATTCAATATAACACTCAAGTATTTTACCGCATATGGGTAAAATTTAGAGTAACGTTGCACCAATTTTAAGCGAGATAATTAAATATATCCATGTTGCCCGTTGCACCATTTATGCATTGCCATTGAATAAAATAAAACTTGCTTTCCATTGAAAACATCAATCCAACATCCCATATGTTTCCTATTTAATGTTTTATTCAATTCATTTACAATAATATTTTAAAATTATACTTATAATTTTTTATAAAAATGTCCAACAAGACACAAATATAGTAATTATAATCAAAATTTTAAAAATTAGATCGATTATTAAACTGGTCAAAAGAATGATTTGTTGATTTAATTATATTAAATTATAGTTGAACCAATATTAATATTAATAATTATTTTATATATATAATAAATTTATAATTATCATATTAAATCAATAAAAATAATAAATATTACTTTATTACATAAAAGATATATTTTATAGCTCAAATATATTAAAAATTAAAACACATTTAATAATTTAAAATATTTTTATCATAATTTTATAATAAAATTTAAATTTAATATATATAAAAATATATATTATTTCCCTACATTTATTATTATTTTAAACATATCTATTTCAACTTTTAAGAATATAAAACACTATATTTTAATTAATTTTTGTTCTTTTTTCTATCAGTAATTATTTTCTTTCATCTTTTGATTCTTTTCTCTCTCTGTACACCTAATCTCTCTTTCCAATTTTCTTTTTCAAATTAATTCTCTTTCTCTTTTACCTATTCTTCTTCTTCACTCTCTCTCTCACTATTTATCACTCATTTCTTCCTCTTCTTCTTTCATTTTCTTTTTCTTCTTTTTCTTCTTCAGTTTTTACTTCTTTATTTTTTTTTCTTTCTTCTGAAACAATTTTGATCGATTTTTATCAAAATTTTACTGATATTAATCAATTTTTTTTTATTTTTGATAAGTTTAAATAGTTTTTTATCAATTTTTTAATTAATCAATTTTATGAATTTTAAATTAGACAAATAACTAATTCATTAATTTTTAGTTGAATCGATCAGTCCAATTTAATTTTTTCAACCACAGTGATAATGCTACCAAACACTTTTAGATAACATAACTATTAAATAGAAAAAGATAATAAAATCTTAAAAAACACACCTAAAAAAATTAAAATTCAAGTCTCCTACTTAAATTCAAATAACATACAACAATCACTTTCAATTTACATATATCCTACAAATAAAGAACAAAACTTGAAAATGTAGATGAAGGGCAACATGCTTATTCTTCAAAACCATCGTTCGTCTTTGAAGAATGAATCTTTTCAAAAGCTTCCTCCACCTCATTTTGGGCCCGAAAATGCATATATGAAAATTTTATATATCTTTGAAATATTTTTATGAAAAACTATTTCTATTTTTTTAATGGAAAAAGAAAATCTCCATAGAAAAAGAAAGAAAGAAAAGAAACCAAAAAGAGAATATAAGAAAAAAATAAAAGGAGGGGAGGGGGTTTGAGAACAATAGAGTTGCTCAGGTGATGAACTGCAAAAGAGACGCAATATTTTTTCAAAAAAATTTTAGGGACAATATATATATTATTTTATTTATATAATGTCCAATAATATTGAATTACATGTTTCACTTTTATTTATTAATTGGGTCACAATAGTGAAAGATATTTAAAATTAAAAGACATTGTACAATATTATTGTATATTTTATGAATGATATAATTGTACCTAAAAATTTTTTTTTTTTTCTGTATGAAGCAAATTATAAAAGCAACAAGAATACAACTACACGAGGCCCAATTTAGTTTAATATTGTAGCAAACCCCCACGAACTGAAAACCCAAAACCCACAAAGCAACATAAAGCAAAAAAAAAAGAATGGAAGGTAAAACCCTACAATGCAAAACCCTCTTGGCCTCTTCACTCTATAGCTTGCTCACTGCCCTGATCCTGAAAATAATCCCAGAACGATGTCCACTGCGTCCGTCGTCGCCGCCAGGTCTCTCCTCCGCTCTGCCCCCTCCCGAGCGGTCGCGACGGCGAAGTTGACTCCCGGTGCTAGAGCAAGACCTACACTTCCAACGTTTCGGATCCCGAAGCAAAACTCACTCTCCAGTCGTATTTTCAGGTAATGGTAATCAGACCCTCTGTAACACCGCCTTTCTCTGTTGAATAACTATGAAATTCTAAGTCTTTTTGGCCCATTTGTTATTTCGAGTAAGGTCTCCTGTGGAGATGAGCAGTTGCGTGGATTCGATGCTTCCACATCACACTGCCACTGCTTCCGCATTGCTCACTTCCATGCTCTCTGTTTCCCGCCGATCGTATGGTTGGACCCCTGAAGGTATTTCCCTTTTCTCTGCTCAAAATCTTCAAATTCATACCTTTTAATAGGTAAATGCTGAAACGTTCCAGAAGATATTATGACTGTTTGTTTAATTGGATTGAGGAATTGTTTTGTGTTATATTCTTGTGTTGGTTTGGGCAAGTTAAATTTTGATGAAACTCTCATTTGGATATGGAATGTGATAATAGCTTTATTTTTATAGGACATTTCTAGGAATCATGAAATTTGATCGTTACTTCTCGATGGAATGGGGTTTGAATATGAAATTAAGGCTATTTTACCTTGAAAAATCATCATATGTGAAGTGTTCAAGTATATTTGATATGTTTTAACTTCGACAAGCTAACCATTGTATTAGGCTGTTGAGGTACAATTGCTTCTTGCTTTCATTTGGTAGATATTTTCACTTCAGAATTTAGGGTCTGAAAGCATTTTGACTAAGTCCAGATGAATACTGTACAGCTGATAACAATTAATAAGACTTCTTGGAAAGTGATAGATTATGCATATAGTAGATATGTGAATTCCTAAAGCTGCCTAAATATTTCAAGAGAACCCGAAAAATGAATTTTCATTTGACCAGGAAAGTCAAGCCTAGCCTATTACTTTATTATGTTCCAATGCTATAATAATAGTTTTCCTTCTTTATCTTTTCACTTTGCTGCCAACAATTAAAAAAGAAGGAAAGCCAATGGAGAATTTCCCTGATACAGAATGTAAACTTGTCCATCCTCTATATAATCTTTTCCTTTGTGGTTGGGAGGGTAGGTTTGGGTGAGATACTAGTTTTGGATAACAATTTTGGTTGCTTCGGGATTGTGACAGCTTTGTTCTACAAACCTTTTAGTTTGTCTTTCCATAAGGCTTCTCTCTTGTTCCCATGATGAAAGGATTTTTTTTTTTTCCTCTCCTTTTGTAGGGCAAGAGAAGACTAGATGAACAGGAAGCAACAAAGATTTTGTCTCTTCTGGTTCTGGGTTTTGAAGTAATAAGAACTTTTCTTCTTAGATTAGGTAAGAGGAATGGTTTCTGAGTTTAACGTAGAATAGGATGATGAACATGATGTCTCAAAATCTGACCGTAGGTGACAATGGGATTAATAATATTATGGATTCCCTGATCATATTGTTTGGTCTGCAGCATCTTATCACATAGAATGTTATTCAAAGCTATTGATCTACTTACCTCTCAAACCCCCTCCTTCCCTCCCTTTTTTTCCTTCAGAAAACAGTTATCATGGTTTGACACTTTGACCTAGTCAGTGCTTTCATATTGTAAAATGGCTTCTCTCATGCATGAACAATGTGCTTTGAATTTTTTTGCAATTATATGAGTTATGAATGTGGAATAATGTAATTTCATAAATAATTTTCTAGCTATTAATGTGTCAGTTATGTCTTTTATAATTTTGTGCTAATATAATTTCTGGAGACACTGAGTGATTATGCATAGGGATTACAACCTCTGATTTAAACTGGACTATTATTTAAATCAATATATATCTAGAAGAATTCTAATGAAGACCATACTGATTTATTGTATTCACTCAGATTGCAATGATGATGTATGATGAATGACAGAGGATTCAAGCAAAGTTTTATGTAGATGCGCTCTTAGAAGGTGGTCAACTAAAGTTTATTTGTAGGATTTGAAAATCTTCCTTCATGTTTGTAATGTCAGATAAGCGTTTGCTGGGTATTGTTGAATGACTCTAAACCCTCACAAATAAGCTTCTACCTTGTAATTACACTTTGGTTTCTAGATACCTTTTCTAAGTGTAAGCATTTTGGTTTCACTCAACATTGATGAATTTTTGATATATTATGTGGGCATGGGAGTATATGTGCATGTAGTTTAACGATGTCAATAAACCATCATAGAATTCAATGATGCAAATTATCATATCCAATGTTGCTTCAAGGCTCTGACCAATCATTTTATGCTGTGGAGAACAATTATCTTTAGTAGTTTCCATTATATTGCAGCAAACTTAGTGCAAATTTTGAATTTTAGTTTGCTCACTCTCCACTGAAAATCAATGTGACCTTCCAGTTTGATGTTGCAGTTCTAAATGACTGGTTGAAATTGTCTAAAAGAATTATTTACTTTTGGATTTGAATAATTGCATAGTTCAAGTGCCATTTAGGCAGTTAATAAATTTGAGGAAAAGGAAAATTATCATAATAGTATGCTCTTGATCAAATCTTCCAAGGTGTCCACAAAATAATAGAAAATCTGTAATAAATGGTGTCAAAAAAAATAAATTTGAGAGAGCTATTGTAACTTTTACCTTAGCGGTGACAAATTTCCAAGAAGTCTCTTACATGGTATTATCACTATGATCTTTGCTGCCTCATAAATTTGATTTATTTTAACTAAATGTTGAACTTTGTTTCCTTTGCTGTCACTTCCTTTTTTCCTATAACATTTCTCTTTTGGTTGGAACTTCTGTTTTGACCTGGCTGTTTCTTTGTTTAGGGTCGTGATCATTTGCTCTTTGGCTTTAGGCTTGGGGTGACTTGCCATGTAATGTTGCTTCATTTCCACTTGTTTTGCTTTGCCTTGGTTGTTTCATGCCCTGGATTTCAATTTGCATTTTGGAAAATTTATACACTAATGTAATTAGTAAATGTAAAAATGCACATTTCTTAAGCAATCTTCTTCTTGAATTGTAGATGGATGATATTGTTTGGCGGTGCGGTGTGTTGCGCGAACTTTCTGTGGATTTCAGTGAACTTTATTAGATCTTCTTGGAGGATTTTTGCCTAGTTTGGATGTGAAACTCCATGCACAAGCATCCAGAATTGGGTACCATGCTTAAAATGATTCTTATATTGTTTTAGTCATAATGGAAACTTATTTTCCCTGCAAATTTTGATGATGCATTCTGCCCGTACCTTGAAAATGCTCATATATATACAAGCATGATTTCGATGTTGCAATCCCAAGTGGTAGAATCAATCAAATAACTCGGCTATAGTGCCAGGTTGAGATAAGGATGAGAATTTGGGGGTTGGAGTTATGCTAGAGAACAGAGTAAAACGCTTCCAAATCTCAAGTCACTCTTTCGGATATGAATACTCGAATGAAAAAAAAAAACGTAAAATTTTAGCATGAGATTATTGGGCAGGCCATGAATCCATGACAAACAAACGTTGATTCCTTACGTTGTTAAGCCACTCATGAAAGAAATGGATGTGTTTACTTCCAACTCCCTCCGGCAGCGCCTGCCCCTATGCTGGCATGATGTCAAACAACAACATTCTTGTATCTTGGAAAAAAATGGTTAACAAAAGGGGCTTATTCCAAAAATCATATTTTGTCAACTTTTAAAATTTAAAAAAATTGTACAACCCCTAAATTGAATAAGCTTCTTAACTTGTATTTTAGCCATTTTTGTGAGGCTATTAAGATGATTGATTTCATCACAAAGGCCAACGACTATAAAATGTAAACTAAAGAATTTAGTGTTTATTTGATATTGGTCTTGATTAATTCATCTTATATTTCTTTAATTTGGTCGTTTTCTTTTGACTTGTTAAATTTTCTGAGGGGAATCTTGCCAGATTGCAGAATCTGGTCCTACGGGTTTGGTAGCTGCACATATAGTGATTTTGAATTCTGAACAATTCATCCATTATTATTCTTTTTATATTAGCCTCTAAGTAATCATTATCATTCTAAATCCCTTTATAAAAAGTACTATTTTGTGGGGAAGAAATAATTACTTTTTGGATATGAATTTTCTTCTTCCTCCCCAAAGAAACATCGCAAATAATGAGGGTGCATGCTGCCTGAAATGGTCAGTGATTTCAACTTAATCTTCTTGAGTTCTTGTAGAGGAGACATCTTGTAAAATCATTTTCTTTAAATACTGTTGGCTAATTCACAAGTTTTGAAAAGTAATATCAACCAATCTCATTTTTTTAAACTTTTTTATGAAGCATAATTATAATTTTCTTTTATTATGAATTGACAGACATTGGACAGAGCATTTGAAACTACCCATTATTAGTATTCTTGATTAGGACCCTACAATTATTGTCCTCAAGATTATCAAATTAATGGCACCAAGTAACCAATAATTAATTTACTGCAGCTAGATTGCTTCTAGTTTAGGACATCTTCAAGTAAATATTAGTAATGACAACTTCAATTACTTTAATTATTAGTGAGAAAGAGGAGGGGGGGGGGGAATATTTGTGGTTAGGTGATGATGGGAGATTGGAAATCTACTTTCTTAAAGTCCCAAAAGAAAAAAAAAATTTGTCATAAATTTTGCACAAACTAGACCCAAGTGAGAAAAAAAATTCTTAAATTCATTATATATTATGAAAAGTGGCGGAAAGAGCTAATAATTTTTTTAAAATAAATATTCTAGATGATGAGGTTTACAAACATATCAACTTTGATAAATGTTATTAGGAGTCAAG
This sequence comes from Senna siamea, assembly GCA_031216115.1. Lineage (NCBI taxonomy): Eukaryota > Viridiplantae > Streptophyta > Magnoliopsida > Fabales > Fabaceae > Senna > Senna siamea. The sequence continues at coordinate 16,189,562 of CM062355.1, read as the reverse complement.
GTCAAATTTATCTCAACCTATCAATTTGGGTTCGAGGCAATGAGTTAATCTGGATTAAAAAATTTAATCTGTTTATTTGATAGGTCAATTAGCTGTTTTAATAATTTTAACTCACGCTAACTTTTTTTTATTTTTTTTTATAAATAACTCTTATTTTAATTTATTATTTATAATTTTATATGACATATATTTTGTTAAATTTTAATTAAAATATATTATTATTCATTACTAAAATAAATAATTAATTTTATTTTTGTGTTATATACAAAATATAGTCTCAAAATTATTAAAAATTTAAAATTAATTCAAAAAAACAAAAATAAGTAAAAAAAAAAAAGATTGGATCCAACCAAATCCAAACTAATCTGTTAGATAGGGAGTTGGGTTGGTTAACTTCTATTGTTTAATTTTGTTCAACCCGAATCAATCTAATTCGCTTATTATTAATTGGTTTGATTATAATTTTTCTCTCAACCCAATCCAACAACCATTCACACCCCTAAATGTTCTATTCACTTCACAATTGAATATATTAGAAAAGGATTCTAAGTATTTTATAAGATGAAGTTTTTTAAATAAGATAGAGATAAGTAAAATACTTATCTTGAATGGATATTAGGGCTCAAATTTTTTTCTTCTTATTTCTCCCTTATTTAAAGAACTTTACCTCTCTCTCCTACTTTAAAATATCTAAATTTTAATATAGTATATCTAATAATTTCTTATACTCTTACGAGAGAAGATGTAAAACTTAATTAGTAAAACTACTTGCAGTTTATGTTTGTACTATAATATTTTGATTTAGACTTTTGTTTTTTCTTAACATGTCATTGGTATCTTATCTTATAATTTTAGAGTATCTTCCCTTACTATCAGTCTTGTTTACAAAAAAACAAAAACATATGAACCTGAGTTTAGTACAAATATTCTCTACTAGAAACATAATTATATTTGAATAATTGTTAAACATTAAATATGGTCATTTTTCTCAGCAAAAGTTTAGACCATAATTCACTATGTTATAAAAACACTTCTATTATAACCAATTCTCGTTGCTTCATTTATCTTTTATCACTTTCATTTGTTCCTCTTTTTAATAATGGGCTACGTTGACCGCTAAAAGATTAGCCATTCTTTTACGTTACATAGAGCATAAATAGCACACTAAAAGAAACAAGCATGTTAATTGATAAGGAATTAATCCTTCAAAATCAAAGATAATTTATTTTTCCTCTTTCCTAATAATTGGCAACCTGAACTTTTTTAATCGTTTTCGTATCGGTCCCTTTTTGTTTCTATTACCAATTGATTTGTGTCTAACCCTTTCTCCCTCAATTTGAGGACTGGTGGGGAAACCCACATTGATTGTGTATCCATGATATTGTTAGTTGTGTGCACTACATGCATATATAACATATATCAGAGTTTCGAAGCTTTTATGATAATGATCATACCAACCTCTTCTTTTTCACCCGAAAAAAAAAAAATTTCTCCTTTCACACCGAAGATCCTACAACCTTGTGTCTTATTTTGATTTGAAAAAGATTATGTAATTCAACTCTTGGAAAATGAAAGAGTCATTCTTAGAAATTAAGTTTTCACTTTAATATAGCTAAATAGTATTCAAAAAAAATATTTATAATAAATGTTGATATTTTTTGGATTGGACTATAATTCCGTTGAGGATGAGAGCCTTGAAACAAGAATGTATAAAGGGAGATGGCCTCTCTAATATACCTTCAACAAGCAAATCAATAATTTATATAAAAATGCAAGTGAGAGAGTTTTGAGAGTATTAAGATTATCGTATGTACATACTTGAAAAAGATTAAAATAAGTCTTTATATAACCATTGAGTAGAAAAAATTTATTACTTGGTTAGTTAGAGATGATCGCAAGGATTGCTTGCCATAAGGAGTGATCGCAGGGATCAATGTCGCGGTAATCGGACTGATGCTACATGGCAGTATATTAATAGTGGTCCAGATATACCAAATATGATTTGGTATTAGGCAACTAAATTAGCTTGTCATTGCAAGTTATCTCCTCCTTCTAACGACAATTACTAATCGCTACTAAAATGAATGTGAATATATAGAAATCGTCTCTACGCAAGTAATCAACATTTTAGTAGAAATATATAGCTTAGGAAAAAAATTACCCTAAAAAATGTATTGATAAAAAAGATGAAATTCAATTACAATCAAGTTTATGCTATAGATTGGAATAGAACATTGAAATATGAATATTTACATAAAAGGTAATTTTTTTTCCTATTTTGAGAGATAACTTATGCTCAGAATATGAGTGTCATAGGGTTTTTTTATCCCTTGTATTAGTGGGAGTCTAGAGTATTTTTTTTTATGATGACCTTGTGGATGTAGCTAAGTTATTATTATATTGCCACAAATGTGAATTTTATATTATTTGCATTCTGTTTTTCTATATATGCATGCATCTTGTTAATGTGGTTGATAATGATCATTCATGTATTCCTATTTTTCCTGTGCAAAAAAAGATGGATACATGTACTTTAATGTCTGCTTTAAGAGTGATTATCGTATCTAATATGGTACACCTCTAGGCTCTAGCGGCACTAATTTTATTCATACATATTGGCTTACTTAAACCAAGTGATTTTTCTTATAATTTAAGTGTAAAGTTATTAAGAAATCATATAATTTACTGTTAAGAAATATATAATAAATTATTGATCACTTGATAGTTATTTCTTATTATACTTCTAAACTTATAATCCATGTTAATTTAGTTATCAATATGTATAATTATGGATTAATCTTATATTAATAAAAGGATATAGTGATTACTATAATCCCATATTAATGGTTACATATGGTCGAATTGTGAATGTTGTGCTTTGTTTGGACCATTTCTTTTAAAAATTGTGCACAAAAGATTTGTTTATTCTATCAACCCAAAATTCTTTTATTGTTTTGTTTTAAATTATTTTTTAACTTTAATTAATGTGAGCCATTAAAACAAAAATTCTAACAACGTCCTCTGCCTCTGGTTTGAACTTGAGGCATTTGTGTGTTTTATTATTATTATTATTATTATTGACTGCATTTTCTCCTTATTTTCAACACTTGCAAGATTAGCAAAGAGAGTTTCTACACTGAAGATCTTGTTAATTTTCTATATATGATACTCTTGTGCTAACATTATGGCTTCAATTTCGGATATTGTGTATGTGTTACAACTGGAGCGATTGGAAGTGAAAAAAGTAATATTACATTGATGCATTGGACATGAAGACATATATACTCAGCCTGAAGTATGTTGAGTAGAACAGAACGAGCTAAACATCTAACCATCTAGCTAACTTAACTTTCTAGACTTGTACAGAACCTCTTGCAAACTACTAGAAAACGCATGTATGTGCTGTGTGAACTATATACACTATCCCTTTTCTTGAAGAAATGTTTATTTTTATATATCACTGACAATGGCGTAATATATAAAGTTTATGTGAAATTACTTTTATCAGAATGCAGTTGAATTGATATAAAAGTTCATATGTGTGCGTTTGGACATGCCTTAGGAAAAAGTATTTCTTTTTTATAGTTTTTATCTCCTTTTATTTAAAACTAAAGTTATTTTGTGTTTGGATGTCAGAATGAAAAAATACTTTTCAAAATAAAAAAGCATTTGGATGAAAAATTAAAAAAGTACTTTTGACTAATGAAAATTTATTAAAATAACATTCGAAGTACTTATTAATGTCATTTATTTAGATAAAAAAGTTCTTAAATTATATATATATATATATTCAAAACTTCAAATTTAAATTTTCTTTTTAAAAAATAAAAATTGAATATCTAACTAAATAATATAAAATCCTAATGAAGTTTTCTTGGCATTGGATTTCTAATGACATCTCTTGTTTACTCCATTTGGCTAATGTCTTACTTGAGTTGGGTCTTCCCATTCAACTTGAAATCTTGCATTATCATCATCATTACAATCTTAATTCATATCTTTTCAAATTCATTAATATTTTCAATACTAAGAAGAAGGTTCAAATCAACATCTTATCTTCTTATATAATTGTGAAGAGCAAAACATGGCTATACAATAGCAAATTGAGTTTTGAGCTTAGTGGTCATGTTTTTCAAAATCCTTAATATAGCTTTGTAAACTCCAAAAGTTCTTTCAATAACCCTTTTCAAAGTATTCTAGTTTCTAACATGGTAATTAAAGCCAATTGAAAATTGATAACCATCCCTGTAGACAAATAAGTAACTGATATGGAAGCATTCAAACTAAAAAGATAGAAGCATTCAAAATGCTACAAACAAAAAAGATGGAAGTATTCAAAACTTAAGGAACAATCGGGAGTAAAAAATATCTATGATTAGAAGAAGAGAAATTAGGAAAAAAAAACCAAGGAAATTAGGAAAGAGCAGAGAAAAAATGCAAAAAAATTAGGAAAATTAGAGAGGATAGAAAGAATATTTTTGTCTAATGATATAGCTATCAATTTTTTAGAATCAACTTTTACCTATAAAATTGGGATTCAGAAAAAAAGTATTTTTTGGACCTTTTTTAATGCTTTTTTTTAATAATTCTATCCAAAAATTTGTATATTACAATTGCTTAATTTTAAAATAAAATACTCTTTACTAAATGAAAGCCTAAACAAACGCATTAAGTCTTGATACAACTTCCAAAATTTTTAGATATTCTTAATTTTTGAGTTTTGGATGCCCAAATGAAGCATGTCAAAAAAAAAAAAAATCAAAGCATTTTGGTCTCATTTAAACTATACTTTGACTATAGTAATTCTACTTTAACTCTAAAAAATAAAAGAAGAAAGTACATCAATTAATAAAAATAAGAGATAAAATTAAATTTCCATTTAAAATTAAGAGACAAAAATATTAGTTTTAGCTAATAGTAAATAAAAACTATTTTAATCAAAATAGGTATATTATATAATTTATCTTTTATTATATGAAAATTTTCTTTAAATTTTGTAAACAAATTAAGGGGGAAGGCCATATACTTTTAACATGATAAGAGAAAGGTATATAATTTATCTTATTTTTTATGTCCCAAGTTGAGTCCGGAGATTGTGTCTTTGGTTTAGGACAATGCCCTAATAAAGAGGTGAGATGTCATGTGAAAATACTACGCACACTGTTCAATAATATAAAGTAGAAGTAAAAGAATAAATTGGTTTGGTTATATAGTATTTTTTTTAATTAATTTTTTTATATTAATTGGCCATTCTAAGTATTATCAAGTCAAAAAAATATGATTGATTAAGCATTTAACATCTAAGAAACCAATGGAGGGATTTTATTGACAATTAAACTACAAGAAACTAAATTGAAAAACAACATAAAAGACTTAATTAAAGAATACGTTATGTGTTGGAGATAAAAATAGAATTTTAGTCGTTTTATTTTTGATAATATTCTTAAATAAATAATAAGTCATTCTTAACATTTGTTAAGAGCTCATGCTTGAGATTTATACAGCTTTTAAGTATCCCTTTTGTTCCCCATAATCTACTATTCTAAAAAAGAACGAGCTTTCCACACCTTGTTGTTATAAAATATTAAGAATAAAGGTATAAACATGTTGTGGGGTCTTTCCTAAATCTAGCTATAACAATGGAGAGAAATATGATGAGAATTTGATAATATCCGTCTAAAAGAATTTGATAATCAATAAATATTAAATATTAAATATTAAATAAGTTATAGATAATAAAATTTAATTATTTATTGAGTATTGAATGAGTATAAATATTAATTTTAGATATTTTATATCTTTTTAAAATAGATAAACAAATAAAATATTTGATATTTAATATCTAAATAATATATAAAATATATTATTAAATAAAATTTTATGTTTTAGTATTATTATAATTTTTTTAATTTTAATTTATAATAATTATGTAATATCATTTTATTGTAAAATAATTTTTTACAGTTATTTATAATATTTAAAAAAATTATTTATTAGATATTTAGTATTAGATATAAGATAGATTATTTAATTATAAAATATTTAAGATCTAATATTTATTATTTTTTAATATCTTAAATATTTTAAATATTTTGAGTATTAGATAACTTTAAATATAAATATAAAAATTATATATTTTTTAAAAATTTAACCGAGATTCAAATATTAAAATTTTTAAATGGAGACGAAGAGAGATAATAAAAAATAGAGAGATACCAACAAATCATTCCCAATAGTAGGAAACAAGGGGCTTTGTATCAAAAGAAGAGAAGGCTATACCCAAAAGTTGGGGGCGGGGAAATTTCGTACGTGGCTGCGACTGCAAGTCGAAAAGGAGCCATGTTCATAATTATTAATTCTTAAGAGTTAGTGTAGTTATTTTTAAATGATTTTTTAATAGAATTTTAAAAAATATGAAAAAAAAAGTTTGTGTTTATATTATATATTTTGATTTATATATCTTAAAATAATTTATACATAAAAGATTTTTTTAAAAAATTTATCCCTAATTTTATTCCGTGTCAATTCTTTAATTAAAAGTGCAAGATCAACTTTGCATGTAAAGAATAATGTTAAATAATTCATCTCCTTCTTTCATCTCATACATAACCTTCTTTAACGAAAAGTATGGGTTAAAAAATCAGAGTATTTTAATAAATATGAAATTTTAATGGAGTATAAAAAATTTTTATTTTTGTTTTCTACTAAAAGTTGAAGTTCTAATTTCTAACTTTAACTCCTAAAGTTAAACAATTTCAAACAACCTCTTAGAATAGATTTTTAGACTATAATTAAAAATTTATAGACAATTCATTAATTAAAAATTAATTTTATTTTCATTTAAAATTCAGTTAAATTTAATAAACTACTAATTTATTTAGATGTCAAATCTTATTTGTGAATTAATAATATCATGTTAATAAATAATTTTCAAAAGTTTAACGTTGAATTTTAAATATAAACATAGAATGAAAAGGTCACATTATAACTATTTTAATTATCCAAAAATTAAATAAAATAATTTTAAAAAACAAAATTGAAATTTACTTAGGCCAATAACTAAAATAAAGTTTTTCTTCAAAAATACACAGAAAAAGCAGTGAGAGAAGCTCAGAAAAGTGAGAGATAGTGGCATGCATGGGAAAGCTAGCTAGTTAGAGTTTGAAAGTATAAGATGATAATTATGCATGTAGTTTGGAACAGACTCAAATGGGTTGGATCCACCGTTACCTTTACAAGCCTTTTATGCATCCATCTGTTGTCTATATCTTAGTATAATGGATGAGACTCAATGGCTCATACCCCACCCTCAAGCTCAAACTTTGTAAACTAAAAGTTTTCATTTTTGGCCCCACAGATCTTGAATTCTGAGCCTGGGCTACTATATACTGCTGAAAAAGGTCTTGAACTAAAATTTCTTACAGGAAAAAGGTTTTTTTTTTTCTAAATTAAATTTTTTATCAATTTAATTCTTAAATTTTTATTGTTATCAATTGTATCTTTAGACAATTTAGTTCCTAAATTTTTATTGTTATCAATTCTATTTCTAAATTTTTAATTATAACTAATTTTACCCTTCACGCTTAACTCTACATAAATTATTAACAACAGATACAAATGTGACTATACACTGAAATTATATTACTAAAGTTACAAATCTAGCTATAGTTAAATAACATTATCAATTTTGTCTCTAATATTTTTATTTACTGTCAACTTCATTTTTATAGTTTATTAATTCTGTTAAAGTTATTCTCAAACTTCTAAATTATGTTTAAAAATTTTTTTTGTTAAATATGAACACATAAAAAATATAAGAAAAGAAAGAACGAATTTTAACATAATTTCAACTTTCAAATAGCAAAATTAAAATTGTCCTCAAACTTTGACACAAAATTAACAAGATTTTCCATGTGTTTATATTTGAAACAGAAATATATTAAGTACATTAATTTCTTATGAATTTTTTTTTAAAAAAATAATAATTTGCAAATAATATTTTATTTTGTTGGTAAAGTAATGGGCAAACCAAACAAATAATATTTTATTAAAACTTAAATATATATATATAGTGCAATGTTTAATTACAATTTTTATTTGTGATAAAAAAAATACACCTTTTATTTTAGTATAAATGTTAGTACCGTATCTATTTATATAAAACTAAAATTTATTTTTCATTAGTTCATGTAAACTTTTTTTTGTTTGTAGTATATTATTATACATAACAAAATTTATGAGATAATGAAAAAAAATCAGAGAAAGATAACTTCCCACCTATTTTTAATTTATTGGCTAGTTTTTCTATTTTAATTCAATACATTATCATAATCAATTTATCATCATTTAAAGTTAAAATTTTGTTATTTCTATGTCTTTTTATTTTCACAAAAATTGAAATTTATTATTATCAATATAATTATCAATTTTAATTTAATATATTATCTTTTCATAAGTTTTTCATGTGTTCATATTTAACAATAAGGACTTTTTTTAACATAATCTAAAAATTTAAGGACAACCTTAACAGAATTAATAAATTATAGAGGTGAAGTTGATAATAAAAAAAATATTATGAGCAAAATTGATAATATTAGTTAATTATAGATTTACACCATTAACAATATAATTTATGTGAAAGATTATGTTTGTATTTGTTATTAACGATTTAGATAGAGTTAAGATGAAAGGTAAAATTGATTACAAATTTAAAAGTTTAGGGTCATAAATGATAGTAGAAGAGGTTTAAGGACCAAATTAATAAAGACTATATGATTTGAGAACCAAAAAAGTGTTTTTGCCTTTTTTATAATTTTTGTTTTATTATATGAATTTTTGTAACAAGTGTTGTTAAAATATTAGTTAAATTTTTTTTTGATTAGTTAATAGAGTATTAAATAATTTAAAATTTATAAAAATAAAAATTTTTATTCTCTAAAACTTTTATCAACTAATTATCAAACGATATTTTAATTAATTTTCTAAAGACAATGATTAATAAAACTTTTATTATGATTGTAAAGTGAGTATAGGGTGATCTTGGAGTCAGGAAACTGCTTCGTTGAGTCTATATAATTGGACCACTTGCTTTTTTTTTTGTAAGAAAGGGGGAAATACTGTTTAGTTTTTTCTATGGTAACTTCGAATATGTGGATTTTAAGGGCGAGTAGCTTTAGCTATGGTCTGTATTGGCTGGACCACATACAAGTAACAAATTAGATTGAACAAAACTTTTATTATTATTATTATTATTATTATTATTATTATTATTATTATTTTACATTTGGTGGAATATGCAAATTAAAGGGTCTTTAGATGGAAATTTTGGCGAAATAAATATGAAATTACTTAATAATTTATAGGTAAATTACTCTCCTTTTTTTTTTTTTTTTAGATTGAGGATCAAATTTTTTTTTTTTTACTTTAAAAAAACACAAATTTCTTTAAGTTAAAATGTAAAGATGGCAATGGGCGGGTATCTATCTATTTTTTTTATTATCTATATTTGATTTTGTCTAAAATATTTAATATCTGAATTCTAATTGAATTTGAAAAAATTCATTTTCGTATTCAAAATTATTTAATATTTGAAACTATTCGAAACACCCAAAATATTTGATGCCCAAAAAAGTAATAGATACTAAATATTGGATAGTTATAATAAAATAATCTATCTTATATTAAATATCCAATATCTATCTAATAAAAAAAATTTCAAATATTATAAATTGCTATAAAAATATTTACAACAAAACATCATACATAATTATTATATAAAATTAAAAAATAATTCTAATAACATTAAAAAGCATGGAATTTTATCTAACAATATATATTATATTTTATAATATATATTAATTGGGTATCAGATATCGGGCACCCTATTTGCTTATTTATTTTGAACAAATATAAGATATTTTGCTACCCATTTCATATTCAATATTCAATATCTAATAAATATTGAATATTTTTTTTAGATGGATACCATTAGATACTCATATAATTGTTAGGAATGGCTGGCATCAGAAAAGGGTGTGAATTTGGTGTTTTTAAATTTTTCAAAAACTTTGAAAGTCTTTCAAAAATTATGAAGCATAATAGAATAGAAAAGAGTAGAGATTGTGCACCAAATAAAGCTTAAATAAGTAAAATAGAATGCAGCTTATCCAATAAATTCTACATCTAGTCTCCAAGCATAGCTTGAAATTTTCACTATCTCCTCAAGTTTCAACTAAGTACTTGAAAATCATTACAATGCTCACAACACTTTCTTTCTCTTTATTTTTACTTAAGGAAAACCCTTCTTTGAAATTCTAACTCTCTTATGATATAAAAGGAAGAAATTTATCAAACAAAACTCTCTCTTTTAGAGTAGGTATTTATATATGAAGAGTATAAGCAAACTTAGAACAAAGAGCTTAGAGGGTTTGAATCAAATTTGAAGTTTTTGTTGTTCTCTTGATGTTTTCAGACTTTCCAAGGCCTTTATTTATAATTTTTGAAAATATTTCCGTTTGATCTTGTATCTTTGCAAATCACCAGAAAAAAAGATGCTTTACCATATCTGCAACATTACATACGCACAACAGTCGACTTGCAAGAGCTTGGCAGATGAATGTTGTGTTCTTGAGTTCAAATTTTCTGATTTCTAGGTAGTGGTAATCGACTTCCTTGAGGTTGATAGTCAATTTGTTGCTCTTAGGTTTTTACACAATTTGAAATCCAGGCTTGACAATCGACTTCTTACTTGCTGGCAGTTGACTTGCTCATCTTAGGCTCCTTTGTATTTTGAACTCCAGTTTGGCAGTTGACTTCTTGCCTTAAAGTAGTTGACTTCTTGCTCTCGAGTTTCCATTAGTTTACGTCTGCAGTCTAGCAATCGACTTCTTGCCTTGAAGTAGTTGACTTGCACCTTTTAATGTGCTAGAGGTCGATTGTTGAGCTTCAAGCAGTCAATTTGCAACTTACTATTTTTTTTCAAATTTAAAATGTACGAGTGACTTCCTCATACTTTAAGTCGACTTATAGCTTTGTAAAAAAGGTTTTTAAGTGAATAAACTTAATGGAATGTGCTACCAAGTATTTTGAGAAGTTAGAAAAAAAATTTCAAGAGATTTTTAAAATACATTTTGAGCTCAAGTTTTAAGAAAACTTTCACATACTAAGCCAACAATACTCATATTCATTGTCATCCCTAGTTAAAGGATGACCAAAATAACTTTTAAGTTTAAATTATTTTTTATTAAAAATAGTCTCAAATGTGAAGATTCACACCTCAATTAATGAAATTGTAAAATTTATCTTTATCAACTTTAAAAATTAACAAAAGACTCCTTCCAATTTTTAGTTTTGTAGATAATTATTAGTAGAGTACAAACAGAATACTATAATCTACATCCTTAGATTCAAAGAAAAATAAATTTTTCAACCCTAAATCTAGACTCGATCATGTAGATAACAAAATCATTCCTCGTTCAAACTTTTGAATTTTCAAATCTCTAAACTTGAATTCATTTACCTAAAAAAAATTTAAAATGATCAAATTTTTTCTCAAATTATAACTCATTTACATAAATATAAACTCATTAAAAAAATTTATACAAGTTATATAAATTATATTATATAAAATCTAAACATACAATTAATGTTAAATCTTAACAATTTTATCTTTACAAAAATTATCAAATATAATAACACGTGCGTGCGCGTACACACACATATATATAATAGTTGTGCATGTACAAAAATGCATGCATTTTTCTTTAATTTTTGAAATATATTATAAAATATTAATTATTAGATTTTAAAATAATTAAATAAATAATGAAAATTTATTTAACTCTAATATTCTCTTCTAACTTCCTATTATTTTTGCTTTCTCTGTCCCCTCTTTTAACATAACATATTTTATTTTATAATTTATATTATATAATATGTATTTTGTGAGACCAAAGACCAAGGATCTCAGAAAATATTATAATATATATCTATTATACTTATTTCTTTTAATACAATAAATTATTTAAATATTTATAATATAAAAAATATTTGAATAATTTATATAGAATATGTTTGGGTTTGGGATGGGTGTACCATTCTCCATAAATGTAGAACTAAACCTGTAAAAATTTATACCTAAATATAATGAGTAAATTTTATAAATATGTATAGGGTATGAATATTTTAATCATTTATACCCTTAATTTTGCCATAGTGAACAAATTCTTGGATAGAAATATTAACATGCACGAGGAGTATTTTGCACAAAACTAACAATTTGAGAAAGTTTGTTTTTTTTCAACTTTTAATGTTGAGAAAATAAATTGTGAAGTCTTTTAGGGAACTTTTTATATTTTCACATTGTTCCAAGAACAAGGGGTTTGACTTTAGGAGGTACAGAGTAGTTAAGGAACTATTTACTGGGAAGCTCTTAGTAAGAAAAAAGTGAAGCATTCTAGGCAAACTGTAAGTAAGACAAAAGAATTTAAATACTAATAAACGTAATATATTCTTATTGAGCTCAAGGATTCAGAAAGTATAGTGCGTTAATTTATCTCTTTCTTATGTGAGTTTCCAAAAAAAAAAAAAGCTCCTTCAAATATCTAATCAGGGTCTATTTATAGTAGGAGGAAAAGTAACTGATTATTAGTTGATAGGTCATATCTTGAAAATAAAGAATAACTATATGCACGTTTTATAATAGGATGTGAGGTTAAGTAGTTGACTAAAGTTAAAGGGGTGAGGGATCGTGGATGATCAATAGGTAAGAGTAATGTCAATTATTGATGATGTGCTTAGTGATAAGATGTAGAGCAATCAATGCTAGAAGACTAAGAAGTAATTAGTGGTGTTAGCTTAGGTAAGAGAAAGGGGTTTGAGCTCAATAAAATAATAATTAATTTACTAAGTTTTAAAATCTTTCCTAACTTACCTGGAGTGATCACACTTAGGTACGAAGAATCTTTACTTTAATCCTACCAAACCACTTCCTAGGATTGTTCTTGGGGAAAGGAGTATGATAATAATTCATTCACGACATTCTCAACCTTGTTTAAATTGAATGCTACAAATAGCGCTTGGCTTACGCTAAACCTACTATGAGAGCGTTGCTTTCTCACGAAATTAGAGTAACCTTGACATGGTTCTTCCTAAGTCAATATTGCGTTGTCCTTGAGGAAAGGGATGATCACATCACAATCTTTACTATCTCATACTTCTTAAGAGAGGGATAGCGAGGTATCTTAGTTTATTGTCCAAAGGACGGATTCACTGAGCATCCTGAAACACTTTGCTCAGCAAGAAATTTATTACTAGGAATTGCACTAGTACTAAATGGTGAGGATCATGTGATATCAGAGAGCTTAAGGCAAGACTTTCTGTATTAAGTTATGATATCACATAGTTAAATAGACTAACGTATTACTTATATTTACTGTTCAAATGACGAATTATATAGAATAAGTGAGATAGATGTACTTTCTATTCTTAGGTGGGGCATCTCTATTAAGTAGAGATATCACTCCTTCTTAGATGGAAGCACTTACTCTTAAAGGAAAAAGTCACCTCTTCTTAGGGAATAGCCTCACCTCTTCTTAAGAAGAGGAGTTGTCACCTCTTCTTAAGGAAATGAGTTATTACCTCCTTTTCAGGAAAGAAGCCATTTCTTCTTAAAGAGATGAGTCACCTCCTCTTAAGATGAGAAGTCTCTTTTCTATTAAGATGAAAGAAATCACTTTTATTTTTAATAATATAATTATTACAATTATTGAATTTTAATTAAATAAAATAAATAAATATTATTTACAAATAAACTAACAAAATAAAACTCATGTAGGAACAAACATTACAAACATTTTTAGAAAAATTTTATTTCATTATTATTTATTTAGTGTTAAAAATTATCAATGCAATCTATTCTAATAAATTCCAAAAAATTGATTATTTTATATTGAATAAATATTTATTTAATACTTATTATAATATATAAATAATAAATGTAAAGATATTTTAGTTAAAATATATAAACTTGTCACTTAATTTTTGTTATAAAAAATTAGTATAATGTATCTTTTGAGTTAAGGGAGAGAGTCTAATTTATCCTATATGTTTTATGTTTATATAATAATGCAATCTTACTTCATAAGGCATTGCAAACCAAATGAGACCTTACTTCCATCACTTTTTGTTCTTTTACGGTTTATTATGGTTGGTTGAACTTTTTATGTCGTTTGCGTCCATATATATCCCTTAATGTCTTAATTTTGGTTACAACATTTTTTTACTTGCTTTTCCCTTCTTCCAAACACTAATTATGAAGACTCAATTAAAAATTTTTAAACTATATAAAGCCTCTTTAAAAATGACTAAAATATAATTATATAAAGACCAAATATACAATTAAAAGTTTAAATAATGTTAAATTAAACATATAAAAAAGAGATACAAAAAATTTGGTCGTTTGAATGAATGAGAGAGATATATATACAGAAGCATTTCAAAACTTGGACTTGTTTTCAATCATGAAAGATTGAGGACATGATCGAGTTGCAATTTTTCTTGGATATATATAAAAAAAGAAAAAGAAAAATCCCACTTCAAAACGTGGTCAATATTGCTCTTGCATCTTAAGCAAGTCGCTCATAATTCTCAAAAAGTTGCATGCGCCCAATCATGCTAACCCTATATTTATCTTGTCATTCTGTTGACTAAGAATATCACACATTATGGTGTTAGCTATACTTCATGAAAAAAGAAAAAAATCGTATTATTTGCTTCAAAACTTTGTCGTTATACAAACCCTTTATTGCTTTTCTTTTGTATCTTTGAACGCATAATTAGTTTTACCCTTCTTTCCCACGAAAGTAATGTTTATATATATATATATATATATATATATATATATATATGCTTCTTCACACTAGGCATGTTGTATGAAAAATATAAAAAGCATAATTTATTCTTCCCCATATACAAAATCATAATGTTATGCCTACCTAACCAGAAAAGAGAAAGGAAGCTTATAAGGCTGGCTTATTCCTCCATTCACACACCTCCAAACAGCTTACAGCTAGCAGGAGTGAAAGTAACATCAAGTATGATACACAATGATATATGGAGACAAACATGAGTGTGTATGTTAGACAATACAAGCCAACCTCATTACAAATACATTGTCATGATCTTACCAAAGCAGTCCTATGAGCACCTAGCCTATATATTTGCATTGCCTCACATTTCTTATAAAAGCAACTTTTCTAAGAGCTTCTTCTCCTGTTTTCCTGCGGGTGACATGTATGCCATGATTAACGATAACAGGATCTTTACCTAGCTATCTCTATTAAAAGTTAGACAAAAAAAAAATAGAGAAAAAGGAAAATGGAAGGTAATTTTGTTGGCTGAAACCAATCCAGAAATTTACCGGACTCTGACTAATATGATTTGAGTTAGTTGAAATCTCAAATATAACTTAGATAGTTTTCTTGGCAAGAATTTTTTCATACCCAAGATTTTGAAAAAATAAAGTATATATCATTTTAACTAACTACCTATTGATAGAAAAAAGTTAGTTAATCGACTAAAATATAATATCACTTTGATTCTTCGTAAATGCTGATTTTCTTAATTTGGTCCCTTAGCTTGGATGTCATTTTAATAAATAATAATTCTGATGACTTAGAATTTTGATATTAATTGAGCACATTAAATGCTAGTTATGATCTAATTTTTATTTTTTTTTAATTAGTTAAAATATTATATCTGATCACCCAAATTAGTACCAAATGTTTCCCAATTAGAAAAATAAAAGGAAAAAAAATTGGGTCATAACTGACCTTTAACGTTGCTCAACAATATCAAATGTCAAAATTATCAGAATTGTTATTTATTTATATAACATCTAGAAAGAGAGATCAAATTAATAACAAATCAAATTATGAAAAATTTAATTAAAAAATAAAATTTATGAGATATCAAATTAAAAAAAATTATCATCTATGAGACTAAAATGATATTTTAATAGTAATTAATTTGACTCCACGTATTCCAAACTATATGCTAAACACTTAAACCTAAACACTCTATAGTTGATTTAGAAGAGTGCTACTGAAAAGCAAAAGAAAGGGAACTGAATTATTCATTTTGTGTAATGTACTTAAAATAACATTGCTCTTAAACACACACACACATACATATGATTCCTTACAAATAAGGAACTAATTAATATTAACTATTTACGCTTGAATTAATTACAAGGAGTTTTTATACACAAAATGGTGATAGGCATCTTGGTTAGAGGTCCTCATGTGGTCCTCAAAGCATTGCTGAGATATTTGTGGTAGTTGGTCAAACAATGTGAGGGCTCCTGCAAATACTATCATGTACATGAGAGACGGATTAAGGACAAAATGGTAATCATCATGCTCCAATCAATTCATTCCGTACTTCTTTTTGTTCCACTTTGATCCTTTACATTTATGATTTACCTAACTTATTCACTCACGAGAAGCCTCATTCCAATCCCATGGAAGCTTACTATTACTAATACCTAAACGCGTGGGCAAGGTTTAGGGTTTTAGAGAAAAAGTGTTTGAGCAATCGAAAAATGAGGAACCCCTCTTCCAATGTCACTTAATTTTTTCAAATTTTAGTTAGAAATTTAAAGAAAAAAAGGAAGAAAATATATATGTTTCATGTGGGCTCTTTGAGTTTCCAGAGGTTATCAAAGTCAAGTCGTCAAGGAGCTATGTAAAACTTTTTTGTTAAGCATCATCACAATGTTAAAGCTAGGAATGAATCATTGAATTGTTTTGAAACTTTAGGACCACATTATAATAAAATAATATTAAGGTAATGAAGCTGAAACTTAATATAAAGTTGAAGGACCTAAATGAAATTAAGGAACATGTTGAGATCTTAAGGAATCAAATTAGAGCAAAGCAAAATTAAGGAGAAAACTAAAACTCAATGTGAAATTATGGAACCAAAAGGTGCATTTTTGCCTTTTTAATTTTAGGAATTATTTTGATCACTTTTGATACTAGTTATTTCATACTATTTTTTTTTATGTTTTTACAAATTTGTATGGTATAATAAAGTTAAAACTTAAACGTATGGCATAAAATTTAAATACAACCTAGGTACTTTGCATTTAAATTTTAAAAAATTAATAGCATTAATGTGAAGAGAATTAAACATAATTAGTTATGAAGAAACTAGCACAGGAAGTGATAGCATTAACGGTAACAACAACAACAATAATAAAATAAGATCCATTAATTAAATGTTGAACTTGAACCTCATATATTGTTTATTTCACCTTTCAAATTTATAATGACAATTTCTTTAAAGTTTGGAGGATTGCCATTTATGTTTAGCAGGTGTGACTCATAAGTCTAAAGGGTCCATGCTAATCTTTCATAATGAGATCTCACTTTTTCTTGTGCTTATAATAATTGGTTTTATTGAGAGGTAGACACAACAAAAAAGATAAACTCTTTTTTGTAATATAATATCTTCACTAATTATTCTTCTTGAGTAATTATTTATATTATCTCGAGATATATAAATATTTATACATCAACTTATATTTTTTTAAAATGCTTAAAATATTTCTTGTTATTTTATTCTTTATATTTTTATTGATTAATAATAATAAATTAATAAAAATTAATTATAATAAATATTTATAATCATTTATCTATTTAAATAGTATTAATTACAAAATAAACTTAGAATAAATTAATAATTTAATTCTTAAAAATATATATTCTCTCAATTTAATTTATAAAATAAGATAAAATATCTTAATTTAATTTTAAAAAAATTAATTCTCAATCAATTTAATTTTTTAGTTAATGAGATAAATTAAAAATTTATTAATATATAAATTGATGTTGTATTACTAGACATTAAATTTTTTGTTAAATAATAAATTAAATAAGCGTCAAAAACTTATTTTTTTCTGAATAGTGATCAAATTAATGACGACTAATCATTGTTAGGAAATAAATTGTGAGAGAATGCATCTTTCATAGAGTAAATCATTAATTTACTCATAAATTTATACATGCCCTTTTTTAGTAATTTGATAGTAAAAATTCTTAAATACAAATTGGCCAAAAATAAATTCTGATAAAAATATTTTTAACTGAATTAGTCAAATACCAGGTACTTCTTGTTTACAATACTTTTGCAAAACTATCGTTTAAAGAATTATTTTAAAATATGCACAAATTGATAGCTTGAACAAACTTACTCGTCATCTATCTAGAGTTATTTCAAGAATTATTTTGAAGCTACCATAATAATGTATAATTATGTTCTTGTTTTGACTATGTCTACCCACTTTAAGTTCTTCAAATAACTAGATCTGAAGGTGGGTGGGTGTTATTATTTTATGTTTGGTGGTGAATTAACAAAACACAACAAATGCGAGAATCAGAAAATTAAAAGGCTTTAATAGCACTAAATTTTGTAGTCTTTAAACTTTGACTTCACAAAATCCGAGTGAGTTGGAACGTAACTAAATGCATCTTTAGCTGATTTATTATGTATTAGTACTCTCCAAAAGAAAAGAATTGCATACTAAATTACAAATTATTTATTGTATTTTAATTCTCTTGTCAGTCTTTTATTTTAAAATAAAAAATTAAATAAATGTCTGATCAATCTATAAATAATGTGATATAATATATATATGTATATATATATAATTTTTTTTAAAAAAAGTTATTTTAAAATTTTGTGATGCTTAATCAATTTTAAAAAAAATAAATTTCATTCAATAAGTAGGACATTTAAAGAAACAAAAAATTATCTTTTTAGAGAAAAATACCCCCCATTTAATGTCATCGGTTTACTTTTGCCCAAAAAAACATGTCATTAGTTACTTTTTTTCAATAATTTAATAATAAAATTAATTTTTTTATAAAAACATTTGTCAAATACAATAATATTTGTAAAAGTGTTTATCAAACACAAAATATTATTTTTTTAAAATAATTTTTATAAAACTATTTTTTAGAAAATTTAAAATAAGAAAATACTCATAACAATAGGTGTATATATCAATAAGTTTTAAGAACTAATACACTAATTTTAACAAATTATTATTGACTCCTTAATTAGATTTACGATGGTCTGTGTATAAGGAAAAACTATTAATTTATTTTTTAGAAATAAATTATGTAAAAAGATAAGTCTAGTAAAATTATTTAAACATATTTTTAGTATTACAGTCAAATAGGCTGAGGATCAAGTTGTGTGATATTAAAATGGACCACATATTCACATAACTATTTCTGATCAATTTTAAAAATGATTAAAATACACTCTAGCTCGGGGATAGTATTAAAATTTTTTATTAAAAACACAAATTATTAGAATATAAATTAGTTAAACTTTTATTTTAATATTATTTACTTTGTATTAAAAATTAAAAATTTAATTTAATTTAAATTTAAGAAAGTTACTATTAATTTCTATTCCATCAAATTTCTATTTAATGATTGTTACACTATTAAGTAATAAATATAATGATATTTTGGTTTACATAATTCGAAATATACTTTACTGTAAGAGAGATTTATATTAGGCATCTTTTGATTTTACGAAAGAAAAAATATTTTTTGAAAACAAAAAAATATGTAATTTGAATATCTCTTGTAACCAAAAGAAAAAAATAACTTACACAATATATATATATATATATATATATATTTATTTATTTATTTATTTATTCTAAACAAACAATTGACTTAATAAAGTTTCTCCAATGTCTGAGATCATTTTTCTTATTTGGTTTATATATATTCAAATAATTAGATGTTTATTCATGTGAGTTAAGTCTAATAAAATGAATTAATCTCTTTAAATTTTTTAAAATAAAGAAAGTAATGAAGTCTAAAAAGAGAAAAAAAAAAGAAAAATAAGAGATAAATTAAAAATAAATAAATCAAAGATCTATATTTTGTATAAATTAAAGTTTACTTGTGTTTTTTTTTTCTTTTTTTCTTGTACTTCATCACTGCATTATTTTTTTTACTTTAAAAATTTAAATTTTTTATCAATCATACCATGTTAAATCAAAGTTTAAATTTTGATTGAAAAAAATTGTGTATTTTTAATATTAGAGAATGCCTTAAATATAATTATTTCTTTTAACAATCAAAGAACGTAACTATGTGGTAGTGTTTAATATTGTGGTTGCAATTCTACCGAGAAACCCAGTGGCATTCAGTGAATTTAATAGAAGTCACGAGGGAATTTAGTTCTGCGTTTTCCGTTTAAATTTTGATTCACCAACCTCTGCAGTATGCATTTCCATTTAAGTCTTCTTCCATTCACAGAAACACAAACAAAATAAGTGGATTTACTTTCAGTGTTGAGGTTGGTGGAACCCATTATTTATTCCTAACAACTCTGTGTCATTTTGCAATTTGGCATTCAAAACAGAGCCCTCTGCTCTCCGCAACCACAACACACAACCGTTGCAAATGCTATCACACTGCACTTCAAAATGAAGTTATTTTCAGTGTCAAATTTCTTCGTAGAAAATATTTAGAAAAAAAAATTTATGTGTAATTTTTATATTTTTGTTATTAAATTTTTTAATCATAAATTGACATATGTATAGTTTATATAATTTATTTATCTTATAATTAATTATTTTTAAAAAATTTTACATATTTTATTTTAATTAAAAAATTTGATAGTAAAAATATAAAAAATTATATATAAGTTTAATTAAAAAAAAAGGCATCAATGTAATGTGTTTCATTGTGATTCAGCACTACTATAAAAAAAGTTAATATAATTTTTAAAAAATTTGACAACAGAAATTAATTTAAAATTTTTAAGATTATATAGATTCAATTATAAATTTTTAAATTATAAAAACTCAATGAAGAATTAAATAAAATTATAATATATTAATACTTTAAATGTAAACAATTTATGTTAACAAAAATAAAAAAATAAATGATAATGTGACATAATTTATGTTAGATAATTTAAGTAAAATAATTTTAATTACGTAAATTTATAATATTAGAATAATATATAATTATCATAAATAGAGATTTAATTACAAATTATTACAAAAATAAT
Organism: Senna siamea; assembly: GCA_031216115.1. NCBI lineage: Eukaryota > Viridiplantae > Streptophyta > Magnoliopsida > Fabales > Fabaceae > Senna > Senna siamea. Next base: position 16,168,457 of record CM062355.1, on the reverse strand, counting down.
TTAACCATTTACGTTTTAGTTTGTTACTCCACTGAATATTTATGATATACCTCTGTTACATGTGAACAACACACACGACACACACCATTTCTAAACAACTAATTTTTTTTAGTTAAATAGTTGTTGATTCAGCTAAGTGAATAAAGTGTGATCTTAGATGACAGATAAAAGTAAAAAGTAAATACATTTAAATAACAAATTAATGTAAAAATCAGTTAAATTAACATTTGTTTCATGTTATATCTTCAAATTTCTATTCCTAACTATTAGAAAAAAGAGTATATATATATATATATATATTAGTTTAGTGATCATTTAAAAAAGAAAAAAGAACAAATTACTGTAAACTACAACTCATGATTTTGAGTAAATATGAATGAAGTTTCCAGTAGTTTTCACACAAATACATACATAGAAAAGAAGCATTATAATTATGTTATGTTTTTCTTCATCGTCTCTCCCGATGTCTCTCTCTATTCTATCTATGTGTTGGGTGCGTGCAGGATTGTACTCAAACACTTGTCTCTCACACACTCTCTCTCTTTCCGTTTCTTTGATTACATATATTCACCCCCAAAACCCCACACTACATTCAGTCTCCTCACTCACTATGCTTTCTAGAACACTAGAAGCATAGCCACCACCATGTCCATTCTTCCTTCTCTCTTCGTCCTCCTCCTCCTCTGCTTCCTCTGTTCTCCTCCCTTCACTCTCTCTCTCAACCAAGATGGTCTCTATCTCTACCACTTCAAGCTCTCTCTGGACGATCCTGACTCCTCCCTCTCCTCCTGGAATGACCGTGACGTCACCCCTTGTTCATGGTCCGGCGTCTCTTGCGACCCGTCCAACACCTCCGTCACTCACCTTGACCTCTCCAACACCAACATCGCCGGCCCATTCTCCGCTTCCATCCTTTGCCGCCTCGCCAACCTCTCCTTCATCTCTCTCTTCAACAACTCCATTAACCACACTCTTCCTCTCGAAATTGCCTCTTGTCGCAGCCTCATCCACCTCGACCTCTCGCAGAACCTCCTCACTGGTGAACTCCCCCACACTCTGTCCCTCCTCCCCAACCTTAAGTACCTCGACTTGACCGGAAACAACTTCTCGGGTCCTATACCGGATTCCTTTGGCAGTTTCCAGAAGCTCGAGGTCATCTCTCTGGTCTACAATCTTCTCGAAGGAACAATACCTGCTTCTCTGGGTAACATTACGACATTGAAGATGCTCAATCTCTCTTATAATCCCTTTTTCCCGGGTCGGATCCCGCCGGAGATTGGGAATCTCACGAACCTCGAGGTACTGTGGCTGACGCAATGTAACTTGGTGGGCACGATTCCTGACTCGCTTGGCAAGTTGAAGAAGCTAAAGGATTTGGACCTGGCGTTCAATAATTTGTACGGGTCGATCCCGAGTTCGCTCACTGAGTTGACGAGTTTGAACCAGATTGAGCTTTATAATAACTCATTGTCCGGCGAGTTGCCTAAGGGAATGTCGAACCTCACTGCATTGAGGCTACTCGACGCGTCTATGAACCACTTGACGGGAACTATTCCGGACGAGTTGTGTCGTTTGCCGTTGGAAAGTCTCAATCTTTACGAGAATCGTTTCGAGGGTGAGTTGCCGGAGAGCATAGCGAACTCTCCGAATCTCTATGAGTTAAGATTGTTCGGTAACAGGCTTACCGGGAAGCTGCCGGCGAATCTCGGGAAGAATTCACCTTTGAGGTGGCTTGACCTTTCAAGCAACCAGTTCTGGGGTGGTATTCCGGCGAGTTTGTGTGACCATGGGCAGTTGGAGGAGCTTCTTATGATATACAACTTGTTCTCCGGCGAGATCCCGGCGAGTTTGGGCATGTGTCAGAGCTTGACGCGTGTCAGGCTTGGATTCAACCGGTTGTCCGGTGAAGTTCCAGAGGGTATATGGGGGCTTCCACATGTGTATCTGCTAGAGCTTGTTGATAACTCGTTTTCTGGTTCAATCTCGAAAACTATTGCCGGGGCAGGGAATTTGTCATTGTTGATTTTATCAAAGAATAATTTCAGTGGAGTGATCCCTGATGAGATTGGATGGTTGGAAAGTCTTGAGGAATTTTCTGGGAGTGATAACAACTTCAGTGGGTCGCTGCCTGATAGTATTGTGAATCTTGGACAGCTTGGGACTCTTGATCTTCACAACAATAAACTCTCTGGTGAGCTTCCAAAGGGAATTCGATCTTGGAGGAAGCTTAATGAGTTGAATTTGGCAAACAATGAGATTCATGGGAAAATCCCTGATGAAATTGGGAGTTTGTCTGTGCTTAATTTCCTTGATCTTTCCCACAATCAACTTTACGGGAAAATTCCCCGGGGGTTGCAGAATTTGAAGCTAAATCAACTGAATTTGTCTTATAATCGACTTTCTGGAGAACTTCCACCTCTGTTGGCTAAGGATATGTATAGGACTAGCTTTTTGGGGAATCCTGGTTTATGTGGGGATTTGAAAGGTCTATGTGATGGTATGGGTGAAGATAAAAGTGCAGGTTATGTTTGGCTGCTTCGAGCTATTTTCATTGTTGCTACTTTGGTATTTGTTGTTGGTGTAGTCTGGTTCTATTTCAAGTACAGGAACTTCAAGAACGCAAGGAGAGCCATTGATAAATCGAAATGGACTTTGATGTCGTTCCATAAACTGGGTTTCAGCGAAGATGAGATTTTGAACTGCCTTGATGATGATAATGAGATAGGAAGTGGATCCTCTGGGAAAGTTTACAAGGTTGTGCTAAGCAATGGGGAGGCTGTTGCAGTGAAGAAACTTTGGGGAGGTGTCATGAAGGATGTAGAGAGCAGTGATTATGAAAAAAGTCGGGTTCATGACAATGCTTTTGATGCAGAGGTTGAGACTCTGGGCAAAATTAGACACAAAAACATTGTCAAGCTCTGGTGTTGCTGCACTACAAGGGACTGCAAGCTCTTGGTGTATGAGTACATGCCAAATGGTAGTCTTGGAGATTTGCTGCATAGCAGTAAAGGAGGTTTGTTGGATTGGCCAACGAGGTATAAGATAGCTGTTGATGCTGCAGAAGGCCTCTCTTATCTGCATCATGACTGTGTTCCCCCAATTGTTCATAGAGATGTGAAATCCAGCAATATCTTGTTAGATGGGGACTTTGGTGCAAGGGTAGCTGATTTTGGAGTAGCTAAGGTGGTCGAAACCACTGCCAAAGGAGCTAAATCCATGTCGGTCATAGCCGGGTCATGTGGGTACATTGCACCAGGTTAGTTAGCAGATGTTCCATGCTACCTTATTTAAGTTTGTTTTGAACTCATTTTGATGAATCTGAGATACAATTTGAATGAAGTCTCAAGAGACTAGTAATGCTTTGCATTATACATGGCTCTAATATAAATTAGCATACTTTGATTGTATTTGCATGATTGGTAACTTAATCTCCCTGTTATGTGTAAATGTTAACTTAGACTGTGTTTTACATGATGTGTAACTCTCTGCAGTTGAATTAACATAGTCTTCTTCTGTGGCAGAATATGCATACACACTGAGAGTGAATGAGAAGAGTGACATATACAGTTTTGGTGTTGTCATACTCGAGTTGGTTACCGGAAGACGCCCTGTGGACCCAGAATTTGGGGAAAAGGACTTGGTTAAGTGGGTCTGCACCACCTTGGATCAGAAGGGTGTGGATCATGTTCTTGACTCCAGACTTGATTCTTGTTTCAAAGAAGAGATTTGCAAGGTCCTCAACATTGGACTCATGTGCACTAGCCCTCTTCCGATCAACCGCCCTGCGATGAGAAGAGTGGTGAAGATGTTGCAAGAAGTGTGCACAGACAATCAGACGAAGCCTGCAAAGAAAGATGGGAAATTTTCACCTTATTACTATGATGATGGATCTGATCATGGAAGTGTAGCTTAGTTCAACTTCTTGCAAGTGTTGTTTTCATTCTGAAAGGAAAAGTAGTAAGCTTTAGCTTTTACTTGTAGATCCTACTTCCCTTTCATGTTTTTCGATTCACTGGTTTGCTTTAGAAAAGTTCAAAAAAAAAAAAAAGGAAGAGGTGAAACTTTTTTTTTTTGGGTTTATTTACTTTTTGGTGGGAAGTAAAATAGAAGCATAAGGAGTCTGATGTTTTACACTGTAAAGTAGGTCCAAACTTAAATTGGTGTTTGCATTACTACCTCCTCTTATTCAGAAATATATACGTTTTCACTGTTGAAGATGGTAAAATCAACTCGAGCATCCTTCAAGTACTACAAGTCTCCTAGAATATGGGAATCTCCATCGCTGCTCAATCATGCCTAAATGCTTGTAGTTTACTGCTCCTGCACTGTTATGGAAAGTTCAATATCTGATCATTGGATCTTTTCAAGATTCTTAATAAATAGTATTTTAATATCATTCACATGAATTCCAAAGATGAGTTCAAATTTAAAGAGGTGGGGCATTTCATAGCCACATTGTTTCCGGAATTTTCAGCTCAAATGCTTTTTCATTGTATTGCCATTTGAGAATTTACAACATTTCGCAGGCTGCGTACAACTGTATTAGCTGAGTTAATGAGGTCGGTGGCTAGGCTGTTTCGTACATGGGCCCTTTCATTTAAGTGCAACTTCCATCTGTTGGGCCAGCATACTGCTTGTGTCTGCACTTAAGGTGCTTGGTAATCACAATTTCCTAATGGAAAATGATGGCACAATGTGTTGGATATTTTGTTTCTTAAATTTTTTGGGTTGAATCTATCTAGCATTTGAATTTTTCCAATTCCCTTACTAGTTGTTGCCTGGTTAGTGATTATTTTTATGTCAACTACTTTATTGTGTGAAGAAAGGGAGAATGGAATTTATAGTAAAGAATTTGTGAAATGCTTTAATTTAAATTGTCAGTACCGGGTAGTTGGGCTAACCAATAATGGAAGATGGAACTACTATTATTGCTCATTCCAGTGTTTTTTTTGCCCTTGCGTCTTTCTTTTGTCTGGCCTATTCCGTAATTCCTGCCAAACCAAACCAATCACACATTATATTTCATGGATTTGGGGGGTGAAGTGTAAAAATAAATAAATTAAAGATTTACTTTATATGGATTGAAGTTTACTTGTTCTGCATTTTCTCATCACTCCTGATTTCAAAACTTAAAAGTTCTATTTAGATAAAATAAGTTAAGGTAAGGAAAGTAATGATTGAAATTATTTTAATTGTTTTATTATAACATTTTTTGTTTGAATTGGGAGGAAATGAAAATTAAAATTTTTATAATAATTTAATAAATTAATTTAAAAAATTAATATTTTACTTAAATAGATAAAATTAAAATTTCTTTCTTTTTTATTTTTAGAATATTAATTTTTTATATCATTTTTAATATATATTTATATTTAAAAACATATATCCACATACTAACATAAATGAATGTATATCTCTTAATATATATACATATACATATATATGTACCTATGTATGTGTGTATACACGTGAATACACATACAAGTAAAAACATGTAAATATTTAGATACATTTTTATATATAATTGAATGTGTTAACACGTGACATATATATATATATATAAATACATATGTACTTATACTAACATAAAAACATACTAGTGTATATAAATATAGGGTAGAGATATAAAGAAGAGGTCAAGCTCTTGAACTTTTTTTTTTTTAAATGAGAGAGAAAAAAATTTAAACATTGTTTAAAAAAAATTAAAACAATCATGGGAGATGAAGCCTTGCAAGCCCAATAGCATAACCCATAAATATATTCTCTGATCTATCATAAGCATATTTATTAATTATAATAAGAAAATTTATGAATATTATAATTATTTAAATAAAAAATTTAAAATACAAAACAATTTAAAATACGATAATTCAAATTCTTTAAATTTCACAATTCAAACACAATCTCAAGATACAAATTTTTTTCTACTCTAGGGTCTTATTAAATTTTTTAATTATGATAAAAAGAATTGTAAAGGAGTTAATAGGGTGCATTTTATCTAGAAAAATTGGTTTTATAAAACAAAATTTAGAATAAAGTGCTAAGCAACCCCATGTAAGATTTATTTTAAATTTAATGACTTCTCACCTTATGTTACATATTTGATTGTAAAAATTTTAATAAAGCTAATGAAAAGCAGCAAAAATTGAATTCTTAATCGTTTGAGTACTTAAGGTTTAATTAAAATTTTAGTATATTCATTTTAATTTATAACAAAATACCATCTGTTCTTTGGAAAACACTAAAATTGTTAATCAATTGACTCATGAAATATTAATAGACCACGTGAGAGCACATGGTTTCTTATCTTTATTATTTCTTAAATCTCAGACTTTCATATGCTTCAATCTTCTTTGGGGGAGGGTTACATTTGGTGACATGTATTTAATAGCACTTTGAATTTGTGGGGACTCAAAGGTCTCAAAAAAAAAATGAAACAAAAAAATTAAAATAAACAAATAAATAATCTTGAGTACACATGTTTATTTGATTCAATCCAATATTAATTAGTGATTAAATTATTTTTGTAATTTTACTCAATTTTTAATTACGTTATTACAAATTTCACCAATGTATCTAAATGTATATTATTTTAACATTCTAATTATACATTATTTATAATGATAAAAAATAAATTAAAAATAATTGATATATATGTATATATATAAGGATATATTATATCTTTAATGAGAACCCAACTCAGAAAAGAAAAATTACCTTATTGTCCCTTGACTTAAGGTATGTAAACTCTTCCTATATAGGTAAAACTAATCCTAACTCTCTTATGATACTAATTTGACTGTCTAAGTTTATGAGAGCCCCAACTTTCTTGTGGTTCTAACCCTCTTTGTTTTGCAAGAGTTCACCGAAAACTACTATCCCTCAAGTAAGGCTTTTTGACCTAAATATAATGCTCCAATATGCATTAGAATAGTATAGTCTTTCGAAAAAGTTATTAGTGCAAGATGCATTATTGGTGCAACATGACACCCAAACTCTCTTTTATTTTTTTTTATTTGGGACTCATTGTAACGACCCCCTAATACGTCATACGCGATGCTCGTCTGATTAGCGGAAGCATATGTGGCATTCTGAATGTTTATTCCCTATGTGGGAACGTCAGGGGATCGCTACTGGTTGAGCGTAACCCAAATAGATTCTCCGTTATCCATTCAGATTCCGTTCAACCCTGATTCACACGCAGCTAACTAAATACACATACATATATCATCAATAATAACTTTGGAATGAAATCTAAAACTGATATACATGTCTCATTATACATTCATACACATTTCAATTCAAATCCATAAGTTTACGGCTGTAAGTTCTACCGAAAATCCGGCAGAGTTTCCTCTGTAATTTGGTCATATCCCAAGTACGTAATCACTGCTTAAAACGTAACAACCACCCAACAACAAAGAGAAACATACTAATATAAATCCATACACCGTAACATTAATTCATCACTACAATACATACATACATGCAAACGCCATATATACATTCACCTAGTCCATACATAAGTTACAAGAAACAAAATCGATAATTAACGGTGTCATCAAAGTATATGTACAAACGATTCAAGCCTAAGCTAAATAATCCTCTGTTTATCCTCAAGTCACCGGCTATCGCCTGGCTCCCGCTCGTCTCCTGCTCATCCGAGTACACAACCTAATGAGATATGAATCCCAAAGTAGAATAATTTACAATTTAAATATCATTCAAAAACCAGTTGAATACTCAATGGCGAACACCGAAATCGTCTTCCGAAATCGGTTCAACAAGTGGAATACCTTATCTTTAAAATCGTTTAAACACATGGAAATTGCGGCAATATATCACAATCAGAAATCCGTTTCTTTTAAAATCACCATAAAAATCAAATGAAATCCCATGCTCGTATCTCAATCCACGTTGGTTACAAATCCATCAGAATCAATCTAAATCATCTTCTAATTGCATCGTAGTCTAGAGAGAATACCTCTCTTATCGTTGGGTGTGATCCGTAACACCAATCACCCGAATCAAGCCTATATTGTGAGTGTGATCCATAACACCAATCACTCACTCAAGGACCGGGTGAGAAACAACATCTAGGCGTCCCCTAGCATGTGCACATACGCCAATTCTCATCCTCATACGCCTATTCGAACTCACATGCACTCTGGTCGGCTATTCCTCAGGGTTCTAGGGTATCACGCCTAAATCACAACGTTTCCCCGTGTAGGTTATCCACCCTTATACTCCCTAAACCTTTCTTAGGGTCGTCCTGGTTTAACGCGCAACCCCTAACTCAAGACAAAGCAACTCGATAAAAATAGTTTCGTTTAAAAGCTTCCTGTACGAGGAATACTTAACGGCCGTCCCATACCGGCTATCAAGTACCCAACCCTAAGTAAATCCGTCCTAAAGGCATCTAAACTCGATAAACAAGGTGTCTAACATGCAATTAGGGTTTTCAAAGACACAGGCATGCAATTTTATCCCATCGAAAGCAAAGACGCAATTCCATACAAGTCGTCTAAATCAGTTAGGTATTCACTACATCAATTCTAGGGTTCGGGAAGTGTAAATTATCCTACCTGGTCTCTGGTCGCTTCAATTCAAATCAGGACTCTGTGAAATCTCAGTTTCTGAGCCCAATTAATTCCCTGGACATGAAATTGAATATTTAGATTCGTCACGTCATCCAATTTTCAATCCTAAACCCTGCTATACGCTACCTAGGTTAATTAATTGCCTAATTACGTTCGGCAGCCATTTCAATCATATAACATCAGTTTTTGGGAAAACGGACCTTACCACTGTTCTCGGATTATGGAATTCTACGTCCCGGTGATCTCAGTTTCTCGGGATGCACGCCCAGAACTCCAAGACGGCAAGACACTACGGCGCCAAGTGGTGCACGCGCACTGGCGGTGAGGTGCGGTTTGTCTCGAAAATCACACCACGGTGAAGCCCGTAAGCTCAGGAGTCCGAATACGGTGGTGGCACGGAGGTTCACGGCCGTTTGGACGGTGTTTTCTGGCCACGAAGAGTCTCGCACGGCGGACGGCGTTTTGCCTTGATCCGGGCGCGTCCGGCCTCCTTTCGGCGGCCGAGCCATCGGAGGCAGTGGCGGCTCGCCACACGGTGGTGGGGCGGTGACGGCCAATCGGCGTCGGACGGCGCGCATCGGGCCGGGAAATTTCGCGCGATGGAAAACGGCGTTTTCGGCGTCTCCGGCCGCTGGTGGCGGTGGTTGGTTGCTGGTGGTTGTGGGCAGTGAGGGCTGTCGGTTGGTACCCTTGGTGGCGGCCCACGGTGGCTGTGGTGGCCGTTCACGGTGGAGGAAGGTGGAGAGAGAAAAGAGAGAAGAGAGAGAGTGTGGTGAGGAGAGAGAGTGAAATGGGAGAAATGGCGGGCTTTCGCGTAATTTAAAGCCTCCAGGGGCGATCCCGACTTTTCCCAGGCCGCCCGGGGATCTTTTAGGGTGTCGGCATCCTTCCAGACGTTGGCACGCATTTCCATGCGAAAGTCTTGGCCTCCGTCAACGAAAGTGACGCACGAAACTCCTTCCGCCGATTCGATCGCGGATTACATTTCTTTCGTTTGATCGAAGTTTCGGCTTCAAACGACCTTCTGTGTCAAGTCATTATCCTCAAAATACGTGTCAGGCTTCGTTTGATTGGGATTAGGGTTAAAATCAAGTTTTATCTTTTAAAATTCTTTAAAAATTCTTTCGAATCTTTCCCGTTGTTACATTCTCCCCCCCTTAAAAGAAATTTTGTCCTCAAAATTCATACACATGCTTGATTCACGGATATCTTTGTCTCATTTCATCTTCTTTCTCCCACGTCATTTCCTACGATGCGACATCCTGCCAAAGTACCTTAACTAAAGGGATCATTTTACTTCGAAGCTGTTTAGTCTTATAGTCAAGGATTTGAACAGGAGTAGATTCATAAGTCAAATTTTCCTTTAATATTATCGGTTGATTCTCTAATACATGCGCAGGATCTGGGACATATTTACGAAGTTGGGAGACGTGGAAAGCATCATGTAGGTTGGACAAATGGGGAGGTAAAGCAATTTGATAGGCAACGGGATCGACTCTTTGTAAAATTTGGAATGGTCCTAGGAATCTAGGACTTAGCTTCTTAGTTCTTATCTGTCTACCAATACCCGTGGTGGGGGACACTCTCAGAAATACGTGATCTCCCTCGTTAAATTCCAAAGGCCTTCTTCTCTTGTTAGCATAAGATTCTTGCCTCTGTTGGGCAGCTCTCATCTTTTCCCTGATCATTTTAATTTGATCAGTGGTTTCTTGCACCATTTCAGGTCCCAACAATGCACTTTCCCCCATCTCTACCCAACTTAAAGGTGACTTACAACTCCTCCCATACAGAGCCTCATACGGTGCCATGCCGATGGTAGAGTGATAATTGTTATTGTATGCAAACTCTATCAACGGCAGGTGTTTATCCCAACTTCCTTTCTGTTCAAGCACACACGCCCTCAACATGTCTTCTAGGGTTTGAATAGTCCTCTCACCGCTCGTCACCGAGGATGGTAGGTCAAGCTAAATTTAAGCCGGGTTCCTAAGGCTTCTTTGTAGGGATTGCCAAAATCTCAAAGTAAACCTAGTGGTCTCGATCGATACTATACCTGACGGTATTCCATGTAGTCTTACAATTTCCCTAAGGTATACTTCGGCTAATTTCTCCATGGAGTAACGCACCTTAACAGGCAAAAAGTGTGCAGACTTGGTCAACCTATCCACTATCACCCAAATGGCATCAAATCCTGCTGGTGTTCTAGGTAATCCAACCACGAAATCTATAGTGATTTGATCCCATTTCCTTTCTGGTATCTCCAATGGCTTAAGTAGCCCTGCGGGTTTCTGATGCTCTATCTTAACCTGTTGACAAATCAAACAGGCATTCACGTAATCCGTGATATCTTTCCGCATACCAGGCCACCAAAAATTTCTCTTTAAATCCTGATACATCTTGGAAATACCGGTGGATAGTGTAATGGCTTCGTGAGCTTCGCTAACACTTTTTCCTTTAATTCTTGATGGTTTGGGATTACTATTCTCTTTCTAAACATTAAAACTCCATCAGGTGCTAATCCAAAGTCGGGTTGGTCTGCATATACCTCCAAGGATTCATCCTCAAGTTGGGCTTGTTTAATTAATTCTCTCAGTTCGCAGGTTATCAAAAAGTCACTCATCACTAATCTTTGCGGAAATGAGATTACGTTGAGGCTAAGGTTCCCAAAATCCTCAAGTAATCTCATCTCACTAATCATTAAACTGGCTAGTTGTAGTGACTTTCGCTTAATGCATCTACCACAACATTTGCTTTCCCTGCATGATATTTCAATTCAAAATCAAAGTCTTTCAAGTATTCTACCCACCTACGCTGCCTCATGTTTAATTCCTTCTGATCAAACAAATATCTAAGGCTCTTATGATCACTATATACCTCGAATACCGCGCCATACAGGTAATGTCTCCAAATCTTTAGTGGCAAACACAACGGCAGCTAATTCTAAGTCATGGGTGGGATAGTTCTCCTCTGCAGGTTTCAATTGTCGCGATGCATAAGCCACAACTTTCCCATCCTGCATCAAAACACAACCTAGGCCTCTCAAAGATGCATCTGTATACAAGAAAGGGTTCTAGGGGTTTTAATAATTAGTACAGAGCGGTGGTCAATTTCTCTTCAGAATCTGAAAACTAGTCTCACACCGCTCGCTCCATTCAAAGTCTACCCTTTCCGAAGTTAACCGTCAATGGCACAGCTATCTGTGAAAATCCTTGAATGAATTTCCGATAATAACCGGCCAACCCCAAGAAACTCCTAATCTCGGTGACCGTTCTAGGTCGATCCCAATCTAATACTGCTTCAATTTTCTTTGGGTCGACCGCTATCCCTTTTCCATTTACCACATGTCCTAAAAATTTCACTTCTTCTAACCAAAACTCACATTTCTCCAGCTTTGCATACAGTTGTGTCTCTTCCAGTATCTGTAACACCGTGTTAAGATGCTGGGCATGCTCTTCGTGAGTCTTGGAATATACCAAGATATCGTCAATGAATACCACAACAAATTGATCTAAATAGGGCCTGAAAATTCTGTTCATATAATCCATAAAGACAGCGGGTGCATTCGTCAATCCAAACGGCATCACTAAAAACTCGTAATGGCCGTATCTTGTCCTGAATGCTGTCTTGGGAATATCCTCCTCTCTAACCCTAATCTGGTGGTATCCTGACCTTAAATCTATCTTAGAAAATACAGTCGCGCCTTGCAACTGATCAAACAAATCGTCAATACGTGGCAATGGGTATTTGTTCTTAATGGTCACCTTATTCAATTGTCGGTAATCAATACACAGTCTTAAACTCCCGTCTTTCTTCTTTACGAATAAGACCGGAGCTCCCCATGGTGATACACTTGGCCTAACGAACCCCTTCTCCAACATGTCTTCGATTTGGACTTTTAATTCTCTCAATTCATGGGACCATACGATACGGGGTCATAGCTATTGGACCCGCTCCCGGAATTAGGTCAATGGTGAATTCTATCTCTCTAGGTGGTGGCAGCTTACAAATTTCCAAAGGAAATACCTCCGGAAAGTTACTAACAATTGGGATTTGACTTAATCTATCCTGTAATTCTACCTCAGAGAGATTGAGGGACATATCACCTATCTCACAAGCTCTGTCATTACCACGCACAGGCACGTTATCTAGATAAGTAATTGTCCCTTCGGAACAATTCAACAAGACCCGATTCCTAGTCAACCAATCCATTCCCAAAATAACGTCGATCCCTGACAATGGTATACACACTAAGTCCACAAGAAACAAGGTATCTTCAATGGTTAAAGGGCAATTTAGGCATATTCGTGGGGACATAGTGGCTTCTCCCAAGGGTGTGGATATGTATAGGTCACAGGGCAAGGTTTGAACAGTAATCTCATTCGTTCTACGCATGCATCGGAATAAAGGAGTGCGTAGCACTGAATCAAACAATACTATCAAAGAAAAATTATAAATTTTACCTCTACCCTGAATCAAGCCCGAGGACCCGCCGACGCTGGCAAAGATTCATGGTAAAAACTCTCCCTGGAGCTTGTGGTCTTCGGCTACCAGATGTCGGCTGATTCCCTGTGGAAGGGCAGTATCTGGCCATGTGTCCTGTGCCTCCACATCTATAACACTGGAGGGGAGTCTGATGCCGCCAGGTTGATTTGGATGTCCGTACCACACTTCGACAAAGAGTATTATCGTCGCCTCCCATCGCTACTAGAAGCCCCTGGTTGCGGTTTAAACATACCGCTTCTTACATTCAGATTCTGGCGCTTATGTTGTCTGGGTTGCCTCAGACGTGTGTCATATTCTGAGCCTGTTTCTGTTCTAAATTCTTGCTCAGAATTCTGCACTTATTCACCAGTGTGGCAAAGTCTCGAATCTCCAGGGTAGCCAACTGAGTCTTCATAGGTAGATCGAGGCCTTCTTCTAGTTATTTCGCTTTCCAAGCCTCATCGTAATGCATTCGCAGTAAGTAGAGTACCTTGATAATTCCTCAAACCGCTTTGAGATACTCGCCAAACGGCCGCTTCCTGGGTGAGCTTCAGAACTGAAGCCTTTGCTTGTTTCACGCTCTCAGGGATATACTGATCCATGAAGACTCTCTTGAAAGATTCCCAAGTCAGTGGGATGCCTCAGCTCTCCATCAATTGTCGTGCATCCGTCCACCAAAGTTCGACTTCGTCCTTCAAAGATATATGTTGCATATGTGACTTTCTTCGTTCTTCGTCGTGACCGCAACAACCTGAAAATCTTTTTCAATTCCTTTTATCCAAGCTTCCACAAGAAATGGTTCGGAGGCACCGTGAACGGAGATGGACTCGCTCTCGAATTCAATCCATCCCCGATATAGTGGATTCACCTGCTGGGTGGCTCGCTGCTCGCCTGGCTCATCGCCCCGCCGGGCCGTCTCATTGCATTGGCACCGGTAGTGGCCTGGTCTCTCATGGCATCGGCCATTAACTGATAGATTCCATCATCTCACGCATGTCAACCTCGCCTCCATGCTACCACTACCTGACGCACTGGCTTCGTGCCTTGGCCTTCCCTAGCCTACGTGTGGCGCCCTCGCTAGATTCTACCATGTTTATCCGATACGTAAACAAACAGATCGGTCACACAAAGAATAATTAATGTATACATCAAAATCATTCCGCTCATTATCAATTCAAATCAGTCCTATCATGCCAGAGTCAAATCAATCAAAATCCTAAAGCCGCAAGCCCAAAGATTTAAAGTCCTAAGTCCACTAAACCGTAAGATCCGACAAACAGGCTCGATACCATAATTGTAACGACCCTAATACGCCATACGCGATGCTCGTCTGATTAGCGGAAGCATATGTGGCATTCTCAATGTTTATTCCCATGTGGGAACGCCAGGATCGCATCGTTGAGCCGTGAACTCCAAATAGATTCTCCGTTATCCATTCAGATTCCGTTCAACCCTGATTCACACGCAGCTAACTAAATACACATACATATATTATCAATAGTAACTCGAATGAAATCTAAAACTGATATACATGTCTCATTATACATTCATACACATTTCAATTCAAATCCATAAGTTTATGGCTGTAAGTTCTACCGAAAATCCGGCAGAGTTTCCTCCAGAATTTGGTCATATCCCAAGTACGTAATCACCTGCTTAAAACGTAACAACCACCCAACAACAAAGAAGAAACATACTAATATAAATCCATACACCGTAACATTAATTCATCACTACAATACATACATACTGTCTGAAACGTGATATATACATTCAAATTTAGTCCATACATAAGTTACAAGAAACAAAATCGATAATTAACAAAGTGTCATCAAAGTATATGTACAAACGATTCAAGCCTAAGCTAAATAATCCTCTGTCTATCCTCAAGTCATTCTCGGCTATCGCCTGGCTCCCGCCTCGTCCCTCGTTCATCCGAGTACACAACCTAATGAGATATGAATCCCAAGAGAATAATTTACAATTTAAATATCATTCAAAACCAGTTGAATACTCAATGGCGAACACCGAAATCGTCTTCCCAAATCACCTAAAACAAGGGAATACCTTATCTTTAAAATCGCTTAAACACATGGAAATTGCGGCAATATATCACAATCAGAAATCCGCTTTTTAAAATCACCATAAAAATCAAATGAAATCCCATGCTCTGTGTATCTCAATCCACGCTGGTTACAAATCCATCAGAATCAATCTAAATCATCTTCTAATTGCACGTAGTCTGAGAGAATACCTCTCTTATCGCTGGGTGTGATCCGTAACACCAATCACCCGAATCAAGCCTATATTGTGAGTGTGATCCATAACACCAATCACTCACTCAAGGACCGGGTGAGAATCAACATCTAGTATGCCCCTAGCATGTGCACATACGCCAATTCTCATCCTCATACGCCTATTCGAACTCACATGCACTCTGGCCGGCTATTCCTCAGGGTTCTGTGGTATCACGCCTAAATCACAACGCTTCCGTGTAGGTTATCCACCCTTATACTCCCTAAACCTTTCTTAGGGTCGTCCTGGTTTAACGCGCAACCCCTAACTCAAGACAAAGCAACTGATAAAAATAGTTTCGCTTAAAAGCTTCCTGCACGAGGAATACTTAACTACGTCCCATACCGCTATCAAGTACCCAACCCTAAGTAAATCCGCCCTAAAGGCATCTAAACTCGATAAACAAGGTGTCTAACATGCAATTAGGGTTTTCAAAGACACAGCATGCAATTTTATCCCATCGAAAGCGACGCAATTCCATACAAGTCGCCTAAATCGCTTAGGTATTCACTACATCAATTCTAGGGTTCTGAAGTGTAAATTATCCTACCTGGTCTCTGGTCGCTTCAATTCAAATCAGACTCGTGAAATCTCGGTTTCGAGCCCAATTAATTCCCTGGACATGAAATTGAATATTTAGATTCGCCACGTCATCCAATTTTCAATCCTAAACCCTGCATACGCTACCTAGGTTAATTAATTGCCTAATTACGTTCGGCACCATTTCAATC
This sequence comes from Senna siamea, assembly GCA_031216115.1. NCBI lineage: Eukaryota > Viridiplantae > Streptophyta > Magnoliopsida > Fabales > Fabaceae > Senna > Senna siamea. The sequence continues at coordinate 16,152,352 of CM062355.1, read as the reverse complement.
ATATAACATCGCTTTTGGGAAAACGGACCTTACCATCGTGCTCGGATTATGGAATTCTACGTCCTGATCTCGGTTTCTCGGGATGCACGCCCAGAACTCCAAGACGGCAAGACACCTACGGCGCACGGCGGTGCACGGCGGCGCACGGCGGTGAGGTGCGGTTTGTCTCGAAAATCACACCACGGTGAAGCCCGTAAGCTCAGGAGTCCGAATACGGTGGTGGCACGGCGGTTCACTGGCCGCTTGACGGTGTTTTCCGGCCACGAAGAGTCTCGCCTGGCCAGGCGGCGTTTGCCTTGATCGAGCGCGTCCGGCCTCCTTCGGCCGGCCACGACTCTTTGAAGCGGTGGCGGCTTCGGGCTACGGTGGTGAAGCGGTGGCCGATCAACGGCGTCGGACGGCGGCGCATCGGGCTGGGGAAATTTCGCGCGATGGAGGGGAAAAACGGCGTTTTTCCGGCGTCTCCGGCGGCCGTTGGTGGCGGTGGTTGGTTGCTGGTGGTTGTGGGCAGTGAGGGCTGTCGGTTGGTACCCTTGGTGGCGGCCCACGGTGGCTGTGGTGGCCGTTCACGGTGGAGGAAGGTGGAGAGAGAAAAGAGAGAAGAGAGAGAGTGTGGTGAGGAGAGAGAGTGAAATGGGAGAAATGGCGGGCTTTCGCGTAATTTAAAGCCTCCAGGGGCGATCCCGACTTTTCCCAGGCCACCCGGGGATCTTTTAGGGTGTCGGCATCCTTCCAGACGTTGGCACGCATTTCCATGCGAAAGTCTTGGCCTCCGTCAACGAAAGTGACGCACGAAACTCCTTCCGTCAGTTTCTGATCGCCGGATTACATTTCTTTCTGTTTGATCGAGTTTCTGGCTTCAAACGACCTTCTGTGTCAAGTCATTATCCTCGAAATATGTGTCAGGCTTCGTTTGATTGGGATTAGGGTTAAAATCAAGTTTTATCTTTTAAAATTCTTTAAAAATTCTTTCGAATCTTTCCCGTTGTTACACTCATCGCTTTTTTTATTTTTTTAAGGACTCGTCACGTAAAGTAATAAGTTTCAGATGTGTCAGAATGTCAGTCAAAAATAATACGCTGACATTCTGGAAAAGTGGACTCGTCACCTCACGTGACGAGTTCACTTTGCAGGATGGCTAGTTTGACTGGCTACCTGTGACCTGTCCCTTCCACCCCTCTCTCCATTTAAATCTTCTCCTTCATTTCTCATTCACACACTTCCTTTGTCATTTTTCATCTTCAAACCATTGTTTTTCTTCCTTTTATCTTCAGGCCATTTTTCCTTCCATCTTCACACCATTTTTCATCTACCTTTTCACACTTCTCCTGTATTTTGTTACTTCATCTTCTAACGTTTAGTTGCATTGCTTTGTTGGGTCATTTTCACGGTGGTGCTTCCTCCAACCTTTCCAACAAGTGAAACTCCTTCACATTCTAGGTGATTTTATGGTTTACTAATCAAAAAAAGTTTCTTCTATTTTTTTTAACGCAAAATAATATTAGAAGTATTTTCTAGAATTGTTAGTTTAATTATTTTTAGTAGATTCTCACATTTAAATATTGAAATCTTTTCTAGAATTGTGTTGCTTAAGAAAAAATATTTAATTATTATCCTATATGTTTTGACTTGAATAAAGATATTTATTTTGTTATTAGACATGTTTTGAGTATGATAAAAAAATTTCTGTTGTTACTAGATTTGTGTTAACAGTAAATTTATTTGGTTAAAGAATAAATCATGTGTAGAAAAAATAATAAGATAATTTTTTTTTCAATTTTTCTGTTATTATTAAACTTGTCTTAAATATAGATTTATTTTGTTAGAGAAATAAAACTTGTATAAGTAGAATAAATTTTTTTAATAGTTTGCTGTAAGTAAAATAATTTTTTTAATATTTTGCTGCTACTAGACTTTTTTTAAATATAAATTTATTTGGTTATAGAAATAAAAAATGTGTAGAAAAAATAATAATAACAGATTATTCTTTTTTTCTATTGTTATTAGGCTTGTATTAAGTTATTACTTTTTTGCATTTTTCTAAAGATTAAGATACATTTTTTTAGATATTTTTTTCATAAGATGATTTTATCTCTTTTTAATATTATATTGGAATAAAATAAGCAACATTTTAAATAATTCTTTCTAACGTATGAAATAAAATATATTAGCTAAGTGGGTTTTTTTTAATTTTTTTAGTAGATCCTCACATTTGAATATTTATGTTTTTTACTAGATGTCTTGTTTATGGAAAAAAATATTTAGTTGTTATTTTTGGGTATGCTCTGACTTGAATAATAATAATATTTCTTTTGTTATTATACTTGTGTTGTGTATGATAAAATTTATTCTGCTGTTACTAGACATCTATTAACTATAGATTTATAATATTTTATATTTTCATGAAATAATTTTAAGCCTTTTTAATATTATATTAGTATGAAATAAGCAATATTCTAAATAAATTTTTGTATTTATTTAAATATTTATGTCTTTTAATATTATTTAATGATAGAGATATTTTAGCTATTACTAGACTTTGATAGAATGACATTCTTAGTGTAATTTTGTTTAAATAAAATGGAAATATGTAGTCAGATGGCTAGTAGAGTTTGGACATTTCTTTATAAAGATGGAAACATTTATAATGGCAATGAAGGAGTGACATTTCAAGCAAATATAATTAAAGGAGTTATATTGAATGAAGGCATGATTCTCACAAATTTAAAGGAGGTTATGAGAGACAGGTTAAATTTAACAAGAGATGAAGAGATTAGTGAAGTTATCTATTAGATACCAATGACACTAAATCCACTGGAATTTGGAAAATTTTACCTGGAAGACGATTCTTGTGTAGAGATGTTTGATTCGTGTAGGGATAATGGTTCAATGTTTAATGGTGTGGAGTTGTTTGTGCAGACAACAACTTCTCAAACTGACCTAAATACAACACCAATCCCACTCATAGATGAAGGCCCATCTATGATCCATGCCTACACAGAGGCCACGAAAATTGCTAACATCAGCCCCACTATTAATGTATAATTGATAACGGAATGGTCCCTTAGCTGCTCTTTATAGGGCCCTGCTATATCAGTACAAGACCCTGCTTGCTCTTGAGGGGATTTTACTATATGTGCCAAAAGTAATCATAGACTTTTCTCAGATGTTGAAGAGGATGGCAATAGAGACCCTGACTTTGTCTCATTTGAGTTGTACGATACAAGCTTAGATGGTGACTATGATGTGGATAGTGAAGCTTCATATGGTGATGATGAAGTTGATAAGGGTGAGGATGCTAATGAGGCTAATGATGGAGATGAAAATAATTGGGAAGAGGATGATGAGGGAGGCCCTGGTCCTAGAGCCATGGAATGCCGTGATCATGCTGACTAATTTTTCTCACAGATTAACATGGATGTAGGTAGACAGATAAAATTTCTAGAAGTTGAGAACTTGGGTTAAAAAGAACAAAAATTGTATTTTGGGGCTCTTTTTGAGGAAAAAGAATCCCTCTGCTAGGTAGTAAACTTATACTCAATTGGGTCACACAAAAATTATTAGGTGTTCAAGTAAATTACCAAGTATATAGACTACTGATGCGAGTATTATAAAAACCCATGCCAGTGGAGATTATGAGCGCGTAAAAAGTAATATTTTTGGGAAATTACAAGATATGGTGTAGGACATACTTATGTTAATATGAAACTTATGAAAGATTATCCCAAGTTGGATTTTGATGTCATTGAATCTTACATTGTGGGAATGGTGATAGAGCAGCTTGATGTACGTGTAACCCACATTATTGAGAGGATGAAAAGCTCTTTCCAATACACTGTGACCTATAAAAAAGCTTGGAAGGCAAAACATAAGGTAATTACTAAAGCATTTGGTAATTGGGAGAGATTGTATGTCACACTTCCTCAATGGTTGGGTGTTGTGCAACACTTTATGCTTAGATCTATTGTTGTGTGGGACCACAAGCCACACCATAGAGACCTAGATGTTGTAATGTTCTATCATATGTTTTGGACATTCTAGCCATGCATTGATGCCTTAAACGACGTAAAGCCAATACTTCAGATTGATGGGGCATTTCTCTATGAAAAGTATAAAGGTACCCTAATGATTGCTTCAAGCTAAAATAGTAATAAGAAGGTGGTGCCCCTTGCCTTTGCCCTTATGGAGGGTGAGAATGAGCGATCCTGGCATTGGTTCTTGATGCTTCTCTGCATATATGTTGCAAAGGACAAAGTTAGTCTTTGCCTAATTTTTGATAGACATGTAGGCATTATAGTTGTCGTGAGAGATCGTCGGATTATGTGACAACTGCCATATTCTAACCATGTGTTTTTTTTGAGGCACTTGGCAAGTAACTTAAACAGAGAGTACAAGTTGAAGTGGTTGAAGAAGTTATTTATTAAGATCAGTTTGTATCATACTTTAACTGCTTCCTATGTGTTCATTGACTTTTTATTTTTAGGTAACCCTAATTTATAATGGATGTTCCCATATATTGTATAGCTCAAGCATTTTAGTGGCATGCGGTGGAAGAGAAACTTAAGACTATATAGCGTTTGCATCCAAATGCTGCAAATTGGATTACCCGCATTCCAAAAAGACAATGGGCTCAAGCATACGATGATGGGAAGCGGTACTTCCATATGAATATTAACTTGGTCGAGTTAATAAATTCTATGTTCAAAGGAGTTTCATTTTTGCCAATGACTGGGTTAGTGAAAGCAAGATATATCGTTTGGCTAGTTATTTTGTCCTTAAATCCATGAAATATGATGCACAAATAGGGGCGAGGTGAGTGTATAGTGAGTCAGTGACAGATTCATTATCAATGATGGTGGATGCAACTTCAACTTGTAATGTTCGACGATTTGATCTTGAGAATATGATGTTTGAGGTTGATGTGATAACCTTAGAGATCAGTTCGTTCAGACTTGCAAGGTTGTATTGTCTGAGGGTTACTACAATTGTGGTGAATTTCAACATGTGCTTGCAGTGTGTGCTAAAGTTCACGTGGGATATCATGATTCTGTTGATCCAATTTATCATCTAGATACGATGCTACAAGCATATAGCAATTAATTCCAGCCTATAGGAATAGGGAGAATTGGGCCACATACGATGGATTTAAGGTTATGCTAGACCCATTGATCATCCATGAGAAGGGATTCCTGCGGTCCACTTGTAATACCCGGTTCCTTAGAATTTCTAATGATGATGATAATTTTGAAATTTCTTATAAGGATTTAAAATAAAATAAGGGAAGTGGGGTTATAATAGGAGGGACTAAAGTGCAAATCTTTCCTTTTCCTAGGAGGTCCTTAATACTCTAACTGCTCACCTTTCCTTTTCTTTACACCACAACCACCTCCCCAAACCAGATAGAAGAGAAAGAAGGAGAAGGTACCAAGCAAAAAGGGAAGAGGACGAAAATCAAGAGGAAAGATTCCATAATCGAAGTCAGGGTAAGAATCTTCCATCAATGACGTAGAAAGTATTTTGAGCATCATCTAGAGATAGATTTCTTCCTTAAAATGCATCTAATCTACTGAAATTAGGAGGGGAAAACAAAAATGCCAATGTTAGGGCATTTTTATATTTTTTGAATATATGGAATGGATAAACTAATTTTTAGGTGGTTTGAGGTTAGGAATTGGTTTTTGAACCGAAATATTAGTATCCTTAACTTTCATTTCGTGTTTCTGAGTTGGAATCGAATTTCTCAATTTTAGGTTACTATTTACTCGACTTGTATGCATGGATTTTCTATTATGATTGATGTTTTGAACCTGAAAATAATTGGGTTTTGAATGGAAATGATTATGGATTAAGCTCATACAGTTTAAATTTGAAATGGACTGGAATTTAGGTTAAGATTTTTGTGAAAAATAGCATTTTTGTACTATCGAAGAACAAAACAGTCGACTGCTAGCATGCACCAGTCGACTGTCGTGTTCTTGGCAAGCCCAGAAATGTATCAAGAGGCAACTAGTCGACTGTCGTGCCACTGTAAGCCCAAAACTCAGACAGAAGCATAGCAGTCGACTATCGAGCATGCATTATTCAACTGTAGGGCCCTTGTCTCATGAAATTTAGGACTCCAAAGAGTAACTGGCCGATTGCTAGCTCCCTGGCAGCTGACTGGTAGCCTCCTGATACAAAAAATGACTTTTAAAACATGATTTGAGTTTGGAAATCCCTAGTTTTGATTGGAAGGAAGTTCAAAAAATCATTATACCTGAGAATTTCATGTGACGAGTGATAGGCAACATAGAAATAGGAAGGAAAAAGGGGAATTGGAGAAAAACCTATAAGGAAACACTAGGTCCTAGTTGCATAAGTGCATGATTGAAAGGAAATTTGCGTGAGACTTAAGTTGTTTCCCTAGGAAAATAATTATGAGGACAAATTTTTAAGGAAAAAAGGAGAACCCTAGTCTGGAGAGGAACAAATGGTTAAGGTAGAGTAATCTACATTCTCCTATCTTTAAACTGATATTGTAAATTTCTTATTTAAATGAGATTTCTTTATTGAAATGGGAAATGGTTGCTAAAATTAAGTTGATAAATGTGAAGTTTCATATAAGTGTAGAAAATACTGCCTGTATGTATTAAGATGCTCTTTTCTACTTGATGAGATTGGCTATTAGGTTATATGCTCATAAGGACGGACGAAACTTACAGTGGACATTCAATGGCTAGTATGGGACGGGCATTGAATGTTCCTTATGCAAACTACTTTATGAATCTATCTATTTTATATTAAATGGTCTGTATTTGTTAGGGATTACTCATTAAACCAAGACAACCCTATGGAAGACTTGAGGAGTAAAGGGTGGATGGTCTATACTAAGTGATGTTTTGGTTTAAGTGTAATGCTCTATAACCCTTGGTATTAGTCGACTATGTGTATGTACTTGCCATATAGTTAGGATTGAGGTGAGACTAGTAGTGTGTACATGCCAGGGGATGCCCTGGAAGTTGGTACTCACCTATCATTGAGTGGGTGATTGGTGTGATGGATCACATTCACAAAATAGGATAACTATTTTCAGGTGATTGGTGTCACGGATTACACCCAACTAAAACCAAAATGATTTTGATAAAATAACATGCATTGAGAAGATGATCACATGATATTGTGATAGATTAGATGGAATTTACAGGTATTATTTAAATGATGATTTTGATTTAATGAGAAGATGCTATAATCTTATGAATTTACTTGATTTCCCGTGTTTGTCGTATTAAAGAGTATTTAGTAATTTGCTTATGTGTTAAAACTAGTTTTTGGGGAGACGTTTTCTGTGCTATAGCCACATCTAAGCATACAACTGATTTGAAATTATTAAATCTGTAAATTACTCTACTGGATTTTATATCTCATGAAGTTTTTTGTTCAGATGACCAGGAACAGGGTATGCCTAGGAGATAGCTGGGCAAGAGATGGATGTTAATGTCATAGGACATCCTAGGAGAATTGCAAAGTTCTAAGTTAGGATTTGATACTTAGGTTTGAATTGTATGTATATAAAGATAATTGTGTTATTTCATGATGAATATCTCGAGATGTAGATTAGTGTAATGAAATTTATGGAGTTTTAAATTGTGGATGGATGAATGATTTAAATGCTAAGGTTTTATAGTATATCTCAATTGTCTTTGAATGGCTGTTTGACTTTTATATTCTGAAGTACATATGGTATGAATCGTGATATTAGATATGTTGCACAGAAAGTTATGGTTGAGTGCAATATGAATGGACTAGAAAGAGAGTTTATTTGGGTTACACTCAACCAGTAACGACCCTATGACTTCCCCATCTTAGGAAAGGGAAAGGAAAATTTTTTTAGGATATTTTATGCTTCTATTATATTACATACTAAGAATGTAAGATCTATGAAAAGGGGTCGTTACACCACTAGGATACATAACAAGATAGAATGAAGGGATGCCAATTAGGCCTCCGTTGTTGTCTTTGTCCTAACGAGGGCCACAATCGTAGAATTTGTCCACGACGCAGATAAACTTGTCTTTGAAATGTTGGATAAATTTGTTTACATGTGTTACAACCTGATATGTATATATATTTAAATAATTGTATACATGTGTTTTACAAAACTCTATGTGAAGGAAATGTCTATATTTATTTAGTTTTCTATAATGAAAATTTCTATATAGATACTTAATATATAAATGTGTTGTTTAAATCTATATATATACTTAATGTATATGTCTTCAATCATGGAAATTGATACATTGAGTTATGGCTAGTCATCGTGAGATGATTTAGCTTGGACCAATTGATGGATCCCTACTCGTAAAGTAGGCTATATACATATCACGTGTCTAGGATGGTTATATATGTCATTTCATACTTTTTTCATTCTTGCTTTAAAATTTTTAACATTTAATTAACTAAAATGTATTTTTTTTATGCAGGGTGACTTACCATTTCGCCTTCGCTCATGCACACATGAAAGAAGGGGGCAACCACCACTAGCCCTTGTGTCATGAGAGGTTTCGTCCAGAGACACACACATTTCACATGGCACAGGGCGAATGTACAATTACCCTGGAGGATGTTGGCATGCAATTATGATTGCCCTGTGGTGAAGCAGTAATGATAGGGCCAACGTCATGGGATTATAAGTTTATGTGTGGCTAGTTGTTGGGGGTGATTCCACCTAATGATAAGATGGACATGCAGCAATTGAGTATGATGTGCTTAGCACACACATTTAATGAGATACCAGCTAGTGCGAACGATTTTATCCTTCAGTGCTATGCTAGGGCATATATATTACTACTAACAGGAGGATATTCAATGGTGGATAAATCCTCCTAGTATGTATACTTGATGTATTTGCCACTGTTGGTAGACCTCAGTCTAGCTAGGGAGTATAGTTAGGGTTTAGCAGTTTTAATTTTTTTTTTATACAGAGAACTATGTAAGGCAACCCAGCACCAAAAAAATGAGATTGGTCATTGTCTGACCTTACTCCACTTATAGGATGGGATAGGTTCCCGAAGTTAGTGCCCCAGATGCCCACCTCAGAGGATTCCCATAATGACATATACCCATGTCTTCCTCTGCTTGGTTTTATGTGATAAATTCATTATAATTTGTTTTATATATATTGAATTTGCTATTGTCAATTTTATTTATAATTTTCAGTCATTATACCAGGTGGTCAAGTCTATACACCTCATTACGGCCTTCAGTGATGGTACAAAGGCATTACCTTACCGTTATAGACCAGATGGATGAGACGGACATATGTTTGTAAATGTCATAACTATATCTTGGTAATCTTTGCATCATTTTCAATTTTTTATCTTATTCATAATAGAATGTTCTTCTTGTTTACAGATTATATGGAGACTATATGCATCTGATGATGTCAAACAACTTATCCTAAGATACTACTTTGACACCCCAAAAGTTTGGCATGTTCCATGCCACTCATATGTTTTCACTTAGTTAAGTGGCACCACTCTGATCGTGTGCTCTAACAATTTGGCTTCATCAGCCTATTCTAGAGCCACCGACAAACTTAGGCAATGTACATCTGACTAAGTTAAAAGTGAAGAAAAATGTGAACTGAGCAGTATGTCACATTGTATTCATTGACGCGTGGCATAATTGGATGAATTTTCTTCCATAGGTCCCATAGTCTGATGCACTATTGAACCACCAATCGAAGTATATGATATGGTATTGATGCCATACATACAGGTGGATTGTTCCAACTAGTTCATATGGATATGTAGTAATTTTGTGTTAAAATTTTTTTAATCGTTATGTCTTATATTATATTCAATTCACTAAAAAATAAACACTAAAAATATCTTTTTATAGGCTGACATGGCAGAGTGCCTGATTAGTCAAGTTGAGCAAGAAGACTCATCTTCATTTGCTACAAAGGTTGATAAGGATTACAGAACAATGATGCACATTTTGGGAGAAAAACCCCCTCCCATTCCTCAAACATTTGATCATTCATCTTCTCGAGGTGATGAATAATTCTATATGCAACCATTATACGTTCTATTTGAAGCGTAAAGTAATTCTTTTGGAGCCCCTTTTGGTCTATTAGTCTACACTCTGACGATGCTTCCTACTTTTTTTGATGAGGATATTCTATCATATTGCACAACATAACCTTCACTTGGGCATCCATTTGATGCTGGTCCTTCACATTGCACTCCATTACCTTCACTTAGTCATTTGTTTGTTCCTAATGAAGGCCCATATGTGTCAGCTTCTTTGATGGATCCATTGCCCTTCAGAGAAGATTTTGCTTCATTTTATGGATAGTGCATGTTTCACAAAGAAGAATTCATGAAATTGAACCAGCCTATCCCTCCATGTTGCTCATAGATGGTTGACCTAAATACGCAATCACTTTCTTGATGATGAGCCTCAATCTCAGCCTGAACACCATACTCAACCACAGAATTGCCATCCACGACGAGATTGACAACCTGGTTATTGTGGAACTAGTAGCCATCTTTTTAGTTATTTTTTTTCTTAACAAATAATTTTTTGAGGTTAATTTAGTACTTAATTTATTAACATGAGATACCCTTAATGTAATATAATCACAAAATGACTAGAATAATGTTGGCAATCAAGTGTCATGACATGATCTTTTAACTTCCTTGTTTAGCATTTCATCTTTTGTGCCAACATTTTCAAAAAATCATATAGGATTTTCACTTATATAATTAATGGAGAGACATTAAACATCTCATAAAGATTCATATATTATAATTATAATTAAACATACATATTATGATTAATACACTTATAAATAATAAAAATAGATTATATTATTAATTATTTATAACAATTATTAAATATATATTATGATTAATGAATTTAGATATATTATTATTAAATAGATAAATAGAATACAAAAAATCATTAATAATAACAATTATCCATAATAATTGGTAAAAATATTAAAGGTTAATTATTAAAACCAATTATAATATTTTTTCATGATTACAAAAATTAGAAATAAATATGCAAAATTAATTACTAAATTTTAGAAATATTTATTTATTATAGTTAAAATATGCAGGCGGGTCATGGGTGACTAGTCAAACTAGCCACCATCAGAATGTCAGTGTGTCAATTTTGACTAACAAACTAACACATATGGGACTCATCACTCTATGCGATGAGTCCCCAAAAAATTTAGCAAAAAAACCAAAAGAGAGTTCCAACGCCACGTGGTATAGGTGGTGCATCTTGAACTAATAATTTTGTCGGAGGAGTATACTATTCCAATGTATATTAGAATAGTATATTTGGGTCATAAAGCCCCTTAAGTAACATGTTTTATCACTTGTGGTGTAAAAATAATATATAATTAGTCAAGTTAATAAAGATTTAACAATAGAGACAGTTAAAAATTTTTAAACTTTAAGAACTTAATTACAAATTTTTAAATGAATCTAATGAAAAATTAAATGAAACTATATAATAATCACAAGAATAGTTTAACTTTAATTATTCCGTTGCATTTCACAAATAAATAAATAAATAAATAAATAGAAGGCAAAGTAAAGTGTTTTAAGTTTTTGGATGTGTTTGTTCCACAAAAAGCTTTCACTCGCCTCCTTCCAATGAAACTATGAATTCCTTCTTAAAGCATTCCATGTTTTCTCTGAGGATGAGATTTATGTGTAATATCAAAATAATACCAATAATGAATCAAAACATTGCCATAGGGATCCAGTAATGCACTCAATGCGTAATATCAAGATAAGTCTTAGAGTCACAAGCCCAACAAAACATAAACAAACAAAATTAAATAAATAACGTAGCCTCTCATTCCAACATGAGTGAAATAATATGCACCAATGGTTCACAAGTGACAAACATGATTAAAAAGACAAATTTCCTTCATTATCACAACATAAATCGTAACATGCCCCTCATCAATAATGGTTAATCAAATAGTTTTAACAATTTTCAAAGGGAAACCAAAATTCATAATTATTCAACACAACCCCCAAATATATCTTACATGAACATAGCAATCCTCACACTTATTACAGCTTAGAGATTCTTTCTCCCTAAATTGCAAAACTAACAAAATTCACAATGGCCACTAAACATAGTTCAGACTTCAGATAGCCTCATCTAAATTGAATAATACCCATAGAACCCCAAAATGGCAATGTATAATATATGAATCAGTGACAATACTACCCCATAAAACTATGAAAATTATAGCAAATCGAATCCCATTAGCTTAAACATATGAGAATCAAAACAACATAGGAGGAGGGTTTAGTGGCCTACATTCACACACATAATCATCTAGATAAATTATGAAACTAAACCCAGAAAATTAATACCTATGATTCGCATAATGGCAACAAGAAGCTTATTTACCCTTCTTTATGGTGTCCGACAGTAGTAGTGTAGTATTAATGAATGATGGAAGCGCTGGCCTCTCATATGGGTGGCGGATGGTGGTGAATGATGGCTATAATGTTTGAAAATTTCACTACTCTGCTTCTCCTCACTTCGTCCTTCTTTTTGTCTTCTCTCTCTTTTCTTCTTCATGCGTTTTATGTGCTCATTGCTAACAGAAAATAAGTTTGGTTAGTGTAGTGTGGTTTTCTTTATTTGAGGGAGAGATGGACAGATGGATGAATAGGGAAGGAGAATGTAGAAACTCAAAACTACTTTCTTTACTATTGCTTTCTATTGCATTTCAAAACATATGAGTGAGGCTTACATTTATAGAAAAATTTCTACTTCCCTAGATCATTAAAATATAATAAAATACAATATAATAAAAACAACTTGCATCTAGAGATAAAATGCACAAGGTAGGCGCACGACAAAATTGCTCAACCTCCATTTGCTTTGATATTGTAGGTGTCGAATAACTCTTCTTCAACTTGCTGCTTTGTTATGCTGCTTTGTGTTTGCTTGGTTTAATTGCTAACATTGCCTCCCTTAAACCAAGCTAAGAAAGTTTGTCATTCCAACCAACTTCTTCAACCTACAAAATAATTCCACCTTCAATGGCTTTGTAAAAATATCTTTTATTTGTTCTTTTGTATGACAATATTTGATCAATACTTCTTCCTCAGCCACTAACTCTTGAATCTTGTGAAATTTTATATCAATGTGTTTATGTCTCCCATGAAAAACAAGATTCACTACCAAAAAAAAATTAGCATTCACTGTAGCTAACACATGTTGCCATGGTTTACCCAAACGTGGTTGAGAATGGTGTTGCATCTGTATTTGGCTATAGTGAAATGTACCATGGTAACATTCCCTTTGCCATGATTAACACTGTGGCTAATTTCCTTCAAGCTACGGTGACCACCGTAGCTAATTATGAAGCATATTGTGTTGCACAACTAGTTACTGCTTGCATAATACAATAGTTGACTTGTTATCACAAAATATTATTATGGGAGAGCTTTGATTTTCATTCAATTCTTCAAGAATTCTTCTAAGCCAAACTTCTTGTCTTGCACAATTGGTTCCTTCTATGTATTTCGCTTGATATATAGAAAGTGCAACAATTGGTTGCTTCTTTGAAGACTATGAAATTGTGGTTGAGCTAAGGTGAAATCTATACCTTGAAGTGATTTTTCATGTTTCAATATCACCTGGCCAATCATTATCTGTATATCCAACAAGTCTAAAATTGTTAGAATCACAATAAAAGATTCTATCATTCAAGGTACCTTTGAAATATCTCAAACTCCTTCTAGCATCTTGCAGATGATATAAGTGCGGCTCTTTCATAAATCTACTAAGTAATCCAGCGCCAAAAATAATATCTAGCCTAGTAGCAGTTAAATATCTCAAACTCCCAACTAAACTCTTGTAGTAAGTTGTATATACCCTTTCACCTTTTCATTCTCTCACCATAGCTTCAGTTTTTCTTCCACTAGAGTGAAAACTAGCTTTGAATTCTCCATCTTAAATTTCTTCACAATATCACTAGCATGCTTCTTTTGTAATATGAAATTCCTTCACTTTTATAAAAAACTTCAATACCGAGAAAATATGACATTAAAACCAAATCAATCAATTCAAAACATTGAATCATAGCCTCCCTAAATTCTTAATCATCTTTGAGTTATTTCCATTAAAAATCAAATCAGCAACATAAATGCATACAATCAAAATATCATCAAGTTTAACAAACTTAATATATAATGTATACTCATAAGGACACCTTGAAAACCATTCTATATGAAATAAGAATCAATGTGCTTATATGAAGCTCTCGATGCTTGTTTCAATCCATACAGTGCTTTCTTCAATCTATAAACTTTAACTTCCTTACCTTTAATTATATATCCATCTGGCTTATCAACATATACTTCTTCTTCTAAAGTGCTATTTAGAAAATTAGATTTCACATCCATTTGATACAAATTCCATTTATTTTTAGCAGAGATTGAAATAGTAGTGCGAATTGTATCTAATCTAGCAATAGGAGAAAATACTTCAAAATAATCAATACTTGGCTTCTGTTAATACCCTTTTTCTACTAAAATTGCCTTAAAATGATAAACTTCACCACTTGGATAATACTTTTTCTTGTACACCCACTTAAATCCTATTGGTCTTTTATCTGCAAGCAAATCTATTAGTACCCAAGTATATCATTTTTCTCAATGGATTTAATTTCTTCATCCATTGCAATAATGCCAATGAGCATCATTAACTGCTTCTTCAAAGGAGATTGGTTCACAATATGCAAACAAAGAAAAATTAATAATCTCCTTATCAAATGGATCGTTATCCACAACCACAACATAATCTTCTATTCTAGCTGGTAAATGACATTCCCTTTAAGGTATACTAGAAAGTTCTGCTTAAGAGACTAAATTTAATGACTGTTCTTCTTCTACATAATTTTTATGAATTATCTTACTCTCTTTTTGTGTTTCTGAAGACCAACTCCAAATTCCTTCCTCATTGAATGTCACATCTCTATTGATAATCACCTTCTTTATTTCTAGATTATACAATTTGTATGCTTTTACATTTACACTATAGCCAATAAAAACACAGTTCTCACCTTTGTCATCAAGATTTTTCCTTAATTGATTAGACATATGCACTTCATGCTTCCTTAGAAGTTTTATCACAAACATGCTTTGTTGGACATCTATTCAAAATATCAATAGCACAAGCAACTGTTATTGCCCAAAAAGCTTTGGGTAGCTTTTTAAATTTAAGCATACATCTTACCATGTACATGATTGTTCTATTTTTCCTTTCTACTACTCCATTTTTTTAAAGAGTATATCTAGTGGTCATTTGATTTAGAATGCCATATTTTTCAAAAAAATCTGCATAACCAATATATTCTTATACCTTATATGTTCTCAAGTTTTTAATTTTGCAGACCCTTTCTTTTTTGCATATGCCTTAAATGTCTTTAAAGATTCACATGCCTTTTAGTTTTGTTTTAGAAAATATACCCAGGTCTTTCTACTAAAATCGTCAATAAAAGTTATGAAATATCTATTTCTAGTGTGTGATGGAACATCCACAGTACAGAGATTTGAGTGAAAATTTTCCAATGGCTTTCTTGCTCTCCATGATTTTATAACTTGAAAGATCTCCTTATGCTTCTTTCGCAATACACATGTTTCACACACATAATCTGGAATATTCACAACTAGCAACTATAAACAAGTCCTTTCTTTAACATATAATTTAATCCATAAAGATGATATTGTCCAAAATGCAAATGCCTTAACCAATTATCATTAGGTATCACAGAATTCAAAAAATAAAATTTTTTATGATGAATTTTCAATGGCAATAATATAGTGGGGATCATTTTTACCTTAGCAATAAATATTCTAGTTTTGTCAAACATAGTGCAGACCCCTTGATAGGCTTGCATTTCATAACCTTTCTCTTACAACTATCTCAATCTTGAAAAATTGTGATAAAGGCCAAGAGCAAAGAAAACATTAGAAATAAAATTCTAAGAACCACATTTCAACTTTATGGATATTTGGCCTTTTCCCAAATTTGGGATATTTATGTTATTTCCAAATTTCACTATTGATTTAAATAATTCATCTAGGGAAGAAAATAATTCCTTTTTCCTACACATATATTACTATGACCATTATCTAAGTACCATATGTTTTCATCAACAAAAAAATTATTACTTGCCAAAACTAATGTTTTTGAATTCTCATGAGTATTTAAACTATGATTTTTAGCAATATTTGTCTGAGTGTTGTAATTTTGGAGATCACTTAGTCTGTAATCTACAAGTTTGTGTCTAAATTTCCCACAATGAAAATATTTAATGCCATTTCTTTCTTGAAAATAATTATCTCTACCTCTTCCTTGATATTAAGATCATAAATTTTTTCCCCTTCTTTATTTGGTTGTTTGAAATTGTTGCTCCCTCTACCTTAATTGAAGCATCCCCTTCTTATAAAATTTCCTCTTCCACTTCTTCTTGAATTATAGCCAAATCCTCCATAATTTTCTCCTCTCAATCTTGTGTCAACAGCATCTTTTAAATTCACGTGGCTTTTTAAAGCCTCTTTAATTGATTTTTTTGACTTCTCTAATATTCTTGTGATGTGGCTTTCTAAGATGCCTTGTAATTTTGCAATTGTCATTTCTTCAATATTATGTGACTCCATTATTTTAGTTACCATGTAATCAAATTTGATTAGCACAATCCAAAGGATTTTTTCAACAACTTTTTTGTCTGGTATATCCTCTCTATAAATTCTCATTTTGTTGAAAATGTCAAAAACAAGAGAAAAATATTTTTCAATATTTGTGTTAGACATTTCATACCTTTCATACTCTCTCCTCAAGAACTAAAATTTGGATTTCTGTGCTTTGTCTACTCTATATGACAACTTCAAAATATCTCAAGCTTCTTTGGTAGATCTAGCATTCAAAATTTTGCCAATTCTTGAATAATCTACTCCTTGATGAACTTGAGTCAAAGCTAATTGATCTTTTCTAATTATTGTTTGATATGCTCCTTCTTGAATACTCGATTCAATAAGACTCTAAATATTGTGAGCCTTTAAAGCGTATAGATTTATATTTGATAATAAATATAATCAAGCTTTCCATCTAATTTGGAACTCGACCACCAATATTAAAATTATTTGCCATTTTTCAAAAAAATTATCTTTCTTTACTTTTTTTCTTAGACTTTTTATTTTCTTAAATAATATCTCCTTTTTTTAATCTCCTTCTTTTTTAACTCTACTTTCTTACTCTTTCTTTCTCTTTCTTCAAATTTCTCTTTCACTTTTTACTTAAATCACACACTCTTTCTCTTTTCTCTTAATATTGATTTTTTTTTTTACTTCACTTCTTTTCACTCACTTTTACATATAGCCCTACACTTACTACATATTTCACCTAATTTAATCCCTTCTTTTCTTCCTTTCAATGGGTACACACTGCGCTTCTCCTTATTTTTTATCCTTTCAACTTCCTCTTTTTCAAAATCCTTCTCTCTTTCTTTTACACTTTCTTTTTCAAATTCCACTCTTCTCATTTCAACTTCTTCACGTAGAGTAAAAGAAATTTACTCTTATTTTCCTCTTTACTAGAATCACAACAAGGAATGCCTTGTTTTTCTTCTCATCTTCTCACAAAACTCAGCAAGCAGGTCTGGTTCTTCTCGGCCTCTTTTCTTTCACCAAAAAAAAGGAGGAAAATCAAAAGCTTTCAAATTTTAGGTATGTGGGCCTTTTAGCTCTGATATCAATTTGATAGAAAAAAATTTTGGGTACTATAGTGTGGTTTTCTTTGTTTAAGGGAGAGATGGGCAAAGGGATGAACAAGGGAGGAGAATGAACAAACTAAGAAATATTTTCTTTTTCTATTTCTTTCTATTGCATTTCAAAACATACAAGTGAGGCTTACATTTATAAGAAAATTTCTACTACCTTAGATAATTAAAATATAATAAAAGAAACTTGAATTTGGAGATAAAATGCAGTGTAGGTACCCAACCTACTCAACCTCCAATTGCTCTGATATTGTAGGAGCCACACTGTTCTTCTTCAACATGTTACTCTGGGTCTACTTAGTTTAATTGCTAACAGTTGCCATAGGATTTGGGAACTTATATAAGGGAAGAAGAGATACAAAAGGGAAACTAGGGATTAAGAAAAGGAGAGGAGAAATGCCAATAAAAATGGAAATGAAGGGAAGAGAAGGTGTGTAACTATGAGAGGAGAGGAGATAGGGAAGGGAAAATGGGCTATAAGCTCTCATAAAATTGGGCTTCTTTTCTTTTCCTTTAGGTTGGGCTCTTCCATGAATTAGACTGGGCTAAAAATCATTTGAGTTAGGCTTTTTTTTTTATCTTTATTTTGTTTTTTTATTTCCTTTCTTCTTTTATTTTTTTATTTCTTTATGACTCAAAATTATGAGTGTCAAAATAGCTACCAAAGACTTCCAATTTTGACTTGCATTTTTGTGTTTGTAAAGATTCTAGTATAAAATTTAGAAGCTCCACTTAGATAAGGTAAAAATTGTATGGTTTTATGTAGGGTCTTAAGAAAATTAGCCCAAAACTTGAAGAGTGTAGGAATACCTTAGCTAAAAATTCTTGGGTGTGCTTGGGAATAAGGATAGGAAATGTGTAACAATCGAAAGAGTCTTTAAAGGATAAAATCAAACTTTTAACTCTAATTCCTTTTAAATGAGGCTGGCACATATTTTGAGGACGAAGATTTGTAACAAAAGGTTGTTTAAAATCAGAAACACGATCAAACGGAAAGAAACGCAATCCTGCGATCAGAAACTGACAGACGACGTTTCGTGCGTCAATTTCACTGATGGAGGCCAAAACCTTTGCATATAAATGCGTGCTGACATTTGGAAGGAAGCCGACACCCTAAAGTATCCCCGGGTAGTCTGGGAAAAGTCAGAATCACCCCCAGAGGCTTTAAATTTCCCATATTCCCTCTATTTCTCTCAAATCTCTCTCTCTCCTCACCTCACTTTCTCTCTCCTCTCTCTCCTCCTTCCTCCACTGTGCACCGCCACCACAGCCACCGTAGGCCGCCGCCTGGCACACCAATCGACAGCCCTCGCCACCCACAACCTCCAGCAACCACCTACGGCCACCAACAGCTGCCAGCGTCGCCGAAAAATGCCACTTTTCTCCTCCACCGCGTGAAAACTTCGCCAGATCAGATCGCCGCCGTCTGCCACCGTTAGCCGTCACTGCCCCCACCACCGTGTAGCCTGAGCTGCCAGCTTTCTCCAGTAGCTTGCTGACGTCGAACGGAGGCCTGACGCGCCCGAATTGAGGATTTTTCCATCTGCCGTGCGTCGTTCTTTGTGGCTAGAAAACACCATCCAAACGACCGTGAACCACCGCGCTACCACCATATTCGGACTCCTGAACTTACGGGCTTCATCGTGGTGTAATTTTTGAGGCAAACCGCACCCCTCCACTGTGCGCCACCGTGCCGGAGTTTCTGGACATACATTGGGAGAAACCGAGACCACCCCGAGACAGAATTCCATCATCTGATCACATTGATAAGGTCTGATTTCCAAAAAATTGATGATATCTGACTGCAATAGCTGCCGAACGTAACTAGGCAATAAATTGACCTAGGTATTAGGGCAACCGGACTTAGAATTGTTAAACGGATGACGTGACAAGTTCGAATATTCAATTTAATGTCCAAGAAATTAATTAGGCTCAGAAACTGAGACTACGTGAAGTTCTGAATCGATTTGGAGTGACAGGAGACCAGGTAGGATAATTTACGCTTCCCGAGTCTTAGATTTGACCTAGTGATTACCTGAACGATTAGATTTAATTGCATGGATTTTTGTGCTGCTTTCGATGGAATAAATTGCATGCCTGTGTGCTGAAAACCCTAATTGCATGTTAGACGTGTTGTTTATCGAGTTTAGATGCCCTTAGGACAGATTTACTTAGGGTAGGGTACTTGATAGCCGGTATGGGACAGCCGTTAAGTATCCCCAGTATAGGGAGCTTTTAATTGACATTGTTTTTACCTAATTTGACCTATACTGCGTTAGGGATCACGCGATAAATCAGGACGACCCTAAGAAAGATTTAAGGAGTATAAGGGAGGATAGCCTACACGGGAAAAACGTTGTGATTTAGGCGTAATACCCTAGAACCCTGAGGAATAGCCGACCGTGAGCATGTGAGTTCGAATAGACTGTATGAGGATGAGAATTGGTGTATGTATATATGCTAGGGGATGCCCTAGATGTTGATTCTCACCCGGTCCTTGAGTGAGTGATTGGTGTTACGGATCATACTCACAATATAGGTTTGATTCGGGTGATTGGTGTTACGGATCACACCCAACGATAAGAGAGGTATTCTCTCTATATGACGATTTAGACTTGGTTACAACGGATTTGTAGCCAACGTGGATTTAGATCCACCGGGCATGGGATTTTATCTGATTTTGAGTATCGATTTTAAAAAGAAATGAATTTTTATGATTTTGACTATTTACCGTAATTTCCATGTGATAAGATGATTTTAAAGATAAGGTATTTCACTGTTTTTGAACTGATTTTGGGAAGATGATTTCGGTGTTCACACCGCTGAGTATTCAGCCAGATTTTAAATTGTAATTGAACTGTAAATTATTCTACTGGGATTTTATATCTCACCAGGTTGTTTACTCAGATGAACATGGACAGGGACAGGAACCTATACAATAGCTGATGATGCCTTGAGGATAGACAGAAGAATGGTTTAGTCTAGGCTTGAATTACATTGTATATATTCTGATGATAATGCTGTATAATTAGTCTCCGTAAATTTATGTTTTCTATTGTTGTTGGACTGGTTGTATAATTGTAAACAGGTGACTGTTGTATTTTGGATATGTTTGAAATACAGAGGAAACTCTACTGGATTTTCGGTAAGATTTCTGCTGTAAACTTGTGAATTTAAGTTGGAATGTATATGAATGCATGATGTGATGTGTATATGAGCTTTGGATGTTGATTTAATGATTGTACGCCGTATGTATGGACTTTAGTTTCATTATAGAGTAATTTATGATGTATGCATGTATAATTAGTTAGCTGCGTGTGAATTAGGGTTGAACGGAATCCGAATGGACAACGGGAAGTCTATTTGGGTTACGCTCAACTAGTAGTGATCCCCTGACATTCCCACATCGGGAATAACTATGTAAACCAATCCATATGCTTCCGCTAATCAGATAAGCACCGTGTATGTTGTATTAGGGGGTCGTTACAAAAGGAAATGTTAAATAATATATTTTCTCTTCTCCCTTTGTTTGGATTATTCAAAATTTTTTAAATTTGAAATAATGAAAATTAATGATAAAGAAAAGTTAAGGAATATTAGTACAAAATCTTTCAATTGCTTTCGTTACAAAGTTTAGAAATCCAAATAAGAGGAAGGTTTCAAATTTCTCTTCCCTTCCCTTCCCTTCTCTTCCTCTCCATTCTCCTCAATCTAAACACATCTTAGTGTTTGGAAATGAGGAGGGGAAGGAAAGGGAAAGAATTAAAAAGAGAGGGAAAGGAAGGGAAAGATGTTAAGTGATGTTTTCTCTTTTTTTTTTTGGATCCTTCAAAAATTTTTAATTTAAGGTAATTAAAAATAACAAAGGGGAATTAGAAAATTAAGGAGGACTAACATAAAATTTTCTAATTTTTTTCCCTTCAAAATTTTAATAACCAAACAAAAGAATAAGGTCACTAAGGATCTATTTGAACATTGTTTTATTTTTTTATTTTTTAAAACTGTTTTATAAAATTAGTTTTGAGAATTCATACTAGTATTATTTTAATATGCTTATTTATATGCTATTAACCAAAAAGACTTGTTTATGTATTTTTTAAAAAAAAAAATAAGAATTCAGAACCTCTATTAATTGTTTTGTACTTTTTGTTTTCAAAACACATTTTTAATTTTTTTATTTTCTATCAAAAACGTTATCCAAACTAATTTTTTTGTTTTGTGTTTTTAAGAATCAAAAATATTTTTTAAAATTGCATTCAAACATAAATTTTCTTCCTTTCCCCTTCATTTTTTTCCTCCCATAGAGACCTAAAAAAGACTATAAAAATGTTTATTTGCACATTTTAATGGATATATTTGGTCAATCGGTAAATACTTGCTCACTAACTGTACTTGTTTAGCGTGATCTTTGTTTGGAATTACAGTTTCAACCCAATTAATTTTTACAATTTATATCCTAATTCATTTTTGTCATTACAGAAGTCTCTCTCCATCAACCACAACTACTTAGGAATAGCTCAAGCCGGAGTTATCCCTTAATAACTTTAAATACTAAATTAATATTATGACACCTATATTTCTCTCCAAGAGTTTATATGTTCTCTTAATTTCTCAATTTTATTTTTATATTTTTTAAATAATTTATATTTATATTGAAAATTAAAAATATGAATAAAATTTTGTTTAGTAGAATTTATGAAAAAAATGCTTGTACAAATATATTTTTTAAAAAAATTGAAAACAATTTTTTTTTTCTGTTTCTACTTATAATTAATGATAGGTGGTATATTGTAATTTTGAAAGAAAGTAAAAACTTTAGGTCTTTCGGACTATATGAACCTTATCAATGAATGATGCTCAATTAAAGTAAGAAAAAAAAACGATGTAAAATTGTGGTCTTTGAAGTGTAATTTGATTTGCCAAAAAGGAAATTTTAATAAAGAAAGTGAATAAAATACTAATAATATTTTTTAAAACAATGTAAACCTTACAATTATTAAGAGAAGAATTCGGATGCAAATTGAATTCTATATATATATATATATCATAGTATGAGCAAATAAATTTTAATCAATTGAAATATATCATCTCACAAATATAATACAAATATTACATTTTTTTTATTTTAAAACATTATTCTCAATGTCTTGAGAATAATGTGCATACTAAAATAAAATTATTTGTTTTATATAAACTTCTGGTATCATATGACACCCATTGATTTAATTTTTATTATTTTTAATATAATATTAAAAATTTTTTGTTCCGAACAAAGAGTCTATATTGACACGCATGTCAACATTGACACGTGTTAGGAAAATATTTTTTTAAAATTTTTTTAAGACTTGCTGCACAAAGCAACAAAAAAGAGGAGGTGAGAGAAGAAGAAAAAAAATATGAAGAAAAAAATTAATTTAAAATATTGATGGTAACTAACTTTTTTAATTTTTTAATTAATTTTTATTAAAAAAATTAAATAAATTAAAATTTCATTAAATAAATTAATAACATTTTATTTTAAAATTTTTTTATGACTTGTTGCACAAAGCTACGTTATGATTTACGTACAACTCTTGTGATATTAGTATGTTGTTGACATTTCTACCATGCATGATTACGGAGTATTACTGTTGAAAACTACTATAAAGTAATTGATGTGACTATTCTTTAGTTTATAATCACTCGTACATGCATGATAAAACACGTTCAATGTACAACGTGGTGGGATTGTTATCTTAAATTTGTGATAGCTACCTTTTGTATGCTTCTTGAAGAGAATAATTATGCTCTACTTTATTTTGATGGCTTATTCTTTTTATTAATTCTCATTTTTTCAATTATTTGAAATAAATAATTGATCCCTATAATTATAGATTTAAATTCTCTAATAAGAAAATAATAAAGTGCAAAGAGAAAATAAAAAAAAAGTAAAAAGAAGATAAATTAATAACTCAATTTTTTATATAGATTAGGGTTAAATTATATTTTTTTCTTAAATAAAAGAGAAATAAATTAATAATTTTTTTTATATAGATTAAAGTTTACTGTACTTTAACAAAAATAAAAAAGACAAGACAATAATAACTTTGTACAGATTTGTTTGTTGTAAAGAAGGACTAAAAGGAAAAGATAAGATAGATTATTTAGTAGTTAATCCTTAAGTTGAGACAAGAAATAATTGTAAAGCGAGAATATCTTTGGCCTTTGTAAATGGGAAGTTTAGAGTACATGATTTAATAGAAGAACATAATCATGTTCTGTATCTCCCTGAGACTACATACATACTAGTTTGTCAACGTAATATGTCTAATGTTCAAGCTTATGAAATAGAATTGGCAAATGATTCGGAAATCCAACAAAGATATACTTTTACACTTATGAATAAGCATATTGGGGGATAAAGTAATATTAGATATACCTATTTGGATTAAAAGAACTATCTTCGTACTCAACGACAAAAGAGTTTGATGTATGGAGAGGCTAGGTGTTTATTGGGTTATTTCCAAAAACAAATATTAGAAAATCCATCTTTCTTTCATGCCTATCAGATGGATTCAGATGAATAAATAACGAATATATTTTGGGTTCATGCAAGAATGTTACTAGATTATAGTTACTTTGGTGAGGTTGTCTCTCTTGATATGACATATTGCACTAACAATGCACATAAGCCTCTTTCCTTATTTTTAGGATGTAATCATCATAGAGAAGTGGTCCTCTTTGGGGTAGCATTGTTATATGATGAGACAATATAGTTATTCAAATGGTTATTCATGACATTCTTGGAGGTATATAATAAAAAAAAGCCTCAAACCATGTTTACTAATCAAGATCAAGCAATGGCTAAGGCCTTACATGAGATTTTGCCTGACATATACCGTGGGTTATGCACATGGCATCTGATGTAGAATGACATCAAGCATTTAAGCAACTTGATGAAACATAACACTCATTTTTTTATGAGATTTCAAGGCTTGTACGTATGAGTACATTGACAAGGCATAGTTTGAAGCAGCTTAGAGTTAGTTACTCTCAAAGTACAATCTCCATGAAAACTTATGAATAACATTGGTATACAAGTTAAAGGAAAAGTGGGCTGCTTGTTTTATAAAGAAAGTATTCACATTAGGTATGCAAAGTACACAAAAGCTTCCAAGATTAAAATGTACAAGCTTACCTGTGTTGAAACAACTTGCATAAGTCTACACACTACAATCTTTGACATGTTCCAAGATTAGTTTGACTTGATGCTTTTTTATTGTGTAAAGCAAAAAAAGGAAAGTGAGTTGTTGTTTGAATATGTCATTGATATGGTTCATCACAAAAAGAATGGACAATTTTTTTCATCCTCAAGAGAATTCAAGTTCTTGTAATTGTAGGAAATTTGAAACTTTTGGCATATAGTGTTGTCATGTTTTGAAAGTGTTTGCTTTCAGCAATGTAAAAAAGCTTCTTGACTTGTAATGACCCCTGATATCTACATATATACATCAAAGTTATTATGAAGTGTGGAATTCTTACTGCAAAAAATTTCCTTTTTCCTTAACAGTTAGGTCATTACTAGTTGAGTGTAACCCAAATAGACTCTTCTATTAGTTCATTCAAATTCCACTTAACCACCTCTATGCGCAGCACATCTAATACCACAATTTATACAATTATGTACTTTGGAATATAAAATTCTAAAAAATTCATTCAGGAACAATTAAGATATAGTCTATGTCAAAGCTACTATTAAACCTAACTTTCCATTAGCTAATCACATTTTAACATAATTGTCTCCATTACAAAATTTCACATCCTAGAACATTCATCAAAATAACCATACAGTTATCACTACGTATACTCTTCCTGGCCTACATGCTTATTCAAATTCCCTGTCTAAGGATCCAAGATCTACAACTCTTCTAGGTTGTATTGTGGCTCTAAATCATATCTCAAGCCCAGCTAATCTCTAGGCATAGCTTGGCCTTGATCATCTGAACAAACAACTTCATGAGATACAAATATCCAATAGAGTAATTTACAACTTTACAATTTTTATAAAAATAGTTAAAATTTCAGTTGTACCCTTTATGGTATAGAAAACCTCTCCCTTGTATCATATCAACATACATGTAAATTGCCTTTCAAAAAATACATAGGAATTTGCTATCTTTCACAAAGTTATATCAAAGTCATAAGAGTATAGGACCATTACTTTAGTCAAAATATCATATTCGTAGTGCCTATTATTCATGTCAAACCTCATATACATAACAAGTTTTATGTTAATGCAAATGCACATAATCCTGCATATTTTTAGAAATTAATATGCATGTCATCATAACATTATAAAACTATCATCTCATTGTGTAAAAACTTGATTTTTAAAATAAATTAAATTGGGTAAAATAAATTTAGATTTATTTAGAATTGAATTAAACATATTTTTCTGAGCTTGCAGTTAAAATTTAAGAATTTTTTAGAGTAAAAATCTTATCTGATGGAGAAAACCTGATTTGGCTTTAGGAGTTTAGCAGATATTTTAGAAGGCTTAAAATCCTCAAAAGAATTTCAAATTCATTCCATATGATCTTATATCCTTGCCTAGATCGAAAAATGCACTCGAATTTTAGTTCGGGCACAGTGGAAAAAGACCAAAATGCCCCTAGATGCCTTAAATGCTCAAAACTCCCTTACATTCCTCCATTTTCCCCCTTTTCTTTCTCTCTCTCTCCTTCTCACTCGTCTCACCCTTGTCCACCACCTTCACCACACCCGTTCGCCGTCCGACCGAGTTACCACTGCCCATCGCAGCTGAAAGGTTCAGCAACTCAGCCCGACGCCGCAGCAAGCCACTACAGCGACCAACAGCCACCATAGCCACCAAAAATGACATTTTTCCTTCCAGTCATGAAATCCAAACTTGCCTGTGATCTTAGCTGTCCGAAGCTGTCCGGCCACACCACTCCCACCATCAGCTAGCCTGAGCTGCCAGCTTCCTCTGACAGCTTCCAGCAAGTGGAACGCCGCTGCCATGTGCCCGAAATGGAGGAAAATAACTCCGTTCGATCGTGCACTTCGTTGCTAGAAAACGCTATCAAAATCGCCATGTCTCGCCAAATGGACATCGGATCCGGCATCCTCGAGTTGTGGGTTACATTTTGGAGTATTTTTTGACCCCAACCGCTGTGTGGTGCCTTGTGCTATCGTGCTCTGCCGTGCGTTATCGTTGAAGTTGCTAGAAAGTTGCCAGAATCAAATTTCGAGCTTCCGAAACCCCTGGTACAATTTAAAATACTCTAATTTGATGTTTTCCTATCGAAATTGACTCTGAACATGTTTAAGGATTAGGCTGACCTAAGAATTAGATAAATTAAAGTAGGAAAGCATAATTAAAAGGAAAACTTATCTAAGATTTGAATTATTTCCTCAGGAAACTAATTGGGATCAACTGTCGAGAAAAAAATAGGGGCCTAAAAATGTACCAAGAAGAAGAGGGAGATTTAGTCAAAGAGAAAGGAAGCAAGGTAGGTTGACAATTCTTAAAAATAGTGTCCCAAGATTTCATATGTGTATGCCATGTTTCTACAAGATTTCATGGGACATTTTTGCCATCTTACATTCTTGATATTATTTATGTTTTTCTGGCTAAATCTGTATGATAGAGTGGTATGTGGGTATATGATAAAATGAACATTGATGTTGTGGAAATATTGGTTAGTTAATAATGTTACCATGATAAACCACAATTAAGCATACTAGAAATGGATACATGCCCTTTAAAAAACTAATTTTGCCATAATGGGAGTGTTAGAGATGCCATTATAGAAAGTGTGAACCTTGGCTATAATCGTGTAAATGCAAGTGAGGTAACCATATTATAATGAAAGGGAAGACATTTCTATTTGCTCAATGAAGCCAATCTCTTTGTCAATGTTCAGTTATGTTATGGATACAATAGATCCTAAATAGAAAAAGTGAAATGTAGCAATAAATGATTCCAATTTTAGGGGTAATATTTTAAGAACTATAGAAAAAAAAAAAGAAATGTATTACTAGATGATTCCAAGCTTAATGGTGATATTTTACGATTAAAGAAAGAGAAATGCATTGCTAAGTTATCCCAATTTAATGGGGATATCTTAAGAACTAGAAAAAAGGGAAATGTATTATTTAATGATTTAACTTTTAATGGCGATATTTTAAGAACAAAGAAAAGGGAAATGTATTATTAAATTATTCCAATTTATTGGAGATATTTAAGGACTAGGAAGAAGGGGAATTTAAATGGTTAACCACTCAAACCCCTTGAGTTTCCTTAAGGTCAAAATCATGAAAATTCTTCCTTGAAAACTATTAAGATTTTATAATTGAGACACTATTTAAGAAGGGAGAATTAAGTTAAATTAGGCAAAGAATTGTCATAAATAAATATGATAAAGAGACATTATACACCGATAGAAAAAAGGGAAACGCAACTAATAAGGGAAAACATAGATAGGTACATAGATTATGAGGTGTGGCTGAAGGTGCTCCACACGAGTGACTTAGTGAGGTATGGCCGAAGGTGCTCTATACCTGTGACCTAGAGTTCACGATGATTTTATGTACGTGGTTGAGTGTTCACAATTTACGAGGTATGACCAAAGGTGCTCCACACGGGCGGCCTAGTGAGGTGTGGCTGAAGGTGCTCTATGCCAATGACCTAGTGCTCGCGATTATGCTATATACGTGGCCGAGTATTCACAAATTACAAGGTATTGCCGAAGGTGCTCCACACGGGTGACCTAGTGAAGTGTGGCTAGAGGTGCTTCATACCCATGACCTAGTGCTCATAATGATTTCATAAAGGTAGCCTAATATCCACATAACACCTCACGGCGCTCAATTAATCTAGATTGATAAATGTGAAAGTTAATACATAAGCAATTTATGTAATTACGCGATAACATGTATAATTTTATTTGGATATGTTTCATTTGAAAGAGGATACCTGATTTTTATGTTGACATCTAAATTATCATGCTTTCCTGATTACTTTTATGAATAACATTATGTTTTAATATCAAGAATATAGAATGAAATTTTTTGGTGCTTACACCCTTGTACATATTAGTTATTTTTAAAACTCGAATTGTTAAGCTACTGGGAAACTTGTGTTTCTCATTACTATGCTAATATGTATCAGATGCGAACGCATAGCCAGAACGGGAGGTAGCAGTCCCATTTTGATTTAAGTGAGATTTTTGTAACCCTATTTTGGGTCGAACTAGGATTTTTTTTTTGTAGTAAACATGGGATATTTGAAGGACCGGTCCATCTTTGAAATTTGTAAAGGAGTCTGAGTGACAGGTAAAGGAGTCTGAGTGACAGGATTGTTATCTCTTGACTTCCTATGGATGGGTACTTCATATATCCTGATACATGTTTACAGAAATGTAATAAACATTATTGGACATGTATTTATTTGAATTACATAAAGGTTTTAATTTCTGTTGTGTAATTTAGTATATTTTTATCTATTCCACTGTGCATACGAGATTTAATCTAAGCAAATGATCCCAAACCTAATCTTCTTGATATAATTTTAATGGTATAACTACTCAGACATTAATTAAATAAAGAATAAAGATAATGTACCGAACCTATCTGTTTACATCAGAATTAATGGTAATACTAGATAAGAACGTTACACATTACATGCTATTTTCAAATCCCAAGCTATCATCACACTTCCTTTTATCCATGTGACTGGGATTTTTGTTATCATGGGGACTATCCTCCTAGTGATTATGACGTTTCCTTTTATCCACATGATATTGTCACACTTCCTTTTATCCATATGACATGAGAATCTAACTTCTAGGGTGTCCCCTAACATGTGCACATCAATAGTATCCTCCTTTACCCGACTATACAACGATATATACAAATAAGCAACTAATACTTATGGTTATAGAGTTTTACACTTAAACCAAAAAGTTTTTCCCATCTAAACTATCCTCCCGTTACTCCTTAAAGTCTTCCATAGGGTTGTATTAGTTTAAAAAGTAACTTCTAATAAATACAGACCATTCAAGTTGAAAACTGTTATATTCTTTATAGTAGTTTACATGAGGGACACCTAATGACTATCCCATACCAGCCATTAAATGTCCACCCCAAATTTCATCTGTCCTTATGAGCATTCAAGCCAATAGCCAAAATCAAAACAACCAGTAAAAAGTCTATTTCATGGTTTTCAACATACACAGGCATTATCTCTATACTCATTTGGAAACATTTCTAGTTCACAATAGTTTCATCAAATATTTTATATCTCTTGAAAACAAATACTCATTTCAAAACAAGAAATTCACATTATTATTTTAAATTAAGGAAGTGTAGATTACTCTACCTTAACCGCTTGTTCCTTTCCTAATCAAAGTCTCCCTTTTTCCTTTTGGACTTGCTCACATAGGTCACTTCTTTTGCTACCTAAGAACAAACCTCACTTTCACACTAATTCTTATCAAACATGCAGATATGTAACCTATTCTTAGTGTTTTAATATAGTATTTCCTAATTTCCCTTTCTATTCATGTCACCTATCACCTAACATATTTAATTCTCATGCATGACAACATTTGAGCCTTATTCCATTTGATTCTAGGGGTTTCTAAGCTCATTCCTTGCTTTAAAAGTCATTTTTCATGTTGGAGGGCCATCATTCGACTGCCATAAAGCAAGCAATTGGCTGATTACTCTCTAGAGGGCTACTAGTCGACTGTCACAAAGCTAGCAGTCGGCTGGTAGCTCTCTGGAATCTTGGACTTCGCTAGACAGTAGCCTGCCAGCCGACTGAGAGAAGGCTACCAGTCGATTGCTGCGCCTCTGTATAAGTTTATAGGTTTGTCAAGAACACAATAGTCAATTGATGCATGCGAGCATTCGACTGTTATGTTTTGTGACTGCTTAAAAATCTAAGACTTTTGAAATCATCCAGCCCAGAATCTAGTATTTTTTTTAGATTAAAAGTGTGAGCTTAGTTTCTAATCAATTTTCCCTAAAACCCAACCATTTTCACACTTAAATATCAATCATACAAGCTAAATTACATATGCAACTCAAGTGAACAATAAAACCTAACTTGAAAAATCTGATTGAAGCCTGGAAAATGCTAAATAAAAGTTAAAAACTCCAACATTATGATTCATAAACCTTTTCCTATCTCCAAACAATTTCAAAATCATCACTTTAATCAAGAAAACCAAAAATTTCCCAAGAAAATGAGGTTTCCCCATTTCTGCTAAATCCTAAACATTTCAGAAGATTGGAGGGTTTTTGGAGAAGAAATCTACTCCCAAATGATGCTAAAATGTTTCTATAAGTGTATGTGAATATTTCTTACTTGGAATCCAGTTATGGGAAGTTCCCAATTTGATTTCTCCTCTCTTCTCCTTGGTCCATTCTTTCCTCCCTTCTTCCTTTCCTAGTAGGAGTTGCACTTTGATTGGGTATGGGAAAAAGGGTGTGTGATATAGGAGAGGGAAATTGTAACGACCCCCTAAATACAACATACGCGATGCTTATCTGATTAGCGGAAGCATATGGGTTAATTTACATAATTATTCCCGATGTGGGAATGTAAGGGGATCGCTACTGGTTGAGCGTAACCCAAATAGACTTCTCGTTGTCCATTCAGATTTCGTTCAACCTTAATTCACATGCAGCTACTAATTATACATACATACATCATAAATTACTCTAGAATTAAATCTAAAACTCATATATACATCACATCATGCATTCATATACATTCCAACTTAAATTTAAAAGTTTACAGCAGTAAACCCTACCAAAAATTTGGCAGAGTTTCCTCTATATTTTGAACGTATCCCAAATACAATAATCACCTATTTTTCGAACGTATCACATCAGCTATCGTCTAGGTTCCTATCCCTATCCATGTTCATCTGAGTAAACAACTTGGTGAGATATAAAATCCCAGTAGAATAATTTACAGTTCAAATATAATTCAAAATCTGGCTGAATACTCAGCGGTGCGAACACCGAAATCATCTTCCCGAAATCAGTTTGAAAATAGTGAAATACCTTATCTTTAAAATTGTTTTATCACATGGAAATTATGGCAGATAATCAAAATCATAAAAATCCATTTCTTTTAAAATCAATATTCGAAATCAGATAAAATCCCATGCCCAGTGTATCTAAGTCCACGTTAGCCACAAATTCGCTGTAACCAAGTCTAAATCATCATCTAATTGCATGTCATCAAGAGAGAATACCTCTCTTATCGTTGGGTGTGATCTGTAACACCAATCACCCGAATCAAGCCTATATTGTGAGTGTGATCTGTAACACCAATCACTCACTCAAGGACCGGGTGAGAATCAACATCTAGGGCGTCCCCTAGCATGTGCACATACGCCAATTCTCATCCTCATACAGTCTATTCGAACTCACATGCTCACGGTCGGCTATTCCTCAGGGTTCTAGGGTATTACGCCTAAATCACAACGTTTTCCCGTGTAGGCTATCCCCCCTTATACTCCTTAAACCTTTCTTAGGGTCGTCCTGATTTATCGTGTGATCCCTAACGCAGTACAGGTCAAATCAGGTAAAAATAATATCAATTAAAAGTTCCCTGTACTCGGGATACTTAACGGCCGTCCCATATCGGCTATCAAGTACCCTACCCTAAGTAAATCCGTCCTAAGGGCATCTAAACTCGATAAAGAAAGCATTTAACATGCAATTAGGGTTTTCAGCACACAGGCATGCAATTTATTCCATCGAAAGTAGCACAAAAATCTATGCAAATAATCTAAATCATTCAGGTATCCACTAGGTCAAATCTAGGGTTCGAGAAGCGTAAATTATCCTACCTGGTCTCCGGTCACTCTAAATCGATTCAGAACTTCACGTAGTCTCAGTTTCTGAGCCCAATTAATTTCTTGGACATTAAATTAAATATTCATGCTTGTCACGTCATCCGTTTAACAATTCTAAATTCGGTTGCCCTAATACCTAGGTCAATTTATTGCCTAATTACGTTCAGCAGCTATTTCAGTCAGATATCATTAGTTTTTGGGAAATCGGACCTTACCAATGTGATCAGATGATGGAATTTTATCTCGGGGTGGTCTCGGTTTCTCCAGATGCACGTCCAAAAACTCTAGCACAGTGGCGCACGACGGCATACGGTGGCGCAAGGCAGAGAGGTGCAGTTTGCCTCAAAAATTACACCACGGTGAAGCCCGCAAGTCCAGGAGTCCGAATATGGTGGTGGCGCGGCGGTTCACGGCCGTTTGGATGGCATTTTTCGGCCACGAAGATTCACGCATGGCGACGGAGATTGCCTCGATCCGGGCACGTCTGGCCTCCGTTCGACATCGACGAGCTCTTAGAGGAAGTTGGCAGCTCAGGCTACACGGTGGTGGAGGCGGTGATGACCAACGATGACAGACGACGGCGATTTGAGCTGGCAAAGTTTTCGCGCGGTGGAGGAGAAAAGTGGCATTTTTCAGCGGTGCTGGTGGTCGTTGGTGGCCCTGGGTGGTTACTGGAGGTTGTGAATATCGAGGGCTGTCGATTGGTGTGCCAAGTGGCGGCCCGCGGTGGCTGTAGTGGCGGTGCACGGTGGAGGAAGGAGGAGAGAGAGGAGAGAGAAAGTGTGGTGAGGAGAAAGAGAGATTTGAGAGAAATGGAAGGAATCTGGGAAATTTAAAGCCTTCGGGGGCGATTCTGACTTTTCTCGGACCACCTGGGGATACTTTAGGGTGTCGGCTTCCTTCCAAATGTTGGCACGCATTTATATGCGAAGGTTTTGGCCTCCGTCAGTGAAATTGACGCACAAAACATCGTCTGTCAGTTTCTGATCGTCGAATTGCGTTTCTTTCCATTCGCTCTTGTTTCTGGCTTCGAACAACCTTTCGTTTCGAATCACCATCCTCGAAAGTCATGCCAGGCTTCGTTTGATTGGAATTAGCATCGAAAATTAGGTTTTTATCTTTTAAAATCTTTTCGGTTGTTACAGAAATAGACTAATGAAGTATTAAGGACCTCTTAGCAAAATAAGAAATTGCTCTTTAGTCCCTCTCACTTTAACCCCCAAGTCCCTTATTTCATTTTGGTCCTTAGAGCCAAAATTCCAAGATCACCCTCAAAATAAATTTTTAGGAGATGAATATTACATTCTCGACCAATACATTTTGAAAAGGTAGACAAAGGGGCCCAGAACTAATGTTATATATAATGTCAAAGGGAAGGAAGTTGAAGAAAACCCAAAATTGTGTAGGACGCTTTGATATAAAGAACTTTGTCAAGCTACCTGCTGAAGTCTTAGGTTGTTAAGAAGAAGTCTCCTTAGTTTGTACAGTCATAGATGAAGTGACTAAAAAAGTCACGACACTTCAATTAGGAAAAACACAAGTGACAAATGATGTGTCTCAACTAACCAACATGACACAAGCAACCGATATGTCACAACCAATTGGTATTAAGAAGCAACTTGGCCATAGAAAGAGACATCTCAAGAATTGGGTTAAGCTTCGAAGTCCATGTCACAACCAACAGTCGCATATATACAAAGTGAACAATCCACAGTACGTATATCAAATTTGTTTATATCAAAGATTTGAAAACAAATTTAATGTGCATCCACTTTTCTTTTAGAACATTGGAGCTTTTAGTCAAGTACAATGTGAGAATTTATGCCGAGATGACAATCAATTTAGTTTTATGAGATTTTTAATGGTAAAATTTTTAATCACCGTCAATTTACTTTTATGTGAGAATTTATGCAATAATGACTTATTCTTTTTGGTTTTATTTACATAAGAACCACTTGAAGGACCAATTTCTCTTGGAGGATCAGAGTTTGGTAGCGACAAGTTATGATGAATTTGACTTACTTTTTGCATGTTTGTAATTTTGTAAATGATTCATGAACACTTTTGAGCAATGATTCATGGAAAAATTTCTCTTTTATTTTATTGAAAATAATATTTTAATACAATGTCATCCTAATTAGAAAATCTCAATTCTAATCCTAATTACAAAACTCAAATTTTCATCTCAATTACAAAATCTAAATTCTAAAGACCAACAAAATAGCAGCTACAAAATGCCATTAAAGCAATCCCAAAATGCCATCAAAATAGCTTTAAAACTACAGCAAAATAGCTCTACTACAACAGTGATATAACTCTAATATAGTAGTGATACAGTGTCAATTATTGATTGTTGCTATATCATAAGCTTTTGCAGCTTCGTCTTGTGTGCCTTACCATCATCATCAAGTAAAACATGTCATTTACTAGTGATACACAACTACAAAAAAGGATAGTTCAATTTACTCCATATTGATAATTTTCAAAAGCAGTAGTCTTGAAGTCTTTCTCTAAAACCATAATTTAAGAAATGAACAAAAAGTACAAGTGTTCAAAAAGATTCAAATATTGAAGCAAACATGGTAAAATAAGAAAATTGGAAAACATATCACAATTACAATTAATTTTAAATATCGTGCACAGAGGATCTGAAACCAATTTTAAAGTTCAAGCTAATGCAAGATAATTGCTCATCATTTATGTCCTTAATTTTCAACTTCAGAGTATAAGAGCCCTACAAAAGCAACAACACTAAAAAGGAGACTAGCTAGGATATGAATCCTATAATGCAATGTTCAACCAAAAGAAATAAGGTGAAACTCTATAGAAAATTTTTGTCAAAAGATATGTCAGAACAAAACAAGATGTAAAGGAGTACAGGAAAATTATACATCATATCATGAAGTAATAAATAACAAGGGAAAAAAGTTTGAGTCAGTTGTGAAGATGTCAATATTGATCAAATAGATAGAAATCACAGAAAAGGCAAACCATTCCTTAAAGTTGCTAAAATGGCTAAAACATTCATTAAACTACCAGAAATAAGTGCTGAGTAGTGAATAGGTACTACACTTCATGTTAGTAGAATTTATATAAAAGAAAGGCACTAGATAATGAAAGCTTGACATGCATATGCAGTAAGCAACAGAGAAGAGATCCAATCCCAACTTATGTTTCCAAAACCTCACAATTAATAGTTGTTTATGGAAAAAGCATTTCAGATCTTCCATAATTTAGAACTCCTAACAAATTAAGGCTTATGCATAAAAGGTTAAATTTAAGGCGTGTAACATATATTGCAGGCTTGCTCTTACCTATTAGAGTCAATTACACCGATTGTAAAAAGGTAATAACTTTGCTTCCAGAGTAACTTAGAAAAATTCTATCCATTCTAATTATGGTTACATATCCTCACTCTAGGTGTAAACATAAGTATTAACAACTTAAATAATTTAAGTATAAGCATGAGTAAACATTACAATATATTGCCAAGCAAAGAAGGTTAACACTAAACATTGTTAAAGTTTTGAAAAGAATTTTTGAACTTAACCATACATCACAAAGCTTTATTGTAAGGAAAGAATAAATATAGTTGAATGTCTATTCAATTTAAAAAATGTCCTAAACAACAAATCTTTATGTAATAAAATTTACCTTATTCCTTTATTTTTCATCCTAGATTGTTCTTAAAATGAATTCCTTCAGTAAAATAAAATTTACCTTGTTCCATTAGTTTTCATTATAGATTGGAAAAGTGTGGCCAAACAATTTTGCATATACTGAGATGCTGCTGCTGCTGCTGTGTTCTACTGCTGCTTCTCATTGTTATCACACCGTTGTCCTAAACTCTCAAGGGTGGGATTCACAATATACTACAACTAACTCTGACAACAGAGATCAGTGAGTAAAGAAAAATAGAGAATTAATAATAAGAATGCAATGTCTCAGTATATGCAGAATTGACAATAATCTACTCTGCTTTCCTCACTGATCTCTATTGTCAGAAATGGCTGCCGAACGTAACTAGGCAACTAATTAACCTAGGTAACTATGTAACCGGATTTAGGATCGAAAAATGAATGACGTGACGAATCTAAATATTCAATTTCATGACCAGGGAATTAATTGGGCTCAGAAACCGAGATTTCACGGAGTCCTGACTTGATTTGGAGCGACCGGAGACCAGGTAGGATAATTTACACTTCCCGAACCCTAGAATTGATTTAGTGAATACCTAAATGATTTAGATGACTTGCATAGATTTTCGTGCTGCTTTCGATGGGATAAAATTGCATGCCTGTGTGCTAAAAACCCTAATTACATGTTAGACACCTTGTTTATCGAGTTTAGATGCCTTTAGGACGGATTTACTTAGGGTTGGGTACTTGATAGCCGGTATGGGACTAGTTAAGTATCCCTCGTGCAGAAGTTTTTAAGCGAAACTATTTTTACCAGTTGCTTTGTCTTGAGTTAGGGATTACGCGTTAAACTAGGACGACCCTAAGAAAGGTTTAAGGAGTATAAGGGTGGATAACCTACACGGGGAAACGTTGTGATTTAGGCGTGATACCCTAGAACCCTGAGGAATAGCCGACCGAGTGCATGTGAGTTCGAATAGACTGTATGAGGATGAGAATTGGCGTATGTGCACATGCTTTGGGGGCGCCTAGATGTTGATTCTCACCGGTCCTTGAGTGAGTGATTGGTGTTACGGATCACACTCACAATATAGGCTTGATTCGGGTGATTGGTGTTACGGATCACACCCAACGATAAGAGAGGTATTCTCTCTAGACTACGTGCAATTAGAAGATGATTTAGATTGATTCTGATGGATTTGTAGCCAACGTGGATTGAGATACACAGGGCATGAGATTTCACTTGATTTTGATAACTGATTTTGAAAGAAATGTATTTTATGATTGTGATATATTGCCGCAATTTCCATGTGTTTGAACGATTTTAAAGAGAAGGTATTTCACTGTTTTCGAACTGATTTCGGGAAGACGATTTCGGTGTTCACACCGCTGAGTATTCAACTGGTTTTCGAATGATAATTAAATTGTAAATTATTCTACTGGGATTCATATCTCATTAGGTTGTGTACTCAGATGAACAGGGACAGGGGCAGGAGCCCAGACGATAGCCGAAGCTGACTTGAGGATAGACCGGAGGATGATTAGCTTAGGCTTGAATCATTTGTATATATACTTTGATGACGCTGTTATTTATCAGATTCTGTTTCTTATAAATTCTGTATGGATTAGATTGAATGTATATATAACGTTTCAGATAGTATGCATGGATTGTAGTGATGGATTGATGTTTCCGTGTATGGATTTATATTGGTTATGTTTACTGTTGTTGTTGGACTAGCTATTGATTTTTAAACAGGTGATTCTGTATTTGGGATATGATCAAATTACAGAGGAAACTCTGCCGGATTTTTGGTAGAATTTACCGCCGTAAACTTATGGATTTGAATTGAAATGTGTATGAATGTGAGACGTGACATGTATATGAGTTTTAGATTTCATCCCAGAGTTATTATTGATGATGTACGTATGTATATTTAGTTAGCTGCGTGTAAATCAGGGTTGAACGGAATCCGAATGGATAACGGAGAATCTATTTGGGTTACGCTCAACCAGTAGCGATCCCCCGATGTTCCCACATAGGGAATAAACATTTAGAATACCCCATATGCTTCCGCTAATCAGATAAACATCATGTATGATGTATTAGGGGGTCGTTACAATTATGGTATCAGAGCCCAGTTTGTCGGATCTTCTGGTTTAGTGGGCTTAGGACTTTAAATCTTTGGGCTTGCAGCTTTAGGGTTTTGATTGATTTGACTCTGGAATGATAGGACCTGATTTGAATTGATAATGAACGGAATGAATTTGATGTACTTCTGTTAACTATTCTTTGTGTGGTGATCTATTTGTTTTTGTATCGATAAACATGGCGAGAATCTAGCGAGGGCGCCACACGTAGGCTAGGGAAGGCGAGGCACGAAGCGAGTGCGTCAGGTAGTGGTAGCATGGAGACTGAGGTTGACATGCGGGAAATGATGGAATATATCAGATTAATGGCCGATGCAATGAGAGACCAGGCCACTACCAGTGCCAATGCAATGAGACAGCAGCAGGGCGATAGACAGACGAGAAACGACGAAGCCACCCAACAGGTGAATCCACTATATCAGGGATGGATTGAATTCCAGAGCGAGTCTATCTCCGTTTACGGTGCCTCCGATCCGTTTCTTTGTGGAAGCTTGGATAAAAGGAATTGAAAAGATTTTCAGGTTGTTGCGGTCTGCGACGATGAGCGAAAGTCACATATGCAACATATATCTTTGAAGAGCGGCGAACTTTGGTGGACGGATGCCCAAAGAATTGATGGAGAGCAGAGGCATTCCATTGACTTGGGAATCTTTCAAGAGAGTCTACATGGATCAATATATCCCTGAGAGCGTGAAACAAGCAAAGGAAGCCGCTCTCCTGAAGCTCACCCAGGAGGCAGCCGGTGTTTGTGAGTATCTCAAAGCGGTTTGAGGAATTATCAAGATACTCCACTTACCTGCGAATGCATTACGATGAGGCTTGGAAAGCAAAGCAACTAGAAGAAGGCCTCGATCTACCTATGAAGACTCAGTTAGCTACTCTGGAGATTCGAGACTTCGCCACACCTTCAACAAGTGCGCGTTCGAGCAAGAATTTAGAACGTAAACAGACTCGTAATATGACACGTCTGAGGAACCGACCCAGACAA
The DNA here is from genome assembly GCA_031216115.1 of Senna siamea. Classification (NCBI taxonomy): domain Eukaryota; kingdom Viridiplantae; phylum Streptophyta; class Magnoliopsida; order Fabales; family Fabaceae; genus Senna; species Senna siamea. The sequence continues at coordinate 16,112,884 of CM062355.1, read as the reverse complement.
GCGCCCAGAAATCTGAATGTAAGAAGCGGTATGTTTAAACCGCAACCAGGGGCTTCTAGTAGCAGTGGGAGGCGACCTGATAATACTCTTTGTCAGAAGTGTGGTACTAGACATCCAAATCAACCCTGCTGGCATCAGACTCCCCTCCAGTGTTATAGATGTGGAGGCACAGGACACATGGCCAGATACTGCCCTTCCACGGGGAATCAGCCGACATCTGGTAGCCGAAGACCACAAGCTCCAGGGAGAGTTTTTACCATGAACGCTGCCAACGTCGACAGGTCCTCAGGCTTGATGCAGGGTAGAGGTAAAATTTATAATTTTTCTTTGATAGTATTGTTTGATTCGGGTGCTACGCACTCCTTTATTGCTCATGCATGCATAGAAATAATGAGATTACCTGTTCAAACCCTGCCCTGTGACCTATACATATCCACACCCTTGGGAGAAACCACTATATCCCCACGAATATGCCTAAACTGCCCCTTAACCATTGAAGATACTTTATTTCTCGTGGACTTAGTGTGTATACCATTGTCAGGGATCGACATTATTTTGGGAATGGATTGGTTGACTAGGAATCGGGTCTTGTTGAATTGTTCCGAAGGGACAATTACTTATCTGGATAACGTGTGCACTGCGAGGGAATGACAGAGCTTGTGAGATAGGTGATATGTCCCTCAATCTCTCTGAGGTAGAATTGCAGGATAGATTAAGTCAAATCCCAATTGTTAGTGACTTTCCAGAGGTATTTCCTTTGGAAATTAGTAAACTGCCACCACCTAGGGAGATAGAATTCACCATTGACCTAATTCCGGGAGCGGGTCCAATAGCTATGACCCCGTATCGTATGGCCCCTGCAGAATTAAGAGAACTAAAAGTCCAAATCGAAGATATGTTGGAGAAGGGGTTCGTTAGGCCAAGTGTATCACCATAGGGAGCTCCAGTCTTATTCGTAAAGAAGAAAGACGGGAGTTTAAGACTGTGTATTGATTACCGACAATTGAATAAGGTGACCATTAAGAACAAATACCCATTGCCACGTATTGATGATTTTTTTGATCGATTGCAAAGCGCGATCAGTATTTTCTAAGATAGATTTAAGGTCAGGATACCACCAGATTAGGGTTAGAGAGGAGGATATTCCCAAGACAGCATTCAGGACAAGATACGGCCACTATGAGTTCTTAGTGATGCCGTTCGGATTGACAAATGCACCCGCTGTCTTTATGGATTATATGAACAGAATTTTCAGACCCTATTTAGATCAATTTGTTGTGGTATTCATCGACGATATCTTAGTATATTCCAAGACTCACGAAGAGCATGCCCAGCATCTTAACACGGTGTTACAGATCTTTGGAAGAGAAACAATCAGATGCAAAGTCGAGAAATGTGAGTTTTGGTTAGAAGAAGTGAAATTTTTAGGACATGTGGTAAATGGGAAAGGGATAGCGGTTGACCCAAAGAAAATTGAAGCAGTATTAGATTGGGATCGACCTAGAACGGTCACCGAGATTAGGAGTTTCTTGGGTTTGGACGGCTATTATCGGAAATTCATTCAAGGATTTTCACAGATAGCTGTGCCATTGACCAATTAACTTCGGGAAAGGGGTAGATTTTGAATGGAGCGAGCAGTGTGAAACTAGTTTTCAGATTCTGAAAGAGAAATTGACCACCGCTCCTGTATTAATCATTCCGAAACCCCTAGAACCCTTTACTGTATACGCAGATGCATCTTTGAGAGGCCTAGGTTGTGTTTTGATGCAGGATGGGAAAGTTGTGGCTTATGCATCGCGACAATTGAAACCTGCAGAGGAGAACTATCCCACCCATGACTTAGAATTAGCTGCCGTTGTGTTTGCCCTAAAGATTTGGAGACATTACCTATATGGCACAGTATTCGAGGTATATAGTGATCATAAGAGCCTTAGGTATCTGTTTGATCAAAAGGAATTAAACATGAGGCAGCGTAGGTGGACAGAATACTTGAAAGACTTTGATTTTGAATTAAAATATCATGCAGGGAAAGCAAATGTTGTAGCCGATGCATTAAGCCGAAAGTCACTACAACTAGCCAGTTTAATGATTAGTGAGATGAGATTACTTGAGGATTTTGGGAATCTTAGCCTCAATGTAATCTCATTTCCGCGAAGATTAGTGAAGAGTGACTTTTTGATAACCTGCGAACTGAGAGAATTAATTAGACAGGCCCAACTTGAGGATGAATCCTTGGAAGTATACGCAGACCAACCCGACTTTGGATTAGCACCTGATGGGGTTTTGATGTTTCGGAAGAGAGTAGTAATTCCGAACCATCAAGAATTAAAGGAAAAAGTGTTAGCAGAAGCTCACAGAAGCCATTACACTATTCACCCCGGTATCTCCAAGATGTATCAGGATTTAAAGAAAAATTTTTGGTGGCCTGGTATGCGGAGAGATATCACAGATTACGTGAATGCCTGTTTGACTTGTCAACAGGTTAAGATAGAGCATCAGAAACCCGCAGGGCTACTTAAGCCATTAGAGATACCAGAGAGAAAATGGGATCAGATCACTATGGATTTCGTGGTTGGATTACCTAGAACACCAGCAGGATTTGATGCCATTTGGGTGATAGTGGATAGGTTGACCAAGTCTGCACACTTTTTGCCTGTTAAGGTGCGTTACTCCATGGAGAAATTAGCCGAAGTATACCTTAGGGAAATTGTAAGATTACATGGAATACCGTCAGGTATAGTATCTGATCGAGACCCTAGGTTTACTTCGAGATTTAGGCAATCCCTACAAAGAAGCCTTAGGAACCCAACTTAAATTTAGACCTATCATCCTCGGTGACGGAGCGTCTGAGAGGACTATTCAAACCCTAGAAGATATGTTGAGGGCTTGTGTGCTTGAACAGAAAGGAAGTTGGGATAAACACCTGCCGTTGATAGAGTTTGCATACAACAACAGTTATCACTCTACCATCGGCATGGCACCGTATGAGGCTCTGTATGGGAGAAGTTGTAAGTCACCTTTAAGTTGGGTAGAGATGAGGGAGAGTGCACTGTTGGGACCTGAAATGGTGCAAGAAACCATTGATCAAATTAAAATGATCAGAGAAAAGATGAGAGCTGCCCAACAGAGGCAAGAATCTTATGCCAACAAGAGAAGAAGGCCTTTGGAATTTAACGAGGGAGATCACGTATTTCTGAGGGGTCCCCCACCACGGGTATTGGTAGACAGATAAGGACCAAGAAACTAAGTCCTAGATTCCTAGGACCATTCCAAATTTTACAAAGAGTCGGTCCCGTTGCCTACCAAATTGCTTTACCTCCCCATTTGTCCAACCTACATGATGTTTTCCACGTCTCCCAACTTTGTAAATATGTCCCAGATCCTGCGCATGTATTAGAGAATCAACCGATAATATTAAAGGAAAATTTGACTTATGAATCTACTCCTGTTCAAATCCTTGACTATAAGACTAAGCGACTTGAAGTAAAATAATCCCTCTAGTTAAGGTACTTTGGCAGGATGTAGCGTCGCAGGAGATGACGTGGGAGAAAGAAGATGAGATGAGGCAAAAATATCCAGAACTGTTTACAGGTATGAATTTTGGGGACAAAATTTCTTTTAAGGGGGGGAGAATGTAACAACGGGAAAGATTCGAAAGAGTTTTAAAAGGATTTTAAAAGATAAAACTTGATTTTTAACCCTAAGCCTAATCAAACGAAGCCTGGCACGTATTTTGAGAATAAGGACTTGACACAGAAGGTCGTTTGAAGCCAGAAACACGATCAAACAGAAAGAAATGCAATCCGGCGATCAGAAACTGACGGAAGGAATTTTGTGCGTCAATTTCGTTGACGGAGGCTAAAGTTTTCGCATGGAAATATGTGCCAATGTCTGGAAGGATGTTGACACCCTAAAACATCCTCAGGTGGCCTGTGAAAAGTCAGAATCGCCCCTGGAGGCTTTAAATTACGTGAACTCCCGCCATTTCTCTCATTTCACTCTCTCTCCTCACCACACTCTCTCTCTTCTCTCTTTTCTCTCTCCACCTTCCTCTACCGTGAACAGCCACCACAGCCACCGTGGGCCGCCACCAAGGGTACCAACCGACAGCCCTCACTACCCACAACCACCAGCAACCAACCACGGCCACCAGCGGCACGGAGCCAAAAATGCCGTTTTTCCCCTCCATCGCGCGAAACTTCCCCAGCTCGAAACGCCGCCGTCTGATGCCGTTGACCCTCACCGCCCCCACCACTGTGTAGCCCGAGCCGGCTTCCTCCGATGGCTCGGCCGTCGAAGGAGGCCGGACGTGCCGGATCGGCGCGTAACGCCGTCCGGCCGTCGAAGCTTCGTGGCCGGAAAACACCACCCAAACGGCCGTGAACCATCATGCCACCACCGTATTCGGACTCCTGGGCTTGCAGGCTTCACCGTGGTGTGATTTTCGAGGCAAACCGCACCTCCCGCCGTGCACCACCGTACGCCACCGTGCGCCGCCGTGTGCTGCCGTGCCGGAGCTTCTGGACGTGCATCCCGAGAAACTGAGACCACCGGGACGTAGAATTCTATCATCCGAGCACAGTGGTAAGGTCCGATTTCCCAAAAACTAATGGTATATGACTGAAATGGCTGCCGAACGTAACTAGGCAACTAATTAACCTAGGTAACTATGTAACCAGATTTAGGATCGAAAAACGAATGACGTGACGAATCTAAATATTCAATTTCATGACCAGGGAATTAATTGGGCTCAGAAACCGAGATTTCACGGAGTCCTGACTTGATTTGGAGCGACCGGAGACCAAGTAGGATAATTTACACTTCCCGAACCCTAGAATTGATTTAGTGAATACCTAAATGATTTAGATGACTTGCATGGATTTGCGTGCTGCTTTCGATGGGATAAAATTGCATGCCTGTGTGCTGAAAACCCTAATTGCATGTTAGACACCTTGTTTATCGAGTTTAGATGCCTTTAGGACGGATTTACTTAGGGTTGGGTACTTGATAGTCGGTATGGGACGGCCGTTAAGTATCCCTCGTACAGGAAGTTTTTTAAACGAAACTATTTTTACCAGATTTAGCCTGTACTGAGTTAGGGATTACGCGTTAAACCAGGACGACCCTAAGAAAGGTTTAAGGAGTATAAGGGTGGATAACCTACACGGGGAAACGTTGTGATTTAGGCGTGATACCCTAGAACCCTGAGGAATAGCCGACCGAGTGCATGTGAGTTCGAATAGACTGTATGAGGATGAGAATTGGCGTATGTGCACATGCTAGGGGACGCCCTAGATGTTGATTCTCACCCGGTCCTTGAGTGAGTGATTGGTGTTACGGATCACACTCACAATATAGGCTTGATTCGGGTGATTGGTGTTACGGATCACACCCAACGATAAGAGAGGTATTCTCTCTAGACTACGTGCAATTAGAAGATGATTTAGATTCGGTTACAGTGGATTTGTAGCCAACGTGGATTGAGATACACAGGGCATGAGATTTCACTTGATTTTGATAACTGATTTTGAAAGAAATGTATTTTATGATTGTGATATATTGCCGCAATTTCCATGTGTTTGAACGATTTTAAAGAGAAGGTATTTCACTGTTTTCGAACTGATTTCGGGAAGACGATTTCGGTGTTCACACCGCTGAGTATTCAACTGGTTTTCGAATGATAATTAAATTGTAAATTATTCTACTGGGATTCATATCTCATTAGGTTGTGTACTCAGATGAACAGGGGCGAAAGGAGCCAGGCGATAGCCAAATCGACTTGAGGATAGGCCAGGAGGATGATTAGCTTAGGCTTGAATCATTTGTATATATACTTTGATGACGCCTGTTATTTATCAGACATTTCTTATAAATTCTGTATGGATTAGATTGAATGTATATATAACGTTTCAGATAGTATGCATGGATTGTAGTGATGGATTGATGTTGCCGTGTATGGATTTATATTGGTTATGTTTACTGCTGTTGTTGGACTGGCTGTTGATTTTTAAACAGGTGATTCTGTATTTGGGATATGATCAAATTACAGAGGAAACTCTGCCGGATTTTTGGTAGAATTTACCGCCGTAAACTTATGGATTTGAATTGAAATGTGTATGAATGTGAGACGTGACATGTATATGAGTTTTAGATTTCATCCCAGAGTTATTATTGATGATGTACGTATGTATATTTAGTTAGCTGCATGTGAATCAGGGTTGAACGGAATCCGAATGGACAACGAAGAATCTATTTGGGTTACGCTCAACCAGTAGCGATCCCCCGACGTTCCCACATAGGGAATAAACATTTAGAATACCCCATATGCTTCCGCTAATCAGATAAGCATCATGTATGATATATTAGGGGGTCGTTACAATAAACTCTGGTGTAGGAAGGACAGAATAACATTTTTTTCATTTTCGCTAAAGGAACCATTTTGGATGAACCAAAATGGTGCGTTTTGAGTTGCAAATTAAAAAAAAAAATCTCAAAATGACATCGTTTTGGAAGGACTACTGAGGATTGCATGGAACACAGACTGTAGAGGATCCACCTGCATCACTAACTATACTTGTTTAGTGTGATCTTTGTTTGGAAATACAATTTGAACCCAATTAATTTTTGCAATTTATGTCCTAATTCATTTTTGTCAATACAAAAGTCTCTCCCCATCAACCACAACTACTTAGGAATAGCTCAAGCGGTAAGAGTTATCCCTTAATAACTTTAAATACTAAATTAATATTATATGACACCTATATTTCTCTCCAAGAATTTATATGCTTTCTCTTAATTTTTCAATTTTATTTTTATCTTTTTTTAAATTGTTTATATTTATATTGAAAATTAAAAATATGAGTAAAATTTTGTTTAGTAGAATTTATGAAAAAATTTCTTTTACAAATATATTTTTAGAAAAATTGAAAACAATTTGTACGTTTTTCTGTTTCTACTTATGATGATAGGTGGCGTATTGTAATTTTGAAAGAAAGTAAAAACTTTAGGACTTTCAGACTATATATGAACCTTATCAATGAATAATGCTCAATTAAAGTAAAAAAAAATGATGTAAAATTGTGGTCTTTGAAGTTTAATTTGATTTGCAAAAAATAATCATATTTTTAAATTTACATAGTAAAATTTGGTTTTTTTTAGATATTAAAAAATTCTAGATAAAAAGAGATTTTAATAAAGTAGAGAATAAAATACTAATAATATTTTTGTAAACAACCTAAAATCTTCAATTATTAAGAGAAGAATATCATCTCACAAATATAACGCAAGTATAACATTTCATTTGACAAAATCATGTTTCAAGTGCAAATTCACTTGGCTACATTTTGATCCACGTACAACTCACGTGATATTAGTATATTATTGACATTTCTTGCACGCATGATTATGGAGTACTACTGTTGAAAACTACTATAAATTGATGTGACTATTCTTTAGTTTATAATCACTCGTACATGGATAATAAAACACGTTCAATGTACAATGTTAAAAATTATTTGGTTGTTTCTTGAAGAGGATGGATGCGTTGAAAATATGTAATGGTATTGTAATCTTAAATTTGTGTTAGCTATCTTTTTATATGCCTCTTCAAGAGAATGATTATGCCCTACTCTATTTTGATGTCTGCTTCTTTTTATTAATTCTCATTTTTTTCAACTATTTGAAATAAATAATTGATCCTTATAATTATAGATTTAAATTCTCTAATAAAAAATAAAAAGTGTAGAGAAAGAAAGAAAAAAAAAGATATGTTAGCGAATTAACTTTTTATATAAATTAAGGTTAAATTATATTTTTTTAAATAAGAGAGTAATAAATTAATAATTCTTTTTATATAAATTAAAGTTTACTTTGCCTTTTCTTCTGTCTTTTTTGTCACTATACTTAAACTGCTTCACCTCTGTCTCCTAATTGATGTAGCTCAAGATCCTTGCAAAAGCATGGTTACTATAAATTTATGCCACCCTCATTTGCATATAAGAAAAATAGGAGTAAGGCCAAAAGCAAAATATATGGCTGGGATGAAGGATACCATGGTTTCATACCCTTTTCGAGGTCAACTTCTCTGTCTCTACCCTCATCCCATTCAGGAAAGGGAACTGCTTCCATTAAGGAAGGGTAGTAGGAAACTCAGGATGAAGAAGAAGGCGAAGAAATCACCCACAATGGAAGTTTTCAGAGAGGAAAAGCCTATGAATTTAGGCATGACCGAAAAGCTCATGAGCAAGGGCATTACGATGACGACGACGACGACTGTGAAGTTGGTAGCCCTGGTTTCAGTGAGACACAACAAGGCAAACGCAAAGGAGTTGATGAAGAACCTCCTCAACAGTTTCAGGCCTCAACATCAGAGCAAAGGTGTGGCTATGCAGCTTGTTAGCACGAAACTTCATCACGGTAAGAACTTCTCACTTAAATTTGAGTACATTTATCTAAAGTTTACTTAAATTTTAGTACATTCCTCTAAAGTTTACTTAAATTTTAATACATTTCTCTGAAGTTTACTTAAATTTTAGTATATTCCTCTTAGAGAGATTTTATTAACGTAGAACTTTTTTTTTTTTTTTAACTATAAAAAATATAGCATTTTTTTTTTTAAATTTAAAAGATCTAAAATCAGAGTCCTACCTAGAGTTGCCAAAATAGATTAAGCTCAATGAGCTAACCCATATAGTCTGCTAAAATAATTAGGACCAAGCTAGATAATTTTTGACCTATATAAAAATTAGCCAACAGAGCCTCACCTTAAAATAAAGTAGGTTAAAATAAGTTAGGGTCAAACTAACTCCTTTTTTTTATTATTTTATTATTTTTTATGTTATTTTAAATATTTATATAACAAATTAGCAACATAACTTTACCTTTAATTCAAATGATATTAATTTTTTATTTAATTTATTTAATTATTTTAATTTATATTTTATTAATATAGGCTATTATTTTGAATTGTAAATGAAAATAAATATTATGGTAAAAAAGTTTTAGTAAAAATTAGTACAATAATAGTGGAAGATGAATGATAGTAAAAAATAAATAATAAAAATAAATTTATAATTTTTATTTTATGGTATTAATATGTAATAAATTTATGTATTATATATTTTAATAACTTGTAATCATTAGATTTTATGTAATATATTATAAGGTTATTTTTAGACAAAGTAATTCAATGATAATATTAAAAGTATTTCAATTATCTCATTATAAAATTCATTGTTTGAAATAAAAAAATTAATTTAAAATTTTTATGATAATTTAATCAATATTACATATTTCTATACATTTATAAACATAATATTTATACAAATATTTATATATACAAATGTATACATAATATTTATACAGATATTTATATATATAAATGTGTGTGTGCGCATGCGTGTATTTGCGTGTGATTTATATATATTTATGTATTTACACATAAATAAATATATGCATGAATATACATATATGTGTTTATATATAGAGAGAGACACACACACACATTTATGCGCACACATATATATTTATTTACATACATACATACATTCGTAAATTATAATTTAGATATATATATATATATATATTAGTTACAACTTACAACAAAAAAAAATTATAAGTATTATGATTATCTAAATAAGTAATTTAAAATATAAAGAATTTAAATTATAAAATTTTAAATTCTCCAATTCAAATACAACCTAATTGTATGCTTTTTCTTGTTTGTGGTAAGAAAAGTTAGATATAATTTTTATTATGATCAATTATTAAATTATGTATTATATTTTAATTATTTTTTTTAAGAATATTTAAAAAAATTTAATATTATAAATTATAATTATCATTTTAAAAATATTATTTACTAAATTAAATTATATTTTTTTAAAAAAAGTAAGGATTTGTCTAACCTAGTCAGTAATCCTAATAAAATTGTGTTGAGGTAGATAAACAATGGCCCATTTTAAAATAGGTTGGCCCAATTCGGCCCGTTATAAATCAGCCTAAAACAAATTTAGACCAGACGAACCTATTTTGACAAGTCTAGTCCTACAGCTCCATATATTTAAAAAAAACAAAAAAGCTAACGATAAAGAGGGAAAAGAGCAATTGCTATGCAATTTGACTCTTCGGCATTGGCTTGTGCGCTCAAGTGTTTTTATGCCCGTTCTTTGCCTTTGGGCCTTGGCCTTTCTTTCACCAAAAAAAGTGTCTCTTTTTCTGATAATTTAAATTTCCTATTTATTACCCCAGAAAAAAAAAGACCATAAATTGATGCATAAGTAATATATATATATATATAATAACAACTTTATAGCAACACATATTTAAAGTGACATTGCCATTTCTGATTGATTCTTCATAATTTAGATGCAAATACAAATTAAGCATATCTTATTACAAGTTAATCATCATTATATATATATTATTTTCCTTTTTAACCTATTTATTAATTAATTTCCTGTTATATTAACTAAAGGGAGTTTGGAGCCAAAGTTGAGTAAGGAAACTATATTGGAATGGTCTAAGGAGCTTACATTTGGAGCTAAAAATGGTTCCTACAAAGTAGAATTTGTGGTGGACTCGGATTTTGGGCTTCCGGGAGCTCTGATCGTTAGTAACAGCTATGAAAGTGAGTTCTTCCTGGAAAGCCTAAACATTGAAAGATGTGCTCATTTTTCTTGCAACTCTTGGGTTCAACCTAATACCCTTGATCCACAGAAAAGAGTGTTCTTCACTAACAAGGTAATATAATTTAAGCTAACTAACAATGTAACTGAGATAGGAATATTTAACTTCATTTGGTCTATACCCTTTCATTGTCAAACTCCTAGTAATTAAATTGAATTAAACAAACCCATCTGGTAACTTGGACAGAAAATGCTTTTACAAGTCTCGTTAAACAATGTTTAAACTAACAAATTACTCGTTAAGATAGAAGTAATTTTAATTATTCTTATAAAGAGAAAGATATAAATTCAATTTTCAAAAATTATATTTGTTAAGAGAGTTTTATTTTTATATTATTGACCTAATAAAAATTAATTTTAAATTTAATATAACTTAAAGATAGCTTAAGTTTTTAACGACAAAAAAAAAAAAAGACATTTAACCGTGTCAATTGCCGTTGTCTTAGTGCAAGAGCATGTGGAGTGCGATTTTAAATGGACAAAAATTATATATAAATTCTTATATATTTCTTATTAAATTTTTTAGTAAGAAAAATGAAGCATGTGAAATTTTGCTTTTTAAAATCCAATCATATGGAGTGTTGAGTTGTCAAAAAATACTTGATATTTGATATTTTGTGATTAAAAAACTTAAGAGCAATTAAGGATATATAAAAACTGCATCTTTTGTTTTTGTTTTTTTTTCTCTTTTAAAAAGTCCACATGACTAAAGCTTCGAGAAGTCTTTGCTATATAGGAGAATAAATCTAAACATTATTGCATTTATCCCATGGGACTTCCTGAAGAGTCACTTTCATTTTCAGCAACATGTCCACATTCAAAATGGAAGGCATCTACCTGCCAAAATTAATGTTTTAAAAATGAGAGTGTTCATTAAATTAGAAAAATTATCAAATTATGAATTAATTAGTTCAATCGATTAATATAATAAATATGTAAAAATTATAATTAGTTATTTTTAATATAAAATATGTATATTTTTTATAATTTTCTTATTTATCTTTTTCAATTTTATTTGTAGAAATGAGTTATTGAAGAGAATGAGAAAAACAAGTTTACAACTCTTAATTATAGTTTTAGAGATCAATTAATTAGGTTTTAGGGAGAATTTCTCATGCAAGTTTTTTTTCCATGTTTTTCTTTTTTCACTTTTAAAATTTAATACTTTAGTTTAACTTTTTTGTCTCTATTAGACAATTATCCATGTAAACCAAAGGTCGAAAATGCTTTAAAAAATGTTTTTTTTCCTTTACTTCTTAGTGAACTTGACCAATTTTCTGTTTTTTGTTCTATTTCTCAATTCAATACCAATTCTTCTGGTTTTGGGTGATTTTGACCGGTTCAAAGTAGTTTGATTGCTCATTTAATTTTTGAAAGGCAATTGAACTTTTTTCCTAAGCAATTCTTCATTCAACTAGTTGAATCGACTAGCTAGTTTAATTGGATTCTTAAAAGCTTAACCAAAATAATTCTTTTTGATCATAAAATACAAAAAAAATCACTGTATTTTATTTTTTAAAAAACTTTAATTAATTATCGACATTGTAGGGTTATACATTTCAACCTTTTATGCATATAAATTCTAATTCTAATTTTTCAAACTTCTCATTCAATGAGCTTTTTTCTCCAAGGCAAAATTAAACGCACATTTGGTACCATCCTGCAGTATTCTATCTTCTTGCATTAAAGAGTAGTATGAATAATTTTATTAAAATTTGGCAGGCATATTTACCATGTGAGACACCAAGTGGGCTGAAAAAATTGAGAGAAAAGGAAATGAAGCAGCTAAGAGGTGATGGCAGAGGACTAAGGATATTTTCTCATAGAATATATGATTATGATGTTTACAATGATTTAGGTGATCCAGACAAGGGAGAACAATATGCAAGGCCAACATTGGGTGGCCCAGAGAATCCTCATCCTAGACGATTGCGTACTGGTCGCCCAGCTACTAGTACTAGTAAGTCTGATTCACCAACACATGCACTTGAGAACTTTTCGGATATATATGTTTAAAAATGACACGTCCAAAATCATTTTCAAAACAAGGGATGAATATTAAGAATGATTCAATATTAAAACATATAAACAAGGGAAGTAAGTGAAAATACGTATGAATAATTCGTTCATTTTGTTTATGTTTGCTTATGAACTTTGTGGATAGACATGAGAGCAGAATCAAGAGTGAGTGAATTTGAGTCAATATATGTGCCGAGAGATGAACAATTGGAGGAATTGAAGCAAGAAAATGTTGATCAAGGGAAACTCAGAGGAATGCTACGGAATATTGTTCCCTCCTTATTAGATATCATTATGAGCAGTAATACTGGAATTTTAGACATTGATAAGATCTTTAAGTTTGAAACGAAGTCCCAATTATCCCTTGCCAACATATTCAAGGATTTGCAAGGATCCACAGACAAATTCTTCAAGTTTGATCCTCCAAAGATCATATCAAGTAAGTGATGTCAAAATTTGTCCCTTTCTTCTTTTGGATTTGAAACTTATCAAGAAAAAAATAAACTTCAAGTTCCATTATTTATACTACTCAAATAACAATTATATATTCACAAGGAGCTTAATGCTTTCAGGAAACAAATCGTATTTCTTACGAGATGATGAATTTGGGCGTCAGATGCTTGCTGGAATAAACCCTATGAGCATTGAAAGACTCAAGGTAAGAAAATATCAGTACTATAATTTACCCCATTAATAATGAAGACGTCTTCTTCGGGATTATATATTTCTTTGTCCAACTGATTCAAATATAAACAAAAAAAAAAAAACACTGACAAATTATTAGTTGAAGTGGTAATAACCTCATTTTGTAAGAAAGAATATATAAGTTTGAATTTCGATAAGCTCTTTAGTATAAAAAGTTTCACTTTAATAATCTCAACCTGACAAAAATTAATTTCACATTTAATATAATTTGGAGATATCCTAAATTCTCACGAAAAAAATATGAACAAAAAAGGAAGCAGTAAATATATATACTAACAAACTTTGTCTGTTGTCACTTTTAATCCAACAGGTTTTTCCACCAATAAGTAAACTGGACCCTTCTATCTACGGTCCAATAGAGTCAGCACTGAAAGAAGAACACATTAAAGATCATATTGATGGGATGCCTCTCCAACAGGTAAATATAGATCTCTTTCCCCTTTCCTTTTAGACTACGTTACATGGAATCAGAGAAAATATGAGAAAAAATATACGAATGCTCTATGATTTCTTTCAAATGTCAGGCTCTGGAAGAGAACAAGTTATTCATATTAGATTATCATGACATTTATCTTCCATTCTTGGATCGCATAAATGCTCTTGAGGAGCGTAAGACCTATGCAACTCGCACCATTTTGTTCTTGACAAAAATGGGGACTCTGAAACCCATCGCTATCGAGCTTACTCTTCCGCCAAAGGATCCAAAGACTCCATTAAGGCAGGTTCTTACTCCTCCTGTAGACGCCACCACAAACTGGCAATGGCAACTTGGCAAAGCTCATGTTTCCTCTAATGATATCGGTGTTCACCAACTTGTGCACCATTGGTACGCAATTTTGTCTCCTTTTACAAAATAATTGAGAACATGCTAGAGTAAAATTATATTTTTTGTATTTTCATTAATTTTAGTTAATTTTAGTTTAAATTTAACATTCTTTTTAACCATTTTCATCCATTTATTTTTCTTCAATTCAAATGTTATGAAAAAAAATGTAAAGTTTAATTTTAAATCAAAGAAATTGTCAAAATTAAAATTTTATCACCCTCATTCCTTCTAATTCCTTCCATCTTTTCTCATCCGAACAATCCCTTAGAATATTGGATGGGTGGTAAAAAAGGGAAATATAGGCTTATTTGATTACAGTTTTTTTTAAAAAAAATAATTTATTTGAATAATTTTTTTTAACAAAAAAAAGAAAGATAGAATATGTTTTGAGAACAACAAATACAAAATAATTAAAAAATAATCTGAACTCTAGTTTTTTAAAACAAAGAAGACATAAAAAATAAGTCTTTTTATTATAAACATATATAAAGACGTGAAAAAAATATTAGTATATGAATCCTCAAAAATAATTTTATTAAACAATTTTAAAAAATTAAGGAATAAAAAAATTCAAACAAACCCATATATGGTTTTTTGGAGTGAAGAATTTTAGCTAACTTTTCAAATTGGATTTGCATCTTCTAAAGTACGAGAAAAGTATGAAATTTTTAAAGTATGAGAGTGATAAAAAAAAATTTTTAACCCTCTAATCTATTGAGATTGAATGTTTTATTTATCTCTCTTCTATTTTTTTCTTTTTATTTACATTATGTTTCAAGAATTTCACCCTATAAAGTATTTTAGATAACCATTTTTCTCAACAAAAAATTTTCTTTTATATTTTCGAGTCCTTTTAATTTCAGGAAGCATTATGAAGAAAAAACTATCTTCCTAACTCCTTTCTTTCTTTGAATTTATTACTTCATAATTGCCAATGGTCATCGATTACACAAAATAGTAACATAATAAAAGCATGATTAGACTTAGACACAATTATTTATATTTTTATTATCAAAATTTTTAATTAAAATATAATATATAAAATATTTTAAAAAAAAACTATTTATGAAATATATAAATTATATAAATTATATATATATATATTAATTTTTAATTGAATAACTTAATAATAAAAATATACAATTATATCATATAAAATAATAAATTTAAACCTTAATTCATTGATAGTTAATCTTTTATTTACTTTTTTTTATAACTTTTTATTATCTCTTTTTCACTTTAAAACTTTTACATAAACAGTACTTAAAATTCTTTTCTGTCTAATTCTTCATTATTGCCTACATGATGCTAGCTTGACATATATATTAACAATTAATTAAATATAATTGGGAATAATAAATTGTGGCCTAGAAACATGTTGATATATATGACCACATTTTTCTCCAATAGGCTACGAACACATGCATGCATAGAACCATTAATAATTGCCACCAATCGACAATTGAGTGTGATGCATCCAATATTGAAGCTTCTACATCCTCATATGCGATACACTCTCAAGATAAATGCAATGGCTCGTGAGACACTCATCGGTGCTGAAGGCGTAATTGAAACTGACTTCACTCCAGGCAGATATTGCATGCAAATTAGTTGTGCTGCCTATAGAGACTGGTGGCGGTTTGACCTAGAAGGTCTTCCAGCTGACCTTACAAGAAGGTAACTGAAATTAAAAGCTTCATTTTGTGGATGCAAATGTACGTACATTTAATGGACTAACATTATCTTTAAATGTTCAAGTAAAATTAATATATATTAATATAAAGATATATTGATATATATAATATTAAATATTAAAAGACTTGGATTTAAAAAACTAAATTTAAAATTTTGAATTTTAAAAAATATGACGGTATACTGAAAATATTCAAAATGAAAGATACTTTTCTTGTATTGAGACAGTTGTTGTTCAGAAAAATTTTAGAAGAGTTTTGTTGTATCCTAAGAGTTTTATATGTTAATTCTCTTATAGTAAAATTAAAATCTGTTTAAAAGATATCTATATACCACGTTAGGTTTAGATCAAACCTCTATATTTTATGAGTCTCCATTTTTTATTCTTTTTATTTTTTTCTTAATTATAGAGAATCCAAAAACACATCACGTTTTAAGATTTAAATTCTTTAATGTAAGAGAAGAAGGTGAACTTCCTAAAATAGGAGAGACAAAAAAAAATTTATACTCTAATTTATTTAAGATAAAATTTTTATTTATTTTTTTTATAATATATTTTTTATCTTTCTCATACTTAAAAAATTTTTTTTACAAAATAGTTTAGATATTATTTTCCCACGGTTCAAAGCCCATAACATTCTTATCCTTTCGATTCTCTTTCTCGCACTAAGATTATCTTTATGTGGCCCCCACGTTATACCACATGTACAAAAATATTCCTCTTCAATTTTGATGGATTTTAGCATCTTCAGAAATTGCTACTTGGATTAGTGGCACAAGAAAAAGGGCCAAAGGTTGAGACTCACAAAAGAAGTTTTCTGCACACATAGTATATCTTTTAAAATTGTGTTTTTACTTCTATTTTGTATATATTTACAGTAATATTATCTCTCTTTTTTTCGTATGTTTTAATTACTTTTGTATTTTTATCTTTTAAAATTGGAAAATTAAAATGTATCATTATTTATAAATGATTCATTAATTAAGTTTTATTTAGTATTGTTTGACTTTGTTTCTTCTTTTTTCAATTAATAAAATATTTATAAAAATTAATAAAAAATCACAAAGTAACATGTACAAAAATCAGAATAATATATATCGTAAATATAAAAAAGATAATAGATGAAAAATAAACTTTTCCAATTATATCATATTTCCAGAAATTGTTTTGTGGGTGATCCCATTCTTTTTCTTCCACTTGGCATATTAAAGATGACAAGGTTAGAATTACATTTTAAAATAATAAATTAAATAATAAAAAATTATTTAATTATTTACTATTTTTTTAACTTCTTATTATTTTTACTTTTCTTTTTATGATCTCACATTACAAAATGAATATTTTTTAGGCCAATAATTAAGCAAGATTAAAGTCATAATAATATTGATAATCTTTAATGATATCTCCTGCAACTCTTTGTAAACATCGTACTCAACAATTTCATCTATATGTAGAGGTGTAGCGGTAGCTGATGCAACCCAGCCACATGGTGTTAGACTACTTATTGAAGACTATCCTTATGCATCTGATGGACTTCTCATATGGTCCAGCATACAGAAGTTTGTTCGAAGCTACGTGAACTATTACTACAAAGATTCAAACGCCATTTCTTCTGACAATGAGCTCAAAGCATGGTACAAAGAATACATCAATCTTGGACATCCAGATCTCAAAAATGCTAGTTGGTGGCCTAAACTTGAAACTGTTAATGATCTTGAGTCCATACTCACCACAATTATTTGGATTGTATCAGCACAGCATGCTGCTTTGAACTTCGGACAATACCCTTATGGTGGCTATGTTCCAATTCGTCCACCATTAATGCGAAGACTCATCCCCAATGAGCAAGATGCTGAATATGCAGATTTTGTCAGAGACCCACAAAAATTCCTTTCATCGTCACTGCCAAGTTTGTTCCAAGCAACGAAGTTCATGGCTGTGATGGACATAATTTCTACGCATTCACCTGATGAGGAATACATAGGAGATGGAAATGATGAAATATTGAGTTGGTTGGGTGACCCTGAGATTATTGATGCATTCTATGCATTTTCGATGGAGATAAAATTTATCGAGAAGGAGATTGAGAAAAGAAATCGTGACCCGCAACTTAGGAACAGATGTGGAGCTGGAGTTTCACCCTATGAGCTTCTCATACCGAGTTCAGGACCTGGGACCACTGGAAGAGGAGTTCCAAAGAGTATAAGTGTATGACTTATAGAAGTCTAATTGAAATTTCTATCTTGTGGCTGTCAAATAAATGATAATCTAAAAAAATCTTTAAAAATTTATAAATACGACAAATTGACAGCTATGTCAGAGAAGAAACGACGGCAACACAGTAACAGCATTGCAAAGTAGGCGGCGGCTAAAATATAGGAAGTGGCAGAAGATTATATAAACTCTTAAATGAATTACTTGTAATAGAAAAAGATTATTGCTTTTATCGGCAAAAAGAAGAAACTAATATTATTGAAAAAGATAACATTTTTCTCTGAATTTTCTCCTTATTAAGAATCAAGAGACATGTGGTATTTAGATAGTTATTGTTCTAATCACAGGATAAGTAATAAAAATTGTTTTATGAAAGTAGATGAAAATATAAAATTTATAGGAATGTTAAAACGGATCGTCTCAGCCTATCCTACCAAAGGCCTTTATTTTTTAAAGTTGGATTAGGCTTAGCCCATCCATTTATGTTAGCCTAGCTCAACCAAGTTATGGACCTTTTTTTTTAATTATTTTTTTAAAAAATAATTTATTTTACTTGACACAAAAAATATATGTGCATAATTTATTTTACATATTAACATATTATGAATTAATACTATAAATTAACTTATAAAAATAATAATTACAAAAATTGTTTTGTATAATTTTTTTTTATATATCAACATATTATGAATATATATTAAAAATTAATTTAAAAAATAAAATTTATTTTATATATCAATATATTATGAATAAATATTATATATTAATATAGACTATATAATATTTTAAGACATATTTTTTTAAACTTTTTTAAAAAAGAAGAGGCCCAAAGAGGTGGCCCAACCCTTCCCATGCAAGTCCACCATAGGCTATGGGCTTAAAATAAGTCACAATTTTCATGGCCCTCCCATTTTACTTTAAAGACCAAGCTAGCCCAACCCAATAAGTCTAGCCCATTTTGATAGTCTTAAAATTTTATCACACTTGGTGACGAAAAAATACAAGAAGTCTAAGGAAAAGACATTATTGTCATTAGAAGAGAAAATGACCAATAAAAATATACAATATGTTTTTTGTGTACTGAGCCTTGCACAAAATTTATTAAGTGTTTGCTAATTAATAAAAGAGGCTACAAGCTTATTTCTTATGATGATACAAGCATTATATTTGATAAAAATAGAATACAACACATAACTATTTTTAAAATGACCCTTAACAAAATTTTTCCTTCAATTATGCTACTTGAACAATATGCTATGAAATGTGAAAATGTGGATGAATCCACATTATGGCATTTGATATAAGGCCACTTGAATTTTTATCGCCTTAAATTATTAAATAAAAAAGAAATGATGCTTGGGATGTCTCAAATGTCATTTGAAAAGAAAATTTGTGAATGATGTATTTTTGAAAAAATGCATAGATTACCACTCTCAAAGACATCCTAGAACTACAAAAAAAAAAAAAAATTAATGCTTTAGTGATGGGAATTCAGTGGCGGTTGATTACAACAATCACAAAGTAAAAATTTTACGACATTTTCCTAAATCATCACTAAATTCTTCAATCTAGGCGGTTGTCATTAAAAGAAACACCACTAAGTTTGAAGACTTAGTGACGGTCAACGATAGCCACCACTTAGTCTTTTGATTTAGTGGCAGTTAAATATTTAACCACCACTAATTTTAAAAAAATCAATTTAATTCAAAAAGTTTGGAAAAAAATTTGAAGGTTTTAATGACGATTATTAAGCACATCACAAAATTAACATCGATCAATTGTTAACCATCTTTAATTTTTTGTTAATTACGAGTGATCGTCATTATTTTGCGACGGTCAAAAGTAAACTGTTGTTAAATTTTATTTTTTTAAAGATATGATAAAACTTCAATTTTTTGTCTGTTTGAGTTTGTTACAAATCTAATTTTGTTACCATTCGAGTTTTTGCTACTCGTTGCTGCCCACATCCGTTGCTCATCATCGTCGCTCTCTGTTCGCTGGTTGTCATCACTGCCTGCCATCCGTCGTTGTCATAATTAGTCTTTGGTAGTTATTCATCAAATTTTAGTTCTTTGCTGCTTGTTGATCGCTGGTCATTAATTGGTCGCTGATTGATGCTCGTTCGTCCACTACATCAAAGCTCATCGTTGATCGTTGGTGCTATCAACAATCATCTATTGTTTTATTTTGGTATTTTGCCTCTTTTAAGGTTGGGGTTTAAAAATTTTGGTATTCTTGAACTTTTTTAATTTTTTGTTTAAATTTATCTATAAATATCTATGTTTTTAAACTGTAATTTTGATATATTATAGTGTCATTGTGAGGGATTAATGTGCTAGTTTTGAATTGGTTATTTTTTGTTTTTTGTTTTTGTTTTATTATTTTTTGGTTTTGTATTTATTGTTGTAATGATTTGCATTTAGTGTTATTTGGGAGCTTTGCCTTTAATTTCTTTTTTCTAGAACAACTTCTATTGCAATTGGCATTTTCCTGGGGCATTGATCTACAACATGACAAGTAGCTCATATAGAATAGAAAAAACTTTGTTATTGTTTAAAATTCAATATGTTTGACTTTTTGAATTGAGGTTATTCCCTTGATATCCAATATGGTGGGTAATATTATCAATGCATATGATTTGGAATGTGTATGTTAGTCAAGTATTGGGTTTCCAAATAAATTATATTGTTTTTAACCCAAAGTTAATAACTTTAGTTAATCATATGGATATTTGTATAGATGCTACATAGATGTAGATATTTGATTGATGTTATGTAAAAAAAATAAGTGAACAATAAATTAAGTATTTTACATTTAAAATATTAATAAGAGATAATAATAATAAAAAAAGGACAACTCAAAGTCTAGGTGAAATGAAATGTGCATATTGTAGGTGCATTATTATTCTATCTACCCAAAAATCACACGAGATTGTAGATGCATTAAATTTAACTTTCTAAACTAAGGTTTGATTACAATTTTAATAAACTAGGAAAATGCTCCATGTTCCTAATTTTATTTTTGTGGACTTGTTAGTTTACATGCTTTAGTTTCTTTAGTTTAAGAAAACCTTTGTTTTTCTCTTCACATTTTAGGTTCTTTACTTTCTTCAGAAATGGGTAAGTCTTAGATTGTGAAGCCTCGAAATACCTCTGAATATATAGAGGGACGATTGAATTCATTCTTAGATTTTGCTTTTGTTAATGCAATTGTTAAGGGCAAATAATATGTTTATGTCCTTCATGTAAATTTAAAAAGTGGCAAGTTAGAGAAGTTGTGTATGAACATTTGGAACATAAACCATTTCCACAAGGGTATACATTTTGGTTTAGTCATAGGGAAAGGCATGAAATGGAACCTATTGTAGAACTTCAACTAAGACCATATGTGATAGATGCTAGTGTAACAACCCCCTAATACGACATACACAATCCTTTATCTGATTAGCGGAAGCATATGGACTTTTCTAAATAGTTATTCCTGATGTGGGAATGTCAGGGGATCGCTACTGGTTGAGCGTAACCCAAATAGATTTCCTGTTGTCCATTCAGATTCCTTTCAACCCTAATTCACACGCAGCTAATCTAATTATACATACATACATCATAAATTACTCTGGAATGAAATCTAATATCCATACATACGGCATACGATCATTCATACAAATTTCAAGTTAAAATCGCAAGTTTACAGTGGTAAACCCTACAGAAAATCTGGCAGAGTTTCCTCTGTATTTCGAACATATCCATAATACAACAGTCAACTGTTTACAGATATACAGCCAGTCCAATTACAACAGAAAACATAAACGACAGAAGACCATTGTACAACAACATCAGTAAACACATATACAATACAATTCAAGACTAGACTAAGCTTCTCCTCTGTCTATCATCAAGTCATCGTCCAGCTAACGTCTAGGTTCCTGTCCTTGTCCCTGTTCATCTGAGTAAACAACCTGGTGAGATATAAAACCTAGTAGAATAATTTACAGTTCAAATACAATTCAAAATCTGGTTGAATACTCGGCGTTGTGAGCACCAAAAATGACTTCCCGAAATTAGTGAAATACCTTATCTTTAAAATCATTTATCACATGAAAATCGCGAAAAATAATAATAAAAATCTATTTCTTTAAAAATCAATCATAGAAATCAGGTTAAATCCCATGCCCAGTGTATCTAATTCCATCTTGGCCACAAATCCTCTGTGACCAAATCTCAAATCGTCATCCAATTGCACGTTATCTAGAGAGATTACCTCTTTTATCGTTGGGTGTGATCCGTAACACCAATCACCCGAATCTCGCCTATATTGTGAGTGTGATCGGTAACACCAATCACTCACTCAAGGATCGGGTGAGAATCAACATCTAGGGCGTCCCCTAGCATGTGCACATACGCCAATTCTCATCCTCATACAGTCTATTCGAACTCACATGCTCACGGTCGGCTATTCCTCAGGGTTCTAGGGTATTACGCCTAAATCACAATGTTTCCCTATATAGGCTATCCCCCCTTATACTCCTTAAACCTTTCTTAGGGTCGTCCTAATTTATCGCGTGATCCTTAATGCAGTACAGGCTAAATCTGGTAAAAGCAATGTCAATTAAAAACTCCTTATACTCAGGATACTTAACGGTCGTCCCATACCGGCTATCAAGTACCCTACCCTAAGTAAATCCGTCCTAAGGGCATCTAAACTCAATAAACAAAGCGTCTAACATGCAATTAGGATATTCAGCATACAGGCATGCAATTTATTCCATCGAAAGTAACACGTAAATCCATGCAATTAAATCTAATCATTCAGGCAATCACTAGGTCAAATCTAGGACTTGGGAAGCATAAATCATCCTACCTGGTCTCCTGTCGCTCCAAATCAATTCAGAATTTCACGAAATCTCAGTTTTTGAGCCAAATTGATTCCCTGGACATTTAATTGAATATACAAACTCGTTATGTCGTCTGTTTTACAATTCTAAGTCCGATTATCCTAATTCCTAGGTTAATTCATTTCCTAATTGCGTTCAGCAGCTAATTCAATCAGAATTCATTAGTTTTTAGGAAATCAAACCTTACCAGTGTTGTCGGATGGTGGAAATCTATCCCGGGGTAGTCTCGGTTTCTCCTGGTGTATCTCCAGATGCTCCGGCACGGAGGCACACGGCGGAGGGGTACGGTTGGCCTCAAAATTTACACCACGATGAAGCCCGCAAGACGAGGAGTCCGAATATGGTGGTGGCACGACGATTCACGGCCGTTTGGATGGCATTTTCTGGCCACGAAGAACAACGCACGATGGACAAAAAAAGCCCTGATCTGGGTACGTTGGACCTCCGTTCAACGTCAGTGAGTTGGCGGAGGAAGCTGGCAGCTCAAGCTACACGATGGTTAGGGCAGTGACAGCCAACGGTGGTGGACGGCGGCGATCTCAGCTGGCAATGGAGGTGGAAAACGCCGTTTTCGGTGGCATTGGCGGCCGTTGGTAGCTGTGGGTGGTTGCTAGAGGTTGTGGGTGGCGAGGGCTGTCGATTGGTATGCCTAGTGGTGGCTCACGATGGCTCTGGTGGCGGCGCGCTGTGGAGGAAGGAGGAGAGAGAGGAGAGAGAAAGTGAGGTGAGGAGAGAGAGAGAATTGATGAAAATGGAGGGATTTCAGGAAATTTAAAGCTTTCGGAGGCAATTCTGACTTTTCCCGGATCACCCAGGCAAACTTTAGGATGTCGGCTTCCTTCCAGACGTTGGCACAAGTTTTTATACGAAGGTTTCAGCCTCTGTCAGTGAAATTGATGTACGAAACGTCGTCTATCAGTTCCTGATCGTCGGATTGCATTTCTTTCCATTCGCTTGTGTTTCTGACCTCGAACGACCTTCCGTTTCAAATCATTATCCTTGAAAGTTGTGCCAGGCTTCACTTACGTGAATTTATCTTGAAAATCGAGTTTTATATTTTTAAAAATGATCTCGGTTGTTACAGCTAGGAGCTATAGAAATAATCCTATGCAAGACACGATTTATGATGCATTTGGATTTCACTCCAATAATGAAATAATGGATGAAATTAGAGGTTCTTTTCCATCATCAAACTAATCAATGGAAAATGATGAAACCAAAGAATTTTATGATTTAATTAGAGATGAACAATAAAGTTTGTATGAAGGTTGTGAAAAATATTCAAAGTTATCTTTTCTGGTCAAATTGTATCATATAAAGTGCTTATGTGGAATAAGTGAGAAAGAAATGTCGGTGATACTAGAATTATTGACAGCTACTTTTGAACATGAAAATATTCCTCATTCTTTTTATGAGGCGAAGAAGACTATTAATAAACTTGGGTTGAATTATACTAAAATTTATGCATACCTAAATGATTGTATGTTGTATTTGGGGGATCATGCTAATAGGGATATATGTAAAATATGTAATACATCTAATGTGGGTAAAAATAAAAAGAAGAAACAACCCATAAAAATTCTATAATACTTTCCACTTAAGCAACATTTGCAAAGGCTTTTCATGTCATCTAAGATTGATGAGCATATGAGATGGCATGTTGTAGAAAATAATAATGATGGTACATTGAGACATTTGAGAGATTCTAAAGCTTGGAAGAGATTGAACTTACCAAATCCTGATTTTGCTTTAGATCCTCGGAATGTATGCCTTGGGTTAGCAACCAATGGCTTTAATCCTTTTGGTAATCTAAGTACCAGTTATAGAATTTGGCCAGTGATCCTTATACCTTACAACCTTCCTACTTGGATGAGTATGAAGAAAAGTTCTTTTTTTCTTTCAATGATTATTCTAGGGAAGTGCACACCAGGAAATGATATTGATATTTATTTGCAACCATTAGCTGAGGAGTTGAAATATTTGTAGAGTGTCAATGTTGAAAGTTTTGATTCATACACCAATCAAATGTTTAATTTTTATGAAGCTATTTTGTGGACTATTAGTGATTTCCCAGGATTTGGTACCTTGTTTGGATGGAAGACACACACTGGATTAGCTTGTCCACCTTGTAATTTTGATTCAATTCTAATCATCATAGTCGAACGTGGTGTTTTATGGGGCATTGTCACTTTCTAAATCAAGGAGATAAATTTATATTGGCCCGAAGTCAATTTTATGGTAAGGAAGAAAAGATAAATCCTCTAATTACTTTAAATGGTTCTAAATTTTTAAAACAACTTGAGAATGTTGATGTTATATTTGGAAAAGAGGTAGAAGTTGAAGGGAGAGGAAGAAGACTTAGAATAGGAGGTGTGGAGTCTCAACAATGGAGAAAAAGAAGAATATTTTTTCCAACTTCCATATTGGGAACACAATGCATTACCTCATAATTTTGATTTTATGCATATTGAAAAAAATGTTTATGACAATGTGATATATACATTTTTCAATAAGACTAGAAAATAAAAAAAACATCTAAATGCATGAAAGATTGACAAGAAATAGGAATTAGATATGATCTTTAGTTAGATGAAAATGGTAGATATCCTCTAGCTTTGTTCATAATGAGAAATGCACTCAAAGATGTCTTTCTAATGACTTTAAAGAATGTAACTGTTCCTTATGGATACTTAAGTAATATTTCTAGGTGTGTTAACTTAAGACAACAAAAACTTGGAGGATTAAATAGTCATAACTCACATTCTAATAGAGCAACTTCTACCACTAGCCTTAAGAAAGATACTTCTCAAACAGGTGTTTGCAATCTTGATTAACCTATGTTCATTCTCCAGGCAACTCTATAATAAAGTATTAAATGTTAATGAATTGGATAAGTTACAAAATAGAGTTTTTTTGACACTATGTCATATAGAGATGATATTCCTACCTTCACTTTTTACTATGATGGTTCACTTAATTGTTTATTTGGTTGAACAAGCTAAGATTATAGGCCTTGTTCATTATCAATGGATATACCCCATAGAAAGGTTTTGTGTGCTGGATAAATTTTTTGTGCTAGATTAGTTGTCTTCTATATTGGCTTTTCATGTACTAGATTGGTTTCTTGTAAGTGTGTGATTATTTTAAGTGTGTGCTAGATTGATTTCTTATTTTCTAAATCAATTTTTAGTGTTGTATTGGTTTTGTGTGTGATGTTTGAACTTGTGTAAGACAAGATTACAAATTATGAAAGTGAAGGAAGTTCATCTCAAGAAGTCACACAATATGATTCTTTGGCTATGACACTCAAAAGTCAAGAATATTCAGGTTGAGTGCGAGGATTGGGTTTAGGGTCGTCTCCTTCTCAGTTGTTTGGAGTTCGTGTTTGATCCTATGGTGGGACTTCAAATGTAAAATTGCAAGATGAAGCTACAAGAATGAGAAGAGTTATGGAAGAAATAAATGAGAGAAGTCAACGATTAGAGGCGACCATGGTTGAAATCAATGAGTGAAATCGTCAATTAAAGGCGACCATGGCTTTCTTGGTTCAAAATTTACAATTAAAATTGCCTCTAGAACTTTATAGTTCACTAAATCCTAAGGTACAATTTCTTTTTAAATATATTTCATTATTACAAATGAATACAATTATTTTCTTAATTATGATATTAGTAATTAATTAATAATATTTTTTGTTATATATTTCAGGCATCTAATCGAAGAACTAAACAATCTACCTTTTCTTACAATTAAAGAGAGGGACAACCACCACCATAAGTATAAATGGATCAGTTGACTTGTAGTAGTGCATGTAGTTTTCAATTTAACTTTAGTTATAACATTTTAGACTATTTAACTTGTATTAGGATATGTTTAAATTGACTTTTTATTAATGACTTTGATTAAATTTATATAAAAACACTTATTGATTATCTAATTTCATATTTTATTTTCTATTCTTTTGTATTATTTTAAGCATATTTAATAGGTAGTTTTTAGTTAATATGTAGGATTATAAGTGAAATGTCAAAATTTATAAATGAAAATAAACGTGTCACATAGAGGCAATTGATGATCGCAGCAATTTAGTGGGCTAATATAACAATGGTCATAAATCATATTTAAGGGCCGTTGTTCCAGCAGTCAAGAAAAATCGCCGTTAAATCCCTTGTGACAGAGAGTTTAATGATGATTTTTGTGATCGCCATTAAATGTTTTAGTAAACACTAAGAAAACCGCCACAAAAGGCATTTTTTTTTTTTTATAAAGTAGAAAGCTAAAGCTCCACTAGAATTGGTATATGCATATTTGGAGACTTTTAAAAAAACTCCACTCCAAGTGAAAAAAGATATTTTCTGATCTTTATTGATAACTTTACTCACATGATGTGAGTCCATTTTATATCGAGAAGAAATCTAAAACATTCCCCTACTTTACACAATTTATAAAACCCATGTTAAAAAGAAAAGTGGACATTCTATTAAAATTTGAAAAAAAAAAAGGGTTATTGTAAAATGTACACCTTAATAAAATAGTGTAATTAAAAAAAATCAAACTATTGTTGAGATAACACGTACTGTGACAATAACTTATCAAAATATCTATAGAATGAGATTGTACATATAATTATTTATATTCTCAACCGATCTCTCACTAAAGCTTTTTATAAAACTAAATAATATATGACAAAAATAAATTTAAATTTAAATTATTTTTCTCCAA
Source organism: Senna siamea (assembly GCA_031216115.1). Taxonomy (NCBI): domain Eukaryota; kingdom Viridiplantae; phylum Streptophyta; class Magnoliopsida; order Fabales; family Fabaceae; genus Senna; species Senna siamea. The sequence continues at coordinate 16,085,126 of CM062355.1, read as the reverse complement.
AATATTTATTAATTTTATAGTCATATTTGATTTACCATCAATTTATTTCACATTATGTTTGTAACTCCTTAAATTTTAGGATGTTTTATGTATGTCATATCCATTATATATATTAGATTTTCAACATAAATAATGACAATATATATAAGTAGTCACTATCATATAAATGTCTATCCTTTAGAAGCAGACTGTTGAGGTTGATGTATAGAAATGTGATGATTGTGTTAATCCTTTAAATTAAGAGATAAGCTGTTTATTTTTTTAGAAAAGTATTTATTTTGAAATTTTGAGTTGTTTGATAATGCATTAGAAGTATTTTTGGAATGTAGTAAAAGTAATTTTTTTAATTTTGGAGTAGAAGTTACAAATTAGATTTTTTACTTTTATTCAAAAGGAGAAGCTAAAAAAATAAATATTTTAAGATAAAAATATCGTTACTAAAATTTTATATTTACTGCTATATCTTTTTATTTTGGCAATTTTATATTTATCATTGACAATATTTAATTAATTAAAATTATTTATTTATTTATTTAATAAATCAATTTATTTAAATAATGAACTAATTAACATTGTATATTTCATATTTTATTTAATTAATAAATACTAATAATAAGATTAATAATAAACTAAACTGTAAACATGTTCTTTTTTATAATGTTACTTAAATGGTAAACAGTAAGTTGTAATTGAAGACATTTTCAGTGGTGACTAGTGTAATCGCCACCAAAAGCCATTAAATTTGTTTTCATTGATAATGACATAGGTCACCACTAAATATGTCTTCAATGGTGATTGATGTCATTACTGAAACTCCTTCAATGACAACATTAGTCAATACTGAATGTTCTATATATGACAATATAATCAACTTTCAGTGGAGAACATAGTCGCCATTGAAGGAGTTCTTTAGTGGTGACTTCACTGGTTGTCAATGAAAATGTCAGTGAAGAAGATATTAGTGGTAAGTTGGTGAAGACCTGCTAGTCACCAAAAATTGATTGGTTAATAAAGAAAGGAGTTTGAAGAGATGTATTCAAAGTTGGGAGCTTTATAAAAAATTCAACGAGTGGTAGAAAGAACATTTCGAGGTCATTGTCCAAGAAAGGGAAAATGATCTTCTAAAGTATTTTACAAAGTGAAATTCTTAAAGTTAGAGAAAAATAAAAAAAAATTAAGATATAGATAAATAAATAAATTATATTAAATAGATTAGAATCTAAAATTTTTTTTATTATCTCTCTCTTACTTCAATAATTTCACTTTTCTCTTCTATTTTAAAAGATCTAAATCCCTACAAAAAACACGTCATGTGATAGGAGGTTACTAGTGTAGAGGCCATTAAACGGCAGAGGTTTTTTCAAACTTTGGATCCTCTACCGTAAGTTGTCTGTCATAACCCTGCTATACTTTTTAGCGGCATTTTTTTCGTTGCTAAAATACATTTTAATATTATTGCAACGAATATTATTGCTGCTATAACTTTTATTTAAATAATTAATTTATAATGACAATAATATTTGTTGCAGAAACTTTAGCAACGGAAAAAACCGCCGCCTGGAAAACAACGCCAAGCAGAGAATCAGGACGCGATGAAAAGTGACAATAACTGTCCATAGTGGTGTTTCAAGCAGAGATGCAATGGTACACATACGATTGTGGGAGGTTGGATGACCGATTGGACAACCACTCGAAGATGGACCGATCAAATAGGGATCCCAAAACTCTTTAGTTTGAGGATCTTGCAAAAACTGCTTCATCTGAGGACTGAATATAAAAAAAAATTTCTTGTGATGTAACTTCTCTTTTTATTTGTTAAGTAAAAAATGAAAAATAAAAATAATTAACATTAGAAAGCAATAAAATTCTTAAAAACTATTTTTAATAACTTTTTTATTTAAAAACTTTAAAATTATAATTAATCTTTTATTATCTTAGTAAAATTAAGTATTTTTTATTAATATTATATTTATGTTTTATAAAAAATTTATATTATTATTTTGATCAATTTTTATTAATACTTTAAGTTTCCATACACAATCCTTGAATTACTGTAGAGAATAAAGATTAAAAAAAAAAAATTCAGACGTGAAGAATGAGAATGAAAGTAGATGGTAAGAATAGATACGAAGATAGAAAATACGAAAGTACTCCCATACTCATATATCATGTCTAGTGTAAAAATGTATTCCATAATCTTTATGCCGCACGGAACGCACAGATGATATTTCACCATCGATCCTAATAATGAAGGCACCGTCCCACATTTCTATGTCAACATTGCCATCATAATGTTTTTTCTGATTTATCAAACCTGTCACGACTTGGGAAAAACTCCTCTCATGAAAGCCTTATCATTTTCAATATAATATTCTTAACTTTCTTAATTTTTCATCTTACAAAAACCTTGTTTCCCTTTCCATTTTCCTTTTTTTTTTTTGTTTCTTCTTATGCTGAAAATTTACACACGCTTTCATTGAGAGATGTTTTTGGATGTTCCAAAATTGACATGTTCTTGTAAAATCAAGAAAATTAAAGAGAAATTGTAGAATTTTACTCAAATATATATATCCATACCAGAATAACACTAAATTTTTTCATTTGGGTAGAAAGTGTGTGTGTGTGTATAATTCAAAGAATTGTAAAATTTGATTACAAAAAGTTAGTATCATATAATATTTTATATTAAATATAATAATAGATAAAGAACTAAATAAATATATATAAAAAGAGACGTCAACAAGATACTGTTTCACTACTCCAAAATTGAAGGCAATTAACTCTCCTCTTGTTTTTGAAATTATTAATATCCAAAATTATACTAGGTCCTAACTAATTTGATTTGAGCTAACTGAAGTTTTATAATGGAATAGAGCTTTTTTAATAAAATTTTTTTATACACAAGAGTCGAATTTAAAACTTTACATAAGAAAAATAAAGTACCTATTACTTAAACTAATTATTTGTTGACAAACAATTAGCTCTCAATTAGTCTAATTACATATCCAAGGTCATGAATTACTGCATATATCCTCATAAGCATATTTCCCTTTCCAAATTATTCAAAATGGTTGCCACCTGAGCAATGGAAGGCCTACATTTCCTTGAATTGCCAACACAAGCTGAAGCAACTTTTGCTAATCTAACAAGAGGCTTCATTTGAGAAGGGATTACCAATCTTGGGTCCAAAACTTCACTATATCTCATTTCCTTAATCAAAGGCAATGCCCATGTTACTAATAACCCTCCATCACATCCTCTTCCACTCAAAAGCTCCAACAATACCACCCCTAATCCATAAACATCACTCTCTTTGCTAGCACCACCCCTTGTTAATCCATTATCATTCCAATATTCATCATCCACATACCCTTGTAGGCCATTCTTTTCTTGGGGTGCAAGAAAATTAAGCCCATAATCACAAATCCTAGCACAGAAGCTCACATCAATTAGGATGTTTGAGGACTTGACACAGCCATGGACAATATTTGGTGATGCCACTTCATGAAGGTACTCAAGTCCTCTGACTGCTCCAGCTGCAATTCTGAAACGCTGGTTCCAACCCAAGAGTGAATTCCCATCTGGGTTTTGATGCAGATAGAAGTCTAAGCTCACCATGCCCACAAACTCCATCACTATGATTCTCTCACCTATTGATGCAGTACCAATAATAGGTGACGAAACAGTGCTTAGGAAACTCTCTAGATAAACAATCTTAATAATATAAATATATATTAATCAAATGGTAAATAAAACAATAGTATACAAATAAATAATAATTTAGGCTGCAAATTTATAGCACCAATAAAATTTTTAAAAAAGGCGACCAAATGTTTGAGGTTCTCACTATGTGAGATTTGGAGAGAGTTAGATGTACTCACTCTTATCCTATCTTATCCCTACAAGTAAAGAGACTATTTTTAACATTTGTACCCATGGCCTCCAAGTCACATGGTTACCATTGCTCTAAGGCTCACCCTCCACCAATAAAATTCTAAATTAACTAAAAATTTTAGCAAAAATATATTCTCATATTGCATTACCTGGCGCTTCTGAGAACCCTATAATGGGAACTATATTGGGGTGTTGAGCTAAAGAGAGACATTTGAGAAGTGATGAGAAGCCAGTTAATCCAGCATTGCTTAGAACAAGCAGTGGATGAATCCGTTTGACAGCTACAAGTTGTCCATTTTCTAAGACACCAGCATATAAAGTTCCTAAGCAATCTTTGGCCATGATTCTCCTATGGTTGAAGCCATCAGTGGCAGCATCAATTTCCATTAATGCGTATGCACGAGCACAGAGCTTCACAGCAAGTGTTTCTTCAGATTGAACCGGCTTTTTCCTGCAAATAAGAAAGAGGACAATAGCAAGAACGAAGAGAGATATGGATAGACTAATTATGGCCAAATAATAACCAACATGCTCAGCAATATGGTTCATCCTTTGATGGTATCTTTTATCAATTTGATTGAGTGGTATGTCAAAGTGGTGTGGATTAAAACTAGCTTATATATTTGAGGTTCAGACTCAAAAGTTGAATTAGCGAAAGAAAGATGTGAAAGAGAAAGAGAGAGCATGTGTTTGACAAAATGAGTGGATTGGTAGAAAGTTGAAGTTTATCATTAGATTACAAATCCACAAAAAGAATATGTTAAGAAAATGACATGATGTACAAATGACTTGGAATCCATTTGTAGCATGACACATGACCACTTCTTAAGTGTGTCCTTTTCACATGTATAAGAGATCATTAATTATGCTAAACATTTTTCTTGTATATATGGGTCCCTTTACATGCGTCGGACTGAGGGATTCGCTCATATCCATTTGTTCATTATATGTGGAAGAGGGTCACACAAAAATTACTCTTTAGCTAAATTCACTTATTGAGTATTTATAAGTAATTCTTAAGTTATTGAGGATACCATAAGAACAGAGCAAATTCAGCCAAGTATTCAAAGTTGGGTTGAACAGCTTTCCTGAAATACTGGGGATAAATGGTCAAGAAAATTATTTCTTGAATTTTATGTACTTAAGATAAACAATTAAGTTATATATGTTTAGTTTTCAAAAGGATTAGATTTAGATGAAATTTCACAAATATTTTTTAGTTCTCCAACAAAAATGTGACATGTGAGGAAAATATATATGCTTCAAATGGAGGACAAGGAGGAACTCTTAAGAAAATTTTACCTGAATCATGAAAAGAACAACTAGTTAGATATTATCTGAAATATGCAGAGGCGGAATATAACTAATTACATGTATATATACATATATAAAATTTTATATATGGCCCCTATAAAAAAAAATTATAAAATTTCTATAAGATTTTTAAAAGACTAAAACTTATGTATGTAAAAAACATGATAATATAACTAATAGTTGATAAAATATATTATATCAAATTATAGATTAATTTAATATATGTTATAGTTTAAATTATAAAAATATAATTGATTTTTACTTATTTTTCATAAATAAGTTATTTTCACAATTCTATGTTTTTAAGAACAATAAATTTAAGAAAGACAAAAACTTTTAAGATCATATTATTATTCAAGTATAAGAAATTTAATAAGAAGAGTAAATTTTAATAATAATAAAAAAACTCCTCTTTATACTTTTATACTAGACTAAAGTTATAAAGAAGTGAAGATTGTTATTTACTATCATATTTATTTTTTTTTATGATAACTTTATTTTTTATTGCTCCATATCATGTGTGATATTTACTCTTTTTTTTTTTATAAATTTTTAAGGATATTTTTTTCTTTTGTTATTTAATAATTTTAACTTGCCCTTTAGTTTTTCCTCTAAAAGTCTCAAGCTTTTCTTTTCTCACTTATAGGTATGATAAATTACTTTTGGTTATCTTTTTTTTATCAAATTATCAATAGATGTTAATTTTTTTTATTTTTCATGTATACATAATTCATATAAAGTTAATCATTGAGAATAATATGTTTTTTAATAAATTTATTTATTTAAAAAAGAGTAATAAAGTGAATCATATAGAATAATATTTACCATAACTATGCTTTTATTTTTGTATATGATAATGGATATAATATTAGATAAAGCAAAATAGTGATGCATGTGGTCTTGGCCTCCCTAATCAAAATTTTCTGTCCTGGAAATATGGTTAGATGCTCGACAAAATATTATACTAATAAATAAGAAAAACTTTCAATAGTTTTGTGTATGGATAAATTTCAAAATGATTTGTTTAGTAAATATTTTTACTCTCAACCATGTTCCCAAAGTAATATTATCATGTTTTGATTTTGACATTTAATATATTAAAGGGACAGATCAAGTAGCGCTTTCTTGGACTTCTTAACAAGGAAATTTTTGCAAGGAAAGAGAATGAGTAAAAAAGCAAAACGAGAAAGTATAAATATATATATATATATATATATATATATATATATATATATATATATATATATATATAAAGCAAATGAATATGGATCACTACTTGGTCTAGCTCAACAAAGTTCAACATCTCCAATAACACAACAAAGATCAATAATTTGGCCAAGTATTAGGCTAACAACCCATGTTCTACGGCTACCAACAATCTTTAGCAAAGTCACCTCCTTCAAACATCTCATTTGTAATAATCCAATTAAAAAAATAAATAATTGGGATAAAATTTTTTTGAAAACATCAAAATATTGTTGTAAAGTGATTAAGTAAATTATTCTAAGTCTATGGCTTAAATTAAGGAATTATTTGAAAGAAAAATTTATCTAACAAGAAAATTTTAGCTGCCTTGAGAAACTTGGCAGATAATTTTGGAAGGCTTATGATATCTTAAAAAAATTTCCAAATTTCTTCCATATTATCCCATATTCTTGCCTAAATCAGAAGATGCATCCAAAATGTATCTAGGGAAAAGTGAGAAAAGACCAAAATGCCTCTGGATGCCCTAAAATCCTAAATCTCCTTCATTCCCGTTCATTTTCCCCTTTCACCGCACTCGTAGCTTCTCCTCCTTTGGACCACTGCTCGTTGTTGCCTGCACCACTTTGCGCCATCGCCGGACTATGCTGCTTGTCGACGTCAAGTGTCTGTTGCCATCCCCTATAGCAGTCGCATGTTGCAATTTTCCCCTCCATTGTGAAGTGAAAATCGCACCTTCAATCTCCATCGTTCGTCACCATTTGGCCATTGATTAACCATGGGTTTGGTGCTCCAGTTGAAGGCATGACCACTGTCGAACTTGTCGCAGCCATGAGCCGCTGAAAACAACGTCTTTTCCATCTGTGATCACGTCTCCATTCAATTGAGAAAATAACTTCCTCCGACTGTACCACCATCACCGACAAGTAGCCTAGGTTGTTTTCTTCCTCTGTCAACTGTTAATAGGCAAAGAATCTCCACCACATGCTCTGATCAAGGAGAAAACATTCTATTGCATAGTCTTGCATTTTGCCAAAAAATCACGATTAAACCATCATTTTTCGTCGTACCGATTACAGATCCGTCATCCTCATGCTTCGAGCTACATTTTGGACCAATTTTGGCTGTCAGCCACTGATCGCCGCCGTGAGCTGCCATATGCCGCATGCGCTATCGTGATCTGCCGTAAGTGGCTTGGAAAAAGACTAGGATTAATTTCAAATTTCCAAAACTTTTGGTATGAATTAGAATACTCTAAATTGATACTTTTATGTGAATTTCAATTTCCAATGAGTCCTTAATGAATGGATGGAATTAGAAAAGGGTAATTAAATTGTGAGGAATTATGATTGAATGAAAATTTGTGTAAGAGTTGAATGGTTTCCTCAGAAAATGATTTTTTGAGGACAGCCTCCAAGGAAAAAGGAAAACCTTGGTCTAAATAGGAGCAAACAGTAAAAGTTAGAGTAATCTACACTCTCCTGACTTTTAACTGATGATTGTGAGTTACTATTTTAAGTATGATTTGCATATTGAATGGGAATGATTGCTAAAAATGATTGATTTAATTGAGATATAAATATGAGTATAGAAAAGACTTGCCTGTATATTGAGTTACTCGTTACATGTTTGCAAGATTTGGCTATTGGGTTATATGCCATAGTAACAGACTAACTTAGGATGGATATTTAATAGTTGGTATGGGACACCGTTGAATATCCCTCATGCAGACTATTTTATAAATTGATTTGTTTTCTTTGAATTGGTCTGCATCTGTTGGGAATTATTCATTAAATAGGACAACCCTATGAGAGGTTCAAGGAGTAAGGGTGGATAACCTATACGGGGCGATGTTTTGGTTTAAGTATGATATCCTATAACCTTGAGTATTGGTCGACTATGTGTACGTATTACCATATAGACTATATGAGGATGAGACTAGAAATGTGCACATACCGGGGGATGCCTTGGATGTAGCTCTCACCAATCTTTGAGTGGGTGATTGGTGTTACAGATCACACTCACAAAATAGGATGTTGTTTTTAGGTGATTAGTGTTACGAATTACACCCAACCAACACCATGTTTTTAGATAAAACGGCATGCAACTTGAGATGAATGATCACATGAGATGTGTGATAGATGAATATATGAGAATTTTCAAGCATGATTTTAAGTATGATTTTTCATATTAATGATGTTATACTCATGATATTATTTTGCATTGATTTCTCATGTTTATTATGAGTTTAAAGAGTATCTGGTACTTCACATGTGTTTAAACTGATTTGAGGGGAGAAGTTTTCTATGCCTCGTCACAGCTAAGTATTCAACTATTTTGTAAGTATTTAATTATAAAATTTTCTACTGGGATCTAATAATTTCATTAAGTTTTTTGCTCAGATGACTAAGAAAAGGGCATGCCTAGGAGATAGTTGGGCAGAAGAGGGATGTTAGGACATTCTTGGAAAATTATAAAGCTGTGATATGGATTTAAAATTAAGCTTAAATTTATATATATGAATATGTATTGTTGACTTTTGGTTATATTGATGAGATTTCTGGATTTAGATGTTGATTTGGGCTGTTGTATAAATGGAGAAATGTCTTGCTTTTAGGGGAAACTCTGTCAAATTTTTGGTAGGGAATGTTTTAGAGAGTAGATTTATATAATGGATATGATGAGTTATGGTTTTATTTATCGATGTTGTAATAACCCAATTAAAAATTAAATAATTGGGATAAAAATAATGAGGAACCTTGAAATATTTTTATTTGCCTTCAAGAACTTAACAGATTATTTTGGAAGGCTTATGATACCTTAAAAATTTCCAAATTCCTTCCATATTATCCTATATTCTTGCCTAAATCAGGAAAATGCATCCAAAATTTATCTAGGGCAAAGTGAGAAAAGACCAAAATACCCCTGGATGCCCTAAATATTCAAAATTTTCTTATTTTCTTCCATTTTCCCCTTTCCCTCCCTCTCTCTCGCACGACTTCCCTCTCTATCCCTCTCACCATCGCGTAACACTGCCATTGCCAGAGTTGTCGCGCTGTGCCACCATCGAACCACGCCACCTACGCCGCTCATCACCATCAAGCTTTTATTGCCATCCTCTGCTGTCGACGACCACCACAGCGACAAAAAATAGCCATTTTCCCCTCCGTTACTGATTTTTAAATTGTGGCTTCAATATCTATTTTCACACCGTTTGGTCACTGGTGAGCTTCGGTTCTGTGTCCACAGTCGACTGCTAATGCTACCCGCAACCTTCGTTGAGCCTCCTGTTGCCGTGAGCCATTGAAAATAGCTAGAAAAGTAAGAGGGACTAAACTAAAATTTTTGAAAATTTTTGTTTTGAATTGGAATTTCAATTTTTGATGCATTTCTGTAATCCTTAGCTCCAATAGGACTCTTATGATTGTATAGAATTAGGAAATTGAAGGAAAATGTGGCAAAAACACCATGAAATTATAGGGACTAAACTGAAAATTTTAGAAATTCTTGGTATGAATCAAAATTTGAGGAATTTAATGCTTTTCTGTAAATTTTAATTCCAATGAGACTCTTATGAATGGATAAAATTAGAAAATAGGAATTAAATTATAAGGAATTATGATTGAACAAAAATTTGTGTAAGACTTGAATAGTTTCCTTAGGAAACGATTTTTGAGGACAACCTCCAAGAAAAAAGGAAAACCTTGGTCTGAATAGGAGCAAATGGTAAAAGGTAGAGTAATCTACACTCCCCTGACTTTTACTGATGATTGTAAGTTACTATTTTAAGTATGATTTGTGTATTGAATGGGAATAATTACTAAAAATGATTGATTTACTTGAGATTATATATAAGTATAGAAAATACTTGCCTGTATATTGAGTTACTCATTGCATGTTTGTTAGATTTGGCTATTGGGTTATATGCCATAGTAACGGACTAACTTATGGTGGATATTCAATAGCTAGTATGAGACGGCCATTGAATATCCCTTATGCAGACTATTTTATTAATTGATTGGTTTTATTTAAATTGGTCTACATTTGTTGAGAATTATTCATTAAACTAGGATAACCCTTTGAAAAAGAGTAAGGACAAATAACCTATACAAGGCAATGTTTTGGTTTAAGTATGATATCCTATAGCCTTGAGTATTAATCGGCTATGTGTATGTATTACCATATAGACTGTATGAGGATGAGACTAGCAATGTGTACATACCAGGGGACACCCTGGATGTTGGTTCTCACCGGTCCTTGAATAGGTGATTGGTGTTATAGGTCACACTCACAAAATAGGATGTCATTTTTAGGTGTTTGGTGTTACGGATCACACCCAACCAAAACCATATTTTTAGATAAAACGGCATGCAACTTGAGATGAATGATCACATGAGATATGTGATAGATGAATATTTGAGAATTTTTAGGCATGATTTTAAGTATGATTTTTCATATTAATGATGCTATACTCATGATATTGTTTTGCATTAATTTCCCATGTTTATTATGAGTTTAAAGTGTAACACCTCCAGTAGCCTATGGTTCCTTTTAAATGTTTAAAGGTATAATATATATAATTATCATAATAATTGTGTGTTACTATCACTTCTACCTGAGTCAATTTTAAAATTTTTACTAAGTTGATTAATTGAGTGCCATTTGGGTTAGTCTCTACTATCGGGCTCTCTTAACATCGCAGTGGAATAAATATTATATATATAATAACCTTGGATTAACTATACATAGACATACATTTTAATTAAATATAATTAGTTAACTATTAGACATAGAGGCAACAATTCTGCCACTCATGCCACTATAATTTCATCTGAGCATCCCTTCATTCACATCTATGGCCTAACTAGGCTATACAAAATAGATCATTATTAACCTTTCCCAAAATATCATGAAAGCTAGTACAAATAAAACAAGTGCCTATTCTATCTCAAAATGGTCTCTTTTGTATACCCCACAGTGGGTACTTACTCTTACTTTAGCTTTTCTCCAGTTCGGGACCTACACATATGATACATGCTAACAATAACGTGAGAATTGAATCTCAATAGCAATACAACCTGTTACGAAATCCATTGACCTGTACCACCATGCTCGCACGAAAAAACTCTACATTCTTTCATGAAACATATCACATACTATTAGGATAGAGTGCATGTAGCATTTAATCGTGGTATATACTCATACATATACATATTCATTAAACATATCATCTTTAAAACATGGGAAGTTCATCCATCATCATTCTTATCATAAAAAATTTCTTATAAAACATATGTGTGATAGTAAACATGCCATCATTTCACTTTCATAACATATGAGCAGTACATAAAACATCTTAAGAGTAATCGGGAGAGTCGCCTAATAACAACTCCACACACCACTGTCTATATGAATGAGTGCATGTTTATTTAGCCATGCCGTAACTTTTGTACATTCTGAGGTGTTCCCCTGTGGATCCAAGTACCTTAATGGTCCCCGCCCCTTTCCGACAGATCATCCCTGACCAACGGGATTCTTTCCTTTCATCCTAAACAGGCCTGGTATAACTCTCATGGGATCACCGTCAACTCTACCTGGATCATTTCCTCTTCACTTTTGGGTGGATCATAGTACTATAGAATCACCATCCCTTTTTGATGGATTACACTCCCAGTACGTTATTCTCTACATATACCCTAGGGTGAATCAGCCCATGCCCATAGTTATGTTTAACTCTAAGTATGTGTTTCTCATATAGCCTTTAGAAGATGATACTAACTTAAAGTTCACAACCATCACGGTGTTTTCAAAATCATCTAAGCTCAAGTGGATGTTTAACCATCCCAATATATGGCACAACTGTGGAATGCCCAACGGCCATCCCATACTGACATTCAGTCACTCGATCATGAGCCTATCTACCCTAAGGCATACACTGAGAATACTTTTCTCTTTCCCTTTTTATGTTTTCTGCTCTCTCTTTACTTCACTATCACAAAGGTCTCATCACCCAAAGCTCCTAGTTTCCTTGCTTACCTATGTTGTGAGCCCTTAATTAAGTTAGTATGAAGAATTACTAAGCTCAATTGCCATTAAAAACCTTATTTCGCAAGCTAGAAGGTTTTCAATCAAACTGATGGAAGGATAGTAGTCTGCTGGTGACTCTCTATATTCCTCGAGTGTTAGACAGTAAACTAGTAACTGGCAGCCGGCTAGTAGCTTGCTGGAATACGTCCTAGGTAAAAATTAGAGCACTAAAGTCAACTACTAGGATGGCTAGTCGACTGCTTAGTGCAAACGCAGGCCTGAATGTCGACTGCTAAGAATCTAGTAGTCGGCTGCTAAGCCTCTATCTATACTTCTGGGTTTTCCAAGAACACGATAGTCAACTGCACCATATGTAACAGTTGGCTGTTATGCTCTATTATAGTTCAGAAAACATATTTTGATAGTACCCAGTCCAGAATGTATTCCATTTTCAATTCTAAACACATGAGCTTAATTTCCATACAACAAACTTTATTTCTCATTGAACATTTCTCATCCATTAGCTCAAACATAGTACCTTCAAGAAAAGCTAGTCTATATCTCTAGATGAACACAACCCAATCCTTTCAATCCATTACAAGCACATATATAAGCATACATTCAGCAATACAACATCCCATAGAAATAGAAAATCATAAAGAATGTAGGTTTAACCCCAAACTTAGTTCAAACATTTAGAAATTCATATTTTCCAACAACAGAAAACAATTTAGAAAATAGAGGGGTTTAGGATAGATTTCTACCTTGATTCCTTGCAAATGTGTATGTTGGATGTGTTAGAAAGGCTCTCCCCTTGTAGTAGAACTAATTTCCAACTTCAAACTGCCCTTCCTTCAGCACAATCTCCCCTTTCTTACCCTAGCTCTCCCCTTCTCTCTCTACTCGCCCCCTCTGCTTCTCTTTCTAAAATGCAGATGGTGAAGGTTTGAAAAGGGTTTAGGGCTACAGCTAGGGTTTAAGGAAGTTTAGAAAAATTACTATTTGGTCCCTGGGCTATTCTGCAGCCTTAGACTCCCTTATTTTTTCTTTTTTAATTAAGTCCCTAGCCATCTCTTGCTAAACCTTCATGTATTCCCTTTCAATTTAGTCCCTAGGCTAATGCAACTATATGAGATTAATGCAACATACACAAGCATTAAGATTAAATTAACAACTAACAAACATATCTTTAATCATACTAAGAGTGGATATTACATAAAGAGTATCTGGTACTTCACATGTGTTTATACTAATTTGAGGGGAGACGTTTTCTGTGCCTCATCACAGCTGAGTATTCAACTGTTTTGTAAGTATTTAATTGTAAATTACTCTACTAGGATCTAATAATCTCATTAAGTTGTTTGCTCAGATGACCAGGAACAGGGGATGCCTAAGAGATAGCTGGGCAGAAGAGGGATGTCAAGACATCCTTGGAGAATTATATAGCTGTGATGTGGAAATGAAATTAGGCTTGAATTTGTATATATGAATATATATTTCTGACTTTTGGTTATATTGATTAGATTGTTGGATTTAGATGTTGATTTAGGTTGTTGTATAAATAGGGAAATGTCTTGTTTTAAGGAAAAACTTTGCCAAATTTTTGGTAGAAAATGTTTTGGAGAGTAGATTTATATAATGAATATGATGAATTGTGGTTTTATTTGTCGATGTACGAATGAAATTAGTAGTATGACATAGTATATATAAATTGTATCTGAATGATTGTTAGAATTTATATTCCAAAGTATGATATGGATTATAATGTGATAACAGAAATGCTGCACAGGATTTGTGGTTGAGTGAAATTTGAATGGACTGTAAGAAGAGCTTATTTGGATTACACTCAACTAGTAGCAACCCTCAGACATTCCCTAGCATGGAAAAAGTGAAAATTTTATTTAGAATATTGTATGCTTCAGCTATTCTAATAGATAGATGTATAGCATGATTAAGTGGGTCGTTACAAATGTACGAATGAAATTAGTAATATGACATAGTATATCTCAATTGTATCTGAATGATTGTTAGAATTTATATTCCAGAGCATGATAAGGGTTATAATGTGATAATAGAAATGCTAAACAGGATTTATGGTTGAGTGAAATTTGAATGGACTGTGAGAAGAGTCTATTTGGGTTATACTCAATCAGTGGTGACTCTCTGATGTTCCCTAACATGAAAAAAGTAAAAATTTTATTTAGAATACTATATACTTCTGCTATTCTGATAGATAAATATATAGCATGATTAAGGGGGTCGTTACGTCATCCATTAATTCAAAATTCAATTCCAAAAACTTCTATATCGAACCAACATGGATTGGGTTTAGTAGAAAAGATTAGACATTCATAACACTGCGAATCAAAAAGGTAGAATCCCTACCTAAAAAAGGTATTCACTTATAGTGCCTGACAATGTCTTAATTAAAATTATCTCCAATAAAACAATCTTTGAAAAATCAAAAAAATCTCTATATCATTGTCTGAAGAGTTAAAATCCTTATATGCTAATTAAATATATAGAACAAGAATCCAACAACACTAACCTATCACACTTACCCTCCCCCCCCTCCGATCAAATTGATATTTTCCTCCAAAAAATATTGAGAAAAACATATTTCTTTATGAATTCATCTTAGTAGACAACAATTCCAACAATGCTCAAAAGATGACTATGAAACCAATCTATGTACACTCAACAAGCATTTACCTAAACATTCACTCTACAAGTTTTTTATTTTATAGATTATCAAAAAACTTGGTTCTACATTATGTTCCTTAGACCTTACTCTCATTCCTAGTTTATTTGGTTCAAAAAAGGATAGTAATTTTTCCAAATTAGTTTTACATCTTCGGTCCAACAATAAAGTTTTCTTCTCCCATTTGCCCAAGATGCCTTTTATTTGCTCAAGTATAATGTAAATTTCTGGAAAGGATCCAAATTATTTCATTTCTTCGTCAATTTAGGAGTAACTTGGATAGTATCACCACATCCTACACTTTGATCACTAAAAGTTTACTTCTCCAATCCTAGTAGATGTATCAAGAGATTAAAGTACTAAATAGTGGTCTCAATGGGATCCACAAATATTGTTAAGTATAGATAAGATTTTAACATGGCTAAAGGAGCATCCTCAACAAGTTTATTATCATGATAATCATATAAATTCGGAGTTTCTTGCAACAAAATCAAGATTAATATATATGGCAGATCGAGCAAGTGCCTCTTTTGAGCTAAATTTCAACAAAAGTTAAAGGCATTATCAAATATAGAAACTTCAGAGGGAGATTATGAAGTAGTTAACTTCACTCCTCTCAATGAAGATTATTGCTACGGTTTGGATCTCTCCAATGTTCATCAGTTCTTGTGAAATTTTTAGCATGTGATTCCACAACATTGAAAGAAGATTCTCTTGTCCCAGCAATGAATGGAAAATAGTATTGTTTACTGTTTAGCACTAAAAGATAAAGATTCTGATCAGAAGAGCATAAGCATATTTCTTCTGTCTTAGTTCAATAATATGGGTTTAAAACAATTTTCAGTTTGTATTTTTTTAAACCTATTTTTAAATAGATTATTTTTTAGATGTCCAAAACTATTTAAATTGCAAACTAAACGAATTAGTCCACGAGTACCGGTCCATTTTGATAGTACTAAATTTCTTGTAGTGTTAAAGAGAATAATAAAATTATGACAGTAAATTTATTTCCCATATAACTTGTAGATTGTCATAGAATTTTCTTCTTTCTTTTTTTTTTATTTTTTTTTTCTACCCTTATACTCTGATTTTCTGCGGATAGATTTTGTTTTTCTGGCATGGAATAAAAAACTGTTGGCATGGAAAACCAAAAACTTGCTACTTTCATTTACATGTTATAATATAATCCTTTCTGGAATTAAAAGTAATAACAATTTTTTTTTCAGTACGACAAAAATTTTAAAAATAATATTTCCTTGGAAGAGATCTTGTGAAAGCATATATAGCTAGCAATAAGTTCTCTAAAAAAAAAACAAGTTAGCCATATGATCAAGTAAGAAGATATAGCCAAGTAGTAAGATAAATAGAAAATGTACAAGAGACAAGTTCAAATTTTTGCACCATTGTGTAATTTTTCTTAATCATATCATATAAATGATGAAAGATATACTTGTACCTTATAATTATAAAATTTATGTATACGTATGGCTACTAAACAAATGGAATGGAGTCTGGATACAGTATGTTAGATAATATTTACATATATAAAATTAACTAGTTGTAATATTTATTTGTAAGTTGTTGTATTTCAAACAGGGACAAGGATAAACTAGTTGATATTTTATGTTAGTTATGTATTTAAAGTTTGGATTACATATTAATTATAAGTTTTTAACCTTTAAAAAAATTTTCAGATAAATGTGAGTCTAACAATTTATAAATTTAACGGTTAGTACGAGAAAAAGAATTAGTTTTTTTTATTTTTTTATTAAAGATAATTTTATTTAAAGTACTCTTAATATTAAAAATGAATAACCTCTCTTAATAAAAATTTTATTTTTAATTTTTAATTTTGTAAAAGATTAATCCTTTTTATTAAAATTAATTAATTACTTAATTATTTATTCATGTGCATGAATGAGAATTATATTCATATGATCATTCCCGTGTATTATACACTAGCAAAAATTTGGCTCCCACGTTGGTACTTGTGTTTAGATTATCTCTCTAAGTCATATTAAATTTATAAGATTAATTCTTATTAAATCAAGAATGATAAAATAAAATTTTTTTAATAAATATATTTTTTAAAATTTAAACTTGTAACTTCTTTGCAAGATGAAACACCTTGTGTAATAACTTACTAATTGTAACTATGTTTTTTATTTATCTTCAATTATTAAAATATCCTAAAATAGCATTGATGAAACCAATTATTGTAGAAGTGAGCCAAAAACCAAAAGGGATGAGGTGTTTATTCATCATGAATTAATTTTAAAATTATTTTCTTTCATTTGAGTTGATAGAATTGATCAGATATCATTATCTGTGAATAACATTCTCAACAGCTGCAATGAATTGGAAATGACCAAACCCAAGTCATTCTTAGCCGCAAATATTGCTATACTGCTACAGCCTACTGCCTAGCAATGAAAACTACAAATATGGATGAGAATTCAGTGTCAGCCCGCTTGGGGCCCATGGACTTATCAATCATTAAGCTGGGCTTGTCTCCTTCCTCTGAACAGGCCCACTATTAATGTATTACGATCAAAATCTTTTATGATGCTTCTCCATGTTATTTTTTCATCATGACACAATAATGCTACATGCTACCCATATATTATATATATGTTTTCTGTCTAGTCGTTGCAAACTAAGATTTCAATATAAAAAACTCAACTTTTCTATATTGTGATCTAATAAAATAATATTATTATTATCTAACTATAGTAACTATCTATTTGTCAGCCTGTACTTTTGCCTAAACTCTTTTTCTATATGATGTAAGGTTAACTTATAGTTAACACCAGCTAAGACACATATCTAATAATAACGAAAAATACCAAAAAAAATTTATACAAATATCCCATTCCTTAAGCACCATAAAATCCGTAAAAGCAAAATTACATAAAAATTTTGGCTAAAACAAAGGAAACCTTAATCTATTGGGTGAACATCAAGTTCATTAGCCTTGAAAGCATTAACAAGTTCAGAAATTAGCTCATGTTGATCGTCATTCGTCACATTCCTAAAATTAGAACTAGCCTCCCTTTGACCAATATTATGGATAGATCTTTTTATGAGTTAAATAAGGCCAAATTTAAGTCTAAATTTATGGGTTTTGTATAGATAGACTTAGGCTTAAACTAAAGTCTATATAATTTATAGTTTATTACAATTAGCTAAGTATTTACTCAAATCTATGAGTTAAGTCTAGACTTGACTTATTATCATATTTTATTTTTTAACTCAATAATATATATATATATATAAATTAATTATAAAAAAATATTACTATAATAAATTTTTATAATTTATAAACTATAACAACGATAAATAAGAGGATAAGATCTTGCTCTTCATTGTTATTATTATCTCGTGAGTAAAATATAATCATATACAAAAGAAAAGATATTAATATATAAAATATGTAAATAATATTTAAATAACTATAATTAATTATTAAAAAAATTATATAATATTACCGCCACCAACACGAATTCAATCATCAAATCAATGCTTAAATAGTGTTTTGTTTTAGTTCCATTGAGAGTTGACTCTGATGCTATAGTTGATATTAATATAGTTAATATATTTCGAGCCATGAGTGTCAAGATAAAAAATTGTACTGAAGCTTTCTTCCAATAATCAAAAATATTAATTTTAGTTTGCATATTCAAATTTCTTTCACTCAAATATTCAAAATAACTCTAATCAATTATTAAAAAAATAAAAAAAATAAACTATTAATTTAAAGAAAAATATTTAATTTTAATTTTCATATTTTTTAATATAATATTTTTAAATAAGAATAATTTATACAATTAATTATCTTCATAATTAATTTTTTTAATATTTTTAAATACATTATTTTAATTCAAAAAATTGATAATAAAAAAATGATTGTATTATGTTTAATCCTAATGTAAAAGAAATTGGTTAAAACTATAGTATAACAACAACAAAATGAAAAATCTATTAATCAATATATATATATTTAAAACATTTTGGTTATTAGTTTTTAAAATCTTATACAAACATATATAAAATTAAATATGATTTTTTTAATAAAACATGTGAGGTCAAGAGTGTGAACTATATATAGAAATTTAGTATAAAGTTAAATAAGTTGTTATTATTTTAAAATATGAAAATGATTTTTTGTTTTTGTTAAAACGCAATTTAAAAAAATAAAAGAAATCTAGGTATTCCATTCACTACAAAAAATAAGGAAAATAGTGGCGCTTTAAGTGGCAATTTAGTGGCGCTTGAAGCGCCACTAAAACATCTTTCTGGTGCTTGATAAGCGCTGCTAATTTTTTGACATTTTTTGTGGCGCCTGATAAGCGCCGCTATATTTTTTGCATTTCGCACTATTATTTATTTTGAATTTTCTTTATTTATTATAGTGACACTTGCTAAGCGCTGCTATATTTATTTTTTTAATAATAGCGTCACTTTTCAAGCGCCACTATCTTTTGGTTGAATTAATTTGTTTAATATTAGTGTCGCCTTTCAAGCGCCGCTATCTTTTTGATGAATTAAATTCTTTAATTAGCGGCGCCTTCGAAGCGCCGCTATATTTTTGGATGAATTATTTTTTTTTAAATTACTGTCACCTTTCAAGCATCACAAAATTTTTGTTGTAAATTTAACTTTTTTTCTGACGCCTTTTAAGCGCCACTATTTTGATCAAAAAGTGCCAGTAATTTAATCTAGATTTTTGCTTCATTTGACTATTATTTTAGGCTAATTCATATATATATAAATTTTTTTTATATTTGATTGTTGTATACACTCTTTTAACGCTATTTAAAGTGAAATTTTTTAAATCATTGCTCCTCAAACTTTTAAAACACCAATATAATTTAAATCTTCTTGTGCGAAATGATGTATACCCTATCTACAATTCCCAATTAACATCAAACAATATAAACACAACACATGATACATTCAAAATAGTATCTTAATTGCATAAAATATCCATGTTCAAAATAACATAAACCCATTTTTACGCATAGGGTTTTATATATATACTAAATTACTACTCTAAATGCCAAAATATGTAATACCCCATCTATTGAGTGGGATCTTCCCCCGCCGACGAGTGAGGTTCGACTGAAGGTTGTCCACTATTATCATCAAATGCCTGCAAGGATTAATAACTTTTTTATAGGTTGAATGAAACAAAGAAAATAATTATTTTTAAATAAAAAACAAATATTAAACTAACCTGAGGAGTAAACAAGTGTGCAAACTGAGGTGGAACATTTCCCAAGAAATTTTGAAAAATGTAACTTAAGGCATTTCTCATCTCTTCATTTAAAGATTGTAACCTTGAAACTTCCTTTTGAAGAGCGACGTTAGAAGTATTAGCACCCTGATTTACAGGGAATCGACCAAATCGAGTTATACTCGCACTAAATACTTGAGTTAGACTAGGTCTAAATCCTAAACCACGAACTCTTCCAGGACGTTCTTTTCCCAACACTTGTCCTAGCGAATCTTGCTCAGAAATGGTCTCAGATGAAGTTCCTTGACTTTCAATTTCTAATATTTTTTCCTAAAATTACAAATTAACTTGTTAACTAATAGACAAAGACATAAAGTGCAGCAATTGGTCCTAATTAGCATAACATACACACAACCTATGAATCTAACATCTGCATGATACACACAACCTACCATATAAACCCAACATTGATAGTTACAACAAGGAAAATATAATGATACAATGATACACATAGCCAGCAAGGAACCAAAGAACACGACATTGGTAACAAGCAAAATGAATTCCCTACGGAGATAACCTCAAATGGTTAGGGCTTAAGCACCCTCAGCTAGAAAAAATATTTTCAACTAAGTATTTATAATACTTACACTCACAACCCTAGCATCATCATTGACATAAGATCCATCCACCTTCTTGTGTGTTGCAACAAATATAGCTCCTCTGCTCACAGGTGCGCCACTTGCCAATTCCTAACATATATTAAATGGAAAATATCATTATAACGAATTCATCACATCATAACAAAAATATATTATTACCATTTCATGTTTCTTTCTTGTGATGCTTTTAGACCCACAAGTATGTGGCATCTTCAACTTCTGTTGATTTAATCTGTTAATATTGCTTATTTCCTACAAAGTTGAAAAAGACAATTTGTCAAGTAGTGTTGTAAAACCCTTTTCATTTAAAAAGTTAATTTAAACCTTACTTGGGTCTTTGGATCTAATCTGTAATCAATGAAAGCTGCCTACAAGTCTTGTGGTATGAAGTCAGGATGGGTTAAAATGTTTTGTTCCCTAGTGGCATCCCACTTGTAATACATGTTAAACAACTCAATCCGATAATTCCTCCACTTCTTTCCAATTTTTTTCAACAAAAAATTTTTTGCAACCCAGTCATCTAAGCAAAACTTAGCCTTCAAATCACAATATGAAATATTAGTTCATTTAAAGCAGACGCCAATAGAAATGTAACTTAACACTAAGTACAAATTTGATATTACCTTTAAATTATCAAAACAAGTATCCTTATAGCTATCAGGAACTTTATCCCACGAATGATAGCTAATAGGAAATGCATTCAAGTCAGTCCCAATCACTCCGATGAATCCACCTAGAAGGCCAGCTGCTTCCCCAATTGGTTGGCCTTGTTCATTAAATGGAACAACTATACGTTGCCCTGCAAGAAGTGTCCAAACGTCATGCAATCTTAAATGTCCTTCTTGTAACGACCCCCTAATACGACATACGCTATGCTTATCTGATTAGCGGAAGCATATGGGTATTTCTAAGTAGTTATTCCTGATGTGGGAATGTCAGGGGATCGCTACTGGTTAAGCGTAACCCAAATAGACTTCCTGTTGTCCATTCGGATTCCGTTCAACCCTAATTCACACGCAGCTAAGTAATTACACATACATACATAATAAATTACTCTGGAATAAAATCTACAACTCATATACACGTCACGTCATACATTCATACACATTCCAACTTAAACTCGTCAGTTTACAGCGGTAAACCCTACTGAAAATCTGGCAGAGTTTTCTCTGTATTTCGGTCATATCCAAATACAATAACCACCTGTTCACAATCAAACAGCCAGTTCAACAATAACAACAAACATAAATAACAGAATCCATATACAACAACGTCAATCCCATCACTACAGTCAACATACAACACCTGATTTATACATGTACAATCAATCCAATCACTACAGAAAACATAAAAGACAGAACCCAATATACAGCAATGTCATCAAAGTATATACATAAGACGATTCAAACCTAAGCTAAGTTATTCTCCTGCTTATCACCACGGCATTCTCAGCTATCATCTGGGTTCCTGTCCTTGTCCCTGTTCATCTGAGTACACAACCTAATGAGATATAAAATCGTAGTAGAATAATTTACAGTTCAAATATCATTCGAAAACTGGTTGAATACCCAGCGGTGCGAACACCGAAATCATCTTCCCGAAATCAGTTCGAAAATAGTGAAATACCTTATCTTTAAAAGTCATTTTATTACATGAAAATCACGGCAATTAATCGAGATCATAAAATCCATTTCTTTGAAAATCAATCATCAAAATCAAGTAAAATCCCATGCCCAGTGTATCTAAGTCCACGTTGGTCACAATTCCACTGTAACCAAGTCTAAATTATCATCTAATTGCACGTCATCTAGAGAGAATACCTCTCTTATCATTGGGTGTGATTCGTAACACCAATCACCCGAATCAAGCCTATATTGTGAGTGTGATCCGTAACACCAATCACTCACTCAAGGACCAGGTGAGAATCAACATTTAGGGCGTCCCCTAGCATGTGCACATATGCCAATTCTCATCCTCATACAGTCTATTATTATCTGATTATCCAATATCTACTATCCATAATATTTCAAGTATTTTAAATACAAATATCAAAAGACATTTTTTTGAATATGAATAAGGTGCGGACATATAATATTTTGAATGAATATAGATATAGATAGTATAAAATCGAATATTCACCTATTGCCATCCCCATTTCTAGGTGTTTCAAGGGCCAATTCAACATCAAATAACATGAAATTTTGGGGACACATAGTTTAATACAATGTTTAAACCATTTGACCTGTCAAAAAAATATAAAATATAGGTTAAAATGTAAAAACTCTCTTTGAATTATAGGTAACGAATAAATAACTTTTCTTAATTATAAAAATTGATTTAAAATCCCTTTAAACTTCATCATTTATGTAAAAATAATATCCCTTTGTTAACATTTCTATTCGAAACCATAATAGAATAATGACATGTTAGCAAAATTAATTTATATCAAAACATAGAAAACTCATTGTACTTTAGGCCTTGTGTTAAAAAACTTTTTTGAACTTTAAATCTTGTGCAGAAAATAAAAGAATTAAAAGTCTAATTTAAATTCAGTATGATATAAATTTATATCTATATTCAAGAATATTAATTAATCATAAAAGAGAGTTATAATATGTTCTTGTTGAAGCCATAAAATTAAAGAACAGTGATAGAGCCTGTAACCACAATTATCCTAATACTAGCTAGAGAGAATCATAGAGGCAGAGAGAGACAGAGAGTCTTTCTAACTGTAGGTTAATTTTTCAGATTAAGATTTTAGATATGATAACCCTAATTATTAATAACTTTCAGTAAGAATATTCTCTGAATATTTTATCTTAAATTCAAAATTTAAATTGTAATTATAATAATATAATATTAATTTTTAATTAATATTATCCATAAATAAATTAAATTAAATTAATAATTAATTAATTAATCTAACAAAAAATTCTTAAATAATTTTACGTCTCTACCATCTATTGGGATTTTGAGTGAAAAAATTAACAAATAATTTTTTTTTGTACTGATTACGAAGTTTGAGAGGATTGTAAATTAATTTATAGTTGAAGAAGGTTATTTGTAAATAATGTATAGTTTAGGAAGATTATGTGTAACGACCCCCTAATACGACATATACAATCCTCATCTGATTAGCAGAAGCATGAGTTATTCTAAATGATTATTCCATATGTGGGAATGTCAGGGGATCGCTACAGGTTAAGCGTAACCCAAATAGACTCTCCGTTGTCCATTCAGGTTCCGTTCAACCTTAATTCACACGCAGCTAACTAACTATACATACACACACGCAGCTTACTCTGGAATGAAAATATGGTGTCCTTGGTGTATCCTCACATAGGGCAGTGAGGGCTGTCGGTTGGTGTCCTTGGTGGTGGCCCACGGTGGCTGTGGTGGCAGTTCACGGTGGAGGAAGGAGGAGAGAGAGGAGAGAGAAAATATGGTGAAGAAAGAGAGAAAAATGAGAGAAATAGAGGGAATTCGTGTAATTTAAAGCCTCTGGGGGTGATTCCAACTTTTCCCATACCACCCGAGGATACTTTAGGGTGTCGGCATCCTTCCAGATGTTGGCACATGTTTCTATGCGAAGGTTTTGGTCTCCGTCAACGAAATTAACGCACGAAACTTCTTCCGTCAGTTTTTGATCGCTGGATTGCATTTCTTTCTGTTTGATCGTGTTTCTGACTTCGAACAACCTTCTGTTTCGAATCACTATCCTTGAAAGTCGTGCCAGGTTTCGTTTGATGGAAATTAGCGTCTAAAATCAAGTTTTATCTTTTAAAATCCTTTAAAACTCTTTCAAATCTTTTCGGTTGTTACATTATGTGCTTTTTAAATTTAATTATATAAATAATAAATATAAAATTTTTTTGGCCAAAATGAATAAAATTATAAATTTCTCTTATCTCATAAAGTTAAAATTAATTTTATTTATATTTATTTTTAAGTTAAAGACATAAAAAATTATTATTTCAAAGCCTTTTTTAAATTATAAAAGTAAAATAAGATATTATATGAAAATTTAAAGAAAAAAAGGTTTTATTTTTTTAACTTAATTTTTTATTAAAATATACCAAATATTTATTTAGCCATAATTTCTGTTTTCAGGAAACAGAATACAAGAACAAGAGCATCGTTAATTTTGAACCCTTTGCTCAAAAAACCCAGAACTCATATAATATAAAATAATAATTATGATAATTTTAAATAATAAATTAAATAATATAAAATTATTTAGTCTACTTATCTCTTTTAATTTTTTATTTTTATATTTTATTTTATTGAATATATTATTTTTTTGATATTGCTAATCAAAATAACTTAAAATTATTATAATATAAATATATAAACAAGTTACATGTTAATATTCAAATAAATAAAATTAAAGATAATATAACATTAAAATATTTAATATAATTTTATATTTTATAATTATTAATTTTAACTACATCTATTTTTTTATAATAATTTTTACAAATCTCTAACGACATCATAAATTTATATATAATTTATATAATATCGAATTAATAAAAGTAGTACTGAAAGAGAAAAGAAACTTAGTTGTTAAGCTTCTCGTTGCGTGGCTTCTTTGAGAAGCTCACCCAAAGGTGTAACGATTCAAACTTTCAATTAATGATGAGATCTGCTTACCTGTGGTCGTGTCTTTTTCTCCATACCTGTCCGCTAAACTCTTCCACCACTAGAAACGTTCCACGTTATACAAACGTCAAAGCGAATTGACCAAAACATCATACCAACGTGCTCTGTCGGCCGTCGCTTACAAAACGAAAAACGTCAGCGAGTTTTGGCTGCAAGTGTCGTATACTCGAAGAGCTTCGATCTCGTATTACATTCTTGCGCCCTAAGCTAAATAAGGTCAACAAAAAAGTCAAAAACACGTTCAAGTATCCATATCCATCCACTAACAAATTCTCTCTAGTGACGATGGTTTAAATGTCCACACGAGCAACATCGTTCTGTTTTTTATTTTCAAATCACATCTTATATTAGATTAATTTCTGTCAAATTGAGAACATTAAATTAAAGTTTTTATAATAAATATTTTTTAAAAATTAACATTATATTTTTTTATAAAAATAAAATTGTTTTCACTTTAATTAATAATTTATTAGTCATGAATAACTATTTTTATACCATGAAAAATTATTTTAAATTGGTTATGGCTAAATTTTATTTAAATTTTAATAGTTAGTGTTCTAAGTACTTATTAAAGTTTTTTCATTAGTTGATCATTTGATACTTTAAAATTTATAAAAAGTTAATAAAAAAAATATTTAATTTTAAAAAATTTAATCCATCAATTAGATAAAATTTTAACTAATATCCTAATTACACAAATTAAAAAATTTCATTTTATTTAGAAAGTTAGAAAATAAAGAAAATTAGCAGCATTATTTGAATACTTGAAGTTGAATACAATTTCGTTACACCTAGCACATAAGGTAACATGTAGTTTACATATTACATACCTCATAGATTATTAGACAAACCCATCGAAATTGTATAGAGTCAAATTCTAAGGCCTAGATGCGGCGAAAGAAAAAGGGAGAGATGTGATACCAGAAATCAGAATACACAGTGTGTAATTAGTTGGTGCAATAAAAAGTACATATAAAATTAGAAGAATATGTTTAGATCGTAAGGACTGAGGAGAAAACAGAAAGAAGTAATATTTTAAATTCGACATTTATTTTGATTTAATTTGAAATTTAAATATTTTTTTATTAAAATACGTTTAGAATAAAAAGAAATAAATGGATAATTTTGTTAAGATTAAAATTTTATTTATCTGACCTCCAGTTATATTCCTTGTTGGTTCGTATGTAAATTTTTACATAGCTTTAAGGACACTCTAATTTGACAGAGCAGCTAAATTCCCAACTCTCAGTCCTTTTGAAGAGGTGAAACGTCCAAAGAGGCGTCAGGTTAAGATTGCCCCATATCCACTCTTACCCACCACCCTTTTCTTTTTTCTCTTTGTAATTACTCTTAAATTAATTTTTATCACGCTGACGTTACTTCTACCTCAATTAAGACAACTGTTAGTTAAATTTTTTGTTCTTAAATTGGAAGAACCTAGATTTTTCAAATATTGAGAAAAGTCATGGTCTACCTTGTGATTCACGTATAAAACTGTCATTTTTTTAATGCTTTTAATAGGCCAAGTGCATTTATTTCGTGATAGAAGCGTATACACAGGAACATAGCCATATATACTTGACGTCCAAGTAATCTTCGCCTATTTCTATAACTCCCTTTGCTTCCCACACTTCTTTTATTGCTTATACCCTTTACTCTCTCTCTGAGGCGGTGCCAGCAGTTTGGAACGGCACGGACAAAATATTCAATCATTGGATCATTCACGGGAAATACAAAAGAAGAAGAAGAAGAAGAAGAAGAGGGAGAAGAAAGTGTGATACCATTAAACTTATGCCCTTTAGGCAACACGAAGCACGCAGGTGATCCTTCACGAAAAACGTGTTCAACTTCAAAGAGACAAGCTCCTACTATACATATATATATCTTTACCTTTTTAGTTTTATTCTTCAATTCCCTTTTCGTTAATTTTAATTTCTTAATTTGAATATTTATTCAAATTAAAGGCTTTGCTTAGGGGTGTATATATACATATATATATATGGACATAAGAGCAAATTAATCCAGAGAAGAAGAAGTAAGAGAGATGACATGGTGCAGTGACTCAGATGAAGAGGAGAGGGGGGTTGAGAATATAATCATGCCCACCATTACTGCTCCTACAGTTAATAATAATAATCCTTCTGTTATAACTTGCCCTTCATGCGGCCATAACATTGAACTCCAGGATCAGGTAATCAATTTTGTTCCCTTTTCATTTCTTGATGCGTTTCCCTTGGTGTTTGTGCTTTTTTCACGTTCAAAAGAATCAAAGCTTGACCTTTTTTTTGTGGGAAACTATAGGCTGGAATTCATGACTTGCCGGGACTGCCAGCAGGAGTGAAATTTGATCCCAATGACCAAGAAATACTTGAACACTTAGAGGCAAAGGTTGTGTCTGATGTGCGTAATCTTCATCCCCTTATAGATGAGTTCATACCAACTCTTGAAGGCGAGAATGGCATCTGTTATACACACCCAGAAAAGCTACCAGGTAACTGTTAATTATTCTATATGTTAATTTCGAGACCATTTTTGGTGTTATCTCAGGCTAGTTTAAATGGTTGGCTAAGTGAAAGAAAGGAAAAGTCATTTTAGGTTTTCAATTCAATTCGTGATAAATTAGAAAAAAAGTAATACCATGATTTTTTTATACGAATTAAGGCTTTTGAGAATGACTGCTAAAACATTATACACACACACACACACACACACACGAGATATTGAAAAACTTTAAATATATGGTTATGATGTATCGCATTCCCACAATGATATCCTTACTATTATATATATACACACAAACTTCTCCATGTAGAATTATAATCATATCTTTACTATTATTTAATATTTTTGCCTCCTTAGCCAAGAGGGTCTTCTTGGAAGAGAGAAAATAGAAGGGAGGGGAATTGACGAAGAAAATTTAATAATTTTTTTTATTTGATTATTAAAATTTTAAAGTATAAGAAATTAAAAGATTTTATATTAATTTTTTGTAACTCTATATACACTCATCAAAGAAATTTTTAATTTTATTCTTTAAATATTAACTCTTTCAAAGAAATAAGCAAATATAGAGAGAATTAAAAGAAGAAAAAGGAAATAACAAATTATAAAGAATTTTACTATGTAAGAGACTACTTTAGCAAAAAAACTTGTTCTATCATATTCAAGTATTGGGCTTATATATAAAAACTTCTAAGTAGGGATGAGAACTTAGCAAGTTGATCGCAAGGAGTGCAAAAAACTTTTTGGTACACATCTTGTGTTATCTATGTATATGGAACAATAAAATTTAATTATTTATTTTTATTTTATTTATAATGTGAAATTTTATTTTAAAATATAAAAAATAAGATAAAGTAAAAGATATATATCCAAAAACTTTTAAAGGAGTACTTGGTTGTCTCAACTGTTGCCCCTGTTTTTATCCTTGTCTTTGGTGCCCACAATAAAGAGAGAAAGCCTTTCGTATCCTTATTTCTTGCATGCGGTGATTTGAGGATCCACGTAAATCTCGTGGAGACTCTCATGTGCCAGCAAGAATAATTGTAGAAAGAAAAATAATTTTTCGTAAAATTTAAGATAAAGAAAGATTTAGATGAAGAACACCATATTTTATAAAGATAGAAAAAAGCATTAGAGTTTTTAAATAAAACATAAAAAGAAAAAAAAAGGTTAAGCTTTTATTTTCTTTTTCCAAATTGATTATTATGAGCGTTAATTTGTTCTTAAAAGCTTCCAAACTATCCCTTAGGATGGCAAAACTCCTTAGCTTTGAGAATCTCAGCGAGGATTGTCTCATTTGGAGACTCAAATATGAGAATGTTTTTTTTTTTTTTTTGTAAAAATGCAAATGGGGGGTAAAATTTCTCTGAAAAAAAATTGGGGATGGAGATGAGAATTATGCTCCCTGTCCCATGGGTCCTTGACCTTGAAAATTTATATAAATATTTTTTAAATATATACATATTTATTTAAATGTCTTTTTTTTAGTTTTTTTATTATTTGTTAATTAAAAAAAATAAGTAACTTTAAAAAATAGTATAATTCTTGAAAGTTATCTTTTATAACTCTTTATTTTATTTTAAAATTTTAAAATTATAATTAATTTTTTATCATCTTGATAAAATTGAGTATTTTTTATTTATATTTTGTTACATATATTTTTAAAAAATTATACTATTATTCTGATAACTTATTGTTGATATCTAAATCTCTGTAAGAACTTCGATAATCTCTGAATTTATGTAAAAAATGAGAATGAAAAGGATTTTCTTTTTAAGTTGGAGAATGAGGATGGGGACAAGGATAGAATGCAACAAGCTTAAACTTTTTTAACCATTGATTTTTTAAAAAAAAATTATACAAAATATTTTTTTAGAGCAAATTATATCAACTTTGATAAAATTATACTTAGTACTCTTGAGATTTGATACAATATTACACAAACTTCTATACTAAATTAGTTTTTATCAATGGAGTAAGTACTTTATATGTGTTCAATTCAAAATTACTTACTTATCTGTATTATTTTATTAAGATTTTTATGTTTAATATTAATTTAAACTCAATTGTATTTATTATTATATTAAAAATAATATCACAGTCTTATTTGTGTACAAAAAATTATCTTCATTAATAGAAAATAAATAAAAAAGAAGGTAAGTATAATTTTTTTAAATAAGAGGAATAGTAAATATAATTTAACCAAACTTAAAAGCATATCAATGTAATTTATTTATTTTTTATTAATATGTAAGACGATGTAAATGTTCTCTAAGTTCATAGGTGTAAAGACAAACACTATCTTTTCACTTAAATTTTTCTAAAAGAAAAAAGTGATGTAAAAATTCCAGGTTGAAAGAAAATTTAATTTGCGTCGTAAGGGGTGCTGAGAGATTTTGAACTGAAAGAAACAAAATTAAAAAACACATGGAGCAGTTGTGACCCGTTTTAACAAACACGTTAGTGTGTTACACGATACGTGAAATAGAAATACCTACCAAACTAAATAGTGTCGTTTTATCTTACACCAACTATCTAGTGAGTGAGACCTGTAAATATTAATACCCTTTTTACTAAACAATTTAATTTCTTCTTCTTTGTCAAAATTCAACATGATATTGATAGATGGTAGTCAGTCAAATTTCAATCCACATGGAACCAAAAATAGGAGTTTGCTGCTTTGTTACTCTTGATGAGGATTATTCATTAAGATACAGATTTAAATTTTCTAAAGTTAAAAAAAAACAAGAAAAAGTAAAGTGGTGAAATACAAAAAGAAGAAGAAAAAAATAATATAAATTGTTAATTTATGTCTTTTTCATTTTTTTATTGTTTTTTTCTGTATTTAACCACTTCACCATTTTCTTATTAAAACAATCTTTTAGAAAAGAAGCATTTTAATAAAAAGAGAGTTTGTATTTAATAAAATCATTTTATAATATATATGTTCATGTTAATTTTGATACATTATTATTTATCTCATTATTTTTTGGTTCCAAATCAGACTATTTTTCTATAGTTGAAAGTTTTAAGTCTTACAATCAGCACCAAGTAGTTAATTTTTTCAATTCTCATAACTTGAACCTTGCATACTTTCATGCTATTATTGGATTAAATAACGGAAAATTTTATTTTTTAAATATTAGTTTAATCTTACAAGCTAATATCTATAATAAAACAATGAAAAAAGTTGAAAGTATAAATGAAACATGCTCTATATGTAAATGTTGATTATTGTGATATTTACATAATTATTATATATCCCTTCTCAGAATTAGTAAAAATAATCTTTATGTCATTCTTTTGCACTGCATTAATGTTAAGTGTGTGTGTGTGTGTGTGTGTATATAACATTTGTTCTCTTTTCGTTCTCATTACATAAAGCTAGCTAATTGCTCAATTATATATGCATAAATCCCATAAACATACAAAAACAGATTTGTGTATAAAATGAATATTACAGGAGTTAGCAAAGATGGACAACTACGCCACTTCTTTCACAGGCCTTCAAAAGCATACACAACAGGGACAAGAAAAAGAAGAAAGGTTCACACAGACGAAGAAGGAAGCGAGACAAGATGGCACAAGACAGGAAAAACCAGAGCAGTTTTAGTTAATGGCACAGTGAGAGGGTTCAAAAAGATACTAGTCCTCTACACTAACTATGGGAGGCAGAAAAAACCAGAGAAGACCAATTGGGTTATGCACCAATACCATCTTGGCATAAACGAAGAAGAAAAGGATGGAGAATTAGTGGTCTCAAAGGTTTTCTACCAGACACAACCTAGGCAATGTGGGTCAATTATTAATAATAATGATCAGAAAACATCGATGAATAATGACCAAGAAACTACTACTACTACTACAATACCTAAAGAAGCAGCTCTTGTGGATTATTACAATTCTCCTTACATAAGTTATGACCAGTTGGGTCATAATAATACAGAAACGTCGCCTCAACTTATACCCAACTTGGTTGTCCAAGGTGATGCTTCTTCTTTTATTCGTTTAGCAATGGATGCAAACAAAGCAAGACTTGAGAGAAAATAGTTGACGATGACTACATATATATATATAGGTGGTGATGGTGCTTCTTGTTGCTACATACATAATTATGAATTATTGTATTTATTTGAATGGGATTCATTGGAGTGTATACTGGAGTTAACCATAATTGACCATGATTATTAGATTGACTTTGAGAGGCATATCGTCGTATGGATATCATTTTTAGTTACAGGTATAATTCATAAAATTAAATCGTCCATGTGTGGTGTGGATATGTTAATATATACCTACAGTAGGGTTACATTCTATTTCCTATATATCAATTATCAATTCATGCCATTGTTAATTAGAAAACTTTCTTTTTCTTTCCCTCGTATGAAATAACTTGGCTAGCTGTTTATATATGATGTCTCAGCAACTTTGCAAGATAGTACGTATCATCTCTTATTACCGAAAAAAAAAAGAGGAAAAGTAAAGTTCAATTTGGTTGAATTTCATGAGATTTTAAAATATAAGAAATTTAATGTATGGTGTGATTGTTTTTGTTGTTTTCTATTTTTATTTTTACGGAAAATAAAAAATATGATTAAAAATTCATTTGGTAAAATTTAATAAAAAATATATTTTAAAAATATTTTAAAAAATAGGCTGAAAACTAAAAATGTCTAAAAGATTTTTAAATAAAATAAATCCTTCAATTATAAAAATGTTATCATTTAACAATAGTCAAATTTAAAAATCAATAAAAAATATAGTCATTTAAAAATAAATATGAAAAAAGTTTAACTTTATATAACAATATTTTTAAAACTTTAAAAACTTCGAAATAAAAACTAATTTTAAGAAATAAAAATAAAAATGCTTTCATAAACCAAAGACAGCCAAGCTCATGTGAAAAAAATAACATGACGAAGTTACATGAAGAGAGAAATAAAATCAAAATTAAGAATAAATTATTATTTTAGTCCTTGAAAGATGTAATTTGTTTTAATTTAGTCCTTGAATCAAAAAAATATTTAATTTATTACTTAAAAGATACATTATGTTTAAATTTAATCTTAATATATAATTATTGTACGTTTTTTTACTTTTTTAGGATTGCAAAAACTAAATTGAGACATAATATATCTTTTAAAGACTAAATTAACTATTTTTATGATTCAATGATTAAATTAAGACAAATTACATATTTCAAGGATTAAAACAATAATTTATTCCAAAATTAATCGAGTGGTAGGCTTCATTCACATATAATCAAAATTATGAGTAAATGATATATTTTCATTCTGTGTTTATCTTTCTCTTTATATAACACTATTATATTTTTTTTACATGATCCTAATCCACTTTTCTTTTCAAAAATAAAATTTGTGACACATTTTTATGATTGACTCAATCTCTCTCTCTCTCTCTCTCTCTCTCTCTCTTTGTTGAAACCATTAGTATCCAAAAGTCCATTAAACTCTGACTAATTTGGTTCGAGCTAGCAAAAATTCCAAAACAAGGGTAGAACTCTCCCAATAAAGATTTTTTCATATACAAGACTCGAACACAAGTGTAACGACCCCCTAGTACGACATACACAATCCTTATCCGATTAGCGGAAGCATATGGGTCTTTCTAAGTAGTTATTCCCGATGTGGGAATGTCAGGGGATCGCTACTGGGTGAGCGTAACCCAAATAAACTTCCCGTTGTCCATTCGGATTCCGTTCAACCCTAATTCACACGCAGCTAAACTAATTATACATACATACATCATAAATTACTCTGGAATAAAATCTAAAATCCATATATACATCACATCATGCATTCATCTAAATTCTAACTTAAATTCACAAGTTTATAGTGGTAAACCCTACCAAAAATTCGGCAGAGTTTCCTCTGTATTTCGAACATATTTGTAATACAACAGTCACCTGTTTACAATTATACAGCCAGTCCAATAACAAAAGAAAACATAATTTATAGAAAACCAATATACATCATCATCAGCAACATATATATACAGTGACATTCAAACCTAGACTACGCCATTCTTCTGCTTATCACCAAGGCATCGCCAGCTAATGTCTAGGTTCCTGTCCCTGTCCCTGTTCATCTGAGTAAACAACTTGGTGAGATATAAAATCCCAGTAGAATAATTTACAGTTCAAATACAATTCAAAAATCTAGTTGAATACTTAGTGGTGCGAACACCGAAATCATCTTCCCGAAATCAGTTCGAAATTAGTGAAATACCTTATCTGAAAAATTATTTTTATCACATGGAAATTGCGGCAGATAATCAAAATCATAAAAATCTATTTCTTTTAAAATAAATACTCGAAATCAGATAAAATCCCATACCCAGTGTATCTAAATCCACATTGGCCACAAATCCTCTGTGACCAAGTCTAAATCGTCATCTAATTGCACGTCATCTAGAGAGAATACCTCTCTTATCGTTGGGTGTGATCTGTAACACCAATCACCCGAATCAAGCCTATATTGTGAGTGTGATCCATAACACTAATCACTAACTCAAGGATCGGGTGAGAATCAACATCTAGGGCGTCCCCTATCATGTGCACATATGCCAATTCTCATCCTCATACAGTCTATTTGAACTCACATGCTCACGGTCGGCTATTCCTCAGGGTTTTAGGGTATTAGGCCTAAATCACAATGTTTCCCCGTGTAGGCTATCCCCCTTATACTCCTTAAACCTTTCTTAGGGTCGTCCTGATTTATTGCGTGATCCCTAACATAGTACAGGCCAAATCAAGTAAAAAAATGTCAATTAAAAACTCCCTGTAATCGGAATACTTAACGGCCGTCCCATTCCGACTATCAAGTACCCTACCCTAAGTAAATCCGTCCTAAGGGCATCTAAACTCAATAAACAAAGCGTCTAACATGCAATTAGGATATCCAGCACACAGGCATGCAATTTATTCCATCGAAAGTAGCACGTAAATCCATGCAATTAAATCTAATCATTCAGGCAATCACTAGGTCAAATTTAGGATTCGGGAAGCGTAAATTATCCTACCTGATCTCCTGTCACTCCGAATCGATTTTATACTTCATGAAATCCTGATTTTCGAGCCAATTAAATTCCCTGGACATTTAAATGAATATCCAAACTTGTCACATCATTCGTTTTACGATCCTAAGTCCGGTTACCCCAATACCTAGGTCAATTTATTTCTTAATTACGTTTGGCAGCCATTTCAATCAAAATTCATCAGTTTTTAGGAAATCAGACCTTACCAATCTGATCGGATGATGGAATTCTCTCCCGGGGTGATCTCGGTTTCTCTTGATGTATGTCCAGAAGCTCCGGCACGGCGGCGCACGGCGGAGGGGTGCGGTTGGCCTCAAAATTTACACCACGGTGAAGCCCGCAAGACCAGGAGTCTAAATATGGTGGTGGCGCGGCGGTTCACGGCCGTTTGGATGGTTTTTTTTTACCACGAAGGTTTACGCACGGTGTACGAAAAATGCCTCGATCCGAGCTCATTAGACCTTCGTTTGATGTCGGTGAGCTGGTGGAGGAAGCTGGCAGCTTAGGCTACACGATGGTGGGGGCGGTGATGGCCAACGGTGGCGGACGGCTGCGATCTCAGCTGGCGAAGTTTTCGCGCGATGGAGGTGAAAAATGCCGTTTTTCGCCGGCGCTGGCAGTCGTGGGTGGTTGCTGGAAGTTGTGAGTGGTGAGGGCTGTCGGTTGGTATGCCTGGTGGTGGCTCACGGTGGCTGTGGTTATGATGCATGGTGGAGGAAGGAAGAGAGATTGGAGAGAGAAAGTGAGGTGAGGAGAGAGAGAGATTTGAGAGAAATAAAGGAAATTTGGGAAATTTAAAGCCTCCGGGGGCGATTCTGACTTTTCCTGGACCACCTGGGGATACTTTAGGGTGTCGGCTTCCTTTCAGACATCGGCACGTGTTTCCATGCAAAGGTTTTGGCCTCCGTCAGTGAAATTGACACACAAAACATCGTCTGTCACTTCCTGATCGCCGGATTGCGTTTCTTTCCATTCAATCGTGTTTCTAACTTCGAACAACCTTTCGTTTCAAATCACCATCCTCGAAAGCCATGCCAGGTTTCGTTTGATTGGAATTAGTGTCAAAAATTAGGTTTTATCTTTTAAAAACATTTTCGGTTGTTACATTCTCCCCCTATTAACAGAAATTTTGTCCCTAAAATTCGTACCTGTAAATAGTTCTGGGTATCTTTGCCTTATCTCTTCTTCTTTCTCCCACGTCATTTCCTGCGATGCTACATCCTGCCAAAGTACCTTAACTAAAGGAATAATTTTACTTCGAAGTTGCTTAGTCTTATAGTCAAGGATTTATATAGGAGTAGATTCATAAGTCAAATTTTCCTTTAATATTATCTCTGGGACATATTTACGAAGTTGTGAGACATGGAAAACATCATGTAGGTTAGACAAATAGGGAGGTAAGGCAATTTGGTAGGCAACGGGATCGACTCTTTGTAAAATTTGGAATGGTCCTAGGAATCTAGGGCTTAGTTTCTTGGTCCTCACCTGTCTACCGATACCTGTGGTGGGGGACACTCTCAGAAACACGTGATCTCCCTCATTAAATTCCAAAGACCTTCTTCTTTTGTTGGCATATGATTCTTGCCTTTTTTGGGCAACTCTCATCTTTTCCCTGATCATTTTAATCTGATCAGTGGTTTTTTGTACTATCTCGGGTCCCAAAAGTGCACTCTCCCCTATTTCTACCCAAGTTAAAGGTGACTTACAACTCCTCCTATACAGAGCCTCGTACGGTGCCATACCGATGGTAGAGTGATAACTGTTATTGTATGCAAACTCTATCAACGGCAGGTGTTTATCCCAACTTCCTTTCTGCTCTAGCACACAAGCCCTTAACATGTCTTCTAGGGTTTGGATAGTCCTCTCATACTGCCCGTTATTCTGAGGATGATAGGCTGTGCTAAATTTAAGTTGGGTTCCTAAGGCTTATTGTAGGGATTGCCAGAATCTTGAAGTAAACCTAGGGTCTCTATCGGATACTATACCTGACGGTATTCCATGTAGTCTCACGATTTCCCTAAGGTATACTTCAGCTAATTTCTCCATGGAGTAACGCACCTTTACAGGTAAAAAATGAGCATATTTGGTCAACCGATCCACTATTACCCAAATAGCATCAAATCCTGCGGGGGTTCTAGGTAATCCTACCACAAAATCCATAGTGATTTGATTCCATTTTCTCTCTGGTATCTCCAATGGTTTGAGTAGCCCTGCGGGTTTCTGGTGTTCTATCTTAACCTGTTGACAAGTCAAACAGGCATTCACGTAGTTCGTGATATCCTTCCACATATTGGGCTACCAAAAGTTCCTCTTTAAGTCCTGATACATCTTGGAAATACCAGGGTGAATAGTGTAATGGCTTCTATGGGCTTCTGCTAACACTTTTTCCTTTAGCTCCTGATGGTTTGGAATCACTACCCTCTTCCTAAACATCAAAACTCCATCAGGTGCTAGTCCAAAATCGGGTTGATCTGCGTATACTTCCAATGATTCATCCTTAAGTTGGGCTTGTCTAATCAGTTCTCTCAATTCGCAGGTTATCAAAAAGTCACTCATCACTAATCTTTGTGAAAACGAGATTACATTGAGATTGAGATTCCCAAAATCCTCAAGTAACCTCATTTTATCAATCATTAAACTAGCTAGCTGTAGTGACTTTCGGCTTAATGCATCAGCCACGACATTCGCTTTCCCTGCATGATATTTCAATTCAAAATCAAAGTCTTTTAGGTATTCTACCCATCTACGCTGCCTCATGTTTAATTCCTTTTGATCAAACAAATACCTAAGGCTCTTATGGTCACTATACACTTCGAATACAGCGTCATACAGGTAATGTCTCCAAATCTTTAGGGCAAACACAACGGTAGCTAATTCTAAGTCATGGGTGGGATAGTTCTCCTCTGCAGGTTTTAATTGCCGTGATGCATAAGCCACAACTTTCCCATCCTGCATCAATACGTAACCTAAGCCTCTTAAGGATGCATCTGTGTATACGGTAAAGGGTTCTAGGGGTTTCAGAATAATTAGTACAAGAGCGGTGGTCAATTTATCTTTCAAAATTTGAAAACTAGTCTCACACTGTTCACTCCATTCAAATTCTACCCCTTTCCGAGTCAACCGGGTTAATGGCACGACTATTTGAGAAAATCCTTAAATGAATTTCTGATAATAGCCGGCCAAACCCAGGAAACTCCTAATCTCAGTGACCGTTCTAGGTCAATCCCAATCTAATACTGCTTCAATTTTATTTGGGTCTACCGCTATCCCTTCCCCATTAACCACGTGTCCTAAGAATTTCACTTATTCTAACCAAAACTCACATTTTTCTAAATTGTAATTGTAACGAACCCCTAGTACAACATACACAATCCTTATCTGATTAGTGGAAGCATATGGGTCTTTCTAAGTAGTTATTCCTGATGTGGGAATGTCAGGGGATCGCTACTAGGTGAGCGTAACCCAAATAGACTTCCCGTTGTCCATTCGAATTCTGTTCAACCCTAATTCACACGCAGCTAAACTAATTATACATACATACATCATAAATTACTCTAAAATGAAATCTAAAATCCATATATACATCACATCATGCATTCATCTAAATTCTAACTTAAATTCACAAGTTTACAGTGGTAAACCCTACCAAAAATTCGGCAGAGTTTTCTCTATATTTCGAACATATTCGTAATACAACAGTCAACTATTTACAATTATACAGCCAGTCCAATAACAACAGAAAACATAATTTACAAAAAACCAATATACATCATCATCAGAAACATATATATACAGTGACATTCAAACCTAGACTACGCCATTCTTCTGCTTATCACCAAGGCATCATCAACTAATGTCTAGGTTTTTGTCCCTATCCCTGTTCATCTGAGTAAACAACCTGGTGAGATATAAAATCCCAGTAGAATAATTTACAGTTCAAATACAATTTAAAAATCTGGTTGAATACTCAGCGGTGCGAACACTGAAATCATCTTCCCGAAATCAGTTCGAAATCAGTGAAATACCTTATCTGAAAAATCATTTTTATCACATGGAAATTGCGGCAGATAATCAAAATCATAAAAATCCATTTCTTTTAAAATAAATACTCAAAATCAGATAAAATCCTATGCCCGGTGTATCTAAATCCACGTTGGCCATAAATCCTCTGTGACCAAGTCTAAATCGTCATCTAATTGCACGTCATCTAGAGAGAATACCTCTCTTATCGTTGGGTGTGATCCGTAACACCAATCACCTAAATCAAGCCTATATTGTGAGTGTGATCCGTAACACCAATCACTCACTTAAGGATCGGGTGAGAATCAACATCTAGGATGTCCCCTAGCATGTGCACATACGCCAATTCTCATCCTCATACAGTCTATTCGAACTCACATGCTTACGGTCGGCTATTCCTCAGGGTTCTAGGGTATTAGGCCTAAATCACAACATTTCCCTGTGTAGGTTATCCCCCCTTATACTCCTTAAACCTTTCTTAGGGTCGTCTTGATTTATCTCGTGATCCCTAACGTAGTACAGGCCAAATTAGGTAAAAAAATGTCAATTAAAAACTTCTTGTACTCGGAATACTTAACGGCCGTCCCATACCGGCTATCAAGTATCCTACCCTAAGTAAATCCGTCCTAAGGGCATCTAAACTCGATAAACAAAGAGTCTAACATGCAATTAGGATATCCAGCACTCAGGCATGCAATTTAATCCATCGAAAGTAGCACGTAAATCTATGTAACTAAATCTAATCATTCAGGCAATTACTAGGTCAAATCTAGGATTCAGGAAGCGTAAATTATCCTACCTGATCTCCTGTCGCTCCGAATCGATTCTGTACTTCACGAAATCCTAATTTTCGAGCCAATTAAAGTCCCTAGACATTTAAATGAATATCCAAACTTGTCACGTCATCCGTTTTACGATCCTAAGTTCGGTTACCCTAATACCTAGGTTAATTTATTTCCTAATTACGTTTGACAGCTATTTCAATCAGAATTCATCTATTTTTGAGAAATCGGACCTTACCAATGTGATCGGATGATGGAATTCTGTCTCGGGGTGATCTCGGTTTCTCCCGATGTATGTCCAGAAGCTTCGGCACGGTGGCGTACAGCGGAGGGGTACAGTTGGCCTCAAAATTTACACCACGGTGAAGCCCACAAGACCAGGAGTCCGAATATGGTGGTGGCGCGGCGGTTCACGGCCGTTTGGATGGCTTTTTTCGGCCACGAAGGTTTACGCATGGCGGACGAAAAATGCCTCTATCTGAGCGCGTTGGACCTCTGTTTGACGTTAGTGAGCTGGTGGAGGAAGCTAGCATCTCAGGCTACACGATGGTGGGAGCGATGACAGCCAACGGTGGCGATCTCAGCTGGCGAAGTTTCACGCAATGGAGGTGAAAAACGCCATTTTTCGGTGGCGCTGGCAGCCGTTGGCAGCCGTGGGTGGTTGCTGGAAGTTG
Organism: Senna siamea; assembly: GCA_031216115.1. Classification (NCBI taxonomy): domain Eukaryota; kingdom Viridiplantae; phylum Streptophyta; class Magnoliopsida; order Fabales; family Fabaceae; genus Senna; species Senna siamea. Next base: position 16,044,396 of record CM062355.1, on the reverse strand, counting down.
TGGGTGGTGAGGGCTGTCGGTTGGTATGCCTGGTGGTGGCTCACGGTGGCTGTGGTGACGGTGCACGGTGAAGGAAGGAGGAGAGAGAGGAGAGAGAAAGTGAGGTGAGGAGACAGAGAGATTTGAGAGAAATGGAGGGAATTCGGGAAATTTAAAGCCTCCGGGGGTGATTTCGACTTTTCTCGGACCACCCGGGGATACTTTAGGGTGTCGGCTTCCTTCCAGACGTTGGCATGCATTTCTATGCAAAGGTTTTGGCCTCCGTCAGTGAAATTGACACACGAAACGTCGTCTGTCAGTTCCTGATCGCCAGATTGCGTTTCTTTCCATTCGATCGTGTTTCTAACTTCGAACAACCTTTAGTTTCAAATCTAACTTCGAACAACCTTTCGTTTTAAATCACCATCTTCGAAAGTTGTGCCAGGCTTCGTTTGATTAGAATTAGTGTCGAAAATTAGGTTTTACCTTTTAAAAACATTTTCGGTTGTTACAACAAGACCTTACTTAAGGGAAATAAAGCACCTATTAATACCACTTGTTAATGATTGACTTAATCTCTATTACTAAATGAATACATTAATGATGAACAAAATAATTTTTCTTTTTTTTTCACAAGATTTGGTAATTTAGTAATAAATATATTTGTTTTAAAAAAAATTCACTAATTATATTTACTATAATATCATAGTGATTTGTCACTAAATTATATAATAATGTTAGAAACAAAATCCCTAAGCAAATGGTGGGTGCCAAATTATAGAGGGAAAATCTAAAATTTTCATCTAATTTCCTCTTTGAGTCATCACTAACTATCATCTAAAAGAAAGGGAAAAATGTATATGCCCCTCAAATTATCACTTGGTTGCAAATACTCCATGAACTATTACTTGTGAATACTTCCCTCTAACTATCATTTAGTTGAAATATCTCCCTTGAACTATTACTTGTGGTAAATATCCCTTATAACTATCATTAAATTGTAAATACTTCCCTTCAACTATATCACTCAGTTGCAAATACCCTATAAACTATCACTTATGACAAATATTCTCCTTATATTTTCAAATGTTTAAATTTAATTTCAATTAATATCGTTAAGTATTTCTTTCAAGAAAAATAGATATACCCCCTTTTAACTATGAGTTGGTTACAAATATCTTCTTAAACTATAAAATGTGGCAAATATCTCATAAAAAAATACTAAAATTGGAAACACATGAAGTAACATTAATTAAAAAAATGACAATATTAATTTTGGATGGAATAATTACTTTCTATATTACAAAAATTTAAATTTTATTTAGATATCTTTAAAAATCAAAATAGTTTAGAGAATTTTTTCTAAATTAATAAATTTAAGTAAAATTCATAATCAAATATTTACCACATTTTATAGTTTAAAGGGTATTTACAACTAATTTATAGATGAAGGGAGGTATATGCATTTATCTCAATAGAAATAATTAATGCCTTAATGGTGTTAATTTTAAACATGTAAAATTACAAATGAGGTATTTGTCACAAAAGATAGTTCATGAGGTATTTATAACCGAGTGATAGTTAGAAGGAAGTATTTGCAACTAAGTGATAATTAGAGGGGGATATTTGTAACGACCCCCTAGTACAACATACACAATCCTCTATATGCATAGCGAAAGCATATGGATTTCTCTAAATAGTTATTCTCGATATGGGAACGTCAGAAGATCGCTACTGGTTGAGCGTAACCTAAATAGACATTCCGTTGTCCATTTGGATTCCGTTCAACCCTAATTCACCTGTAGCTATACTAATTATACATACATTCATCATAAATTACTCTAGAATGAAAACTAAAATCCATATATATATATCATATCATGCATTCATACAGATTCCAACTTAAATTCACAAGTTTACAGTGGTAAACCCTACCAGAAATCTGGCAGAGTTTCCTCTATATTTAGAGCATATCCCAAAATACAACAGTCATCCAATTTACAAATATACAGCCAGTCCAATAACCACATCAAAGCAGAAATTACAGAAAACCAATATACAACATCATTAGTAATAATATATACAATGCAATTCAAGCCTAAACTAAGTTGTTCTTCTGTTTATCACCAAAGCATCGCCCAGCTAACGTCTAGGTCCCTGTCCCTATTCTTGTTCATCTGAGTAAACAACCTAGTGAGATATAAAATCCCATCAGAATAATTTACAATTCAAAATATAGTTCGAAATCTGGTTGAAAACTCAGCGGTGCAAGCACCGAAAACAACTTCCCGAAATCATTTCAAAATCCGTGAAATACCTTATCTTTTAAATCAATTTATCACATGAAAATCACGGCAAATACTCAAAATCATAAAAATCCATTTCTTTGAAAATCAGTAATCGAAATTAGGTTAAATCCCATGCCCAGTGTATCTAAATCCATATAGGCCACAAGTCCTCTACGCCAAATCTAAATCGTCTAATTGCACGTCGTCTAGAGAGATTACATCTCTTATCGTTGGTTGTGATCCGTAACACCAATCACCCGAATCTCGCCTATATTGTGAGTGTGATCCGTAACACCAATCACTCACTCAAGGACTGGGTGAGAATCAACATCTAGGGCGTCCCCTAGCTTGTGCACATACGCCAATTCTCATCCTCATACAATCTATTCGAACTCACATGCACACGGTCGGCTATTTCTCAGGGTTCTAGGGTATTACGCCTAAATCACAACGTTTCCTTGTGTAGGCTATCCCCCCTTATACTCCTTAAACCTTTCTTAGGGTCGTCCTGATTTATCGCATGATCCCTAACGCAGTACAGGCTAAATCTGGTAAAAAAAATCTTATTTAAAAACTCCCTGTACTCGGGATACTTAATGGCCGTCCCATACCAGCTATCAAGTACCCTACCCTAAGTAAACCTATCCTAGTGGCATCTAAACTCGATAAAAAATTCTTCTACATGAAAATGGAATTTTCAGCACACAGGCATGCAATTTAGTCCATCGAAAGCAGCACGTAAATCCATGTAATTAAATCTAATCGTTCAGGTATTCACTAGGTTAAACCTAGAAATCGGGAAGCGTAAATCATCTTACCTGGTCTCCTGTTACTCCAATCAATTCAAAACTTCATGAAATCCCAAATTTCGAGCCAGATTAATTCCTTGGACATTTACACGAATATTTAAGCTCGTCACGTCATCCGTTTCATGATTCTAAGTTTGATTATCCTATTTCCTAGGTCAATTTATTTCTTATTTGCGTTCGATAGCTAATTCAATCAAAATTCATTAGTTTTAGGCAAGTCGGACCTTACCAGTGTTGTCGGATGGTGAAAATCTGTCTCGGGGTGGTCTCAGTATCTCCCAGTGTATATCCAGATTCTCCAGCGCGGAGGCACACGGCGAAGGGATGTGGTTGGCCTCAAAATTCACACCACGATGAAGCCCGCAAGATGAGGAGTCCGAATATGGTGGTGGCACGGCGGTTCACTGCCGTTTGGATGGCATTTTTCGGCCCCAAAGTTTTACGCACGGCAGACGAAAAAACCTTCGATTCGGGTGCATCGGACCTCTGTTTAACGTCGGCAAGCTGGTGGAGGAATCTGGTAGCTCAGGCTACACACTGTTGGTGGCAGTGACGTCCAACGGTGGCTGACAGTGGCTATCTCAGTTGGTGAAAATCTCACGCGATGAAGGAGAAAAATGGCATTTTTTGGAGGCTCTGGCGGCTGTTGGTGGCCGTGGGTGGTTGCTGGAGGTCGAGGGTGGTGAGGGGAGTCGATTGGTATGCTAGGTGGTGGCTCACAGTGGCTCAGGTGGCGGCGCATGGTGGAGGAGAAAAGAGAAAGAGGAGAGAGAAAATAAAGTGAGGAGAGAGAGAGAAATGCGACAAATGGCAGGGTTTCAAGAAATTTAAAGCTTTTGGGGGGCGATTTTGACTTTTCTTGGATCACCCGGGGAAACTTCAGGATATTGGCTTCCATCCAGACGTTGGCACGAGTTCCCATGCAATAATTTTGGCTTCTGTTTGTGGAATTGAATTACAAAACTTCGTTTGTCAGTTCCTGATCGCCGGATCGCGTTTATTTCCATTCGATTGTGTTTCTGACTTCGAACGACCTTCCGTTTCAAACTGTCATCCTCAAAAGTCATGCCAGGCTTCGCTTACATGGATTTATCGTAAAAATTAGGTTTTATCTTTTAAAAATAGTTTCGGTTATTACAATATTTGCCACAAGTGATAGTTCATGGGATATTTGTAATTGAGTGATAGTTTGAGATGAGTATTTGTCGCAAATGATAGTTCAAGAGGATATTTGCAACTGAGTGATATTTGGAAGGTGGTATATGTATTTTTCTCTAAAAGAAAAATGACTTCGTGAATATTTGTCCCACATTAATTGACCTTTTTCTCTCATTATCTTTCACTCCCCTTGACTTTGCAAAGTGGTTCTTGCCATTAGTGAAATTGATTTTAGATCCTTTGCATTTATTCTTTATAATAGTTTTCTGTAGTATAAAAAAGAGATAAGAAAAATAATAATAATAAGAGATCCACACTGATCGAAACTCATCCTAAATGAATTAAAGATTAAAATTTTTCCTTCCTATCTCTTTTATTGTAGATAAATGCATAATTTTCTATTGTCGAGAAGCTAAACCCCAAAATATTATAGTTTTGTGGTAATATTGGTGACAAAAATAATTGCCATTTAAGCTAGTTATTTGGTGGATATTCAATACAATCAACACTAAATAGGGTGACATTGATACAATTTAGCAACCAAGAGGATACATGCTGGCAAACAACCATTGAAGATGTAGCTAAATAAGGTATTTTGATTAAAAAGATGGCCAAAAGCCACCAAAATGGACTAAAGGCTACATTACAAGCTGAAGAAATTGGGTAACATGGTAAAAGAAAAGGGCAGCTATACTGCATACTTTTCAACGTTTTCAAGAATTTAATGTGTAATCCTACATCCCTCCATCTCATATCTTCCACATTGTTTTTATTTTCACTGATTGAGTTACAATTGTAGAAGACATTAATGGCAACTCTAAATAATTCATCACAAAATATAATAATTTTTTTGATAACTCCAATAAACACTACAAAAAAAATAGTTTAGCCATAATTTTTTAGTGACAATTCAAAAAATCATCTCTAAAACAAGATATAGCAACGATTACAAAACTTTATTATGACCATCGGTGGTTCGAAAGAAAGGAAGACGCTATGCGATTGCGAGAGAAAGAGAGAGAGTGTCCCGAGAGAGAAAGGGAAAAATAAAGAAAGATAAGGAAATTTTGAATTTTTAAGGTATCCAAGGGCATTTTGGTCCTTTACCCATTTACTCCAAATAAATTTTGAATGCATTTGTTGATTTAAGAAAAAAAAATGGAATATCATAAGAGAGATTTGGAAATTTTTAGAGTATCATAAGCTCACCAAAATTATCTGTTAAGATTTAATGAGTAGATAAATAATTCTCCATTAGATAAGATTCTATTCCAAAAAATTCTCTCATTTAAGCTATGAGCTCAAAATAATTCACTTAATCACTTCTCAACAACATTTCAAGGTTTTCATTAAAATTTTTTCTAATTATTTAATTATTAATTGGAGTTATTACATTCTCTCCCCCTTAAAAAAATTTTGTCCCCAAAATTATTCATACCTGTAAATAGTTTGGGGTAGCTTTGTCTCATGTCGTCTTCTTTCTCCTAAGTCATCTCATGTGTTGACACATTCTACCAAAGTACCTTAACCAAAGGGATTACTTTATTTCGGAATTGCTTAGTCTTGAAATCTAGGATCTTAACAGAGTAGACTTGTAAGTTAAATTTTCCTTTAATACTATGGGTTGATTCCTTAATACATGAGTGGGATCTAGAACATATTTTCTTAGTTGAGAAATGTGGAAGGCATCATGCAAATTTGAAAGGTAAAGAGGTAAGGCAATCTGGTAAGCGACTGGACCGACTCTTTTTAAGATTTAGAATGGTCCTAAAAATTATGGACTCAATTTTCTTGACTTAATTAGTCTACCAATACCCGTGGTAGGTGACACTCTAAAAAATACATGATCTTTCTCATTGAATCCCAAGAGCCTCCTCCTTCTATTTGCATAATTCTCCTATCTTTTTTGGGCAACTCTCATTTTCTCTCTAATCATTTTTATTTGATTAATAGTTTCTTACACTATTTTTGGCCCTAATAGGGTACTCTCCCTCATCTCTACCCAACTCAAGGGTGACTTGCATTCCCTGCCATACAAGGTAGCATATGGTGTCATACCTATAGTAGAGTGGTAACTGTTATTATATGCAAAATTTATTAAAGGTAGGTACCTGTCCCAACTTCCCTTCTGTTCTAGCATACATGCTCTCAATGTATCTTTTAGTGTTTGTATTGTTCTCTCAGTCTGAGGATGATAAGTGGTGCTATAGTTGGGTTCCTTGTGTTCTTTACAAGGATTTCCAAAATCTAGATGTGAATCTGGGTTTTTTTTTTCCAGATATTATGCTAGATGGTACTCCATGTAATCTCACAATCTCTTTAAGGTACATTTGGGCTACCTGTTCTAAGGAATAGTTGATCTTAATAGGCAAGAAATGAGCAGACTTGGTCAATCTATCCACTGTCACCCATATGGAATCATAACCGACTGGGGTTTTAGATAGTCATACTACAAAGTCCATGGTTATTTGATCCCATTTTTTTTTTTTTTTTGGTATTTCTAGTGGTCATAATAACCCAATGGGTTTTTGATGCCCTATCTTTACTTGTTGACAAGTAAGACAGTCATTTACATAATTTGTGATATCCTTCTTCATACCTTACCACCAAAAGTTCCTTTTTAATTCTTGATACATCTTAAAGATACTTGGGTGAATAGTATAATGGCTACGATGTGCTCTGCTAGCAATTTTTCCCTTAACCTAAGGTGATTTGGGATTACTATTTGGTTTCTAAAAATCAATACTCTATCAATAGCTAACCTAAAATCTGGTTAATTTGTATAGATTTTTAGAGACTTATCCTCTTGTTGGGCTTCTTTAATTTGTCCCTTCAATTCAGAACTTATCAGAAAATCACTCATTGCTAACTTATTTTGGAGTGAAATTATATTGAGACTAAGATCCCTAAAGTCCTCAAGTAATTTTATTTCATCTACCATGAGGTGAGCTACTTGCAAGGATTTTCTACTTAATGCATCTGCTACAACATTAGCCTTTCCCACTTGATACTTCAACTCAAAATGAAAATCTTTTAGATATTCTACCTACCTTCTCTGCCTCATATTCAATGCCTATTAATCAAACAAGTATTTAAGACTCTTGTGATCACTATAAACCTCAAATTTAGCCCCATATAAATAATGTTTCCAGATTTTCAGAGCAAAAACTACAGCAGCTAATTCTAAATCATGGGTGGGGTAATTCTCTTTCGCAGGTTTAAGCTGTCTAGATGCATAAGCAACCATTTTCCTTGCTTGCATTAGTACACACCCTAAACCCTTCTTTGATGTGTCTATGTACACCTCAAAAGGTTCTTTTTGGTTTGGGATTGTTAAAACTGGGGAGGTGGTTAACTTCTCCGTTAAAGTTTGAAAACTATGCTCACATTGTTCATTCCATTTAAATTCAACACCCTTTCTAGTCAAACTGGTTAATGGCAAGGTTATATGAGAGAATCCTTGTATAAATTTATGATAATAACTTGCTAAACCCAAAAAACTTCTAATTTTTGTAACTGTTCTTGGCTTATTCCAACTCAGTAAAGCCTCAATCTTCTTAAGATCTATAGAAATCCCTTCTCTATTCACCACATGATCTAAAAATTTGATCTACTATAACTAAAATTCACACTTTTCTAACTTAGCATACAATTATTTCTCCTTTAATATCCGTAACACCATTCTAAGATGTTGTCCATGCACCTCTTGAGTCTTAGTCCAAATGGAATAATTAAGAATTCATAATGGTCATATCTAGTGCTGACCCTAATTTGGTGGTATCCTGACCTCAAATTGGTCTTGGAGAATATAGTGGCCCCTTGTAATTGATAAAGCAAGTTATCTATTTTAGGTAGGGGATACTTATTCTTAATAGTTACCTTGTTCAACTTTCGGTAATTTATACACAACCTCATGCTCCCATCTTTCTTTTTCATAAACAAGAAAGGGGCTCCCTAAGGTGATACACTAGGTCTAAAAATTCTCTTGGCCACTAAATCCTCTATCTGTATTTTCAACTCTTTTAACTCTAATGAAGCCATCCTATAAGGGGTCATGGATATAGGGCCTGTACCTAGAACCAGGTCTATGGAAAATGCAATCTCTTTCGGTGAGGGTAATTTGACTATTTCTAAAGGAAATACCTCTGAAAAATCTCTTACAATAGGGATTAAACTAAGCTTATGCTAGATTTCTATTTGGGAAAATCTGAGAAAGACATTATCTATTTCACACACCATATCACAACCATCCATAGGTAAGGTATCCAAATAAGTTATTATCTTTTCAAAAAAATGTAAAAGAACTCGATTTCTAGATAATCAATCCATTCCTAAAATGACGTCGATTCCAGTCAAAGGTAAACACAAGATCTACAATAAACAAGTGGTTATCAATAGTAACAAGGCAATTATGACAATTTTGGCTAGAAATTTTAGATTTTCCCAAAAGTGTAAAAACATGCAAGTCATATGGCAAGGGTTGAAAAGGTAATTCCAATTTATCGACACATATATCAGATATAAAAGAGTGCGTTGCACCCAAATTAAATAATATTATCAAAGGAAAATTATATATCTTACCCTTCCCTTACATAAGTCTTGGTGATTTCTCAACATTAGTTCCGTTCAGAGTAAAGACTCTTCCTAGGGCTTGCTGTCTCGATCCACTGGAATTTTGTTAATTCCCACAAAATGGACAATTCTTTACAATACACCTTGTCTTTCAACAAGGTTGATTCCCATGATTATTGCCACACTTGGGATAGTTACTAATCTCAAGATGTCGGTTCCCACTGAAAGATCCTTGAGGTGCCTTAAAATTCTTTCCCTTAGCATTCAAATTCTTTACAAGTTGCTTCTGGCTAGCAATAAATTTCTGATTCATCTATTACTTCTCCTCCAGAATCTTGCTTAAAATTTGTCATTTGTTCACTAATATAGCAAAGTCTTGAATTTGCATCAGGGTCATCTGTGTGCTCATCTGCCAATCTAATCTTGCTTCCAGTTGGCTCGATTTCCAAGCTTCATCTAGATGCAACCTCATATAAGTAGAATACCTCATATAAGTAGAATACCTGCCCCTTTGCTTAAGTTACAGAAACTCGGTCTCCTTGGTTACCTCACATTTTCAGAGAAATAATTCTCCAAGAAAATCTTCTTAAAGGATTCGTAAGTTAGTGGAATACCTCTACTCTCCATCAGTTGTTTTGCTCCACTCCACCAGTTTTCTGCCTCATCCTTCAGCATATAAATTACATAGGTAACTTTCTGCTTATTGGTACTATGCAGCAACTAGAATATCTTCTCTGTCTCTTTTAACCATCCTTCTACCACCATTGGCTCATAGGTACCCTTGAATTCTGGTGGTCCTGCTTTCTGAAATTCTAGCTAGGCTCAATATAAATGATTAGTATTTCTGTCATTTGCCTCATGTGGGTTCTCTTGATTCTGCCTCTCCTGATTTTCCCTTATTATATTGGCGCTAGTGGTAGCTTGATCCCTTACTGCTTCCGCCGTCACTTTGAATGAATCTATCATATCTCTCATTTCCTCATCCCTTTCACCCCTCCCTTTTGGCCTTCCTCTTGGTCTCCCAATAGTGTTTCTTTTAGCATCTACTATAGAATATGTAGACAAATAAGGTAAAGGATGTAACAACGGGAAAGATTCAAAAGAGTTTTTAAAGGATTTTAAAAGATAAAACTTGATTTTAACCCTAATCCCAATCAAACGAAGACTGACACGTATTTCGAGGATAATGACTGGACACAGAAGGTCGTGCATCACTTTCATTGACGGAGGCCAAGACTTTTGCATGGAAATGCGTGCCAACGTCTGGAAGGATGTCGACACCCTAAAACATCCTCGGGTGGCTTGGGAAAAGTCAAAATTGCCCCTGGAGGCTTTAAATTACGCAAACTCCCGCCATTTCTCCCATTTCACTCTCTCTCCTCACCACACTCTCTCTCTCTTCTCTCTTTTCTCTCTCCACCTTCCTCCACCGTGAACAACCGCCACAGCCACCGTGGGCCGCCACCAAGGGTACCAACCGACAAATTTCATCGCCTTACAACCACCAGCAACCAACCACGGCCACCAATGGCCGCCGGAGCCGCCGGAAAAATGCCATTTTTCCCCTCCATCGCGCAAAATTTCCCCAGCCTGAATCACCGCCGTCTGACGCCGTTGACCGTCACTGCCCCCACCACCGTGTAGCCCAGTGCCCGGTGCCTCCGATGGCTTCGGCGCCGTCGAAAGGAGGTCGGACGTGCCCGGATCGAGGCAAAATGTCGTCCACCGTGCGAGAAGTTTCGTGGCCGGAAAACACCGTCCAAACGGCCGTGAACCGCCGTGCCACCATCGTATTCAGACTCCTGGGCTTGCGGGCTTCACCGTGGTGTGATTTTCGAGGCAAACCGCACCTCCTCGCCGTCTTGTGCCGTGCATTTGCCGTGTCTTGGCCGTCTGGAGCTTATGGACGTGCATCCCGAGAAACTGAGACCACCGGGACGTAGAATTCCATCATCCGAGCACAGTGGTAAGGTCTGATTTGGTATATGACTGAAATGGCTGTCGAACGTAAATGGACAATAAATTGACCTAGGTTTTAGCGTAACTGGATTTAGGATCGAAAATTGGATGACGTGACGAATCTAAATATTTAAATTCATGTCCAGGGAATTAATTGGACTCAGAAACTGAGATTTCACGGAGTCCTGACTTGATTTGGAGCGACCGGAGACCAGGTAGGATAATTTACACTTCCCGAACCCTAGAATTGATTTAGTGAATACCTGACTGATTTAGAAGACTTGTATGGATTTGCGTGCTGCTTTCGATGGGATAAAATTGCATGCCTGTGTGCTGAAAACCCTAATTGCATGTTAGACACCTTGTTTATCGAGTTTAGATGCCTTTAGGGTGGATTTACTTAGGGTTGGGTACTTGATAGCCGGTATGGGACGGCCGTTAAGTATTCCTCGTACAGGAAGCTTTTAAACGAAACTATTTTTATCAGATTTAGCCTGTACTGAGTTAGGGATTACGCGTTAAACCAGGACGACCCTAAGAAAGGTTTAGGGAGTATAAGGGTGGATAACCTACACGGGGAAACGTTGTGATTTAGGCGTGATACCCTAGAACCCTGAGGAATAGCCGACCGAGTGCATGTGAGTTCAAATAGACTGTATGAGGATGAGAATTGGCGTATGTGCACATGCTAGGGGACGCCCTAGATGTTGATTCTCACCTGGTCCTTGAGTGAGTGATTGGTGTTACGGATCACACTCACAATATAGGCTTGATTCGGGTGATTGGTGTTACGGATCACACCCAACGATAAGAGAGGTATTCTCTCTAGACTACGTGCAATTAGAAGATGATTTAGATGCGGTTACAGTGGATTTGTAGCCAACGTGGATTGAGATACACAGGGCATAAGATTTCACTTGATTTTGATAATTGATTTTTAAAGAAATGGATTTTATGATTGTGATATATTGCCGCAATTTCCATGTATTTAAACGATTTTAAAGATAAGGTATTCCACTGTTTTCGAACTGATTTCGGGAAGACGATTTCAGTGTTCACACCGCTGAGTAGTCAACTGGTTTTCGAATGATAATTGATTTGTAAATTATTCTACTGGGATTCATATCTCATTAGGTTGTTTACTCAGATGAGCGAGGGACGAGGCGGAGCCAGGCGATATTGAAGCTGACTTGAGGATAGACGGAGAATGATTAGCTTAGGCTTGAATTATTTGTATATATACTTTGATGACGCTGTTATTTATCAGATTCTGTTTCTTATAAATTATGTATGGACTTGACTGAATGTATATATAACGTTTTAGATAGTATGTATGGATTTTAGTGATGGATTGACGTTGCTGTGTATGGATTTATATTAGTATGTTTATCTTTGTTGTTGGGTGGTGTTGAGTTTTAAACAGGTGATTCTGTATTTGGGATATGATCAAATTACAGAGGAAACTCTGCCGGATTTTTGGTAGAATTTACTGCCGTAAACTTATGGATTTGAATTGAAAAATGTATGAATTTATGACGTGAAAGGTATATGAGTTTTAGATTTCATCCCAGAGTTATTATTGATGATGTACGTATGTATATTTAGTTAGCTGCGTGTGAATCAGGGTTGAACGGAATCTGAATGGATAACAGAGAATCTATTTGGGTTACGCTCAACCAGTAGCGATCCCCTGACGTTCCCACATAGGGAATAAACATTCAGAATACCCCATATGCTTCCGCTAATCAGATAAGTATCGCGTAGGATGTATTAGGGGGTCGTTAGAATTATGGTATCAGAGCCTGATTTGTCAGATCTTTTGGTTTAGTGGACTTAGGACTTTAAATTTTTGGGCTTGCAGCTTTAGGGTTTTGATTGATTTGACTCTGGAATGATAGAACCTGATTTGAATTGATAATGAACGGAATGAGTTTGATGTACTTCTGTTAACTATTGCTGTGTGACTGATCTATTTGTTTCTGTATCAGATAAACATGGCAGAATCTAGCAGGGACGCCACACGTAGGCCTAGGGGAAGGCCAAGGCACAGAAGCCAAGGTGCGTCAGGTAGTGGTAGCATGGAGACTGAGGTTGACATGCGGGAGATGATGGAATCTATCATATTAATGGCCGATGCAATGAGAGACCAGGCCACTACCAGTGCCAACGCAATGAGACAGCAGCAGGATGATAGACAGACGAGAAACGATGGAGCCACCCAACAGGTGAATCCACTATATCAGGGATGGATTGAATTCCAGAGAGCAGGTCCATCTCCGCTATTGTGTGCCTCCGATCCAGCTGCTGTGGAAGCTTGGATAAAAGGAATTGAAAAGATTTTCAAGTTGTTGCAGTGCGACGATGAATAGAAGGTCACATATGCAACATATATGCTGAAGGGCGAAGCTGAACTTTGGTGGACAGATGCCCAGCAATTGATGGAGAGCCGAGGCATTCCATTGACTTGGGAATCTTTCAAGAGAGTCTTCATGGATCAGTATATCCCTGAGAGCGTGAAACAAGCAAAGGAAGCACAGTTCCTGAAGCTCACCTAGGGAGGCAGGCCGTTTGACGAGTATCTGAAACAGTTTGAGGAATTATCAAGGTACTCTACTTACCTGCGAATGCATTACGATGAGGCTTGGAAAGCGAAACAACTAGAAGAAGGCCTCGATCTACCTATGAAGACTCAGTTGGCTACCCTGGAGATTCGAGACTTTGCCACACTGGTGAATAAGTGCAGAATTCTGAGCAAGAATTTAGAATAGAAACAAGCTCAGAATATGACACAGCGTACAAGGAACCGGCCTAGACAAGCGCCCTGAAATCTGAATGTAAGAAGCGGTATGTTTAAACTGCAACCAGGGGCTTCTAGTAGCAGTGGGAGGCGACCTGATAATACTCTTTGTCAGAAGTGTGGTACCAGACATCCAAATCAACCTGGCGGCATCGGACTCCCCTCGGTGTTATAGATGTGGAGGCACAGGACACATGGCCAGATACTGCCCTTCCACGGGGAATCAGCCGACATCTGGTAGCCGAAGACCACAAGCTCTAGGGAGATTTTTTACTATGAATGCTGCCAACGTCGACAGGTCCTCAGGCTTGATGCAGGGTAGAGGTAAAATTTATAATTTTTCTTTGATAGTATTGTTTGATTCGGGTGCTACGCACTCCTTTATTGCTGATGCATGCGTAGAAAGAATGAGATTACCTGTTCAAACCCTGCCATGTGACCTATACATATCCACACCTTTGGGAGAAGCCACTATGTCCCCACGAATATGCCTAAACTGCCTTTTAACTATTGAAGATACTTTATTTCTTGTGGACTTAGTGTGTATACCATTGTCAAGGATCGACGTTATTTTGGGAATGGATTGGTTGACTAGGAATCGGGTCTTGTTGAATTGTTCCGAAGGGACAATTACTTATCTGGATAACGTGCACTGCAGGAATGACAGAGCTTGTGAGATAGGTGATATGTCCCTCAATCTTTCTGAGGTAGAGTTGCAGGACAGACTAAATCAAATCCCAATCGTTAATGACTTTCCGGAGGTATTTCCTTTGGAAATTTGTAAACTACCACCACCTAAGGAGATAGAATTCACCATTGACCTAATTCCGGGAGCGGGTCCAATAGCTATGACCCCGTATCGTATGGCCCCCGCAGAATTGAGAGAATTAAAAGTCCAAATCGAAGACATGTTGGAGAAGGGGTTTGTTAGGCCAAGTGTATCACCATGGGGAGCTCTGGTCTTATTCGTAAAGAAGAAAGACGGGAGTTTAAGACTGTGTATTGATTACCGGCAATTGAATAAGGTGACCATTAAGAACAAATACCTATTGCCACGTATTGACGATTTATTTGATCAGTTGCAAGGCGCGACTGTATTTTTTAAGATAGATTTAAGGTCAGGATACCACCAGATTAGGGTTAGAGAGGAGAATATTCCTAAGACAGCATTCAGGACAAGATACGGCCATTACGAGTTTTTAGTGATGCCGTTTGGATTGATGAATGCACTCGCTGTCTTTATAGATTATATGAACAGAATTTTCAGACCCTATTTAGATCAATTTGTTGTGGTATTCATTGACGATATCTTAGTATATTACAAGACTCACGAAGAGCATGCCCAACATCTTAACACGGTGTTACAGATACTAGAAGAGAAACAATTGTATGCAAAGCTGGAGAAATGTGAGTTTTGGTTAGAAGAAGTGAAATTTTTAGGACATGTGGTAAATGGGAAAGGGATAGCGGTTGACCCAAAGAAAATTGAAGCATTATTAGATTGGGATCGACCTAGAACGGTCACCGAGATTAGGAGTTTCTTGGGTTTGGCCGGCTATTATCGGAAATTCATTCAAGTATTTTCGCAAATAGTTGTGCCATTAACCCGATTGACTCGGAAAGGGGTAGACTTTGAATGGAGCGAACAGTGTGAAACTAGTTTTCAGATTCTGAAAGAGAAATTGACCACCGCTCCTGTACTAATTATTCCGAAACCCCTAGAACCCTTTCTCAGATACACAGATGCATCTTTGAGAGGCCTAGGTTGTGTTTTGATGCAGGATGGGAAAGTTGTGGCTTATGCATCGCGACAATTGAAACCTGCAGAGGAGAACTATCCCACCCATGACTTAGAATTAGCTGCCGTTGTGTTTTCCCTAAAGATTTGGAGACATTACCTATATGGCGCAGTATTCGAGGTATATAGTGATCATAAGAGCCTTAGGTATCTGTTTGATCAGAAGGAATTAAACATAAGGCAGCGTAGGTGGGTAGAATACTTGAAAGACTTTGATTTTGAGTTGAAATATCATGCAGGGAAAGCAAATGTTGTGGCCGATGTGTAACAGTCCAGCCACCCATTTGTAGATATTGTCCGCTTTGGTGGTTATCGAGCCACCTCATGGTTTTGTTCTTCCCCTTGTCGAGGGGGAAAACGCGTCCACAAGGGAGAGGTATCCACACCCTTATAAGGCATGCTTCGTTCCCCTCTCCAATCGATGTGGGACATCACAATCCACCCCCCTTAGGGAGCCCAGCGTCCTCGCTGGCACACCGATCTGGGCTCCGGCTCTGATACCATAATTGTAACGACCCCCTAATACATCATACGCGATGCTCATCTGATTAGCGGAAGCATATGTGGTATTCTGAATGTTTATTCCCTATGTGGGAACGTCAGGGGATCGCTACTGGTTGAGCGTAACCCAAATAGATTCTCCGTTATCCATTCAGATTCCGTTCAACCCTGATTCACACGCAGCTAACTAAATACACATACATATATCATCAATAATAACTCTGGAATGAAATCTAAAACTGATATACATGTCTCATTATACATTCATACACATTTCAATTCAAATCCATAAGTTTACGGCTGTAAGTTCTACCGAAAATCCGGCAGAGTTTCCTCTGTAATTTGGTCATGTCCCAAGTACAGAATCACCTGTTTAAAACATAACAACCAGTCCAACAACAGCAGTAAACATACTAATATAAATCCATACACCGTAACATTAATTCATCGCTACAATCCATACATGCTGTCTGAAACGTCATATATACATTCAGCCTAGTCCATACATAAGTTACAAGAAACAGAATCTGATAATTGACAGTGTCATCAAAGTATATGCACAAACTATTCAAGCCTAAGCTAAATAATCCTCTGTCTATCCTCAAGTCAGCTATTGTGATGTCCCACATCGATTGGAGAGGGGAACGAAGCATGCCTTATAAGGGTGTGGATACCTCTCCCTTGTGGACGCGTTTTCCCCCTCGACAAGGGGAAGAACAAAACCATGAGGTGGCTCGATAACCACCAAAGCGGATAATATCTACAAGTGGGTGGCTGGACTGTTACAATTATGGTATCAGAGCCCTGTTTGTCGGATCTTCTGGTTTAGTGGACTTAGGACTTTAAATCTTTGGGCTTGCAGCTTTAGGATTTTGATTGATTTGACTCTGGCATGATAGGACCTGATTTGAATTGATAATAAACGGAATGAGTTTGATGTACTACATTAATTATTCTTGTGTGGTGATCCGCTTGTTTCAGATCGGATAAACATGGCGAATCTAGCGAGGACGCCACACGTAGGCCTAGGGAAGGCCAAGGCACGAAGCGAGTCGTCGTCGGTAGTGGTAGCATGGAGACGGAGGTTGACATGCGTGAGATGATGGAATCTATCAGATTAATGGCCGATGCCATGAGAGACCAGGCCACTACCAGTGCCAATGCAATGAGACAAAGAAGCAGACGATAGACGGGCGAGAAACGACAGAGCCACCCAACAGGTGAATCCACTATATCGTGGATGGATTGAATTCCAGAGAGCGAGTCCATCTCCGCTCACAGTGCCTCCGATCCACTTTGTGGAAGCTTGGATAAAAGGAATTGAAAAAGATTTTCGAGGTTGTTACAAAGGCGACGATGAACGAAAGTCACATATGCAACATATATCTTTGAAGGACGAAGTCAACTTTGGTGGACAGATGCCCAAAGAATTGATGGAGAGCCGAGGCATTCCATTGACTTGGGAATCTTTCAAGAGAGTCTTCCTGGATCAAGATATCCTCGAGAGTGTAAAACAGGCAAAGGAAGCACGTTCTGAAGCTCACTCGAGGAGGCAGCCGCTTGACGAGTATCTCAAAGCTTGAGTTTGAGGAATTATCAAGGTACTCTACTTACTCGCGAATGCATTACGATGAGGCTTGGAAAGCGAAACAACTAGAAGAAGGCCTCGATCTACCTATGAAGACTCGGTTGGCTACCCCGAGATTCGAGACTTTGCCACACCGTGAATAAGTGCACTCGAGCAAGAATTTAGAACGTAAACAGGCTCGAGAATATGACACAGCGTCAGAGGAACCGCCCGCATAAGTGCCCGTAAATCTGAATGTAAGAAGCGGTATGTTTAAACCGCAACCAGGGCTTCTAGTAGCGATGGGAGGTGACACGATAATACTCTTTGTCAGAAGTGTGGTACCAGACATCCAAATCAACCCTGCTGGCATCAGACTCCCCTCCAGTGTTATAGATGTGGAGGCACAGGACACATGGCCAGATACTGCCCTTCCACAGGGAATCAGCCGACATCCGTAGCGAAGACCACAAGCTCCAGGAGAGTTTTTACCATGAATGCCGCCAACGCCGACGTGTCCTCGTGCTTGATGCAGGTAGAGGTAAAATTTATAATTTTTCTTTGATAGTATTGTTTGATTCGGGTGCTACGCACTCCTTTATTGCTGATGCATGCGTAGAACGAATGAGATTACCTGTTCAAACCTTGCCCTGTGACCTATATATATCCACACCCTTGGGAGAAGCCACTATGTCCCCACGAATATGCCTAAATTGCCCTTTAACCATTGAAGATACCTTGTTTCTTATGGACTTAGTGTGTATACCATTGTCAGGGATCGACGTTATTTTGGGAATGGATTGGTTGACTAGGAATCGGGTCTTGTTGAATTGTTCCGAAGGGACAATTACTTATCTAGATAACGTGCCTGTGCGTGGTAATGACAGAGCTTGTGAGATAGGTGATATGTCCCTCAATCTCTCTGAGGTAGAATTGCAGGATAGATTAAGTCAAATCTCGATTGTTAGTAATTTTCCGGAGGTATTTCCTTTGGAAATCGATGCTGCCACCACCTAGGGAGATAGAATTCACCGTTGACCTAATTCCGGGAGCAGGTCCAATAGCTATGACCCCGTATCGTATGGCCCCATGCAGATTGAGAGAATTAAAAGTCCAAATCGAAGACATGTTGGAGAAGGGGTTCGTTAGGCCAAGTGTATCACCATGGGGAGCTCCGGTCTTATTCGTAAAGAAGAAAGACGGGAGTTTAAGACTGTGTATTGATTACCGACAATTGAATAAGGTGACCATTAAGAACAAATACCCATTGCCACGTATTGACGATTTGTTTGATCAGTTGCAAGGCGCGATTGTATTTTCTAAGATAGATTTAAGGTCAGGATACCACTAGATTAGGGTTAGAGAGGAGGATATTCCCAAGACAGCATTCAGGACAAGATACGGCCATTACGAGTTTTGAGTGATGCCGTATGGATTGACGAATGCACCCGCTGTCTTTATGGATTATATGAACAGAATTTTCAGGCCCTATTTAGATCAATTTGTTGTGGTATTCATTGACGATATCTTAGTATATTCCAATACTCACGAAGAGCATGCCCAGCATCTTAACACGGTGTTACAGATACTGGAAGAGAAACAACTGTATGCAAAGCTGGAGAAATGTGAGTTTTGGTTAGAAGAAGTGAAATTTTTAGGACATGTGGTAAATGGGAAAGGGATAGCGGTCGACCCAAAGAAAATTGAAGCAGTATTAGATTGGGATCGACCTAGAACGGTCACCGAGATTAGGAGTTTCTTGGGTTTGGCTGGCTATTATCGAAAATTTATTCAAGGATTTTCGCAAATAGCTGTGCCATTAACCCGATTAACTCGGAAAGGGGTAGACTTTGAATGGAGCGACGATTGTGAGACTAGTTTTCAGATTCGAAGAGAAATTGACCACCGCTTCAGACTAATTATTCAAACCCCTAGAACCCTTTATCAGATATACAGATGCATCTTTGAGAGGCCTAGGTTGTGTTTTGATGCAGGATGGGAAAGTTGTGGCTTATGCATCGCGACAATTGAAACCTGCAGAGGAGAACTATCCCACCCATGACTTAGAATTAGCTGCTGTCGTGTTTGCCCTAAAGATTTGGAGACATTACCCAGTATGGCGCGGTATTCGAGGTATATAGTGATCATATGAGCCTTAGGTATTTGTTTGATCAGAAGGAATTAAATATGAGGCAGCGTAGGTGGGTAGAATACTTGAAAGACTTTGATTTTGAATTGAAATATCATGCAGGGAAAGCAAATGTTGTGGCCGATGCATTAAGCCGAAAGTCACTACAACTAGCCAGTTTAATGATTAGTGAGATGAGATTACTTAAGGATTTTGGGAACCTTAGCCTCAACGTAATCTCATTTCATAAAGATTAGTGATGAGTGACTTTTTGATAGCTGCGAATCGAGAGAATTAATTAAACAAGCCCAACTTGAGGATGAATCCTTGGAGGTATATGCAGACCAACCCGACTTTGGATTAGCACCTGATGGAGTTTTAATGTTTAAAAAGAGAATAGTAATCCCAAACCATCAAGAATTAAAGGAAAAAGTGTTAGCAGAAGCTCACAGAAGCCATTACACTATCCACCCCGGTATTTCCAAGATGTATCAGGATTTAAAGAGAAATTTTTGGTGGCCTGGTATGCGGAAAGATATCACGGATTACGTGAATGCCTGTTTGATTTGTCAATAGGTTAAGATAGAGCATCAGAAACTCGCAGGGCTACTTAAGCCATTGGAGATACCAGAGAGGAAATGGGATCAAATCACTATGGATTTCGTGGTTGGATTACCTAGAGCACCAGCAGGATTTGATGCCATTTGGGTGATAGTGGATAGGTTGACCAAGTCTGCACACTTTTTGCCTGTTAAAGTGCGTTACTCCATGGAGAAATTAGCCGAAGTATACCTTAGGGAAATTGTAAGACTACATGGAATACCGTCAGGTATAGTATCTGATCGAGACCCTAGGTTTACTTCGAGATTTTGGCAATCCCTACAGCAAGCCTTAGGAACCCAGCTTAAATTTAGCATGACTATCATCCTCGGTGACTGACGATTGAGAGGACTATTCAAACCCTAGAAGACATGTTGAGGGCGTGTGTGCTTGAACAGAAAGGAAGTTGGGATAAACACCTGCCGTTGATAGAGTTTGCATACAATAACAGTTATCACTCTACCATCGACATGGCACCGTATGAGGCTCTGTATGGGAGGAGTTGTAAGTCACCTTTAAGTTGGGTAGAGATGGGGGAAAGTGCATTGTTGGGACCCGAGATGGTGCAAGAAACCACTGATCAAATTAAAATGATCAGGGAAAAGATGAGAGCTGCCCAACAGCGAGGCAAGAATCTTATGCCAACAAGAGAAGAAGGCCTTTGGAATTTAACGAGGGAGATCACGTATTTACGAGAGTGTCAGCACCACGGGTATTGGTAGACAGATAAGGACTAAGAAACTAAGTCCTAGATTCCTAGGACCATTCCAAATTTTACAAAGAGTCGGTCCCGTTGCCTACCAAATTGCTTTACCTCCCCATTTGTCCAACTTACATGATGTTTTCCATGTCTCCCAACTTCGTAAATATGTCCCAGATCCTGCGCATGTATTAGAGAATCAACCGATAATATTAAAGGAAAATTTGACTTATGAATCTACTCCTGTTCAAATCCTTGACTATAAGACTAAACAGCTTCGAAGTAAAATGATCCCTTTAGTTAAGGTACTTTGGCAGGATGTCGCATCGCAGGAAATGACGTGGGAGAAAGAAGATGAAATGAGACAAAGATATCCAGAATCAAGTTCTGGTATGAATTTTGGGGACAAAATTTCTTTTAAGGGGGGGAGAATGTAACAACGGGAAAGATTCGAAAGAATTTTTAAAGAATTTTAAAAGATAAAACTTGATTTTAACCCTAATCCCAATCAAACGAAGCCTGGCACGTATTTCAAGGATAGTGACTTGACACGGTATAGGTCGCTCGGCCGTAAACTCGATCAAACAGAAAGAAATGTAATCCGGCGATCAAAAACTGACGGAAGGAGTTTCGTGCGTCACTTTCGTTGACGGAGGCCAAGACTTTTGCATGGAAATGCGTGCCAATGTCTGGAAGGATGCCGACACCCTCAAAGATCCCCGGGTGGCCTGGGAAAAGTCGGGATCGCCCCTGGAGGCTTTAAATTACGCGAAAGCCCGCCATTTCTCCCATTTCACTCTCTCTCCTCACCACACTCTCTCTCTTCTCTCTTTTCTCTCTCCACATTCCTCCACCGTGAACGGCCACCACAGCCACCGTGGGCCGCCACCAAGGGTACCAATCGACAGCCCTCACTGCCCACAACCACCAGCAACCAACCACCGCCACCAACGGCCGCCGGAGACGCCGAAAAAACGCTGTTTTTCCCCTCCATCGCGTGAAATTTCCCCAGCCCGATGTGCCGCCGTCCGACGCCGTTGACCGTCACCGCCCCCACCACCGTGTAGCCCGAGCCGCCACCGCTTCCGAGTTTCTGGCCGCCGAAGGAGGCCGGACGCGCTCGGATCGAGGCAAAACACCGTCCGCCGTGCGAGACTCTTCGTGGCCGGAAAACACCGTCCAAACGGCCGTGAACCGCCGTGCCACCACCGTATTCGGACTCCTGAGCTTACGGACTTCACCGTGGTGTGATTTTCGAGACAAACCGCACCTCACCGTCGTGCGCCACCGTCTGGCCGTGGCGCCAGTGTGCCACCGTCTTGGAGTTCCCTGGACGTGCATCCCGAGAAACTGAGATCACCGGGACGTAGAATTCGATAATCCGAGCACAATGGTAAGGTCCGTTTTCCCAAAAACTGATGTTATATGATTGAAATGGCTGCCGAACGTAATTAGGCAATTAATTAACCTAGGTAACTGTGTAACCGAGTTTAGGATTGAAAATTGGATGACGTGACGAATCTAAATATTCAATTTCATGTCCAGGGAATTAATTGGGCTCAGAAACCGAGATTTCACAGAGTCCTGATTTGAATTGAAGCGACCGAAGACCAGGTAGGATAATTTACACTTCCCGAACCCTAGAATTGATTTAGTGAATACCTAACTGATTTAGACGACTTGTATGGATTTGCGTGCTGCTTTCGATGGGATAAAATTGCATGCCTGTGTGCTGAAAACCCTAATTGCATGTTAGACACCTTGTTTATCGAGTTTAGATGCCTTTAGGACGGATTTACTTAGGGTTGGGTACTTGATAGCCGGTATGGGACGGCCGTTAAGTATTCCTCGTACAGGAAGTTTTTAAACGAAACTATTTTTATCAAATTTAGCCTGTACCAAGTTAGGGATTGCGAGTTAAACCAGGACGACCCTAAGAAAGGTTTAAGGAGTATAAGGGTGGATAACCTACACGGGGAAACGTTGTGATTTAGGCGTGATACCCTAGAACCCTGAGGAATAGCCGACCGAGTGCATGTGAGTTCGAATAGACTGTATGAGGATGAGAATTGGCGTATGTGCACATGCTAGGGGACGCCCTAGATGTTGATTCTCACCTGGTCCTTGAGTGAGTGATTGGTGTTACGGATCACACTCACAATATAGGCTTGATTCGGGTGATTGGTGTTACGGATCACACCAATGATAAAGAGAGGTATTCTCTCTAGACTACGTGCAATTAGAAGATGATTTAGATTCGGTTACGATGGATTTGTAACCAACGTGGATTGAGATACACAGGCATGGGATTTCATTTGATTTTTATGACTGATTTTAAAAGAAATGGATTTCCAGATTGTGATATATTGCCGCAATTTCCATGTGTTTATACGATTTTAAAGATAAGGTATTCTTTGTTTGAATCGATTTCGGAAGACGATTTCGGTGTTCACACCTGAGTATTCAACTGTTTTGAATGATATTTAAATTGTAAATTATTCTACCTGGGATTCATATCTCATTAGGTTGTGTACTCGGATGAACGAGGGACGAGGCGAGCCAGGCGATAGCCGAAGTGACTTGAGGATAGGCAGGATTATTTAGCTTAGGCTTGAATCGTTTGTGCATATACTTTGATGACCTTGTCAATTATCGATTCGCTTTCTTGTAACTTATGTATGGACTAGGCTGAATGTATATATGACGTTTCATACAGTATGTATGGATTGTAGCGATGAATTAATGTTACGGTGTATGGATTTATATTAGTATGTTTATCTTTGTTGTTGGGTGGTTGTTACGTTTTAAACAGTGATTACGCATTTGGGATATGACCAAATTACAGAGGAAACTCTGCCGGATTTTCGGTAGAACTTACAGCCGTAAACTTATGGATTTGAATTGAAATGTGTATGAATGTATAATGAGACATGTATATCAGTTTTAGATTTCATTCCAGAGTTATTATTGATGATATATGTATGTGTATTTAGTTAGCTGCGTGTGAATCAGGGTTGAACAGAAT
The DNA here is from genome assembly GCA_031216115.1 of Senna siamea. NCBI lineage: Eukaryota > Viridiplantae > Streptophyta > Magnoliopsida > Fabales > Fabaceae > Senna > Senna siamea. The sequence goes on along the minus strand of CM062355.1, from coordinate 16,020,515 downwards.
CTGAATGGATAACGGAGAATCTATTTGGGTTACGCTCAACCAGTAGCGATCCCCTGACGTTCCCACATAGGGAATAAACATTCAGAATACCACATATGCTTCCGCTAATCAGATGAGCATCGCATATGACGTATTAGGGGGTCGTTACACGATGCATTAAGCCGAAAGTCACTACAACTAGCTAGTTTAATGATTGGGGAGATGAGGTTACTTGAGGATTTTGGGAATCTTAGCCTCAATGTAATCTCGTTTCCGCAAAGGTTAGTAATGAGTGACTTTTTGATCACCTGCGAATTGAGAGAATTGATTAAACAAGCCCAACTTGAGGATGAATCCTTGGAGGTATATGAAGACCAACCCGACTTTGGATTAGCACCTGATGGAGTTTTGATGTTTAGAAAGAGAGTAGTGATCCCGAACCATCAGGAATTAAAGGAAAAAGTGTTAGCAGAAGCTCACAGAAGCCATTACACTATTCACCCCGGTATTTCCAAGATGTATCAGGATTTAAAGAGAAATTTTTGGTGGCCTGGTATGCGGAGAGATATCACGAATTACGTGAATGCCTGTTTAACTTGTCAACAGGTTAAGATAGAGCATCAGAAACCCGCAGGGCTACTTAAGCCATTAGAGATACCAGAAAGAAAATGGGATCAGATCACTATGGATTTCGTGGTTGGATTACCTAGAACACCAGCAGGATTTGATGCCATTTGGGTGATAGTGGATAGGTTGACCAAGTCTGCACACTTTTTGCCTGTTAAGGTACGTTACTCCATGGAGAAATTAGCCGAAGTATACCTTAGGGAAATTGTAAGATTACATGGAATACCGTCAGGTATAGTATCTGATCGAGACCCTAGGTTTACTTCGAGATTTTGGCAATCCCTACAGCAAGCTTTAGGAACCCAGCTTAAATTTAGCACGGCCTATCATCCTCAGACTGACGGGCAGTCTGAGAGGACTATTCAAACCCTAGAAGATATGTTGAGGGCTTGTGTGCTTGAACAAAAAGGAAGTTGGGATAAACACCTGCCGTTGATAGAGTTTGCATACAATAACAGTTACCACTCTACCATCGGCATGGCACCGTATGAGGCTCTGTATGGGAGGAGTTGTAAGTCACCTTTAAGTTGGGTAGAGATGGGGGAAAGTGCATTGTTGGGACCTGAAATGGTGCAAGAAACCACTGATCAAATTAAAATGATCAGGGAAAAGATGAGAGCTACCCAACAGGGACAAGAATCTTATGCCAACAAGAGAAGAAGGCCTTTGGAATTTAACGAGGGAGATCACGTATTTTTGAGAGTGTCCCCCACCACGGGTATTGGTAGACAGATAAGGACTAAGAAACTAAGTCCCAGATTCCTAGGACCATTCCAAATTTTACAAAGAGTCGGTCCCGTTGCCTACCAAATTGCTTTACCTCCCCATTTGTCCAACCTACATGATGTTTTCCACGTCTCCCAACTTCGTAAATATGTCCCAGATCCTGCGCATGTATTAGAGAATCAACCGATAATATTAAAGGAAAATTTGACTTACGAATCTACTCCTGTTCAAATCCTTAACTATAAGACTAAGCAGCTTCGAAGTAAAATAATCCCTCTAGTTAAGGTACTTTGGCAGGATGTAGCGTCGCAGGAGATGACGTGGGAGAAAGAAGAAGAGATGAGACAAAGATATCCAGAACTGTTTACAGGTATGAATTTTGGGGACCAAATTTCTTTTAAGGAGGGGAGAATGTAACAACGGGAAAGATTCAAAAGAGTTTTTAAAGGATTTTAAAAGATAAAACTTGATTTTAACCCTAATCCCAATCAAACGAAGACTGACATGTATTTCGAGGATAATGACTGGACACAGAAGGTCGTTTGAAGCCAGAAACACGATCAAACAGAAAGAAATGTAATCCGGCGATCAGAAACTGACGGAAGGGGTTTCGTGCGTCACTTTCGTTGACAGAGGCCAAGACTTTTGCATGGAAATGCGTGCCAACGTCTGAAAGGATTTTGACACCCTAAAACATCCTCGGGTGGCCTGGGAAAAGTCAGAATTGCCCCTGGAGGCTTTAAATTACGCAAACTCCCGCCATTTCTCCCATTTCACTCTCTCTCTCTCCTCTCTTTTCTCTCTCCACCTTCCTCCACCGTGAACGGCCGCCACAGCCACCGTGGGCTGCCACCAAGGGTACCAACCGACAGCCCTCACTGCCCACAACCACCAGCAACCAACCACGGCCACCAACGGCCACCGGAGCCGCCGAAAAAATGCCGTTTTTCCCCTCCATCGCGCGAAATTTCCCCAGCCCGAATTGCCGCCGTCCGACGCCGTTGACCGTCACCGCCCCCACCACTGTGTAGCCCAAGCTGCCAGCTGCCTCCAGTAGCTTGGCGCCGTCGAAAGGAGGCCAGACGCGCCCAGATCGAGGCAAAACGCAGTCCACCGGCGAGAAGTTTCGTGGCCGAAAAACACCATCCAAACAGCCGTGAACCGCCGTGCCACCACCGTATTCGGACTCCTGGGCTTGCGGGCTTCACCGTGGTGTGATTTTCGAGGCAAACCGCACCTCCTCGCCGTGCATCGCCGTGTGCCGCCGTGCCAGAGCTTCTAGACGTGCATCCCGAGAAACTGAGACCACCGGGACGTAGAATTCCATCATCCGAGCACAGTGGTAAGGTCCGATTTCCCAAAAACTAATGGTATATAACTGAAATGGCTGCCGAACGTAAATGGACAATAAATTGACCTAGGTTTTAGCGTAAATGGATTTAGGATCGAAAATTGGATGACGTGACGAATCTAAATATTTAAATTCATGTCCAAGGAATTAATTGGACTCAGAAACCGAGATTTCGCGGAGTCCTGACTTGATTTGGAGCGACCAGAGACCAGGTAGGATAATTTATACTTCCCAAACCCTAGAATTGATTTAGTGAATACCTGACTGATTTAGACGACTTGTATAGATTTACGTGCTGCTTTCGATGGGATAAAATTGCATGCCTGTGTGCTGAAAACCCTAATTGCATGTTAGACACCTTGTTTATCGAGTTTAGATGCCTTTAGGGCAGATTTACTTAGGGTTGGGTACTTGATAGCCGGTATGGGACGGCCGTTAAGTATTCCTCGTACAGGAAGCTTTTAAACGAAACTATTTTTATCAGATTTAGCCTGTACTGAGTTAGGGATTACGCGTTAAACCAGGACGACCCTAAGAAAGGTTTAGGGAGTATAAGGGTGGATAACCTACACGGGGAAACGTTGTGATTTAGGCGTGATACCCTAGAACCCTGAGGAATAGCCGACCGAGTGCATGTGAGTTCGAATAGACTGTATGAGGATGAGAATTGGCATATGGGCACATGCTAGGGGACGCCCTAGATGTTGATTCTCACTCGGTCCTTGAGTGAGTGATTGGTGTTACGGATCACACTCACAATATAGGCTTGATTCGGGTGATTGGTGTTACGGATCACACCCAACGATAAGAGAGGTATTCTCTCTAGACTACGTGCAATTAAAAGATGATTTAGATGCGGTTACAGTGGATTTGTAGCCAACGTGGATTGAGATACACAGGGCATAAGATTTCACTTGATTTTGATAACTGATTTTTAAAGAAATGGATTTTATGATTGTGATATATTGCCGTAATTTCCATGTATTTAAACGATTTTAAAGATAAGGTATTCCACTGTTTTCGAACTGATTTCGGGAAGACGATTTCGGTGTTCACACCGCTGAGTATTCAACTGGTTTTTGAATGATAATTGATTTGTAAATTATTCTACTGGGATTCATATCTCATTAGGTTGTTTACTCAGATGAACAAGGACAGGGGCAGGAGCCCAGACGATAGCCGAAGCTGACTTGAGGATAGACGGAGAATGATTAGCTTAGGCTTGAATTATTTGTATATATACTTTGATGACGCTGTTATTTATCGGATTCTGTTTCTTATAAATTATGTATGGACTTGACTGAATGTATATATAACGTTTTAGATAGTATGTATGGATTTTAGTGATGGATTGACGTTGCTGTGTATGGATTTATATTAGTATGTTTACTGCTGTTGTTGGACTGGCTGTTGAGTTTTAAACAGGTGATTCTGTATTTGGGATATGATCAAATTACAGAGGAAACTCTGCCGAATTTTTGGTAGAATTTACTGCCGTAAACTTATGGATTTGAATTGAAAAATGTATGAATTTATGACGTGACAGGTATATGAGTTTTAGATTTCATCCCAGAGTTATTATTGATGATGTACGTATGTATATTTAGTTAGCTGCGTGTGAATCAGGGTTGAACAGAATCTGAATGGATAACGGAGAATCTATTTGGGTTATGCTCAACCAGTAGCGATCCCCTGACGTTCCCACATAGGGAATAAACATTCAGAATACCCCATATGCTTCCGCTAATCAGATAAGTATCGCGTAGGATGTATTAGGGGGTCGTTACAAAGGATAAGTAGAGACACAAAATAATACTGCCAAAATTTAAATATAAGGATGAAGAACATTGATATCATATCCATTCATACATTTAAAACAAAAACTCATAAAAATTACACATTTGAAACAATACCCAACAACAAAATAGTAAAAATCAAATAAAAAATCACTCAAAACACCCACATCTCCCTCTTTGAAAAGGATAAATCAACACAAATCATACAAATAAAGTAAAACACAACAAAAATTAAATAACTCAACAAATACTCAACACAATCATGATAAAAATTAAACCAAAGCCACTATTTAAATATTAAAATCCCTAAATACCAACTTGGAAGAAGACTTACGCTCAAAAACACAGTGGATGATGGTTTTAGACAGTGATGGATAGCAGTGGTGTTTCAACAACGTGTGACCTCTCTGACGATGGTGTTCTCCATCAGCTCAGTAACCTCAGAACCTCTTTCGACCAACAGCTTTACGCGTGAAAAAAGAGCCCTAAATACTTTTTTAAAATAAAAATTTTAGAAATGTAGCAACGGTTATAAAACCATCACTAATAATATAGGCGTGTCGCGCTGTCACTAGACCATGCCCCTGCTTCGCTCATCACCTTCATTCATCTGCTACCATCAGCTGCTAGAAAAAAATAAGAACAGTATGAACTGAAATTCCCTAAATTTGATGCTTTTATATAAATTTTAGTCCTTAAGAGACTCTTATGATTGGATTTAAGTGAAACATGGAAGAAAATGAGTGCAAAATCATCATTTGAAAATATAGGGACTAAACTATAAATTTTACAAATTTGGGGTAATGAACTGAAATTCCATAAATTTTGGTATTTTTTGTGATATTGAGTTGCATGGAGGCTTTCTTATAAATTTAAGGAGATTTTTGTGACTAGAAGGGCTACTTTCAAGATTAGGAAGGTTTTAAGGACTAAACTGAAAGGATTTCATATTTTTTTTAAGTAGTGTAAACCCTGTAAATTCTGGAATTTTGTGTTGGATCAAGTTTATTTAGCCTCCTAGAAGTCTAATAGAAGAAATTGGAGAATTCTATAGTCAAACACTAAATTTGGGATAAATTAGGGGTTAAAGTGAAAACTTATTTTCTTAAGTAAAACTAAAAATAAGTTAAGTTCTGAATTTTGATGCAAAAGGTGGCTGTAATGAAAGAATAAAAGCATAAAATAAGGATTAAGTGAAATTAAGAGTGAAATTGAGATTTAGAATGAATGAGAATTTAATTTCAGTAAAATTATGCTTTGAAAGAAATAAGTATGAAAGTTGAAATTTATTCCCAGGGATTGATAGAAGTGACTTGTGAAATCAAGAAAGGAGAAAAAGAAGAAAGAATCCTGATTCAATAGAAGAAATCACAGTTAAGGTAGAGTAATCTACACTCCCTATTTTAAAATGACGTTGTGAACTATTTTTTTTTATATGAAATGAAATTTGCAATTTTGAAATGGGAATTTTTTAAATGAAATTGCTTTTTGAAAAGGGGAAAGTTTTCATATAATTATAAATGATTACATGTGTATGTTTTGAAAGGAATGAAATTAATCTTATTACTGTTTGTTTTGTTTGGCTATTGGGTTGTATGCTTATAGTGTAGACAAAATTTGGGATGGATGTTTAATGGTTGGTATGTGACAGTCATTAAGTGTTCCTTATGTAAGCAATTTTTTTTATTATAAAAATACAGCTATTTTCATCTATGATGGTATGTGTTTGTTAGAGTTTACACTTAAACCAATACAAACCTATGAAAGACTTTAAGGAGAAAAAGGGGAGATAGTCTATACGAGGAAAAAGGATTGGTTTAAGTGTTAAACTCTATAACCCTAAGTATTAGTCACCTATTTGTATACTTTGCTGGATAGTAGGAAAAATTTAAAGACTAACATTGTGCACACGTCAGGAGACGCCCTGAAAGTTAGATTCTCATTCACATGGATAAAAGGAAGTGCGACAATCACATGGAATCACATGGAGTAAAGGTCCTTATGATCATGAATGAGATTAAAAGAAACAACATGCAATGAAATGAGGATTATGATTGTTATGAATCTATGCATATTTATTTTAAGTGGATATGTAGATTTATGTGATTTTTGCAATACATGATGATTTTTTTTGCAAATGAAAATTTTAAATGTGAATAAAGGTATGAAATGATGATTGTTACGATAAATGATTTTCCTATACTCTTATGAAAAGGGTGAAAAATGATAAATTTCCCATACATATGTGTTGATATTTGTTATGATATAAAAAATATAATACAATTCACAAATGTATTGACATAGTTTATAGGGGAGAGGTTTTCTGTACTAGAGAGTATAGCTAAACTTTAGCTGATTTATTAAAGTAAAATTGTAAATTACTCTACTGAGATATTTTTATCTCATTAAATTAAATGTTCATATGGTCAAGGTCAAGGTCCAGCCGGGAACTAGTTAGGCCTAGGATGTATTTTCTTGCAGTATATGGGAAAGGCTAAGTGACTTGTAAGGCACCAGAAAGATTGGGATGTGGAGACTTTAAGTAAAAAATTTTAGATAACTATAAACATATCCATATTTTGATGATTTTGGATTATAGTTGATTGGCTATGAAGCCAATATATCTGCATGTAGAAATTGAATTATGAATTTATTACAATTTGTATAATTATGAATGTTTCCAAATGATGGATGGATGTTAGTTTAGTCGTTATATTCCAAAGCAAATTTTTATGTAAAGAGATATTAGGTAAGCTGCGTGAAAAAGGAGTTAAGTGGAACTTGAATAGATGAATAAGAAACTCTATTTCGAGTTACACTTAACTAGTAACGACCTCAAATGGTATAAGTTTTAAGAGAAAAAAAAATTGGTGACAATTCCACTCTTCACGATTACTCTGATGATGTTTTAAGAGGGGTCATTACACGTAGGATATAAGTATTTTGATTATCTTGGATTAAAAGTTTTGATATTTAGTATCATATATGAAATATTTAATAAAGTGTCATTTAATATTAAAAATGTCTATAATATTTTAAAATAGTAACTTCTAATACCTTATGTTTTCAAAATTTAAATATGATTTCAAATTTTTATAAATAAAAATATCTAAAAAGTTCAAATTTTAATTTGTCAATGAACTATTTAAATTTTATGCTTTTTATTTAAAAAGTTATAGTTAAAAATATAATATTATTTTATATTTACATATTATTTATACAAAAATATTATTTGCATGGCATGAGAGCAATGCTAATTTTTACAGTAGTCCTTACTCTTGAGCTTAGGTTAATCGAGGATTAATATTGTTGAGGTTTCATCTAGGGATGGGTTTAGATTTGAGTCCAAGTCAATTATAGGGTTAGATTTTGGCCTAAAATAGTTATTCATGTATAGTTTTTAGTTTAGAGAGGATGAAAACTTTTATTCTTAATGAGTACTATTCCTAAAATACATTTGTTGAATCTGAATATATAGTTAGATATTCTTAATGAGTATTATTCCTAAAATATATAGCTTTTATATACGCAGGTATTAACTTTTTTTTTTTATTAGGATAAAGGAATTTATTAGGATAAAGGAATTGAGTTTGGGATAAATATTTAGTTTGGATGGAAATATGAAGGTTAATTTTATTATAGGTAAATGCAAAATACTCCCTAAAATTGTGTATAAAACCCTATGAACTTTGTTCTTTAACCAATGACCCCATTGTTAGGATTTAAAGTGTGAAGAGAGTTCAGTTAGTTAGAAACTGTTACCCTTAAGATTCCTTATGTTACTGTAGTTGCTTTCGTTAGTCACTCTATTAGTCACTTTCGTATCATTCTCTCCCTTGTGTATAAGACCATAGAACTCTTAATAATATACACAGTCCCTTTCTTGCATTACTTCTCCATGCTCAGAAACTTTTCATGGTATCAGAGCTATAACATTCTATCATGAAGAATAAAACCTCTAAAAGTTCGCAAGATCAAGCTAGGATAGGGAACCAAGCTTTCCCTCACTCAGGAGCTTCGATACCCAAATGGCAACATAAACATACACTTCATAACAATCGACGGTTTCACATCTTTTAAATTTAAAAAGTAGTACATTTTTTAATACTTATAGAGAGATATAAAGAAAAATATATGATCTTCAATTTATTGAGAGTAAGTTTCTATTAGTGTGAATTTTTTATTTCTTTTTTTATCTCTCTAATAAAAAAGAATATATACTATCAAGTTATCTTGATATTCATAAATAAGGACTCTCCTACCTATGTGAGGTATATATTCAATTCTCTTTATTCTATAGACCTTTATACATTTTAATTGACTAACTCTAGCATATGAGATGCATTTGAAAAAAGTCCTCTTCCCTACATATTTACAAATTTTCTAGTAATTTTTTGGCCCACTTTGTATTATTTCATCCTTGAGCTACCTGTAATAATCGAAACTATTTTTAAAAGATAAAACTCGATTTTCATGATAAATTCATGTAAGCAAAGCCTAGCACGACTTTTGAGGATGACTTTTTGAAGCAGAAGGCTGTTTGAAGTCAGAAACACAATCGAATGGAAAGAAACGCGATCCGGTGATCAGGAACTAACAGACAAAGTTTTGTACTTTGATTTTGCAAACGGAGACCAAAATTGCTGCATAGGAACTCATGCCAATGTCTGGATGGAAGTTGACATCCTGAAGTTTCTTCGGGTGATCCAAGAAAAGTCAGAATCGCCCCCGGAAGCTTTAAATTTCCCGAAACCCCGCCATTTGTCACATTTCTCTCTTTCTCCTCTATCTCTTCCCTCCTCCACCGCGCGCCGCCACCTGAGTCACCGTGAGCCACCACCTGGCCTACCAACTGACTCCCCTCGCCACCCTCGACCTCCAGCAGCCACCCACGGCCGTCAGACTTATCAAAAAATGCCATTATTCTACTCCATCGCGTGAGATTTTTGCCAGCTGAGATCGCCGCCGTCAGCCACCGTTGGCCGTCACTGCCACCACCAGCATGTAGCCTGAGCTGCCAACTTCCTCCACCAGCTCATCGCTATTGAACGGAGGTTCGACGCGCCCGGATCGAAGAAATTTCTCTCCACCGTGCATCGTTCTTCGTGGCCGAAAAATGCCATCCAAATAGTTGTGAACCACTGCACCACCACCATATTCGGACTCCTCGTCTTGCGGGCTTCACCGTGGTGTAAATTTTGAGGTCAACCGAGACCACCCTGGGACAGATTTCTATCATCCGACAACAGTGGTAAGGTCCGATTTGCCTAAAACTAATGAATTTTGATTGAATTAGCTACCGAACGCGATTAGGAAATAAATTGACCTAGGTAATAGGGTAATCGGATTTAGGATCATAAAATGGATGACGTAACGAGCTTGAATATTCATTTAAATATCTAGGGAATTGATTTAGCTCAGAATTCGAGACTATGAGAAGTTCTGAATTGATTTAGAGCAACAGGAGACCAGGTAGGATGATTTACGCTTCCCGAGTTCTAGATTTGACCTAGTGAATACCTGAATGATTAGATTTAATTGCATGGATTTACGTGCTGCTTTCGATGGACTAAATTACATGCCTATGTGCTGAAAACCCCATTTTCATGTTAGATGAATTGTTTATCGAGTTTAAATGCCATTAAGACGGATTTACTTAGGGCAGGGTACTTGATAGCCGGTATGGGACGGCCGTTAAGTATCCCGAGTACAGAGAGTTTTTAAATGACATTGTTTTTACCAGATTTAGCCTGTACTGCGTTAGGGATCACGCGATAAATCAGGATGACCCTAATAAAAGGTTTAAGGAGTATAAGGGGGGATAGCCTACACGGGAAAACGTTGTAATTAGGCGTAATACCCTAGAACCCTGAGGAATAGCTGACTATGAGAATGTGAGTTCAAATAGACTGTATGAGGATGAGAATTAGCGTATGTGCACATACTAGGGGATGCCCTAGATGTTGATTCTCACCCGGTCCTTGAGTGAGTGATTGGTGTTACAGATCACACTTACAACATAGGCGAGATTCAGGTGATTGGTGTTACGGATCACACCCAATGATAAGAGATGAGATTTCTCTAGATGATGTGCAATTGGATGATTTTAGATTTGGTCACAGAGGACTTGTGGCCTATATGGATTTAGATACACTGGGCATGGGATTTAATCTGATTTTGATTACTGATTTTCAAAGAAATGGATTTTTATGATTTTGAGCAATTTCCATGATTTCCTTGCGATAAATTGATTTTAAAGATAAGGTATTTCATGAATTTTGAACTGATTTCGGGAAGTTATTTTCAGTGTTTGCATCACTGAGTATTCAACTAGATTTTGAATTGTAAATTATTCTACTAGGATTTTATATCTCACCAGGTTGTTTACTCAGATGAACAGGAACAGGGACCTAGACGCTAGCTGGACGATGCTTGGGTGATGACAGAACAACAGCTTAGTCTAGGCTTGAATGGCATTGTATATATTGTTACTAATGATATTGTATATTGGTTTTCTATAATTTCTGCTTTTCTATGGTTATTGGACTGGCTATATATTTGTAAATTGGATGATTGTTGTATTTTAGGATACGCTCAAAGTACAAAGGAAACTCTGCCAGATTTCTGGTAAGGTTTACTGCTGTAAACTTGTGAATTTAAGTTAGAATCTGTATGAATGCCTGATATGATGTATATATGGATTCTAGTTTTCATTCTAGAGTAATTTATGATGAATGTATGTATAATTAGTATAGCTCCAGGTGAATTATGGTTGAACGGAATCCGAATAGACAACAGAATGTCTATTTGGGTTACGCTTAACTAGTATCGATCCCCTGACGTTCCCATATCGGGAATAACTATTTAGAGAAACACATATGCTTCTGTTATGCATATCGAGGATAGTATATTGTGTATTAGAGGGTCGTTACAATTGTGGTATCAGAGCCCAATTTGTCGGATCGTCTAGTTTAGTGGACTAGGGATTGTGAATCTTCAGGCTTGCAGCTTTAGGGTTTGATTGACGTAACTCTGGAATGTTAGGACCTGATCTTGAACTGATAAGTAACAAAATGAATTTAATGCCTTTTTGATAACTGTTGCTATTATGACTGATATGTTTACTTTTTGTGTCAGATAAGTATGGCAGAATCTAGCAAGGATGGCACTCACAGGCCCAGAGGAAGGCCAAGGCACAAGAACCAGGGTGCTTCGGGTAGTGGTAGCATGGAGACTAACATCGACATGCGAGACATGATGGAATCCATTCGGATGATGGCCGATTCGATGAGAGATCAAGCCACTACCAGTGCTAATGCAATGAGATAGCAGCAGGAATATAGGCAGACTAGAAATGACAGAGCCACCCAGCATGCTAACCCATTGTATCAGGGATGCATTAAGTTTCAGAGAGCAAGTCTATCCTCATTTGCAGGTGCCTCTGATTCAGCTGCGGTAGAAGCCTAAGTGAAAGATATTGAAAAGATTTTCAGATTGTTGCATTGTGAGGACGAGCAGAAGGTTACATATGCAACATATATGTTGAAGGGCGAAGCAGAACTATGGTAGACAGGTGCCCAACAATTAATGGAAAGCAAAGGTATCCTGCTCACCTGGGAGTCTTTTAAGAGAGCCTTTATGGAGAAATACATCCCTGAGAGCGTCAAACAATCAAAGGAAGCACAGTTTCTGAAGCTCACACAGGGAGAAGGCCATTTGAGGAGTATTTGAAACAATTTGAAGAATTATCCCGATACTCCACCTACCTGCGAATGCACTATGATGAGGCATGGAAAGCAAAGCAATTAGAAGAAGGCCAAGACTTACCCATGAAGACTCGGATAGCCACACTTGAGATTCGAGACTTCGCCACGCTGGTAAATAAGTGTCGAATCCTGAGTAAGAATCTGGAGCAGAGACAGGCTCAGAATATGACCCAGAGAAGAGGGAACCGGCCAAGACCAGCAACCAGAAATCTCAATGTGAGAGGCAATATGTTTAAACCACAACCAAGGGCTTCTAGCAATAGTGGAAGATGACCTGATAATGCACCCTGTCTGAAATGTGGGACCAGGCATCCAAATCAGCCTTGCTGGCATCAGACTCTACTTCAGTGTTACAGGTGTGGAGGTACAGGACATATGGCCAGATACTGCCCTTTCACCAAGAGCCAGCAGACATTCGGCGGCCGAAGACCACAGGCTCCAAGGAGAGTTTTCACTTTGGATGCGGCTAATGTCGACAAGTCTTCGGGCTTGATGCAGGGTAGAGGTAAAATCTACAATTTTCCTTTGATAGTATTATTTGATTCAGGTGCTACACACTCCTTTATTGCTGATGCATGCGTAGAAAGAATAAAACTACCTGTTCAAACCCTGCCCTGTGACTTATACATATCCACACCCTTGGGAGAAGCCACTATGTCCCCATGTATATGCCTTAATTGCCCCTTAACCATTGAAGATACTTTGTTCATTGTGGACCTAGTGTGTATACCATTGACTGGGATTGACATTATTTTAGGAATGGATTGGTTAACTAGGAATCGGGTCTTGTTGAATTGTTCCAAGAGGACAATCACTTACTTGGACAACGTGCCTGTGCGAGGGAGTGACAGGGCTTGTGAAATAGGTGATATGTCCCTCAATCTCTCTTAGGTAGAGTTGCAGGATAGGTTGAGCCAAATCCCAATCGCTAGTGACTTTCTGAAGGTATTTCCTTTAGAAGTAAGTAAACTGCCACCACCTAGGGAGATAGAGTTCACCATTGACCTAATTTCGGGCGCGAGCCCAATAGCCATGACTCCATATCGTATGGCCCCAGTGAAATTAAGGGAATTAAAGGTCCAAATTGAGGATATGTTGGAGAAGGGGTTCATTAGGCCAAGTGTATCACCGTGGGGAGCTCCGGTCTTATTCGTAAAGAAGAAAGACAGGAGTTTGAGATTGTGTATTGATTATTGGCAGTTGAATAAGGTGACCATTAGGAACAAATACCCATTACCACGTATTGATGACTTGTTTGATCAGTTGCAAGGCGCGACTGTGTTTTCTAAGATAGACTTAAGATCATGATACCACCAGATTAGGGTTAAGGAGGAGGATATCCCTAAGACAGCATTTAGTACGAGATACGACCATTGCGAGTTTCTAGTGATGCCGTTTGGATTGATGAATGCACCAGCTATCTTTATAGATTACATTAACAGAATCTTTAGACCCTATTTAGATCAGTTTGTAGTGGTATTCATTGATGATATCTTAGTTTACTCTAAGACTCACGAAGAGCATGCCCAGCATCTTAGCACGGTGCTACAGATACTAGAAGAGAAGCAATTGTATGCAAAGCTAGAGAAATGTGAGTTTTGGTTAGAAGAAGTGAAGTTATTGGGACACGTGGTTAATGGGGAAGGAATAGCGATATACCCTAAGAAAATTGAAGTAGTGTTAGATTGGGGTCGACCTAGGATGGTCACCGAGATTAGGAGTTTCTTAGGTTTGGCCGGCTATTATAGGAAATTCATTCAAGGATTTTCTCAGATATCCTTGCCATTAACCCAGTTGATTCGAAAAGGGGTAGATTTTGAATGGAGTGAGCAGTGTGAGAATAGTTTTCAAACTTTGAAAGAAAAATTGACTATCGCTCTTGTACTAATCCTTCTGAAACCCCTAGAACCCTTTACCATATATACAGATGCATCCTTGAAAGGCCTAGGTTGCGTCTTGATGTAGGATGGGAAAGTTATGGCTTATGCATCATGACAATTGAAACTTGCAAAAGAGAACTACCCCACCCATGACTTAGAATTAGCTGCCGTTGTGTTTGCCCTAAAGATTTGGAGACATTACCTGTATGACTCAGTATTCGAAGTGTATAGTGATCATAAGAGCCTTAGGTAGTTTTTTGATTAGAAAGAATTAAACACGAGGCAGCGTAGGTGGGTAGAATACCTAAAAGATTTTGATTTTAAGTTGAAATATCATGCAGGGAAAGCGAATATCGTGGTGGATGCATTAAGCCGGAAGTCACTACAATTAGCTAGCCTAATGATAGGTGAGATGAGGTTACTTGAGGATTTTAGGAATCTCAGCCTCAATGTAATCTCGTTTCTGAAAAGATTAGTGATGAGTGACTTTTTGATAACCTACGAGTTGAGAGAACTAATTAGGCAAGCCCAACTTGAGGATGAATCCTTGGAAGTATACGCAGACCAACCCGATTTTGGACTAGCACCTGATAGAGTCTTAATGTTTAGAAAAAGGGTAGTGATTCAGAACCATCAGGAGCTAAAGGAAAAAGTGTTAGCAGAGGCCCATAGAAGCCATTACACTATTCACCCCAGTATTTCCAAGATGTATCAGGACCTAAAGAGGAACTTTTGGTAGCCCGGTATGCGGAAAGACATTACAAACTACGTGAATGCCTGTTTAACTTGTCAATAGGTTAAGATAGAACATCAGAAACCCGCAGGGCTACTAAAACCATTGGAGATACCAGAAAGAAAATGGGATCAAATCACTATAGATTTCGTGGTAGGATTACCTAGGACACCAGCTGGATTTGATGCCATTTGGGTGATAGTGGATAGGTTGACCAAATCTGCTCACTTTTTACCTGTAAAGATGCGTTACTCCATGAAGAAATTAGCCAAAGTATACCTTAGGGAAATCGTGAGATTGCATGGAATACCGTCAGGTATAGTATCCAATCGAGACCCTAGGTTTACTTTGAGATTCTGGCAATCCCTATAGAAAGCCTTAGGAACTCAACTTAAATTTAGCACAGCCTATCATCCTCAGACTGACGGGTAGTCTGAGAGAACTATTCAAACCCTAGAAGACATGTTAAGGGCTTGTGTGCTAGAACAGAAAGGGAGTTGGGATAAACACCTGTCGTTGATAGAGTTTGCATACAATAATAGTTATCACTCTACCATCGGTGTGGCACCTTATGAGGCTCTGTATGGGAGGAGTTGTAAGTCACCCTTAAGTTGGGTAGAGATGGGGAAGAGTGCACTGTTGGGACCTAAGATTGTACAAGAAACCACTGATCAAATTAAAATGATCAAGGAAAAGATGAGAGTTGCCCTGCAGAGGTAGGAATCATATGCAAACAAGAGAAGAAGGCCATTAGAATTTCATGAGGGAGAACATGTATTTCTGAGAGTGTCCCCCACCACGGGTATCGGTAGATAGGTAAGGACCAAGAAATTAAGCCCTAGATTCGTAGGACCATTCCAAATCTTACAAAGAGTCGGTCCCGTTGCCTACCAAATTGCCTTACCTCCCTATTTGTCCAACCTACATGACATTTTTCATGTCTTCCAACTTCGTAAATATTTCCCAGATCCTGCGCATGTATTAGGGAATCAACCGATAATATTAAAGGAAAATTTGACTTATGAATCTACTCATGTACAAATCCTTGACTTTAAGACTAAGCAACTTTGAAGTAAAATAATCCCTTTAGTTAAGGTACTTTGGCAGGATGTAGCGTCGCAGGAGATAACGTGGGAGAAAGAAGAAGAGATGAGGCAAAGATACCCAGAGCTGTTCACTGGTATGAATTTTGGGGACAAATTTCTTTTAAGGGGGGAGAATGTAATAACCGAAACTGTTTTTAAAAGATAAAACCCGATTTTCATGATAAATTCATGTAAGCAAAGTCTGGCATGACTTTTGAGGACGACGATTTGAAGCGAAAGGCCGTTCGAAGTCAGAAACACAATCGAATGGAAAGAAACGCGATCCGACGATCAGGAACTAACAAACGAAGTTTCGTACTTTGATTTCAAAAATAGAGGCTAAAATCGTTGCATGGAAACTCGTGCCAACGTCTGGATGGAAGCCCATATCCTAAAGTTTCCCCGGGTGATCCGAAAGCTTTAAATTTTTTGAAACCCCGTCATTTGTCACATTTCTCTCTCTCCTCACTCTACTTTCTCTCTCTTCTCTCTCTTCCCTCCTCTACCACAAGCCGCCACCTGAGCCAACGTAAGCCACCACCTGGCCTACCAATCGACTCCCCTCGCCACCCTCGACCTCCAGCAGCCACCCACGGCCACCAATGGCCACCAGACTCGCCGAAAAATGCCATTATTCTCCTCCGTCGCATGAGATTTTCGCCAGCTGAGATCACCTCCATCAGCCACCATTGGCTGTCACTGCCACCACCAGCGTGTAGCCTGAGCTGCCAGCTTCCTCCACCAGCTCATCACCGTTGAACGGAGGTCCGACGCGCCCGGGTCGAAGAAATTTCCCTCCATCGTGCGTCGTTCTTCATGGCCAAAAAATGCTGTCCAAATAGCCGTGAACCACCGTACCACCACCATATTCAGACTCCTCATCTTGCTGGCTTCACCGTGGTGTAAATTTCAAGGTTAATCGCACCCCTCCGACGTGCACCGCTGTGTCAGAGAATCCGGATATACACCGAGAGACACCGAGACCACCCTGGGACAGATTTCCATCATCTGACAACACTGGTAAGGTCCGATTTGCCTAAAACTAATGAATTTTGATTGAATTAGCTACCGAACGCGATTAGGAAATAAATTGACCTAGGTAATAGGGTAATCGAACTTATGATCATAAAACGGATGACGTAACGAGCTTGAATATTCATTTAAATATCCAGGGAATTGATTTAGCTCAAAATTCGAGACTACGAGAAGTTCTGAATTGATTTAGAGCAACAGGAGACCAGGTAGGATGATTTATACTTCCCGAGTTCTAGATTTAACCTAGTGAATACCTGAACAATTAGATTTAATTGCATGGATTTGTGTGCTGATTTTGATGGACTAAATTGCATGCCTGTGTGCTAAAAACCCCATTTGCATGTTAGATGAATTGTTTATCGAGTTTAGATGCCATTAGGACAAATTTACTTAGGGTAGGGTACTTGATAGCCGGTATGGGACGGCTGTTAAGTATCCCGAGTACAGAGAGTTTTTAAATGATATTGTTTTTACCAGATTTAGCTTATACTGCATTAAGGATCACGCGATAAATCAGGACAACCCTAAGAAAGGTTTAAGGAGTATAAGGTAGGATAGCTTATACGGGGAAACTTTGTGATTTAGGCGTAATAGCCTAGAACCCTAAGGAATAGCCGACCGTGAACATGTGAGTTCGAATAGACTGTATAAGGATGAGAATTGGCGTATGTTCACATGTTAGGGGATGCCCTAGATGTTGATTCTCACCTGGTCCTTGAGTGAGTGATTGGTGTTACGGATCACACTCACAACATAGGCGAGATTCAGGTGATTGGTGTTACGGATCACACCTAACGATAAGAGATGAGATTTCTCTAGACGACATGCAATTGGACGATTTTAGATTTGGTCGCAGAGGACTTGTGGCCTATATAGATTTAGATACACTGGGCATGGGATTTAATTTGATTTTGATTACTAATTTTCAAAGAAATGGATTTTTATGATTTTGAGCAATTTATGTGATTTTCATGCGATAAATTGATTTAAAAGATAAGGTATTTCACGAATTTTGAACTGATTTCGGGAAGTTGTTTTCGGTGTTTGCACCGCTGAGTATTCAACCAGATTTTGAACTGTAAATTATTCTACTGGGATTTTATATCTCACCAGGTTGTTTACTCAGATGAACAGGAACAGGGACCTAGACGCTAGCTGGACGATGCTTGGGTGATAGACAGAAGAATAGCTTAGTCTAGGCTTGAATGGCATTGTATATATTGTTACTGATGATGTTGTATATTGGTTTTCTGTAATTTTTTCTTTTCTATGGTTATTGGACTGGCTGTATATTTGTAAATCAGATGACTGTTATTTTGGGATACGCTCGAAATACAGAGGAAAGTCTGCCAGATTTCTGGTAGGGTTTACCGTTGTAAACTTGTGAATTTAAGTTGGAATCTATATGAATGCCTGATATGATGTATATATGGATTTTAGTTTTCATTCCAGAGTAATTTATGATGAATGTATGTATAATTAGTACAGCTGCAGGTGAATTAGGGTTGAACGGAATCCGAATGGACAACGGAATGTCTATTTGGGTTACGCTCAACTAGTAGCGATCCCCTAACATTCCCATATTGGGAATAACTATTTAGAGAAACCCATATGCTTTCGCTATGCATATAGAGGATAGTATATTGTGTATTAGGGGGTCGTTACACTAACTCTCTAGAATTAGTATATCAACGAAGCCCAAATCTATAATTTTTTGTGTATATTAATTTATATTATAATATATGATTTTGATCTTACTTTATTTTTCTCTTTCCCTTTCTCTACATGCACAATATAGGATTTTGTGTTTTTTTTAATCATTTGCATTTAAAATTATGTATTAACATATTAATAAAATAAAATAAAAATTAATTTTTTTAAAAAAATACATGTAGAATGAAAGTGAAAAATTAAATAATTTCTTATGATTTACTTTTATTAATTATTTTTTTATTTAATATTATTTTTTAAAAAAAGAGATTGACATGCATTTTAACGTATACCAAGCCACGCACTAACATAATTTTTAGAGTAATTGATGATTTAGTTTTGAAAAATATATATTCTTTCAATTTAGTTTTAAAAAAATAAAATATTTTAATTTAGTCAATACAAAAAGATCAATTCTTTATTAATTTAGTTTTTTAATTAATAAGATAGACAAAAAAAATTAATAAAAAGTGATATTAACCGACATTAGCTTGACTATTAAATGAAAAATTAGACCCTCTTAAGTAAAAAAAGTTTTTATTAGATTTATAAATTACATATAGTTATTAAAATGCATAATTTTCATTTTTATAAAGTGTAATTTTCAAAATTAATGTGTTTTATTTTATTTTTTATTACTGATTAAGATCTAATTTATTATTTAGTAATGAAGTCATCATTTGTTAATATCACATTAGCATACTACTTAAATTTTTGTCCATCTCAATAATAACTTGAAGACTAAATTGATTAAGGATTGACTTTTAGAGACTAAATTAAACAATTTTATTTTTAAAACACCAAGTTTAAAGAACATATAATTTTTAAAATTAATTTAAATTTTAATATTATTTATATATTCAGATTTATATAAATAAAGTTAGTTAATTGTAATTTTTGTATGAGTTATATTATAGAGATAAACTTTGAGACTTTATGTAATTATATATGTATTATATTTTAAATGATTATATAATATTTTTGAGAATTTATGATTTTATATGAATAAATTTTATGTACATAGGTACTAAATTTTTTATTTTATTTGGAAAAAGGAATCCCAGTTTGGGATAAAGATTCAGTTTGGATGAATATAATGAAGATTAATTTTATTACTAATGTGGGTTACAATTTGGAGACATTAGTACCCTTCTCTCCTTATAGTGTAACAAATGGAATAATTTTAAAAAGATAAAACCCGATTTTCACGATAAATTCACGTAAGCGAAGCCTGGCACAACTTTTGAGGACGATGATTTGAAACGGAAGGTCGTTCGAAGTCAGAAACACAAGTGAATGGAAAGAAACGCAATCCAGTGATCAAGAACTGACAGACAACGTTTCGTGTGTCAATTTCACTGACGGAGGCCAAAACCTTCGCATGGAAACGCATGCCGACGTCTGGAAGGAAGCCGACACCCTAAAGTTTCCTCGGGTGGTCCAGGAAAAGTCAGAATCGCCCCCAGAGGCTTTAAATTTCTTGGAATCCCTCAATTTCTATCAACTTTCTCTCTCTCCTTACTTCACTTTCTCTTTCCTCTCTCTCTTCCTTCCTTCACCGTGCGCCACCACCAGAGCCACCGTGAGCCACCACCTGGCCTACCAATCGACAGCCCTCGCCACCCACAACCTCTAGCAACCACCTACGGCCACCAACGGCCGCTAGCGCCGCCGAAAAATAGCGTTTTCCTCCTCCATCGCATGGAATTTTCGCTAGCTGAGATCACCGCCGTCTGCCACCGTTGGCCGTCACCACCCCCACCATTGTGTAGCCTGAGCTACCAGCTTCCTCTACCAGCTCGCACACGCCTGGATCAAGGCATTTTCGGTCTGCCGTGCGTAAACCTTAGTGGCCAGAAAATGCTGTCCAAATGGCCATGAATCGTCGCGCCACCACCATATTCGGACTCCTGGTCTTGCGGGCTTCACCGTGGTGTAAATTTTGAGGCCAACCACACCCCTCCGCCATGCGCCACCGTGTGCCGCCGTGCCAGAGCATCTAAACATACATCGGGAGAAACCGAGATCACCCTGGGAAAGATTTCCATCATTTGACGACGCTGGTAAGGTATGATTTCCCAAAAACTGATGAATTCTGATTGAATTAACTGCTGAACACAATTAGGAAATAAATTAACCTAGGTATTAGGGTAACCGGACTTAGGATCATAAAACGGATGACGTGACAAGCTTGAATATTCATTTAAATGTCCAGAGAATTAATTTGGCTCAGAAATCGAGACTACGAGAAGTTATGAACTGATTCAGAGCGATAGGAGACCAGGTAGGATGATTTTTGCTTCCCGAGTCTTAGATTTGACCTAGTGATTACCTAAACGATTAGATTTCATTGCATAGATTTACGTGCTACTTTCGATGGAATAAATTGTATGCCTATGTGCTGGATATCCTAATTGCATGTTAGAAATTTTGTTTATCGAGTTTAGATGCCCTTAGGATGGATTTACTTAGGGTAGGGTACTTGATAGCTGGTATGGGACGATTGTTAAGTATCCCGAGTACAGGGAGTTTTTAAATGATATTATTTTTATCAGATTTATCCTGTACTGCGTTAGGGATCACATGATAAATCAGGATGACCTTAAGAAAGGTTTAAGGAGTATAAGGAGGGATAGCCTACACGGGGAAACGTTGTGATTTAGGCGTAATACCCTAGAACCCTAAGGAATAGCCGACTGTGAGCATGTGAGTTCGAATAGACTGTATGAGGATGATAATTGGCGTATATGCACATGTTAGGGGACGCCTTAGATGTTGATTCTCACCCGGTCCTTGAGTGAGTGATTGGTGTTACGGATCACACTCACAATATAGGCGAGATTCTGGTGATTGGTGTTACGGATCACACCCAACAATAAGAGAGGTATTCTCTCTAGATGACGTGCAATTGGATGACGATTTAGACTTGGTCGCAGAGGATTTGTGGCCAACGTGGATGTAAATACACCGGGCATGAGATTTAACCTGATTTCTATGATTGATTTTTAAAGAAAGGTATTTTTATGATTATGATGATTTATCGCGATTTCCATGTGATAAAATGATTTTAAAGATAAGGTATTTCACTGATTTCGAACTGATTTCGGTGCTTGCACTGCTGAGTATTTAGCCAGATCTTGAATTGTATTTGAACTATAAATTATTCTACTGGGATTTTATATCTCACCAGGTTTTTTACTCAGATGAACAGGGACAAGGATAGGAACCTAGACGTTAGCTGGACGATGACGTGGTGATAGACAAAAAAGAAGCTTAGTCTAAGCTTGAATTGCATTGTATATATTTTCCTAATGATGTTGTATATTAGTTTTCTGAAATTTCTGCTTGCTGTGGTGATTGGTTTGACTGTATATATGTATAAAACATGTGACTATTGTATTATGGATATGTTCGAAATACAGAGGAAACTCTGCCAGATTTTCGGTAGGGTTTACCGCTGTAAACTTGTGTAATTAAGTTAAATTTTGCATTTAATGATTGTATACCGTATGTATAGATTTTAGTTTTCATTCCAGAGTAAATTATGATGTATGTATGTATAATTAGCGTAGCTACACGTGAATTAGGGTTGAATGAAATCCGAATGGACAACAGAAAGTCTATTTGGGTTACGATCAACTAGTAGCAATCCCCTGACATTCCCATATCGGGAATAACTACTTAGAAAGACCCATATGCTTTTGCTATGTAAACGTAGGATTGTGTATGTCGTATTAGGGGGTCGTTACAATTATGGTATCAGAGCCTAGTTTGTTGGATCGTCTGGTTTAGTGGGTTAAGGACTAAAATCTTCGGGCTTGCAGCTTTAGGGTTTTGATTGATTTAACTCTAAAATGTTAGGACCTGATTTTGAACCCATAATGAACGAAATAAATTTAATGTCTTTCTGTTAACTGTTGCTGTTATGACTGATCTGTTTGCTTTTGTGTCAGATAAATATGGAAGAATCTAGCAAGGATGCCACTCGTAGGCCTAGAGGAAGGCCAAGGCACAAGAACCAGGGTGCTTCAGGTAGTGGTAGCATGGAGACTAACGTTGACATGCGCAATATGATGGAATCTATCCGTATGATGGCTGATGCAATGAGAGATCAAGCCACTACCAATGCTAATGTGATGAGACAGTAGTAGGAAGAAAGACAGACTAGAAATGATGGAGCCACTCAACATGCAAACCCACTGTATCAGGGATGGATCGAGTTTCAGAGAGCAGGTCCATCTCCATTTGCAGGTGCCTCCAATCCAGCTGTAGTGGAAGCCTGGATGAATGATATTGAGAAAATTTTTAGACTGTTGCAATGCGACGACGAGCAGAAGGTCACATATGCAACATACATGTTTAAAGGCGAAGCAAAACTCTGGTGGACAGATGCCCAGTAACTGATGGAAAGCAGAGGCATTCCACTTACCTGGGAGTCTTTCAAAAGAGTCTTTATGGACCAGTACATCCCTGAGAGCGTAAAACAATCAAAAGAAGCACAGTTTCTGAAGCTCACACATGGAGGTAGGCCATTTAAGAAGTATTTGAAACAATTTGAAGAATTATCACGATACTCTACCTACCTGCGAATGCATTATGATGAGGCTTGGAAAGCAAAGCAATTAGAAGAAGGCCTAGATTTACCCATAAAGACTCATTTAGCTACCCTGGAGATTTGAGACTTCGCCACGCTGGTAAACAAGTGCCGAATCCTGAGCAAGAATCTGGAATAGAGACAGGCTCAGAATATGACACAGAGAATGGGTAACCGGCCAAAACCAACACCCAGAAATCTTAATGTGAGAAACGGTATGTTTAAACCGCAGCCAGGGGCTTCTAGTAGCAGTGGAAGACAACTTGACAACACCCCCTGTCCGAAGTGTGGCACCAGAAATCCGAATCAGCCCTGCTGACATCAGACTCCACTTCAGTGTTACAGATGTGGAGGTACAGGACATATGGCCAGATACTGCCCTTTCACAGGGAACCAGCCGACATCCGATAGCCGAAGACCACAGGCTCTAGGGAGAGTGTTTACTTTGAATGCGGCCAATGTCGATAGGTCTTCGAGCTTGATGCAGGGTAAAGGTAAAATCTACAATTTTTCTTTAATAGTATTGTTTGATTCGGGTGCTACGCACTCATTTATTGCTGATGCATGCATAGAAAGAATAAGATTACTTGTTCAAACCCTGCCCTGTGACCTATACATATCTACCCCCTTAGGAGAAGCCACTATGTCCCTATGAATATGCCTGAATTGCCCCTTAACCATTGAAGATACTTTATTCATTGTGGACCTAGTGTGTATACCATTGTCTGGGATCGACATTATTTTGGGAATGGATTGGTTGACTAGGAATCGGGTCTTGTTGAATTATTCTGAAAGGACAATTACTTATCTGGATAACGTGCCTGTGCGAGGGAGTGATAGGGCTTGTGAGATAGGTGATATGTCCCTTAATCTCTCTGAGGTAGAGTTGCAGGATAGGCTAAGCCAAATCCCAATTGCTAGTGACTTTCCGGAGGTATTTCCTTTAGAAGTAAGCAAACTGACACCACCTAGAGAGATAGAGTTCACCATTGACCTGATTCTGGGAGCGGGCTCAATAGCCATGACCCCATATCGTATGGCTTCAGCGAAATTAAGATAATTGAAGGCCCAAATCGAAGATATG
This sequence comes from Senna siamea, assembly GCA_031216115.1. Lineage (NCBI taxonomy): Eukaryota > Viridiplantae > Streptophyta > Magnoliopsida > Fabales > Fabaceae > Senna > Senna siamea. Next base: position 15,996,149 of record CM062355.1, on the reverse strand, counting down.
TTGGAAAAGGGGTTCATTAGGCCAAGTGTATCGCCATGGGGAGCTTCGGTCTTATTCGTAAAGAAGAAAGACGAGAGTTTGAGATTGTGTATAGATTACCGATAATTAAGCATGGTGACCATTAAGAATAAATACCCATTACCACGTATTGATGACTTGTTTGATCAGTTGCAAGGTGCGACTATATTTTCTAAGATAGATTTAAGATCAGGATACCACCAGATTAGGGTTAGAGAAGAAGATATCTCGAAGACAGTGTTTAGGACAAGATACGACCACTATGAGTTTCTAGTGATGCCGTTTGGATTGACGAACGCACCAGCTGTCTTTATGGATTACATGAACAAGATTTTTAGACCCTACTTAGATCAGTTTGTAGTGGTATTCATCGATGATATCTTAGTCTATTCCAAGACTTAAGAAGAGCACGCCCAGCATCTTAGCACGGTGCTACAGATACTGGAAGAGAAGCAATTGTATGCAAAACTAGAGAAATGTGAGTTTTGGTTAGAAGAAGTGAAATTCTTAAGACACGTGGTTAATGGGGAAGGGATAACGGTAGACCCAAAGAAAATTGAAGCAGTATTAGATTGGGATCGACCTAGAATGGTCACCGAGATTAGGAGTTTCCTGGGTTTGGCCAGCTATTATAGGAAATTCATTCAAGAATTTTCTCAGATAGCCGTGCCATTAACCCGGTTGACTCGAAAATGGGTAGATTTTGAATGGAGCGAATAGTGTGAGACTAGTTTTCAAATTTTGAAAGAGAAATTGACCACCGCTCCTATACTAATTATTCCAAAACCCCTAGAACCCTTTACCGTATACACAGATGCATCCTTGAGAGGCTTAGGTTGCGTTTTGATGCAGGATGGGAAAGTTGTGGCTTATGCATCGCGACAATTGTAACCTGCAGAAGAGAACTATCCCACCCATGATTTAGAATTAGCTGTCATTGTGTTTGCCCTAAAGATTTGGAGACATTACCTGTATGGCACTGTATTTGAAGTGTATAGTGATCATAAGAGCCTTAGGTATTTGTTTGATCAGAAGGAATTAAACATGAGGCAGTGTAGGTGGGTAGAATATCTGAAAGACTTTGATTTTGAATTGAAATATCATGTAGGGAAGGCAAATGTTGTGGCCGATGCATTGAGCCAAAAGTCACTACAACTAGCTAGTTTAATGATTGGTGAGATGAAGTTACTTGAGGATTTTGGGAATCTCAGCCTCAACGTAATCTCGTTTCCACAAAGATTAGTGATGAGTGACTTTTTGATAACCTGAGAATTGAGAGAATTGATTAGATAAGCCCAACTTGAGGATGAATCCTTGGAAGTATACGCAGACCAACCCGACTTTGGATTAGCACCTGATGGGGTTTTGATGTTTAGAAAGAGAGTAGTGATCCCGAACCATCAGGAATTAAAGGAAAAAGTGTTAGCAGAAGCTCACAGAAGCCATTACACTATTCACCCCGGTATTTCCAAGATGTATCAGGATCTAAAGAGAAATTTTTGGTGGCCTGGTATGCGGAGAGATATCACGGATTACGTGAATGCCTGTTTGACTTGTCAACAGGTTAAGATAGAACATCAGAAACCCGCAGGGATACTTAAGCCATTAGAGATACCAGAGAGGAAATGGGATCAAATCACTATGGATTTCGTGGTTGGATTACCTAGAACACCAGCAGGATTTGATGCCATTTGGGTGATAGTGGATAGGTTGACCAAGTCTGCACACTTTTTGCCTGTTAAAGTGCGTTACCCCATGGAGAAATTAGCCGAAGTATACCTTAGGGAAATCGTGAGATTACATGGAATACCGTCAGGTATAGTATCTGATCGAGATCCTAGGTTTACTTCGAGATTTTGGCAATCCCTACAGCAAGCTTTAGGAACCCAGCTTAAATTTAGCACAGCCTATCATCCTCAGACTGACGGACAGTTGGAGAGGACTATTCAAACCCTAGAAGATATGTTGAGGGCTTGTGTGCTTGAACAGAAAGGAAGTTGGGATAAACACCTGCCGTTGATAGAGTTTGCATACAATAACAGTTATCACTCTACCATCGGCATGGCACCGTATGAGGCTCTGTATGGGAGGTGTAACGACCCCCTAATACGTCATACGCGATGCTCGTCTGATTAGCGGAAGCATATGTGGCATTCTGAATGTTTATTCCCTATGTGGGAACGTCAGGGGATCGCATCGTTGAGCGTAACCCAAATAGATTCTCCGTTATCCATTCAGATTCCGTTCAACCCTGATTCACACACAGCTAACTAAATACACATACATATATCAACAATAATAACTCTGGAATGAAATCTAATACTGATATACATGTATCATTATACATTCATACACATTTCAATTCAAATCCATAAGTTTACGGCTGTAAGTTCTACCGAAAATCCGACAAAGTTTTCTCTGTAATTTGGTCATATCCCAAGTACAGAATCACCTGTTTAAAACGTAACAACCAGTCCAACAACAGCAGTAAACATACTCATATAAATCCATACACCGTAACATTAATTCATCGCTACAATCCATACATACTGTCTGAAACGTCATATATACATTCAGCCTAGTCCATACATAAGTTACAAGAAACAAAATCTGATAATTAACAGTGTCATCAAAGTATATGTACAAACGATTCAAGCCTAAGCTAAATAATCCTCAATACATCCTCAAGTCGACTTTATAAATCGCCTGGCTCCCTGCCTGTCCACTGTTCATCCAGTACACAACCTAATGAGATATGAATCCCAGAGAATAATTTACAATTTAAATATCATTCAAAACCGCTTGAATACTCAGCGGTGTGAACAGAAATCGTCTTCCGAAATCGATTCAACAGTGGAATACCGTATCTTTAAAATCGTTTAAACACATGGAAATTGCGGCAATATATCACAATCAGGAAATCCATTTCTTTTAAAATCAGTCATAAAAATCAAATGAAATCTCATGCCCTGTGTATCTCAATCCACGTTGGTTACAAATCCATCAGAATCAATCTAAATCATCTTCTAATTGCACGTAGTCTAGAGAGAATACTTCTCTTATCGTTGGGTGTGATCCGTAACACCAATCACCCGAATCAAGCCTATATTGTGAGTGTGATCCGTAACACCAATCACTCACTCAAGGACCGGGTGAGAATCAACATCTAGGGCGTCCCCTAGCATGTGCACATACGCCAATTCTCATCCTCATACAGTCTATTCGAACTCACATGCACTCGGTCGGCTATTCCTCAGGGTTCTAGGGTATCACGCCTAAATCACAACGTTTTCCCGTGTAGGTTATCCACCCTTATACTCCCTAAACTTAGGGTCGTCCTGGTTTAACGCGCAACCCCTAACTCAGTACAGGCTAAATCTGATAAAAATAGTTTCGTTTAAAAGCTTCCTGTACGAGGAATACTTAACTAGTCCCATACCGGCTATCAAGTACCCAACCCTAAGTAAATCCGTCCTAAAGGCATCTAAACTCGATAAACAAGGTGTCTAACATGCAATTAGGGTTTTCAGCACACAGGCATGCAATTTTATCCCATCGAAAGCAAAGACGCAATTCCATACAAGTCGCCTAAATCGTTAGGTATTCACTAAATCAATTCTAGGGTTCTGAAGTGTAAATTATCCTACCGGTCTCTGGTCGCTTCAATTCAAGTCGACTCTGCGAAATCTCGGTTCGAGCCCAATTAATTCCTGGACATGAAATTGAATATTTAGATTCGCTACTTCATCCAATTTTCAATCCTAAACCCTGGTTACCACGCTACCTAGGTTAATTAATTGCCTAATTACGTTCGGCACCATTTACGTCATATAACATTAGTTTTGGGAAAACGAACCTTACCATCGTGTTTCGGATTATGGAATTCTACGTCCGGTGATCTCGGTTCTCGGGATGCACGTCCGTAAACTCCGACGGCGGCGCACCTGGCGGTGCGGTGGTGCGGCGGTGAGTGCGATTTGTCTCGAAAATCACACCACGGTGAAGCCCATAAGCTCGAGAGTCCGAATACGGTGGTGGCACGCGGTTCACGGCCGTTTGGGCGGTGTTTTCCGACCCACGAAGAGTCTCGCATGGCGGACGGCGTTTTGCCTCGATCCGGGCGCGTCCGGCCTCCTTTCGGCGGCCAGAAACTCTGAGGCAGGTGGCGGCTCGGGCTACGGTGGTGAGGCGGTGAGGTCCACGGCGTCGGACGGCCGCGTCGGCTGAGAAATTTCGCGCGATGGAGGGGAAAAATGGCGTTTTTCCGGCGTCTCCGGCGGCCGTTGGTGGCGGTGGTTGGTTGCTGGTGGTTGTGGGCAGTGAGGGCTGTCGGTTGGTACCCTTGGTGGCGGCCCACGGGGGCTGTGGTGGCCGTTCACGGTGGAGGAAGGTGGAGAGAGAGAAGAGAGAGAGAGTGTGGTGAGGAGAGAGAGTGAAATGGGAGAAATGGCGGGCTTTCGCGTAATTTAAAGCCTCCAAGGGCGATCCCGACTTTTCCCAGGCCACCCGGGGATCTTTTAGGGTGTCGGCATCCCTCCAGACGTTGGCATGCATTTCCATGCAAAAGTCTTGGCCTCCGTCAACGAAAGTGACGCACGAAACTCCTTCCGCCGATTTACGATCGCCGGATTACATTTCTTTCGCTTGATCGTGTTTAAACTTCAAACGACCTTCTGTGTCAAGTCATTATCCTCGAAATACGTGTCAGGCTTCGTTTGATTGGGATTAGGGTTAAAATCAAGTTTTATCTTTTAAAATTCTTTAAAAACTCTTTCGAATCTTTCCCGTTGTTACAGGAGGAGCTGTAAGTCACCTTTAAGTTGGGTAGAGATGGGGGAGAGTGCATTGTTGGGACCTGAAATGGTGCAAGAAACCACTGATCAAATTAAAATGATCAGGGAAAAGATGAGAGCTGCCCAACAGAGGCAAGAATCTTATGCCAACAAGAGAAGAAGGCCTTTGGAATTTAACGAGGGAGATCACGTAATTTTGAGAGTGTCCCCCACCACGGGTATTGGTAGACAGATAAGGACTAAGAAACTAAGTCCCAGATTCCTAGGACCATTCCAAATTTTACAAAGAGTCGGTCCCATTGCCTACCAAATTGCTTTACCTCCCCATTTGTCCAACCTACATGATGTTTTCCACGTCTCCCAACTTCGTAAATATGTCCTAGATCCTGCACATGTATTAGAGAATCAACCGATAATATTAAAGGAAAATTTGACTTATGAATCTACTCCTGTTCAAATCCTTGACTATAAGACTAAGCAGCTTCGAAGTAAAATAATCCCTCTAGTTAAGGTACTTTGGCAGGATGTAGCGTCGCAGGAGATGATGTGGGAGAAAGAAGAAGAGATGAGACAAAGATATCCAGAACTGTTTACAGGTATGAATTTTGGGGACAAAATTTCTTTTAAGGGGGGGGAGAATGTAACAACAGGAAATATTCGAAAGAGTTTTTAAAGGATTTTAAAAGATAAAACTTGATTTTAGCTGCGTGTGAATCAGGGTTGAATGGAATCTGAATTGATAACGGAGAATCTATTTGGGTTACGCTCAACCAGTAGCGATCCCCTGACGTTCCCACATAGGGAATAAACATTCAGAATACCCCATATGCTTCCGCTAATCAGATAAGTATCGCGTAAGATGTATTAGGGGGTCGTTACAAATGGGCTTGGAGACGAATGCATACATGCAATTTATAACGAAATTAAATCAAATAAAAGGAGTGCACAAAATCAAAATTGCATTGAAATTAATTAAAATACCGAGTCTTGTACAATCGGAATTAACTGCCAAGGAATTACAATTTACAATGATATTAGCCTACACATTAATTAACTTCTAAAAGGGATTAAATGAATACACCGGCAAAGATAAAGACTTACTAAAGGAGACATTTGTTGTTACGAATATATGTAAAAGGTAACATCTTATCTTCTTCTTCCTCCTCCTCCTCCTCCTCCTTCTGCTCTTCTTCCTTTGCATTTTTAGCATCAATTTTTATCTTTTGTTGCCACTTAACACAATCCTTTTGCTTCAATTGTGCTTTTGAGATTGTTGATGCAAATCGAGTTATCATAGCAGCAACATGCTTTGCTCTCTTTGCACTTCCTTCATCTTGATCTTTCCTGTCATTGCTATTTTTCTCTACTTTCTTTTCTTGATCTTCCCACATTATTTCTTCATACACACGCTTGCGTCCTCTTACTTTATTCTTCATACTGAATTCCAAGTTTCAAAATCAAGATTAATTGCTTTGGGAAATATTTGAAGCTATAATCAGAACACAAAATCCTTCTCTGGGGGGTGTGTATATATATACACACACTCACATGCAAGGCCTTTTCCTTCAACTAGGAATGCAATTATAAATTGGGCTTTTATTTAAATATATCTGCTAGTAATGTCAATACCAATCTATTATACCAATTCTCCTTTTTATCTTAATCTATTGATTTGTTAATTTTTTTTATGGTGGTTTTATCTTTTTAAATGATATATCATTTTGAAAAATGTTACTTTTAATTTGTAGAGGAAGCCTTTGTTTTGATTCTTTTAATTTGGAGATATGCATGATGATATTTGAGTTTGATTTTGAGTCATGATTTATCTAAAATGATAATTATAAAATTAAAGAATACAAAATGATAAAATAAAAGAAAAAACTTGAAGAACAAATTAAAAGTATATATCTTCATGAAAAAGATATTGATCTTTTTTAAAAAATAAAATAAAAAGAATGATGCCTTATTTTCTTTGTAGCAGGGAATATTAGTGTAACATATATTTTGATTTTAGGAGAGAGCAATGGATCTCTTAAGACAAAAAGGAGGACCATATATGTGATGTATGCAATTTTGATATTTCTAAAAAAATATAAAATTTTCAATTCTTAAACTTAAGTTATAAAATTATTAAACATAAACTCAAAACTAATTATATACAAAAATTATCATATAAAATTAACATATACATACACACACACACACACACACGGAAATTGGCCCAACAAAACCACCAATGTATATATATTTGTAGGGTCTATTTTAATAATTTTATAAATATTAATTAATTAGACATTAAATATAACTTGCCTTGGTTAATTAATCAATTTCCTCTCATTAAATTCCAACTCGAATTATTCAATCCTAAAAGAAAAAAGATGCCAATGTTTCGTGGCGATAGACATGGCCTCCAAGAGAGGCTACATGATCATCATTAAGGTCGCACTAATTAATTTCTTGTTTAATTTATTAATCTTTGCAAATTAAAATTAATCTTGATCATCGCAAAACAACTATGTTATTTCTTGATTAATCCTATTCAATGGGCTTGGAGACGAATGCATACATGCAATTTATAACGAAATTAAATCAAATAAAAGGAGTGCACAAAATCAAAATTGCATTGAAATTAATTAAAATACCGAGTCTTGTACAATCGAATTAACTGCCAAGGAATTACAATTTACAATGATATTAGCCTACACATTAATTAACTTCTAAAAGGGATTAAATGAATACACCAAAGGCAAAGATAAAGACTTACTAAAGGAGACATTTGTTGTTACGAATATATGTAAAAGGTAACATCTTATCTTCTTCTTCCTCCTCCTCCTCCTCCTTCTGCTCTTCTTCCTTTGCATTTTTAGCATCAATTTTTATCTTTTGTTGCCACTTAACACAATCCTTTTGCTTCAATTGTGCTTTTGAGATTGTTGATGCAAATCGAGTTATCATAGCAAAGAACATGCTTTGCTCTCTTTGCACTTCCTTCATCTTGATCTTTCTGTCATTGCTATTTTTCTCTACTTTCTTTTCTTGATCTTCCCACATTATTTCTTCATACACACGCTTGCGTCCTCTTACTTTATTCTTCATACTGAATTCCAAGTTTCAAAATCAAGATTAATTGCTTTGGGAAATATTTGAAGCTATAATCAGAACACAAAATCCTTCTCTGGGGGGTGTGTATATATATACACACACTCACATGCAAGGCCTTTTCCTTCAACTAGGAATGCAATTATAAATTGGGCTTTTATTTAAATATATCTGCTAGTAATGTCAATACCAATCTATTATACCAATTCTCCTTTTTATCTTAATCTATTGATTTGTTAATTTTTTTTTATGGTGGTTTTATCTTTTTAAATGATATATCATTTTGAAAAATGTTACTTTTAATTTGTAGAGGAAGCCTTTGTTTTGATTCTTTTAATTTGGAGATATGCATGATGATATTTGAGTTTGATTTTGAGTCATGATTTATCTAAAATGATAATTATAAAATTAAAGAATACAAAATGATAAAATAAAAGAAAAAACTTGAAGAACAAATTAAAAGTATATATCTTCATGAAAAAGATATTGATCTTTTTTAAAAAATAAAATAAAAAGAATGATGCCTTATTTTCTTTGTAGCAGGGAATATTAGTGTAACATATATTTTGATTTTAGGAGAGAGCAATGGATCTCTTAAGACAAAAAGGAGGACCATATATGTGATGTATGCAATTTTGATATTTCTAAAAAAATATAAAATTTTCAATTCTTAAACTTAAGTTATAAAATTATTAAACATAAACTCAAAACTAATTATATACAAAAATTATCATATAAAATTAACATATACATACACACACACACACACACGGAAATTGGCCCAACAAAACCACCAATGTATATATATTTGTAGGGTCTATTTTAATAATTTTATAAATATTAATTAATTAGACATTAAATATAACTTGCCTTGGTTAATTAATCAATTTCCTCTCATTAAATTCCAACTCGAATTATTCAATCCTAAAAAGAAAAAGATGCCAATGTTTCGTGGCGATAGACATGGCCTCCAAGAGAGGCTACATGATCATCATTAAGGTCGCACTAATTAATTTCTTGTTTAATTTATTAATCTTTGCAAATTAAAATTAATCTTGATCATCGCAAAACAACTATGTTATTTCTTGATTAATCCTATTCAATGGGCTTGGAGACGAATGCATACATGCAATTTATAACGAAATTAAATCAAATAAAAGGAGTGCACAAAATCAAAATTGCATTGAAATTAATTAAAATACCGAGTCTTGTACAATCGGAATTAACTGCCAAGGAATTACAATTTACAATGATATTAGCCTACACATTAATTAACTTCTAAAAGGGATTAAATGAATACACCAAAGGCAAAGATAAAGACTTACTAAAGGAGACATTTGTTGTTACGAATATATGTAAAAGGTAACATCTTATCTTCTTCCTCCTCCTCCTCCTCCTCCTCCTTCTGCTCTTCTTCCTTTGCATTTTTAGCATCAATTTTTATCTTTTGTTGCCACTTAACACAATCCTTTTGCTTCAATTGTGCTTTTGAGATTGTTGATGCAAATCGAGTTATCATAGCAAAGAACATGCTTTGCTCTCTTTGCACTTCCTTCATCTTGATCTTTCCTGTCATTGCTATTTTTCTCTACTTTCTTTTCTTGATCTTCCCACATTATTTCTTCATACACACGCTTGCGTCCTCTTACTTTATTCTTCATACTGAATTCCAAGTTTCAAAATCAAGATTAATTGCTTTGGGAAATATTTGAAGCTATAATCAGAACACAAAATCCTTCTCTGGGGTGTGTATATATATACACACACTCACATGCAAGGCCTTTTCCTTCAACTAGGAATGCAATTATAAATTGGGCTTTTATTTAAATATATCTGCTAGTAATGTCAATACCAATCTATTATACCAATTCTCCTTTTTATCTTAATCTATTGATTTGTTAATTTTTTTTATGGTGGTTTTATCTTTTTAAATGATATATCATTTTGAAAAATGTTACTTTTAATTTGTAGAGGAAGCCTTTGTTTTGATTCTTTTAATTTGGAGATATGCATGATGATATTTGAGTTTGATTTTGAGTCATGATTTATCTAAAATGATAATTATAAAATTAAAGAATACAAAATGATAAAATAAAAGAAAAAACTTGAAGAACAAATTAAAAGTATATATCTTCATGAAAAAGATATTGATCTTTTTAAAAAAAATAAAATAAAAAGAATGATGCCTTATTTTCTTTGTAGCAGGGAATATTAGTGTAACATATATTTTGATTTTAGGAGAGAGCAATGGATCTCTTAAGACAAAAAGGAGGACCATATATGTGATGTATGCAATTTTGATATTTCTAAAAATATAAAATTTTCAATTCTTAAACTTAAGTTATAAAATTATTAAACATAAACTCAAAACTAATTATATACAAAAATTATCATATAAAATTAACATATACATACACACACACACACACACGGAAATTGGCCCAACAAAACCACCAATGTATATATATTTGTAGGGTCTATTTTAATAATTTTATAAATATTAATTAATTAGACATTAAATATAACTTGCCTTGGTTAATTAATCAATTTCCTCTCATTAAATTCCAACTCGAATTATTCAATCCTAAAAAGAAAAAGATGCCAATGTTTCGTGGCGATAGACATGGCCTCCAAGAGAGGCTACATGATCATCATTAAGGTCGCACTAATTAATTTCTTGTTTAATTTATTAATCTTTGCAAATTAAAATTAATCTTGATCATCGCAAAACAACTATGTTATTTCTTGATTAATCCTATTCAATGGGCTTGGAGACGAATGCATACATGCAATTTATAACGAAATTAAATCAAATAAAAGGAGTGCACAAAATCAAAATTGCATTGAAATTAATTAAAATACCGAGTCTTGTACAATCGGAATTAACTGCCAAGGAATTACAATTTACAATGATATTAGCCTACACATTAATTAACTTCTAAAAGGGATTAAATGAATACACCAGTGCAGCATAAAGACTTACTAAAGGAGACATTTGTTGTTACGAATATATGTAAAAGGTAACATCTTATCTTCTTCCTCCTCCTCCTCCTCCTCCTCCTCCTCGCTCTTCTTCCTTTGCATTTTTAGCATCAATTTTTATCTTTTGTTGCCACTTAACACAATCCTTTTGCTTCAATTGTGCTTTTGAGATTGTTGATGCAAATCGAGTTATCATAAGCGACAACATGCTTTGCTCTCTTTGCACTTCCTTCATCTTGATCTTTCCTGTCATTGCTATTTTTCTCTACTTTCTTTTCTTGATCTTCCCACATTATTTCTTCATACACACGCTTGCGTCCTCTTACTTTATTCTTCATACTGAATTCCAAGTTTCAAAATCAAGATTAATTGCTTTGGGAAATATTTGAAGCTATAATCAGAACACAAAATCCTTCTTCTGGGTGTGTGTATATATATACACACACTCACATGCAAGGCCTTTTCCTTCAACTAGGAATGCAATTATAAATTGGGCTTTTATTTAAATATATCTGCTAGTAATGTCAATACCAATCTATTATACCAATTCTCCTTTTTATCTTAATCTATTGATTTGTTAATTTTTTTTATGGTGGTTTTATCTTTTTAAATGATATATCATTTTGAAAAATGTTACTTTTAATTTGTAGAGGAAGCCTTTGTTTTGATTCTTTTAATTTGGAGATATGCATGATGATATTTGAGTTTGATTTTGAGTCATGATTTATCTAAAATGATAATTATAAAATTAAAGAATACAAAATGATAAAATAAAAGAAAAACTTGAAGAACAAATTAAAAGTATATATCTTCATGAAAAAGATATTGATCTTTTTAAAAAATAAAATAAAAAGAATGATGCCTTATTTTCTTTGTAGCAGGGAATATTAGTGTAACATATATTTTGATTTTAGGAGAGAGCAATGGATCTCTTAAGACAAAAAGGAGGACCATATATGTGATGTATGCAATTTTGATATTTCTAAAAAAATATAAAATTTTCAATTCTTAAACTTAAGTTATAAAATTATTAAACATAAACTCAAAACTAATTATATACAAAAATTATCATATAAAATTAACATATACATACACACACACACACACACGGAAATTGGCCCAACAAAACCACCAATGTATATATATTTGTAGGGTCTATTTTAATAATTTTATAAATATTAATTAATTAGACATTAAATATAACTTGCCTTGGTTAATTAATCAATTTCCTCTCATTAAATTCCAACTCGAATTATTCAATCCTAAAAAGAAAAAGATGCCAATGTTTAGTAGCGATAGACATGGCCTCCAAGAGAGGCTACATGATCATCATTAAGGTCGCACTAATTAATTTCTTGTTTAATTTATTAATCTTTGCAAATTAAAATTAATCTTGATCATCGCAAAACAACTATGTTATTTCTTGATTAATCCTATTCAATGGGCTTGGAGACGAATGCATACATGCAATTTATAACGAAATTAAATCAAATAAAAGGAGTGCACAAAATCAAAATTGCATTGAAATTAATTAAAATACCGAGTCTTGTACAATCGGAATTAACTGCCAAGGAATTACAATTTACAATGATATTAGCCTACACATTAATTAACTTCTAAAAGGGATTAAATGAATACACCAAGTCAAAGATAAAGACTTACTAAAGGAGACATTTGTTGTTACGAATATATGTAAAAGGTAACATCTTATCTTCTTCCTCCTCCTCCTCCTCCTCCTCCTTCTGCTCTTCTTCCTTTGCATTTTTAGCATCAATTTTTATCTTTTGTTGCCACTTAACACAATCCTTTTGCTTCAATTGTGCTTTTGAGATTGTTGATGCAAATCGAGTTATCATAGCAGCAACATGCTTTGCTCTCTTTGCACTTCCTTCATCTTGATCTTTCCTGTCATTGCTATTTTTCTCTACTTTCTTTTCTTGATCTTCCCACATTATTTCTTCATACACACGCTTGCGTCCTCTTACTTTATTCTTCATACTGAATTCCAAGTTTCAAAATCAAGATTAATTGCTTTGGGAAATATTTGAAGCTATAATCAGAACACAAAATCCTTCTCTGGGGGGTGTGTATATATATACACACACTCACATGCAAGGCCTTTTCCTTCAACTAGGAATGCAATTATAAATTGGGCTTTTATTTAAATATATCTGCTAGTAATGTCAATACCAATCTATTATACCAATTCTCCTTTTTATCTTAATCTATTGATTTGTTAATTTTTTTTTATGGTGGTTTTATCTTTTTAAATGATATATCATTTTGAAAAATGTTACTTTTAATTTGTAGAGGAAGCCTTTGTTTTGATTCTTTTAATTTGGAGATATGCATGATGATATTTGAGTTTGATTTTGAGTCATGATTTATCTAAAATGATAATTATAAAATTAAAGAATACAAAATGATAAAATAAAAGAAAAAACTTGAAGAACAAATTAAAAGTATATATCTTCATGAAAAAGATATTGATCTTTTTTAAAAAATAAAATAAAAAGAATGATGCCTTATTTTCTTTGTAGCAGGGAATATTAGTGTAACATATATTTTGATTTTAGGAGAGAGCAATGGATCTCTTAAGAAAAAAAGGAGGACCATATATGTGATGTATGCAATTTTGATATTTCTAAAAAAATATAAATTTTTCAATTCTTAAACTTAAGTTATAAAATTATTAAACATAAACTCAAAACTAATTATATACAAAAATTATCATATAAAATTAACATATACATACACACACACACACACACGGAAATTGGCCCAACAAAACCACCAATGTATATATATTTGTAGGGTCTATTTTAATAATTTTATAAATATTAATTAATTAGACATTAAATATAACTTGCCTTGGTTAATTAATCAATTTCCTCTCATTAAATTCCAACTCGAATTATTCAATCCTAAAAAGAAAAAGATGCCAATGTTTCGTGGCGATAGACATGGCCTCCAAGAGAGGCTACATGATCATCATTAAGGTCGCACTAATTAATTTCTTGTTTAATTTATTAATCTTTGCAAATTAAAATTAATCTTGATCATCGCAAAACAACTATGTTATTTCTTGATTAATCCTATTCAATGGGCTTGGAGACGAATGCATACATGCAATTTATAACGAAATTAAATCAAATAAAAGGAGTGCACAAAATCAAAATTGCATTGAAATTAATTAAAATACCGAGTCTTGTACAATCGGAATTAACTGCCAAGGAATTACAATTTACAATGATATTAGCCTACACATTAATTAACTTCTAAAAGGGATTAAATGAATACACCAGTGCAGCATAAAGACTTACTAAAGGAGACATTTGTTGTTACGAATATATGTAAAAGGTAACATCTTATCTTCTTCTTCCTCCTCCTCCTCCTCCTCCTTCTGCTCTTCTTCCTTTGCATTTTTAGCATCAATTTTTATCTTTTGTTGCCACTTAACACAATCCTTTTGCTTCAATTGTGCTTTTGAGATTGTTGATGCAAATCGAGTTATCATAGCAGCAACATGCTTTGCTCTCTTTGCACTTCCTTCATCTTGATCTTTCCTGTCATTGCTATTTTTCTCTACTTTCTTTTCTTGATCTTCCCACATTATTTCTTCATACACACGCTTGCGTCCTCTTACTTTATTCTTCATACTGAATTCCAAGTTTCAAAATCAAGATTAATTGCTTTGGGAAATATTTGAAGCTATAATCAGAACACAAAATCCTTCTCTGGGGGGTGTGTATATATATACACACACTCACATGCAAGGCCTTTTCCTTCAACTAGGAATGCAATTATAAATTGGGCTTTTATTTAAATATATCTGCTAGTAATGTCAATACCAATCTATTATACCAATTCTCCTTTTTATCTTAATCTATTGATTTGTTAATTTTTTTTATGGTGGTTTTATCTTTTTAAATGATATATCATTTTGAAAAATGTTACTTTTAATTTGTAGAGGAAGCCTTTGTTTTGATTCTTTTAATTTGGAGATATGCATGATGATATTTGAGTTTGATTTTGAGTCATGATTTATCTAAAATGATAATTATAAAATTAAAGAATACAAAATGATAAAATAAAAGAAAAAACTTGAAGAACAAATTAAAAGTATATATCTTCATGAAAAAGATATTGATCTTGTTTAAAAAATAAAATAAAAAGAATGATGCCTTATTTTCTTTGTAGCAGGGAATATTAGTGTAACATATATTTTGATTTTAGGAGAGAGCAATGGATCTCTTAAGACAAAAAGGAGGACCATATATGTGATGTATGCAATTTTGATATTTCTAAAAAAATATAAATTTTTCAATTCTTAAACTTAAGTTATAAAATTATTAAACATAAACTCAAAACTAATTATATACAAAAATTATCATATAAAATTAACATATACATACACACACACACACACACGGAAATTGGCCCAACAAAACCACCAATGTATATATATTTGTAGGGTCTATTTTAATAATTTTATAAATATTAATTAATTAGACATTAAATATAACTTGCCTTGGTTAATTAATCAATTTCCTCTCATTAAATTCCAACTCGAATTATTCAATCCTAAAAAGAAAAAGATGCCAATGTTTCGTGGCGATAGACATGGCCTCCAAGAGAGGCTACATGATCATCATTAAGGTCGCACTAATTAATTTCTTGTTTAATTTATTAATCTTTGCAAATTAAAATTAATCTTGATCATCGCAAAACAACTATGTTATTTCTTGATTAATCCTATTCAATGGGCTTGGAGACGAATGCATACATGCAATTTATAACGAAATTAAATCAAATAAAAGGAGTGCACAAAATCAAAATTGCATTGAAATTAATTAAAATACCGAGTCTTGTACAATCGGAATTAAGCGCCAAGGAATTACAATTTACAATGATATTAGCCTACACATTAATTAACTTCTAAAAGGGATTAAATGAATACACCAGGCAAAGATAAAGACCTACTAAAGGAGACATTTGTTGTTACGAATATATGTAAAAGGTAACATCTTATCTTCTTCTTCCTCCTCCTCCTCCTCCTCCTTCTGCTCTTCTTCCTTTGCATTTTTAGCATCAATTTTTATCTTTTGTTGCCACTTAACACAATCCTTTTGCTTCAATTGTGCTTTTGAGATTGTTGATGCAAATCGAGTTATCATAAGCGAGAACATGCTTTGCTCTCTTTGCACTTCCTTCATCTTGATCTTTCCTGTCATTGCTATTTTTCTCTACTTTCTTTTCTTGATCTTCCCACATTATTTCTTCATACACACGCTTGCGTCCTCTTACTTTATTCTTCATACTGAATTCCAAGTTTCAAAATCAAGATTAATTGCTTTGGGAAATATTTGAAGCTATAATCAGAACACAAAATCCTTCTTCTGGGGTGTGTATATATATACACACACTCACATGCAAGGCCTTTTCCTTCAACTAGGAATGCAATTATAAATTGGGCTTTTATTTAAATATATCTGCTAGTAATGTCAATACCAATCTATTATACCAATTCTCCTTTTTATCTTAATCTATTGATTTGTTAATTTTTTTTATGGTGGTTTTATCTTTTTAAATGATATATCATTTTGAAAAATGTTACTTTTAATTTGTAGAGGAAGCCTTTGTTTTGATTCTTTTAATTTGGAGATATGCATGATGATATTTGAGTTTGATTTTGAGTCATGATTTATCTAAAATGATAATTATAAAATTAAAGAATACAAAATGATAAAATAAAAGAAAAAACTTGAAGAACAAATTAAAAGTATATATCTTCATGAAAAAGATATTGATCTTTTTTAAAAAATAAAATAAAAAGAATGATGCCTTATTTTCTTTGTAGCAGGGAATATTAGTGTAACATATATTTTGATTTTAGGAGAGAGCAATGGATCTCTTAAGACAAAAAGGAGGACCATATATGTGATGTATGCAATTTTGATATATACTTTGGTGATGGAGGCCAAAACTTTTGCATGGAAATGCGTGCTAACATCTAGAAGGATTCCGACACCCTAAAGTATCCTCGGGTGGTCTGGGAAAAGTTAGAATCGTCCCCGGAGGCTTTAAATTACACGAATTCCCTCCATTTCTCTCATTTCTCTCTCTCTCCTCACCACACTCTCTCTCTTCTCCTTCCTCCACTGTAAACGGCCGCTACAGCCACCGTGGACCGCTACCAAGGGCACCAACCGACAGCCTTCACTGCCCATAACCTCCAGCAACCAACCACGGCCACCAACGGCCGCCGGAGCGGTCGAAAAAATGTCATTTTTCCCCTCCATCGCGTGAAACTTCTCCATCTTAGATCGCCACCGTCCGTCGCCGTTGACCGTCACCGCCCCCACCACCGTGTAGCCTGAGCTGCCAGCTTCCTCCAGTAGCTCACCGCCGTCAAAAGGAGGCCGGACGCGCCCGGATCGAGGGAAACTCCATCTGCCGTGCGAGAATCTTTGTGGCCAAAAAATGCCGCCCAAACAGTCGTGAACCGCCGCGCCACCACCGTATTCGGACTCCTGGACTTGCGAGCTTCACCGTGGTGTGATTTTTGAGACAAACCGCACCCCTCCACTGTGCGCCACCGTACGCCACCGTGCGCCGCCGTGCCGGAGCTTCTGGACATGCATCGGGAGAAACCGAGACCACCGTGACGCAGAATTCCATCATCCGGTCACATTGGTAAGGTCCGATTTCCTAAAAAATGATGACATCTGATTGAAATAATTTCCGAACATAATTAGGCAATAAATTAACCTAGGTAGTTGAGTAACCGGGTTTAAGATCAAAAATTGGATGACGTGATGAGCCTGAATATTTAAATTTTTGTCCAAGAAATTAATCGGGCTCAGAAACCGAGATTGCATGGAATTTTGAAGTGATTTAGAGCATTCGAAGACCAGGTAGGATAATTTACACTTCCCGAACCCTAGAATTGATTTAGTGAATACCTAAATGATTTAGATGACTTGCATGGATTTGTGTGTTGCTTTCGATGGGATAAATTGCATGCTTGTGTGCTGAAAACCCTAATTGCATGTTAGACACCTTGTTCATCGAGTTTAGATGCCTTTAGGACGGATTTACTTAGGGTTGGGTACTTGATAGCCGGTATGGGACGGCCGTTAAGTATCCCTAGTACAGGGAGCTTTTAAACGAGATTATTTTTATCAGATTTAGCCTGTACTGAGTTAGGGATTACGCGTTAAACCAGGATGACCCTAAGAAAGGTTTAAGGAGTATAAGGGGGGATAGCCTACACGGGGAAACGTTGTGATTTAGGCGTAATACCCTAGAACCCTGAGGAATAGCCGACCGAGTGCATGTGAGTTCAAATAGATCAGATGAGGATGAGAATTGGCGTATGTGCACATGCTAGGGGACGCCCTAGATGTTGATTCTCACCCGGTCCTTGAGTGAGTGATTGGTGTTACGGATCACACTCACAATATAGGCTTGATTTGGGTGATTGGTGTTACGGATCACACCCAACGATAAGAGAGGTATTCTCTCTAGACTACGTGCAATTAGATGATGATTTAGATTTGGTTACAACGGATTTGTAGCCAACGTGGATTGAGATACACCGGCCATGAGATTTTATTTGATTTTTATGATTGATTTTCAAAGAAAATGGATTTTATGATTTCGAGGAATTACCGCGATTTCCATGTAATTAAATAATTTTTAAAGATAAGGTATTTCACTTTTTTTTAACTGATTTCGGGAAGATGATTTCGGTGTTCGCACCGCTGGATATTCAACCAGTTTTCGAATGATATTTGAATTGTGAATTATTCTATTGGGATTCATATCTCATTAGGTTGTTTACTCAGATGAACAGGGACAGGGACAGGAACCCAGACGATAGCCGAGGCTGACTTGAGGATAGACCGGAGGATGATTTAGCTTAGGCTTGAATCGTTTGTACATATACTCTGATGACGTTGTTGTTTATTGGGTTCTGTCTCTTATGTTTTTTGTATGGATTGGACTGAATATACATGTAATATTTCAGATGGTGTATATGGATTTATGTTAATTATGTTTATTGCTGTTGTTAGACTGGATGTTTGATTGTAAACATGTGATTTTGTACTTTGGATATGATTAAAATACAGAGGAAACTCTGCCGGATTTTCGGTAGGGTTTACCGCTGTAAACTTGGGAAATTTAGTTAGAATGTATGTGAATGGTTGACAGTATATGTATATGAGTTTTGGATGTTGAGTTTAATGATTGTACGCCGTATGTATGGACTTTAGTTTCATTCCAGAGTTATTGATGATGTATGTATGTGTATTTAGTTAGCTGCGTGTGAATCAGGGTTGAACGGAATTTGAATGGACAATGGGAAGTCTATTTGGGTTACGCTCAACCAGTAGCGATCCCCTGACATTCCCACATAGGGAATAATTATGTAAACTAACCCATATGCTTCCGCTAATCAGATAAGCATCGCGTATGACGTATTAGGGGGTCGTTACAATTATGGTATCAGAGCCTGGTTTGTTAGATTGTTGGGTTTAGTGGGTTAAGGACTTGAATTTTCGGGCTTGCAGCTTTAGGGTTTTGATTGATTTGACTCTAGAATGTTATGACCTGATTTTGAATTGATAATGAATGGGATGAATTTAATATTTTACTGATTAACTGTTGATGTATAACTGATTTGTTTATTTTCTGTGTCAGATAAGTATGGCAGAATCGAGCAGGGACGCCACACGTAGGCCCAGAGGAAGGCCAAGGCACAGAAACCAGGTTGCTTCAGGTAGTGGTAGCATGGAGACTGAGGTCGACATGCGTGACATGACGGAATCCATCCGATTAATGGCCGATGCGATGAGAGATCAGGCCACTACCAGCGCTAATGTAATGAGACAGAAGCAGGAAGATAGAAAGACGAGAAACGATGGAGCCACCCAACATGCAAACCCACTATATCAAGGATGGATCGAGTTTCAGAGAGCAGGTACATCTCCGTTTACAGGTGCCTCCGATCCAGCTGTTGTGGAAGCTTGGGTAAAAGAAATTGAAAAGATTTTTAGGTTGTTGTAGTGCGACGATGAACAGAAAGTCACATATGCAACGTACATGCTGAAAGGTGAAGCAAAACTTTGGTGGAAAGATGCCCAGTAACTGATAGAGAGCCGAGGCATTCCACTGACTTGGGAATCTTTCAAGAGAGTCTTCATGGATCAATATATCCCTGAGAGCGTGAAACAAGCTAAGGAAGCACAGTTCCTGAAGCTCACACAGGGAGGCAGGCCATTTGAAGAGTATCTAAAATAGTTTGAAGAATTATCACGATACTCCACTTACCTGCAAATGCATTACGATGAGGCTTGGAAAGCGAAGCAACTAGAAGAAGGCCTCGATTTACCTATGAAGACTCAGTTAGCTACCCTAGAGATTCGAGACTTTGCCACACTGGTGAATAAGTGCCGAATTCTGAGTAAGAATCTAGAACAGAGATAGGCTCATAATATGACACAGCAAACAGGGAACCGACCCATACAAGCACCAAGAAATCTGAATGTAAGAAGTGGTATGTTTAAACCGTAACCAGGGGCTTCTAGTAGCAGTGGGAGGCGACCTGATAATACTCCTTGTCCGAAGTGTGGCACCAGACATCCGAATCAACCCTGCTGGCATCAGACTCCACTTTAATGTTACAGATGTGGAGGTACAGGACACATGGCCAGGTACTGCCCTTCCACCGGGAATCAGCCGACATCCGGTAGCCGGAGACCACAGGCTCTAGGGAGAGTTTTTACTATGAATGTTGCCAATGTCGACAGGTCTTCGGGCTTGATGCAGGCTAGAGGTAAAATTTATAATTTTTCTTTGATAGTATTGTTTGATTCGGGTGCTACGTACTCATTTATTGCTGATGCATGCGTAGAATGAATGAGATTACCTGTTCAAACCCTGCCTTGTGATCTACATATATCCACACCTTTGGGAGAAGCTACTATGTCCCCACAAAAATGCCTGAATTGCCCCTTAACCATTGAAGATACTTTATTTCTTGTGGACTTAGTGTGTATACCATTGTCAGGGATCGACATTATTTTAGGAATGGATTGGTTGACTAGGAATCGGGTCTTGTTGAATTGTTCCGAAGGGACAATTACTTATTTGGATAACGTACCTGTGCGAGGGAATGACAGGGCTTGTGAGATAGGTGATATGTCCCTCAATCTCTCTGAGGTAGAATTGCAGGATAAATTAAGTCAAATCCCAATCGTTAGTGACTTTCCGGAGGTATTTCCTTTGGAAATAAGTAAACTACCACCACCTAGGGAGATAGAATTCACCATTGACCTAATTCCGGGAACGGGTACAATAGCTATGATCCCGTATCGTATGGTCCCCGCAGAATTGAGAGAATTAAAAGTCCAAATTGAAGACATGTTGGAGAAGGGGTTCATTAGGCCAAGTGTATCACCATGGGGAGCTCCAGTCTTATTCGTAAAGAAGAAAGACAGGAGTTTAAGACTGTGTATTGACTATCGACAATTGAATAAGGTGACCATTAAGAATAAATACCCATTACCACGCATCGATGACTTGTTTGATCAGTTGCAAGGCGCGACTGTATTTTCTAAGATAGATTTAAGATCCGGATACCACTAGATTAGAGTTAGAGAGGAGGATATTCCTAAGAAGGCGTTCAGGACAAGATACGGCCACTATGAGTTTTTAGTGATGCCGTTTGGATTGACGAATGCACCCGCTGTTTTTATAGATAGGATTTTCAGACCCTATTTAGATCAATTTGTTGTGGTATTCATTGATGATATTCTAGTCTATTCCAAGACTCACAAAGAACATGCCCATTATCTTAGCACGGTGCTACAGATACTGGAAGAGAAACAATTGTATGCAAAGCTGGAGAAATGTGAGTTTTGGTTAGAAGAAGTGAAATTCTTAGGACACGTGGTAAATGGAGAAGGGATAGCGGTCGACCTAAAGAAAATTGAAGCAGTATTAGACTGGGATCGACCTAGAACGGTCACCGAGATTAGGAGTTTCCTGGGTCTGGCCAGCTATTATAGGAAATTCATTCAAGGATTTTCTGAGATAGCTGTAACATTGACCCGATTGACTCGGAAAGGGGTATATTTTGAATGGAGCGAATAGTGTGAGACAAGTTTTTAGATTCTGAAAGATAAATTGACCACCACTCCTGTATTAATCATTCTGAGACCCCTAGAACCCTTCACTGTATACACAGATGCATCCTTGAGAGGCCTAGGTTGTGTTTTGATGCAGGATGGGAAAGTTGTGGCTTATGCATCGCGACAATTGAAACCTGCAGAGGAGAACTACCTTACCCATGACTTAGAATTAGCTGTCGTTGTCTTTGCCCAAAAGATTTGGAGACATTACCTGTATGGCGCGGTATTTGAGGTGTATAGTGATCATAAGAGCCTTAGGTATTTGTTTGATCAGAAGGAATTAAACATGAGGTAGTGTAGGTGGGTAGAATACTTGAAAGACTTTGATTTTGAGTTGAAGTATCATGCAGGAAAAGCAAATGTTATGGCTGATGCATTGAGCCGAAATTCACTACAATTGGCTAGTTTAATGATTGGTAAGATGAGGTTACTTGAGGATTTTGGGAATCTTAGCCTCAACGTTATCTCGTTTCCGCAAAGATTAGTGATGAGTGACTTTTTAATAACCTGTGAATTGAGAGAATTAATTAGACAAGCCCAACTTGAGGATGAATCCTTGGAGATATATGCAGACAAACCTAATTTTGGACTAGCACCTGATGGAGTTTTAATGTTTAGAAAGAGGGTAGTGATTCTGAACCATCAGGAACTAAAGGAAAAAGTGTTAGCAGAAGCTCACAGAAGCCATTACACTATTCACCCAGGTATTTCCAAGATGTATTAGGACTTAAAGAGGAACTTTTGGTGGCCTGGTATGCGGAGAGATATCACAGATTACGTGAATGCCTGTTTGACTTGTCAACAGGTTAAGATAGAGCATTAGAAACCCGCAAGGCTACTTAAGCCATTGGAAATACCAGAGAGGAAATGGGATCAGATCACTATGGATTTTGTGTTAGGACTACCTAGAACACCAACAGGATTTGATGCCATTTGGGTGATAGTGGATAGGTTGACCAAGTCTGCGCACTTTTTGCCTGTTAAGGTGCGTTACTCCATAGAGAAATTAGTCGAAGTATACCTTAGGGAAATTGTAAGACTACATGGAATACCGTCAGGTATAGTATCTGATCGAGACCCTAGGTTTACTTCGAGATTCTGGCAATCCCTACAGCAAGCCTTAGGAACCCAGCTTAAGTTTAGCACAACCTATCATCCTCAGACTGATGGGCAGTCTGAGAGGACTATTCAAACCCTAGAAGACATGTTGAGGGCTTGTGTGCTTGAGCAGAAAGGAAGTTGGGATAAACACCTGCCGTTGATAGAGTTTGCATACAACAACAGTTATCACTCTACCATCGGTATGGCACCGTATGAGGCTCTGTATGGGAAGAGTTGTAAGTCACCTTTAAGTTGGGTAGAGATGGGGGAGAGTGCACTGTTGCAACCTGAAATGGTGTAAGAAACAACTGATCAAATTAAAATGATCAGGGAAAAGATGAGAGCTGCCCAACAGAGGCAAGAATCATATGCCAACAAGAGAAGAAGGCCTTTGGAATTTAATGAGGGAGATCATGTATTTCTAAGAGTGTCCCCCACCACGGGTATCGGTAGACAGATAAGGACTAAGAAACTAAGCCCTAAATTCTTAGGACCATTCTAAATTTTACAAAGAGTCGGTCCCGTTGCCTACCAAATTGCTTTACCTCCCTATTTGTCCAACCTACATGATGTTTTCCACGTCTCCCAACTTCGTAAATATGTCCCAGATCCTGCGCATGTATTAGAGAATCAACCGATAATATTAAAGGAAAATTTGACTTATGAATCTACTCCTGTTTAAATCCTTGACTATAAGACTAAGCAACTTCGAAGTAAAATAATCCCTTTAGTTAAGGTACTTTGGCAGGATGTAGCATCGCAGGAGATGACGTGGGAGAAAGAAGAAGAGATGAGGCAAAGATACCCAGAGTTGTTTACAGGTATGAATTTTGGGGACAAAATTTCTTTTAAGGGGGGGAGAATGTAACAACTGAAAGGATTTTAAAAGATGAAAATTTGATTTTTAACCCTAACCCCTTTTAAACGAAGCCTGGCATGACTTTCGAAGATAGTGATTCGAAAAAGAAGGTTGTTCGAAGGCAGAAACACGATCAAACAAAAAGAAATGCAATCTGGTGATCAGAAACTGACAGAAGAAGTTTTATGCATCGATTTTAGTGATGGAGGCTAAAACTTTCGCATGAAAATGCGTTTCGACATCTGGAAAGATGCCGACACCCTAAAGTATCCTCGGGTGGTCTAGGAAAAGTTAGAATCGTCCCCGGAGGCTTTAAATTACACGAATTCCCTCTATTTCTCTCATTTCTCTCTCTCTCCTCACCATACTCTCTCTCTCCTCTCTCTTTTGTCTCTCCTCCTTCCTCCACCGTGAACGGCCGCTACAACCACCATAGGCCGCCACCAAGGGCACCAACCGACAGCCTTCACTGCCCACAACCTCCAGCAACTAACGATGGCCACCAACGGCCGCCGGAGCCGCCGGAAAAATGCCGTTATTCCCCTCAATCGCGCAAAACTTCTCTAGCTCAGATCGTCGCCGTCAGAATCGCAGTGTCTTCGCCAGACGAGCTTCCGGACGTGCATCGGGAGAAACTGAGACCACCGTGACGCAGAATTCCATCATCCGATCACATTGGTAAGGTCCGATTTCCCAAAAAATGATGACATTTGATTGAAATAATTGTCGAACGTAATTAGGCAATAAATTAACCTAGGTAGTTGAGTAACCGGGTTTAAGATCAAAAATTGGATGACGTGATGAGCCTGAATATTTAAATTTTTGTCCAGGAAATTAATCGGGCTCAGAAACCGAGACTGCGTGGAATTCTGAAGTGATTTAGAGCATTCAGAGACCAGGTAGGATAATTTACACTTCCCGAACCCTAGAATTGATTTAGTGAATACCTGAATGATTTAGATGACTTGCATGGATTTACGTGCTGCTTTTGATGGGATAAATTGCATGCCTGTGTGCTGAAAACCCTAATTGCATGTTAGACACCTTGTTTATCGAGTTTAGATGCCTTTAGGATGGATTTACTTAGGGTTGGGTACTTGATAGTCGGTATGGGACGGCCGTTAAGTATCCCTAGTACAGGGAGCTTTTAAACGAGATTATTTTTATCAGATTTAGCCTGTACTGAGTTAGAGATTACGCGTTAAACCAGGACGACCCTAAGAAAGGTTTAAGGAGTATAAGAGGGGATAGCCTACACGGGAAAACGTTGTGATTTAGGCGTAATACCCTAGAACCCTGAGGAATAGCCGACCGAGTGCATGTGAGTTCGAATAGACTGTATGAGGATGAGAATTGGCGTATGTGCACATGCTAGGGGACGCCCTAGATGTTGATTCTCACCCGGTCCTTGAGTGAGTGATTGGTGTTACGAATCACACTCACAATATAGGCTTGATTCGGGTGATTGGTGTTACAGATCACACCCAACGATAAGAGAGGTATTCTCTCTAGACTACGTGCAATTAGATGATGATTTAGATTTGGTTACAGCAGATTTGTAGCCAACATGGATTGAGATATACCGGGCATGGGATTTTATTTGATTTTTATGATTGATTTTCAAAGAAAATGGATTTTATGATTT
Source organism: Senna siamea (assembly GCA_031216115.1). Classification (NCBI taxonomy): domain Eukaryota; kingdom Viridiplantae; phylum Streptophyta; class Magnoliopsida; order Fabales; family Fabaceae; genus Senna; species Senna siamea. The sequence continues at coordinate 15,970,454 of CM062355.1, read as the reverse complement.
CGAGGAATTGCCGCGATTTCCATGTAATTAAATGATTTTTAAAGATAAGGTATTTCACTGTTTTTGAACTGATTTCAGGAAGATGATTTCGGTGTTCGCACCGCTGGGTATTCAACCAGTTTTCGAATGATATTTGAATTGTGAATTATTCTATTGGGATTCATATCTCATTAGGTTGTTTACTCAGATGAACAGGGACAGGGACAGGAACCCAGACGATAGCCAAGGCTGACTTGAGGATAAACCGGAGGATGATTTAGCTTAGGCTTGAATCGTTTGTACATATACTCTGATGACGTTGTTGTTTATTGGGTTCTGTCTCTTATGTTTTCTATATGGATTGGACTGAATGTACATGTAATATTTCAGATGGTGTATATGGATTTATGTTAATTATGTTTATTGCTTTTGTTAGACTGGCTGTTTAATTGTAAACAGGTGATTTTTTACTTTGGATATGATCGAAATACAGAGGAAACTCTGCCAGATTTTTGGTAAGGTTTACCGCTGTAAACTTGGGAAATTCAGTTAGAATGTATGTGAATGCTTGACAGTATATGTATATGAGTTTTGGATGTTGAGTTTAATGATTGTACGTCGTATGTATGGACTTTAGTTTCATTCCAGAGTTATTGATGATGTATGTATGTGTATTTAGTTAGCTGCGTGTGAATCAGGGTTGAACGAAATCTGAATGGACAATGGGAAGTCTATTTGGGTTACGCTCAACCCGTAGCGATCCCCTGACATTCCCACATAGGGAATAATTATGTAAACTAACCCATATGCTTCCGCTAATCAGATAAGCATCGCGTATGACATATTAGGGGGTCGTTACACAAACGGCCGTGAACCACAGTGCCACCACCATATTCGGACTCCTGGTCTTGCGAGCTTCACCCTGGTGTAAATTTCGAGGCAAACCGCACCCCTTCGCCGTGCGCCACCATGCGCCGCCGTGCCAGAGCTTCTGGACATACATCGGGAGAAACCGAGATCACCCCGAGATAGAATTCCATCATTCGATCACATTGGTAAGGTCCGATTTCCCAAAAACTAATGAATTCTGATTGAAATAGCTGCCGAACGTAATTAGGCAATAAATTGACCTAGGTATTAGGGCAACCGAACTTAGAATTGTAAACGGATGACGTGACAAGCTTGAATATTCAATTTAATGTCCAGGAAATTAATTGGGCTCAGAAACCAAGATTACGTGAAGTTCTGAATCGATTTAGAGCGACAGGAGACTAGGTAATAAATTGTTTTTACCTGATTTGGCCTATACTGTGTTAGGGATCGCGCGATAAATCAGGAAGACCCTAAGAAAGGTTTAAGGAGTATAAGGGGGGATAGCCTACATAGGGAAACGTTGTGATTTAGGCGTAATACCCTAAAACCCTGAGGAATAGCCGACCGTGAGCATGTGAGTTCGAATAGACTGTATGAGGATGAGAATTGACGTATGTGCATATGCTAGGGGATGCCCTAGATGTTGATTCTCACCCGGTCCTTGAGTGAGTGATTGGTGTTACGGATCACACTCACAACATAGGCGAGATTTGGGTGATTGGTGTTACGGATCACACCCAACGATAAGAGAGGTCTCTCTAGATGATGTGCAATTAGATGACGATTTAGACTTGGTCACAGAGGATTCGTGGCTAACGTGGATTTATATACACTAGGCATGAGATTTTATCTGATTTCGAGTATTGATTTTAAAAGAAATGGATTTTTATGATTTTTATTATCTGCCGCAATTTCCATGTGATGAAATGATTTTTCAGATAAGGTATTTCAGTGATTTCGAACTAATTTCAGGAAGATGTTTTCGGTGCTCGCACCGCTGAGTATTTAACCAGATTTTTAACTGTATTTGAAATGTAAATTATTCTACTGGGATTTTATATCTCACTAGGTTGTTTACTCAGATGAACAGGGACAGGGATAGGGACAGGAACCTAGACGATAGCTGATGATGCCTTGGTGATAAACAAGAGAATGGCTTAGTTTAGGCTTGAACTGTCTTGTATATATTTCGATGACATTGCTGTATATTGGTTTCTGTCATTTATGTTTTCTGTAGTGATTGGATTGACTGTATATGTATAAATTAGGTGACTGTTGTATTTGGGATATGTTCAAAATACAGAGGAAACTCTGCCGGATTTTCGGTAGGGTTTACCACTGTAAACTTGGGTAATTAAGTTAGATTTCGCATTTAATGATTGTATGTCGTATGTATGGATTTTAGTTTTCATTTCAGAGTAATGTATGATGTATGTATGCATAATTAGTTTAGCTGCATGTGAATTAGGGTTGAACAGAATCCGAATGGACAACGAGAAGTCTATTTGGGTTACGCTCAACCAGTAGCAATCCCCTGACATTCCCACATCGGGAATAACTAATTAGAAAAGTCCATATGCTTTTGCTAATTAGAAAAAGGTTGTGTATGTTGTATTAGGGGGTTGTTACAAATATGGTATCAGAGCCCGGTTTGTCGGATGGTCGGTTGTAGTGGGTTAAGGACTTTGAATCTTCGGGCTTGCAGCCTTAGGGTTTCGATTGATTTGACTTTGGAATGTTAGGACCTGAAATTGAACCGATAATGAATGAAATGAATTTAATGCATTTCTGTTAACTGTTGCTGTATAATTGATCTGTTTACTTTCTGTGTCAGATAAGTATGGCAGAATCTAGTAGGGATGCCACTTACAGGCCCAGAGGAAGGCCAAGGCACAAGAACCAGGGTGCTTCGGGTAGTGGTAGCATGGAGACAGATGTCGACATGCGCGATATGATGGAATCCATCCGGTTAATGGCTGATACGATAAGAGATCAAGCCACTACCAGTGCTAATGTAATGAGACAGTAGTAGGAAGACAGACAGACTAGAAATGACGGAACCACTCAACATGAAAACCCACTGTAACAGGGATGGATCGAGTTTCAGAGAGCAGGTCTATCTCCATTTGCAGGTGCCTCCGATCCAGCTGTTGTATAAGCCTGGGTGAAAGATATTGAGAAGATTTTCATATTGTTGCAGTACGAAGACGAGCAGAAGGTCACATATGCAACATACATGTTGAAAGGCGAAGCAGAACTCTGGTGGACAGATGCCCAGCAACTGATGGAGAGCAGAGGCATTCCACTTACCTGGGAGTCTTTCAAGAGAGTCTTTATGGACCAGTACATCCCTGAGATAGTAAAGCAATCAAAGGAAGCACAATTTCTGAAGCTCACACAGGGAGGCAGGCCATTTGAGAAGTATTTGAAGCAGTTTGAAGAATTATCATGATACTCCATCTACCTTCGAATGCATTATGACGAGGCCTAGAAAGCAAAGCAATTAGAAGAAGGCTTAGACTTACCCATAAAGACTCAGTTAGCTACCCTGGAGATTCGAGACTTTGCCACACTGGTAAACAAGTGCTGAATCCTGAGCAAGAATCTAGAATAGAGACAGGCTCAGAATATGACACAGAGAACAGGAAATCGGCCCAAACAAGTAACCAGAAACCTTAATGTGAGAAGCGGTATGTTTAAACCGCAACCAGGGCTTCTAGTAGTAGTGGAAGGCGACCTAATAATAATCCCTGTCCGAAGTGTGGCACCAGACATTCGAATTAGCCCTGCTGGCATCAGACTCCACTTCAGTGTTACAGGTGTGGAGGTACAGGACATATGGCCAGATACTGCCCTTCCACTGGGAACCAGCCGACATCCAGTAACCGGAGACCACAAGCTTCAGGGAGAGTGTTTACTTTGAATGCGACCAATGTCGACAGGTCTTCGGGCGTGATGCAGGGTAGAGGTAAAATCTATAATTTTTCTTTGATAGTATTGTTTGATTCAGGTGCTACGCACTCCTTTATTGCTGATGCATGCGTAGAAAGAATAAGATTACCTGTTCAAACCCTACCCTGTAACCTATACATATCCACACCCTTGGGAGAAGCCACTATGTCCCCACGAATATGCCTGAATTGCCCCTTAACCATTGAAGATACTTTATTCCTTGTGGACCTAGTGTGCATACCACTGACTGGAATCGACATTATTTTGGGAATGGACTGGTTAACTAGGAATCGGGTCTTATTGAATTGTTCTGAAAGGACAATCACTTACCTAGATAACGTGCCTGTGCGATGGAGTGACAGGGCTTGTGAGATAGGTGATATGTCCCTCAATGTCTCTAAGGTAGAGTTGCAGGATAGGCTAAGCCAAATCCCAATTGCTAGTGACTTTCCGGAGGTATTTCCTTTGGAAGTGAGTAAACTGCCACCACCTAGGGAGATAGAGTTCACCATTGACCTGATTCCGGGCGTGGGTCCAATAGCCATGACCCCATATCGTATGGTCCCATCGAAATTAAAGGAATTAAAAGTCCAAATTGAAGATATGTTTGAGAATAGGTTCATTAGGCCAAGTGTATCACCATGGGGAGCTCCAGTCTTATTCATAAAGAAGAAAGACGAGAGCCTAAGACTGTTTATTGATTACCGACAATTGAATAAGGTGACCATTATGAAAAAATACCCATTGCCACGTATTGATGACTTATTTGATCAGTTGTAAGGCGCGACTGTATTTTCTAAGATAGACTTAAGATCAGGATACCACCAGATTAGGGTTAGAGAAGAGGATATCTCTAAGACAGCGTTTAGGACAAGATACAGCCATTATGAGTTTCTAGTGATGCCGTTTGGATTGACGAACGCACCAGCTGTCTTTATAGATTACATGAACAGGATTTTTAGACCCTATTTAGATCAGTTTGTAGTGGTATTCATCGATGATATTTTAGTCTATTCCAAGACTTATGAGGAGCATGCCCAGCATCTTAGCACAGTGCTACAGATATTGGAAGGGAAGCAATTGTATGCAAAGCTAGAGAAATGTGAGTTTTGGTTAGAAGAAGTGAAATTCTTAGGACACGTGGTAAATGGGGAAGGAATAGCGGTAGACCCAAAGAAAATTGAAGCAGTATTAGATTGGGATCGACCTAGAACGGTCACCGAGATTAGGAGTTTCCTGGGTTTGGCCGGCTATTATCGAAAATTCATTCAAGGATTTTCGCAGATAGTTGTACCATTAACCCGGTTGACTCGAAAAGGGGTAGATTTTGAATGGAGCGAACAGTGTGAGACTAGTTTTCAAATTCTAAAAGAGAAATTAACCACCGCTCCTGTACTAATTATTCTGAAACCCCTATAACCCTTTACCGCATACACAGATGCATCCTTGAGAGGCCTAGGTTGTGTTTTGATGAAGGATGGGAAAGTTGTGGCTTATGCATCACGACAATTGAAACCTGCAGAGGAGAACTATCCCACCCATGACTTAGAATTAGCTGCCATTGTGTTTGCTCTAAAGATTTGGAGACATTACCTGTATGGCACTATATTTGTAGTGTATAGTGATCATAAGAGCCTTAGGTATTTGTTTCATCAGAAGGAATTAAACATGAGGTAGCGCAGGTGGGTAGAATACCTAAAAGACTTTAATTTTGAATTGAAATATCATGCAAGGAAAGCGAATGTTGTGGCCGATGCATTGAGCTGAAAGTCACTACAATTAGCTAGTTTAATGATTGGTGAGATGAGATTACTTGAGGATTTTAGGAATCTTAGCCTCAAAGTAATCTCGTTTTCGCAAAGATTAGTGATGAGTGACTTTTTGATAACCTGCGAATTGAGAGAATTGATTAGACAAGCCCAACTTGAGGATTAATCCTTGGAAGTATATGCAGACCAACCCGATTTTGGACTAGCACCTAATGGAGTCTTGATGTTTAAAAAGAGGGTAGTGATTCCGAACCATCAGGAGCAAAAGGAAAAAGTGTTAGCAGAGGCCCATAGAAGCCATTACACTATTCACCCTTGTATTTCCAAGATGTATCAGGATTTAAAGAGGAACTTTTGGTAGCCCGGTACGCGGAAGGATATCACGAACTACGTGAATGCCTGTTTGACTTGTCAACAGGTTAAGATAGAACATCAGAAACCCGCAGGGCTACTAAAACCATTAGAGATACCAGAGAGAAAATGGGATCAAATCACTATGGATTTTGTGGTAGGATTACCTAGAACACCAGTAGGATTTGATGCCATTTGTGTGATAGTGGATAGGTTGACCAAATCTACTAACTTTTTACCTGTTAAGGTGCGTTACTCCATGGAGAAATTAGCTGAAGTATACCTTAGGGAAATCGTGAGATTGCATGGAATACCGTCAGGTATAGTATCTAATCGAAACCCTAGGTTTACTTCGAGATTCTGGCAATCCCTACAGCAAGCCTTAGGAACCCAACTTAAATTTAGCACAGCCTATCATCCTCAGATTGACGGGCAGTCTGAAAGGACTATTCAAACTCTAGAAGACATGTTAAGGGCTTGTGTGCTTGAGCAGAAGGGAAGTTGGGATAAACACCTACCGTTGATAGAATTTGCATACAATAACAGTTATCACTCTACCATCAGTATGGCACCGTATGAGGCTCTGTATGGGAGGAGTTGTAAGTCACCTTTAATTTGGGTAGAAATGGGGGAGAATACACTGTTAGGACCCAAAATAGTACAAGAAACCACTTATCAGATTAAAATGATCAGGGAAAAGATGAGAGTTGCCCAACAAAGGCAAGAATCATATACTAACAAGAGAAGAAGGCCTTTGGAATTTAATGAGGGAGATCACGTATTTCTGAGAGTGTCCCCCACCATGGGTATCGGTAGACAGGTAAGGACCAAGAAACTAAGCCCTAGATTCCTAGGACCATTCCAAATCTTACAAAGAGTCGGTCCCGTTGCCTACCAAATTGCCTTACCTCCCTATTTGTCCAACCTACATAATGTTTTCCAAGTCTCCTAACTTCGTAAATATGTCCCAGATCTTGCGCATGTATTAGGGAATCAACCGATAATATTAAAGGAAAATTTGACTTATGAATCTACTCCTGTTCAAATCCTTGACTATAAGACTAAGCAACTTCGAAGTAAAATAATCCCTTTAGTTAAGGTACTTTGGCAGGATGCAGCATCACAGGAGATGACGTGGGAGAAAGAAGAAGAGATGAGGCAAAGATACCCAGAACTACTTATAGGTATGAATTTTGAGGACAAAATTTATTATAAGGGGGGGAGAATGTAACAACCAAAACGTTTTCTAAAAAGATAAAACCTAATTTTCGACATTAATTCCAATCAAACGAAGCTTGGCATGACTTACGAGGATAATGATTTGAAACTGAAGGTTGTTCGAAGTCAAAAACACGATCGAATGGAAAGAAACGCAATCCAACGATCAAGAATTGACAGACGACATTTCATGCGTTAATTTTACTGACAGAGGCCAAAACCTTCGCATAAAAATGTGTGCCAACGTTTGAAAGGAAGCCGACACCCTAAAGTATCCTCGGGTGATCCGAGAAAAGTCAGAATCGCCCCTAGAGGCTTTAAATTTCCAAGATTCCCTCTATTTCTCTTAAATCTCTCTCTCTCCTCACTTTACTTTCTCTCTCCTCTCTCTCCTCCTTCCTCCACCGTGCGCCGCCACCACATCCACCGTGGGCCACCATCTAGCATACCAATGGACAACCCTTGCCACCCACAACCTCCAACAACCACCCACGGCCACCAATGACTGCCAGCGCCACCGAAAAATGCCGTTTTCCACCTCCATCACGCAGAAACTTCACCAACTAAGATTGCCACCGTCTGCCACCGTTGGCCATCACCGCCCCCACCATCGTGTAGCCTGAGCTGCCAGCTTCCTCCACCAGCTCGCCGACGTCGAACGGAGGTCTGATGCACTCGGATCGAGGTAATTTCTGTCTGCTGTGCGTTAATCTTTGTGGCCAGAAAACGCCATCCAAATGGCCGTGAACCGCAGCGCCACCACCATATTCAAACTCCTAGTCTTACGGGCTTCACCGTGGTGTAAATTTCGAGGCCAATCACACACCTCTGTCGTGCGCTGCCGTACGCTGCCTGCGCCACCGTGCCGGAGCTTTTGGACATACACCGGGAGAAACTGAGATCACCCCAAGACAGATTTCCATCACCCTAAGACATTGGGAATTTAATTAGCTCGAAAATTGGGATTTCGTGAAGTACAGAATCGATTTGGAGCGACAGGAGACCAGGTAGGATAATTTACACTTCCCGAATGTTAGAATTAACCTTGTGGATACCTGAATGATTTAGATTATTTGTATGGATTTACGTTTTACTTTCGATGGAATAAATTGCATGCCTGTGTGCTGAATACCCTAATTGCATGTTAGATGTTTTGTTTATCGAGTTTAGATGCCCTTAGGACGGATTTACTTAGGGTAGGTTACTTGATAGCCGGTATGGGACGGCCATTAAGTATCCCGAGTATAGGGAGTTTTTAAATGAGATTGTTTTATCAAATTTAGCCTGTACTGCATTAGGGATTACGCGTTAAACCAGGAAGACCCTAAGAAAGGTTTAAGGAGTATAAGGGGGGATAACCTACACGGGGAAACGTTGTGATTTAGGCGTAATACCCTAGAACCCTGAGTAATAGCCGACCGTGAGCATGTAAGTTCGAATAGACTGTATGAGGATAAGAATTAGTGTATGTACACATGCTAGGGGATGCCCTAGATGTTGATTCTCACCCGATCCTTGAGTGAGTGATTGGTGTTACGGATCACACTCACAATATAGGCTTGATTCGGGTGATTGGTGTTACGGATCACACCCAACGATAAGAGAGGTATTCTCTCTAGATGACGTGCAATTAGGTGATGATTTAGACTTGGTCACAGCGGATTTGTGGCCAACATGGATTTAGATACACCGGGCATGGGATTTTATTTGATTTTGAGTATTGATTTTAAAAGAAATGGATTTTATGATTATGAATAATTTCTGCAATTTCCATGTGATAAAAATGATTTTCAGATAAGGTATTTCACTGATTTCGAACTGATTTTGGGAAGATGATTTCGGTGTTCGCACCGCTGAGTATTCAACCAAATTTTTGAATTTTATTTGAACTGTAAATTATTCTACTGGGATTTTATATCTCACCAGGTTGTTTACTCAGATGAACAAGGACAGGGATAGGAACCTAGACGTTAGCTGGACAATGATTAGATGACAGACAGAAGAACGACTTAGTCTAGGCTTGAATTACATTGTATATATTCTGATGATAATGCTGTATAATTGGTCTCTATAAATTATGTTTTCTGTTGTTGTTGGATTGGCTATAAAATTGTTAACAGGTGACTATTGTATTTTAGGTATGTTCGAAATACAGAGGAAACTCTACTAGATTTTCGGTAGGGTTTACTGCTGTTAACTTGTGAATTAAGTTGGAATGTATATGAATGCATGATGTAATATATATATGGGTTATAGATTTCATTCCAGAGTAATTTATGATGTATGTATGTATAACTAGTTTAGCTGCGTGTGAATTAGGGTTGAACGGAATCTGAATGGACAACGGGAAGTCTATTTGGGTTACGCTCAACTAGTAGCGATCCCCTGACATTCCCACATTGAGAATAACTACTTAGAAGGACCCATATGCTTACGCTAATCAAATAAGCATCGTGTATGTTGTATTAGGGGGTCGTTACAATTATGGTATCAGAGCCCGGTTGTCGGATTGTTGGTTTTAGTGGGTGAGGGATTGTGAATCTTCGGGCTTGCAGCTTTAGGGTTTCGATTGATTTAACTCTGGAATGTTAGGACTTAATCTTGAACCGATAAGTAACGGAATAAATTTAATTTCTTTCTGTTAACTGTTGCTGTATAACTGATCTGTTTATTTTCGGTGTCAAATAAGTATGGCAGAATCTAGTAGGGATGCCACCCGCAGGCCCAGAGGAAGGCCAAGGCACAGGAACCAGGGTGATTCGGGTAGTGGTAGCATGGATACTGATGTTGACATGCACGATATGATGGTTGATGCGATGAGAGATCAAGCCACTACCAGCGCTAATGTGATGAGACAGCAGCAGGAAGACAGATAGAATAGAAATGACGGAGCCACTCAACATGCAAACCCACTGTATCAGGGATGGATCGAGTTTCAGAGAGCAGGTCCATCTCTATTTGCAGGTGCCTCTGATCCAGCTGTTGTAGAAGCTTGGGTAAAAGATATTGAAAAGATTTTCAGACTGTTGCAGTGTGACGATGAGCAAAAGGTTACATATGTAACATACATGTTGAAAGGCGAAGCAGAACTTTGGTGGACAGATGCCCAGCAACTAATGGAAAGCAGAGGCATTCCACTTACCTGAGAGTCTTTCAAGATAGTCTTTATGGACCAGTACATCCCTGAGAGCGTAAAGTAATCAAAAGAAGCACAATTTTTGAAGCTCACATAGGGAGGCAGGCCATTTGAGGAGTATCTGAAAAAAATTGAAGAACTATCACAATACTCCACCTACCTGCGAATTATGATGAGGCCTGGAAAGCAAAGCAATTAGAAGAAGGCCTAGATTTACCCATGAAGACTCAGTTAGCTACCCTGGAGATTCGAGACTTCGCCACGCTGGTAAACAAGTGCCGAATCCTGAGCAAGAATCTATAACAGAGATAGGCTCAGAATATGACACAGAGAATAGGAAACTGGCCAAGACAAGCAACCAGAAACCTTAACGTGAGAAGCGGTATGTTTAAACCGTAACCAAGGGCTTCTAGTAGCAGTGGGAGGAGACCTAATAATACTCCTTGTCCGAAGTGTGGCACCAGACATCCAAATCAGCCATGCTGGCATCAGACTCTACTTCAGTGTTACAGGTGTGGAGGTACAGGATATATGGCCAGATATTGCCCTTCCACTGGGAACCAGCCGACATCCGGCAGCCGGAGACCACAGGCTCTAGGGAGAGTGTTTACTTTGAATGCGACCAATGTCGACAGGTCTTCGGGCTTGATGCATGGTAGAGGTAAAATCTATAATTTTTCTTTGATAGTATTGTTTGATTCGGGTGCTACGCACTCCTTTATTGCTGATGCATGCGTAGAAAGAATAAGATTACCTGTTCAAACCCTGCCCTGTGACCTATACATATCCACACCCTTGGGAGAAGCCACTATGTCCCCATGAATATGCCTGAATTGCCCCTTAACTTTATTCCTTGTGGACCTAGTGTGCATACCACTGACTGGGATCGACATTATTTTAGGAATGGACTGGTTAACTAGGAATCAGGTCTTGTTGAATTGTTCTGAAAGGACAGTCACTTACCTAGATAACGTGTCTGTGCGAGGGAGTGACAAGGCTTGTGAGATAGGTGATATGTCCCTCAATCTCTCTAAGGTAGAGTTGCAGGATAGGCTAAGCCAAATCCCAATCGCTAGTGACTTTCCGGAGATATTTCCTTTGGAAGTAAGCAAACTGCCACCACCTAGGGAGATAGAGTTCACCATTGACTTGATTCCAGGCGCGAGCCCAATAACCATAACCCCATATCGTATGGCCCCAGTAGAATTAAGGTAATTAAAGGTCCAAATCGAAGATATGTTGGAAAAGGGGTTCATTAGGCCAAGTGTATCGCTATGGGGAGCTCCAGTCTTATTCGTAAAGAAGAAAGACGGGAGTTTAAGAATGTGTATTAATTACCGAAAATTGAATAAGGTGACCATTAAGAACAAATACCCATTGCCACGTATTGATGACTTGTTTGATTAGTTGCAAGGCACGACTGTATTTTCTACGATAGACTTAAGATCAGGATACCACTAGATTAGGGTTAAAGAGGAGGATATCTCTAAGATAGCATTTAGAACAAGATACGGCCACTATGAGTTTCTAGTGATGCCGTTTGGATTGACAAACGGACCAGATGTCTTTATGGATTACATGAACAGGATTTTTAAACCCTATTTAGATCAATTTGTAATGGTATTCATCGATGATATTTTAGTCTATTCCAAGACTCATGAGGGGCATGCCCATCATCTTAGCACGGTGCTACAGATACTGGAAGAGAAGCAATTGTATTCAAAGCTAGAGAAATGTGAGTTTTGGTTAGAAGAAGTGAAATTCTTAGGACACGTGGTTAATGGGAAAGGAATAGCGGTAGACCCAAAGAAAATTGAAGCAGTATTAGCTTGGAATCGACCTAGAATGGTCACCAAGATTAAGAGTTTCCTTGGTTTGGCTGGCTATTATCAGAAATTTATTTAAGGATTTTCACATATAGGTGTGCCATTGACCCGGTTGACTCAGAAAGGGGTAGATTTTGAATGGAGCGAACATTGTGAGACTATTTTTCAAATTTTGAAAGAGAAATTGACCATCGCTCCTGTACTAATTATTCTGAAACCCCTAGAACCCTTTACAGTATACACAGATGCATCCTTGAGAGGCTTAGGTTGCGTCTTGATTTAGGATGGGAAAGTTATGGCTTATGCATCACGACAATTGAAACCTGTAGAGGAGAACTACCCCACCTATGACTTAAAATTAGCTGCTGTCGTGTTTGCCCTAAAGATTTGGAGACATTACTTGTATGGAGCTGTATTTGAGGTGTATAGTGATTATAAGAGTCTTAGGTATTTGTTTGATCAAAAGGAATTAAACATGAGGCAGCGTAGGTGGGTAGAATACTTGAAAGACTTCATTTTTGAATTAAAATATCATACAAGGAAAGCGAATGTCGTGGCTGATGCATTAAGCCGAAAGTCACTATAACTAGCTAGCTTAATGATTGGTGAGATGAGGTTACTTGAGGATTTTCGGAATCTCAGCCTCAACGTAATCTCGTTCCTGCAAAGATTAGTGATGAGTGACTTTTTGATAACCTGTGAATTGAGAGAACTGATTAGACAAGCCCAACTTGAGGATGAATCCTTGGAAGTATACGCAGACCAACCCGATTTTGGACTAGCACCTAATGGAGTTTTAATGTTTATGAAGGGGGTAGTGATTTCGAATCATCAGGAACTAGGTTTACTTCGAGATTCTGGCAATCCTTACAATAAGCCTTAGGAACCCAGCTTAAATTTAGCACTGCCTATCATCCTCAGAATGACGGGCATCTAAGAGGACTATTCAAACCCTAGAATACATGTTAAGGGCTTGTGTGCTTGAGCAGAAAGGAAGTTGGGATAAACACCTGCCGTTGATAGAGTTTGCATACAATAACAGTTATCACTCTACCATCAATATGTCACCGTATGAGGCTCTGTATAGGAGGAGTTGTAAGTCACCTTTAAGTTGGGTAGAAATAGGGGAGAGTGCACTATTGGACCCAAAATTGTACAAGAAAACACTGATCAGATTAAAATAATTAGGGAAAAGATGAGAGTTGCCCAGCAGAGACAAGAATCATATGCCAATAAGAGAAGAAGGCCTTTGGAATTTAATGAGGGAGAGCACGTATTTCTGAGAGTGTCCCCCACCACGGGTATCGATAGACAGGTGAAAACTAAGAAACTAAGCCCTAGATTCCTAGGACCATTCCAAATCTTACAAAGAGTCGGTCCCGTTGCCTACCAAATTGCCTTACCTTCCTATTTGTCCAACCTACATGATGTTTTCCACGTCTCCCAACTTTGTAAATATGTCCTAGATCCTGCGCATGTATTAGGGAATCAACTGATAATATTAAAGGAAAATTTGACTTAGAAATCTACTCCTGTACAAATCCTTGACTTTAAGACTAAGCAACTTTAAAGTAAAATAATCCCTTTAGTTAAGGTACTTTGGCAGGATGTAGCGTCGCAGGAGATGACGTGGGAGAAAGAAGAAGAGATGAGGCAAAGATACCCAGAACTGTTCACAAGTATGAATTTTGGGGAAAAATTTCTTTTAAGGGGGGATAATGAAACAATCGAAATCATTTTAAAAGATAAAACTCGATTTTCACTGATAAATTCATGTAAGCGAAGCCTGACATGACTTTCAAGGATGATGATTTGTAACGAAAGGTCGTTCGAAGTCAGAAACACAAGCAAATGGAAAGAAACGCAATTCGGCGATTAGGAACTAAAAACGGCATTTTCTTCCCTAATCGTACGAAAACTTCGCCAGTTGAGATCGCTGCCGTCCATCACCATTGGTCGTCGCTGCCTTCACCATCGTGTAGCCTGAGTTGCCAGCTTCCTCCAGCAACTCACCGACGTTAAACGGAGGTCTGATGCGCCCAGATCAAGGCTTTTTTTGTCTGCCGTGCGTCGTTCTTCGTGGCCAAAAAATGCCATCCAAACGGCTGTGAACCACCGCACCACCACCATATTCGGACTCCTCATCTTGCGGGCTTCACCGTGGCATAAATTTCGAGGCCAACCGCACCCTTTCGCCGTGTACTGCCATATGTTGTCGTGCGCCACCATGTGTCACCATCCCGGAGCATCTAGATATACACTGGGAGAAACCGAGACCACCCCGAGACAGATTTCCATGATTCGACAACACTGGTAAGGTCCGATTTCCCAAAAATTGATGAATTCTGATTGAAATAGCTGCCGAACGTAATTAGGAAATAAATTGACCTAGAAATTAGGATAATCAGACTTAGGATCGTAAAACGGATGACATGACAAGGTTGAATATTCATTTAAATGTCCAGGGAATTTAATTGGCTCAAAAACTGGGATTTTGTGAAGTTCTGAATTAACTCGAAGCAACAGGAGACCAGGTAGGATGATTTACGCTTCCCGAGTCCTAGATTTGACCTATTGATTACCTGAATGATTAGATTTAATTACATGGATTTGCGTGCTGCTTTCGATGGAATAAATTGCATGCCTGTGTGCTGGACATCCTAATTTCATGTTAGACACTTTTTTTATCGAGTTTAGATGCCCTTAGGACGAATTTACTTAGGGTAAGGTACTTGATAGCCAGTATAGGACGACCGTTAAGTATCCCGAGTACAAGGAGTTTTTAATTAACCTTATTTTTATCAAATTTAGCCTGTACTGCGTTAGGGATCACGTGATAAATCAAGAAGACCTTAAGAAAGGTTTGAGGAGTATAAGGGGGGATAGCCTACATGGGGAAACATTGTGATTTAGGCGTAATACCCTGGAACCCTGAGGAATAGCCGACCGTGAGCATGTGAGTTCGAATAGACTGTATGAGGATGAGAATTGGCGTATGTGCACATGCTAGGGGACGCCCTAGATTTTGATTCTCACCCGGTCCTTGAGTGAGTGATTGGTGTTATGGATCACACCCAACGATAAGAGAGGTAATCTCTCTAGATGATGTGCAATTGGATGACGATTTGAGATTCGGTCGCAGAGGATTTGTGGCCAAGATGGATTTAGATACACTGGGCATGGGATTTTACCTGATTTCGATTATTGATTTTCAAAGAAATGGATTTTTATGATTATGATTATTTGCCGCGATTTCCATGTGATAAAATGATTTTAAAGATAAGGTATTTCACTGATTTCGAACTGATTTTGGGAAGATATTTTCGTTGCTCGCACCGATGAGTATTCAACCAAATTTTGAATTGTATTTGAACTATAAATTATGCTACTGGAATTTTATATCTCACCAGGTTGTTTACTCAGATGAACAGGATCAGGGACAAGAACCTAGACGTTAGCTGGACGACGACTTGGGGATAGACAAAAAAGAAGCTTAATCTAGGCTTGAATTACATTGTATATACTTCAGTGATGTTGTTGTATATTGGTCTTCTGTTATATATGTTTTCTGTTGTAATTGGATTGGCTGTGTATCTTTAAACAGGTGACTGTTGTATTATGGATATGTTCAAAATACAGAGGAAACTCTGCCGAATTTTTGGTAGAGTTTACCGCTGTAAACTTGTGTAATTAAGTTGGATTTCACATCTAATTATTGTATGCCATATGTATGGATTTTAGTTTTCATTCTAGAGTAAATTATGATGTATGTATGTATGGGTTGAACAGAATCTGAATGGACAACGGGAAGTCTATTTGGGTTACACTCAACCAATAGCGATCCCCTGACATTCCCACATCGAGAATAATAATTGTAAAGACCCATATGCTTCCGTTATGTAAACGTAGGATTGTGTATGTCATATTAGGGGGTCGTTACAATTATGGTATCAGAGCCCGGTTTGTCATATAGTCTAGTTTAGTGGGCTAGGGATTGTAAATCTTCGGGCTTACAGCTTTAGGGTTTCGATTGACTTAACTCTGGAATGTTAGGACCTGATTTTGAACCGATAATGAATGGAATGAATTTAATGTTTTTCTGTTAACTGTTGCTGCATAAACTGATCTGTTTACTTCTGTGTCAGATAAATATGGCAGAATCTAGCAGGGATGCCACTCGCATGCCCAGAGGAAGGCCAAGGCACAAAAACCAGGGTGCTTCGGGTAGTGAAAGCATGGAAACTAACATCGACATGCCCGAAATGATGGAATCTATTCATATGATGGCTGATGCAATGAGAGATCAAGCCACTACCAGTGCTAATGTGATGAGACAGTAGCAGGAAGACAGACAGACTAGAAATGACGGAGCCACCCAGCATGCTAATCTATTGTATCAGGGATGGATCGAATTTTAGCGAGCAGGTCCATCTCCATTTGCAGGTGCCTCCGATCCAGCTGCGGTAGAAGCCTGGATGAAAGATATTGAAAATATTTTTAGACTTTTGCAGTGTGACGATGAGCAGAAGGTTATATATGCAACATACATGTTGAAAGGCGAAGCAGAACTCTGGTGGACAAGTGCCCAGCAATTGATGGAAAGTAGAGGAATTCCGCTCACCTGGGAGTCCTTCAAGAGAGTCTTTATGGACCAGTATATCCCTGAGAGCATAAAACAATCAAAAGAAGCACAATTTCTGAAGCTCACACAGGTAGGTGGAGTATCGTGATAATTCTTTAGGACACGTGGTTAATAGGGAAGGGATAGCGGTAGACCGAAAGAAAATCGAAGCAATATTAGATTGGGGTCGACCTAGAACGGTCACTGAGATTAGGAGTTTCTTAGGTTTGGCCAGTTATTATAGGAAATTCATTCAAGGATTTTCTCAAATAGCCATACCATTAACCCGGTTAACGAGGAAAGGGGTAGATTTCGAATGGAGCGAACAGTGTGAGGATAGTTTTCAAATTTTGAAAGAGAAATTGACCACCGCTGCTATACTAATTATTCTGAAACCCCTAGAACCCTTTACAGTATACACAGATGCATCCTTGAGAGGCCTAGGTTGCATCTTGATGCAGGATGGGAAAGTTATGGCTTATGCATCACGGCAATTGAAACCTGCAGAGGAAAACTACCCCACCCATGACTTAGAATTAGCTGCCGTTATTTTTTCCCTAAAGATTTGGAGACATTACCTGTATGGCGCTGTATTCGAAGTGTATAGTGATCATAAGAGCTTTAGGTATTTGTTTGATCAAAAGGAATTAAACACGAGGCAGCGTAGGTGGGTAGAATACCTGAAAGATTTTGATTTTGAATTGAAATATCATGCAGGGAAAGCGAATGTCGTGGCTGATGCATTAAGCCGAAAGTCACTACAACTAGCTAGCTTAATGATTGGTGAGATGAGGTTACTTAAGGATTTTGGGAATCTTAGCCTTAACATAATCTCGTTCCCGCAAAGATTAGTGATGAGTGACTTTTTGATAACCTGTGAATTGAGAGAACTGATTAGACAAGCCCAACTTGAGGATGAATCCTTGGAAGTATACGCAGACCAACCCGATTTTGGACTAGCACCTGATGGAGTTTTAATGTTTAGGAAAAGGGTAGTGATTCCAAACCATTAGGAACTAAAGGAAAAAGTGTTAGCAGAGGCCCATAAAAGCCATTACACTATTCACCCCGGTATTTCCAAGATGTATCAGGACTTAAAGAGGAATTTTTGGTGGCCCAGTATGTAACGACCCCCTAATACGATATACACAATCTTGTATCTGATTAGCGGAAGCATATGGGTCTTTCTAAGTAGTTATTCCCGATGTGGGAATGTCAGGGGATCGCTACTGGTTGAGCGTAACCCAAATAGACTTCCCGTTGTCCATTCATATTCCGTTCAACCCTAATTCACATGCAGCTAACTAATTATTCATACATACATCATAAATTTCTCTAGAATGAAATCTAAAACTTATATATACATCACATCATACATTCACATACATCCCGTCTTAAATTCACAAGTTTACAGCGGTAAACCCTATCAAAAATCTGGCAGAGTTTCTTCTGTATTTCGATCATATCCAAAATACAATAATCACCTGTTCACAATCATACAGCCAGTCCAACAACAACAGTAAACATAATGACAAAAATCCCTATACAGCAACGTCAATCCCATAACTACATTCAACATAAAACACCTGATTTATACATGTACAGTCAATCCAATCACTACAGAAAACATAGAAGACAGAACCGAATATATAGCAACGTTATCAAAGTATATACACAAGACGATTCAAGCCTAAGATAAGTCATTCTCCTGCTTATCACCAAGGCATCATCAGCTATCATCTGGGTTCTTGTCCCTGTCCCTGTTCATCTGAGTAAACAACCTGATGATATATAAAATCCCTATAGAATAATTTACAATTCAAATATCATTTGAAAACTGGTTGAATACCCAGCAGTGCGAAAACCGAAATCATCTTCCCGAAATAAGTTCGAAAATAGTGAAATACCTTATCTTTAAAAATCATTTTATTACATGAAAATTGTGGCAAGTAATCGAAATCATACAATCTATTTCTTTAAAAATCAATCATCAAAATTAAGTAAAATCCCATGCCTGGTGTATCTAAGTCCACGTTGGTCATAAATTCGCTGTAACCAAGTCTAAATCATCATCTAATTGTACGTCGTCTAGAGAGAATACCTCTCTTATCGTTGGGTGTGATCCGTAACACCAATCACTCAATCAAGTACCGGGTGAGAATCAACATCTAGGGCATCCCCTAGCATGTGCACATACGCCAATTCTCATCCTCATACAGTCTATTCAAACTCACATGCACACGGTCGGCTATTCCTCAGGGTTCTAGGGTATTACGCCTAAATCACAATGTTTCCCTGTGTAGGCTATCCCCCCTTATACTCCTTAAACCTTTCTTAGGGTCGTCCTAGTTTAACGTGTAATCCCTAACTCAGTACAGGCTAAATCTGATAAAATAATCTCATTTAAAAACTCCCTGTACTAGGGATACTTAACAGTCATCCCATACCGGCTATCAAGTACCCAACCCTAAGTAAATCCGTCCTAAGGGCATCTAAACTCGATAAACAAAGTGTCTAACATGCAATTAGGGTTTTCAGCACACAGGCATGCAATTTATCCCATCGAAAGCAGCACGTAAATCCATGCAAATCCTCTAAATCATTCAGGTATCCACTAGGTCAAATCTAGGGTTCGGGAAGTGTAAATTATCCTAACTGGTCTCCTGTCGCTCCAAATCGCTTCAGAACTTCACGTAGTCTCGGTTTCTAAGTCCAATTAATTTCCTGGACATTAAATTAAATATTCAGGTTTGTCACGTCGTCCGTTTTTCAACCCTAAGTCCGGTTACCTTAATACCTAGGTCAATTTATTGCCTAATTAAGTTTAGCAGTTATTTCAGTCAGATATCATCAATTTTTTGGAAATCAGACCTTACCAATGTGATCAGATGATGGAATTCTGTGTCGGGGTGGTCTCGATTTCTCCCGATGCACGTCCAGAAACTCTGGCACGGCGATGCATAGCGACGTACGATGGCGCGGCGGTGCACTGCGGCGCACGGTGGCGCCGCGGCGGAGGATCTTTGTTGCCTCAAAAATTACACCACGGTGAAGCTCGCAAGTCCAGGAGTCTGAATATGGTGGTGGCGCGGCAGTTCACGGCCGTTTGGACTGCATTTTCTGGCCAAAAAAGGTGACACATAGCAGACGGAGATTGCCTCGATCCAGGCACGTTCGGCCTTTGTTCGACGTCAGCGAGCCATCAAGGAAGCCGGGCACCCAAGTTACACTGCGTAGTAGGCTTGACGGCCAACGGTGACGAACGGCGGCGATCTGAGCTGGCAAATTTTTCACGCGGTGGAGGAGAAAAGTGGCATTTTTCGGTGACGCTGGCGGCCGTTGGTGGCCGTAGGTGGTTGCTGGAGGTTGTGGGTGGTGAGGGTTGTCGATTGGTATGCTGGGTGGCGGCCCACGGTAGCTGTAGTGGCGGTTCATGGTAGAGGAAGGAGGAGAGAGAGGAGAGAGAAAGTATGGTGAAGAAAGAGAGAAATTTGAGAGAAATAGAGGGAATTCCGGAAATTTAAAGCCTCTGGGGGCGATTCTGACTTTTCCCGGACCACCCGGGGATACTTTAGGGTGTCGAAATCCTTTCAGACGTTGACACATGTTTCTATGCAAAGGTTTTGGCCTCCATCAGTGAAATTGATGCACGAAACAACTTCTGTCAATTTTCGATCGCCAGATTGCCTTTCTTTCCGTTTGATCGTGTTCCTGACTTCGAGAAACCTTCCATTTTGAATTACTATCCTCGAAAGTCATGCCAGGCTTCGTTTAAAAGGGATTAGGGTTAAAAATTCTATTTTATCCTTTAAAACTCTTTCAAAATCCTTTCGGTTGTTACACAGTATGCGGAAGGATATCACGAACTACGTGAATGTCTGTTTGACTTGTCAACAGGTTAAGATAGAACATCAGAAACCTGAAGGGCTACTAAAACCATTGGAGATACCAGAAAGGAAATGGGATCAAATAACTATGGATTTTATAGTAGGATTACCTAGAACACCAGCTGGATTTGATGCCATTTGGGTGATAGTGGATAGGTTGACCAAATCTGCTCACTTTTTACCTGTAAAGGTGTGTTACTCCATGAAGAAATTAGCCGAAGTATACCTTAGGCAAATCGTGAGATTGCATGGAATACTGTAAGGTATAGTATCTGATCGAGACCCTAGGTTTACTTCGAGATTCTAGCAATCCCTACAACAAGCCTTAGGAACCCAACTTAAATTTAGCACAGCCTGTCATCCTCAGACTGACGGGTAGTCTGAGAGGACTATTCAAACCCTAGAAGACATGTTAAGGGCTTGTGTGCTAGAGCAGAAAGGAAGTTGGGATAAACACCTGCCGTTGATAGAGTTCGCATACAATAACAGTTATCACTCTACCATTGGTATGGCACCTTACGAGGCTCTGTACAGGAGGAGTTGTAAGTAACCTTTAAGTTGGGTAGAAATAGAGGAGAGTGCACTGTTGGGATCCAAAATTGTACAAGAAACCACTGATCAGATTAAAATGATCAGGAAAAAGATGAGAGTTGCCCAACAGAGGCAAGAATCATATGCCAATAAGAGAAGAAGGCCTTTAGAATTTAATGAGGGAGAGTACGTATTTCTGAGAGTGTCCCCCACCACGGGTATTAGTAGACAAGTGAGGATCAAGAAACTAAGCCCTAGATTCCTAGGACCATTCTAAATCTTACAAAGAGTCGGTCTTGTTACCTACCAAATTGCTTTACCTCCCTATTTGTCCAACCTACATGATGCTTTCCACGTCTCCCAACTTCGTAAATATGTCCCCAATCCTGCGCATGTATTAGGGAATCAACCGATAATATTAAAGGAAAATTTAACTTATGAATCTACTCCTGTACAAATCCTTGACTTTAAGACTAAGCAACTTCGAAGTAAAATAATCCCTTTAGTTAAGGTACTTTGGCAGGATGTACATCGTAGGAAATGACGTGGGAGAAAGAAGAAGAGATGAGGCAAAGATACCCAAAACTGTTCACAGCTATGAATTTTGGGGACAAAATTTCTCTTAAGGGGGGAGAATGTAACAACCGAAATCATTTTAAAAAATAAAACCTGATTTTTATTAATAAATTCACAGAAGCAAAGCCTGGCATGACTTTCAAGGATGATGATTTGAAACGAAGGTCGTTCGAAGTCAGAAACATAAGTGAACGAAAAGAAACATAATCCGGCGATCAGGAACTGATAGACGAAGTTTCATACTTCAATTTCACAAACGGAGGTCAGAATCGCTGCATGGTGTAACAACCAAAATCATTTTTAAAAGATAAAACTCAATTTTTCACGAGAAATTCATGTACGAGAAGCCTGGCATGACTTTCGAGGATAATGGTTTGAAAGGGAGGTCGTTCGAGGTCAGAAACACAAGCGAATGGAAAGAAACGCAATCCGACAATCAAGAATTGACAGACGACATTTCATGCCTAGGCCAAAACCTTTGCATAGAAACACGTGCCAACGTCTGGAATGGAGTCGACACCCTAAAGTATCCCCGGGTAGTCCAGGAAAAGACAGAATCGCCCCTGGAGGCTTTAAATTTCCCGAAATCCTTTCATTTCTCTCAAATCTCTCTCTATCCTCACTTTACTTTCTCTCTCCTCTCTCTCCTCCTTCCTCCACCGTGCACCGCCACCAGAGCCACCGTGAGCCACCACCAGGCATACCAATCGACAGCCCTTGCCACCCATAACCTCCAGCAACCACCCACGGCCACCAACGACCGCTAGTGTCGCCAAAAAATGGCGTTTTCCTCTTCCATCGCATGGGATTTTTGCTAGTTGAGATCGCCGCCATCCGCCACCATTGGCCGTCACCGCCCCCACCATCGTGTAGCCTGAGCTGCGAGCTTCATCCACCAGCTCGCTGACATCAAACGGAGGTCCAACGTGCCCGAATTGAGGCATTATCCGTCTGCCATGCGTAAACCTTTGTGGCTAGAAAACGCCGTTCAAATAGTCATGAACTGCCATGCCACCACTATATTCAAAATCCTGGTCTTGCGGGCTTCACCGTGGTGTAAATTTAGAGGCCAACCGCACTCCTTCGCTGTGCGTTACCATACACCGCCGTGCCGGAGCATCTGGACATACACTGGGAGAAACCGAGATCACCCTGGGACAGATTTCCATCATCCGACGACACTGGTAAGGTCTGATTTCCCAAAACTGATGAATTCTGATTGAATTAGCTGCCAAACGCAATTAGGAAATAAATTGACCTAGGTATTAGGGTAACCAGACTTAGAATTATAAAACGGATGATGTGACAAGCTTGAATATTCATTTAAATGTCCAGGGAATTTAATCAGCTCGAAAATTGAGATTTTGTGAAGTTTTGAATTGAATTGGAGCAACAGGAGACCAGGTAGGATAATTTATGCTTCCCAAATCCTAGATTTGACCTAGTGATTACCTGAATGATTAGATTTAATTACATAGATTTACGTGCTACTTTCGATGAAATAAATTGCATGCCTGTGTGCTGGATGTAACAACTGAAACGATTTTTAAAGATAAAATCTAATTTTTAACCCTAATTCCTTTTAAACGAAGCCTGGCACGACTTTCAAGGATAGTAAATCAAAACGAAAGATTATTCAAAGCCAGAAACATGATTAAATAGAAAGAAATGCAATTCGGCGATCAAAAACTGACGGAAGAAGTTTTGTGCATCAATTTTGTTGACAGAGGCCAAAACTTTCGCATAGAAATGCGTGCCGATGTCTAGAAGGATGCCGACACCCTAAAGTATCCCCAAGTGGTCCGGGAAAAGTTGGAATCGCCCCCGGAGGCTTTAAATTATAGGAATTCCCTCTATTTCTCTCATTTCTCTCTCTCTCCTCACCATACACTCTCTCTCTTCTCTCTCCTCCTTCCTCCACCGTGAACGGCCACTACAGCCACCGTGGGCCGCCACCAAGGGCACCAACCGATAGCCCTCACTGCCTACAACCTCCAGCAACCAACCACGGCCACCAACGGCCGACGGAGCTGCCGGAAAGACGCCGTTTTTCCCCTCCATCGCACAAAATTTCTCCAGCTCGGATCACCGCCGTCCGTCGCCATTGACCATTACCGCCCCCATCACCGTGTAGCCTGAGCTGCAAGCTTCCTCCAGTAGCTCGCAGCCGTCGAAAGGAGGCCGGACGCGCCTGGATCGAGGAAACCTCCGTCCACCGTGAGAGAAGCTTCGTGGCCAGAAAATGCCACCTAAACGGTCGTGAACCGCCGCGCCACCACCGTATTCGGACTCCTGGACTTGCGGGCTTCACCGTGGTGTGATTTTCAAGGCAAACCGCACCCCTCCGCCATGCACCACCGTACGCCACCGTACCTCGCCATGTGCTGCCGTGCCGGAGCTTCTGGACATGCATCGGGAGAAACTGAGACCACCGTGACGCATAATTCCATCATCTAGACACATTGGTAAGGTCCGATTTCCCAAAAAATAATGGTATATGACTGAAATGGCTGCTGAACGTAATTAGGCAATAAATTGACCTAGGTATTAGCGTAACTGGATTTAAGATCGAAAATTGGATGACGTGACGAGCCTTAATATTTAATTTTATGTCCAAGAAATTAATCGGGCTCAGAAACTAAGACTGCGTGGAATTCTGAAGTGATTTGGAGCATTTGGAGACCAGGTAGGATAATTTACACTTCTCGAACCCTAGAATTGATTTAATTAATACCTGAATGATTTAGATGACTTGGATGGATTTACGTGCTACTTTCGATGGGATAAATTGCATGCCTGTGTGCTGAAAACCCTAATTGCATGTTAGACACATTGTTTATCGAGTTTAGATGCCTTTAGGACGGATTTACTTAGGGTTGGGTACTTGATAGCCTGTATGGGATGGCCGTTAAGTATCCCTCATACAGGAAACTTTTAAACGAGATTATTTTTATCATACTTAGCCTGTTCTGAGTTAAGGATTACGCGTTAAACCAGGACGATCCTAAGAAAGGTTTAGGGAGTATAAGGGTGGATAACCTACACGGGGAAACGTTGTGATTTAGGCGTAATACCCTAGAACCCTAAGGAATAGCCGACCGAGTGCATGTAAGTTCGAATAGACTGCATGAGGATGAGAATTGGCGTATGTGCACATGCTAGGGGACGCCCTAGATGTTGATTCTCACCCGATCCTTGAGTGAGTGATTGGTGTTACGGATCACACTCACAATATAGGATTGATTCGGGTGATTGGTGTTACGGATCACACCCAATGATAAGAGAGGTATTCTCTCTAGACTACGTGCAATTAAAAGATGATTTAGATTTGGTTACAGTGGATTTGTAGCCAACGTGGATTGAGATACACAAGGCATGAGATTTCACTTGATTTTGATGATTGATTTTTAAAGAAATGAATTTTTATGATTTCGATTGACTGCAGCGATTTCCATGTAATAAATGATTTTTAAAGATAAGATATTTCACTGTTTTCGAATTGATTTTGGGAAGATGATTTCGGTGTTCGCACCGCTGAGTATTCAACTGGTTTTCGAATGATATTTGAATTGTAAATTATTCTACTGGGATTCATATCTCATTAGGTTGTTTACTCAGATGAACAGGGACAGGGACAAGAGCCTGCATAATAGTGAAATTTGTCTTGAGGATAGACCGGAGGATGATTTAGCTTAGGCTTGAATCGTTTGTACATATATTTTGATGACGTGTTGTTTATCGAGTTCTGTCTCTTATGTTTTCTGTATGGATTGGACTGAATGTATATGTAATATTTCAGATAGTGTATATGGATTGTAGTGATGAATTGACGTTGTTGTATATGGATTTATGTTAAGTATGTTTATTCTTTGTTGTTGGGTGGTGTTTGATTTTAAACAGTGATTTTGTACTTGGGATATGATCGAAATACGAGAGGAAACTCGCCGATTTTCGGTAGGGTTTCTTCAGAAACTTGAGAAATTCAGTTAGAATGTATGTGAATGCTTGACAGTATATGTATATGAGTTTTGGATGTTGAGTTTAATGATTGTACGCCATATGTATGGACTTTAGTTTCATTCCAGAGTTATTAATGATGTATGTATGTGTATTTAGTTAGCTGCGTGTGAATCAGGGTTGAACGGAATCTGAATGGACAATGGGAAGTCTATTTGGGTTACGCTCAACCAAGATGCTTATCCTTGACATTCCCACATAGGGAATAATTATGTACACTAACCCATATGCTTCCGCTAATCAGATAAGCATTGCGTATGACGTATTAGGGGGTCGTTACAATTATGGTATCAGAGCCTTGTTTGTCGGATCTTCTGGTTTAGTGGGTTAAGGACTTTGAATCTTCGGGCTTGCAGCTTTAGGGTTTTGATTGATTTGACTCTGGAATGATAGGACCTGATTTGAATGGATAATGAACGGAATGAATTTAATTTCTTCTTTGTTAGCTTTATTCTTTGTATGGCGATCTATTTGTTTCTGTGTCAGATAAGCATGGCAGAATCGAGCAGGGACGCCACACGTAGGCCCAGAGGAAGGCCAAGGCACAGAAACCAGGGTGCTTCAGGTAGTGGTAGCATGGAGGCTGAGGTTGACATGCATGAGATGATGGAATCTATCAGATTAATGGCCGATGCAATGAGAGACCAGGCCACTACCAGTGCCAATGCAATGAGACAGTAGCAGAAAGATAGACAGACGAGAAACGACGGAGCCACCCAACATGCGAACCCACTATATCAGGGATGGATCGAATTTCAGAGAGTAGGTCCATCTCCATTTACAGGTACCTCCGATCCAGCTGTTTTGGAAGCTTGGGTAAAAGAAATTGAAAAGATTTTCAGGTTGTTGTAGTGCGACGATGAACAGAAAGTCACATATGCAACGTATTAGGGGGTCGTTACACTGGATATCCTAATTGCATGTTAGACGCTTTGTTTATCAAGTTTAGATGCTCTTAGGATGGATTTACTTAGCGTAGAGTACTTGATAGCCGGTATGGGAAGGCCGTTAAGTATTCCGAGTATAGGGAGTTTTTAATTGACATTGTTTTTACCTGATTTGGCCTGTATTGCGTTAAGGATCACGTGATAAATCAGTACGACCCTAAGAAAGGTTTAAGGAGTATAAGGGGGGATAGCCTACACGGGGAAACATTGTGATTTAGGCGTAATACCTTAGAACCCTGAGGAATAGCCGACCGTGAGCATGTGAGTTCGAATAGACTATATAAGGATGAGAATTGGTGTATGTGCACATGCTAGGGGACGCCCTAGCTATTGATTCTCACCCGGTCCTTGAGTGAGTGACTGGTGTTACGGATCATACTCACAATATAGGCTAGATTCAGGTGATTGGTGTTACAGATCACACCCAACGATAATTGAGGTATTCTCTCTAGATGACGTGCAATTGGATGACGATTTGAGATTTAGTCGCAGAGGATTCATGGCCAAGATGGATTTAGATACACTGGGCATGGGATTTTACTTGATTTCTATAATTGATTTTTAAAGAAATGGATTTTATGATTATGAATAATTGCCGCGATTTCCATGTGATAAAATGATTTTAAAGATAAGGTATTTCACTGATTTCGAACTGATTTCGGGAAGATATTTTCGGTGCTCACATCGCTGAGTATTCAACCAGATTTTGAATTGTATTTGAATTGTAAATTATTCTACTGGGATTTTATATCTCACCAGGTTGTTTACTCAGATAAACAGGGACAGGGACAGGAACCTAGACGTTAGCTGGACGATGATTTGATGACAAATAGAGGAGAAGCTTAGTCTAGACTTAAATTGTATTGTATATGCATTTACTGATGTTGTTGCATAATGGTCTTCTGTAAATTATGTTTTCTGTTGTTGTTGGACTGGCTGTATAATTGTAAACAGGTGACTGTTGTATTATGGACATGTTCAAAATACAGAGGAAACTCTACCGAATTTTCGGTAGGGTTTACCACTGTAAACTTGGGTAATTAAGTTGGATTTTGCATTTAATGATTGTATGCCATATGTATGGATTTTAGTTTTCATTCCAGAGCAATTTATGATGTATATATGTATATTTAGTTTAGCTGCATGTGAATAAGGGTTGAACGGAATCTGGATGGACAACAGGAAGTCTATTTGGGTTACGCTCAACCAGTAGTGATCCCCTGACATTCCCACATCGGGAATAACTACTTAGAAAAACCCATATGCTTCCGCTTATCAGATAAAGGATTGTGTATGTCGTATTAGGGGGTCGTTACAATTATGGTATCAGAGCCCGGTTTGTCGGATCGTCTGGTTTACTAGGTTAGGGACTTGAATCTTTGGGCTTGCAGCTTTAGGGTTTTGATTGATTTGACTCTTGAATGTTAGGACCTGATTTTGAACCGATACTGAACGAAATGAATTTAATGTTTTTCTGTTAACTGTTGTTATATGACTGATCTATTTATTTTCTGTGTCAGATAAGTATGGCAGAATCTAGCAGGGATGCCACTCGCAGGCCCAGAGGAAGGCCAAGGCACAGGAACCAGGGTGCTTCGGGTAGTGGTAGCATGGAGACTGATGTCGACATACGCGATATGATGGAATCCATCCGGTTAATGGCTGATACAATGAGAGATCAAGCCACTACCAGTGCTAATGTGATGAGACAGCAACAGGAAGACAGGCAGACGAGAAATGACGGAGCCACCCAGCATGCAAACCCACTATATCAGGGATGGATCGAGTTTCAGAGAGCAGGTCCATCTCCATTTGCAGGTGCCTCCGATCTAGCTGTGGTAGAAGCCTGGATGAAAGATATTGAAAAGATTTTCAGATTGTTACAGTGTGACGACGAGCAGAAAGTTACATATGCAACATACATGTTGAAAGGCGAAGCAGAACTCTGGTGGACAGATGCCCAGCAACTGACGGAAAGCCGAGGCATTCCACTTACCTAGGAGTCTTTCAAGAGAGTCTTTATGGACCAGTACATTCCTGAGAGCGTAAAACAATCAAAGGAAGCATAGTTTTTGAAGCTCACATAAGGAGGCAGGCCATTTGAGGAGTATCTGAAACAATTTGAAGAATTATCACAATACTGCACCTACCTGCGAATGCACTATGACGAGGCCTGGAAAGTAAAGCAATTAGAAGAAGGCCTAGACTTACTAATGAAGACTCAGCTAGCTACCCTTGAGATTAGAGACTTCGCCACGCTGGTAAACAAGTGTCGAATCCTGAGCAAGAATCTGGAGCAGAGACAGGCTCAGAATATGACACAGAGAACAGGGAACCGACCAAGACCAACACCCAGAAATCTTAATGTGAGAAGCGGTATGTTTAAACCGCAGCCAGGGGCTTCCAGCAGCCGAAGACCACAGGCTCTAGGGAGAGTGTTTACTTTGAATGCGGCCAATGTCGAAAGGTCTTTGGGCTTGATGCAGGGTAGAGGTAAAATCTAAAATTTTTATTTAATAGTATTGTTTGATTCGGGTGCTACGCACTCCTTTATTGCTGATGCATGTGTAGAAAGAATAAGATTACCTGTTCAAACCCTACCCTGTGACCTATACATATCCACACGCTTGGGAAAAGCCACTATGTCCCCATGAATATTCCTGAATTACCCTTTAACCATTGAAGATACTTTATTCATTATGGACCTAGTGTGTATACCATTGTCTGGGATCGACATTATTTTGGGAATGGATTGGTTAACTAGGAATCGGGTCTTGTTGAATTGTTATGAAAGGACAATTACTTATCTGGATAACGTGTCTGTGCGAGGGAGTGACAGGGCTTGTGAGATAGGTGATATGTCCCTTAATCTCTCTGAGGTAGAGTTGTAGGATAGGCTCAGCCAAATCCCAATTGCTAGTG
This sequence comes from Senna siamea, assembly GCA_031216115.1. Lineage (NCBI taxonomy): Eukaryota > Viridiplantae > Streptophyta > Magnoliopsida > Fabales > Fabaceae > Senna > Senna siamea. The sequence goes on along the minus strand of CM062355.1, from coordinate 15,940,849 downwards.
ACTTTTCGGAGGTATTTCCTTTGGAAGTAAGCAAACTGCCACCACCTAGGGAGATAGAGTTCACCATTGACCTAATTACGAGTGCGGGCCCAATAGCCATGACCCCATATCGTATGGCCCCAGCGGAATTAAGAGAACTAAAGGTCCAAATCGAAGATATGTTGGAAAAGGGGTTCATTAGGCCGAGTGTATCGCCATGGGGAGCTCCGATCTTATTCATAAAGAAGAAAGAAGGGAGTTTAAGATTGTGTATTGATTACCGACAGTTGAATAAGGTAACCATTAAGAACAAATACCCATTACCATGTATTGATAACTTGTTTGATCAGTTGCAAGGCGCAACTGTATTTTTTAAGATAGACTTAAGATCAGGATACCACCAGATTAGGGTTAGAGAGGAGGATATCTCTAAGATAGCGTTTAGGACAAGATACGGCCGCTACGAGTTTCTAGTGATGCCGTTTGGATTGACAAATGCACCAGCTGTCTTTATGGATTACATGAACAGGATTTTCAAACCCTATTTAGATCAATTTGTTGTGGTATTCATCGATGATATCTTAGTCTACTTCAAGACTCACAAAGAGCATGCCCAGCATCTTAGCACGGTGCTACAGATACTGGAAGAGAAACAATTGTATGCAAAGCTAGAAAAATGTGAGTTTTGGTTAGATGAAGTGAAATTCTTAGGACACGTGGTTAATGGGAAAGGGATAGCAGTAGACCCAAAGAAAATTGAAGCAGTATTAGATTGGGATCGACCTAGAACGATCACCGAGATTAGGAGTTTCCTGGGTTTGGCCGGCTATTATAGGAAATTCATTTAGGGATTTTCTCAGATAGCTATGCCATTAACCCGGTTGACTCGGAAAGGGGTAGAATTCAAATGGAGCGAACAGTGTGAGACTAGTTTTCAAATTTTGAAAGAGAAATTGACTACCGCTGCTGTACTAATTATTCCGAAACCCCTAGAACCCTATACCGTATACACGGATGCATCCTTGAGAGGTCTAGGTTGCATATTGATGCAGGATGGGAAAGTTATGGCTTATGCATCGCGACAATTGAAACCTATAGAGGAAAACTACCCCATCCATGACTTAGAACTAGCTGTTGTAGTGTTTGCCCTAAAGATTTAGAGACATTACCTATATAGCGCTGTATTCAAAGTGTATAGTGATCATAAGAGCCTTAGGTATTTGTTTGATCAGAAAGAATTAAACATGAGGCAGCATAGGTGGGTAGAATATCTGAAAGACTTTGATTTTGAATTGAAATATCATGCAGGGAAAGTGAATGTTGTGGCCGATGCATTGAGCCTAAAGTCACTACAATTAGCTAGTTTAATGATTAGTGAGATGAGGTTACTTAAGGATTTTGGGAATCTTAGCCTCAACGTAATCTCGTTTCTGCAAAGATTAGTGATGAGTGACTTCTTGATAACCTGCGAATTGAGAGAATTAATTAGACAAGCCCAACTTGAGGATGAATCCTTGGAAGTATACGCAAACCAACCCGATTTTGGACTAGCACCTGATGGAGTCTTGATGTTTAGAAAGAGGGTAGTGATTCCGAACCATCAAGAGCTAAAGGAAAAAGTGTTAGCAGAAGCCCATAGAAGCCATTACACTATTTACCCTGGTATTTCCAAGATGTATCAGGACTTAAAGAGGAACTTTTGGTGGCCCGGTATGCGGAAGGATATCACGAACTACGTGAATGCCTGTTTGACTTGTCAACAGGTTAAGATAGAACACCAGAAAACTGCAGGGCTACTCAAACCATTGGAGATACCAGAAAGGAAATGGGATCAAATCACTATGGATTTCATGGTAGGATTACCTAGAACCCTAGCAGGATTTGATGCCATTTGGGTAATAGTGGATCGGTTGACTAAATCTGCTCAATTTTTACCTGTAAAGGTGCGTTACTCCATGGAGAAATTAGCCGAAGTATACCTTATGGAAATCGTGAGACTACATGGAATACCGTCAGGTATAGCATCCGATAGAAACCCTAGGTTTACTTCGAAATTCTAGCAATCCCTACAGCAAGCCTTAGGAACCCAGCTTAAATTTAGCACAACCTATCATCCTCAGACTGACGGGCAATCTGAGAGGACTATTCAAACCCTAGAAGACATGTTAAGGGCTTGTGTGCTAGAGCAAAAAGGAAGTTGGTATAAACACCTGCCGTTGATAGAGTTTACATACAATAACAGTTATCACTCTACAATTGGCATGGCACCTTATGAGGCTCTGTATGGGAGGAGTTGTAAGTCACCTTTAAGTTGGGTAGAAATGGGGGAGAGTGCATTGTTGGGACCCGAGATTGTACAAGAAACCACTGATCAGATTAAAATGATCAGGAAAAAGATGAGAGTTGCCCAACAGAGGCAAGAATCATATGCCAACAAGAGAAGAAGGCCTTTGGAATTTAATAAGGGAGATCATGTATTTCTGAGAGTGTCCCCCACCACGGGTATCGGTAGACAGGTGAGGACCAAGAAACTAAGCCCTAGATTCCTAGGATCATTCCAAATCTTACAAAGAGTTGGTCCCGTTGCCTACCAAATTGCCTTACCTCCCTATTTGTCCAACCTACATAATGTTTTCCATGTCTCCCAACTTCGTAAATATGTCCCAGATTCTGCGCATGTATTAGGGAATCAACCAATAATATTAAAGAAAAATTTGACTTATGAATATACTCCTGTATAAATCTTTGACTATAAGACTAAGCAACTTCGAAGTAAAATAATCCCTTTAGTTAAGGTACTTTGGCAGGATGTAGCATCGCAAGAGATGACATGGGAGAAAGAAGAAGAGATGAGGCAAAGATACTCAGAACTATTCACAGGTATGAATTTTGGGGACAAAATTTCTTTTAAGGGGGGGAAAATGTAACAACCGAAAATATTTTTAAAAGATAAAAACTGATTTTTGACGCTAATTCTAATCAAACGAAGCTTGGCACGACTTTCGAGGATGGTGATTTGAAACGAAAGGTTGTTCAAAGTCAGAAACACGATCGAATGGAAAGAAACGCAATCCGGCGATCAAAAACTGACAGACGACGTTTCGTGTGTCAATTTCACTGACGGAGGCCAAAAGCTTTGCATAGAAACTCATGCCAATGTCTAGAAGGAAGCCGACACCCTAAAGTATCCCCGGGTGGTCTGGGAAAAGTCAGAATCCCCCCGGAGGCTTTAAATTTCTCAGAATCCCTCTATTTCTCTCAAATCTCTCTCTCTCCTCACCTCACTTTCTCTCTCCTCCTTCCTCCACTGTGCGCCGCCACCACAACCACTGTGAGCCACCACTAGGAATACCAACTGACATCCCTCGCCACCCACAACTTCCAGCAACCACCCACGGCCACCAACGGTAGCCAGCGCTGCCAAAAAATGGCGTTTTCCACTTCCATCGCGCGAAAACTTCGCCAGCTGAGATCACCGCCGTCTACCACCATTGGCCGTCATCGCCCCTACCATCGTGTAGCCTGAGCTGCCAGTTTCCTCCACCAGCTCACTGACACCGAACGGAGGTCCGACGCGCCTGGATCGAGGTAATTTTTGTCTGCCATGCGTAAACCTTCGTGGCCGAAAAATGCCATCTAAACGGCTGTGAACCACTGCGCCACCACCATATTCGGACTCCTGGTCTTGCAGGCTTCACCGTGGTGTAAATTTCAAGGCCAACCACACCCCTCCACCGTGTGCCGCCGTACACCGCCATGCGCCGCTGTGCTGGAGCATTTGGACATACACCGAGAGAAACTGAGATCACCCCGGGATAGATTTCCATCATCCGACGACACTGGTAAGGTCTGATTTCCCAAAAACTGATGAATTCTGATTGAATTAGTTGCCAAAAGCAATTAGGAAATAAATTGACCTAGATATTAGGGTAACCGGACTTAGGATCAAAAAACGAATGACGTGACAACCTTGGATATTCATTTAAATGTCCAGGGAATTTAATTGGCTCAAAAATTGGAATTTTGTGAAGTACAAAATTGATTTGGAGCGACAGGAAACCAGGTAGGATAATTTACGCTTCCCAAATCCTAGATTTGACCTAGTGATTGCCTGAATGATTAGATTTAATTGCATAGATTTACGTGCTGCTTTCGATGGAATAAATTGCATGCCTGTGTGCTGGATATCCTAATTGCATGTTAGACGCTTTGTTTATCGAGTTTATATGCCCTTAGGACGGATTTACTTAGGGTAGGGTACTTGATAGCTGGTATGGGATAGCCGTTAAGTATTCCGAGTATAGGGAATTTTCAATTGACATTGTTTTGCCTGATTTGGCCTGTACTACGTTAGGGATCACGCGATAAATCAGGACGACCCTAAGAAAGGTTTAAGGAGTATAAGGGGGGATAGCCTACACGGAGAAACATTATGATTTAGGCGTAATACCCTAGAACCCTGAGGAATAGCCGACCGTGAGCATGTGAGTTCGAATAAACTATATAAGGATGAGAATTAGTGTATGTGCACATGCTAGGGGACGCCCTAGATGTTGATTCTCACCTAGTCCTTAAGTAAGTGATTGGTGTTACGGATCACACTCACAATATAGGCTTGATTCGGGTGATTGGTGTTACGGATCATGTAACAACAGAAAGGATTTTAAAAGATAAAAATTTGATTTTTAACCCTAACCCCTTTTAAACGAATCCTGGCATGACTTTCGAGGATAGTGATTTGAAGCAGAAGGTTTTTTGAAGCCAGAAACACGATCAAACAGAAAGAAATGCAATCCGACGATCAAAAATTGATAGAAGAAGTTTCGTGCGTCGATTTTGTTGACGGAGGCCAAAAATTTTGCATAAAAATGAGTGCCGACATCTGGAAGGATGCCGACACCCTAAAGTATCCTCGGGTGGTCTGGGAAAAGTCAGAATCGTCCCTGGAGGCTTTAAATTACACGAATTCCCTCTATTTCTCTCATTTCTCTCTCTCTCCTCACCACACACTCTCTCTCCTCTCTATTTTCTCTCTCCTCCTTCCACTACTGTGAACGGCCGCTACAGCCACCGTGGGCAGCCACCAAGGGCACCAACCGACAGCCTTCACTGTCCACAACCTTCAGCAACCAACCACGGCCACCAACGGCCGCTAGAGCCGTCGAAAAAATGCCGTTTTTCCCCTCAATCGCGAGAAATTTCTCTAGCTCAGATCGCCGCCGTTCGTAGCCGTTGACCGTCACCGCCCCCACCACCGTGTAGCCTGATCTGACAGCTTCCTCCAATAGCTCGCCGCCGTCGAAAGGAGGCCGGACGCGCCCAGATCGAGGGAAACTCCGTCCGTCGTGCGAGAATCTTCGTGGCTGAAAAACGCCGCCCAAACGGCCGTGAACCGCTATGCCACCACCGTATTCGGATTCTTGGACTTGCGGGCTTCACCGTGGTGTGATTTTTGAGATAAACCGCACCCCTTCGTCGTGTGCCACTGTACGCCACTGTGCACCGCCGTGTACCGCCGTGCCGGAGCTTCTGTACGTGCATCGGGAGAAACCGAGACCACCGTGACACAGAATTCCATCATCCGGTCACATTGGTAAGGTCCGATTTCCCAAAAAATGATGACATATGATTGAAATAATTGCTGAACGTAATTAGGCAATAAATTAACCTAGATAGTTGAGTAACCGGGTTTAAGATCGAAAATTTGATGACATGACGAGCCTGAATATTTAATTTTATGTCCAAGAAATTAATCGGGCTGAGAAATCGAGACTGCGTGGAATTTTGAAGTGATTTAGAGCATTCGGAGACCAGGTAGGATAATTTACACTTCCCGAACCCTAGAATTGATTTAGTGAATACCTGAATGATTTAGATGACTTGCATGGATTTACGTGCTACTTTCGATGGGATAAATTGCATGTCTGTGTGCTGAAAACCCTAATTGCATGTTAGACACGTTGTTTATCGAGTTTAGATGCCTTTAGGACGGATTTACTTAGGGTTGGGTACTTGATAGCCGGAATGGGACAGCCGTTAAGTATCCCTATTACAGGGAGCTTTTAAACGAGATTATTTTTATCATATTTAGCCTGTACTGAGTTAGGGATTACGCATTAAACCAGGACGACCCTAAGAAAGGTTTAGGGAGTATAAGGGTGGATAACCTACACGGAGAAACATTGTGATTTAGGCATAATACCCTAGAACCTTGAGGAATAGCCGACCGAGTGCATGTGAGTTCGAATAGACTGTATGAGGATGAGAATTAGCATATGTGCACATGCTAGGGGATGCCCTAGATGTTGATTTTCACCCGGTCCTTGAGTGAGTGATTGGTGTTACGGATCACACTCACAATATAGGCTTGATTCGGGTGATTGGTGTTACAGATCACACCCAACGATAAGAGAGGTATTCTCTCTAGACTACGTGCAATTAGATGATGATTTAGATTTGGTTACAGCGAATTTGTAACCAACGTGGATTGAGATACACCGGGCATGGGATTTTATTTGATTTTATGATTGATTTTCAAAGGAATGGATTTTATGATTTCGAGGAATTGCCGCGATTTCCATGTAATTAAATGATTTTTAAAGATAAGGTATTTCACTGTTTTCGAACTGATTTCGGGAAGATGATTTCGGTGTTAGCATCACTGGTATTCAACCGCCTAATGATATTTGAATTGTAAATTATTCTCATTGGGATTCATATCTCATTAGGTTGTTTACTCGGATGAACAGGGACGAGGACAGAACCTGCATTTATAGCCGAGGCTGACTTGAGGATAGACCGGAGGATGATTTAGCGTAGGCTTGAATTGTTTGTACATATACTCTGATGACATTGTTGTTTATTGGGTTCTGTCTCTTATGTTTTCTATATGGATTGGACTGAATGTACATGTAATATTTCAGATAGTGTATATGGATTGTAGTGATGAATTGACGTTCTTTGCATATGGATTTATGTTAATTATGTTTATTGTCGTTGTCGACCGGGCCGCTTGATTGTAAACAGGTGATTTTGTACTTTGGATATGATCGAAATACAGAGGAAACTCTGTCGGATTTTCGGTAGGGTTTACTGCTGTAAACTTGGGAAATTCAGTTAGAATGTATGTGAATGCTTGACAGTATATGTATATGAGTTTTGGATATTGAGTTTAATGATTGTACGCCGTATGTATGGACTTTAGTTTCATTCCAGAGTTATTGATGATGTATGTATGTGTATTTAGTTAGCTGCGTGTGAATCAGGGTTGAATGGAATCTAAATGGACAATGGGAAGTCTATTTGGATTACGCTCAACCAGTAGCGATCCCCTGACATTCCCACATAGGGAATAATTATGTAAACTAACCCATATACTTCCGCTAATCAGATAAGCATCACGTATGACGTATTAGGGAGTCGTTACAGATCACACCAAACGATAAGAGAGGTATTCTCTCTAGATGACGTGCAATTAGATGACGATTTAGACTTGGTCACAGAGGATTTGTAGCCAATGTGGATTTAGATACACCGGGCATAGGATTTTATCTGATTTCGAGTATTGATTTTAAAATAAATGGATTTTTATGATTAAATCTAATTAAGAATATTGAATATAATTTTTAAAATAAAACGGGCACAAATTAAGTAAAGTGAATGTAATATACTCCATTATTAATTAACTTTCAATAAGTGAGATATGGTGAGACGATTCAACTTTTTTTAATTCTTAATTAAATATAACCTTCATAGATTAAAATAAGAGAATGACGGTTAATGAGTATTAAATACTCATAAAATTAATATTTTATTATGTTATTTAATGTTGTTTAAAATTTTTTCAACAAACAATATAAATGTGCAATTTATTTTCAAAATGAGAAAAATGTATCCTTATTAATACCAAATATAAATTTTCAATTTTTAAACTTAGTTATAAAATTATTAAACATAAACTTAAAAATAATTATATACAAAAATTATCATATAAAATTAACATATACATATACACACACACGGAAATTGGCCAAACAAAACCACCAATGTATATATATTTGTAGGTTTATTTTAATAATTTTATAATTTTATAAATATTAATTAATTAGACATTAAATATAACTTGCCTTGGTTAATTAATCAATTTCCTTTCATTAAATTCCAACTCGAATTATTCAATCCTAAAAAGAAAAAAATGCCAATGTTTCATGGCGATAGACATAGCCTCTAAGAGAGGCTACATGATCATCATTAAGATCGCACTAATTAATTTCTTGTTTAATTTATTAATCTTTGCAAATTAAAATTAATCTTGATCATTGCAAAACAATTATGTTATTTCCTAATTAATCCTATTCAATGGGCTTGGAGATGAATGCATACATGCAATTTATAACGAAATTAAATCAAATAAAAGGAGTGTACAAAATCAAAATTGCATTGAAATTAACTAAAATACCGAGTCTTGTACAATAGGAATTAACTACCAAGGAATTACAATTTACAATGATATTAGCCTACACATTAATTAATTTCTAAAAAGGATTAAATGAATACACTAATGCAGCATAAAGACTTATTAAAGGAGACATTTGTTGTTACGAATATATGTAAAAGGTAACATCTTATCTTCTTCTTTCTCCTCCTTCTGCTCTTCTTCCATTGCATTTTTAGCATCAATTTTTATTTTTTGTTGCCACTTAACACAATCCTTTTGCTTCAATTGTGCTTTTGAGATTGTTGATGCAAATTGAGTTATCATAGCAGCAACATGCTTTGCTCTCTTTGCACTTCCTTCATCTTGATCTTTCCTGTCATTGCTATTTTTCTCTACTTTCTTTTCTTGATCTTCCCACATTATTTCTTCATACACATGCTTGCGTCCTCTTACTTTATTCTTCATACTGAATTCCAAGTTTCAAAATCAAGATTAATTGCTTTGGGAAATATTTGAAGCTATAATCAAAACACAAAATCCTTCTCTGGGGTGTGTGTATATATATACACACACTCACATGCAAGGCCTTTTCCTTCAACTAGGAATGCAATTATAAATTGGGCTTTTATTTAAATATATCTACTAATAATATCAATACCAATCTATTATACTAATTCTCCTTTTTATCTTAATCTATTGATTTGTTAATTTTTTATGGTGGTTTTATCTTTTTAAATGATATGTCATTTTGAAAAATGTTACTTTTAATTTGTAGAGGAAGCCTTTGTTTTGATTCTTTTAATTTATAGATATGCATTATGATATTTGAGTTTGATTTTGAGTCATGATTTATCTAAAACGATAATTATAAAATTAAAGAATACAAAATGATAAAATAAAAAAAACTTGAAGAACAAATTAAAAGTATATATCTTCATGAAAAAAATATTGATCTTTTTTAAAAAATAAAATAAAATAAAATAAAAAGAATGATGCCTTATTTTCTTTGTAGCAAGGAATATTAGTGTAATATATATTTTGATTTTAAGAGAGAGCAATGGATCTCTTAAAACAAAAAGGAGGGCCATATACGTGATGTATGCAATTTTGATATTTCTAAAAAAATATAAAATTTTCAATTTTTAAACTTAAGTTATAAAATTATTAAACATAAACTCAAAAATAATTATATACAAAAATTATCATATAAAATTAACATATACATATACACACACGGAAATTGGCCCAACAAAACCACCAATGTATATATATTTGTAGGGTCTATTTTAATAATTTTATAAATATTAATTAATTAGACATTAAATATAACTTGCCTTGGTTAATTAATCAATTTCCTTTCATTAAATTCCAACTCGAATTATTCAATCCTAAAAAGAAAAAAATGCCAATGTTTCATGGCGATAGACATAGCCTCTAAGAGAGGCTACATGATCATCATTAAGATCGCACTAATTAATTTCTTGTTTAATTTATTAATCTTTACAAATTAAAATTAATCTTGATCATCGCAAAACAATTATGTTATTTCTTGATTAATCCTATTCAATGGGCTTGGAGACTAATGCATACATGCAATTTATAACGAAATTAAATCAAATAAAAAGGAGTGCACAAAATCAAAATTGCATTGAAATTAATTAAAATATCGAGTCTTATATGTAACAACCGAAATCATTTTAAAAGATAAAACACAATTTTCACGATAATTTCATGTAAGCGAAGCCTGGCACGACTTTCGAGGATGATGATTTGAAACGAAAGGTCGTTCGAAGTCAGAAACACAAGCGAACAAAAAGAAACGCGATCCAGCGATCAAGAACTGACAGACAAAGTTTCGTACTTCAATTTCGGAAATGGAGGCCAGAATCATTTCATAGAAACGCCACCAATTGTCATAATTTCTTCTCTCTCCTCACTCCACTTTCTCTCTCCTCCTTCCTCCACCACGCGCTGCCACCAGAGCCACCGTGAGCCACCACTAGGCATACCAATCGACTCCCTTCGCCACCATCGACTTCCAACAACCACCCATGGCCGCCAGCGTGGTTGGAAAATGGTGTTTTCTTCCCCTATCGTGCTAAAACTTTGGCAGCTGAGATCGTCGCCATCCGCCACCGTTGGCCATCATCGTCCTTACCATCGTGTAGCTTGAGTTGCCAACTTCCTCCACCAGCTCACCGACATTGAATGGAGGTCCAACGCACCCAGATCGAGGCTTTTTTTCGTCTGCCATTCGTCTTTCTTTGTGGCCAAAAAAGTCGTCCAAACGGCCGTGAACTGCCGCGCCACCACCATATTCGGACTCCTCATATTGCGGGCTTCACTGTGGTGTAAATTTTGAGGCCAACCGCACCCCTCCTTCGTGCGCTGCCGCACGCCACCGTACGCCGCCGTGCCGGAGCATCTGGATATACACTGGGAGAAATCGAGACCACCCCGGGACAGATTTCCATCATCCGACCACACTGGTGAGTTCCGATTTCCCAAAAACTGATGAATTTTGATTGAAATAGCTTTCGAACGCAATTAGGAAATAAATTGACCTAGGTATTAAGGTAAGCGGACTTAGAATCGCAAAACGGATGACGTGACAAGCTTGAATATTCATTTAAATGTCCAGGGAATTTAATTGGCTTAAAAACTGAGATTTCGTGAAGTTCTGATTTGGTTCGGAGCAACAGGAGACCAGGTAGGATAATTTACGCTTCCCAAATCCTAGATTTGACCTAGTGATTGCCTGAATGATTAGATTGAATTGCATGGATTTACGTGTTGCTTTCGATGGAATAAATTGCATGCCTGTGTGCTGGATATCCTAATTGCATGTTAGAAGCTTTGTTTATCGAGTTTAGATGGCCTTAGGACAGATTTACTTAGGGTAGGGTACTTGATAGCTGGTATGGGACGGCCGTTAAGTATCCCGAGTACAGGGAGTTTTTAATTGACATTGGTTTTACCTGATTTGGCCTGTACTGCATTAGGGATCATGCGATAAATCAGGACGACCCTAAGAAAGGTTTAAGGAGTATAAAGGGGGATAGCCTACACGGGGAAACGTTGTGATTTAGGCATAATACCCTAGAACCCTGAGGAATAGCCGACCGTGAGCATGTGAGTTCGAATAGACTATATGAGGATGAGAATTGACGTATGTGCACATGTTAGGGGACGCCTTAGATGTTGATCCTCACCCATTCCTTGAGTGAGTGATTGGTGTTACGGATCACACTCACGATATAAGCTTGATTCGGGTGATTGGTGTTACAGATCACACCCAACGATAAGAGAGCTAATCTCTCTAGATGACATGCAATTGGACGATTTTTGATTTGGTCACAAAGGACTTGTGGCCAAGATGGATTTAGATACACCGGGCATGGGATTTTACCTGATTTCAATTATTGATTTTCAAAGAAATGGATTTTTATGATTTTGAGTATTTGTCGCGATTTACATGTGATAAAATAATTTTAAAGATAAGGTATTTCACTGATTTCGAGAAGTTATTTTCGGTGCTCGCACCGCTGAGTATTCAACCAAATTTTGAATTGTATTTGAAATGTAAATTATTCTACTGGGATTTTATATCTCACCAGGTTGTTTACTCAGATGAACTCAGGACAGGAACCTAGACGTTAGCTGATGATGCCTTGGTGATAAACAGAAGAACGACTTAGTATAGGCTTGAATTGTATTGCATATATTTCCCTAATGATGATGTATATGGGTTTTCTGTAATTTATGTTTTCTGTTCTTATTGGACTGGCTGTATATCTGTAAATAGTATGACTGTTGTATTTTGGATATGTTCAAAATATAGAGGAAACTCTGCTGAATTTTCGGTAGGGTTTACCATTGTAAACCTAACTAATTAAGTTGGAATTTGCATTAAATGTTTGATATGGTGTATATATGGATTTAGTTTTCATTCCAGAGTAATTTATGATGTATGTATATATAATTAGTTTAGCTGCGTGTGAATTAGGGTTGAACAAAATTCAAATGGACAACGAGAAGTCTATTTGGGTTACGCTCAACCAATAGCGATCCCCTGATATTCCCACATTGGGAATAACTATTTAGAAAAGTCTATATGCTTCCGCTAATCCGATAAAGGATTGTGTATTTCGTATTAGGAGGTTGTTACAAATATGGTATCAGAGCCTGGTTTGTCGGATTTTATGGTTTAGTCGACTAGGGATTGTGAATTTTTGGGCTTACAGCTTTAGGGTTTTGATTGATTTAACTCTGGAATGTTAGGACCTGATTTTGAACCGATAAGTAACGGAATGAATTTAATGTCTTTCTGTTAACTGTTGCTATTATGACTGATCTGTTTGCTTCTGTGTCAGATAAATATGGTAGAATCTAGCAGGGATGCCACTCGCAGGCCCAGAGGAAGGCCAAGGCACAGGAACCAGGGTGCTTCGGGTAGTGGCAGCATGAAGATTGACGTCGACATGCACGATATGATGGAATCTATCCGTATGATGGCTGATGCGATGAGAGATCAAGCCACTACCAGTGCTAATGTGATGAGATAGCAACAGGAAGACAGATAGACTAGAAATGACGGAGCCACTCAGCATGCTAACCCATTGTATCAGGGATGGATCAAGTTTCAAAGAGCAGGTCCATCTCCATTTGCAGGTGCCTCCGATCCAGCTGTTGTAGAAGCCTGGGTGAAAGATATTGAAAAGATTTTCAGACTGTTGTAGTGTGATGACGAGCAGAAAGTTACATATGCAACATACATGTTGAAGGGCGAAGCAAAACTCTGGTGGACAGGTGCCCAGCAACTGATGGAAAGCAGAGGCATTCTGCTTACCTGAGAGTCTTTCAAGAGAGTCTTTATGGACCAGTACATCCCTGAGAGCGTAAAACAATCAAAGGAAGCACAGTTTCTGAAGCTCACACAGGGAGGAAGTCCATTTGAGGAGTATTTGAAACAATTTGAAGAATTATCATGATACTCCACCTACCTGCGAATGCACTATGACGAGGCCTGGAAAGCAAAGCAATTAGAAGAAGGCCTAGACTTACCCATGAAGACTCAGTTAGCCACATTGGAGATTAGAGACTTCGCCACGCTGGTAAATAAGTCCCGAATCCTGAGCAAGAATCTAGAACAGAGACAAGCTCAAAATATGACATAGAGAACAGGGAATCGGCTAAGACCAGCAACCAGAAATCTTAACGTCAAAAGCGGTATGTTTAAATTGTAACAACCAGAATCATTTTAAAAGAAAGAAACTCAATTTTTACAATAAATTCACGTAAGTGAAGCTTGGCATGACTTTTGAGGACGATGATTTGAAATGGAAGGTCATTCGAAGTTAGAAACATAAGCGAATGGAAAGAAACGTAATCCGGTGATCAGGAACTGACAGACGATGTTTCGTGCGTCAATTCCATAGACGGAGGCCAAAAGTGTAACAACGGGAAAGATTCGAAAGAATTTTTAAAGAATTTTAAAAGATAAAACTTGATTTTAACCCTAATCCCAATCAAACGAAGCCTGACACGTATTTCGAGGATAATGACTTGACACAGAAGGTCGTTTGAAGCCAGAAACTCGATCAAACAGAAAGAAATGTAATCCGGCGATCAGAAACTGACGGAAGGAGTTTCGTGCGTCACTTTTGTTGACGGAGGCCAAGACTTTTGCATAGAAATGTGTGCCAATGTCTGGAAGGATGCCGACACCCTAAAAGATCCCCGGGTGGCCTGGGAAAAGTCGGGATCGCCCCTGGAGGCTTTAAATTACGCGAAAGCCTGCCATTTCTCCCATTTCACTCTCTCTCCTCACCACACTCCCTCTCTCTTCTCTCTTTTCTCTCTCCACCTTCCTTCACCGTGAACGGCCACCACAGCCACCGTGGGCCGCCACTAAGGGTACCAACCGACAGCCCTCACTGCCCACAACCACCAGCAACCAACCACCGCCACCAACGGCCGCCGGAGACGGCGGAAAAACGTCGTTTTCCATCGCGCGCGAAATTTCCCACCGATCTTGCCGTCCGACGCCAGACCCTCACCGCTTCACCACCGTGTAGCCCGAGCTGCCAGCTGCCTCCAGTAGCTCGGCGCCGTCGAAAGGAGGCCGGACGCGCCCGGATCGAGGCAAAACGCCGTCCGCCGTGCGAGACTCTTCGTGGCCGGAAAACACCGTCCAAACGGCCGTGAACCGCCGTGCCACCACCGTATTCGGACTCCTGAGCTTACGGGCTTCACCGTGGTGTGATTTTCGAGACAAACCGCACCTCACCGCTGTGCGCCACCGTCCGCCGCCGCGCCGTGTGCGCCGTCGAGTTCTGGGCGTGCATCCCGGCGAGATCACCGGACGTAGAATTCCATAATCCGAGTACAATGGTAAGGTCCGCTTTCCCAAAAGCGATGTTATATGATTGAAATGGTCACGAACGTAATTAGGCAATTAATTAACCTAGGTAATCGTAACCGGTTTAGGATTGAAAATTGGATGACGTGACGAATCTAAATATTCAATTTCATGTCCAGGGAATTAATTGGGCTCAGAAACCGAGATTTCGCGGAGTCCTGACTTGAATTGAAGCGACCGGAGACCAGGTAGGATAATTTACACTTCCCGAACCCTAGAATTGATTTAGTGAATACCTAACTGATTTAGACGACTTGTATGGAATTGCGTGCTGCTTTCGATGGGATAAAATTGCATGCCTGTGTGCTGAAAACCCTAATTGCATGTTAGACACCTTGTTTATCGAGTTTAGATGCCTTTAGGACGGATTTACTTAGGGTTGGGTACTTGATAGCCGGTATGGGACGGCCGTTAAGTATTCCTCGTACAGGAAGCTTTTAAACGAAACTATTTTTATCAGATTTGCTTTGTCTTGAGTTAGGGGTTGCGCGTTAAACCAGGACGACCCTAAGAAAGGTTTAGGGAGTATAAGGGTGGATAACCTACACGGGGAAACGTTGTGATTTAGGCGTGATACCCTAGAACCCTGAGGAATAGCCGACCGAGTGCATGTGAGTTCGAATAGACTGTATGAGGATGAGAATTAGCGTATGTGCACATGCTAGGGGACGCCCTAGATGTCGATTCTCACCCGGTCCTTGAGTGAGTGATTGGTGTTACGGATCACACTCACAATATAGGCTTGATTCGGGTGATTGGTGTTACGGATCACACCCAACGATAAGAGAGGTATTCTCTCTAGACTACGTGCAATTAGAAGATGATTTAGATTCGGTTACAGTGGATTTGTAACCAACGTGGATTAAGATACACAGGGCATGGGATTTCATTTAATTTTTATGACTGATTTTAAAAGAAACGGATTTCCTGATTGTGATATATTGCCGCAATTTCCATGTGTTTAAACGATTTTAAAGATAAGGTATTCCACTGTTTTCGAATTGATTTCGGAAAGACGATTTCGGTGTTCGCACCGCTGAGTATTCAACTGATTTTTGAATGATATTTAAATTGTAAATTATTCTACTGGGATTCATATCTCATTAGGTTGTGTACTCAGATGAACAGGGACAGGGGCAGGAGCCCAGACGATAGCCGAAGCTGACTTGAGGATAGACAGAGGAATATTTAGCTTAGGCTTGAATCGTTTGTACATATACTTTGATGACACTGTTAATTATCAGATTTTGTTTCTTGTATCTTATGTATGGACTAGGCTGAATGTATATATGACGTTTCAGACAGTATGTATGGATTGTAGCGATGAATTAATGTTACGGTGTATGGATTTATATTAGTATGTTTACTGTTGTTGTTGGACTGGTTGTTACGTTTTAAACAGGTGATTCTGTACTTGGGATATGACCAAATTACAGAGGAAACTCTGCTGGATTTTCGGTAGAACTTACAGCCGTAAACTTATGGATTTGAATTGAAATGTGTATGAATGTATAATGAGACATGTATATCAGTTTTAGATTTCATTCCAGAGTTATTATTGATGATATATGTATGTGTATTTAGTTAGCTGCGTGTGAATCAGGGTTGAATAGAATCTGAATGGATAACGGAGAATCTATTTGGGTTACGCTCAACCAGTAGCAATCCCCTGACGTTCCTACATAGGGAATAAACATTCAGAATGCCACATATGCTTCCGCTAATCAGACGAGCATCGCGTATGACGTATTAGGGGGTCGTTACAATTATGGTATCAGAGCCCTGTTTGTCGGATCTTCTGGTTTAGTGGACTTAGGACTTTAAATCTTTGGGCTTGCAGCTTTAGGATTTTGATTGATTTGACTCTGGCATGATAGGACCTGATTTGAATTGATAATGAACGGAATGATTTTGATGTACTTCTGTTAATTATTGCTGTGTGACTGATCTGTTTGTTTCTGTATTAGATAAACATGGCAGAATCTAGCAGGGACGCCACACGTAGGCCTAGGGGAAGGCCAAGGCACGAAGCCGGTGGTGCGTCGGGTAGTGGTAGCATAGACCGAGGTTGACATGCGTGAGATGATGGAATCTATCAGATTAATGGCCGATGCCATGAGAGACCAGGCCACTACCAGTGCCAATGCAATGAGACAGCAGCAGGACGATAGACAGACGAGAAACGACGGAGCCACCCAACAGGTGAATCCACTATATCAGGGATGGATTGAATTCCAGAGAGCAGGTCCATCTCCGTTCACAGGTGCCTCCGAACCATTTCTTTGTGGAAGCTTGGATAAAAGGAATTGAAAAGATTTTCAGGTTGTTGCAGTGCGACGAAGAACAGAAAGTCACATATGCAACATATATGCTGAAGGACGAAGCTGAACTTTGGTGGACAGATGCACAGCAATTGATGGAGAGCCGAGGCATTCCACTGACTTGGGAATCTTTCAAGAGAGTCTTCATGGATCAGTATATCCCTGAGAGCGTGAAACAAGCAAAGGAAGCACAGTTCTTGAAGCTCACCTAGGGAGGTAGGCCGTTTGATGAGTATCTGAAACAGTTTGAGGAATTATCAAGGTACTCTACTTACCTGCGAATGCATTACGATGAGGCTTGGAAAGCGAAACAACTAGAAGAAGGCCTCGATCTACCTATGAAGACTCAGTTAGCTACCCTGGAGATTCGAGACTTTGCCACACTGGTGAATAAGTGCACTCGAGCAAGAATTTAGAAACGTAAACAGCTCGAGAATATGACACAACAGACAGGAACCCGCCGGACAAGCGCCGTAAATCTGAATATAAGAAGCGGTATATTTAAACCGCAACCAGGGGCTTCTAGTAGCAGTGGGAGGCGACCTGATAATACTCTTTGTCAGAAGTGTGGTACCAGACATCCAAATCAACCTGGCGGCATCGGACTCCCCTCGGTGTTATAGATGTGGAGGCACGGGACACATGGCCGATCTTGCCTTCCACGGGAATCAACCGACATCCGTAGCCGAAGACCACAAGCTCCAGGAGAGTTTTTACCATGAATGCCGCCAACGCCGATGTGTCCTCGGGCTTGATGCAGGTAGAGGTAAAATTTATAATTTTTCTTTGATAGTATTGTTTGATTCGATTGCTACGCACTCCTTTATTGCCGATGCATGCGTAGAACGAATGAGATTACCTGCTCAAACCTTGCCTGTGACCTATACATATCCACACCCTTGGGAGAAGCCACTATGTCCCCACGAATATGCCTAAATTGCCCTTTAACCATTGAAGATACCTTATTTCTTGTGGACTTAGTGTGTATACCATTGTCGTGGATCAACGTTATTTTGGGAATGGATTGGTTGACTAGGAATCGGGTCTTGTTGAATTGTTCAAGGGACAATTACTTATCTAGATAACGCGTGCACGTGGCGTGGTAATGACAGAGCTTGTGAGATAGGTGATATGTCCCTCAATCTCTCTCGAGGTAGAATTACAGATAGATTAAGTCAAATCCCAATTGTTAGTAACTTTCGGAGGTATTTCCTTTGGAAATTTGTAAGTCGCCACCACCTGTAGAGATAGAATTCACCATTGACCTAATTCCGAGGCGGGTCCAATAGCTATGACCCCGTATCGTATGGCCCCCGCAGAATTGAGAGAATTAAAAGTCCAAATCGAGGACATGTTGGAGAAGGGGTTCGTTAGGCCAAGTGTATCACCATGGGGAGCTCCGGTCTTATTCGTAAAGAAGAAAGACGGGAGTTTAAGACTGTGTATTGATTACCGACAATTGAATAAGGTGACCATTAAGAACAAATACCCATTGCCACGTGTTGACGATTTGTTTGACCCGATTGCAAGGCGATCAGCATTTTCTAAGATAGATTTAAGGTCGATACCACCAGATTAGGGTTAGAGAGGAAGATATTCCCAAGACAGCATTCAGGACAAGATACGGCCATTACGAGTTTTTAGTAATGCCGTTTGGATTGACGAATGCACCCGCCGTCTTTATGGATTATATGAACAGAATTTTCAGACCCTATTTAGATCAATTTGTTGTGGTATTCATTGACGATATCTTGGTATATTCCAAGACTCACGAAGAGCATACCCAGCATCTTAACACGGTGTTACAGATACTGGAAGAGAAACAATCAGATGCAAAGCTAGAGAAATGTGAGTTTTGGTTAGAAGAAGTGAAATTTTTAGGACATGTGGTAAATGGAAAAGGGATAGCGGTCGACCCAAAGAAAATTGAAGCGAAGATAGATTGGGATCGACCTAGAACGGTCAATGAGATTAGGAGTTTCTTGGGTTTGGCGGTTATTATCGGAAATTCATTCAAGGATTTTCACAGATAGTTGTGCCATTGACCGGTTAACTCGGAAAGGGTAGACTTTGAATGGAGCGAGCGGTGTGAGACTAGTTTTCAGAATCTGAAAGAGAAATTGACCACCGCTCCTGTATTAATTATTCCGAGACCCCTAGAACCCTTTACTGTATACACCGATGCATCTTTGAGAGGCCTAGGTTGTGTTTTGATGCAGGATGGGAAAGTTGTGGCTTATGCATCGCGACAATTGAAACTGCAGAGGAGAACTATCCCACCCATGACTTAGAATTAGTCAGTTGTGTTTGCCTAAAGATTTGGAGACATTACCGTATGGCGCGATATTCGAGGTATATAGTGATCATAAGAGCCTTAGGTATTTGTTTGATCAGAAGGAATTAAATATGAGGCAGCGTAGGTGGGTAGAATACTTGAAAGACTTTGATTTTGAATTGAAATATCATGCAGGGAAAGCAAATGTTGTGGCCGATGCATTAAGCGAAAGTCACTACAACTAGCCAGTTTAATGATTAGTGAGATGAGATTACTTGAGGATTTTGGGAACCTTAGCCTCAACGTAATCTCATTTCCGCAAAGATTAGTAATGAGTGACTTTTTGATAACCTGCGAACTGAGAGAATTAATTAAACAAGCCCAACTCGAGGATGAATCCTTGGAGGTATATGCAGACCAACCCGACTTTGGATTAGCACCTGATGGAGTTTTAATGTTTAGAAGGAGAATAGTAATCCCAAACCATCAAGAATTAAAGGAAAAAGTGTTAGCAGAAGCTCACAGAAGCCATTACACTATCCACCCCGGTATTTCCAAGATGTATCAGGATTTAAAGAGAAATTTTTGGTGGCCTGGTATGCGGAAAGATATCACGGATTACGTGAATGCCTGTTTGACTTGTCAACAGGTTAAGATAGAGCATCAGAAACCCGCAGGGCTACTTAAGCCATTGGAGATACCAGAGAGGAAATGGGATCAAATCACTATGGATTTCGTGGTTGGATTACCTAGAACACCAGCAGGATTTGATGCCATTTGGGTGATAGTGGATAGGTTGACCAAGTCTGCACACTTTTTGCCTGTTAAAGCAAGTTACTCCATGGAGAAATTAGGCGAAGTATACCTTAGGGAAATTGTAAGACTACATGGAATACCGTCAGGTATAGTATCTGATCGAGACCCTAGGTTTACTTCGAGATTTTGGCAATCCCTACAGCAAGCCTTAGGAACCCAGCTTAAATTTAGCACAGCCTATCATCCTCAGACTGACGGGCAGTCTGAGAGGACTATTCAAACCCTAGAAGACATGTTGAGGGCGTGTGCTTGAGCGAGAAAGGAAGTTGGGATAAACACTGCCGTTGATAGAGTTTGCATACAATATGCTTATCACTCTACCATCGGCATGGCACCGTATGAGGCTCTGTATGGGAGGAGTTGTAAGTCACCTTTAAGTTGGGTAGAGATGGGGGAAAGTGCATTGTTGGGACCCGAGATGGTACAAGAAACCACTGATCAAATTAAAATGATCAGGGAAAAGATGAGAGCTGCCCAACAGAGGCAAGAATCTTATGCTAACAAGAGAAGAAGGCCTTTGGAATTTAACGAGGGAGATCACGTATTTTTGAGAGTGTCCCCCACCACGGGTATTGGTAGACAGATAAGGACTAAGAAATTAAGTCCTAGATTCCTATGACCATTCCAAATTTTACAAAGAGTCGGTCCCGTTGCCTACCAAATTGCTTTACCTCCCCATTTGTCCAACCTACATGATGTTTTCCACGTCTCCCAACTTCGTAAATATGTCCCAGATCCTGCGCATGTATTAGAGAATCAACCGATAATATTAAAGGAAAATTTGACTTATGAATATACTCCTGTTCAAATCCTTGACTATAAGACCAAACAGCTTCGAAGTAAAATGATCCCTTTAGTTAAGGTACTTTGGCAGGATGTCGCATCGCAGGAAATGACGTGGGAGAAAGAAGATGAAATGAGACAAAGATATCCGTAATCAAGCATGTGTATGAATTTTGAGGACAAAATTTCTTTTAAGGGGGGGAGAATGTAACAACGGGAAAGATTCGAAAGAATTTTTAAAGAATTTTAAAAGATAAAACTTGATTTTAACCCTAATCCCAATCAAACGAAGCCTGACACGTATTTCGAGGATAATGACTTGACACAGAAGGTCGTTTGAAGCCAGAAACTCGATCAAACAGAAAGAAATGTAATCCGGCGATTAGAAACTGACGGAAGGAGTTTCATGCGTCACTTTCGTTGACGGAGGCCAAGACTTTTGCATGGAAATGCGTGCCAACGTCTGGAAGGATGCCGACACCCTAAAAGATCCCCGGGTGGCCTGGGAAAAGTCGGGATCGCCCCTGGAGGCTTTAAATTACGCGGAAGCCCGCCATTTCTCCCATTTCACTCTCTCTCCTCACCACACTCTCTCTCTCTTCTCTCTTTTCTCTCTCCACCTTCCTCCACCGTGAACGGCCACCACAGCCACCGTGGGCCGCCACCAAGGGTACCAACCGACAGCCCTCACTGCCCACAACCACCAGCAACCAACCACCGCCACCAACGGCCGCCGGAGACGGCGGAAAAACGTCGTTTTTCCCCTCCATCGCGCGAAATTTCCCGGCCCGATCTTGCGTGGCCGTCCGACGCCAGACCTCACCGCTTCACCACCGTGTAGCCCGAGCCGCTACCGCTTCCAGAGTTCTGCCGCCGTCGAAAGGAGGCCGGACGCGCCCGGATCGAGGCAAAACGCCGTCCGCCATGCGAGACGCTTCGTGGCCGGAAAACACCGCCCAAACGGCCGTGAACCGCCGTGCCACCACCGTATTCGGACTCCTGAGCTTGCGGGCTTCACCGTGGTGTGATTTTCGAGACAAACCGCACTCACCGCCAGCGCCACCGTCGGCCGCGCGCGCCAGAAGCCGCCGCGTCGGAGTTCCTGGGCGTGCATCCCGAGAAACCGAGATCAATGGACGTAGAATTCCATAATCCGAAACACGATGGTAAGGTCCGCTTTCCCAAAAACGATGTTATATGATTGAAATGGTCGCCGAACGTAATTAGGCAATTAATTAACCTAGGTAATCGTAACCGGTTTAGGATTGAAAATTGGATGACGTGGCGAATCTAAATATTCAATTTCATGTCCAGGGAATTAATTGGGCTCGTAAACCGAGATTTCGCGAGTCGACTTGAATTGAAGCGACCGGAGACCGTAGGATAATTTACACTTCTGAACCCTGTAATTGATTTAGTGAATACCTAACTGATTTAGACGACTTGTATGGAATTGCGTGCTGCTTTCGATGGAATAAAATTGCATGCCTGTGTGCTGAAAACCCTAATTGCATGTTAGACACCTTGTTTATCGAGTTTAGATGCCTTTAGGACGGATTTACTTAGGGTTGGGTACTTGATAGCCGTATGGGGACCAGTTAAGTATTCCTCGTCTGAGGAAGCTTTTAAACGAAACTATTTTTATCGAGTTAGCTTTGTCTTGAGTTAGGGGTTGCGCGTTAAACCAGGACGACCCTAAGAAAGGTTTAGGGAGTATAAGGGTGGATAACCTACATGGGGAAACGTTGTGATTTAGGCGTGATACCCTAGAACCCTGAGGAATAGCCGACCGAGTGCATGTGAGTTCGAATAGACTGTATGAGGATGAGAATTAGCGTATGTGCACATGCTAGGGGACGCCCTAGATGTTGATTCTCACCCGATCCTTGAGTGAGTGATTGGTGTTACGGATCACACTCACAATATAGGCTTGATTCGGGTGATTGGTGTTACGGATCACACCCAACGATAAGAGAGGTATTCTCTCTAGACTACGTGCAATTAGAAGATGATTTAGATTCGGTTACAGTGGATTTGTAACCAACGTGGATTAAGATACACAGGGCATGGGATTTCATTTAATTTTTATGACTGATTTTAAAAGAAACGGATTTCCTGATTGTGATATATTTCCGTAATTTCCATGTGTTTAAACGATTTTAAAGATAAGGTATTCCACTGTTTTCGAACTGATTTCGGGAAGACGATTTCGGTGTTCGCACCGCTGAGTATTCAACTGGTTTTTGAATGATATTTAAATTGTAAATTATTCTACTGGGATTCATATCTCATTAGGTTGTGTACTCAGATGAACAGGGACGGGGGCAGAGCCCAGGCATTTATAGCCAAAGTCGACTTTGAGGATGTATTGCAGGAATATTTAGCTTAGGCTTGAATCGTTTGTACATATACTTTGACGACACTGTTAATTATCAGATTTTGTTTCTTGTATCTTATGTATGGACTAGGCTGAATGTATATATGACGTTTCAGACAGTATGTATGGATTGTAGCGATGAATTAATGTTACGGTGTATGGATTTATATTAGTATGTTTATCACGTTGTTGGACTGGTTGTTACGTTTTAAACAGGTGATTCTGTACTTGGGATATGACCAAATTACAGAGGAAACTCTGCCGGATTTTCGGTAGAACTTACAGCCGTAAACTTATGGATTTGAATTGAAATGTGTATGAATGTATAATGAGACATGTATATCAGTTTAAGATTTCATTCCAGAGTTATTATTGATGATATATGTATGTGTATTTAGTTAGCTGCGTGTGAATCAGGGTTGAACGAATCAATGGATAACGGAGAATCTATTTGGGTTACGCTCAACCGATGCGATCACCTGACGTTCCCACATAGGGAATAAACATTCAGAATGCCACATATGCTTCCGCTAATCAGACGAGCATCGCGTATGACGTATTAGGGGGTCGTTACAAAAAGCTTCACATAAAAACTTGTGCCAATGTCTGGAAGGAAGATGACACCCTAAAGTTTCCCTGGGTGGTCCGGGAAAAGTCAGAATCTCCTCCAAAGGCTTTAAATTTCTCAGAATCCCTCCATTTCTATTAATTTTCTCTCTCTCCTCCCTCCTTCCTCCACCGCGCGCCGCCACCAGAGCCACCACCAGGCATACCAATCGACAGCCCTCGCCATCGCATGAGATTTTCGCTAGCTGAGATCTCCGCCGTACGCCACCGTTGGCCATCACTGCCCTCACCATGGTGTAGCCTGAGCTGCCAGCTTCCTCCAGCAGCTTGCCGACGTTGAACGGAGGTCTGACGCGCTCAGATCAAGGCTTTTTTCATTCACCGTGCGTTATTCTTCATGGCCAAAAAACACCATCCAAACGGTCGTGAACCGCCGCGCCACCACCATATTCGGACTCCTCGTCTTGCGGGCTTCACCGTGGTGTAAATTTCGAGGCAAACTACACACCTCTCTCGTGCCACCGCAGACACCATCAGACGCCATCAGGCGCCATCATGCCAGAGAATCTGGACATACACCAGGAGGAACCGAGACCACCCCGGGACAGAATTCCATCATTCGACCACACTGGTGAGTTCTGATTTCCCAAAAACTGATGAATTTTGATTGAAATAGCTTTCGAACGCAATTAGGAAATAAATTGACCTAGGTATTAGGGTAACCGGACTTAGAATCGTAAAACGGATGATGTGACAAGCTTGAATATTCATTTAAATGTCCAAGGAATTTAATTGGCTCGAAAATTGAGATTTTGTGAAGTTCTAATTTGGTTCGGAGCAACAGGAGACCAAGTAGGATAATTTACGCTTCCCAAATCCTAGATTTGACCTAGTGATTGCCTGAACGATTAGATTGAATTGCATGGATTTACGTGCTGCTTTCGATGGAATAAATTGCATGCCTGTGTGCTGGATATCCTAATTGCATGTTAGACGCTTTGTTTATCGAGTTTAGATGGCCTTAGGACGGATTTACTTAGAGTAGGGTACTTGATATCCGGTATGGGACGGCCGTTAAGTATCCCGAGTACAAGGAGTTTTTAATTGACATTGCTTTACCTGATTTGGCCTGTACTGCATTAAGGATCACGCGATAAATCAGGACGACCCTGAGAAAGGTTTAAGGAGTATAAAAGGGGATAACCTAGATGGGGAAACGTTGTGATTTAGGCGTAATACCTTAGAACCCTGATGCTTACTGCCAATGCTATCTAGCAACAACACCTAAGGCAGTGAACCTATCGATGCAGCCTAGTGCAATGGTGAGAATCAAGGTCATATTCCTCGGGAACGGGAAAGCCCAGAGCTACTATTTGTTCTCTGTTATTTAGCCTACCAATTCAAAGTAATTTCAATTCTAATCAGACTAATAACTAAGCTAAATGCAATAATCACTAGTCAGTGCTAATTAACAAGAAGATGAATTAGTTGAGACAGAACAGCAAACCCACTAGGAACCTAAACTAGTTGGTAAATACGAAAGATAATGGATGACTGAATCTGATTCTGCTACCTGTGAGTGAATTCTAATGCAAATTCAAATTCTCTGTCAGTCTCAATGAATTTCTTAAACCTAAAATCTACCACTGGCTGGTTCTTCCTACTGGTTAATTTTAGATTAGCATTATCGATCCAATTCACTTCTATTAAGAGTCGTTACTTCTTAATCCAACAATTTATTAACCTTAGTTCTAAGCGATGACAAATTGTCCGCTACAATCAGGTGTCCAATTTCAATTAAAATCTGTCGATTATTAAGAGAAATCTAAAGAGCTTTCAATGCAACGTCTTGCCAATGAAAACATAAACAGTCATTCATAACAATAAAGGAGATCACGAAATCAATATTCAACCATCCATGGAAATTAAATTCAGTTTACCAACATAATTCAGGACCCAATGGGTTTTGCTAATTTAGTTCCACATAAACATCATCCAAACAACCCAGAAAATCCACAATTCAAAGAGAAAAACCATGTAGAATTTATATACGTCCCTCTTCTTCTGAACAACAGATGAAACAATGCAGAATAGTCGCTAGAAAGCTACTAGAAAATGACCAGAAATTGCAATTTTGAAGTTGTCCAATGGGTCACAATCGTGTCGGGTCGTGGGTCACGGATACCTGACCGAAAATAGCTCCAAAAACCACCGGAGCAGTGGCGGAAGGTTGCAGGAGGGGCGCCGCACGACGGAGGGATGATTTTCGGTGGCCTACGATGCAAGCGACGCTGGATGGGTCGCGAAACATGGTCAGGTTGCGTCACTCGAGTCTGTCTCGGGTTACGTAATCCGTCACGTTACAGTGGCCGATGGTTCATCGGAAGGTGCGACTAGGCTGCCTGAAGCTGCAGGAGGCGTCGGTTAGCGGTGGGTCGGTCGGAAAACGTCGCAAAATGCCGCAATGTGGAGCAGTTTTTCCTCGTGGTTCGCGCGTCTTTCTCGCCATTCTGCTGCTATCTGACGACAATGGGTGGTGGTGGTGGGTTCTCCGTCGTCTCCTGCTGCCGAGGTGGGGTCACGCCGCCGCAGAGCACTGGTCAGGCGAGCCGTGGGTCCCTCGATTGTGCTCTGGGTTCGTGAAGGGTGTGTGTGTTTCTTACTGTTCCAACCTCCTCCAAATTCACTGTTCCAAGCCTCCAAAACTCTCTTTTTGCATGTTGCTCGGCCTCCTCCCTTAGGCTCATGCCCCAAAGGCCCATTAAGGGCTTTGGCTTAGCCCAATAAGAGAAAAATGGCCCAACTGACCCAAAATAGCCGCTTTAACTCCAGAAAAGTCTCGTTTGCTGATGATAGATTGATAAAAAGCCTGAAATGCAATAAAATACACATTTAGGTGATTCCTAGAATAAAAATATACAACAAATACATATAAAATGGACATAAAATATTAGGTAAAATTGTGTAAAATAAGACATATCAAACCCTAAGGAATAGCCAACCGTGAGCATGTGAGTTTGAATAGACTGTATGAGGATAAGAATTGGCGTATGTGCACATGCTAGGGGACACCCTAGATGTTGATTCTCACCCGGTCCTTGAGTGAGTGATTGGTGTTAAGGATCACACTCACAACATAGGCGAGATTTGGTTGATTGGTGTTATGGATCACACCTAACGATAAGAGAGGTATTCTCTCTAGATGACATGTAATTAGATGACGATTTTAGATTTGGTCGCAGAGGACTTGTGGCTAAGATGGATTTAGAAACACTGGGCATGGGATTTAGCCTGATTTCTATGATTGATTTTTAAAGAAATGGATTTTTATGATTATGAATATTTGCCGCGATTTCCATGTAATAAAATGATTTTAAAGATAAGGTATTTCACTGATTTCGAACTGATTCCGGGAAGTTGTTTTCGGTGTTCACACCACTGAGTATTCAACCAGATTTTGAACTGTATTCGAACTGTAAATTATTCTACTGGGATTTTATATCTCACCAGGTTGTTTACTCAAATGAACAGGAACAAGGAAAGGAACCTAGACGTTAGCTGGACGATGACTTGGTGATAAACAGAAGAGAAGCTTAGTCTAGGCTTGAATGTCATTGTATATATTTTTACTAAGGATGATGTATATTAGTTTTTGTAATTTCTGCCTGTTGTGGTTATTGGATTGACTGTATATGTATAAAGCAGGTGACTGTTGTATTATGGATATGTTCAAAATACAGAGGAAACTCTGTCAAATTTTCGATAGGGTTTACCGCTGTAAACCTATGTAATTAAGTTAGAATTTGCATTTAAATGATTGTATACTGCATGTATGGATATTAGATTTCATTCCAGAGTAAATTATGATGTATGTATGTATAAGTAGTTTAGCTGCGTGTGAATTAGGGTTGAACAGAATTCGAATAGACAACGGGAAGTCTATTTGGGTTACGCTCAACTAGTAGCGATCCCCTAACATTCCCACATCGGGAATACTATTTAGAAAAGTCCATATGCTTCTGCTAATCAGATAACGGATTGTGTATGTCGTATTAGGGGGTCGTTACATAAACCGCAACCAGGGGCTTCTAGTAGCAACGGAAGGCGACCTGATAATACTCCCTGTCCGAAGTGTGGTACCAGACATCCAAATCAACCCTACTGGCATCAGACTCCACTTCAGTGTTACAGGTGTAGAGGTACAGGACATATGGCCAGATATTGCCCTTCCACCGAGAACCAGCCGACATTCGGTAGCTGAAGACCACAGGCTCTAGAGAGAGTTTTCACTTTGAACACTGCCAATGTCGACAGGTCTTCGGGCTTGATGCAGGGTAGAGGTAAAATCTATAATTTTTCTTTGATAGTATTGTTTGATTTGGGTGCTATGCACTCCTTTATTGTTGTTGCATGCGTAGAGAGAATAAAACTACCTGTTCAAACCCTACCCTGTGACCTATACATATCTACACCCTTGGGAGAAGCCACTATATCCCTACGAATATGCTTGAATTACCCCTTAACCATTGAGGATACTCTATTCATTGTGGACCTAGTGTGCATAGCATTGACTGGGATCGACATTATTTTGGGAATGGATTGGTTAACTAGGAATCGGGTCTTGTTGAATTGTTCTAAAAGGATAATCACTTACTTGGATAA
Source organism: Senna siamea (assembly GCA_031216115.1). Taxonomy (NCBI): domain Eukaryota; kingdom Viridiplantae; phylum Streptophyta; class Magnoliopsida; order Fabales; family Fabaceae; genus Senna; species Senna siamea. The sequence continues at coordinate 15,912,211 of CM062355.1, read as the reverse complement.
CGTGCCTGTGCGAGGGAGTGACAGGGCTCGAGAAATAGGTGATATGTCTCTTAATCTCTCTGAGGTAGATTTGCAGGATAGGCTAAGCCAAATCCCAATCGCTAGTGACTTTCCGAAGGTATTTCCTTTGGAAGTAAGCAAACTACTACCAACTAGGGAGATAGAGTTCACCATTGACCTGATTCCAAACACGGGCCCAATAGCCATGACTCCATATCGTATAGCCCTAGCGGAATTAAGATAATTAAAGATCCAAATTGAAGATATGTTGGAGAAGGGGTTCATTAGGCCAAGTGTATCGCCATGGGGAGCTCTAGTCTTTTTCGTAAAGAAGAAAGACAGGAGTTTGAGATTGTGTATAGATTACCGACAATTAAACAAGGTGACCATTAAGAATAAGTACCCATTACCACGTATTAACGACTTATTTGATCAGTTGCAAGGCGCGACTGTATTTTCTAAGATAGACTTAAGATCAAGATACCACCAGATTAGGGTTAAAGAGGAGGATATCTCTAAGACAGCATTTAGAACAAGATACGACCACTACGAGTTTCTAGTGATGCTGTTTGGATTGACGAATGCACCTGCTGTTTTTATGGATTATATGAACAAAATCGTCAGACCCTATTTAGACCAATTTTTAGTGGTATTCATCGATGATATCTTAGTTTATTCCAAGACTCACAAAGAGCATACTCAGCATCTTAGCACGGGGCTACAGAAACTGGAAGAGAAGCAATTGTATGCAAAGCTAGAGAAATGTGAGTTTTGGTTAGAAGAAGTGAAATTCTTAGGACACGTGGTTAATGGGGAAGGGATAGTGGTAGACCCAAAGAAAATTGAAGCAATATTAGATTAGGGTTGACCTAGAACGGTCACTAAGATTAGGAGTTTCCTGGGTTTAGCTAGCTATTATAGGAAATTTATTCAAGGATTTTCTCATATAGCCGTGCCATTAACCCGGTTGACTCGGAAAGGAGTAGATTTTGAATGGAGCGAACAGTGTGAGACTAGTTTTCAAATTTTGAAAGAGAAATTGACCACCGCTCCTATACTAATTATTCTGAAACCCCTAAAACCCTTTACCGTATATACAGATACATCCCTGAGAGGCCTAGGTTGCGTCTTGATGTAGGATGGGAAATTTGTGGCTTATGCATCACGGCAATTGAAACCTACAGAGGAGAATTACCCCACCCATGACTTAGAACTAGCTGCCGTAGTGTTTACCCTAAAGATTTGGAGACATTACCTGTATGGCGCTGTATTCGAAGTGTATAGCAATCATAAAAGCCTTAGGTATTTGTTTGACCAAAAAGAATTGAACATGAGGCAGCGTAGATGGGTAGAATACCTGAAAGACTTTAATTTTGAATTGAAATATCATGCAAGAAAAGCGAATGTCATGGCTGATGCACTAAGCCGAAAGTCACTACAACTAGCTAGTTTAATGATTGGTGAGATGAGGTTACTTGAGGATTTTAAGAATATCAGCCTCAACATAATCTCGTTTCTGTAAAGATTAGTGATGAGTGACTTTTTGATAACCTGCGAATTGAGAGAATTGATTAGAAAAGCCCAACTTGAGGATGAATCTTTGGAAGTATATGCAGACCAACGCGATTTTGGACTAGCACCTGATGGAGTTTTGATGTTTAGGAAGAGGGTAGTGATTTCGAACCATCAGGAGCTAAAGGAAAAAGTGTTAGCAGAGGCCCATAGAAGCCATTACACTATTCACCCCGGTATTTCCAAGATGTATTAGGACTTAAAGAGCAATTTTTGGTGGCCCGGTATGCGGAAGGATATCACAAACTACGTGAATGCTTGTTTGACTTGTCAACAGGTTAAGATAGAACATCAGAAACCCACAGGGCTACTAAAACCATTAGAGATACCAGAGAGAAAATGGGATCAAATCACTATGGATTTTGTGGTAAGATTACCTAGGACACTAGTAGGACTTGATGCCATTTGGGTGATAGTAGATAGGTTGATCAAGTCTGCGCACTTTTTACCTGTAAAGGTGCGTTATTCCATGGAGAAATTAGCCGAAGTATACCTTAGGGAAATTGTGAGATTGCATGGAACACCGTCAAGTATAGTATCCGATCGAGACCCTAGGTTTACTTCGAGATTCTGGCAATCCCTACAGCAATCCTTAGGAACCCAGCTTAAATTTAGCACAACCTATCATCCTCAGACTGACGGGCAGTTTGAGAGGACTATTCAAACCCTATAAGACATGTTAAGGGCTTATATGCTTAAGCAGAAAGAAAGTTGGGATAAACACCTGCCGTTGATAGAGTTTGCATACAACAACAGTTATCACTCTACCATCGGTATGGCACCTATAAGGCTCTGTATGGGAGGAGTTTTAAGTCACCTTTAAGTTAGGTAGAAATGGGGGAGAGTGCAATGTTGGGACCCGAAATAGCACAAGAAACCATTGATCAGATTAAAATGATCAGGGAAAGGATGAGAGTTGCCCAGCAGAGACAAGAATCATATGCCAACAAGAGAAGAAGGCCTTTGGAATTTAATGAGGGAGAGCACGTATTTCTGAGAGTGTCCCCCACCACGAGTATCGGTAGACAGGTGAGGACTAAGAAACTAAGCCCTAGATTCCTAGGACCATTCCAAATCTTACAAAGAGTCGGTCCCGTTGCCTACCAAATTACCTTACCTCCCTATTTGTCCAACCTACATAATGTTTTCCATGTCTCTCAACTTTGTAAATATGTCCCAGATCCTGCGCATGTATTAGGGAATCAACCGATAATATTAAAGGAAAATTTGACTTATGAATCTACTCCTGTACAAATCCTTGACTTTAAGACTAAGCAACTTCGAAGTAAAATAATCCCTTTAGTTAAGGTACTTTGGCAGGATGTAGTGTCACAGGAGATGACGTGGGAGAAAGAAGAAGAGATGAGGTAAAGATACCTAGAACTGTTCACAGGTATGAATTTTGGGGACAAAATTTCTTTTAAGGGGGGAGAATGTAACAACCAGAATCATTTTAAAAGATAAAACCCAATTTTCATGATAAATTCATGTAAGTGAAGCCTGGCACGACTTTTGAGGATGATGATTTGAAACGAAAGGTCGTTCGAAGTCAGAAACACAAGCGAAAGAAAAGAAACGCAATCCGATGATCAGGAACTGACAGACGAAGTTTCATACTTCGATTTCACAAACGGAGGCTAGAATCGTTGTATAGAAATACGTGCCAACATCTGGAGGGAAACTGACATCCCGAAGTTTCCCCAAATGATCCGGGAAAAGTCAGAATCGCCCCTGGAAGCTTTAAATTTCCCGAAACCCTGCCATTTGTCACAATTCCTTCTCTCTCTTCACTCTACTTTCTCTCTCCTCTCTCTCCTCCTTCCTCCACTGCGCGCCACCACCAGAGCCACCGTGAGCCACCATCAAGTATACCAATCAACTCCCCTCGCCACCCTCGACTTCCAGCAACCACCCATGGCTGCCAGTGCCATCGAAAAATGGCATTTTCTTCCCCCATCGCCCAAAAACTTTGCCAACTGAGATCGCCGCCGTTCGCCACCATTGGCCGTCACCGCCCCCACCATCGTGTAGCCTGAGCTGCCAGCTTCCTCCACTAGCTCACCGATGTTAAACAGAGGTCCGACGCACCTGGATTGAGGCTTTTTCTGTCCGTCGGGCGTCGTTCTTTATGGCCAGAAAATGCCATCCAAATAGCCGTGAACTGTCGCGCCACCACCATAATCGGACTCCTCATCTTGCGGGCTTCACCATGGTGTAAATTTCGAGGCCAACCGTACCCCTTCGCTGTGTGCCACTGTACGCTGCCGTGTACCGCCATACGCCGCCATGCGCCACCGTGCCGGAGCATTTGGATATACACCGGGAGAAACCGAGACCACCCCGGGAAAAATTTCCATCATCCGACCACACTGGTAAGGTCTGATTTCCCAAAAATTGATGAATTTTGATTGAAATAGCTTCCGAACGTAATTAGGAAATAAATTGACCTAGGAATTAGGATAATCAGACTTAGGATCGTAAAACAGATGACGTGACAAACTTGAATATTCATTTAAATGTCCAGGGAATTTAATTGGCTCAAAAATTGAGATTTCGTGAAGTTCTAAATTGGTTCAGAGCAACAGCAGACCATGTTGGATGATTTACGCTTCCCAAGTCCTAGATTTGACCTAGTAATTGCCCTAATGATTAAATTGAATTGCATGGATTTACGTGGTGAATTCGATGGAATAAATTGCATGCCTGTGTGCTGGATATCCTAATTGCATGTTAGACGCTTTTTCTATCGAGTTTAGATGCCCTTAGGATGGATTTACTTAGGGTAGGGTACTTGATAGCCGGTATGGGACGACCGTTAAGTATCCCGAGTACAAGGAGTTTTTAATTGACATTGCTTTTACTGAATTTGTTAATTTTTTTTATGGTGGTTTTATCTTTTTAAATGATATATCATTTTGAAAAATGTTACTTTTAATTTGTAGAGGAAGCCTTTGTTTTGATTCTTTTAATTTATAGATATGCATTATGATATTTGAGTTTGATTTTGAGTCATGATTTATCTAAAATGATAATTATAAAATTAAAGAATACAAAATGATAAAATAAAAAAAACTTGAAGAACAAATTAAAAGTATATATCTTCATGAAAAAATATTGATCTTTTTTAAAAAATAAAATAAAATAAAAAGAATGATGCCTTATTTTCTTTGTAGCAGGAAATATTAGTGTAATATATATTTTGATTTTAAGAGAGAGCAATGGATCTCTTAAAACAAAAAGGAGGACCATATATGTGATGTATGCAATTTTGATATTTCTAAAAAAATATAAAATTTTCAATTTTTAAACTTAAGTTATAAAATTATTAAACATAAACTCAAAAATAATTATATACAAAAATTATCATATAAAATTAACATATACATATATACACACACACACGGAAATTGGCCCAACAAAACCACCAATGTATATATATTTGTAAGGTCTATTTTAATAATTTTATAATTTTATAAATATTAATTAATTAGACATTAAATATAACTTTCCTTGGTTAATTAATGAATTTTGTAATAACTCAATTAAAAATTAAATAATTGGGATAAAAAATAACTAAAAAGCTTAAAATATTATTGGGAAGTGATTAAGAAAATTTTCCTGATTTTGTAGTTTAAATTTGAGAATTTTTTGGATTAAAATTTTATTTGATGGAAAAAATTTTATTTACCTTGAGAAACTTAATAGATAGTTTTGGGAGGCTCATGATACCTTAAAAATTTTCAAATCCCTTTATATTGTCTCATATTCTTGCCTAAATCAGAAAATGCATCCAAAATTTATCTGAAGTGAAGTAAAAAAAAGATCAAAATGCCCCTGGATGCCCTAAAAGCTCAAAATTTTCTTCTTCCCGTTCATTTCTTCCTTCCTTTGCGACTCTCTCTCATTTTTCTCTCTTTCCCGCGACTCTACCTCCTTTGCCTTAAAATCGTTGCACGTCACCACTCCACCATGTCGCACCAACTCGCTGGACTGTAGGGCTTCCGTCAACACCACCAAGAGCTTTACTTGGGTGTGATCCATAACACCAATCACCCGAAAATAGTATCCTATTTTGTGAGTGTGATCCATCACACCAATCACCTACTCAAGGATAGATGAGAACCATCTTCCAAGGTGTCCCCCAACATATGGACATTGTTAGTCTCATCCACTTTCCCAACTATACGGCAAATACATACACATAGTCGAATAATACCAAGGGTTATAGGATATTACACTTAAACCAACACGTCACCCAGTATAGACCATCCACCCTTTACTCCTTAAGTCTTTCATAGGGTTGTATTGGTTTAACGAGTAACCTCTAACGAATACAGACCAATTATATGAAGATAGATAACTTTGAAAAAAGGGTTTGCATGAGGAACATTCAATGACTGTCCCATACCAATTATCAAATGTCCACCCTAAGTTTCACCTATCTCGATGAGCATATAACATAATAGCCCATCTCATCAAGTAGCAAAAAGTATCTCTATACAGGCAATATTTCTATACCCATGTAAAAATCATACATTTCTCAACTCAATTTTAGCACACATTTCCCATTTCATTTAGAACAAGTAATTCACAACGTTATTTTAAAACCAGTAATTCACACGTAATTTTAAAAACCAGGGAGTGTAGATTACTCTACCTTAACCTTTGTTCTTTTCTTGATCAAGGCTTTGCTCTTTCCTCTTACTTAGACTTGATCTCACAAGTCATCTTTTTTCCACTTCCTGTGAATAATTTCTAAATTCTCTAAGTTTCTTCTATGAGGATTCTAAGAAAATCTATATAAATCTAACCATCCCTTTTCAAGTATAATTCCTTGCAATTAAATTCCTAATTCATCTCAAATTCAGTATTTGGCTAGAAGACTCAAATTTCTTTTATGTTCTACTTCTATCCATTCATAAAAGCCTCATTGGAATCAAAATTTATAGAAAAGCATCAAATTCCTTAAATTTTAGTCCATATCAAAAATTTCTAAAACTTTCAGTTTAGTCCCTATAATTCCATATGGTGTTTTTGCCCCATTTTTATTCCATTTACTACTTATATACAATCATAAGAGTCCTATTGGAGTTAAAGATTATAGAAATGCATTAGAAACTGAAATTCAAATTCAAAAAAAAAAATTTCAAAAATTTTAGTTTAGTTCCCTTTACATTTTTGGCCATTTTCGATAGCTCATGGCGGCAGGAGGCTCGACAGAGGTCATAAGAAACTTCGAGGTCGACCAGAGCACAAAACCCAAAGCTCATCGATAGCTAAAAAGTATGAACAGCAGAGATCAAAGTCGACGTTCTCACTTCGTGGTGGAGGGAAAAGAGCGACAGTGCAGTCGCTGTGGTGGCTGTCGACGATAGTAGATGGCAGTAAAAGCTCAACAGCGACGAGCGACAAAGGTGGCACAGTACGGTGGTGGCACAATGCGGTGATTCCAGCAAAGGAAGGCGTCGTGCGATGGTGAGGGGAGAAAATGAAGTCTGTCACGCGAGAAAGGGGGAAAATGGGAAGGAAAAAAAGAAATTTGGGATTTCTATGGGCATTTTAGTAATTTATCAATTTATCATAGATAAATTTTTGATGCATTTTTTGATTTAGGCAAGTATATGGGATAATATGGAAGATATTTGGGAATTTTTAAGGTATCATAAGCCTTCCAAAATTATCTGTTAAGTATCAGAAGACAGATAAAAATTTCTCCATCAAACAAAAATTTTATTCTGAAAAATTCTCAAATTTAAACTATGAGCTCTAAAAAATTTTCTGAATCACTTCCCAACAATATTTCAAGGTTTCCAATTATTTTTATCACAATTATTTAATTTTTAACAAGGTTATTACATTCTCTCCCCCTTAAAAGAATTTTATCCTCAAAATTCATACTTGTAAACAATTCTAGATAGCGTTGCCTCATCTCGTCTTCCTTCTCCCACATCATCTCTGAGGTTGCTACATCCTGCCAAAGTACATTAACCAAGGGGATTACTGTTTTGAAGTTGCTTTGTCTTAAAATCTAAGATTTCAACAGGAGTAAACTCATAAGTTAAATTTTCCTTTAATAATATAGTTGATTCCCCAGTACATGTGTGTAATCTGGCACATATTTTTAAAGTTGCAAGACGTGAAAGACGTCATGAAAATTTGACAGGTAGGGAGGTAGGGCAATTTTGTAAGCGACTGGACTGACTCTTTGTAAGATCTAGAATGGTCCTAAGAATCAGGGACTTAAGTTCTTTGTTCTTATTTGTCTACCAATACTTGTAGTGGGTGACACTCTCCAAAAGACATGGTCTCCCTCATTGAATTTCAAATGCCTCCTCCTCCTATTGGCATTGTTTTCTTGTCTCTACTAAGTAACTCTCATCTTTTCCCTGATCATTTTGATTTGATCAGTAGTTTCTTGTACAATCTCTAGTTCCAATAGCGTACTCTCCCCCATTTCTACCCAACTCAAGGGTGACTTACAACTTCTCCCATACAAAGCAGCATACAGTGTTATACCTATAGTAGAGTGATAACTATTATTATATGCAAACTCTATCAAAGGTAGGTACTTGTCCTAACTCCCCTTTTGTTCTAACATGCATGCTCTCAACATATCTTCTAAGGTTTGGATTATTCTCTCATACTGTCCATCAGTCTGAGAATGATAGGTAGTGCTAAATTTTAATTAGGTTCCTAATGCTCTTTGTAGGGATTGCCAAAATTTGGATGTGAACCTAGGGTCTCGGTCAAATACTATTCCTGATAGTACTCTGTACAACCTCACAATTTCCCTAAGGTATATTTGGGCTAGTTTTTCTAGAGAATATATAATCTTAATAGGTAATAAATGAGTAGATTTGATCAATTCCACTATTACCCATATAGAATCATAACCAGTTGGGTTCTAGGTAGTCCCATTATAAAATCCATGCCTAATCCCACTTCCTCTCTGATATTTCTAGTGGCCTCATTAACCCATCGGGTCTTTGATGCTTTATCTTTACCTATTGACAAGTAAGACAAGTATTCACGTACTTCAAGGTTTAAAAACTATGCTCACACTTTTCATTCCACTCAAATTCAACACCTTTCCTAGTTAGTCGGGTTAATGGCAAGGCTATCTGAGAAAATCTTTGTATAAACTTTTGATAATAACCTGCCAAACCCAGAAAAGTCCTAACCTTAGTGACTGTCCTTAGCTGACCCCAATCCAGTATAACTTCAATTTTCTTAGGGTCTACCAAAATTCCTTCCCCATTTACCACATGACCTAGAAATTTCACCTCCTCTAACCAAAACTCACACTTTTCCAACTTATCATACAACTGCTTTTCTTCCAAGATCTATAATGTAATAATCAAAACTATTTTTAAAAGATAAAACCTAATTTTCACGATAAATTCACGTAAGCAAAGCATAGCACGACTTTTGAGGATGACGGTTTGAAACGAAAGGTCGTTCGAAGTCAAAAACGCAATCCGGTGATCAGGAACTGACAGACGAAGTTTTATGCATTAATTTCACAGATGAAGGCCAAAATCACTACATAGAAACTCGTGCCAACATCTGGATGGAAGCCAACATCCTAAAGTTTCCCCGGGTGGTCCGAGAAAAGTCGGAGTCACCCCTGGAAGCTTTAAATTTCTCGAAACCCCGCCATTTGGCACAATTCCTTCTCTCTCCTCACTCTATTTTCTCTCTCCTCTCTCTCCTCCTTCCTTCACCGTGCGCCGCCACCTGAGCCACCGTGAGCCACCACCTGGCATACCAATCGACTCCCCTCGCCACCCTCAACCTCCAACAGCCACCCACGGCCACCAATGGCTACCAGCACCGCCAAAAAATGACGTTTTCCTCTTTCATCGCGCAAAAACTTCGCCAGCTGAGATCGCTGCTATCAGCCACCATTGTCCATCACTACTATCACCAACGTGTAGCCTGAGCTGCCAGCTTCCTCCACCAGCTCGTCGACGTTGAACAGAGGTCCGATAGGCCCTGATCGAGGCATTTTTCGTTCGCCGTGCGTAAAACTTCGAGGCTAGAAAACACCATCCAAACGGCGGTGAACCACCGCGCCACCACCATATTCGAACTCCTCATCTTGTGGGCTTCACCGTGGTGTAAATTTCAAGGCCAACCGCACCCTTCTGTTGTGCGCCGCCATAAGCCACCGTGCGCTGTCGTGCCAGAGAAGCTAGATATACATCGAGAGATGCCGAGACCACCCCGAGATAGATTTTCATCATCCGGTAACACTGGTAAGGTCCGATTCCACAAAAACTAATGAATTTTGATTGAAATAGCTACCGAATGTGATTAGGAAATAAACTAACGTAGGAAATAGGGTAATCAGACTTAAAATTGTAAAACGGATGACGTGACGAACTTAAATATTTGTGTAAATGTCCAAGGAATTAAATTGACACTAAAATACGGGATTTCGTGAAGTTATGAATTGATTTGGAGCAACAGGAGACCAGGTAGGATGATTTATGCTTCCCAAGTTCTAGATTTGACCTAGTGAATACCTAAACAATTAGATTAAATTGCATGGATTTACGTGCTACTTTCGATGGACTAAATTACATGACTGTGTGCTGAAAACCCCATTTTCATGTTAGATGAATTGTTTATCAAGTTTAGATGCCATTAGGATGGGTTTACTTAGGTAGGGTACTTGATAGCCGGTATGGGACAGCCGTTAAGTATCTCGAGTACAGGGAGTTTTTAAATGAGATTTTTTTTATCAGATTTAGCCTGTACTACGTTAGAGATCACGCAATAAATCAGGACGACCCGATAAATCAGGACAACCCTAATAAAGGTTTAAGGAGTATAAAGGGGGATAGCCTATACGGGGAAACGTTGTGATTTAGGCATAATACCCTAGAACCCTGAGGAATAGCCGACTGTGAGCATGTGAGTTCAAATAGACTGTATGAGGATGAGAATTAACGTATGTGCACATGCTAGGGGATGCCCTAGATGTTAATTCTCACTCGATCCTTGAGTGAGTGATTGGTGTTACAGATCACACTCACAATATAGGCGAGATTCGGGTGATTGGTGTTACGGATCACACCCAATGATAAGAGATGAGATTTCTCTAGATGACGTGCAATTAGACGATTTTAGATTTGGTCGCAGAGGATTTGTTGCCAAGATGGATTTAGACACACTGGGCATGGGATTTAATCTGATTTTGATTACTGATTTTCAAAGAAACAGATTTTGATGATTTTAGAATTTACCGTGATTTCCATGCAATAAATTAATTTTAAAGATAAGGTATTTCACAGATTTTAAACTGATTTCAGGAAGTTATTTTTCGGTGCTTACACCACTGAGTATTCAACCAGATTTTGAACTGTATTTTGAATTATAAATTATTTTACTGGGATTTTATATCTCACCAGGTTGTTTACTCAGATGAACAAGAACAAGTACAGGGACCTAGACGTTAGCTGGACAATGCCTTGTATATATTTTTACTGATGATGTTGTATATTGGTTTTCTGTAATTTATGTTTTCTGTTGTTATTGGACTGGCTGTATATCTGTAAACAGGATGATTGTTGTATTTGGGATACACTCAAAATACAGAGAAAACTCTGCCAGATTTTCGGTAAGGTTTATCGCTATAAACTTGTGAAATTAAGTTGGAATTTGTATGAATGCTTGTATGATGTATCAATGAATTTTAGTTTTCATTCCAGAGTAATTTATGATGTATGTATGTATAATTAATTTAGCTGCATGTGAATTAGGGTTGAACGGAATCCGAATGGACAACAGGAAGTCTATTTGGGTTACGCTCAACCAGTAGCGATCCCTTGACATTCCCACATCGGGAATAACTATTTAGACAAACCCATATGCTTCTGCTAATCAGATAAGCATTGTGTATGTTTTATTAGGAGGTCGTTACATGTAACACCACACTAAGATGTTGTGCATGCTCTTCATGAGTCTTGGAATAGATTAGGATATCATTTATAAATACCACTACAAACTAATCCAAGTATGGTCAAAATATTCTATTCATATAATCCATAAAGACAGTAAGAGCATTGGTCAGTCAAAATGGCATCGCTAGGAACTCATAGTGACCATACCTAGTGTTAAACGCTGTCTTAGGAATATCTTCATCACTGACCCTAATCTGGTGGTGTCTTGACCTCAAGTTTATCTTGGAGAATACCATGGTAAAAGGTACTTATTCTTAACGGTCACTTTATTCAATTGTCGGTAGTCTGTACACAACCTCGTGCTCTCATCCTTCTTCTTTACAAACAAAACAGAAGCTCCCCATGGTGACATACTTAGCCTAATAAACCCTTTCTCTAATAAATCCTCTATTTGGACCTTCAATTCCCTCAATTCTACTAGAGCCATCCTGTATGGTGTCATGGATATTGGGCTTGTACCAGGAACCAAGTCTATAATAAACTCGATCGCTCTCAGTGGGGGTAACCTGCTTATTTCTATGGGAAACACCTTTGGGAAATCTCTAACAATAGGAATTAAGTTTAGCCTTTCTTGCAATTCTACTTGGGAAAAGTTAAGGGAGATATCATTTACTTCACACACTCTGTCACTCCCACCCACCAGTAACATATCTAGATAAGTAATAGTCTTTTCAAAATAGTTCAAAAGGACTTGATTCCTTGATAACCAATCCATCCCTAGAATGACATCGATTCCAGTCAAAGGTAAACACACAAGGTCCACAATAAACAGGGTGTCATCAATGGAAAGAGGACAGTTTAAGCAAATTTGTGGAGATATTGTAGACTCTCCTGAGAGTGTGGAAATGCACAAGTCATAGGGCATAGTTTGAAATGGTAAGTTGATTTTCCCAACACATGCATCAGATATGAAAGAGTGTGTAACACTCGAATCAAACAATATTATTAAAGGAAAATTGTAGATCTTACCTCTGCCCTGCATCAAACCAAGTGACTTCTCGACATTAGCTCAGTCCAGAGTAAAGACTCTCCCCAAAGCTTATGATCTTGGCCCACCAGGATTTTGCTTATTTCTACCGGTTGGACAGTATTTTGCAACGTGTCTCGTGCCTCCACACTTGTAGCATGTTACCAGTGTTTGATTACAACAGGGTTGGTTCCCATGCCCATTTCCACATTTTAGGCAATTAGTAGTTTCGGGATGCCAATTACTGTTAGATGACCCTTGCTGTGGTTTGAAGTTTCCCCCTTTGGCATTTAAGTTTTTGGCGGGTTACTTTTGTCACCCAAAAAATCTTTGATTCATATGTTGTTTCTCTTCTAGAATTTTACTGAAGATGTGGCATTTGTTCACCATTACTGCAAAGTCCCTTACCTCTAGTAGGGCTATCTACATTCTCATCTGTAAGTCCAAGCCTGCCTCCAGTTGGCTTGACTTATATGCTTCATCAAGATGTAATCTCAAATAAGTGGAATATCTAGCCAGATCTTTAAATTTGGCTAAATATTCCTCAAATGGCCTGTCCCTATGCCTAAGCAGCATGTACTCTGTTTCTTTTACCTGCCTTACACTTTCAGGGAAGTATTTCTCCAAGAAAGCCCCTTTGAAAGTCTCCCAAGTGAGTGGAGTGCCTCGGCTCTCCATGAGCTGCTTGGCCCTGCTTCAACAGTTTTTCACTTCTCCCTTCAGCATGTATGCTGCATAAGTAACCCTTTGTTCATCTGTATTGTGCAGTAGCTTAAAGTTTTTCTCCATCTCCTTAAGCCACCCTTCTACCACCATGGGTTCACAAGTGCCTATAAATGCTGGTGGCCCTACTCTTTGAAACTCTAACCAGCCATGGTACATCTGATTATTTTTTTGATTATCCCTATTGTTATAATTATAATGGTTTTCTTGGTATTGCCTCATTACATTGGCACTAATGGCAGCTTGCTCTCTCACTGCCTATGCCATAAACCTTAATGAGTCCATTATGTCTCTCATTCCTTCATCCCTTTCAGTTATATTTCTTGGCCTTCCTGTAGGCCTCCCAGTAGTATTCCTACTTGTATCTTCCATGTCTAGCTGGATACAGAAAAAAATGATTAACCTTCAACAACAGCAAATTCAACCATTATAGCAAGTTTACTCTTAATATCTCAAATATTTGATCATAATCCTATATATTCTAGAGTCTAAGAGTTTAAATCCACAGCCCTTAAAGTTGCAAACCTGGCCAACTATAAACCAATAACCCGTAAACCAGACTCTGATACCACCTTTGTAATGACCCCCTATCCTTACCTTATATACATCGATCAAAGTAAATAGTAGAAATGTAAATTGACCTCAAAAAATTTCTCTTTCCATTGTCGGGAACCCAAAAAGGCCGTTACTAGTTGAGTGTAATCCAAATAGACTCTCTCATTAGTCCATTTAGATTCCACTCAACCACCTTCCTTGTGCAGCATAACTAATACCACAATTTATACCATATAATGCTCTGGAATATAAAAATTCTAAACCATTCACGCATGAACATTGAAATATATACCACAATGATGTAAATATAGTGAACTTTTCAATAACTTAATTTATGTTACCATAAATATCCCTAAATAATTAAATTTTCAATTATCATCAAGGATTTTACCGAAATTTTGGCAGAGTTTCCTTTAAAAATAGGATATTCCTTTATTTTTACAATAGCCTAAAACATCATCTAATAACCACATATTTAATACCTACAAACATATACAGTTATAAAAAATATAAATTCAGAGATTCCACAGCAAATTTTTTCTTTCGCTCTTCCAAATTGCCTAATTTGTTAAAAAATCTCTTTCAACATCCTGCAGCAAAACATATTCTAGTCCTAGCTAGTTTCTAGGCATATCCTGGCCCTAATCATCTGAACAAACAACTTGATGAGATATAATAATCCCATTAGAGTAATTTACAATTTTTTTTCATTTATAAAATAGTTAAAAGTTCAATTGTGCCTCTAGCATAGAAAAAACCTCCCCAAAATGAGTTCCAATACACATGTGAATCACTAAATGCTTTAAAATCAACAAACTTGGGAAATTATGTAAATTTAAATTTATAAGAGTATAGTATCAAATTATCAGAAAAATCATTGTTCTCAATAATTCCTATAAAAATCCCTTTTTTTGGCATAACAAATCCATGTTAATGCAACATTACATATCACAATATCATATGATCATCATCATTGCATTCCATTTTATCAAAATCATTTTAGTTTTAATTGGGTGTGATCCGTAACACCAATCACACGAAAATAGTTGGGTATGATCCATAACACCAATCACCCAAAAATAGTATCCTATTTTGTGAGTATGATCTGTCACACTAATCACCTACTCAAGGATAGGTGAGAACCAACTTCCAGGGCGTCCCTCGACATGTGCACACTGCTAGTCTCATCCTCTTTCCTGACTATATTGTAAATACATACACATAGTCGACTAATATCAAGGTTATAGGATATTACACTTAAACCAACATGTCACCCAGTATAGACCATTTGCCCTTTACTCCTTAGGTCTTTCATAGAGTTATCTTGGTTTAATGAGTAATCCCTAATGAATACAGACCATTTAGATGAAAACAGATAGATTTTTAACAAGTAGTCTGTATAAGGAACATTCAACAACTGTCCTATACCAGCCATTAAATGTCCACCCTAAGTTTTGTCTGTCCCTATAGGCATAAAACCCAATAGCCAATCTCATCAAACAGCAACGAGTATTTTTACATATAGGCAATATTTATGTACTCATATGCAAACTTTACAGTTATCAAACCAAACTCATCACATATTTCCCATTTCAATACAAAAATCTCATTTACATCAAGTAATTCACTACATTATTCTAAAATAAGGGAGTATAGATTACTCTACTTTAACCTTTGTTCTTTTCTTGATCAAGGCTTTCCTCTTTCCTCTTACTTAGACTTGATCTCACAAGTCACCTTTTTCGCTTCCTGTGAATAAATTACAAATACTCTAAGTTTCTCCTATGAAGTTTCTAAGAAAAACTACATAAATATAACCATCCCTTTCAATTATAATTTATTGCAATTAAATTCCTATTTTCTACTTCTATCCATTCATAAAAGGCTCATTAGAATTAAAATTTATAGAAAAGTATCAAATTCTTCAAATTTTAGTCCGTACTAAGAATTTCAAAAACTTTCAGTTTAGTCCCTATAATTCCATACGATGATTTTGCCTCATTTTCCTTCCATTTCCCGCTTATATACAATCATAATAGTCCTATTGGAGCTAAAGATTACATAAATGCATTAAAAATTGAAATTCTAATTCAAACTAAAAATTTTCAAAATTTTAATTTAGTCCTTCTTACATTTCTGACGATTTTCGGTGACTCACGAGGGAAAATGGCTCAGCGGAGGTCACAGACAGCTTCTGTAATGCCCCTATATAGTCTTACCATTAATTTTGATATGGGAGGGGTCGGGTATGTACTACCTGAGCTAGAAGACATGAAAGACATTGTGAAGGTTGGACAGATGTGGGGGTAAGGCTATTTGGTAGGCTGATGGACCCACTCTCTTCAATATTTGGAAAGGCTCAATGTATCTAGGACTTAGCTTTCTGAACTTTATAGCTCTACCAATCCCAGTATTCGGGGATACCTTCAGAAAAATATGGTTCCCTTCCTTAAATTCTAGGGGTCTTCTCCTCTTTTTAGCATAGCTTTTTTGCCTATCCTGAGCATTTGCCATTTTCTCCCCGATTATCTTAATTTGGTCAGTTGTTTGTTGTACTAACTCGGGATCTAACAATTGCCTCCTACCCACTTCGTACTAATACAGTGGTGATCTACATTTTATCCCATACAAGGCCTTATAGGGTTTCATACCTATGCTAGAGTGGAAACTATTATTGTAGAAAAATTTAATTAGTGGTAGACTCCTTTCCCAACTACGTTGGTACTCTAAGACACATGCCCTAAGTATATCCTCTAAAGTTTGGATGGTTCTCTCCGTTTGTCCATTGGTTTGAGGATGATATGTGGTACTGAAATTTAGCCTAGTTCCAAAGGCTTCTTCTAGGGCTCTCCAAAACCTAGAGGTGAACCTGAGATCCCTATTTGAGATTATGCTAATGGGTACCCCATAAAGTCTCACTATCTCCTGAATATATAGTTATGCTAGTCTATCCAGGGAGTAGTTAATCCTAATGGGTAAGAAATGAGTGGACTTGGTTAACTTATCCACTATGACCCAAATAACATCATTCCCTGATTGGGTTCTAAGTAGTCCTTCCTCCTTGTTTCCTTTCTTGATCAACTTACCTTCTTCCTCTTTAATTGTGGTGATTCACGTGCTACCCCTCTCAAATGCTCTCCCTAGGCTCTTGAAGTCTTCTTCTTCTTTTTTTCTTTTTCCTTATTTACGTGAGGTGTATGTCTAAATGGAGCCTCTCCCTTTTGTTTTTCTTTTCTCTTTTTCTCTTTTGCTGTGTGGAAGTGTGTTTCATGAAATTCCCACTCCCTTTTGCTTCCTTTTTTTTCACGTGTGTATTCATGAATTTTTTTCCACTCTTTTGTCTTTTGCTTAGGTGGCATGTCATGCATAAAATCATTCCAATTTCCTTATGCTTTACACCACTCACACTTTCCTTTCCTTCTTCCTTCACGTGTGGGTCTCTTCTTCCTTTCTCTACAAGTCACATTACATCCTCTTTTCTTTTGATTAGCAATCTTAAATAATTTATGTTGTCATTTTCTTACATGAAAATTTTACACCCTATATATATATATTTCCTTGCACTAAGTGTACTTGCAAGTACACTTTTCCTTTGCTTACAATCTTGGCATTACTTGTAGTTTAAGTATAGTCCACTTTACTTGTCAAATTGGTTTTACTTCCTCCCACTTTTCAAAAATGCTTTTCTTTGCAATTCCTATATCCCTATTTGTTCATGGAGAAAAATTCTGTACCTTTTGTCTTCTTTTCCTAACCATAATTTCCTACTTCACGTGTGTTTCTCATGTGTAACCATTCAATAATAAAAAAAAATTCTGCACCTATTGGGTTACTTGTTGCATACATATATATATAATCCATTTCCATCCTCTTTCCTATTGTTCTTTGGTCCTACTCAAGGCATATGTGTTGCCTTTCCTTTCCTAGTGCACGTGAAATCCCCCCACACACATATATTATTATTATTTTTTTGTGATTCATCCTTCTTTCCTATTCCTTTCACATGGCTTGGATTTTCCATGCAGTAAAGTAGAATTTCCAATCCCTTCTCTCATGTCGGATGCATGTATGGCATACACATGTATATATTTAAATTCCTTCCCTTCTCATGCATGCTTAACCTTTCCCACTTGCATGCACACACACATGCACATATTTTTAAATGTTGCAACCTATCTTGCTTTTCTCTTTGCACTTAGGCAAGGTGACTTAAAAGGAGAAATAGATAATTAAATTAGGCACCTAAATTTTTTGCAAGATTATAATTTAATATTTCCATTTTAAGCCATTAAATTATACAAGCAAAATTTGCCCCTCTTTAAGTTAATTCATCTAATTAATTACAAAGTATTTGATGTGTAACTAATCACTAAATGACACAAGTAATTGCATCCCATCAATGAAAGAACATTAATTTAAAATTATAGGGTGTTACAGCTTTGACGTCAACTGGAGCACCAAACTCGAGGCTCACCAGCTACCAAACAGCATGAATGATGGAGATCGATTCTGAGTTCTTGGCTTTGCGACGAAGGAGAAAGCGGCTATTTTCAGTCGCTGTGGTGGTCCAACGAAGCTCCTTGTAACACTGACAAAAGCCCTACAGTCTGGTGAGCTGCTACAGCATGGTGGATCGGTGATGTGCGACAGTTTTGGGGTGGATGAAGGTAGAGCCACGGGAAGGAGAGAAAAATGAGAAAGAGTTGCGAAGGAAGGAAGAAATGAATGGGAAAAAGAAAATTTTGAGCTGTTAGGGCATCCAAGGACATTTTAGTCTTTTTCAACTTTACTCCAGATAAATTTTAGATGTATTTTCTGATTTAAGCTAGAATATGAACAATATGGAAGGGATTTGAAAATTTTTTAAGGTATCATAAGCCTTCCATAATTATCTGTTAAGTTCCTCAAGGCAGATAAAAATTTTTCCATCAAATAAAATTTTATTCCGAAAAATACTTAAATTTAAACTTCGAGCTCATAAAAATTTTCTTAATCACTTCCCAACAATATTTCAAGGTTTCTAGTTATTTTTATCCTATTTATTTAATTTTTAATTGGGTTATTACAAAATCACCAAACTCAAAATGAGGAGAACACTCAAAATGACAAACATATGTACCAAGGGTGGCTATAGTTTCAGAAAGCAGGGCCGCCAGCATTCAGAGGTAACTATAAGCCAATGATGGTATAAGGATGGCTGAAAGAGATGGAGAAGATATTCCAGCTACTGCATAACACAGATGAGCAAAAGGTGGCATATGCAGCATATATGTTGAAAGATGAAGCTGAAAATTAATGGAGTGGGGTAAAGTAACTGATGAAGAGTAGAGGCATCCCACTAACTTGGGAATCCTTCAAGAAGACCTTCCTAAAGAAGTATTTCCTTGAGAATGTCAGGCAGGCTAAGGACAGAGTTCCTGTAGCTGAAACAAAGGGGTAAACTATTTTAAGAATACTTGACTAGATTCAAGGAGTTAGCCCGGTATTCTACTTAAGACTGCATTCAAATGAAGCCTAAAAATCTAGCCAACTGGAGGCGGGATTAGATTGGCAAATGAGGACGTAGATAGCCCCAATGGATATTCAGGATTTTGTGGTCTTGGTGAACAAATGTTGGATTCTAAGTAAGAGCCTAGAAGAGAGGCAACAGATGAACCAAAGGTTTGCTGCTTGGCAGAAACAACCTGCCAAGAATTTGAATGTGAAAGGGGGAAACTTCAAGGCACCTCAGGGGTCACCTAGTGGTAACCATTGTCTTGAGGCCACTAATTGCCCAAAGTGTGGAAACAAACATGGAAATCAGCCCTGCTTGTACCAAACACTGGTGACATGCTACAAGTGCAGAAAAATAGGTCATATTGCAAAATATTGTCCATCCGATGGAAATTAGCAAAATCTTGGTGGACCAAGGCCACAAGCTCTGGGGATAGTCTTTACCTTGGATGGTGCCAACGTTGAGAAATCACCCGGATTGATATAGGATAGAGGTAATATTTATAATTTTTCCTTAATACTATTGTTTAATTTGGGTGTTATGCACTCTTTTATATTTGATACATATGTTGAGAAAATAAATTTTCCTTCTCAAACCCTGCCATATATTTCCACACCCTTGGGAGACTTTACAATATCTCGACAAATCTATTTGAATTGTCCTCTTTCTATTAATGACCATCTATTTATTGTTGATCTTGTGTGTTTGCCTCTAACTGGGATTGATATTATTTTGGAAATGGATTGGTTATCTAGGAATCGAGTTCTTCTGAATTGTCTTGAAAATAAAATAGTCTATTTGGATGCCTTACCAGTGAATAAAAGTGATAGAATATGTGAAGTAAATGAGGTCTTCCTTAGTTTTTCCCAAGGAGAGCTTCAAGAAAAGCTTAGTTCCATTATTGTTGTAAGAGATTTTTTGGAAGTATTCCCCTTAAAGATAGTTAAATTACCCCCACTAAGAGAAATTGAGTTTACCATAGACTTGATGTCGGGTACAGGCCCCATATCAATAACACCCTACGGGATGGCTCCAATAGAGTTAAAAGAGCTAAAAGCCCAAGTGTGTACTTCAGGTATATTGTGTGCTTAACATTTGCTATGTAATTAGTGTGCTTTCTACCATAGTAACAAGGCAATTTAGTATTTTTGGAAGTGGATAATATTATAATAATCCTACCAATTATAGGCATTTCACTATGAAATGAACACATACTACATGTGAAATTAGTGTATTTCATATTAATTTGTAGCTAGCTACTGTCATATAAGATTTGATGATTTATTCAACTTTAGGCACAAAAGGACTCGCTGAATATAATTAATAAATGTATGGATGAATCCCATTCCCTTTTATGGTTTCCATATTTAGTAAAATAGTGATCGTGTGGTTGTACAAACCACTAGTGCTTCAAATGGGAATTAGAATTGAGAAATATTGGTGGGAGTACTGAGCCTCCTTCCTATACATATGTAGGTCCTGGCTAGCCTTTGCCTATGTTTGATTCTGCTGATATGGTGAGTCACCAAATCGTGAATTGGTGACATTGTAAGTTCCTTTGCTTTTTGGTCTCATAAGACTTTTATGTTTAAGAAAGATGTGGTCCCCATGTGAAACTAATTTGAATATCTTCTGGTTACTATGACTTGTCACACTGCATTGATATTTGCTTGCTTGGGTTGCTTTTGAAAGTTAGTTTTGCTTAATGTAATTTGATATTTCAGTGAACTTGATCGAAAACTACTTCAAAAGTGAGATACTAAGATTCCACTATTGGAATGAAGTCTTGCAATACCTATGAGTTTTTTTTTATTGTTTGTATCATTTACACTATGGCTTTCATGCTATGATTAATTTTATGGTAAATTTGATATTTGTTGTTTAACATTTCTTAATACAATTAAAGAGGCTTATTCTAATACACTTGTCTTAATGCTAGAGATTTTGAATGAGGTTCGATTGTATATTATGCAAAAAGACTAGACCCAGTAAAAAATTACTGGTTCTGCATAGCATACTGGACGTTACTAGTTCTGATATGCAGAACCAGTTATGCTTCTGCTATCATAGCCGTTATTGTATTATGTGGTATAGGTAAAGTCCAACTACGTTACCATGAGGGTTAGGTATAACTATAAGTATGCATTTATTCCATATCCGCCCTATTAGTGCGATGCCACACTTGGATGCAACGACAGAATTTTACCTAAACTATATTAGTTATAACAATAATTTAATTGATTTAAGATTTATGTTATGAATAAAACATTCCTTCTTGAATGTTTTTCATGACATATTCATTTCAGAAAAAGATTAACCAAAAGATTATATGTTGGAGAAACAGTATGTAGAACCAGTTCTTCATTCTAGTTTTGGAACTAGTAAAAAGAAACTAGATCTGGATATTGTTTCCAGAATGTATTATAGTTATGCAACCTGCATGCTGAACCATATGCTGCATTCTAGTATAGATATTTTGGGATTGAAATCTGCTTCTCTCTCTCTCTTTTTCTGTTGATTAATAAGAGCTTTAATTAGAATATGGTTGTTATGATAGGCTGATATGGAAATCGATAAACATGCTTTATATTGAATTAGATTTTATTCTTTAGTACAAGCTAGTCAAATTTCTTGTGGAAGTGTGAAAGCCCAATTACTTGTTAAGAGTTGGCTACAATAGTTTATCTTGTATAGCTGTTTGGGTAACACTTAATTTGGATGTCTGAATTCTGTTTTCATATGTTCACATTTGATTTTTTTAAAGTTAATTTTGCCATGGCCATTGATTTGTTAAGCTTGTAAATGTTAGATTTTAGCTTCTATACTTTACTGATCCAGCTTTCTCTTGCTGTTCTTCAAGCGAATATTTTGTGGCGGGAGATTGGTCTTTGGTCCTGATCTATCTTCCTTAATTAGAGATTCAATTATCACTATTTAGGTAAATACTCTGGTTAAATTCGCCTTTAGAATAACATCTTTTAGATTTCTTTTTTTTTTTTGCATTCTGGTTTTGTTATTGGGTTTAGATTTTCTCTAGTTAATTAATATCATTCTCTTTTAATGTTTCTTTTGATCTGCATTGCATTGGCTCTGTAACATCCGCCTCTTTAATGCTTTACTGAAGTAAAAATTGTCAACAACTTAACAAGTTAACTCATTTTTGGCTGAATTTCTTAATTTTCTTATGAAATTATAGAGTTCAATTTATCTTGGTTGAGATTTTAGTGTACATTAAGTACGAAATAGAGATTTTATAGGATAATTAAGAATTTGAGAAAAAAAAATTTAAGCGCAAAATTGGGGATTTCTTTAAGGGAAAAATTGGGGAAATATTTTCTATTTCATGTATTTAATTTGGAATTTTGATTAGAAGAAAAAAGAGATTTTAGTCCTTATTGCAAAGTAAATTGGGAATTTAGGGCAAAATTGAAGGATAAAATTAGGGGGTTTTCTTATGGGAAAAAAACTAAAGAAAAATATGATGTTGTGCATGAAAAATTTGGGATTCCAACTGGTTAAAGGAGGAATTTTAGTCTCTAGGGCATAGAAATCAGGGATCATAAAGAAATTAGAAGTTTAGGACAAAATATGGAACAAATTAGGGATTCCATCTCAAGGACAAACATTAGGAAAATATGTGTTGATATTCTAAGTGTCAATTTTGGGATGCCAATTAGATAAGAGAGGAATTTTGATCTTAAAGTAATTAGAAATTTTAGGCAAATTCAATCTTCCTTTAAAAGATAATGGAAAGAAATCACAGGGTACCAACATTTGAATAATTCAAACCACAAGCTGTTCAAATGCAAACTTTAAAACTATAGGGTAACAAAGTGTAATTAAGCCAAACCAATGGAAACCAAATTGTATTTTACTCCTTTTTTTAATCAAATGAAATTTTTTTTATTGATGTATTCAATAATGCAATCATGTTTAATAATTTTAGATTTTACTACAAAATAGAAATTATGCAATAACAAGCACAAAAACAAGATACATAAGAGAGATGCATCATTTAAAGCAATCTACTCTCAAATGGACTAATCAACAAATAAAAGACATGAAAATCCAACATTATTACCAACAAAATCCAAGCAGACATTTTTTTTCACTAAAACAAAGAGAGTTTCAAAGCTACATATGAAGAGAGAGATCCAAATCTTCTTCTTCACCTTCTCCATATGTACTAGTTGTAATCTCTTTTTCCATTGTAGAAACAAAGCCCGAAACTTCTTTGGTTCACAATCGCTATATCTTATAAAAGAAGCAAATCATTCTTTTCAAGCGTCTCTCCTTCATCACAAAAATATGAGCCGTGGGTGATTCTAAGCCTTTTTCATGAGCCATTTCCTTAGATATAATCATCAGACCATGTGGATCTATTTTTTGGGCTTGAGTCGGAGTAAAAGGGGCCAAAACAATAGGTCTCTTTAAAAGGATCACATCATCAAAATTGAATTGATCGTCTTTCACTATGAAAATATTTGGTTCAAGGTCCAAAGGAATGTTAAAGAAGCCCATGTAAATGGGAGGGTAAATGGGTAGTGTAATTGAAGGCATAACACCACCAAATGGAGCCATTATTTTTATGAGGTTGCATTGATGTTTCCAATAGATGAAAAATGTCTATATGTATGATCAGTGCATTTTGAACATCCACATTGTTATTCCCTAAACACTCTCCTATTCATACATAAGATGGCAGTTTCATTTAAAATTAAAACTAGCAATTAACTCATAAGTAAATCTAAAAAGGAGCTAAACTCGTTAAAAAATTAACTGAGTTTTCATATATATATATATATATATATATTAAAAAAATTTGTGCCCAAGCTCAAACCTAAAGTTTTTATGTATATTATTCGGGCTGGGTTTGAGCCAAATGATGAAAAAAAAAAAATTGACCCAACTCGAATTTAAAATTTTTTTAAAAAAATAAAATTATATATTATATTGTTCATTTAATATGAGTTAAATTAAAGTATTGAATAATATTTATAAGTTATAAAATTAAATTATAAGTATTAATAAACTAAACATGAATTATATTTAACTTTTTTGCATAAAATTATACATAATTAAATATAATTATTTGTATAGATTAATATTTCTATAAAATGAAATAAAACAAGAAATATACAGTTTTTTTGTTTTTGTTTATAAAAAAATGTTAAGTTTAAATGAAATGTTTTTTTATTTTTATATTTTATATTCTAATATCTATAATTTTTTTGTTAAATATTTATTTAAAAAAATAATTCAAACTTTTAGACTTAAAGGCCGAGCTTAAAAAAAGTTAGAGTCCAACTCTAATTTAATTGGGCTATTTTAAAAAAAATTTTATTTTTATTTTTATTTTCTAACTCATATTTTATTTTTATCGAGCTTAACTTCTGGACAAATAAACATTTAAGTTCATAATTAGGTTTATTAAACTTAATTAAAAGTCAAGATCTTCATAAAGTTTAAACAGCATGGGCCCAAAGCCCAAAAAATTATTATATAAAATAGGTTTTTATAGCACTTTTCATCATTGTGACTTCATTAAATTTGAAAATTAATCCCATTATTATTCTTTATGAAGAATTTCACTCTTCATAAAAATGTGAAGGTAAAACTTGTTTTTGAAAAGTAAAATGACCTATTTGATAATAGTTTTTAAAAATTTTTTATTTTAAAATATAATCTTCTTTCATAACAAACATTTCTTTCTCTAAATCTAAAGGAGAACTCATGATGGAAGTATAATAGAACAAAACAACACTACTATGGCTAAGAAAGAATTGTCTTTCTATGAGAAAGTATGTCTACCAAGGGTTACTATTTATATTTTTATTTAAAAGAAGATACATTATTTGGCATTAATCAATTAATACTGTAAATTAATTCTAATAAATATAAATATTTAATTAAAAATAAACTCAATATTAGATCCAGTTAATAATACACTAACCTCCATAAATAGAAATATTAAAATTGAAAATAAGTGATTAATTAAAAAATATATATTAACTAATTAATAAGAGGTTGATGTATTTTATATAAATAGGCGTAAGCTAATTGCAGGTTTGGGAACCAATGACTAACAAATTAAACATGTATCATTTTTAAAGCAACTGATAACTCAAATATGCAAAAGGGGTCAAGACTTTATGATCTAGACTAAAGCCTTTTAATTAATTTACCACTTCCCTAATTGGTTAGGCACATTGAGCTAGATTTTTCATTACTTTTTGCCTAAGAAAATGGCTAGTTATTAAGAAAGGACCCTATTGATAAAGTCCAAAACTTGGGTAGGCAAAAGAATTGGCGGTTTATATAGTGAGAAGATAATGCAATTTTGTATTACCAAGCCCATCTGTGTTGCGCTTGTCTCTGTTTTTCGGTTAATTGTCAACATTAACACACCAAAGCCTGCCAAGAGGAATATATTTCTCTACACAACAAAAGTAGAATAAAAAAAACTTAAAAAAAGTTACTATAAAAAATTAAATACACAACACCCAGAATTATATAATGACTCTACCAAATACAAGTTAATATTATAGTATTACTATTTATGATATATTTATTAAGAGTGTATTATAATAATAATAATAATAATAATAATAATAATTATTATTATTATTATTATTATTATTATTGAGAGATATTATGATTTTTTAATTTGATCATCTATAGATTATTTTTATTAATTTAGTCTTTCAAAAATAAAAGTATCTTTAATATTATTTTTTTATTTAAATTTTATCTATAATTTCTTACTTTAAAGAATGTTAAAGTGTAATTTAATTGATGACATAATTTTTTTATATGTTATATATTAATTTAAATAAGATAAAATGTTTAAATAAATCAAAATTTTCTAATTTCATTCATAAATTTTTAATTAATTACGTATTTGAGAATTATAGTTGATTTGAATATTAAAAATATTTTTGACAAATTTCATACATAAAATTTTTTAATATAATATAGATTATCTACTACCTAAAAATTTTACACTAATAAAAAAAATTTTAGTCAACATTTTGTTAAGTAATATATTAAGATATGGATAGAATTTAAATAAAAGAATATCATTACATGTATTTTTATTTTTAAAAAATTAAATTGACAGAAATAATTTATAAATAATTAAATTAAAAATTATTATATATTTTAAGGATTAAAATAAACTTTTGTTTTAAATTATATTAATAAAATCTTAATTTTCAATCAAAATTATTTATTTAATAAAAAATAATAATAATATTTTTATAAAAATACCATAAACATTTCTTAGTACTTGAGGTAGCTATCCAATACAAGTAGTGCGGTGGTAGGTGAAGCCATTGGGAATGAACGAGAGGTCAACATACAAAATCTGCACAGAAGCCATATAGTAAACAGGACTATGAGTAGTAGGATGACTCAAACGTTAAATTAGGCACGTCCTGATTAGACACAAGGAAGAGTGAGATTTGGTGAAATAGAATAGGACAGAATAGACATCCTACCGGAAATATGGGGAGATCGTTCAGTGTATGATAATAATAAATAAATAAATAATATTAAGGTAATAATTTAATATATAAAAGGTTATTCTTTTTAGTCATTTATTTTTAAAATATTTTTGATATAATGTATTATATTATCTTATATATAATAATATTTTATAATATAATTTTATTTATTATAATATTTATAATATTTATATTTAATATGTCAATTAATAATATTTTAATAATAATTAATGTTATTTATTTTTTATTTTTTAATTTATTTATATAAATTTAGAATAAATTATTTATTATATTTATAATATAATTATTTTAAAAAATTTATAATTAACTTTAAATTAAAAATTGATTATTAATTAATATTATTAGATATTGTGTGTACGGATATGAAGTTAGAGTGTGCGTAAAAGAGATTACATATTTTTTAGAATTGTTGTGTTATAGATATATATATATGTGCTTATACCAGAAAAAATAAAAAAGAAAAGAGGTAGTATTATTAATTTGAGTTAAAAAATAAATAAAATATAATATATGTAAAATTGATAAGTTAAAAAATAATTTATTCTACTAAAGAGTATAATATAAAATGATATAATATTTCTAATATTATAAAATAATATTATTTTTAGTGTGATGTAATAATATTGTGTTATCTCAAATAATATCATATTATTACATAATATTATAATAAATTATGTCATTTAATTTTATTATTTAAGATAATATATTATTTAAAATAAAATGATGTAGTACCAAAAATCTCCTAAAAATTTTGTTAGCATTAGATAATAGTCATTACATTGGTTGATAAAATTTTTTATCATTAAAAATTGTTATTATTTTTAATTTTTTTATAAAATTTAAATTATTAACTGATTGATCAATCAATCCAAAAAAAAATTTGTATCTTTCAAAAATTAATTAGTAAAATCCTAATTTTAAAGACAAAGACTCTCATTTAAATCTTTAAATATTTTCTTCAATTAATAAGTGATAAAGTTCACGTGCTCACTAATTCACAAAACATTTTCTCTTAAAATAATATTATTTGAACAAATTTTGTAAAATTAAGTAATTATTAAAATAATTATTTTTTAGGTGAAAATTTAGTCAACAACATTATTTTAGAGCAGACTCACTAATGTACAAGTATTAAGAGATTATTTGGCTAAACTTTTAAAACGTGTTTAATTTATGATAACTTCCTTTTAAGTGAAGTTTTAAAAGAAAATGTTGCTCGAGAAAAGTAATTCGTGTTTAGTTAATTAAGTTGAAAAGTAATTTTATTAATATTTAATGAGTAATTTATATTTTAATAATTTGTATAAAAAATATTTTTAACTATTGATTTAATGAAAAAATTACTTTGTTATTAATTTTATTTAAATATAAAAATTATTATAAAAATTTATTATTGTTAATTTTTATTATTTTATTATTATTAATTAGTTAAAATATAAAGAATAAAATCACAATAAATATTTTAAAAATATAAATTTATATAAATGCTATATGCTTTGATTTTTTTGTCTTAAAATAATATATATCTATATAGTTATCTTAAAAAAGAAAAAACATAATTCATACATAAAAAATCTGTGTTTTCGAAGGATTGTAAACAAAAAAAGTTTAAAAATATTATGATAAATAAGAAATTTTAGATAAGAGTATCTTTGTCATAAAATATTTAATTTTTAACTTCTATTTTTTTAGAGCCAGAAGTTTACAATTTTCAACTAAAAAAAAAATAAATGGTAAAAAATTGTTTTAACATATTTAATTACTTGAGTTTTGCATCTTAATTTTTTTACTTTTTAAATAAAAATAATTATTATATTTTAAAATAATAAATTAAATAATAACAAATTATTTTACTCTTTTATTTTAATTCTTATTGTCCTTAATTTCTTATATTATATATTATATATTTTATATTATATAATATATAATATATAATTTTAAATTTGATATAAATACAGTAATTTTTTCTGTGGATTGTCTTATATTATATTGAAATTTAACCAACAAATGATATAACCTCACTAGCGTGGCACTTCTAGTTTATTTCTATAATACCTATCTTCTCTCTCCACACTTTCTCTCGGTCTCTGCCACACATCACAGATCACATTCAACAGTCGCAGCACGCTGCAGCTTCAGCCTCCAGACGAACGGAAGAAAAAGAGAATTACAAAAGGTAAAAAAAAAAAAAAAACCATTTTTAAAGAACACTCCAACTAAAATCCCAATGAAAGCTGGCTTTGACGGTACCCATAAAAACTCACTCCCTGACTCATTATTCAAGTTCACACAGTCTCTCACCAATTGAAAGATAAATTAAAAAAACAAGTAAAAGAAAAGTACCCCAAAAGAAACAAAAGTTAAAACAGCAGAGTGATAGCTCAGTGGATACAGAAAGAGGGTCTCTTTCTTTTAGCAATGCCAAAGGCTCTCACTTCTCACGCTCCTCTCTGAAATGCAGGTATTAATGAAGTCAGTAATCACTTCTTGAAATCTCTTCATTTTTCTCCAAAGGTCCTATCCACAATTTCACACACACTGTATAAGCACCTTCTTGTTCATAGATTCGCTAACATTTTCTTGCCAGGGCTTGGTTTCTATGGGGGGTTTGATCGATCTGAACACTACGGAGGACGATGAAACGCTGTCTTCTGGTTCCTCTGCTTCTTCTTCGCCCTCTCACTCTGGTATTATAAGCACTTCAGCTACGGCTATGGCTCCTTCTTCGTCTGTGTGCTTGGAGCTATGGCACGCATGTGCGGGTCCATTGATCTCGTTGCCAAAGAAAGGAAGCGTGGTGGTGTATTTCCCACAGGGCCACTTTGAAGAGCAGCTTCAGGATTTTCCGGTCGCTGCCTTTAATATTAGCATCCCACCTCATGTATTCTGTCGCGTTGTAGATGTCAAGCTCCATGTAAGTATTTTACTCCCAAATTCTAGTAGAAAAAAAGTGATTTCTGTCTCTAGTTAGTCGGGTCTGGGTTTTTATTTTTTGAAATTTTTTTTCTGAGGAAAAATATTCGGGGTTCTGTTTGCTTGCTGAGAAAATTGACGGGAAATATTTGTTTATGACCCATGTCTCTTGTATTTGCCTACTATAATGTTTGGAATTAGTGGCAAATATATATATTTCTGCTACTTCTTTTTTTTCTTCGTTCTTCTACTTACTCTTTTGCGTGAAATGTTTAAATGGTTACCAAATGTTGGTTTATTCCATCAAATACGCAGGCGGAGGAAAGGAGCGATGAAGTGTATTGCCAGGTCTTGTTAGCTCCTGAGAGTGAGGTGAGGTTTTGTATTTAGTTTGGTTTGATATTGGAATGAAAAGAAGTTTCAACTTCTGAATCTTGAATTAATAATCATAGGAGTCAAGTGAAGTTGACTAACCTGACCAATCATAATGAAGCTACTTAATTTAACTGAGTGTCCTATTTCTGAAAGCCATAGGAGATCAAAATACATAATATACATATAGATTTGTCCTTTGATCATGTTAGTCGTCCTTTCAACACATACTCCCTAGCCAGAGAAAAAGAGAATGACAAATTTACTTATTACTAGTAAAGGTTAAAATGAAAAATGGAGAGTAAAGGTTATAATGAAAAAAATGGAGAGTAACAAATTGAATAGAGTGCCTTTATTAATTGACATTGATTATGCATGAATTTGGCCTTTGTTTATAGCTAGTGAAGAGAAAACTGCCGGAAGGAGAATCTGATGCTGATGGTGAAGAGGAAGATACTGATGGTGTCGTGAAGTCCATAACACCCCATATGTTCTGTAAGACTCTAACAGCTTCTGATACTAGCACTCATGGTGGATTCTCTGTGCCTCGTCGAGCAGCTGAAGATTGCTTTCCTCCCCTGGTAATTATGGATTATGATGCATTCTGGTTCCCTCTCTTAGTGTCACCCAGTTCAATTGTTTGTCTGATAACCTATTTTATTTACCACAATCTTATTTGTTAGTTACAGTTAAATTATATCAGCCTTTTGTAGTGTGGGGGCTTTACTCAATTTGAAAGTTGCACCCTATAAGGCACGGGCACTTTAGATAAGGAGCTGTATTGACATATGCCTGGACACTCATATTAGACACAACACAATACTTCAAATTACAAATGGTTGCTTGAAATTTTGCTGTATTGTGGTGTTTGTGTTTGTGTCATGT
The DNA here is from genome assembly GCA_031216115.1 of Senna siamea. NCBI lineage: Eukaryota > Viridiplantae > Streptophyta > Magnoliopsida > Fabales > Fabaceae > Senna > Senna siamea. Next base: position 15,881,236 of record CM062355.1, on the reverse strand, counting down.
CTTGTGTTGATGCTTCCTAGGTTGCACGTTTCATGACATCTGATAAGTTCTTCTATTTATCACAATTTTATTTGTTACAATTACAGGTAAATTATATAATCCCTTGGGAGTGTGCTGGCTTTATCCTATTTGAAAAGTTGTACTTATCATGACATCTGATATCAAATTTCCTAAAGTAAGCTGAATAATTATATATCATAGCTTTTTGAATATAAACAATTTGTTACTTTAGGATTACAATCAACAGAGACCTTCACAGGAGCTTGCGGCAAAGGATCTGCATGGCCTGGAATGGAGGTTCCGACATATTTACAGGGGTATGCCACTTATATGTATTATGTTTCTATTCTTCTGATGTTGAGACAGTAACTTTCAGGAAACATAATGTGTAGGCTAGAATACCATTAGACTTTTTGTATTTCCTGCCTTCAAATGAGCAGGTCAACCAAGGAGGCATTTGCTCACAACTGGATGGAGTGCATTTGTAAACAAGAAGAAGCTTGTGTCTGGAGATGCTGTGCTGTTTCTCAGGCATGGAGATTTCAATTTCAATCACACATTAACTAGTATTCCCAAACAGGACTAACATTTTAAATTTCATGGTAGGGGTGAGGATGGAGAGCTGAGATTGGGAATCCGTAGGGCTGCTCAATTGAAAAGTGGTGGTACCTTTTCAGTGCCCTCCACCCAGCAGTTGAATACAAGCACTCTGATGGATGTTGTTAATGCTTTAACTACAAAATCTGCCTTTAATGTGTTCTATAATCCCAGGTATTTTCCTGCTTGTTCTCATATAGTTTTCTCTGCAGTTAGTGAAGGGTAATCTGTGAGTTTCCAGGTGTAATTGCAGATTCTAATGTACATGGGGATTCAGAAGGATGTTTCTAGTATATTCAAAAGGGATTATTGGCATGTCCTGATTTTAGCCTGTCTCTTCTAGTTTAAAGTGCTAGCAAAGAGGTTTGGTTTAAATGGGTTAAGAAGGATATAGTTCTCCAGTGAAGCTCCAAATTCCTTCTTACCTCCGTTTGTTTTTAGGCTTTATAATATTGTGTCTAGTTTGTAGATCTAGTTTAATGAACACTTCTTATTATAACCTCTATGGTTCTATCACATTTCCAGTTGCTCTAGATGCTTTTTAGTACACTAATTTCTCCTTTCAAATTCTGAATTATTATCCATTCACCATGTTTTTTCATTGTTGGATTTCTATGGAATGCATAATATTTACCTCTGCTTAAAACATCTTACCTTTTAACTTATGATCAGTAATAGTCCAATAAACAACTTTGGAATGCAACCAATGTTAACTTTTGTTGCTGCTATTACCTTTTTTAATTAGTCTTAATCACTTCTGCAACAAATAGATTCTTGATGACAATAAGTGGAGGAAGTATGCTCAGATTATGGAGTTTATGATTTTTGGTTTATAACCAACATACATTTAATTACATTTACTATCTTGGTCTGAGTTTTCAATGGTTTCTTTTAATACTAAGACATTTCTGTGTGTTTTTTCCTTGCTGTCCTTGCTTCCTGATTATTTTCTTCTTGCTAATATTTCACTGTTTCATCATAGGGTTAGCTCATCGGGATTCATAATACCCCTCCAGAAATTCTTAAAGAGCCTTAATCATTCATATTTAATTGGAATGAGGTTTAGGATGCGTTTTGAAGCAGAAGATACTGCAGAGAGAAGGTATTTCCTGCTTCTTCTGCTAGCATTAAATAATTTGTCAATTAAAAATCTTATTCAAATTTGTTTTGGGCAGGTGCACTGGATTAATTGTTGGAATGAGTGATGTGGATCCCATTAAGTGGCCTGGATCAAAATGGAGATGCCTACTGGTATGTCATGGGAATCTTTCTAAGTTTTAATATTGCTATTATATACTATTGCAGATGATCTTCTAATTTTTTAAGCCAATTAACCTGAAAATATTGATGACGAAATTCACTTTCGAATACTACAATGAGAAGCTTTAAAAGTGTAAGACTGAATTGAGTAAATAGACATTTTTCTCTGGCCAAACATAAATTCACTATTTGATAAATAATATCATGATTTCTTTTGGTATGTGATAATACACATCTTTAATCTTTAATAAATTATCTATAACTTATTGAAAACTTCTAAAGTTACAGGAATATTCTAAAATATTATAGTTAGCATTCATGGAAATACGTAGCCTTATGAAGACCTAATTATCATAGCTGAAACTGTACTGCTTAAATTTCAAAATTACTTTAGTTATCTTGAGAATATGCATGCTTCATTTGAAAATTCATTACATAAAACTCTGTGTCAAAAAAAAAAAGAAAGAGTAAATTACATTCTTCTCTTTTAAGAGATGCTAAAATTACACTCCCCTCCCTTGAGAGAAGAAAAACTTTTAATTTCATTCATTTTGACCAAAGTATCCTTATATGTATTATTTAAATAATTAAATATGTATCTGACTAATATAAAAGAAACACGTGAAACCCCCACTGACCTATTCTAAAAAGAAGTCCGTAAAAAATAGGAAGGAGGATGTGGGCACACCATCTCAGTTATTAGGGATTTCAACACCCTACTTCTGATCATGTAACATAATGGGATAGATAAATCCCCATTACAAGGGTCACTTTCCCACCACTTACTGCATTTAATGTATTTTATTTTCAGCTATTAAGTTGGGGTATGTTTACTATTAATACCCTGTAGGATAGTATTATCAAGGCCATTGTGAATTGTTATCTTGTTTTGGGGTTTTGTCCTACCTAAAGGCACATCAAGTGGATTATTTCAGTGTTTAGATTCTGACTTTTAATTCTGCATTTGCATTAATTTCTATTCTGTTTTAAGTTTGAAATTTCTGTCAAATCTGGTATTAGAGCCTAGTTGTTGGCCAATGGTGACTACAAGGTCCTCTAACCTACCCCAAGAAATCGATAACCTTGCTGCAAACCCTCCTCTTGACCCCATATTCCAGAAGCTCAATTCAATTGCTTCTAAATTGGAGACTATTGATGCTTTAGTGGCAGAGGTGGCAGCACTTAAGGCACAGTCCCATAAGGGAGTAGCAGAAAAGGGAAAAGGAGTGGTAGGCAGCTTGGGAACCTGCATTCTTGGCCGTTCTTATTGGTTTGATGAGGCGGAAGACGAATGGGAGCAAAGTTGGAGTCATAGGAGAAATTCCCGCATACCTTTTACCTAGGTAGAATTTCCTAAATTTGAAGGAGATCCACCATGCTGGATACTCAAAGCAAAAAAGTAATTTTAGTATTATCAGACACCAGATGAACTAAAAGTGGATGTAGCGACAATATACCTTAAGGGAGATGCTTTAGACCTTTTTGCTTGGATAAATACTAAAAGATCTTGTATTGGGAGGAATTGGTCAAGGCTCTCCAAGAAAATTACGGACCGGCGAAATTTCGAAATCCTAATGAGTTCCTATGTTGCATTCATCAAACTGGAACAGAGCAAGGGTATTGCCAAGAATTCTCTAAGAGATCCTCTCGGGTAAAGAATTTGTTGGAACACTAGTTATTGCTAGGAGTCTTCCTCAACAGCTTGAAGGAGGAATTGAAGGATGTGCACATCCACAAGCTGTCTAGTGCTGGAGTTTGAGAATAACATAAGCCCAGCTCATGGCCCAACTCTACATAAGGGGTCAACTTGCAACCAGCAACCCAAAAAAAATTTCAGAAGGATGTGCCCTGATATTTTCACCCATCAATTCAAGCACAGCACTTGTTGCTGCTTTATCCCAATGATCGTGGGATACTGAGCGGCAGATTAGGTGAGATAAGGGGTTATGCTTCTAGTGCAATGAGCATTTAACGCTTGAGCACTAGTGCAAAATTTCTTCCCTATCGCTTGTGGATATTATAGAAGGGGAAGTCGAGGTTACAACAGCCAAATTAGAGGAGTGTAATTATTATGGTGAATTGGTCAAGATTTCCTTCCATGCCATTCTAGGCAGATCAATAGGGGCGACTATGAAACTTAGGAGATCCTTGATGGGGCAAGAAGTATTAACATTGGTTGATAATGGCTCCACACATAACTTCATCTATGCTCATTTGGTGGAGGAACCAAAAATACAAGTACAAAAAATGGCGCATTTTGGAGTTCAAATTGGAAATAATGATATAATTATATGCAACTCACTTCGCAAGAAAATTGAAGTAGAGCCACCAAGTTTGAAAATGGAGGAGCATTATTATCCATTTTTTATTGGGGAAGTGGATTTGGTATTAGGCATAAAGTGGCTTGCGTCTCCTAACGACGTCCAAGCCAATTAGAACAAGATGTTCTTGCTATTCTACCTAAATGGCTAGTGCTACAAGTTGTGAGGAATTCCAATGTCTAAACCAATAGATGTTACTCTATGAAGTCTGATAAAGAAGAGCCTAATATTATCATTGTTGTAACTTCACCTATTTTTTAAATCTACTTTTGAATTTTGCCAAGGTGTTTGGAGAATCTGATAAGTTGTAAATTCGCACATGTTTTACTCTAAATTTATCTCATTTTTATATGTTTTTGGTGAATATTTTGACTTTAGGTAATCATTTTGATTAGAGTGTAGAGTTAGTTTCATAATTCAAGTGCTTGTATGGGTCTTCATTAGCAAGTTCTATAAACTTGGGTAGCAAGTGTATTAGACCCAACTTGAGTTCTAGCGTAGCTACAATGTCGGGCCAACGATGCATAATGGAGCTTGATTTATTGGTGATTTAACACACCTAATCTATGTGCCATTAAGATGATTGATTCATATTCCATATATATAGATAGGTGTGTTACTATCTTTTCTATCCGAGTGAATTTTAACTTTTAATCAATTTAATTATATTTAGTTGAGTTAAGTTTAGGTCTCTACACTTAGGTTCTCACATGTGCATATATTATCACAATGGAATCAATAAAATATACAATATATAATTAAATATATTTATAGACGTATATTCATAGTTTGTTTCAACCCTTTGCTTAAAATACATACATATAATTTGATCACTATCAAAATACATATATATGGATATGCGACAGGAGAACTTATATGCAATTGACCTTGAGATCCGGAGGTAACAAGTCTACCACTCGATCTTTGTCCAAAATATGCCTACTAGTAGATATAGATAACATCCTTATATATATATCTATTCTTCTTTATTTTCACTAAAAGAATACTACTAAACTTATCCAAATGATTTTAAGGGTTCAAGGTGAAGGATAGAATGGTCAAAATATTGAAAATAATTGCATAAAACTAAGTCTATTGATATGTCGGCTGCTTATACACATGACCACTATTATTAACATCACTCATACATTTCGTATGATCATAATTGGTCCTATGAAGGGAACCTTCACCCACGCAATCTCGATTTCCTATAAAAGTGAAAATGTAAGATATATAATCTTAGTAGTCAAATCACTTGTTTCAAAATTACTGACAGTATTAGCTATATGGATACAACAAGCCATATATTCTTACAATATTCTCATACACAGAATTTAGCTATTGGATGAAATTCATAAATTATGCTCTGCCATGACATGTACTTATGGGTACATGTACGATTGAACATTTCAAACTTCTATGGCATGTTCATATATCTCATAATGTCATCATAAGACAGTAATATGAACAATCTCAATTAAGGATATGGGAAAAACATATAAAATTTGGTCTTAGGCCCTTTCTTTAACATATAAAGAGCATTAGGAACTTAGCTTAAGGAGCATTTCCTCAAAGGTGTTGCCCAACGAATTGCCTTCCTTTACTTCTCTGATGTACCTCTGAGTTCATCTCGAATGAGTTCTTTGGTGGTCCTAGGCCACAATGGCATCTAATTACAATACTATATGAGGCGTTCCTTAGTGAATTTAAGTACAAACATATGGATAACCATTTTTCTCTTTGACGAATCATATCTTACTCGAGGGATCACTGCTGTAGGAGACTTTTGCTTCGCCCTAGACGGATCATGTGGTTATAGAATCATCACAGCTTTTCAATGGATCTTATTTCTGATATGCTATTCGCAAGGGTATATATTAGGGTGATTTGATTATGCCCAATTTTAGGTACGTGACCTTCAGTTGGTCATATAGAGTAGACTAACTTAGAATTTGCTACCAATATGATATTTTCAAAATTATTTTTAACGATTGAGTGGATGTTTCACCATTTTACATTATGGCTCAATCGTGAAATGCTTAATGCTTGTCTTATACTGACTATTGATCACTCAATCTTGAGCTTATCTATCACTGATGCATACGCTAAGAATACTTTCTTAATTTCTCATGGGCTCTCATTTTTTTTCTCTTAAAAGTTACATATTTAATTTTGTAAATCTTATGATTTGAGTGGTTAATCGAGCTTTATGTTAGGAATTGGAGGACAATTGAGTTCAAAATTTTGTTTTGAGGCCTATTAGTTGACTAGTAGCACTTTGATAGTTGATTGGTAGCTCTCAACCTAGAATAGGGACCCCTAACCCGAGAGCCAGCAGTCGAATGGGAGCTAGCTGAGGGTTGATTGCTAGCCTATTGTGTTGGGTCCTGGGCAACTCAAGACCCTGACAGTTGATTGTTAGAGGGTTGGTGGTCTGCTGCTGGGATCTTGGCATCTCTAGATAGAGCGAAGAACACAACAATCTATTTTCAAGAATGTATGATTTTTTGTATTCGTACAATTGGTATTGTTAGTGGTTTTGAAATAGGCGATTTGACTTTTGAAATTATAATTTTACATTTTCGCTTATGTCTAGACGCTTAGATGTTGTTCTACTAGAGATCAAGATCGCGTGGGTAGAGGTATCCTTCACGGGACCGATTATGGTAATGTGGGATGTATGGGTAATGTTAGTAATAGAGGTGCTTACCCTAATGCCTTCTCTAGGTAGTCTTGTGTATGAACAATTGACATATCAGTAGACTTCGTTATATGTAATTATTTTGGGTATTTTGACCATTCTATTCTTCACCCTAGACCTTTAGTATCTTTTTGAGTAGGCTAGTGGTATATTTTTGGTGTAAATAGGGAGAGGTATGTGTGTGTGTGTGTGTGTGAGGATGTGTGACCTATATTCACTAGTGGTAGACTTCTTGCCTTCGGATCTCGGAGTCAATTGTAAATAAGTTCCACTGTCGCATATTTATATATATATATGTCTGATAGTGATCAAATTATATGTATGTATTTTAAGCAAACAGTTAAAAGGAATTATAAATATCTATCTATAAATATATTTACATATATATATTGTGAATTTTATTGATTCCATTGCGATACTATATGTGCGTGTGAGAGCCTGAGTAAAGAGATCTAAATTTAACTCAACTAAATATAATTAACTTGGTAAAAATTAAAATTTACTCGCTTAAAAAATGTAGTAACACACCTATTTATATATATGAACTATGAATCAATCATCTTAAAGGAACCATAGGTTGAGGGTGTAACACCTTATAGGTAGTATCAAAGCATAATTATAACCTAGGTAGAAAGAGTAGTGTTCCTTAAAGAAAGGACTAGTTTAGTTGGTTGGCTGAACCTAAATAATTAACTAGCTGATGTTATAGCTTGAAATGAGGAATGAAATATTATGTTTGGAAAGAGGGTGTCTCTTTTTGGTCTCATATATTCTCTTACAAAATATTATATTATTGAGATTGATTATCTCAGTGATGTTTGTTTTGTAGAGTGAATCCACGAAGGAAAAATGTTGGCTAAGAGAGAAGGGTTGAGATTGGCATAAAAGGGATAATGTAAACCTTTCAAGGCATGGCTAAGGCAATGAGGGAGCAGGCTGTTGCCACTACTCAAGTCCTAAGGCAATTCGAAGAGAATAGGAATAGTAACAACCACCTTATCCCTATTCCATAGTAGGGACTAGTAGGAAACTAGAATTATTATGGATGGGCCAAGTTCTAGAAAATAAGACCACCTTCTTTCAGGGGTGAGTTTGACCCAAAGATTACTAGTGAGTGGTTGAGGAAGTTGGAAAAACTATTTAAGGTTTTTAGGAGTACTGATGAACAGAATGTGTAGTTTATTACTTATATGCTTGTAGTAGAAGCAAAATATTGGTGGAAAGGAGTTGAACAATTGATGGATGTTTAAGGGACCCTTCTTGGGATTCTTTCAAGGTAGCGTTTTTGGAGAAATACTTTTCCCTTAATGTCTAAAATAAGGAGATGGATTTCATGTAAATTAAACAAGGGAGCATGACATTTGAAGAATATTTAGCAAAATTTGAAGAGTTATCTAAGTATTCTTTTTACCTTAAGGATCGCTCGAAAAAGATGTGCAAGAAAATGCATATAGAGGCCGGGCTAAATTTGAAGACAGTGTCGTGGCTCCTTTGGAGATTGAGAATTACGTCATTCTGGTTAACAAGTGTCGAATAGTTGCCAAAAGTTTGGTGAAGGTCAAGGAGAGGCTAAAGCCTAACATGATCAAAAGGAAGCAAGCTGGTTTCGCCAGAGGGAAAGATAATATGTTTAATAAAACTCAAGGAGGTAAGAAGCCAATAATAGGGCAAACAACATTGGAAAATTGTTCGAAGTATGGGAAAAATCATGGAGTAAAGACGTATCTATATGGTTAGGGTGTTTGCTATAGATGGGAAGCTAGGCCACTATTCTAGGGACTGTCCCCAATCCAAGAGGCCAACAGAAGTGGCTAGGCCATCGACCAAGGAAAGAGTGAACATGTTGAAAGGCAAAGGAGTGGCTCAGTCTGATGATTTGATGAAGGGTAAGGGTATGATGGGTGACACTATTTTAATTGCTTGATTTTAGAGTTACTCATTCTCTCATTGTATGTGAATGTGTGAAGAGGTTAAATTTACCTACATCTACCTTAACCTGTGAATTGATTGTTTCTATGCTTACTGGTGAACATGTTTTGACCTCCTTAGCCTATTTGAACTATCTCATTGTTATTGAAAATAGACCTTTTTTTGTTGATTACATTTGTTTACCACTTATTGATCTTGACATCATACATAGGATGAACTAACTACCTGTTGATAATGTGGTCCTAAATTGTTTTCATAAAATTGCAACTTTTATAGACACCATGGCAGTATTTTGAAGAAATGAGAAAAAAATCCAAAGAATTAGTTTTCTGTGTTCTTTTGAGATGAAGATTTAGCATAACCTTAATGATATTCCTGTAGTTAGAGGATTCTTTGATATCTTTTCAGAAGATTTTTAGTCTTCCATCTGAGAGAGAGGTAAAGTTTTCTATAGACTTGAAACCTGAAATTGGACTTATATCCATAGCACCCTGTAGGATGTCTCATGTAGAGTTGAGTGAATTGAAGGTTCAAATTGAAGATTTCCTAGCAAAACAGTTTATTGGACCCAGTGCATCATTGTGGGGTGCATCGGTGTTATTTGTGAAGAAGGATGAGAGTTTGAGATTATGTATAGATTATAGATAGTTAAATCGGGTAACAGTAAAGAACAAATATCCATTGCTTAGAATAGATGACCTCCTAGATTAGTTGAGAGTTGTAGTGTTTTCTAAAATAGACTTGAGGTTAGCGTACCATTAAATTAGGGTAAGAGTAGATATCTGTAAAATTGCCTTTAGAACTAAGTATGAGTATTATGAATTTCTTGTAATGCCATTTGGGCTGATAGATGCTCCTTTTATTTTCATGAATTACATAAATTGCATTTTTAAACCCTACTTTGATCCATTCGTAGTAGCTTTTATCGATGACATTCTTATATATTTCCAAGAGTATGGAAGAGCATGTAGAGCACCTTAGGATTGTTTACAGTTGCTTAGGTAGAAGCAATTGTCTGCCAAGTTAGAAAAATGTGAGTTTTGGCTTGGAGAAGTGAGATTCCTAGATCATATTATCACAAAGGGTGGCATAGTAGTGAATCCTAGTAAAATAGAAGCAGTAGTGAACTGGGAGAGACTTAAGACAGTGATGGAAGTTCATAGTTTCCTTGGACTAGCTGGATATTATAAGTGGAATGACAAGCTCTCTCAAAGTTCTTTCTCTATTCATTTCTTCACTTGGTGGCTCTTTCTCAATAGATGAAATGGATGATTTAGATGACATCTCTTGTTTAGTAGAAGATGTAACTTTAGCTTGTTTTTCTAACTTGGTAACCTTCTTCAATCATCTTGCTGTTTTTTTCTTATTTTTAAGTCAAAGAAAACTCTTCTCCATGTGGGCCTAGTCATCAAAAGAAACAAAAAACAATAAAAACCAATCTTTGACAATGGCACCAAAATTAGTGGGGGGTCGATTCCAAAAAATTAATATAAATGCCTACTCCTAACTATATATTGTGAGAAATATGTATATTATTAGGAGTTATTAGAATTAAGTAGAAGGAGTTATTAGAATTAATTATTAAGAATTATTTCTCTCCATTAATTAGAGGATGTTATTAGATATTATTTCTTTTCTTAGAATATGGTTAGAATGTCTAAGTTTTTTATTTGGTTAAGGCCATCCTAGAAATCATGGGATTAGAATCAATAATTTATGGGTTTTGATTCCTGGGGCTACTGTATATATTTCTCTACTATTGTAATTTGAAAATACATTAGAATTTCAATTCTAATTTATTTTCCACATGGTATTAGAGCTTTAGGTTCTTTTTTGGGCTTCTTAGGTTTCTGTGGTCCTCATTCTTGAAAAACACCCTTGTCAAAGTTGTTGACCTTCATCGCCAAAATCTTAACTCTATCCCTGCCATCATCACCACTTGCGCCTTTGGTCCATCACTGTTTGAAATGGCAGAAGCTGACAAGAAGTCCATTGCAGTCGAATTTAAAGAGGTACTTCGTCCTCAACAATTAGGAAAATTGCAGAATATTCAAGCCTACTATCAATTGGATGGAAAGAACTACCTCAAGTGGTCTCACCTCATTAAAACTGTGCTGAAGGGAAAAAGGAAGATTAACAATCTCACCAGTATTGGTCCGAAGCCAGGAGATTCCAACTTGGAGGCATGGGATGAAGATGACTCTATGATCATGGCCTGGCTATGGAATTCAATGATTTCAGAAATTAGTGATACTTTCATGTTCTTGCCTACTGCTAAGGATATATGGGATGCAATTCAAAATCTTATTCCGAAGTTTGAGATGCTGCCCAAGTATATGATGTCAAGTTAAAACCCATGGCAGAAAAACAAGGGAATAAAATAGACACTGAATATGCGAACCAATTGAAATCTGTGGCAAGAGCTAGACTAGTATAGGGCAATAAACACGAAGGGCCTAGAAGACGCAGCTATGCTGAAAAATTATATTGAACAAGTATGATTTTCTTGTTGGCTTGAACCCAAAATTTGATCAAGTGAGGATACAAATTCTTGGGAAACCAAAAGTTCCATGCTTCAATGGAGGCCCTAGCTCGAAGTGAAGAAAGTAGAAGAGGACTAATGCTTGTATCTGACATATTGAGGGTGTAGCTATAGTGGCTAGAGGCATTAATAAGTTAGCCACAAAAATGGAGAAAAGAAAAACTCCTGAAGGTGAAAAGGATGGCCAACTGAAACCTCAAAATCGTGTAGGATTATAGTGCTCCTATTGCAAGAAATCTTGCCACACTCATGAAAAATGTTAGAAGCTTCATGGGAAACCTCCCAGCCGAGAATAGGGGCAGAAGGTAAACCAACCACAAAGTAATGGGCAAGCCCATGTTGTTACAACATCACAAGGTGAATCAACATCACAAGAGTTGAATAGTCTTAATCCAAAAGAAATTAAAAGGTTGAGAAACCTAAAAGATCTCTAGGTATTTGTTCTTTGGTATATTCTGGTAAGTTTCCATCTTTCATTGGATTAAGTGTCTCAAATACAACCTTCACCAACTCTTAGATCATGGATTTAGGGGCAACTAATCACATGACTCATTTACTCATGATATTTTCAACCTATTCCCCATGTCCCAGAAACAAGAAAATAACCATAGCTGATGGGTCTTTAACCACAGTTGCAGGTGTTGGAAATGTCAGACTAAGCCCCCTAATAACCTTGAAATACGTTCTTCTTGTTATGAAATTATCCACAAATCCAGTCTCTATTCAAAAGCTTACTCAAGATTTAAGTTGTAATGTGATATTTCATAGTGATCATTGTATATTTTAGGACAAGGATTCAGGGAGGATGATTGGACATGCTAGAGAAAGGGATGACCTCTCTTATCTCAATGCACCAAGTTAGTAGAGCATGACTAAGGGCAGATTACCCTCCTCTTTCATTTTAGAATCTGTTTTATCCACTAAAGAAATGCTTCACCATCATAGGCTTGGATGCCCATCTTTTCTAGTTATTAAAATTCTTTTTCCTAATCTATTTTCAAATATAGATGTTGAGAACTTCCATTGTGAGGTTTGTGAACTTGCAAAACACAAGCATGTATATTTTCCAACCACTTATAAAAGTTTTATTCCCTTTCATCTTATTTATAGTGATATTTGGGGCCCATCTACTATCACTAATGTTTCTGGGGCAAAATGGTTTGTGTCTTTTATTGATGATTGCACCGGGGTTACCTGGAACTTTTTGCTCGAATAAAAATCTGATGTTAGTAGTGTTCTACCGAATTTTTGTTCTATGGTTCAAACTCAATTTGGAGTCAAAATAAGGAGGTTTAGATAATGCTAAGGACTATTTTAATCAAACTTTAACTCTATTTTTTCAAAAAGAAGGCATAATACATGAATCATCTTGTGTCAATACCCCACAACAAAATGGGTGGTCACCTTCTTGAAAAAACTAGAGCTTTATTGTTTTAAAATAATATGCCAAAAAGGTTTTTGGGGGGAATCTGTTCTTATAGCAACTCACTTGATTAATTGTTTGCCTTCAATGATTTTAGGTTTTAAGAGTCCTATGGAAATACTTTCAAAATTTTATCCTAACCTAAATACATCAAATAACATTGCTCCAAAAATTTTTGGATGTCTCATTTGTCCACATTCATAGTCAAAATCGAGGAAAATTAGATCCAAGAGCTTTAAAGTGTGTTTTTGTGGGCTACTCTTCAACTCAAAAGGGGTATAAGTGTTATCACCCTCCTTCCAAGAAATTCTATGTCTCCATGAATGTTACATTCAATGAAAAAGAATCCTTTTTGTCTAATCCTTATCTTCAGGGGGAGAAGCCAACTAGGGCAGATAAGAATGATTTTTTACTTGATCTATCACTTATCAAATTTTAAATCTAAAACCCTTGAACCAAATTCTATACAAGTTACTTGCACCAGCCATGCACCTGAAGCTGAAAAAATCCCAAAACCAATAATTGAAACACCAAATGAGCCATGACCCAAATCTGTTCTCAAGACTTAGCAACCTGAATCTACCCCTAGCAATGCACGATTTGGCCAAGTGTTCATAGAGAGTGGCTGTACCTAAACCTATGCAGAACCAAGAATCAAACTCTAATCCTTTGAATGAGGTAACAACTTCTGATCACTCTATACAAAATGAAATTGACCCTTATGTGGATAATGTTGATCAAGATTTGCCAATTGCCATTAGAAAAGGAACTAGAAAGTGCAGAAAGTAGCCATTATATCCTCTTGCACATTTTTTGTCATTTAAAAATTTTTCACCATCTCATAGAGCCTTCCTTGTAAACCTAAACACTATTACCATTCTTACTACCCTATATGAAGCTTTATTCATTGAAAAATGGAAGCAAGCCATGAATGAGTAAATGGAGGCATCAGAAAAGAACAAAACTTGGGAGTTGGTGGAGTTACCAGCAAGCAAGAAACCTGTGGGCTGTAAGTGGGTGTATAATGTAAAACAGGGTTGATGGGTCAATTTAAAGGTACAGGCTCGATTGGTAGCAAAAGGGTTTACTCAAACCTATGAGATAGATTATATTAAAACCTTTGCCCCCATTGCAAAAATAAATACAGGAGGAGTTTTGTTATCTCTATCGGCTAATTATGGTTGGGAATTGCAACAATTTGATGTCAAAAATGTATTCTTACATGGAGAGTTAGAATAAGAAATTTATATGGAGGTTCCACCCAGCTATGGAAAAAACATGGCTGCCCATGCTGTGTGTAAGATGAAAAAGGCATTATATGGCCTCAAGCATTCACCTCGGGCATGGTTTTGACAGATTTGCAAGAGCCATGCTGGCAATGGGATACAAGCAAAGTCAATGGGACCATACATTGTTTATTAAACATTCATCTTTAGGGAAAGTTACAGCTCGACTTGTCTATGTTGATGACATTATAGTGACTGGAAATGATGTTGAGGAAAGACAAACTTTCAGTCAGTGTTTGGCCAAGGAATTTGAGATTAAAGTATCTAGGGACTGAGGTGCCTCACTTTAAGAAGGGAATTTTCATCTCTCAACAGAAATATATCATTGGTCTGCTCAAGGAAACTGGCAAGACAGCATGCAAACCAGCAAGAACTAGGTAATTGGGGTATTTTACTATAAATACCCACTAGGATACTATTATCAAGGGCATTGTGAATTGTTATCTTGTTTTGGGGTTCTTTTTCCTACCTAAGGGCACACCAACTGGATTATTTCAGTTTTAGATCCTGGCACTCTAATTCTACAACTTTCCTTCATTTCTATTCTGTTTAAGTCTGACATTTCTTTCAATAAATGGAGCTTGACTATACCTATTTTGACAAAACAATATAAGAAAATCCACTACAAAAATGATATTGCTATTTGTGACTATAATAGTTTACAAAATTATATACAAATCCATCTATGAAGCCTTTACAAAACTAAGTCCTAGTACTTGAATTCAAGTCTTCAACATGGCATGTGCAAGACTTGCAAAAGACGTTCTGCTCTCTTAATGGTTGAAAGATAAGCTGCCATAATACCCATAGGTTCTTGATAAAATTAGAAGATTAGTCAAGAGTATCGTGTGAACATGTTTTAAAGAAGCTGTGAAGTGTTTTTCTAGAGGAATTGCATTTTTAAATTTTGAATCTTGTGAGACAAAGGTTTGACAGAGTGTGAATTGGATTATAAGGATGGAATATATTTGTCGATATTAAAATTGTTTTTTCTTCTACTAGTTCAAATGCCAAGATAGAATATGTTGGCATCACTTGAACCATGTAGCCCACCCCATCTAGTGGGAAAAGACTTTGTTTGTTTGTTTGTTGTTAGTTCAAATGTTGAAGGGACATACAAGGACATTGTGATTGACTTGGCCCCATTCTTTGGATAAGATATTCTAGCAATGGTTAAATGCACCTGTTAGAACTCTTGTATGATATTACATAGATCGAGGGAATTTTGAATAATTGAGATTGAATTTGGTTTGCCTTTCATGTTGAGTATAATCACTTCCATATATCTATCTATCTCTCTTTTTGTATGCATACTCTAAATATTGCTAGTTGCATAACTTATCTCAAAGTAGACTAATAACAAAACTTGTATTCTTATATTTGTTTCATTAACTCATGTGCCTATAATCTTGATATTTTTCTTTGGACACTTCTATGAGGAGCTCAAGCTTTTCAGGCTCGACCTCTTATTAGGGGAGCTCATGTTTTATTTTAGTTTTAATTTCAAAAAGACCCTTTGGGACTTTGTGGCTAGGAGGGCTTAACCTCTCTAGAAGCCGAGCTCTCTAGATCCCTGCCCTTTTTCTTTTTCATTTTTGTTGTACAATTTATAGATTTGATAGCCAATTTCTCAAGTGTCATGTTGGATTCCCAAATTAAAATTTTAGTTCAGTGTTTTTTGATTGTGGCTGAGATCATTTATATTTTATGTGTAGACATGCATTTTAATTTGAAAGCAAATATTTCAATAAAGTTTTATGCTGGTTGTTGATTACCTAACACATCCCTCCTTTTTTATCCAAGCTTAGTACGGGCTATGAGAAAAGTGAAGCATAGCATAGGCAGAGTTTAAAATATGATCCGAAAATATTTAGATAAATAAATATTCTAGATAAATTGCTCAAGGGTTTGGGTAAAAGTGGTTCTTGACAGGCCATTGAAGTCTTTTGTCACCAAGATGTCACAGGTTTGACACTTGGAGTCTCCCCTTTCACGTTTCATACCTAAGTCCGCTTTCTCATGAGAGATGTATTAGAAATACAATCATTTATATAGGGTGGTATGTTCCTTTATAACTAGTCTAATATAGAAAATCTAGCTTCTGATGATACTTGGTTGAAGCTTAGTAAACATTTGGTTAGGATTCTGCTTATGCTGAAGATGAGTAGTCTCCGAAAATGGTTAGTAACTTGATATTTTCATGGCTTCATTCTTCTTTTGCCTACTATTATGATATGATCCTGACAAAGCCCATTAACCCCATTAATCCCACTACTCCCATAAAAGAGGGCCATGTAAGAGGAAGAGACATTTTCCAGCCCCTAACATCAAGCTACCATCCATTGCATGCCTTCTCTAGCAGTTAAGGATGTGGGAGCACTTAGCTCAACCACTTTCAGCACAACACTGCATTTTGGCACATTTTACTCCTTGTTTTAGTTAGTCGTTCATATTTTCTGCAGTTTCCCTTTTAAATAGCATAGTTAGGTATATGATTATAAATACCTCATAGGATTAGTTTAGTGTTGTCAAGTATTTCAGAGTGATAATTTGTATTGGGTCTTGTCCTACCTAAGGGCACTTCTAGTTGAGTAATTTAATGTTTAGATTCTGCATTTGACTATTCAACTTGTTCTCTACCTTTTCTCTCTTTTTCATATTATTCTCAAGCATTAGAAGATTCTATCATATTATTGACAATTTCTTCATTTTTAGCAATAAAAATTCTACTTATCATCCAGCTTTATATTACAGGTCAAAGGTGATTGCTCTTTGTATGATTACTTGTTTGATTGAGAAATTGCTGCAATGCTACTGATGTAAGACCATCAAAAGAAAAAGGCAGACGGAGGGAGAAATAGGAAGTTAAAAAAAGAGAAGAAAGAGAGGGAAAAGGGAGAAAGAGGAAGAAAGGGAGGGAAACAATATGCAGATATTTTATTCCATTTCTAAGCTGAATGAAAGGTCTACTGTCAAATTTTATAAAGGAAACTAACATACCTGCTTAAATCAATAAAGGAAATAGTAATGAAGATTATCTGTAACTTTAGCCATAATTGATGGCTTATTCACAATTTACAAATAATTATGACATTGTTGACCATAGCAGTCCAGATATCTTTTCGCATTCTTCAAATCATTACATGTATATTCAATTTTTGCTGGTAGCCACATCTCTCTTGCATCCCAAGAGTAGTTTTATTTATTCTTATTGGGCGCCTTATATGGTGCTTCATACATAACCATTTTCTTATCGGTTGTTAATATTATAACTCATAATGGCATTCATTCCTATAGTAATATAATTTATGGGAGCAATAAGTTTTTCTCATCTTTGCAGGTGAGGTGGGATGACATAGAAGCTACTAGGCATAATAGGGTTTCCCCTTGGGAAATTGAGCCATCTAGTTCTGCTTCCATTTCCAATAACTTGATGGCAACTAGTTCGAAGAGGAACAGGATTGGGTTGCCTTCTGAAAAGCATGAATTTCCAGTCCCTGGTAAGTCTAGTTGCAAATATTTTGTTTTTATTTTTGGGCTGTGGTTGTTGGTGGGTTGGCTGGTGCTGGTTTAGGAAGCATGGGCACTGACAAGGATATGACACACGACACTAAACATGCAGTCCTACAAAATCTGAAGTGTCTATATGATTGGAAGTGTTGCATAATCTCTAATACAAGTATCCAACATTTGTTGATACAAACATGACTCCTTTATTTGAATTGTCCATGCTTCATAGGTGTTGGTAATCCTTCTCCTACCTCATGCAATATTAAGTCTAATTTACTTTCTTCTACAGATGGGATTGGAACATTGGACTTTGGGGAATCATTAACATTCCGAAAGGTCTTGCAAGGTCAAGAAATATTGGGCATCAGTACTCCTTATGAAGGTACTAATGCTCAGGGTCACCATTTCTCTGAAACAAGGAGGTACTATCCTGTTTCAAACTGTTCTGGGATTGTTGCAACAGGAAAAAGTGTCAGAGTTCCACATGTAAGCTCTGACATTTCCTGCCATGGCATAGGCTTTAGTGAATCTTTTCAATTCCAAAAGGTCTTGCAAGGTCAAGAAATACTTCCAAGTCAACCTTATAGAAGAACCTTATCTATTGACGAGGCTTGTAGAAATGGTTGCTTTGGAGTTTTTGATGGTCGTCAATTTCTGGGCACCAGAAATGGATGTTCTGCCCAGAAGCAGGACAATTCTGCACATTTGCTACCATCAGGGCAAGTTTCATCTCCATCATCTGTTTTGATGTTCCAGCAAGCAGTCAATCCTGTTCCTAACTTTGATTACGGTAACAAAAGTAATCAAGAGATAGAGGGAAAAATCCTCTACCGTGGTTCGTATGCTTCTGAAGTTAAAGGTAGAAAATTTGTGTTATCTTCATCTTATAAGCCTATTGTCTGTGGGCAAGTTCACGAACGAATAAGTTCTTTTGGTTTGTCAAATTTGCCTAATCAACTAGTCACCACTTTTTCAGATAATTCCCTTTCGCCACTGAGAGGTGGTCAAGAGTTGGTTTCCTCGTGTAAAGGTAGCTGCAGACTCTTTGGTTTTTCATTAATTGAAGAAAATCCTACTGTCCATAAAGAGGCAGGTCAATTAAATTCTGAACCTTCCTTCACAAGAAATGTCAGAGATGAGCTTCAGCCAGGGCATTCACTCAGGAGCAAGGCAGCTGGAAGCAAATGTACCAAAGTAAGCAACCTTTATCTTGTAAGAGACATGATATTTGACATAATATTGTAGTGGATTGTCTAGTCCTTGGTGGATATGATGAACTAAACTGCTATTAGGATCATGAAAATAATATAAAAGAGGTATTGACTAGAGGAGAAAACAGAGTGAATGATGTGATGCTGGTGGGGAGATAGCGCATGGCAGTAAGTGCGGAACTTCAATTTCATTGCCAAAGCTGTTAGTGTGGTTTAACACAAGCATTGAATATAATGCCATAGTGTGGCTTAAGAACTACCTATTTTGGCACGTAGCATATAGAAAAATAGATTAAGTTACTTTGTTGTTCCTCATAATTTTACCAAGTTCTTAACTTAGTTCCTATAATTTAATAATTTCTAAATGTATTATACAATTAAAAAATTTTTATTTTTGGTTCTTGTCATGTCATTAAAGCACTGTCTACTTTTACCTTTTTTTGTTACACATAAATAATGTATGTTTAGAGTGCTAAATAGCGTATAGTTGGCCATGTTAAAAGTTATATAGAATTTGACCTCACATTACAAGGACTATTTTATTTAAAAAACAAAATTATAGGTACCCAGTTACAAATTTAAACTATAAGAACCTTGTCAAAAATTGAGTAAAACTCTAGGAATTAAACAGATAATCTAACCAAAGAAATATATAGCTTTGGTAGCTGATCTGCAATGCTATGTTAAAAATTAGTAAAACTGCTAGAGCGCTTGATTTAAAGTTCTCATGTATTATATTGTTTTAGGTATCTGATCAATGAGTTTCTCTATGTAGGTTTAATCTCATTCTTGACAGAGTTATGTTTGCAGGGTGTGGTGCAGTATTGACTGAGAATCATGATGTATTTCTCCATATGAAACTGGCATGAGGTAGTGCAAGAGAGTCTCAGATTGTGCTCTGTTTAAGGTTTCCATAAAAACTGTTTTCGGGAAGGAAAATATGTAATTATTTACCAGATGTACCCGAATTTATCTTGAATTGGCTAGGACCAAATTAAAGTGCTTGTATTAATCTCTCAGGCGTACACTTTGATGACCTTACAGGTATTGGAAATATGATGCTTCTTTATTATTTACATATTGGCTTATATACCTGAAACAAACCCTGCCTGAACATAGGTAGCTATTCTTTCCTGACCAAGGTTTTGATCCCTTCCAACAAGGATGATTAACACCTAACTATGATGTAAGATTGAAGCTTTTGGATGGGAATTCTTGATAAAATTGATGTCAATGAGCTACCTTCATAGCTTGCAAATTCGAATAACATTGCAAGCTCATTTGGCATATGAAAAGAGGAAGATGGGGAAGATTATATGGTAGTGGGTCAAATCGAGGTAGTAGAACCCAACCTGAAACAGAAGTGATAAACAATTTATAAATAGAGTGGGATGGGACTGACATCTTGATCTCAGCCTAGATCCTCACTCACCATCGGTGTCCCACCAAAATGCTTGATCAAGTTTTGTAAGCTACCAAGCGACTTGTATATTAGAACATGGTCATCATCCCGAGCGTCAATGGTGAACAACACTATCACTCTGAATAAAGTTATATGGGAAATTGCTATTGACAACTTGTTGAACTTACCAGTAAAAAAGAGTAAGAATCTTCTTACTATGAAAAATGAATTTTCAGTTAGTCAATTTTTTCTTTAGCTGCATGTCTCTTCTAGGATTATTCTTCCCTAATAGTTAATTGTTTCCCAGTCTCACGTGGAATTCCCTAACATATACCAACACAAAGCACTAAAGAAATGCATAATCAATAAGAGCATTAACACGCAATCCAAACACAGTAGAAAAAGGCGTGTTACATATGTTGGATTAAGTGCTTTATCAGCAAGTCAAAAACTATAGATATTAGTCAAGATGTAATTCTTTTTCTTTAACTCCATCTGGTTGAAGCGTTATGGGTTTAATTATGACTTAGCTTTTATCTAAGCTTTTGTTATGAGATAATTATTGTTACATTTTGATAAAAAATTTCCTCTTCAATAATTATTTATTTGAAAATCAAACTAGTGGCATTGGCTCTAGTATTAATTGTTGGATCACGCATTTATCATTAGGTCAAAATTTATAACTATTAGGTAAGGTGGAATTCTTTACATAATTACATCTAATTCAAGCGTCATTGTTGTCACACTTTAGTTAACATATAACATCATAGTTTCAAATCTCAAATGACAAGTAAGAAAAGGGACAACCATAACCATAAAAAGTAAATATTGGTTTGAGGCAATTGACCAAAAAAATGATTTTGACACCGTTCAAGACCTTATTTTTTCAAGTGGTGTCAACACATTAGAAAATGGGGAAAAAATAAAATCAAGTCTATCCCTACCTCCAAGCACAATGGTGAAGACAAACTTATATAGTATGGAAATGACTCCAAACAATACACGGTCAAGATGGTTACAAACTTTTAAGAAGCAGTCATAACATGGTTGCTACATCCCCCTCCTTTCATCATTGGGAGATATTATTGAAGTTAAACCTTCTAAGGAAAATAATCCTCTTTGCCTGGAAGCTTTGCAAGGATGCCCTTCTCTCATTGGTGATAGCTTTTACTACGAAGAGACTCCAAAGTTCTAGAGAATTGTCCCTTTGGGTGTGAAGATCGAGAAATGATAATTCACTTATTCTTCCATTGCCCACTCTCAAAAGCAGCATGGTTTGGATCAAGGTTAAAACTTCAAATCTGATCTAATACAGATAAGCACGGGCTGATTGGTTCAATCAACTCATGAAGAGCATAGGAGCAAATTCTCTTCCAAGTGACATGATTAGAGCATAGGAGCATAGGAGCAAATTCTCTTTCAGATAAGCACCAGAACAAAGTAAATTTTTTAGGATAGTTGACCAAGCCTTAAATGATCATCTGTATTACAACTAATACTATGAACCAAATATCAACTAGCACATGGATACAACCCCTAGGACATTTAACAGGACAAAACTGAGAATCTCTGTGACCGTAGAACCTCGTCAAGCGGAAAACTTTTCACAGATCCACATATTTATTCTCCAAGAAAATTATACTATGGTTCTGTACAAGTATTACATAAGCGTAGATAACTCCCAAATTAAGTTTCCATCAGGCACATACACTTTCCATCCCTTGTAGTCTCTCGGTTAATCAACTTTTAAAAGAATAACCAAAAAAAAAAAAGACTATCGAATAGAACACTAATAATATGTTAGAAAAATCAATAAAAACTCAATCAAAAAAATTATTGCACGGACTTAAACCACAAACAATTTTACCACATTACAATTATTTAACTAGTTTTTGAGTGTCAAAATTTTTTTTAAAAAAAGATATCTACCAAGTAAAATTTTAAATAGTTTTAAGAAGATTCAAACTGTCGCCCATAGGTAAAGCCACGTTTTGTACCAACTCACCTTTACATAGGTTAGTATATCTAACATCTTCTCCCCGCTGCTAACTGATTTTTGTTTTGTTTTTGTACTCTTGACACATGTTTGGACGATCAATGTTGAGAGCACCTTAGCATAATCATAAAATCAAATGATATGATATAATTTAGAATAAATTACATATTTCTTTCTCACTTTTATTCCTTCAGTTTTTAAAAGTTTCACTCCTTACTAAAAGATACAAAAAGATAAAAATAAGCTATACTTTTATTCATTTTGATTAAAATACTTCAAAGATGATACCAATTTTCTCTATAAAACATAAAACTCTTTAGGAAAGATATTTTATAAAATCTTATTTTCAATATTATTTTTTTAATTTAAAAATCATAAAATTAATTTATTTTAAATTTTAAACAATAACTATTTTATACTAATCAAATATTCATTTAAAATTTATTATATTATATAAATAATAAATATAAAGATACTTTAGTTAAGATATATGTGAAATTATAATTTATTTTTATGTGACAAAAAAGTGAAGTAATATATTCTGTAACTTATCTTGAACGAAAAATTCTTAAGAATAATATTATTAATTCCTTAAAATTATGACATTAGATGAAACTATATTTATTAAAAGTATTTTTGTTAAAAAAATGTAATATATTACCTTTATAATATTGTTTATGTTGATTAATTAAAATGTAGTTGTCTTTTTCGTATCGTTTCTTGGGACACATAATTAATTCGTACGCTTGCGTGACATTGAGGAACATTCCCACCTATGCTTTCACATTTGCAAGTCAAAGACAGTTTTCCTTCGGAGAAAATATTATTAGTTATTTCAATTAACATCTAATTAGGTATACCGACTGACTATGTCACAGCCTGTAACATGGCTAGACACAATAATTTGTTTATGTTTAACAACAATATCCAGTGCATTGATTAATTGACGGTATATAAAGTAAATTATAATAATATTTGGACCTCATATAATAAGAAAAAAAATGTATTTGTTGTTTGTTTTATATATTACACTGCCTTTTTTAAAAAATTATACTTGTATTTTTTAATATCAAAATATTAGTTAAAATGTAAAAAATTTCATAAATAATAAATTATATATAGATAATTTTTATCAATTATAAAAATTAACTTAAAATATTTACAAGCTCTGTAATTTGTGCAAAAATTTTTTTTATTATTTTTTTATAAAAAATTTATTGGAACAGTGTTAGCAAAAGCATATCAAAATATAAATTTTTTTTTTAAATTTTAGATCTTATACAAAAGCCTTTTAAAACTTTGTTAGACTTTATACAAACAAATTTCTTATATAATTTAACGTTTTTATTATCTATTAAAATTTTGATTAAAAAAGTTAACAAAAGATATCATTTATATATAACTTATAGCTTAAAAAGTTATGTATATTTTAACCTAAAATATATATGATAGAAATTTGCACTTTAATTTGTTATTTTACGTAAAAAAAAAATTATATATGACAACAAAGATAAGCAAGTTAATGTTATCCTCTAATAACAGATTGCAATTAAATATTACAATAAACCAATTTCCGATTAGACAACAAACACTAAATACCTCTCCAAATATAGCCGTCATTCTTCATCTCTCTTCTCTCTCTATTAGATATGGCTAGACTGTACTTGTCACATAATCTCATTATTTCCTTTTCTCTCCAATCAACAAAAGTAAATTGATTTCATTACTTAGCCAATGAATCATACTGTACCAGCCATTCCCTTATAAATTTTCCCTTTGGGGGTCTGAAAATTTCGTGCCTGAGACCTTGTAGGATGCAGTGGCCTTGAATTAGAGTCAAGATAATGGAGCATGACCACCATGACTACTGAAGAAACAAACATGGGTATTGGCCCAAAAAACCATAGCAGCAAATTGAGAGCAAAATAGAGAGCTCGAAGACCAAGTGACCAAAATTCTCCTCCCCTTATCACTGCTATTTCCACACTGCTCACTGGTATTGGTGTGTCAAAATCTGGGGTGCTTATGAGATAAATTGCATGAACAAAGTGCCTCGTTGATTGAATAAAGCAAGAGAAAGCAATTAGGAAGCATGTTAGTAGGCATATATACTTGATGGAAATGGTGATTGTTCTTGTGTCTCCATAGATTAATTTACTCAGAAAGACGTTACTGGAACTGTTGGCTATCCAAGCTCCTATTAGAGAGCAGAGAGTCAAGGACACCGTGGCCAAGAATGTTGCAGCTGTGATGTTTGCTTGAATGACTGAGATAGCATTGCGAACATCCCTGTTTTCAACCTGCCCATTCATCACCAAGTAAAAGATGAGCAAGAAATTTCAGAAAAGTGAACATTTACAAACTCAAAATCACAACAATGAGACATTATATTGTACTTAACTAATACATATTTGTGCTTGTAATTTAAGCAGAAAACTGAAGGGATGTATTTTGGATCCTCTGCATTTCTTCTTTACAGATAGAGACCCTTGAATAGGTTAGGAACTAAATTTTTTTTCTTTCACTCATTTTCAATTGCAGATCCAGACTTGGTCTCATCCAATTGAATTGAAGGAAGAAGGATTTAGTTACTTGCCTGCATGATTCTTTCAACCCAAGCTTTTTTGTCATTGTTCTCAAAGCCCATGAATGTTGTGTGAGGACGATGAAGGTACCTGAAAAGCAGGAAGAGATGGTAAGTGAACATGATGAGCAATCCACAAGGGACCAATATCAAATCAAGGTACTCCTTATGGAACTCCATATAGTTTTCCTTCAAATCAAGGAGTTGCAATGAAGGTGGGTAGGTGTTTTAGTCTTCGTTAAGGCATCATTTTATAAACTTGCACCATTAAAGAAGGAAGCCAGCGTTATTTTTTATCTAAAATTTGCTTAAGGAACCATTGACGTTTCGTATATAATTGGATAACCAAATGCAGCTTGCTATACGTACCAACTATAATATAATTACGGAAGGAAGAGAAGTGGGATTAAAAAATTGGTATGAAAGGAAAATGGGCTTTTAACAAACGGAATAATTTTGTTCATCCTGAATTATCCGAATCTGATAAGGTATAAAAGAGATAAACAATTTGATTAATTTTTTAGCTTACTTGGTCAATATGCCAATTTTTTCTTTACTTTTTGAAATATAATATAAAAATAGTTATTATATTTTAAAATAATAAATTAAATAATTAAACTCACTTTTTTATTATAATTTCTCATTATCTTTATTTTTTTCTCCTTATATCACATGTTTTATTTTATATTATAATATATAAATTTAAAAATCGGCGATCATAAAACTCCAAAAACATTATAATGTATATAATTAAATATGTATTTAATTAATATAAAACAATTATTTTAAAAATTTTAAATATATTATTTTTAATTCAAAATAAATTAATATAATGAAATAATAATTTTTTGAATATATTTTTTTAACAAATTATACTTTTAAAAAAAACTAATATTAGTATTAAGGAATATTTTGGTCAAAATGAGTGAAATTATAAGAGAAGATTGTAAGTTTTTAAAATAGATGAGAGGAGAGTGAAATTTTGACATAGAAGAGGAGTGTAATTTACTCTTAAGTTTAAAGTTAAATTATTCTTGTGTCCCTTTTCATTTAACTTTCAATTGGGTTTTTATAGTTCAAAAATTAGCAATTGATTCTTGATTTTTTCTAAAAAAAATTTAATTTATTCCCTAGCATTTAAATTTTATCAATATTTTGTTAAATTTTTTTAACATGCTATTTATATGAAAGCATTTTTTTAGTTTGGGTATCTTTAGTATATCAAGCTTTGTGCTTCTATGTCACTTAAATTACAATTTAGGAATTCATTAATCATGTATTTTCTTTTCATGTTCTAACCTAGATTTTATTTATTTCATTTCTACTGTCCTGTGTCCTTTTATCTCTGATGGATTTTCAAGAAAAAAACTGGATGAATATTTTTATGTTTTGAATGCTATCTTACTGCAAAGTATATTTGATTTCAGATAATGCCCTATGATTTGGCAGTTTGTCTTATGTATGATTGCACTTTGGTGAATAATGCTGTGATAAGTTGATGTGTTTCAACTTTCCTTATCTTTCCAGCTTACGGAAAAAGGAGAGAAATTTGTAGACATTCCTTATGTTGTCCAAGGCATGGATGTTGAAAAGCAACTGCCGTTGAAAAGCTAAAGAATAATGAGTGCACCCCTGCAGACTTGTGCTACTCTCAGCAGGTAAAATTTTTCTTGGTCCCTTCTGGTAACAATATTGGAAAGAAAAATTTGGAGCCTGAGAATTCTAATTATATTGCAGGAGACATTGTTTTCCATGCTTGTGGAGATAACTGAGTGGGCTATTGCTCATTGTGACAAGAAAGATATTCTCATAGTTGGCGGTGTAGGTTGCAATGAACGTTTGCAATGGATGATGAGAACAATGTGCTCTGAATGGGATGGAAGGTTATTCTTCACTGATGATAGATAATGCATTGATAATGGTGCAATGATAGCATATGCTGGCCTTCTTGCTTTTGCTCATGGCACATCAACTCCACAAAGAATCTATCTTTACCCAGCCTTTTCGGACAGATGAAGTGAAAGCAATCTGGAGAGAAGCTTATTTAGAAAAACAGGATGGTCTTGCAGATAAAAACGTTTGACTTGTCTGTCCCAAGGTATTATCTTATTTTTGTGACACAACTAGACAATTATTATAGAGTATAAAATGTATAAAATAATATGGTTTTTATCATAAAAAAATTTCTCTATTCCATCATCAAGCTTAGGTTTGAAATTTATACAGTGATGTGAGTTGGGTTTCCGATAAACTCATTTAATTGATTGTATAAATTTTTTCTCCAATCCCTGGATAATATAAATTTGCTTATATATAACTGTTTAGATTGATTGTATGTTTAATTACGATAAGGTTTTAGCTAAAATTCAGTAAAACAATGGAAAAAAATTGAAAACTGCGTCTTTCATATTCTGAGAATTTCTTTTGTTCTGATGTCATAGGTTTATGTACTCAATCGTAACAGACACTCAGAAAAGTAGAATAGAACTCGAGTTGTGATTGTTAGGTGTGGCTATAAATGTTTTTCCTACCATTGTTGACTCTTTTTTCTACAACATTTATGGAAGCATGCTTGACATTTATGAAGAAGCATGCTTAGCCACCTATGTAGCCACCCTATGTTACTCTCTTTGAAGTCTTCTTTTCTTCTAATGTAGAGGATACATATTTTTTCTATGTAAGAGACATGTTCCATAGGCATTAACTGAAGAAGAAAAGAATGAAGGAAGTGTGTGGTATGTAAAAACAATAGTTACAACTATAGAGAAGAAGCTCTGAGTGTAGAGTGATACAACGGTGAAGAAAATATTGTAAGATATTCTTGGCTGTTTTGGGGGTGTAGTTCTGAGTGTAGTTAAGTCACTTTTGTAATCTTCATTTGATTCTATTAGTGAAATTTGTTTGTCATCTTTTTTCGTAGATGTAGGCTAAAGTGGATGTAAATTTTTGTGTCTATAATTTCTACCAAAATTATTATTTTGCCCATTTATCTTGATATTGGGTCTCCATTTTTCAACATTGATATTTTCAAACCAGTGTCTGGCTAGTTAAAGGTTACAACCTCGAGGACTTTGAAATTTATTCATATAGTAAACATTATGTATCAAAAAAATCTTCAATATGTTTGACATTATTACCATTATGTGAAGTTATTGTATCACTGCCATAGTAGCCTTCATGCTAAGATGTATTTAGGTCCCTGTTTTTATGCAAATGGCATCGAACTTTGTACCAAGGTTAACCCTGATGCATCTTGGCTCGAGTGCAGTTGTGGCATCTTGTCTCCCCCATCTCTCTTGGTACACGCTTGACTGGAAGTTTTTTGTGTTATTCTTGTGTTAATTATGCAATTGCATTCTTCATATTTCCATTATATATTGAGCCCTCAGTTAAAGTTTATATCAGAATCACTGTATGTTTATTCAGTGACAAGTGCTGAGAAATTATGAACCGGGAAGAGTAATGCTACTACACTCACAAATCATTTTATGTTGTATATCACAACTATAGCCTGCAGATCAATGATTTTATAAGCAGTTAGCAATCCTATAGCCTATACAGATAGATGTGTTTTTTTGTATGCAAAGGAGGTGTGATGTTCATGAATGGAATACAGAATTTACTCTTCAGTTGATTAAATATGGTTTTAGACAATCTCATAATGACCATTGCTTATTTACTATCATGACAGAAAAGTGCTTTCTTATATATTGGTTTATGTGGATGATGTGTTGATCACAGGCAGTTTTGAAGCAAGCATAGTGAAAGTGAAGGAATTTTTGCACTCAACCTTCACCATCAAAGACATGGACTATGCTAAATACTTCCTTGGGATAGAAATAGCAAGGTCTAAGAGCATGTTCATCTCCCAAAGGAAATATATCAAAGACATCCTGAAGGACACTTGTTTAAATGAGGCAAAAGTAGCTATAGTGCCCTTGCCAAAAGGACACAAATTTAACCCCGATTTAGAACTATTTTCAGAACCGGGGAGATATAGAAGACTCATAGGGAGATTGTTGTATCTATACATGACTTATTTCCTGTAGTGTCCAATAACTTAGTCAGTATGTATCTTCACCTACAATAGCTCATTGGGAAGGAGCTTGATACAACACTTGGAATACAATGATAGTGTAACACCCCTTATCTTTATATTACAGCTTTATAATATGTAATAAAATAAGTAATTACATTATTCTTTACCTTTCTGTCTCATTAATTTTCTTGAGCATTAAATCCATCAATAATTAATTATTTGATTAGGTCTGGGTTTTTTTGCTCAGGTTAACATACTTAAGCATAGTAGAAATAAAATTTTCATACATCACAATGAAATTTACAAAACATAATGCATATGTGTGTGTGTGTGTGTATATATCATTATACTGTTTGATACATAAATCAAGATATGTGAGATATTCATTTAAAGGGGTAAGGAGACAACAAGCATATCATTCAAACCCCTTTCCAAAAGGAATCCTATTAATGGATAAAGATTTACATATCCTATTTCATATGTGTGTGTGTGTGCCCTTCTGTTTATGTACACTCAAAAAGAATGATAGTCCTAATTCTATCCCAAAAAGAACATGTTGAGAATCAGGATAAAAAAGGGCTACAACTATATAATCACATATACTTCTTTAACATATTAATTTGTAGGAGGGATTTCCAATATTGCTACTTCTATCTCCATTACAACATTGTATTTAGGCATTTGATACATACCAGTACAATAATGAAAAATAATTTCCCAGTAGTTAAACAAATCATACAGTTTCAAAATAACTGGCATGTACTACTGTACGGATACAGAAAATATTTCTACATTCCAATTGTTTCAAAACAGTTTCCATTCAATTCACTGGGCATGCTTTACATGAAACATATATATATACATTTGTGAATATAAGATTATTGACATTTCATGTCATGAACATATTATGTAACATCACATTGACATTCTTCATTCATCAATAGAGTACATCATCATGCATTCCTATATAATCTATCATCGCATCATTTATACTCTTATAATTATAGTAACATTCTAGTGCCATCAAATTCCTTACAACTAGGGGGGTGACTTTTATTAGTGCAATTGAGTCCACCACTAGGGTATCATATAGTGCCATCAAGTAATAACTCTTTATGGTGCCATTAAGTCTCCCCACTAGGGTATAATATAGTGGCATCACATACACCTCAAAGGGAATCTATTAGTGCCATCATCCACCCCTTTCATGGTGCTCTTTAGGGAACATTACAAGTGCCATGGTTCAACCTCTTCATAATCATTCATGGCCTTTTTATTTATTCTTAGGGGAAGATGTAAATAGTGCCATGCTCTCTCCCCGAAGATGACATTTATAGCATTTCTTTTCTCATTTGTAGGCAATTTCAAACTTGATACTCATAACATATGAATTGACACATAATGGTATCAATGACATAAATGCATGCAATTAACATTCCCATTTCATCTTTTCATCCTTTCCCTCATTTCTCTGGACATTGGCCATCTTAAAATACTTTATAAACTTCTTCCCATTAACACATAAATTCGGCCATCAAGAGAGAAATGAGTTAAAGTTTTCGGCCAAGGTAAGAAATGGGTGAAAGATTGGAATTTTCAAATTATTTGTTCCCTTTCTTCCATCCTTTCTACCATTTAGGCATTATGGTACCATTTTCATTCATTAATCATAACACTTTCTCATACTCAAAATATGCATATATATGTTTAGCCTTTCTTTTCTCTACTTTTATAACTCATTTTTCATGCCAACCATATAAATACAATTATTCTTTCATCTTCACATTACAAGCACCCTTTCAAAGCTAAATGGCATGGCTAGAAAATGATAAATTTGCCAAAATCATTAAGATACCATAATTTTCTCTCTCTTCCTCTCTCATGACCAAACAGATAACATTTTTATCCATTTTTCAAGCAAACTCCAACACTGTTAAGCTTAGGTGCTTTCGGCCAAGAAGATAATGGATGGGTTTTCATCCAACACTTACATAGCTTTCATTTTCAAGTAGTTCTCATGCAAAATCTCAATTTTCTCTTTCATTTCCATGCCATTTCAACCATTTTAAAGGTTAGGGTTTTTTATGAAAGTGGCACCAAACATGCCAAAATTCAATGTTTCATGATTTCTAGCATACAAACATTGCCATACTCACAAACACAACAATATTTCCATACAAGCATAGCCAAGTATAGAAAGCAAGCATTATGGCATGTAGAGAGAGAAAACCCTAGATTTCATGAACATAAAAACACTTTAATCTTTTCATAAAATATGAAACTAAGGTTATAGGATTGTTAAGCTACCTTGAAAATGTAAGAAAAGTGGAATCTTCCAAGTGGTTTCCTTGATTTTTCTCTTCATCCAAGCTTGAAGATGTTTCCGGCCAAGCCTCCTTCTTCTCCCCTTGTTCGACTTCTTCTTCTCCTTAAGGAAGAAGATGGCTTAAAATTAGGGTTTAAGTAAAATTACCAAAATGCCCTTGGTGTAAAATAACTATTTTACCCTTGCTACTTCTTTTTTTTTAAAGAATGACATCTTCTCTCCTGTCAATGGTAATTTCATGAAACTTTCATGGTCAATGACTACCTTGCCCTTTCAAATTTTGAATTTCCATTTTTGTCCTTCAACTTTTTTGAAAATTGCCTTTAGGTCCTTGGTAAAATTATCATTTTACCCTTTATGCCCAAAATGGCCAATTCACTTTATTTTCCCCCCTCTTCGGCCATAACATCAAAAATTCTCAAATAAAGTTTCATAAAGTCCCTTTTATGGAATTAATACTTCATCCTTATTTAGGTAAAATTACCATTTTGCCCTTAAGATAAATGTACTATTTTACCCTTCATGGCAACATATTTATTTTTACCCTCATTTCATCTCTCTTTCTAAGATAAGAGAGTAAAAGCCTTCAAATACCATCTCCTAAAGTGCTTAGATGAAATTATTATCTTTTATTTCATAGTAAAATTACTATTTTGCCCTTTCCTTGGAAAAATTCCAATGGTAAAACTAGTGCTACTTGATGAAAATGTCCATTCTACCTCTTCATTGCATTATTCTTGACACCATATAACTCACAAACATTTACATAAAGAATCATCATTATTAATACTAATAACATCAAACATATTGGAGGCAGGAGTTATAGATACCCAGAATACATTGATCTAAACAGAAGAAAAATAGAATAGAAAATAACGAGAAAAGGTAAAGGATACTAGCTTTCAAGAGGCTAATTCTCTCCTAAAATAATTTTCCAAAATCTTCCTTGCCTTTCCCACTACCACCAGCCTTGCCTTAAACCTCTACCTTGTTAGTCCCCACTTCGCCCAATGCTACCAATTCTGTTATGCTTCCCTCTCCTTTCCTTTCCAGTTAATCCTCTTTCCCATTTCCCTTATTCCTTATAGAATATACCTTAGGAGATATTTCTCCTCTATCCTCACTTCTACACTTCTTATTCCTCCTTCTATATTGCCATTTGTATTTACCACTTGAATTAATACCTCTCCCAATGAGTTTCACCTTGTCCTCAAGGTAAAAGTTGGGAAATTGATTCAATATGACCTCATACGATTCCCATGTACAGTCATGCAAAGGAAGCCATTTCCATTTGATAAGCACTTCTTACTATTCATCTGTGAGCTTGCATATCTGTTAGACATCCTCCGGTTCTGTAATCACTTCTAGGTTATCAGTCAGACCACTTGGGAGGGATAATATTGAATGGTCAATTCCACTATTCTCTTAAGCTAAGATATATGGAACACTGAATGTATTCGGGTTGAATCTAGAAATTTCAACCTGTAGGCAACCTGTCCAATCTGTTCCTTCACCTTGTAAGGCCCATAAAATTGAGGATTGAGTTTCTCGTTGTATTTCTTAGCCAATGACTTCATCTTATAGGGTTTCAGCTTTAAATACACTCAATCCCGTACCTTAAACTCCATTTCTCTTCTCTTGGGGTCTTCATATTACTTCATTTGTTGCTGAGACTTTTCTAAGTTCTCTTTCAACTCCTTAAGTATTGCATTACGCTGCCTAATTTGATCATTGACATCTTTCATGGCCAAAGGTCTATCTTCCAATCTCAAAACATTTAGGGGTTCCCTCCCATATAAGGCCTTGAAGGGTGTCATTCCCAAAGATTGGTTGAAGGTAGTGTTGAACCAATATTCTACCCATAGTAACCATTTTGCCCAGCTCTTCGGTTTATCCCCCAAAAATCATCTTAAATATGTTTCCAAACTTTTGTTTACTACTGTTTGCCCATCCATTTTAGGATGATAAAAGGAACTAAATTTGAGGGTCGTGCCAGATAATTTGAAAAATTCCCGCCAAAACAAACTCAAGAAGTGTCTATTCCTATCCGAAATGACGGATTTAGGAAATCCATGTAATTTGATCACTTCCTGAATGAATACTGTTGCTATATCCTTAGCTATAAATGGGTGAGCAAGAGGAATAAAGTGTCTATATTTAGTCAACCTGTCAACTACTACTAGGATAGTGTCAAACCTTGATAAGCGAGGCAACCCAATGATGAAATCCATGCTAATTTCCTCTCATACCTATTGCAACACTAGTATAGGTTACAATAACCCTACTGGACTTACTACTTCATACTTGTTTTGTTAACAAGTGCTGCACCTTGCCACAAAATGTTGAATATCTGTCTTTATACCTTTCCAATAAACAAACTCTGCCATCCTTTGGCATGTTCTAACATACCCAGAGTGTCCACCCATAGGTGTTTGATGGAATTAAGGATTAACTTTGGGATTCAAGTAGAGTTTTGGGGCAGTACCATTCTCCCTTGGTAAAGAAAACACCCATTCTTAATATTGTAGCCCTTCAGGGGGTCTTTATTGGAAAATACTTGTTGCCAAATCTGGTATAATTTTTCATCTCCTTTTACTTCTTATTCCCATTCCTCTAACTTATCACACTACCAAATTGTCATAGCTTTAAATTCAACATCAACCTCCCTTTTTGACAAAGTATTCTCTGTCCTATTTTGCTCACCCTATTTGTAAAAAATCTCAAACTTGTATTCCATTAACTTTGAGACCTACCTTTACTAATTTGCCCTTAGTTCTCTTTGTTCAAGCAAAAACTTCAATGCCTTCTGATCAGTTTTATTCACAAAGGGGTATCCCTTCAAGTAATGTCACTATTTTTTTATTGCCAGCATAATTGCCATGAGTTCCCTTTCGTTCTTGCTCTTTTGTTGGAGGATAGAGCTTGGCTAAAATAGGCAATTGGTCTCATTTGCTGAATAAGGACAGCCCCAACTCCTGAACCTGAGGCATTTGTCTCTATTTCAAAAGGGATTGAAAAATTTGGCATAAGTAAAACCAGAACTAAAGTCATAGCCTCCTTAAGTGTGTTAAAGGCTTCTTGTGCCTCTTTACCTCAATGAAAAGCGTCTTTCTTAAGTAAAGGGGTACAACAATCTTCCTATAATTCTTTACAAACTTTTGGTAATACCCGGTCAACCCTAAGAAGCCTCTCAAGTTTTTAAATCTCTAGGTGTCAGCTAAGTGACCATAGCCTTAATTTTCTCTAAATCCGCCTCCACTCCTTTTTTTGTAATTATGTTGCCGAGGTATTCTAGCTTATCCTTCACAAAGTTACACTTCAAATTGATCACTAATTCATACTTCCTAAGAAACCTTAGAGTTTCTCTCAAATGCTCTATTTGTGACTCTTTATTAGGGTTATACACCAAGAATCATCAAAGAACATGAGAATAAACTTACATAGGTGCTCTTTGAATACATCATTCATTAAAGCTTAGAAGGTTGAGGGGGCATTAGTAAGACCAAATGGCATCACCAAGAATTAATAGTGACTTTGATGAGTTCAGAATGCTGTCTTCTCCTCATCTTCTGGTCTAATTTCGATTTGATGATATCTAGATTTAAGATCTAGTTTTGAGAATATTGTCGATCCATCCTGTAACAACCCCTCTCATATTACATGCAATATCATATTCAATTTGGAAGCATGAAATTCTCTCAATTTTGTTTCCTTTTTTCCTTTGGGAACCAAATGGGCTGTTTCTAGTTTAGTGTAACCCAAATAGACTCTTCTTTTAGTCCATTCAAATTCCACTCAACTACCTTCTCCGTGTAGCATACCTAATACCACAATTCATACAATCATGTACACTGGAATGCATAAAAAGATTATAAACCATCCATTCATGAATATCTGAGATATAAATCACTATAATGTAAGTATAGTAAACTTGCCAATAGCTTCATATACATAAACATAGATATTTTCCAATATTTAAATTTTCAATTTTCATTAAGGACCTACCAAAATTTTAGCAGAGTTTTTCCTAAAAATATGACATTTTCTTAATTGTACAACAGCCTAAAACATCATCTAAATAACTCTATGTTTACAATTACATATCTGTTCAATCATACATATATTTACAATCATTTGTACAAATCTGTAGCCTTCTAGCCATTCAAAATCTTAACTAAAGACTCCAATTATGAGTCTTTTGGTTACCTTTTTAGTCAAGTAATCTCTTCCAACATCCTATAAGCAAAACACATTTTGAGGCCTAGCTAATTCCTAGCAAGGTCTTTGTCCTAGTTATTTGAATAATTAACTTAATGAGATAAAAATATTCCAGTAGAGTAATTTACAATTTAATTTTACAAAATCAATTAAGAGTTAGGTATAGAAAACCTATCCTCGGTATTTATATTAAAACATATATGAATTGAAATCTCTTATCAAAGCATGATTAAACATGTGGGAAATCTAGCATTTTCATAAATTTCACAATTCATATAGTTTCATAAGAATCACAAGTGTATAGGAAAATCATTTTTTTTATCAAAATCATCATTCTGTAATACTTGAATACATATCTCAAATCTCATTTGCATAACACTTCTCATGGTATTGCAAAAATCACATAAATCTGCATATTATCTCAAAATCAATATGCATAGGCTTACAATAATTAAAATCTTCATCACATTACATGCTATTTCCTAATCTCAATTTTAAATATTCCAAGGGACCATTATCCCAAAGAATGTCACAGGATCGTTATCCATGTGACTGAGATTGTTATCATCACAGGAATCGTTATCCCAGTAATTGTCACAAGACCATTATCCATATGACTGAGAATCTAACTAACAAGGCATCCCCTGACACGTGCACATTGCTAGTCTCATCCTCTTTTCCCAACTATATGGCAATGTATACAAATAGGTGACAAATACTTAGGGTTATAGAGTTTACACTTAAACTAATTCATTTTCCCCGTATAGACTATCTCCCCTTTACTCCTTAAAGTCTTTCATAGGTTGTATTGGTTTAAAGAGTACGCTAACATATATAGATTACTATAGATTGAAAATAATGTTATTTTATAAAATTTGTCTGTATATGGATTACTTGACGACTGTCCCATACCAGCCTTTAAGTATCCACCCCAAATTTTGTCTGCACTATAACCATAAAACCTAATAGCCAAATCAAAACAAGCAACAAAGGATTCATCTCAAGTCTTTAAAAATATATGTAGGTATGTTTCCTATACTTATATAAAATATTCTATTTCACAAATAGTTCAGTAAGCATTTCGCATTTCATAACATAAAAATTCATTTTAAAACCACATAATTCACATCATTAATTCAAAATAGGGGAGTGTAGATTACTCTACCTTAACTGTGATTTCTTTTTCTTGAATTAGGATTCTTCCCTTTACTCTTTTTTCTTGATTCCACAAGCCACCTCTATCAATTTTTGAAAGAAATCTATCAATTTCCCACACTAATTTCTTTCAAAACATAAATCTATTGGAATTAAATTCCTAATTCACCTCAATATTAACATTTGGCTATAAAACTCTCAAATTTCTTCTAGGACACTTTTGGAAGGCTAAATAAACTTAACCCAACATAGAATTTCAGAATTACATGATTTTCTCTTCTTGAACAGACAAATAAAAACCTTTTCAATTTAGTACTTAAAACTTTGTTAGTCTTAAAAGTAGCCCTAAAGGTCTAAAAACTTTTCCAAATTTATATGAGAGCCTTCATGTACAATATCACAGAAAATACCAAAATTTATGGAATTTTAGTTCATTATCTAGACTTTCTAAAAATTACATTTTAGTCTTTATCTTCCAAATGATGCTTTTATACTCCTTTCCTCTTATTTTCCACTCTCTCCATTCATAAGAATCTCATTGGAATTAAAATTTATATAAGAACATCCAATTCCTGAAATTTCAGTTCATACAAAGAATTTCTAAAACTTTTAGTTTAGTCTCTATGTTCTCATATGATGTTTTTGCATTCTTTTCCTTCCATTTTTCGTTCTATACAATCATAAGAGTCTCATTGGAGCTAAGGATTACATAAATGCATCAAAAATTGAAATTCCAATTCAAACCAAATTTTTTTTAAATTTTTAGTTTAGTCCCTCTTACATTTTTTGGCGATTTTTGAAGCCTAATGGCGGTGGGAGGCTCAGCGGAGGTTACAGACAGCTTCAGTGTCGACTAAGGGACCAGACATAAGGCTCACCAGTGACCAAACGATGGTAGGATTAAAGATCGACGCTGTAGTTCTTGCTTCCAATAGAGGGAAAAATGACCATTTTTGGCCTCTGTGGTGATCGTCGACAGTAAGGGATGGCAACAAAAGCTCGACAGTGATGAGTGGTGTAATTAGTATAGGCTGGTGGTAGAGCAGTGCAGCGATTCTAGTGAAGGGAGGTGTCGCGTGATGGTGAGGGAAAATGAGAGAGATGCGTGGGAGAGGGAGATAGAAATGGGAAGAAAATGAGGAATGTGAGACTTTTAGGGCATTTAGGGGTATTTTGGTAATTACCAATTTACTCTAAATAAATTTTGGATGCATTTTCTGATTTAGGCAAATGTACAAGACAATATGGAAGGGATTTGGGAATTTTTTAAGTTATCATAAGCCTTCTAAAATTATCTGCTAAACATCTCAAGACAAATAAAAATTCTCTCATTAGATGAAATTTTATTCTAAAAAATTCTCAAATTTAAGCCATGAGCTTAGAAAAATTCACTAAATCATTTCTCAATGACATTTCAATGTTTCCATTAAAATTTCCTAATTACTTAATTATTAATTGGGGTTATTACACACCCAACTTATCCAGTATTTCATCAATAGTTGGTTTGGAAATTTATCCTTAATAGTGATCTTGTTTAAGGCTCGGTAGTCTACATAGAACCTCTAACTACCGTCCTTCTTCTTGACTGGTAAAACTAGACTAGAATAAAGACTATTGCTAGCCCAAATAAGCCCTGCAGCCAACATCTCCTGTACCAACTTCTCAATCTCAGCTTTTTGAGAATAAGGATAACAATATGGTTGGATGTTTGGCGATTGTTCCCCTTTTTTGGTAATGATGGCATGATCATGAGTTCTCTTGGGGGGAAGTCTCTCAACCAGCATGGTTACTTCTGGAAATTCCTCTAACAGCTCCTGTACCATCCTTGGAAATAAGGAACCTTCATTAATGGTATGTTCCTCTTCATTACATTGAACTTCTAAGTAGCCAAACTCCATAAGGAAACCTTGTTCTCCCTTTGAGTTTCTTCACTAAAGACTTCAGTGATACCAAAGTCTTGGCTAGTGTCAAGTCCCCTCTCAGACATTTCTCAACCCTGCCCATATTGATCTTCATTGTCAATTGCCTTTAATTTACCTTGACCTCTGCCAATGACTTGAGCCATTTGATTTCCAGTACCAAGTTTGCTTCTCCTAATTCAAATACATAAATTGTTACTGAATTTTCATTTTTGTATCTTTAACTTTTAGTTTCGGATATACCCATCCTCCCCTTACCTTGTATCTGTCATCCATTGACACTTCAAAGGGCTTGGTCTCCTTAGTCAGAATATTTAGTTTGCTAACCACTTCTGGATAGATGAAGTTATGGGAAGTACCACTGTCTATTAGGATAATGACTTCCTTTCCTTTATAGCGTCCCAATACCTTCATGGTATTGTTACCTGTAAGACCCGCCATCGAGTTTATGGATAATTCCATGGTGTCCTTCTCTTGCATTTCTGCTTCTAATTCTTCATTTTCAAGGGAAGGTTCCTCTGTCATTAACTCTCCCAATTCATTCACTAGTTGTAGTTGAATCAATTGCAGTTATTTGTTTTTACATTGATGGTTTAGACTGTATTTTTCATCACATTTAAAGCACAGTCCCAAGGCTTTCTTCTTTGCTACCTCTGCTTCGGATAACTGTCTGAATGATGCTAGGGGAGGATGAAACTGTTGCAGAAACACTGGCTAACACTTCTTTCTTCGTTTCTCCATTCTTGCCCTATGCAAAAGTTGCTAGCTGTCCCAGTTCTGGGTTGCCAATGACCTGACTCCATGCCTGCTTCGGGCTAACACACTTGCTTGGGCCCCAAGTTTTAATTTGTTTGTTGACTAATTCTTCTTGGGCCCTTACCAATATCACATTTCTCTCATCCACCTTATAAGCCAAATTCATGAGCTCTTTTACAGACCTAGTTCAGGCCATACGAAGTGTCTCCCGAACGTAAGGGTTCAATTCGCTTTTGAAGGCCCTCATTAAGCATTCGTTTGATGCATCCTTGAGGTGAGCTGACAGGGCTTCAAACTTCTTGTATTCAATAATGTCCCTCTTTTTTCACAATACCATTAGGCGATCATAGGCATCTCCCTGCTGTGAGTGTTGGAAACGCTCAATTAGCTACTTCCAGAACTCTGAGCAAGAGCTCACCAAACTCCTCGTCTCTAGCCACTGAAACCAATTCAGTGGTCGACCTTTTAAGCACACTTTTGCCTCTTGCAGTCTCTTGAGTTCTTTCACTCCATTAACGTCAAAATACCATCCAGCTTGGAATAACTAGCCTATAGGGTATTCATCCTCAAACAATGGAAACTCTAGCTTCCTGAATCTGTTTGGATCCTATTTTATTGCCTCTATTTGTCTTCCTCTATTATTCCCTCTTGCATTGGATTTTGAAGGCCCCATAGGTTGGTTTTTTACTAACACTCTTTCTTTTCCTCTTCCTTCTAGTCGTGTCATCATGTCCTTCATTTCCATAATCCAAACCTTAATCCCATTCATGTCTCCCTTTATCTCCTTCATGTCTTCCCTCAACACTCTAATATTCCTTTCCATGTTATCCACTCTTCCCTCTATCCTAGTGTTTACCATTCCTCGGTCAGCTCTTGCTCTGATACCAGAAATGATACAACCCCTGGAATACAATGATAATACCTAGAATACACTAGTCCAAAACAGCAAAAAAATATAGTAGAGAATAAAGAGAAAAGGTAATGGATACTAGCATTTCAGAGGCTAGTTCTCTCCCAAACGAATTTCCCAAAATCCTCCTAGCCTTCCCACTACCACCAGCCTTACCTTAAACCTCTACCACTCTAGTCCCCACTTTGTCTAATGCTGCCAATTTCTTTATACTTCCATCTCCTTTCCTTGCCAGCTCACCCTCTTTCCCATTTCCCTTATACCGTCTAGAATATACCTTAAGAGGTCTCCCTTCCACACTCTTTATTCCTCCTTCTGTATTATCGTTTGTATTTACCACTTGTATCAGAGCTTTACAAGTAGTAAGATACCTCAAAGGAACTTCATTTATAGGCTTATTTTTTAAGGCAGATTCATCCCTTTCAATCACTGCTTATTGTGATAGTGACTCAGCCTCAAGCTCAGAAACTCAAAAGTCAAGGATACTACATTTTATTTGGTGATTCACTCATCTCTTGGAAAACCAAGAAGCAAAACACAATATCTCACTCATCCTATGAAGCCAAGTATAAAATCATGGCTTTTGTAGTATGTGAGTTACTATGTATGTCCTACATTCTCCAAGATCTCAAAGTCACAGTCCCTACTCCTATACCTTTTTGGTGTGACAAAAAATCTGCACTTCACATCACTGGTAATCTAGTTCTCCTCGAAAGAACAAAGCATCTCAACATTGATTGTCCTATTGTCTGAGATAGATACAAAACTAATTTCACCAAGCCTTAACATATCCCTACTCAGTTGCAGTTGGCAAATGTTTTCACCAAGTATTTAACACATATGCAGTTCAAACCCAACTTGAGGGAAGGATGTAGAAGTTATATTTTGTTATTTGTTATTTTCTATTGTAGCAGCATGAGTAGGTCACGTGCAATTTAGTTTTTAGTTACTTCTATTACTATTATGCCTAAGTCATGTGTATTCTCATTATAAAGGAATGTAAAATCAAAGTGTATATTCATTCAGTTTCAATGCAAAATTCAGATTTCCTTTCTATTCTGGTTTTGTTCAAAAGTATACTTTATCTCTCTCAATTATGTCTAAATAACACATTATTCACCTAAATTTTGATCTGTAATAAATCATCCCCTTAAACTATTCAAAAAGTTGAAACAATTATCTTTGATGTTAAAATTAACGGAACTCGTGCTTGAAGTCTATCTCTTACTTTGATTCTATTTTTACTTTAAGTATTGGGATTGATTTTAACATTCAGTTGCAATGCAAAATTTAGATTTCCTTTCTATTCTGGTTTTGTTCAAAAGTATACTTTATCTCTCTTAATTATGTGTAATAAATCATTCACTTAAACTATTCAAAAAGTTGAAACAATTATCTTTGATGTTAAATTAACGGAACACGTGCTTGAAGTCTATCTCTTACTTCAATTCTATTTTTACTTAAAAGTATTGGGATTGATTTTCAGATTTAAACATGTATTTCCTCCATGTAGCAATAACGTTGTCCAAAATCATAT
The DNA here is from genome assembly GCA_031216115.1 of Senna siamea. NCBI lineage: Eukaryota > Viridiplantae > Streptophyta > Magnoliopsida > Fabales > Fabaceae > Senna > Senna siamea. The sequence continues at coordinate 15,839,614 of CM062355.1, read as the reverse complement.
CACTCTAAATTTGACATAAGTCATAGAAGAGAAAGATTATCTCAGGGCTATAATTTTTTTGAATCTCACACTTAAATCATTGTTTGATCAGAGTTGTGGAAATATGATATTATATAAAAACTTATATACACACACATAAAAGCTAAAACTTACACATGGCTCAAGTTTTTGATTAACTGGATTTGTCATTTTGTGTTATAGTCTGTCAGTTCAAAGCTTCTCATGTGAGATAACCTTAGACATTGTTGTAATATATATTAGGTTCAATGTATAATTATTTGATTAGCTTTCTGTAAAATTATTTGTTTCATCAATAGTCACAAAACAAGGATCTATATGCAAAGAAAGGATGTTATTTCATTCAAAATATGCAGTAACAATAGATAGAAGTCTTAAGGTGACCTTATTCAAAAAGTGACATAATTATTTCCATATACAACAACAGCTTCTAATTAAGGATAAACTTCAATGAGAGACTTAAATCCGAAGATGGGGGTTATCTTGTAGTGTCTGAAACCTGCCTCCATGAAGAGTTTGTTCCATTCTTTCTCATTTCTTTCTTTTCCAGTGAAAAGCGTCATCATGATTATGTCATGATAAAGTTTCATCTCAGTCAATTCAAGATTATCATTCTTTTCATCTACTACTATATCAATGATAATCACCTTTCTTCCTTCACCTTTGCTTGAAATGGCTTCTCTGCAATTCCTCAGTATTTTTATGCAGTGTTCGTCTGACCAATCATGTAAAATCCACTGCAAAATCACTGGGATTTCAGTATTGTATAAAAGGAGACACATTCTTGGGCACGTATATAGGCATATGTGACACATATAGATTCATCAAATAATATTGTACAAATCAAAATTCAATGTCAACTTTTGTGTATCTACTAACTACAAGGCCATCTAACAGTTTCAAATTAGGATTACAACTTATTCATGGTTTTGATTAATATTGTCTCAACTCCCATGTAATTTGTACCATTAACCACCTGTGGTAATTTTAATTAGACATGATTTTAATTAAAAATGATCAACTTAATAGTATATTTAATCTAAAGGGTAACCTTGAAAATGTTGAATACATGAGTAAACAAGTGATTTGACAATAAAATTGTTTGGTGTTAAAATTTAAATTACCAGATGTAATTAAATGACACATCATTTTAAACTAATTAACTAGTCTAGATGAAAATCTCTAATGTAGATAAAAAAGAGTGATTCTTTAATAGCATATATTTATTATTAGATTCTTTAATTTAAATAAAGGATATAAAAAAACTTTTAAAAAAATTATCAAAAAGATAAATTGTATACTTTATACATATATAAGTTTTTAATTAAAAAATTTGATAACAAAATATAGAAAATGTATCTAATTTTAAAATGTTATGCATACCTTCAATAGAACAGCATCAGCAGAAGGAATTGACTGAAACATATCTCCTCCAACATAACTCAGATTCTGGGTTTCAGGTAAGTTAGCCACAACATGTGGTAGATCAAACACTAAGCATTTCACGTTAGGAAATGCTTCACAGATTAACTTAGACGCGGTTCCAGTCCCACCTCCTACATCAACCAAGGAACCCAAACTCCCAAAAACTTGTTTACAATCTTTGAGAGCTAACTTGAGCATTTGAGAATCAGCCTCCATCAGGTCGTGAAACGAACCCAAGACTTTGGGATTTTGTTTAATATAATCCCAATAACTCATACCAGAAGCACTTTCAAATAGTGACATCTCGTTCCCATAAAACCAATTCTTAGAGGAATGCCACATATTTAGAATAACTGGCTGAAGTGATTCCAGAACTATTGGGGATAGACAAGTCTCCTTACCTTTTAGGAGAAGCTTGGATGAAGGAGTTAGAGCATAGGCTTCCTCTTCTTCTTCTTCTTTCTTATGTTGAACTTTTGTTGAGGCGAAAATCCCATTGTGCACTAGCAGGCGAAGGAACCTGTGGAGGCAACTTGTTTTTGCAGGGTGAAGTTGCAGAGAAGAGGCTAATTCAGCAACAGTAATGGGTCTGCCATGGTTGTGAATTATGTCTGCTATGCCTAGCTCCACAGCACACTTGACAGACATGGAGCTTACGAAGTTTAAAGTGAGCTTGTATAAATGAGTTTGAGCATCAAACAACTCGCTTGCTTCAGTGCTACTTCCCTGAGTAGAATCCATAATAATTGTGCAATTAAGCTGGTTAATTCCTTGGCTTGCTATATATGAACAAGGCATGCGAGGACTGAGGAGTTATGTTAGACTAATAAGATTGAAAATTAATTATTAAAACTACTGTTTATCATTGAAAAGATTGAAAATTAATTATATATGTGATATCACGTTCCATTTGGTCAACAATGTCAATAAACAACAACAACGGCCAAAACATGTTGTAAGAGATTACAATTTCTTTAACCAAAGAAAGAAGAAAAAACACCAATTCTTTCGGTCGCTTTAGCCGTCAGCTTAAGAATCCATTAAATGCTCTGAATTTGTGTAAGATATTATTTTGATTGAAGTAGAATTATACATAAGAAATGCTCTTAAGAATCTCATCTTAATTATATATAAAACAAGTAGTCCTATCTTCTCCCATAAATAAACTCCACTTGCGCATTATACTAAACTCCACTCTGGCTCGTGTCATTTGACAATTCTATTTTTTTTTTTCAAAATTTAGAAAATGGATATAAATAATATGCAAAATATTGTAATAACTTAATACGCATCACCAAAGAAAATATTAATTTTTCTCTAACTTTTGATGCCTACGACATATTATTATATAAGTGCCGTATAACTCAATTTATTTTTATATTATATAGAAAGTCAAGCTATTAGTAACATGTCATATATCAAACTTTGTTGATATAGGTCACTGGAGCGAATATAAGAATCTGAAATGAGACCAGAGAGATAAACCTGAATGTTTTGGAATATTTATGGTTAATATTAATCAAATTGCAAATCAATAGTTTTAGTTGGCACTTAATTTTGAAAACAAACTGTTGTAACCCCATTCATCAAATTTTAAATATTGGAAGTTATGTGTTTTGTATATGAAAGGGGATTAAAAACATAACACACGCTGCTGAAAATTATTGGATACTTCTCCAATTTTGTTCTCTCTCGGTTCGGTTACGAGAGCATTGGGTATTATGAGTTACTACATCCCTCAATTTCTTTCATGGCTTTTGTACCTTCTCCATCGGATATGTACAGTATTGTGCTTTGTTAAATATGGATGGATATTGTTTACACGGTGCAACACATTTATATATGCATACAATTAATAAAATCAACAAATGGTATCGGAACTGAGTCTTTTATTGTATACCTATTGTATAGACAATGAAAAATGATTTTTGAATATTTAAACGCTGCGCTACTGTTTTATATTTCGAAAGAAAAATTTTGGTCGTTTAGTTAAATTAATTTTATACCATTTTTTACAATTCTAAAATGGTAAAAAAGCTCAACAAGACAAACTAAACTGACGATCAAATGACATCCATCGATGTTGAAAATTTGTCAGAAATGGCGGGTTACCTACGGGTTCCAGGGTTAGACTTGGCTTTGAGCAGAATCGAACTTGAGACGTGTGTTTTAAATAAAATATGCATTACCTTTGAGACGCTACCTCTTTATTTTTATAATGACAATTTATATTATATTATATATATATTGTTTTAATTGTATTTTATTTGAAAATGTAATTAATGATTAAGTCTTCATTCATTCCTGTATTATCTCTCAAAAAAATAATTAGTGCTTAATTTGTCAAATAAAATATTTTATATCTAGTGGTTGTGAGTTCTAGGCCAATTTACTATGATATATTTTATGAGTAAATTTTAATGAAAGTTAATAAAATTTTATTAACTTATTAATCATTAATTGGGCTTTGGGCCATGCATACAATATGTATGTGAGTTTGCTTCTCTTTATTTTGCAACCCAATCAACTTTGTGGATGTGAGGGTAGATCCTAAGGTTTCTTTATTGGAAACAGATCCCCTGCTGTCCCATTTTTGTGCTGTCCGTGCTGTCCAAGAGATCTTGGCCATTCCATTGATCTAGTGTCTAGAGTTCTGCCACGTCTCCTTTTTTTCTTTTATCTTATATGAAATGCACTGTTTTAAAAGCATGGACCGTTGTCTTCGTCGGCAAAGAAATTCAGATGCCACCGCAACACAACAACAACGCAATCCTGTCTCTCTCTTTCCCTTTATTCCTCAACATTCACAATGGTTGCTCTCGTTTTCCCAAGAAAATGTTGTCGCCTTAGTTTCTCGCATTGGCCACAAGTTGCAGCGTTATCGGAAAGGTTGCAGCCAAGTCGTGGGGTTCGTCTCTTTCTCTTTCTCTCTCTGTTTCTCCTAAAATTAATTTCTATAGCTTGAGTTTAGACTATGTTTGGTTCTTATTAATTACTTACTCTAGTTTTGTTCTGAAAATTTGGGGTTGGAATTATATATATATATATGTAGATGTAGATGTATACCATACAGATACAAGGTTGGGAGTACGTCAACACTAGTGGATGAAGGAAGCTTTAGACAAATTAGTGAATTGTTTGGGAGCACAGAAGCTTGGATGTGAGAAATTAAAGTGCATTAATGGACATGGAAAATCTGAATTATAAATAGAAGATGATGATGGTACTGTAGAGAGGATAGAGAGAGAGGTAGCTATTACTTTTTGCTTTCTCTTGGATCGCATCATGAAGTGTGATTGATGATCAGGTAGAGTAGAAAAGAGGAGATAGATAATATTGGAACTGTAAGTGCTGTTGCGGACGAAGGCTGCTTGTCTGTCTTTGTCGAAATGGTGCATTTCATATGTGATAAAGAAAAAAAAAGGGAGACGTGCACGACTCAAGCGTTCGATCAATGTAATGGCCCAGATCTCTTAGACAGCAGGGACAGGACAAAAATAGGACAGCAGGGGATCCATTTCCTTCTTTATTGGATTCTATATCCAAACTCAAGTGCCTTTAGGCTATAAGAGATTTATGGTAGTTTTTTTAAGAGAACCTGAATGCTCCTGAAGTTATTCACTATGATCTTACTTGGGTTGTATCTTATCATGTGGGCTTGGTCAGTGTAAGACTAATTTCTTCATTTGGCCGCATCTATGTTGTAGATCTCCATCTTGAAAGGGTGGGAGATCGAATCCAAGGACCTTGAATGATTAAGACTTTAATTTTGGGCAACATGGAACATGTACAATTTATTAAAGTTTTTTATGTATATTATGTTGGTGATGTACATACCTTATCAGTGTAATAGAATAAATATAACTTGAAAATTAAATACCACATATTTCTAGTTGGTAAAACAACTTAAAGCTTATGTAATATTATGTATCATATCGATACAAATATTATCACATCAATTTTTGTGGTTTTCTCTTGATCTAAATTACTAAAAATTTTCTTATTTTATTATAATCTAAGACCCTTAGGTGAGATTATAATAAAATTTTTTGTTATTAATAGCTGTATGAAACTAAGTTTTATGAAGGAGATATTGTCTCAATAATTATGTCAATTAGACATAATTAATGTTTCCCAATCTTATCTTTCCCATTTTCTCCTATTTAGCATCTATTTTGACATTGATAGCTATATAAAACTTACTTTTGTGAAGAAAACCTTATTTTAACAATATATCAACTGGACATAATTGATGTTTTTTAATTTTTTTTTTGATTCAGTAGCTATCTATATTGAAAACTCTAATTGAGATTAATTTTTATGATTAGAAAGGATTCTTAAATTTATATATGATCATTAAGAAAGGAGATTTGGCTCTTAGAGAATCATAGTAAAAAAATTTAATTAACAATTCTAGTGTAATAGAATCCCCTCAATACGAACAATGACACATTTCAAAAAATAATTGTTTGAATGTACCTATGGTAAGAGTATTGGGCAAAGTATTCAAAAGAAAGTTACTTTTGCTTATTATCTTAAGGCTGTTGGGAAAAAAATTTAAAAGAACAATGAGTGTTCAAATAAATCAAAATACATAAAGTTAGAATTACTTGTGGTTCATGAAAGGGTGCAAAACAAGAAAATATCTATTGAAAACATTAGTACTAAGATGATGGTGTCAAATCTTATGCCTAAAACTTTGGCGCTTATGATTTATAAGGATCATGTAATCTCTATGGGATCACAGCGGTCACAATTTTCAAAGAATTAATTAGAATTTACTAATTTCATGTGATCATTTAGCCAAGTGAGAAATTGTTAAATATTATGATAGACTTAGTGTGGCCTTCATTACCACTTGAAACATTAGTATGAAGAAGTGATAACTTCACTAAGTTTGATGTAATAATAACTTCACTAAGTTTGATGTAGTAATAACTTCGCTTTGATGTGTGTTAAGAATACTTTTGGTTAATATGTCTATCAGATGTTTAATGAAATCAATTATATGAGCAATTTTGTAATTTGCATACTCTATGTTGATAATATCTTTTTTTTTAATAACTGAGTTATTTGAATGAGAAAAAAAATATTTTTTATTGTGTCATTTAGTATGAGAGATCTCTAGTTTATGTTTGAGAATTTAAATTCATTTGTGACGTTTATTAACATTTGTGACATTTTAACGGTCTTTAAATTAATAAATTAAAATTTAATAATTATTTTTGGCATTTTACAACTCTTTTAAAGTGCATAAAAATTCTTTTCATCAAAGATTTATTTTTCATTTCCATCCATTTTCCCTCCTTCTGGCACTCTTTTGTATTTACATTTCTCCACCCAAAACTTTTGCCCTAATTTTTTTGATTTTGGATCCTCTGCTTTGCATTCTTTGTTTGGCAAATGCTTGGCACTTTTAGCGGCGGGTTTTTCCGCTTCTAAAATGTGTTTTAATATTATTGAGATGAATATTACTGCTGCTATACCTTTTGTTTAAATAATTAATTTAAAAGAGTTATAGTAGCAATACTTTTTGTTGCAAGAAATTTTAGCAGCGGAAAAAACTGCCGTAAAAGTGGTGCCAAGCTACCGGGCCCAATTTTTCTTGCCATTTTTGCCATCTCTCTCAAGCCCATCAATTGTGTTGCTTCACCAATTCCTTTCTCTTTTACACAACCTAAGGTAACCCTAAACTTCCATTTTTACTTCTTGGATCTACGAATTCGTCAACTCAACGGCATAGGAACCAGCGCCGTAACCAATTCGACAAAAAGGAAGGCCACCGTTCATTGTGACTACAATTCTTTACCGTCGTAACTATTCGTCGTAGCAGTGCAGCTCTGTTCTGTCACCTGCCAGCCGCAACAGCCCTCCATAACGAGTGGTTCATTGGTGCGTTTGGTTGCAATTCGTGGTTAGTTTTTGTTGTTTCTTGGTTTAGATTCTTTAATCTTGGTTCGTTGGTTGCATTTTGGTGCAATGCTGCGTTTTGTCCATAGATTTGTGCGATTTGTTGCAATGCTGTGTTTTGTGCGATTTGTTGCAGGTTCGCCCACCATACAAGCTCTCTTTTCTAATGTTTGTGTTATCTGTTCCTCTGATTCTAAGAATAATTGTCACATATTTTTTCACTATCCAATTTCTAGATCTTTGTGGTGCAGAATTTTGATTGGGAATTACCAACTGGGGGGTTAATGTGGAGACATTAGATAAAAAAGGGAGGGTAATAGAGGTCTCTTTCTGGAATTCTCCAAGACTAAGAACTACTTTCAGTCATGTGCACAATTTGGGTCAGCATTGTTGGAATAGCAGCTAGAGAGTGCCTACTATCAAAAGGTCATTTGAATTATATTCTCCGATTATGTCACTTTTCTCTTTTTTGATGAATATCTCGAGCCTACCATAAATCACGATTCCTTCGTTCAAAAATCAAAACTCAGTTTCTAAACTTTTGACATGGAAATCTTTCTACAGTGTGACTCCGAGTTGGTGCCAGCACTTTGGGTAACAGAGCTGTCAAGCCCGTTCTTGCACTTAAGAGAACTTATGAAGGAGCTCGGCTATAAAGGCACCACCCTTAACTTAGCTGCTAACGTGAGTACTCTTTATTGTCCATTACTTTTATACTCAATCAGATCGCTATGCACTAATCCCTCCTCCCCTAAGTTCGTTCGGTCTCTTTAGGGTCTGCTTGTAAATAATTGTAATATAAATTGGATTAGTTGGATTAAAACAAGTTAACAATTTGTAGTTTGTGCAGATTTTGTTTGCTGCCATATTAATAGTTTCTCATAAAGGTTTTACATTTACAAAATCTAATTGGTTATTTGTTGAAATGTTAAACTTTGGGATTATATATGTTCCTTCAAGTTTGAACCCATTTTCCAAATTCTGCACTTTCTAGGCCATGGGATTGGGTTTGCAGCTAGTTAGTGCCTTCTAGTTCTTCAAGATTGTAAGAATGTTGAAATACAAATAGTAGCGTAATTTTATATTTTTTCAGGTTTCGGTGGGAATGGTTACATTCTCACATTTAGTTTCAGAAGGTGCACTTTTTTGTTTGAAATCTATTTATTTGATAATAATCTCAATGCTGATATTTCTATTTCTGGAAAGATTCTATACTATGTCATAAATATGTTTACCTTTTAGTATGAAATAATCAGCCCCTGGTGTATCAAAACGTTTTTATAAACTTGAAAGCAAATGTGTTAAAAATTATCCATTTTGATAGGCTTTTGAGATCTACAATTGGTTATTATACCCATCCCATTGAAATGAATAAATTAATTATAGAGCTCAAATAAGCTTCCAGGTAAGGTCTTTGTACGATAAAAAGAGTGGTAGATATAGTATTCTACGTGTCGTCTGAATTCTTCTTGCCCTCTGCAGTAGCAAATCTACTTACAAAACATATTAAATTGAGCTTATTGCTAATACTTACTGATCAAATTTATTTCTGTTTAGTAATTGACTAAACACAACTTTTGTGCTTTGGTTTTTAATTTATGTGCTTTGTCTTATACTCAGGGAAAATCCAAGAAGGTGGTTCAGGCACAAAATCTCTAGTTTGAAATCTTGAAATCCCAGATTGAAATGGAACCCCTTACATGCTTTTTTGATATACCAAGAATTTTTTTATAATATTCTAATGTAATACCTTTAATTAAAAATTTCCTTGAAATTTTTATTTTCTTTATCCTAGGACTCCTGCAATAGGAAAAGCAGCCAGCAAAATCTAGGCACAATTAAGTCTTCAAACTTATGCACTGAGATAATTGAATATACAAGTCCAACAGAAACTACAAGTCCAATAGAAATTACAATCAAGTCTTCAAATGGCACAGAATTATTGGTATTGGAGGTAAATCTTTTTCTTGAGGTTGGTAGTCACCTCCAGGTTGGATGTACTTGGTTCTTATAGTTGACTTGGATATGGAGTGCAGGCTCGATAGCTGAACAAGGAAATATTTGCTACTCAATATTATCATGTTATCTTCCTTTATCAAGTTAATATCTATATTATTATTTTGTAGACTAATCATAGTATAAACCTGCGTGAAATTATTAATTAAATATAAAGTACATGTTGCATTTGAGGTTTACTTTCAATACTCTAGTTGTAATGCTATTGAAGCCACAAATAAATTTTCAGTCCCTTAAATGATTGACATCATGTTATATTAGCCATTTGTTTTTTTAATATTGCTTTAAAGTTTTAATTGATGTGTTTGAATAACAGGCATGTATTAACAAATATGATACATGATATTTTGTGCATATAAAAATGATATTTTTTTAAAAAAATTAATTTGACATTTTATGGTGCTTTGTAAGTGCCACAAAAGTACAAACTTTAAATTTTAACATGCAATTACCGGCGCTTTCAAAGTGTCACCATTTTTTTGGGGCACTTTACAAGTGCCACAAAATGACAAACAACAAAAATTATATTATACTTTTAATGGCACTTGTATTTTCTAGCAGTTATTCCAATGCTTGATTAAAAGCGCCACAAATTGATATCAAGACACATTGCATCCTCACGCTTTGATAAGGTCAAAATTTATTTAGTGACACTTAAAGCGTTGTGTTGCGAGACTATTAACACAATGCAAGTGTATACTATCAATAATTAGTATAATAATGAAATAAGAGTATCGTTCTTAAAGAATTCTAGTCAAAAGTTCTACTAAGTATTAGTATCATTGTGCTCACCTTTAAGCAAAACCAATAATTGATTTTAAGGTAAAACAATATAAATTTAGAATCAAAATACAATGCTAATAATATGGAACAATGGATTTATTTGTGCTCACCTTTGGCAAGGGGAGTTGAAGAAGAAGAATTGTCTGTCATGGATGTTGTTGATAGTGTGAGTCACAATGATGAGGATCAAATAGTGTGTAGTTAGTGGTTAATTTTTCCTTTGTTTCAAAGAATACATAAGAGTATTTCAAGTAATTCTCTGTTCAAACAAATATATTTTTTATAATTTTCTGTTGATTTGTTTTATCTTTACGTTGTTCTGTTATATGCATTGAAATTTGTAGAGATGAGAAGATTAAAGGAAAAGGCCTGTAGAACTTGTGGAGAGTCTTCAACTGTCACTACTCCATCTCCATCCCTCACTCTACATCCTTTCGAGCTAGTGCCATCATCACCCCCAGTCCAAACCTCAGAACCAGCTTCAACTATTGCCTCAGCCCAGTCTTCAAGTGGAAGGAGTAGAAGTTTATCTTGGACCGTTAATGTCATCGGTAATTAAATTTTTTTTATTTTACTATTCAAATTATTGATATTATCTTGATTTATTTTTTATTTTACGGATGAGCAAGAAAATACTAGAAAAGGACATTTAAGATTACATGACATTTGGACAATTCCTGAAGGACAACGTATAGTTGTACCCTTTAATGAACAAGGCCAACCAATTAGGGAAGCAGCTGGCCTTCTGGGTGGAGTCATCAGAGTGATTGGAACTGACTTAAAAGCATTTCCTATAAGCTATCATTCGTGGGATAAAGTTCTTGATAGCTATAAGGATACTTGTTTTGATAATTTAAAGGTAATATAAAATTTGTACTTAGTGTTAAATTACATTTCTATTGACATCTGCTTTAAATGAACTAATATTTGATATTGTGATTTAAAGGCTAAGTTTTACTTTAGATGACTGGATTGCAAAAAATTTTGTGTTGAAAAAAATTGGAAAGAAGTGGAGGAATTATCGGATTGAGTTGTTTAACATGTATTACAAGTGGGATGCCACTAGGGAGAAAAACATTTTAAGTCATCCTTACTTCATACCACAAGACATGTGGGTAGCCTTCGTTGATTACAAATTAGATTCAAAGACCCAAGTAAGGTTTAAATTAGATTTTTAAATCAAAGAGGTTTTACAACAATACAACTTAATTGTTTTTTTGAACTTTACAAGAAATAAGCAATAATAACAGACTAAGTCGACAGAAGTTGAAGATGTCATATACTTGTGGGTCCAAAAGCATTGCAAGAAAGAAACATGAAATGGTAATAATATATTTTTATTATGATGTGCTGAATTCGCGATAATAATATTTTCCATTTAACAAATGTTAGGAATTAGCAAATGGCGCACTTGTGAGCAGGGGAGCTATATTTGTTGCAACACACAAGAAGGCGGATAGATCTTATGTCAATGATGAGGGTAGGGTTGTAAGTGTAAGTATTATAAATACTTAGTTGAAAGTATTTTTATTGGCTGAGGGTGCTTAAACCCTAATCATTTGGTTCTTTGCTGGCTATGTGAATCATTGGATTTTCCTTGTTGTAGCTATCAATGTTAGATTCATATGGTAGGTTGTGTGTATCGTGCAGATGTTGGCTTCATAGGTTGTTTGAATGTATGTTATGCTAATTAGGACTTATTGTTGCACTTTATGTCTTTGTCTCTTAGTTAATAAGTTAATTTGTTATTTTAGGAAAAATATTAGAAATTGAAAGTCAAGGAACTTCATCTAAGACCATTTCTGAGCAAGATTCTTTATGACAAGTGTTGGGAAAAGAACGTCCTGGAAGAGTTCATGATTTAGGATTTAGCCTTAGTCCAACTCAAGTATTTGGCGCCAATACAACTCGATTTGGTTGGTTCCTAGTAAATCAGGCTACTAATACTTCTAAAGTCACTCTTCAAAAAGAAGTTTCAAGGTTACAATCTTCAAATGAAGAAATGAGAAATGCCTTGAGTTACATTTTTCAAAATTTCTTGAAAAATGTTTCACCTCAATTTGCACACTTGTTTAATCCTCAGATTAGTTTAATATTTATTTTTTATTTAAAAAATTATTTTCTTTATTTCATTCAAGCTATAAAAAACTTATTAATCTTTTCAAGCATCTGATGCAAATAGTGGACAGCCTTCAGTCAAACCTCACTCATCGGCAGGGGAAGATCCCATTCAGTAGATGGAGTGTTACATATTTTGGCATTTAGAGTAGTAATTAAGTATATAAAATCATATATATATATATATATAATTGGTGCAAGGAAACTTAAGGTACTGACTTGTTATTAATTATTTTGAATTATAATTAGGAATTGCATATGTTGGGTTTATGTTATTTTGAACATGAAACTTTTATGCAATTAAGATACCATTTTGATTGTATCATATGTTGAGTTTATATTGTTTGATGTTAATTAGGAATTGTAAATAGGGTATGCATCATTTCAAACAAAGATATTTAAATTATATTGACATTTTGAAAGCTTGAGGAACAATAATTTTAAAATTTTGAGTTTAAATAGCACTTAAAGGGTGTTAAGAAGAATCGAATACAAAAAAATTTATATATATATATATGAATTAGCCTAAAATAATAGTGAAATAAAGAAGAAATATAGATTAAATTAGTGACGCTTTTTGACCAAAATAGTGGCACTTAAAAGGCATCGAAAAAATAGTTAAAAATACCACAAATTTAGTAGCGCTTGGAAGGCAACACTATTCTAAAAAGATTTAATTCATCCAAAAAAAAGTGGTGCTTGGAAGGTGACACTATTTTTAAAAAAATTAATTCATTCAATAAGATAGCGGCGCTTAAAATGCGACATTTATATTAAACAAATTAATTCAATCAAAAAGATAGTGACGCTTGGAAGGCGATGCTATTATTTAAAAAATAAATTCCATGAAAAACATAGTGGCACTTGGAAAAGCGTCACTATCATAAATAAGTAAAATTTAAAATAAATAATATTGGCACTAGCCAAGCGTCACAAAATGCATAAAAGAAGCAATATTGAAAAGCATCACAAAAACATAGCAGCATTTATCAGGCACCATGATTTAAAATTATGGTGTAAATTCCTGTGACCGCTCGAAAGTGTCGTTAAATTTTGTCCCGACACCTAAAATCGCAATGCTTATGCAAGTGTCAGGGAGATGTTTTAGTGCGTTTGAAGTGCTACTAAATGATCGCTTAAAACACCACTATGTTTCTTATCTTTTGTAGCGATTGTGAGTTGCTACATCCCTCAACTGTTGCCATGACTTTATACCCTCTCCATCAGGGATGTATAATACTGTGCTTTGTTAAATATGTATGGATATTGTTCACACAGTGCAACACACTTATATATGCATATAATTAATAAAATCACCGGTATGAAATATGAGGAAAGAAGGTTTTCAAATACACATTCAATGTTAAAATTAGAGATAAACATAAAAAAATATGAGAGCTTAGATAAAAATAATGATTGGCTAATAAAGAGTTAGAACACCCTTATATATATATATATATATAATATAGATGTTAAGAGTAAAAAATTCTTACAATCAATTAGTCATATTATTTATATATTACTCAATAATATTAAGTCACATCTCTTATTTTATACTAAAAATTGGTGTGAGTTCAAACTAATGTAAAAAAATGATAAATTTTAATGTTATTAAATAACGTAAAATGTTTTTATTAAGAGTACTGATATGACATAACATTAATTCGATGCTATACTTGCATATACTCAACCCTCATAAAAGGTATGGGGCAATTACCCTTTAGCGACAAGGACAACCGCCTCGTCGAGGTGGGCTAGCGATGCCCTAATTTATCAAACTCCATTAATTGTATAAGCATGCTAAGCTATGCTATACAAAAGCTCAAAATTGAAATGAACAATTTATATTAAAATAATATAAAATGCTAGAACATAAAAACAAAGTTCACATCTTAAAGAATGGTATCTGCTGATGACGGAGCAGATAGACACATATCACCCACAAATTTTAATTGATTATTGTTTGCTATATGGAAAACTTTCAACAAGTGGAAGATTTAGCACTGTGCACAGCATGTGGGAGGAGAAAACAAAATTTAGGCAATTTTTAAGAATTTATTATAAAATTTAATTTGTAGTATAAGCTAATAAGCATTTGAAATAAGATAAAATTAGTAATGCTAAAATGAGCCATGAATCACAGGCTGATCCGTTTAGCCTTTTTAATAAGTGAGTTTAAGGAAAAAAAAATTAGCTCATTTAAAAAAAGAGCTTAAATGAGTTGGTTCATTTAAATCATGAACTAAATGAGGGACGGCCGTAAAATGTGTAAAAATAAATAAAAATAAAAATTTTAAAAATTATTATAAATTTATTTAAAATAAGTATAAATATATAATTTTAGGATATTTTGTTTGTTTCGTAACTATTTTATTTTTATAATGTGAATAAAAAATTTATTTAATGAAAAAATTTAATAAAAATTAATTTTAAATGAACATAATACTAATTTTTTAAATAAAATACATTAATTTAAATATATTATTTTTATCATAATAAATTTAATTGACTTTTATTTGTTAAATAAATTCAAAAAATATTGACAAATAGTCATATTAATTTTTATTTTATTAAAAATCATTTTAAAATATTAAAAATATAAAAGGAACCGAGAGTAGTTAGCCCGTTTATCCTGCAATCTATAATGTATCGATGGATATGGAATTTATAGGCTAAACCCGTTAGTTAAAAGGGTCGGTTTGCCTCTGTCGGTTTAGTGCTCAGCCTATTTAACAGTGTTAAATAACATTATATGATTATTATTTAAACATTTATTTTAATTAAAAATTTTAAATTAAATCTTATTTGGGATAAAACTATTCGAAAAACTCTGAAAATATAGCCAGCTTAACAGAAAAGATACTCTAGCACTATAAAAATAAATTATAAATGGCTAGGCTTTTAGGGGAGGCAAAAATGAGTTGTCAAGTTTTTGAAAAGAGTACCCTAATTTATTATAGGATTTTGGTAACTAGTGTCCTTGGAGCACTAGCTAAACAATATTAAATGCTTTTTGAAAGTAACATTTTAATATGCTATTTAATGTATTCTAAGATTTTTTTACCAAAAAATAATAAATGCATAATATATTTCTAAAATAAGATAGATTTATCCTCATAAATATAAAATTCAAATTTTTAAATCTTAAATTACAAAATTATAAAAAATAAACTCAAAAATATTTATATGCAAAAATTACTATATAAAATTAGTAAGATATATATACAAAAATTAAAAAAAATAAAATAAAATGCTAATATATTTATATGGTTCATGTTTTAGAATTTAATAATTTTTTAATTTTAAATTATAAAATTATAAAACATAAACTCATATATATATATATATATGCACACAAATTACCACATATAATTAGCCAAAAAAATATTTACAAAAATTATCCCAAAAAAATAAAATACATCACAAGATTTAAGATTTTATAATTTTATAATTTAAGATTTAAAAAATATTTATATTTATAAGGGTAAATCTGTCTTATTTTTAAAATGTTATGCATTTATTATTGGTAATTGAAAAGGCCTTAAAATATATTAAATAATATGATAAAATACTACTTTTAAAAACATTTAATGCTTCTTAACCAATATCTTTCAAAGATAAGTTCAGAAAGAAAATGGTACACAAAAAGAAAGGAAAATGAGACTCATAGTTATAATCACTGTTTGAAAAATCCTAATGACCATTGAATAGAAAATTTTGTTGGATCATAAGTTGATTGGTTTAACTCATAGTTGAATTAAATGATATTATAAATATAAAAATAACATTTTAAATATTAATAATATATATTATATTATAAAAATTATGATTTTATTTATAACTTTTAAATATAATGAGTAATTTATAAAAATAAATTATATATATATGTGTGTGTGTGTGTATAACATAAACTTAAAATAGGGTTGACAAAACTATCCCATGAGAACTGTCTCATTTGAAAACCTGAATATGAATTTTTTTTTTTTGGAGGGGATGGGGATGAATATTATGCCCCCTATCCCGTATAGTCCTCATGCTCGAAAATTTACAAGATATTTTTTGACTTTATATATATTTATTTAAATAATTTTTTCTATAACTTATATTTTCATTATTTGTTAATTAAAAATTTTAAAAAAATGATCATAACTTTAAAAAATAGTACAATTCTTAAAAGTCATCTTTTAAATATAATGAGTAATACTTTAGGAGCATGGCTTCTATAGTATGTTAGTTACTATGAATTTCTTACATTCTCCAAGATCTCAAAGTCAGTCCCTACTCCCATACCTTTTTGGTGTGACAAAAACATAACATCTAAGTTGGAAAATGTTTTCACCAAGTCTTTAGCACATCTGTAGTTCAAAAAACATAACATCTAAGTTGGGATTGATTGAAAATCCTTTCCCAACTTGAGGGAGGAATGTAGAAGTTATATTCTGTTATCTGTTACTTTCTGTTGTAGCAGCACGAGTAGGTAACGTGCAATTTAGTTTTTGGTTTCTTCTGTTACTATCATGCCTAAGTCATGTGTATTCTCATTATAAAGGAGTGTAGAATCAAAGTATATATTCATTCAGTTTCAATGCAAAATTCAGATTTCCTTTCTATTCTGGTGTTGTTCAAAAGTATACTTTATCTCTCTCAATTATGTCTATAGAACACATTATTTATCTAAATTTTGATTTGTAATAAATCATCACCTTAAATTATTCACAAAGTTGAAACAATTATTTTTGATGCTAAAATTAACGGAACACGCGCGTGCTTGAAGTCTATCTCTTACTTCAATTCTATTTTTACTTTAAGTATTGGGATTGATTTCAGATTTAAACATGTATTTCCTCCACGTAGCAATAACGTTGTCCAAAATCATATCACTCTAAATTCGACATAAGTCATGGAAGAGAGATTATCTCGTGGCTATAATTTTTTTGAATCTCACACTTAAATCATTGTCTGATCAGAGTTGTGGAAATATGATATTATATAAAAACATATATACACACACATAAAAGCTAAAACCTACATATGGCTCAAGTTTTTGATAGACTGGATTTGTCATTTTGTGTTATAGTCTGTCAGTTGAAAGCCTCTCCTGTGAGAGAACCTTAGACATTGTTGTAATATATATTAGGTTCAATGTATAATTATTTGATTAGTTTTCTGTAAAATTATTTATTTCATTAATAGTCACAAAACAAGGATCTATATGCAAAGAAAGGTTGTTACTTCATTGAAAATATGCAGTAATAATAGATAGAAGTCTTAAGGTAACCTTATTCAAACAGTGACATAATAATTTCCGTATACAACAACAGCTTCTAATTAAGGATAAACTTCAATGAGAGATTTAAATCCAAAGATTGGGCTTATCTTGTAGTGTCTGAAACCTGCCTCCATGAAGAGTTTGTTCCATTCTTTCTCACTTCTTTCTTTTCCATTGAAAAGCGTCATCATGATTATGTCATGATAAAGTTTCATCTCAGTCAATTCATGATTATCATTCTTTTCATCTACTACTATATCAACGATAATCACCTTTCTTCCTTCACCTTTGCTTGAAATGGCTTCTCTGCAATTCCTCAGTATTTTTACGCAGTGTTCGTCTGACCAATCATGTAAAATCCCCTGCAAAATCACGCCTTTGGATCCGCTGCCATTACATTTGCTGCCATTACTTTTAGCATCGGTTTTTTGCGTTGCTAAAGTGTTTTTAAATATTATTGCAACGAAAAGTATTGTTGCTATAACTTTTGTTTAAATAATTAATTATAGCAGCAATAATTTTCGTTGCAATAATATTTGGCAATGCAAAAAACCGCCGCTAACAGAAAAAGTAATGGCACCGAATCCGAACGCCAAAATCACTGGGATTTCAGGATTGTATAAGAGGAGATACATTCTTGCTCACGTAGGAATATGTGACATATATAGATTCATCAAATAATATTGTACAAATCAAAATTAAATGTCAACTTTTGTGTATCTACTAACTACAAGTCCATCTAACAGTTTCAAATTAGGATTACAACTTATTCATGGTTTTGATTAATATTGTCTCAACTCCCATGTAATTTGTACCATTAACCACCTGTGGTAATTTTAATTAGACATGATTTTAATTAAAAATGATCAATTTAATAGTATACTTAATCTAATTAAAGAGTAACCTTGAAAATGTTGAATACATGAGTAAACAAGTGATTTGACAATAAAATTGTTCGGTGTTAAAATTTAAATTACCAGATGTAATTAAATGACACATCATTTTAAACTAATTAACTATTCTAGATGAAAATCTCTAATGTAGATAAAAAGAGTGATTCTTTAATAGCATATATTTATTGTTAGATTCTTTAATTTAAATAAAGGATATAAAAAAATTTTAAAAAATTATCAAAAAGATCAATTGTATAATTTATACATATATAAGTTTTTAATTAAAAAATTTGATAACAAAAATATAAAAAATGTATCTAATTTTAAAATGTTATGCATACCTTCAACAGAACAGCATCAGCAGAAGGAATTGACTGAAACATATCTCCTCCAACATAACTCAGATTCTGGGTTTCAGGTAAGTTAGCCACAACATGTGGTAGATCAAACACTAAGCATTTCACGTTAGGAAATGCTTCACAGATTAACTTAGACGCGGTTCCAGTCCCACCTCCTACATCAACCAAGGAACCCAAACTCCCAAAAACTTGTTTACAATCTTTGAGAGCTAACTTGAGCATTTGAGAATCAGCCTCCATCAGGTCGTGAAACGAACCCAAGACTTTGGGATTTTGTTTAATATAATCCCAATAACTCATACCAGAAGCACTTTCAAATAGTGACATCTCGTTCCCATAAAACCAATTCTTAGAGGAATGCCACATGTTTAGAAGAATTGGCTGAAGTAATTCCAGAACTATTGGGGATAGACAAGCCTCCTTACCTTTTAGGAGAAGCTTGGATGAAGGAGTTAGAGCATAGGCTTCCTCTTCTTCTTCTTTCTTGTGTTGAACTTTTGTTGAGGTGAAAATCCCATTGTGCACTAGCAGGCGAAGGAACCTGTGGAGGCAACTTGTTTTTGCAGGGTGAAGTTGCAGAGAAGAGGCTAATTCAGCAACAGTAATGGGTCTGCCATGGTTGTGAATTATGTCTGCTATGCCTAGCTCCACAGCACACTTGACAGACATGGAGCTTACGAAGTTTAAAGTGAGCTTGTATAAATGAGTTTGAGCATCAAACAACTCGCTTGCTTCAGTGCTACTTCCCTGAGTAGAATCCATAATAATTGTGCAATTAAGCAGGTTAATTTCTTGCTTGCTATATATGAACAAGAAGACTTCTTTGAACAAGGCATGCGAGGACTGAGGAGTTATGTTAGACTAATAAGCTTGAAAATTAATTATTAAAATTACTGTTTATCATTGAAAAGATTGAAAATTAATTATATATGTGATATCACTTTCCATTTGGTCAACAATATTAATAAACAACAACAACGGCCAAAACATTTTGTAAGAGATTACAATTTCTTTAACCAAAGAAAGAAGAAAAAACAACAATTCTTTCGGTTGCTTTAGCTGTCAGCTTAAGAATGCATTAAATGCTCTGAATTTGTGTAAGATATTGTTTTGATTGAAGTAGAATTATACATAAGAAATGCTCTTAAGAATCTCATCTTAATTATATATAAAACAAGTAGTCCTATCTTCTCCCATAAATAAACTCCACTTGCACGTTATACTAAACTCCACTCTGGCTCGTGTCATTTGACAATTCTATTTTTTTTTTTCAAAATTTAGAAAATGGATATATATAATATGCAAAATATTGTAATAACTTAATACGCATCACCAAAGAAAATATTAATTTTTCTCTAACTTTTGATGCCTACGACATATTATTATATTAGTGCCGTATAACTCAATTTATTTTTATGTTATATAGAAAGTCAAGCTATTAGTAATATGTCATATATCAAACTTTGTTGATATAGATCGCTGGAGCGAATATAAGAATCTGAAATGAGACCAGAGATAAACCTGAATGTTTTGGAATATTTATGGTTAATATTAATCAAATTGCAAATCTATAGTTTTAGTTGGCACTTAATTTTGAAATAAAACTGTTGTAACCCCATTCATCAAATTTTAAATATTGGAAGTTATGTGTTTTGTATATGAAAGGGGATTAAAAACATAACACACGCTGCTGAAAATAATTGGATACTTCTCCAATTTTGTTCTCTCTCGGTTCGGTTACGAGAGCATTGGGTATTGTGAATTACTACATCCCTCAATTTCTGTCATGGCTTTTGTACCTTCTCCATCAGATATGTATAGAATTGTGTTTTGTTAAATATGGATGGATATTGTTTACACGGTGCAACACATTTATATATACATACAATTAATAAAATCAACAAATGGTAACAGAACTGAGTTTTTTATTGTGCTGGGTTTCAAACACGAGACATCTGTTTTGAATGAAACATGCATTACCATTGAAGCACTACCTCTTTATTGTTATAATGACAATATATATATATATATATATATATATATATATTGTTTTGATTGTATTTTATTTGAAAATGTAATTAATGATTAAGTCTTTATTCATTTTGTATTATCTCTTAGAAAGATCATTAGTACTTAATTTTTTAAATAAAATATTTTATATTTAGTGATTGTGAGTTTACCAATTGTGGGCTCACTTACTATGATGTATGTTGTGATTAAATTTTAATAATAATTAATTAAATTTTAACTAATTAATCATTAATTGAGCCTCGGGTCATGCATGCAATATGTATGTGAGTTTGCTTATCTTTGTTTTGCAGTTCATTCCATTTTGTGAATGGGAGGGTAGATCTTATAATTTCTTTATTGGGTTTTATATCTAGATCTAAGTTACTACAAAAAAAAAATAAATAATAGGTTTCTAATGATTATTTATTGGCAATTCACTTAAATCGTCACTAAATAAAATATTTTGTGACAATTTAAAAAACGTTAATAAGTGTTTTAATTTTGTGATAATTAATTTTATTTTTTAATAATTAATGTGTCACTAAATTAATAAATAAATATTTTTTAATAAAATAAAATTGGCAACAGCTATTAACTGTCACAAAATAACACCCTAAATCCTTTACACCTAAACCCATCATTGTGTGCCCTAAACCCAAAATTCCCTCTTTTCATTTTACTTGCAAACTCTCCGTCACTCTAATCTCTGTTGTTCTAACTGCTGCTTCGTCACATCGCTACTGCTTCATCGCACCACTGCTGCTTCCCCTGAAAATTGTCGCTTTGTCGCACAGCTACTGCTTCATCACACCAGTGCTGGTTCGTTGCATCATTTATGGTTTGTCAGACAATTGTTGATTCTTTGCAGCACTGCTAGTTTGTTGCATCTTTTACCTTTCTTTTTTACAATACTTGTATTGTAGGTGATTGTTTGCAACTATACAATGAATTTCATATTGCTGGATCATAATATCATCATCTTTTACCTATTTACATTCTATTATGGTTCTTGTTCTATGTTCTGTATTAAGTTCTGTATTTGGTATTAAGTGCTGTGTTTGTGTTAGCTTTCTGTTTTGTTCACTATGTTGCTATGCTGTGTTGAACTATTGTGGCTGTTGGTAATATATTATAGCATATATTTCATCCGTGCATCTGCTTCACTGGCAATTAGAAAAAATAATTTAGGTGCTTGTTATTATAAGAAGAAAAATAAAGAATATTAAGCAGGAAGTACTCTCTCTGTCTTTAATAAACTTGTAGATGCAAAACTTTGTTCAAATTGAGAAGCTTTTCTCTCAATTTACTCAGTACTCATGAGGGCTACTATAAAATTCAATTCCTTTTTTTTTTTTCAGTCTTGGAGGCTAAAAATGTTATAGTAGAGGCAAGCAAGACATACATACATACATATAAAACCTTATTTGCTACACACGGTTGGTGTAAATAAATGGTAGATGGCACTAGAACTAAACCATCATTTTTTGACAAAAATATCCTACAAGTACGGCTACTGGGAAAATTTGAAGTTATCTAAAATGTTGTTTTTATGGGATACAATTTGTGAAGTGACTTCTGCTTTTTTTTTTTTTATGGTAAAGCATTATAGATACCAATAATGCGTTAAAAAAACATTTAATAATAGAAGTGCTCTGATCTAGGTGATGTGGCATCCATTTTCTAGAGATATGGGAATTATGTATTTAGCAGCAACCCACAGAGTAAATTATAATTGGTGGAATTATCATCTCTGACTTCCCTACATGTTAGAACTCATTAGAAAGGAAACATTTTCCTTTTTCCTTTTTTCCTTTACCTCTCTATAGTCTGAACTACCTTAGGGTGAAGTTACAGAGAAAATGAGATAAAGTGCAAAGCTTGGGGTACAATTTCTATATTTTTCTTGTCTATGGGTTGTGACATGGCGTCTTATTATATTATTTCAAATTTGTTTGTTTTGACAGCAAACAAGTATCTATAAGAGATTCATTACCAAGTCATGGTTATTAGTTAACCAGCTCGATGGATGCCAATTTATCTCAGTATTTAATGTCATTATTTATATATGCTCGTTATTATATTATTATTATTTTTTCTGTCAAGGTTTCGCTATATCTCCAGTTTAAATTTATAAGTTACTTCAATTTACTCATTGGAGGTCTACCAGCTTTTTCTTCATTAGTTGGTAGCTTTTACTTTTTAACATACTGAAGTTGAGGGTAATAATAAGGTCTTTCACAAGGCTTTTGGGTAGTGTTAAAGGAATTGATATCTTCGGTAAAATATGAAATTTGTGACAACTACCTTTTCATAAATTAATTCACTCTTCAGTTGCCAATTGTGCCCATGAAGAATAATGATCCTTATTCCTCACAGTCAGTTCAACCCTTCTAATCTGAGGTTGATCATAGTCTTAGTCTTATGTATATAGTTCACTTTGTCACATTACTTGGAGCATTTAATTTATTGGTATATATTGTTTTCAATTTTTAGATATATAGGTTTTGGGCATGGATAAATCTTGGATTATAACATCACGGGTTAGTCTTGAATACGAGGAAAGCTTGAACAAATTTCTAGATTTTGCATTTGCGCACACAATTGCCAAAAGATGTGATAAAATGTCCATGTATCTATTTTGGGTTTAGGATATGACAAACTAGAGAAGTAGTATATGACCACTTAATTTGTTCCCAATTCTTATAAAGGTACACAGTTTGGGTTTGGCATGGAGAGTCAGCTATGGGAGATGTAAATAACACTTCAGGAGAAGATGAAGAAAATATTCATGAGAGTAAGGGATATCTACAACAACAATTTGATATGTTCTTTTCAGAAGATAAAGAGACTATTCCAGTAGCAAGAGAAGTTGAAGAAGACGAAGCCCTTGTTATGGATGTTGAACCTAGTTTACAATGAGGATGACCATATGATTATGTAACATTTCATTGTTCAAGATTTATTTCCATTGTTTAGAATTGTTGAAGTGTAACTCCATTGATGTTGCTGATTGCATTTAATGATTTTTGTAATGTTTTTCCAACCACTTTATGATTTCTATCTTTATTTATATTTGCTTTATGATTTTTTATTTTATATAGTGTTCTTTCCATTTAATCTTTATGTTGCAGACATGGATAGGCTGAAGAGAATAAGAGTTACCCAAAGTGCATCAAATAATGCCTCTTGTAGAGAGTTAGCTCCTACTCAAAATCCAACATCATTTTTAGATCCTATTCTAATCCTCATTTCGAATCCACCTCTCACTCTAGCTTCCACTCTAACTCTTGCTCCTACCCCTATCTTGACTCCATCCTAATCTTCAGAGTTAATTCCTGCACCGACTCCACCTTTGACTTCAAATCCATCCAAAGGTCAAGTCCCATCACACATTACAAAAAAATGTAATAGATATTGGATAATTGAAATTAAAGGTAAGTAAGAATTCTTAGTAGATTTTCTAAATTAAAGATTCTTTCAATGATGTATTTTCCATGTACAGATTCAAAAGGAGTCACAAGGGAAGGATGTTTCAAGACACAAGAAGTTTGGACACTCCCAATAGGGCAACGGATAATTGTTCCTTTCAATGATCAAGGTCAAGCAATTGGGGAAGCTATTGGCCTCTTAAGTGGATTTCTTGGAATACTTAGAACGGATTTGACAACATTCCTAATTAGCTATCATTCTTGGGATAAGATGCCTAATAGCTATAAGGAGACTTTTTTTAATAGTATAAAGGTTAGATGGTCTTATTTAATTTAAAGGTAATTACAATTTTATTAGCATATACTTTAATTTCACTAATGTGTGTTATTGACCTTTGAAGACAAAGTTTTGCTTGGATAGTGAGGTTGCAAAGTGATTTGTATTGATGAAACTTGACAAGAGTTGGACGAATTATTAGACTTGGCTATTCAAACAATTTTATGATGTCACAAAAACTAGAGAACAAAACATAGAAGAGCATCCAAGTTTCATACCAAAAGATATGTGGGTAGAATTTGTTGATTATCAGTTAGATCCAAAGACCAAGGTAGCATACAAATTGCTATTTTAGATAAATAAAATTATTTACAGCCTAACTTTATTTTTTGTTGATCTTGGTAGGAAATGTGCAATACAAATCGTATAAATCGAAACAAGCTTAAGATGCCACACACATGTGGATCTAAAAGCATTGCCAGGAAGAAGCATGAGATGGTAATATCTTTATGCATGTTTTAAAATATATAATAGCACAACAATTATATATCTAATTGGCATATTTTAGGAATTAGAGAGTGGAGGACTGTGAGTAGGGCAGTGGTATTTATTGTGACTCACAAGAAGCGTGATGGTTCCTTTGTTAATGATAAGGCTAAGATTGTCGATGTAAGTGTTTAAATATTTTCTTTTAGTTCTATTAGTATTTGAATATAATTTAGTGAAGTTTTCATATGTGCTTTAGAATGCTGGATATTTTTAATAGTGTATATGAAAAGTCTTCTTTTTATTTATAGGAAAAAATTATAGAACTTGAGAGTCAAGGGATTATATCCACATTGTAATGACCCCCTTGTCCTAGTTCACATACATCAGAGTATATACTAGTGGAAGCATAAAAATATATAGAGTAAATTTTTCCATCTCCCACATTAGGGAACATTATAGGGCCGCTACTAATTGAGTGTAACTCAAATAGACTCTCTCTCTCTGTCCATTTAGATTTCACTCAACCACTTATCCTGTGCAGCATTTCTAATATCATAATACATCATCACATGTTATTCTAGAATAGAAATTCTATCAGCCATTTAGAAACAATTGAGATATACTATGCCATAAATAATAAGTCCATGCATACATCCACAATTTGATTCATAAATGTATCAGATTCATTATAAAAATTCTAAATCCCAGAAATTTAATACATATACAATTCTTGAGTCTATTATAGCCCCAACACTAACTATACACTTCTTCGGTCTTTGCCTGGTAGCCTTGGCATTCTTCTCATGCCCAGCTATCTCTTAGGCATTCCTTGTTCCTCATCATCTAAGCAAACAACTTTATGAGATTTTATAAATCTCAGTAGAGCAATTTACAATATAATTACTTTAAAAAATAGTTGCAAGCTTAGCTGTGACTAAGCACAGAAAATAAGTTCCCCAAAATCAATTCAGAAAATAAGTGAATTACTTAATACTTTTAACTATAATGAATACTAGAAATCCATGCAAAAAATATTTGGAGTATAGTAAGTCTGAAAATCGTACTGAAATTGTGCTTCAAAAATCTCAAATATTAATTTATCACACATCTCATGTGATCAATCATCTTAATTTTAATGTTGTTTTATTGAAAACAAGGTTTTGGTTAGGTGTGATCCGTAACACCAATCACTCACTCAAAGACAGGCAAGAGCCAACTTCCAGGGCATCCCCCGGCATGTGCACATTGCTAGTCTCATCCTCATACATCCTGTATGGCAATATATACTCACAGTTGAATAATACTCAAGGTTATAGGATACTATACTTAGACTATAACTTTATCCTGTACAGGCTATCCACCCTTTACTCCTTAAACTTTTCATAAGGTTATCCTGGTTTAATGCATAATTCCCAACAAATACAGAATAATTCAATTAAAACAATCAATTTATAAATGGTCTGCATAGGGGACATTCAACGACCATCCCATACCAGCTACTGAATATCTACTCAAAGCTAGTTTGTCCCTATGGCATATAACCCAATAGCTAAATCTAGCAAACATGCAAAGAGCATCTCATTCACAGGAAAATTTTTCTATACTTATATGAAAATCTTAAATAAATCAATCATGTTCAGCAAATCATTCCCAACCAATTTACAAATTATACTTATTAAGCAACAATTCACAATCATTAATAAAAGTCAGGGGAGTGTAGATTACTCTAAATTTTATCGTTTTCCCCTCTTTTGCTTAAGGTTTTCCTCCTTTACCTCTAGGTTGTCTTCAAAATTCATTTCCTGAGGCAATAAGTAAGATTCATATTCTAATTTTCCTAAAATGTGCATTCATGCAAATTCTATCTTAAGGTTTCACTAAGGTTTCCTCTTAATTCCCACTTCTCCTTACTATTTCTTTGGTTTTCTATCACACTTATCATGTATTTCCCTTATAGAATGATGTTTGAACCTTATTCAATTCAAAACTAGGAATTTCTAAGCTCAAACCATGTTTTAAAACTAATTCTTTGCATCAGGGGAGCTAGCAGTTGGTTGCCAGGAGCTAGCAATCGGCTGATTGCTCTCTGGAAAGCTATATTTTGCAAGACAAGGACCCGATAGTCGACTGCCACATGCCTGGTAGTTGACTGACACACCTCTGTGTGCGATTCTGGGCTTACAATGGCTCAACAGTCAACTGGTGCATGCCTGGCAGTTGACTGTTGAGCTGCTGTATGAAATTTTGGGTTTGCAAAGACACGACAATCGACTGGCACATGCTAGCAGTTGACTATTCTATTCTTTGACAGTTCAGAAATGCTAGTTTTCATTAAATACAACCCAGATTACTAGTCCATAACATCTAAAAATTACATGATCTTAGTCCCTACTCATTTTCTCACAAAACCCATAAATTTTTAGGTCCAAAACATCAACCAATTCAGAGAATCTACATGCAAATCGAGTGAAAGAAAAACCTAACTCAAACCTTCTTATTTAAGCCTCATAATTGCTAAATGGAAGCAAATAATTCCAACATTTCAGTTCGAAAACCTATTTCTAACCTCAAACAAACCTCAGAATCATTTATCCTTTTTAAATCTCAAGGGATCCGAAATGCCTTAAGTTTTCCTATTTTCATTTTCTTCCTTAAATCACAGTAGATTGGATGCATTTTAAGGAAGAAATCTATCCTTAAATGAAATATAGATAATTTCCTAAGACTTAGATGGAAGATCCTTACCTCAAATTCGAGTTCCAGAGCTTCAATCTTGATTTCCTTCTCTTTCCCCCTTTTTCTTCTCTTGCTCATGTGGTTCCCTTCCTCTCTAAGTATGGAAATGAACTGGCATGGAGGGAAGGAGAACATATAGGGCGGTCCATAAGGGTGGCACTGTTGGAACCTCAAGGACCATCTTTCAATTAGTAGAAATTTACATTTTAGTCCCCTTTAATTCAACCCCAATTTCCTTCATTTTATTTCAGATCTTCATATGACATTTTAAAATTATAATCAGTGTTGGAATTTCTAAGGGACCGGGTATTACACATATAACTTGGTGAGCAAGATTCCCTTGGCCAAGTGCTAAGAAAGGAACATCTCGAAAGAGTTCAAGGTTTAGGTTTTAGCCTTACCCCTACTTAAGTCTTTGGATTGACTACAAATTGACTTGGAAGGCTGTTGCTGAATTATACAAATGTTAACTTTACACTTTAGCAAGAAGTTATCCACTTGCAATCTGAGTTGCAAACTTCAAATGTACAATTGGAATCAGAGTTGTGTAATGCTAATAGTCTGCATAACAAGATATGAGGTTCCTTAAGTTACATTTTCCAAAATCTTTTGGGAAATGTACCATCTGAGTTTTCAAATTTAATAAATCTTGAGGTAAATTATATCTTTTCTTATACTTTAAAATTTTGCTTTGATCTTATTCAAATATATATATAATTTGTTAATTATATCAGGGTATCGGATGCAATTAGTGGACAACCATCAGTAAGACGTCAATCCTCAACAAGTGAAGATCGTAACACATAGATGGGGTTTAGGAAGAAGCACCTGATAGAATTTTTAGAGGTTAGGAAGAAGCATTTGGTTTTTTGTAATTAAATAGTTTTTGGATATTTACAAATATGCATTTAATGACAAGGGATATTGGTAGAGAAACTTATTTAGGATTTTGTATCTATTTTGAAATTATCATTAAGAAATTATATATATATTGTAAACTTAAATTTAAACATTTTTCTAAAAAAATTAAAATTTAACAATTGCGGTGGTTACACAGTGTCAAAAAATGCAAGCCAATTCACTACCGCGAGTGTCATTTTCTGACGGTTTAAGGCTATATCAAAATACAAAATAATTATGGTAGTTGCAGAGCGCCAGAAATAATGATGGTTTGAAACTGCCACAAAATGCTTTTAAAATATGACAATTTTAGGGTACCAGAAATAGTGACAGTTTGAAACTACCACAAAATGCTTTCCAATTATGGAGGTTGCAGGGCACTATTACTAGTGACGGTTTGAAACTGTCACAAAATGCCAAAAATTTGTGGTAATTATTGAGTGCCAGTAATTATTATTAGTGACAATTTTTCTAGCAGTTGACCAAAAGCATCACTAAATGACCTCCCGATGCATACATCTCTGACAGTTGACTAGGTGTCAAAAAGTGAATTTTGTGGCAATTCAACTGCCACAAAATGACGTAATTTTTATAGTAAGTGTCCCCAGGCTTGAAGAGGTCTATGGTGATTACCCTATGAGAACTTGAACATTCCTAAGGTTATCCGCTATGATCTCACTTGGGTTGTAACCTATCATGTGTGGCTTGGCTAGTGTGAGACTAATTTCTTTATTTGGCCTGATCTATGTGGTGGGAACTCCATCTTAAAAGGATGAGGGCAATCCAAGGACCTTGAATCATTAAGACTTTAATTTTGGGCAACATGGAAAATGTACAATTTATTAAAGTTTTTTATGTATATTATATTGATGATGTACATACCTTATTGGTGTAACAAAATAAATATAATTTGAAAATTAAAGACCACATATTTCTAATTGGTAAAACAACTTAATGCTTACGCAATATTATATATCCTATCGATGCAAATTTTATCACAACAATCTTTGTGGTTTTCTCTTGATCCAAATTATTGTAAATTTTCTTGGTTTATTCTAGTCCAAGACCCTTAGGCAAGATTATAATAAAAAATTTTGTTATTGATAGTTGAATGAAACTAAGTTTTATGAAAGAGACCTTGTCTTAATAATTATCTCAATTAGATATAATTAATGTTTCCCAATTTTTTCTTTCTCAATTTCTCCGATTCAGTATCTATTTTGATATTGATAGCTATATAAAACTAAGTTTTGTGAAGGAAACCTTATTTTAACAATTATGTCAACTGGAGGTAATTGATGTTTCCTAATTATTTTTTTTGATTTAGTAGCTATCTACATTGAAAACTCTAATTGGGACTAATTTTTATTATCAGAAAAGATTCTTGAACTTAGATCTGATCATTAAGAAAGGAGATTTAGCTCTTAGAGAATCGTAGTAAGTAAATTTAACTGAAAATTCTAGTATAATAAAAGGGGCGTAATACGAACAATGACACATTTCAAAAAATACTTGTTTGAAAATTATTGTATATACCATTGGTAAGAGTATTGGGAAAAGTATTCAAAAGAAAGCTACTTTTGTTGATTATCTTAAGGTTGTTGGGAAAAAAATATAAAAGAATAATGAGAGTTCAAATAAATCAAAATACATAAAGTTAGAATTACTTGTGGTTCATGAAAGGGTGCAAAACAAGAAAATATCCATTCAAAACATTAGTAGTAAGATGATGGTGGTAGATCTTATGACTAAAACTTTGGTGCCTGTAATTTATAAGGATTATGTAATCTTTATAGGATCACAATTTTCAATAAATTAATTAGAATTTACTAATTTCTTGTGATCATTTAGCCAAATAGGAGATTGTTCGATATTATGATAGACTTAGTGTGTCCTTCATGACCACTTGAAATGTTAGTATGATGAAGTGATAACTTCACTAAGTTTGATGAAGTAATAACTTTACTTCAATGTGTGTGGAGAATACTTTTGATTAGTATGTCTATCAAAAGTTTGATGGAATCAATCATGTGAGCAATTTTGTGATTTGTGTACTCTATGTTGATAACATCCTTTTTTCTAATAACTCTATTAGTTATTTGAATAAGAGAAAACATTTTTTTTCATGCCACTTGGTATGAGAGACCTCTAGCTTACTTTTGGGAATTTAGGTTCATTTGTGATGTTTATTAACATTTAGTAACTCTTTAAGCATCTTTAAATTAATAAATTAAAATCTAATAATTATTTTTGACATCTTACGATGCTTTTGAAGTGCTTAAAAATTGTTTTCATCTAAAACTTTCTTTTCATTTCCATCCATTTTTCCTCCTTCTGGCACTCTTTTGTATTTTCATTTCTTTATCTAAAACTTTTGATTTTGGATCTCTGTAGTTCGAAATTGGTGCATTTCTTTATAGTAAGAGAGAGATAGAAACAGAAGACCCACACTAATAGGGACTCACCATGACTAGATTAGGGACCAAATTTTTTTTATTTCTATCTTTCTCATATTGTAGAGAAATGCACCAATTTTGAATAGCAAAGGATCCAAACCCAAAAGTTCTAGCCTAATTTTTCTTGCCATTTTTGTCATCTCTCTTTAACCCATCAATTATGTTGCTTCCCTAATTCCTTTCTCGTTTACATGACCTAAGCTAACACTAAACTTCCAATTTTACATATTGGATATACTTATTTGTCAACACAATGAAATAGGAATGAGTGCAGTAACCACTTTGACAAGAAGGAGGGCCACCGTTCACTGTCACTACAATTCTTTGTTGTCGTAAATATTCATTGCAGCAGTGCTACTCAATTCTATCACCTGCTGATCGCAATAGCTCTCCATAACAAGTGGTTCATTTGTGCGTTTGGCTGTAATTCATGATCAAATTTTGTTGTTTCTTGGTTTAGATTCTTTAATCTTGGTTCATTGGTTGCATTTTAGT
Source organism: Senna siamea (assembly GCA_031216115.1). NCBI lineage: Eukaryota > Viridiplantae > Streptophyta > Magnoliopsida > Fabales > Fabaceae > Senna > Senna siamea. The sequence goes on along the minus strand of CM062355.1, from coordinate 15,808,032 downwards.
GTAATTCTGCATTTTGTCCATAGATTTGTGTGATTTTTTGTAATGCTACGTTTTGTGCAATTTTTTGCATGTTCGTCGAACATACAAGCTCTCTTTTCTAATGTTTGTGTTATTTACTCCTTTGATTCTAAGAATAATTGTCATATTTTTCCACTATCCAATTTCTAGATCTTTGTGGTGCAAAATTTTGATTAGGAATTACCAGATAGCAGATTAATATGGAGACATTAGAATAAAAAGGGAGGGTAATCGAGTTCTCCTTCTAGAATTGTCCAAGACTAAGAACTACTTTCATTCATGTGCACAATTTGGGTCAGCATTGTTGGGATAGCAGCTAGATAGTCTCTACTATTAAAAGGTAAATAATCTTTACTATTAAAAGGTCATTTGAATTATATTCTCCAATTATGTCACTTTTCTCTTTTTGGATGAATATCTCGAGCCAACCATAAATCACGATTCCTTCGTTCAAAAATTAAAACTCACTTTCTAAAATTTTGACATGGAAATTTTTTTGTAGTTTGGCTCTGAGTTGGTGTCAGCACTTTGGGTAAAAGAGTTGTCAAGCCCATTCTTGCACTTAAGAGAACTTCTGAAGGAGCTTGGTTATAAGGACACTACCCTTAATTTAGCTGCTAATGTGAGTACTTGTTATTGTCAATTACTTTTATACCTCAATCAGATCACTATTCATTAATCCCTCCTCCCTTAAGTTCATTCGGCCTTTTTAAGGTCTATTTGTAAATAATTGTAATATAAATTGGATTAGTTAGATTAATACAAGTTAAAATTTTATAGTTTGTGCAGATTTTGTTTGTTTTCATATTTATAGTTTCTAATAAAGGTTTTACATTTACAAAATCTAATTGGTTATTTATTGAAATGTTAAACTCTGGGATTATATATGTTCCTTCAAGTTTTGTAATACCTTTAAATAATACTAGTACTAATGATAAATTAACAATAATAATAATTAAAATAATTAGGAAAATTGAATAGAAACTTTGAAATTTTGTTGAAAAGGAATTTTGAATTATTTTGAGCTCATAGCTCAAATTTGAAAATTTTTTAAAATAAAATTTTATTTGATAAGAAAATTTTTATCTGCTTTAAGATACTTAGCAAATATTTTTAACAAGTTTATGATACTCTAAAAGTTCTAAAATCCCATCTATATTGTTCCATTTTTTTGTTTGAATCAAAAAATTCATTCAAATTTATGTTCAATAAATTAGTAAAATTACAAAATTACCCTTAAAATACCTTAAAACCCAAAACTTCTCTCTCTAAAGCATTTAAACCCTCCTTCTCACTTAGCAAACCATCCATCTGTACCTGCACCATCGAACATCGGTTGTGAACCTTTCGTCGACGTTGTCTAGTGTTGTTGGTTTCATCCAACTCGCCAGCGCTATTGAATTCCTCGGCATCATCCAATTTTGTCGCTCTAAACCAAATTTTTTAGTGTTATCTAGCATCTCATCGGTTCCATCCACTTCCCCAACGCCATCCGACAACATAGTGTCATCCAGAATCGTTGGCGCTGCAGAACTGTTGGTGCTGTGCATCTAGTGTCATGCGTTGTGAAGAATCGGGAGAGGTCACTTACCTGAGACCTGTCTCGTGCGACGGAAGGGTGCTCTAAATGCTTGACAGTAGAAGGTGATGGAGGAGACAATAGACAATGTCGTTGAGGTTGTTGTTGACGATGATAGCAATGATCGTCTTTCCTTTTCGGCTGTTCAACAATACCAAGTAGGATATCTTAGATTTTCAATAAGATACTTTGATTTTGGTGTGTGCATTGCCCTCTGTTGATCGATTTAGTCAAAATAATGCTTTGATGTTGTAAGGAAAGTAGGAGATTGAAAGAGAGAAAAGGAGAATTGGGAATTCTTTGTGCAAGTACAATTAGTGTTGAATTGGTAAATTAAGGATTATTGTTACAAATCCTTTCAGGTGAGTGTTTGATAAAGGAGATACCGTTTTCAAATTCCCCAGACTTGTTTTGAACTAAATATAAAATTAATTATGTATGTATTCTTATACATTATCTAGACAGCCATAGGAAATAATTAGGAAATGTATTATCTCTGAACTCATGATAATTTGATGATTATATGTCTATGTGACTGCTGGTATTAAATACAAAAATTTATGTACTTTTATGAATATTTAAAATTCATTATTTGAAATTCTGAGCTAGAATGCCTAAATGTGAAAATTTATATCTTTTGTTTAGATGATAATAAAAGTATGCTGTGTGATCTGAAAATGGAGTTGTTGTGAAAATTACCTTCTCTGATTGGGCAATGATATTTGTATGCTATTGGATGTTGAAATTGTACATCTCTGGTGTTACCTTGTACTGAGGCATCTCTTGCAATGGGAGGCACGAGGCTGGTCGCTCGATGCAATACACAGTGGGTTGTCATAGTGCAACATAAGGCACAAGTGACTGGTGGTGCTGAAGGGTTGTCTCATGTGATGGGAGGCACGGTGACTAGTTGCACAGTGCAAAGCACAATTGGGTTATCATAATGTGATAGAAGGCACAGGTGACTAGTGGCACGTGTAGGGTTATCCTAGTACAGAGGGAGACCAGAGATGATTGGTGATTTGTTTGGAAATGTTAAATATTGTGTGGATTTGTTAAATTATTGGAGATGTTTGGTATTGCATGGATTTTTTTTTATGTTATTTTTTGCTAAAATATTATTATAGTGACATTTCCCTTAAATATTATATAAGAATTAATTTACAAGGGTTTAATCTTTATACCCCTTTAATTATTTTTTGATGATAAAAACTCTATGTGAGTTTGTTTCCTATTCTATGTGTTTCCTTTATCTTATATCACTGAGTTTTTGTGACTCACACTCGTTATGTCTAATTTTTTTTCATATCAGCATCAAGTTACAGAATATAGTGATATAGAGTTGTGCTTTTATTTTAGGTAGGCTTTGTATCAATGCCTTGCAGACTTAATGATGTCATAGCCTAATATCAGCGTAGTATAATGCTGTTATAGTTTGTATGTAAGACATAATGGGAATTTTTATAGGCTTGTGATACCCACTTGTATTTTCTTTGAATTAAAATGGATGTTGATGTGTTTTGGGCTGTTGTAAAATTGAGGAAATGTCCTATTTTTAGGAGAAACTTTGCCAAAATTTTGTTAGGGCCCTAAATGATAATTAAGAATTTAAAAGTTACAATTAAAATGTTATAATGTTTTTATTATGTGGCAAAGAAATTATTAGGCTAGCTAGACATAGTAGATGTCATGATAAGTCTATGCGCCAATCACGGACTAGTGTTTTGGGTCGTGACAAGTTTGAACCCATTTTCCAAATTTTGCACGTTTCAAGCCATGGGATTGGGTTTGCAGCTAGTTAGTGCCTTCTAGTTCTTCAAGATTGTAAGAATGTTGAAATAAAAACAGTAGTATAATTTTTTATATTTTTTCAAGTTTTTGGTGGGAATGGTTACATTCTCACATTTAGTCTCAGAAGGTGTACTTTTTTGTTTGAAATCTATTTATTTGATAATAATCTCAATGTTTTTTTTTTCTATTTCTGGAGAGATGCTATACTATTTCATGAATATGTTTACCTTTTAGTATGAAATAATTAGGCCCCTGTCGTATCAAAATGTTTTTATAAACTAGAAAGCAAATGTGTTAAAACTTCTCCATTTTGATCGATTTTTGAGATCTATAATTGGTTATTATACTCATCCCATTGAAATGAATAAATTAATTATAGAGCTAAAATAAGCTTCCAAGTTAAGGTCTTTGTATGATAAAAAGAGTGGTAGATATAGAATTTTGCATGTCATCTGAATTCTTCTTGCCCTCTACAGTAGCAAATCTACTTACAAAACATATTAAATTGAGCTTATTGCTAATACTTACTGATCAAATTTATTTCTATTTAGTAATTGACTAAACACAAATTTTTTGCTTTGGTTTTTAATTTATATGCTTTGTCTTATACTTAGGGAAAATCCAAAAAGCTAGTTTAGGCATAAAATCTCTAGTTTGAAATATTGAAATCCCATTTTGAAATGGAACCCCTTCTATGCTTTTTAAGGTGATATACCAAGACTTTTGTATAACATTCTAATTTAATGCCTTCTGTAATTAAAAAATTTCCTTGAAATTATTATTTTCTTTATCCTAGGACTCCTACAATAGGAAAAGCAACCAGCAAAATCTAGTTACAATTAAGTCCTCAAACTTGTGCATTGAGATAATTGAGTATACAAGTCCCAACAGAAACTACAAGTCCAATAGAAACTACAATCATGTCATCAAATGGCATAGACTTATTGGTATTGTAGGTAAATCTTCTTCTTGAGGTTGGTAGTAACCTCCAGGTTAGATGTACTTGGTTCTGATAGTTGACTTGGATATAGAGTGCAGACTCGATAGTTGAATAAGGAAATATTTGCTACTATATGTTATCATGTTATCTTCCTTTGTCAAGTTAATATCTATGTTATCTTCCTTTAAGTTCATTATAAAAATCTTTTGATTCATTATAAATTATATTTCTCTAATTCAATCTCCTATATTTCTATGAGAATTCAAGTAAAGGAACACATTAAGCTTAGCTAATCATAACTCCACAGACCCATTTGTATATTCCTATCCTTTGGGTGAATCAAGTTAATTCTAGTAATTAGTTAACAACAAATAAATGATATTCAGTTTTAAGACTAAATTTAAGACCTTTCTTAAGACTTACTCAAATCCTTTTAGTTTCCCTAATTAGTCAAGCAAAAAGCGAACAATGAAGAGTAAACTAAATAAACTCATTAACAATGAAATTAAAGATAATCAAGTAATAATAAAGTCAATTCATGTGCCAAGGAACCATAATCCTAGAGAAAAGAAAACCTAGCTTATCAAATTCATAAGATTAACAAAGCCCAATCCAGAGAACATCACAAATGTATAAATAAAGAAAAAAAAAGAAAGAATAAACTCTTGTATAGAAGTTTCTTTTGGCCTTTTTTTTCTCAAATCTCTACTTGAATGCACTCCTTGAGCTCTATTTTCTTGCCCCTTTGGTGCTTCCTTTCATGCCTTCTTCTCCCTAGAGTTTTATAATGGAATCTCCTTAAAAAAAACCTACATTTTCCTTTTATATCAACCCTAAAAAAATGCCTAGATGAAACTGCCCTTAGTGCAAATCTACGATGTAGCGCTTAAGCACCACAACTTGAAGGTGAGGCGCCAAGTTGCCCAGTCTCTCTAAATTGAATTCAAGCCTTGACACCACGATTTGAAGGTAAGGTGCCAAGTTTCTAGAAATTATATGGATTGCTGCATATGAGCTCATGCCTTAGCTTCCAATTCTTATGTCAATGCTTCATGGACCTTCTATGATGTGTTACAACACATGATGCCTAGGCTCTAAAACTTGTACTCCTTAAATTCTTCACATTTAGGCTTAAAAGACAAGATAAAACCACTATAAGAAACTTTCTAATTGAAAATAAAGACTTCTAAACAAAAATAAAAAACATTTAAAAACTTTAAAAAAAACCTAAACCTATATAAACACAACTAAATTCACAAACACACTAAAATAAATACAAACTCAGCATTATCTAACAAAGTTACTCAAAACTTTAATATAAAAAATAACTCAATTAACTCTATTTTATGGAGTTATCACATCATAAAATGACAATATTAGGCATTGATAAATTCCACATTTTTGGTAGTTTCTCAGACAGACATCAATTAAATGTTAAAGAAATGCAACATGTGGTATTGTGCTCCTTGTGCTGAGCAATTTTCCAAATCTTACTGTCATCAAATGATGATGAGAGGATTGTGATGAATAAAATTATATATGCTTGTACTCTTGGCAGTCTCACGTATGCTCAGATATGTACACGTCTGGACATTGCATTTGTAATTAGTGTGCTTAGTAGATATCTGAGTTTAATCATGACCATTAGAGAGAGTCTAAGAAGGTCATAAGGTACATTCAAGGTACAAAGTATTATTTTTTTACTTGTAGAAAGTCTAGTCCTTTTGAAGGTTTTTTTTGCTACTTTGATCGTAAGTCTATTTTTGGATACACATTTATGATGTCTAGAGGAGCTATTTCATGAAAATGTGCCAAGTAATCTATTACAATTACCTCAATTAAGGAAGAAAAATATGTCACTTTTTATAAGGCTAGATACCAAGTTATATGGTTGAGGAATTTGATATCTGACCTGCATCTTGTAGATTTTATATCACGTCATCTAACTATATATTATGACAATTTGTCTGCTTTATGCTTTTCTCATATTCATAGGAAATCTAGTCTCATTAAACGCTCTCGTTCACATTTCTAGTGAACATATACTAGTGAATTTGTTGACAAAGACTTGCCCATAGGAGTATTTTAAAATCATGTCACTAATATGGGTTTGATAGCATCTTTTGATATAGCCTTGGTCTAGTTAGAGTCTGGATTGATTGTTTATGAGTTTTGATATATCCATTATGTATTCCATTCATTGAAATATTGAGTTTTTTTTTATATCACTAGTATTCCTATCAAATTCAGTGATCTTGTTTTGTTTTATTTTTGAACTTTGTATTATGAATGGATTGGTTATATATATATATATATATCATCTTAACTATACAGTATGTATTCTATTCACTCAAGTATTGAGACCATTATATCACTAGTATCCCTATCAGATCCAGTGACCTTGTTTTGTTTCAATTTTGAACTCTATTGAGACTTTATTATATCACTAGCATCCTTATCAGATTTAGTGATCTTTTATTGTCTCATTTTGAACTCTTCTTGAGTTAATCATGAATGGATTGGTTCTATGAATTGGTCATAAATAATCAGTAATAAGTTTGATTATTTGGAAGCCCAATGGGTAGAGAGCCCAACTCAGAGGCTAATGTTTGTGAGAAGAGAGTTCTTTAATCATAACTTTAAATTAATTAATATTAACGAAATAAGAGATTGTCAGAATATTTATGTTTAATATTAATCAAATTACAAATCAATAGTTTTAATTGGCACTTAATTCTAAAATAAAATTGTTGTAACCCCATTCATCATATTTTAAATATTGGAAGTTATGTGTATTGTATATAAAAGGGGATACATCTTGGATTTTGTTCACTCTCTTAGTTTTGTTACCAGAGCAATGGATATTGTGCGTTGCTACATCTCTAAATTGTTTTGCATACTTTTATACCTTCTCCATCAGGTATGTATAATATTGTGCATATGTATGGACACTGTTCACATAGTGCAACACATTTATATATACATACAATTAATAAAATCAACATTATGAAATACGAGGAAAGAAGCTTTACAAATACACCTTCAATGTTAAAATTATAGATAAATATAAAAAAATGAGAGCTTAAATAAAATATAATTGGCTAATAAAGAGTTAGGACCACCCTTGTATAGATGTTAAGAGTGAAAAATTCTTACAATGGATCAATCATATCATTTATACATTACCCAACAACATTAAGTTACATCTCTCATTTTACACTAAAACTTGATGTGAGCTTAAATTTATGTAAAAAAATTAATAAATGTTAATGTTATTAAGTAACGTAAATTTTTTTTATTAAAAGTATTGATATGACATAATATTAATTTGATGGTGTACTTTCATATACTCAACCCTTATAAAAGGTATGGGATAATTTCCCTTTATCGATAAGGACAATCGCCTTGTCGAGGTGGGCTAGCGATGCCCTAATTTATGAAACTCCATTAATTGTATAAGCATGCTAAGCTGTGCTATACAGAAGCTCAAAATTGAAATGAACATTTTATATTAACAGAATATCAAATGCTTAAACATATAAACAAAGTTCACATCTTAAAGAATGGTATCTACTGATGACAGAGCAGATAGACACATATCACTTACAAATTTTAATTAATTATTGTTTTTTAAATGGAAAATTTTCAACGAGTGGAAGATTTAGCACTATGCACATCATGTGGGAAGAGAAAACAAAATTTAGGCAATTTTTAAGAATTTATTATAAAATTTAATTTGTAGTATAAGTTAATAAGCATTTGAAATAAGATAATATTAGTAATACCAAAATGAGTCATGAATCATAGACTAGTTGTAACGACCCCTTTGTCTTAGTTTACATATTACAGAGTGTGTACTAGAAGAAGCATGAAAATATATAGAATAAATTATTCCATTTCCCACATTAGGGAACGTCAGAGGGCCGTTACTAGTTGAGTGTAACCCAAATAGACTCTTTCTTCGTCCATTCAGATTCCACTCAACCAATTACACTGTGCAGCATCTCTAATATCACAATGTATCATCACATACTACTCTGGAATATAAATTCTATCAGCCATTCAGAAACAATTGAGATATACTATGCCATAAATAATAAATCCATACATACATCCACAATTTGATTCATAATGCATCAAACTCATTATACAAATTCTAAGTCCCAGAAATTTAATACATATACAAATCTTGAGCCTAATACAACTCCAACTCTGAACTATACACTTCTTCTGTCTTTGCCTGGTAGCCTTGGCAATCTTCTCATGTCCAGCTATCTCCTAGGCATCCCCTATTCTTGATCATCTAAGCAAACAACTTTATGAGATTTTATAAATCCCAGTAGAGCAATTTACAATTACATACTTTCAAAAATAGTTGTATACTCAACTGTGACTAAGCACAAAAAAAGTTTTCCCCAAAATCAGTTTATAAAATAAGTGAATTACTAAATACCTTTAACTATAATAATTACGGTAAATCAATGCAAAACATATAAGGAGTATAGTATCTCAAGTATGAAAATCATACTGAAATCATGCCGAAAAAATATCATATATTAATCTATCACACATCTCATGTAATTAATCATCTCAGTTTGCATGCTGTTTTATTGAAAACAAGGTTTTGGTTAGGTGTGATCCGTAACACTAATCACCCACTCAAGGACAGGTGAGAGCCAACTTCCAGGGCGTCCCCTGGCATGTGCACATTGCTAGTCTCATCCTCATATAGTTTATATGGCAATATATACACACAGTCGACTAATACTCAAGGTCATAGGATATTATACTTAAACCATAACTTCAACCTGTATAGGCTATCCACCATTTACTCCTTAAACCTTCTATAGGGTTGTCCTGGTTTAATGCATAATTCCCAACAAATGCAGACTAATTCAAGTAAAATAATTAATTTATAAAATGTCTGCATAGGAGATATTCAACGACTGTCCCATACTAGCTACTGAATATTCACCCTAAGCTAGTCTGTCCCTATGGTATATAACCCAATAGCCAAATCTAGCAAACATACAAAGAGCATCTCATTTACAGGAAAATCTTTTCTATACTCATATGAAAATTTCAAATATATAAATCATGTTTAGCAATCATTCCCAGTCAATACACAAATCATACTTAAAGTAGTAATTAACTACGTCAGTTAAAAGTCAGGAAAGTTTAGATTACTCTACCTTTTACCATTTTCTCTTCTTACGAATAGGGTTCTCCTCTTTTACCTTTGAATTGTCCTTAAAAATCATTTCCTGAGGTAATAGGTAAGGTTTACATTCCAATTCCTATCAATATGCATTTATGCAAATCTTATCTTAAGGTTTCACTAAGGTTCTCCCTTATTTCCCCATGTTTTCCTGTTATTTCTTTGGTTTTCTATCACTTTTCTCATGTAATTCCTATATAGAATGATCTTTGAACCTTATTCTAATCAAAACCAGGGATTTCTAAGCTTAAACCATGTTTTAAAACCATTTCTTTGCATTAGACTGGCAGTCGGCTGATTGCTCTCTAGAAAGCTGTATTTCACAAGATAGGGACCCGAAAATCGATTGCCTCATGCCTGGCAGTCGACTGGCGTACCTCTGTGTGTAATCCTAGGCTTATAGTGGCTCGACAGTCGACTAGTGCATACCTGGAAGTCGACTGCAGAGCTACTGTATGCAATTTTAGGTTTGTAAAGAACATGACATTCGACTAGTGCATGCTAGCAGTCGACTGTTCTGTTCTTTGATAGTCTAGAAATGCTAGTTTTCATCAAATGCAGCCTAGATTACTAGTCCATAACATCTAAAAATTACATGAGCTTAGTCTCTACTTATTTCTGCACAAAACCTATAAAATTTTAGGTCCAAAACATCAACCAATTCAGAGAATCTACATGTAAACCTAGTGGAAGAAAAAACCTAACTTTAGAATTCTGATTTTAAGCCTAGAGACCAACAAATGGAAGCTATAAATCATGAAATTTAGTCTGAAAATCACTTCATAACCTCAAACAAACGTCAGAATTAGTTTATCCAGTCTAAATCTCAAGGGATTTGAAATGCCCTAAGTTTTCCTATTTTCATTTTCTTCCTTAGATCACATCAGATTGGATGTATTTTAAGGGAGGAATCTATCCCTAAATGAAATGTAGATAATTTCCTAATACTTAGATGGAAGATCCTTACCTCAAATATGAGTTTCGGAGCTTCAATCTTGCTTCCCTTCTCTTTTCCATTTCCTTGTTCTATCTCATCTCCTCTTCTTCTCCTTTTTGAATGTTCAGTGCCTTTTTTTGGCACCAAGGGAGCCCATGTGCATATATAAGAGGAGAGGGTGAAATAAATGAACTTCAGGGACCTCCTGGAAAAACCAAGAACTTTACACTTTAGTCCTTCCTGTTTCCTCACTAATTTCCTTGTTTCATTTAAATCCTCATTTGACATTTCAAAATTACCATCATTGTTAAAATTTCTAAGGGATCGGGTATTACAATCCTCACCCCTTTAAAAGAATTTTGTCCTCAAAATTCATACCGATAAACATTTTCAGATAGCATTGCCTTATCTCGTCCTCCTTTTCTCATGTTATTTCCTATGTTGCTACGTCATGCCACAATACCTTGACCAAGGGAATTACTTTATTCTGAAGTTGCTTAGTCTTAAAGTCTAGGATTTGAAAAGGAGTAGATTCATAGGTTAAATTTTCCTTTAATATTATTGGTTGATTCCCTAATACATGCGTGTGATTTGGGATATATTTTTGGAGTTGAGAGATGTGAAAAACGTCATGCAAGTTTGACAGGTAGAGAGGTAGGGCTATCTGGTAGGTGATTAGACCAACTCTTTGCAGGATCTAGAATGGTCCTAAGAATCGAGGACTTAGTTTCTTTATCCTTATTTGTCGACCACTACCCGTATAGGTGACACTTTTAATAATACGTGATCTCCCTTATTAAATTCCTAAGGTCTTCTCCTCTTATTGGCATAATTTTTCTACCTCTGTTGAGCTACCTTCATCTTCTCCCTGATTATCCTAATTTGATCAGTAGTCTCCTGCACAATCTCAGGTCCTATCAGGGTACTCTCTTCCATTTCTACCCACCTCAAGGGTGATTTTCAATTCCTCCTATATAGAGTGGCATACGATGCCATACCTATGGCAGAGTGAAAATTGTTATTATAAGCAAACTCTATCAAAGGTAAGTACTTGTCCTAACTTCCCTTCTGTTCTAGAACACATGCCCTCAACACATCTTCTAAGGTTTGGATCGTACGCTCTTCCTAATGCTTTCTGTAGGGATTGCCAAAATCTTGAGGTGAACCTAAGGTCTCGATCTGATACTATTCCTAATGGTACCTCATGAAACCTCACAATTTCCTTAAGGTATACCTAAGCTAGTTTTTCCATAGAATACCTGATCTTGATGGGCAAGAAATGAACAGATTTAGTCAATCTATCAACTATTACCCAAATAAAATCGTAACCAGTTGGTGTTCTAGCTAGTTCAACTAAAAAATCCATGGTTACCTGATCCCATTTTCTCTCTGGTATCTCCAATGGTCTTAATAGTTTTGCGGGTCTTTGATGTTCTATCTTAACTTGCTAACAAGTAAGATAAGCATTCACATATTTTGCGACGTCTTTTCACATACCTAACCACCAAAAATTTCTTTTTAAGTCTTGGTACATTTTGGAAATACCTAGGTGAATGGTATAGTGGCTTCGATGAGCCTCTACTAACACTTTATCCCTCAGTTCCTGATGGTTTGGAATTACTATCCTGTTTCTAAACATTAGCACTCCATCAAGGGCTAGCCTAAAATCAGGTTGGTTCAAATATACTCTTAGGGATTCCTCTTCTAGTTGGGCTTGTCTAATCTAACTCCTCAAATCACAGTCTATTAGGAAGTCACTCATCACTAACCTCTTTGGAAATGAAATTACATTGAGGCTGAGATTTCTAAAGTCCTCAAGTAATCTCATCTCATCTATCATCAAACTGGCCACTTGCAAGGACTTCCTGCTTAATGCATCAGCCACCACATTGGCTTTTCCTGTGTGATACTTTAACTCAAAGTTAAAGTACATCAAATACTTTACCCACCTTTTCTATCTCATATTTAATTCTTTCTGCTCAAATAAGTACTTAAGGCTCTTATGGTCATTAAAAACCTCAAATACAGCCCCATACAGAACATGTCTCTAAATCTTTAGGGCAAATACTATGGCAGCTAATTCCAAGTCATGGGTGGGGTAGTTTTCCTTTGTAGGTTTTAATTGTCTAGATGCATAAGCAACTACTCTCTTGTCCTACATCAAGATACATCCTAAACCTTTCCTTGATGCATCTATATAGACCGTAAACGGCTCTAGGGGTTTTAGGATTATGAGTACTAGAGCGGTAGTCAACTTCTTCTTCAAGGTTTAGAAACTATGTTCACACTGTTCACTCCATTCAAAATTTACACTCTTCCTAGTTAACTTGGTTAATGGCAGGGCTCTCTGGGAAAACCCTTATATGAACTTCCTGTAATAGCCGACCAAACCCAAGAAACTCCTAACTTCGGTGTCGTCCTCGACTGACCCCAATCTAACACAACTTCGATTTTCTTAGGGTCTATCAAAATTGCTTCACCATTTACCACATGACCTAAAAAATTTACCTCCTCTAGCAAAAACTCACATTTCTCCAACTTAGCATATAATTGCCTTTCTTCCAACATCTGTAGCACTGTGCTAAGATGTTTTGCATGTTCTTCATGAGTCTTGGAGTAAATTAAGATGTCATCTATGAATACCACTATGAACTTATCCAAATAGGGTCAGAAAATTCTGTTCATGTAGTTCATGAAGATAGCAGGGGCATTAGTCAATCCAAAAGGCATCACTCGAAACTCATAATGACCATACCTTATGCTAAATGTTGTCTTAGGGATGTTCTCATCCTTAACCCTAATCTGTTGGTATCCCGATCTTAAGTATATTTTGGAGAATACCGTTGCACATTGCAACTGGTCAAATAGGTCATTAATTCAAGGTAATGGGTACTTATTCTTAATGGTCACCTTATTTAGCTGTTTATAGTCTATACATAGTCTCATGCTCCCATCCTTTTTCTTTACGAATAGGATAGGAGCTCCCCAAGGTGACACACTTGGCCTAATAAATCCTTTCTCCAATAAGTCCTTTATTTGGACCTTCAACTCTCTCAATTCTACTGGGGCCATTCTATATGGGGTTATGGATATTGAGCCTATACCCAAAATCAAATTTATAGTGAACTCTATCTCTCTTGGTTAGGGTAACTTGCTTATCTCCAAAGGAAACACCTCTAAAAAATTACTAACAAGAGGAATTAAGCTTAGCCTTTCTTGCAATTCTACCTGAGATAGGTTAAGGGAAATATCACTTATCTCACATGTCCTGTCACTCTCACCCACTGGTAAGGTATCTAAATAAGTGATACTCTTTTCAAAATAGTTCAACAGGACCTGATTCCTAGATAGCCAGTCCATCCCCAAAATGGACGTCGATCCCAGTCAAAGGCAAACGTACAAGGTCCATAATGAATAAGGTGTCGTCAATAGAAAAGGGACAGTTTAGGCATATTTTTGGTGATATAGTTGTTTCCACTAAAGGTGTGGAAAAACACAAGTCAAAAGGTATGGTTTGCGAAAGCAAGTTTAGTTTTCCTACACACACATCAGATATGAAAGAGTGCATAGCAACTGAATTAAATAATATTATTAAAGGAAAATTGTAAATCTTACCTCTACCTTGCATTAATTTGGGCGACTTGTCAACATTGGCTCCATCCAGAGCAAAGACTCTTCTCGGAGCCTGCGGTCTTAGCCCACCTGGATTTTGTTGGCTTTCACCATTCAGACAGTACTTTGTATAGTGTCTCGTGCCTCCACATTTGTAGTATCTTACCGATGTTTAATTCCAACAGGATTGATTCCCATGCTTGGTCCCACACTTCAGGCAGTTAGCAGTTTCAGGACGTCTATTACTGCTTGATGACCCTTGTTGTGGTTTAAAATTTCCACCCTTCACATTTAGGTTCTTAGCTGGTTGTTTCTGCCAGCCTTTAGTTCTCTTATTCATGATCTGCCTTTCCTCCAAATTCTTACTAAAGATTCGGCATTTGTTCACCAACATTGTAAAATCTGTTATCTCCATCAAGGATATCTGCGTTCTCATCTGTAAGTACAACCCTGCCTCCAATTGGCTTGATTTCTAGGCTTCGTCATAGTGTAGCCTCAAATAAGTGGAGTATCTAGCCAACTTTTCGAACTTGGCTAAGTATTCTTTAAATGGCCTACCCCGTTGTCTGAGCTTTAGAAATCCAGTTTCTTTAGTCTGCCTCTCACTCTTAGGGAAATATTTCTCTAGGAAAATCCTCTTGAAAGATTCCCATGTAAGTGGAGTACCTCTGCTCTCTATAAGTTGTTTGGCCTTAGTTCACCAGTGTTCAGCCTCTCTCTTCAGCATATATGTTGCATAGATAACCTGTTGTCCATCTGTACTGTGCAAAAGTTAGAAGATTTTCTCCATCTCCTTCAACCATACTTTCACTACCATTGGATCACACGTGCTTGAGAACACTAATGGTCCTGCCATTTGGAACTTAATCCAGCCTTGGTACCGGATTATTACTCCTATTTTTTCTGTCATTGTGGTTTTGGCGCTCCTCTAGGTACTGTCTCATCACATTAGCACTTGCTGCAGCCTGCTCTCTCATTGTATCCGCCATCATTCGGAAGGAGTCCATCATCTCCCTCATGTCATCATCCCTGCTACTACTTTCCTCATACCTTCTGATTATGGCTTTGCAAGAGTTTGCCATAGATTGCTGATATAAAAAGAAAAACCATTAGTTTTAGTAACAGCACCTAGCAATGGCCACATGGTCATTCCTAATATCTCAATTGTTGATCTTAATCCTTTATATTCCAGAGTCAAATCAATCAATTTCCTAATGCTGCAGACCTGGTTAAATGCAAATTAATCTAAATCCTCAACAACAACCAGGTGAAACTCGTAACTGAGCTCTGATACCACTCTGTAACGACCCCCTTATTCTAGTTTACATATTACAGAGTGTGTACTAGCGAAATCATGAAAATATACAGAATAAATTTTTCCATTTCCCATATTATGGAATGTCAGAGGGCTGTTACTAGTTCAGTGTAACCCAAATAGACTCTTTCTCTATCCATTCAGATTCCACACAACCACCTACATTGTGCAACATCTCTAATATCACAATGTATCATCACATACTACTCTGGAATATAAATTCTATTAGCCATTCAGAAACAATTGAGATATGCTATGCCATAAATAATAAATCCATACATACATCCACAATTTGATTCATAATGCATCAAACTCATTATACAAATTCTAAGTCCCAGAAATTTAATACATATACAAATCTTGAGCCTAATACAACTCCAACTCTGAACTATACACTTCTTCTGTCTTTGGCTAGTAGCCTTGGCATTCTTCTCATGCCTAGTTATCTCCTAGGCATCCCTTGTTTCAAATCATCTGAGCAAATAACTTTACGAGATTTTATAAATCCCAGTAGAGCAATTTACAATTACATACTTTCAAAAATAGTTGTGTACTCAGCTATGCCTAAGCATAGAAAACATTTCCCCCAAAATTAGTTTAGAAAATAAGTGAATTACTAAATACCTTTAACTATAATAATTACGGGAAATCAATGCAAAACATATCAGGAGTATAGTATCTCAAGTCTAAAAATTATACTAAAATCATACCTAAAAAATCTCATATATTAATCTATCACACATCTCATGTGATCAATCATCTCAGTTTTCATGCCGTTTTATTGAAAACAAGGTTTTGGTTGGGTGTGATCCGTAATACCAATCACCCAAAAATAGTGCCTTATTTTGTGAGTGTGATCCGTAACACCAATCACCCACTCAAGGACAAGTGAAAGCCAACTTCTAGGGCGTCCCTCGACATGTGCACATTTCTAGTCTCATCCTTATACAGTCTATATGGCAATATATACACACAGTCGACTAATACTCAAGGCTATAGGATACTATACTTAAATCACAATTTCATCCCGTATAGGCTATCCACCCTTTACTCCTTAAACCTTCTATAGCGTTGTCCTGGTTTAATGCATAATTCCTAATAAATGCAAACTAATTCAAGTAAAACAATCAATTTATAAATGGTCTGCATAAGGGATATTCAACGGTTGTCCCATACCAGCTACTAAATATCCACCCTAAGCTAATATGTCCCTATGGCATATAACCCAATAGCCAAATCTAGCAAACATGCAAAGAGCATCTCATTCACAGGAAAATCTTTTTTATACTCATACGAAAATTTCAAATACATAAATCATGTTCAGAAATCATTCCCAGTCAATACACAAATCATACTTAGAGCGGTAATTCACTATGTCAGTTAAAAGTTAGGGGAGTGTAGATTACTCTACCTTTTACCATTTGCTCCTTTTATGAACAAGGTTCTCCTATTTTACCTTTGAATTGTCCTCACAAATTGTTTCCTGAGGCAATAGGTAAGGTTTACATTCCAATTCCTATCAACATGCATTTATGCAAATCTTATTTTAAGGTTTCGCTAAGGTTCTCCCTTATTTCCCCATTTTTCCTACTATTTCTTTGGTTTTCTATCGCTCTTGTCACGTAATTCCCATATAGAATGATATTTAAACCTTATTCTAATCAAAAATAGGGATTTCTAAGCTCAAACCATGTTTTAAAACCATTTCTTTACATCAGGGGAGCTAGCAATCGGCTGATTGCTCTCTAGAAAGTTGTATTTCACAAAATAGGGACCCGACAGTCGACTGCTGCATGCCTGGTAGTTGACTGGCACACCTTTGTGTGTGATCCTAGGCTTATAGTGGCTTGACAGTTAACTAGTGTATGCCTGGCAGTTAACTGCTAAGCTGCTGTATGCAATTCTAGGTTTGCAAAGAACACGATAGTCGACTGGTGCATGCTGGCAGTTGACTATTCTATTCTTTGATAATGCAGAAATGCTAGTTTTCATCAAATGCAGCCCAAATTACCAATCTATAACATTTAAAAATTACATGAGCTTAGTCCTTACTCATTTCTGCATAAAACCCATAAATTTTTAAGTCTAAAACATTAACCAATTCAGAGAATCTACATGTAAACCTAGTGGAAGAAAAAACTTAACTTTAGAATTCTGATTTTAAGCCTAGAGACCAACAAATGGAAGCTATAAATAATGCAATTTAGTCTGAAAATCACTTCCTAACCTCAAACAAACCTCAGAATCAATTTATCTAGTCTAAATCTCAAGGGATTTGAAATGCCCTAAGTTTTCTTATTTTTATTTTCTTCCTTAGATCATAGTAGATTTGATGCATTTTAAAGAAGGAATCTATTCCTAAATGAAATGTAGATAATTTCCTAAGACTTAGATGGAAGATCCTTACCTCAAATCCAAGTTTCGGAGCTTCAATCTTGCTTCCCTTCTCTTTTTCCCTTTCCTTGCTCTGTCTCCTCTCCTCTTGCTCTCCTTTCTAAACGTTCAGTGCCTTCTTTTGGCACCAGGGGAACCCATTTGCATATATAGAAGGAGAGGGTGAAATAGATGAACTTCAGGGACCTCCTGGAAAAACCAAGAACTTTAAACTTTAGTCCCTCCTATTTTCTCACAAATTTCCTTGTTTCATTTAAATTCTCATTTGACATTTCAAAATTACCATCATTGTTAAAATTTTCAAGGGACCAGGTATTACACTAGTTTGTTTAGCCTTTTTAATAAGTGAGTTTAAGGAAAAAAATTAGCTCATTTAAAAATGAGCTTAATTGAGTTAGCTCGTTTAGCTCATGAACTAAATGAGCTAGGGTTGAGTCGTAAAATGCGTAAAAATTAATAAAAATATAAATTTTAAAAACTATTATAAATTTGTTTAGACTAAGTATAAATATATAATTTTAGGATTATTTTATGTCTTCTGTAACTATTTTATTTTTATATTTGAATAAAAAATTTAATTAATGAAAACATTGAATAAAAATTAATTTTAAATGAACATAATACTAATTTTTAAAATAAAATACATTAATTTAAATATATTATTTTTATCATAATAAATTTAATTAACTTTTATTTGTTAAATAAATTTAAAAATATATATTAAAAAATATTCATATTAATTTTTATTTTTATTAAAAATAAAAAAGGATCCGAGACTTAGCCCATTTATCCCACTATCTATAATGTATTGATGGATATAGACTTTATAGGCCAAACCTGTTAGTTAAAAGGGTTGGTCTATCTCTGTCGGTTTAATGGTCGATCTATTTAACAATGTTAAATGACATTATATTATTATTATTTAAAAATTTATTTTAATTAAAAAATTTTAAATTAAATCTTATTTGGGATGAAACTATTTGATCAACTCTGAAAATATAGCCAACTTAACAGAAAAGATACTCTAGCACTATAAAAATAAATTATAAATGTGCTAGTCTGTTAGGGGAAGCAAAATAAATTATAAATGTCCTTAGAGCAATGGTTAAGCAGCATTAAATTCGTTTTGAAAATAAAATTTTAATATGCTATTTAATGTATTCTAAGATTTCTTTACCAAAAATTAATAAATGCATAATCTATTTTTAAAATAAGATAGATTTGCTCTCATAAATATAAAATTCAAAATTTTAAATTTTTAAATCTTAAATTACAAAAATAATAAAACATAAACCAAAAATATTTATATACAAAAATTACAAAAAAACAAATAAAATGCTATTATATTTATATGGTTTATGTTTTAGAATTTAATAATTTTTTAATTTTTAATTATAAAATTATAAAACATAAACCCATATATATATATGTACATATGCACACAAATTACCATATATAATTAGCCAAAAAATATTTGCAAAAATTATCCCAAAAAATAAAATACATCACAAGATTAAAGATTTTATAATTTTATAATTTAAGATTTAAAAATTGAAAAACTTATATTTGTATTTATAAGGGTAAATTTGTCTTATTTTTAAAAATTTATGCATTTATTTTTGGTAATTGAAAAGGCCTTAAAATATATTAAATAATATGATAAAATGCTACTTTCAAGAACATTTAATGCTCCTTAACCAACATCTTTCAAAGATAAGTTCAGAGAGAAAATGTTACACAAAAAGAAAGGAAAATGAGACTCATAGTTATAATCACTGTTTGAAAAATCCTAATGATCATTGAATAGAAAATTTTGTTGGTTGATTGGTTTAACTCATAGTTGAATTAAATGACATTATAAATATAAAAATAATATTTTTTAATATTAATAATATATATTATAGTATAAAAATTATGGTTTCATTTATAACTTTTAAATATAATGAGTAATTTATACAAATAAATTATATATATATATAAAACATAAGCTTAAATTAAGATTGACAAAACTATCCCCTGAGAACTGTCTCATTTGGAACCTGAATATGAGGAAGTAATAACCCAAATATTTTGCTAATTTAAATACTTCAGTAGCTAAAATAATTGAGAAAAATTGATGAAAACTTGGAGATTTTGTTGAATATGAAACAAGTAAATTATTTTAAGTTTATGACTTAAATTTAAAAATTTTTGGGAACAAAATTATATCTAATAAGAAAATTTATTCTGTATGATCTGTGTGATATGGAAATGGTGTTGTGGTGGAGTACCTTGTACGTAGGCATTCTCGTGTGGCTGAAGGTATGGGGACTGGTGGCGCTATTGGGTTGTCTCCGTGTAGCCGAAGGCACAGAGGCTGGTTAAGCACGTTTAATGCACAGTGGGTTGTCATCGTGCGGTGGAAGGCACAGATGACTGGTGGTGCGGTAAGGTTATCCCGTGTGGCTGAAGGCACGAGACTAGTTTCACGTAGTGCAAAGCACAATAGGGTTGTCCTCGTACAAAGGGAAAAGATACAAAGAGAGATGATGTGATGAGAAATATTAAATTATATGAAATTATTACATTTTGATATTTATGAAAATAAATTTTATTGATATTATTCTTTCTAAATTATTTTATATAGACTGATTACAAGAGTTTGAACTATATATGCTGCAATTATTTTTATGATGATAAAAACTCTGTGCGAGTTTGTTTCCCATTCTATGTGTTTCTTTTATCTTACACTCACTGAGTCTGTGTGACTCACCTTCCTCACTTTACATTTTTTAGATCCTCCTCAGGTTGAAGAGTAGAAGTGAATAGAGTTATACTTCTATTTTAGGTAGGCTCTACTTCGAAGACTCTCAAGCTTAATGATATCACAGCTTATCTATAATAATCGAGATTATTTTTAAAGATTAAAACTGAATTTTGATATTGATTTCATTTAAACTAAGTTTAGCACAATTTTTTGAGGTCGATGGTTGAAACCGGAGGGTTTTTCGGAGTCAGAAACGTGATATGATGAAAGGAAACATGGCCCGATGATAAGATACTGATAGACGAAGTTTTGGACTTCGGTTTCTCAGACGGAGGCCGGAACCTCTGCATAGGAACCTGTACCAATGTCCAGATTGAAGACAACATCCCGAAGTTTCCCCGGGTAGTCCGGGAAAAGTCAGAATCGCCCCCGGAAGCTTTAAATTCCCTAGAATCCCATAAATGTACATCATTTCCATCCTTTCCCTCTCTATCATCACTCTATTTTCTCTCTCATATCTCTCCTCCTTCCACCACCCTCGACCTCCAACAGCCACCTACGACCACCAACGGTCGCCACAGTTACCGAACAATGCTGGTTTTTCTCCTCCATCACGAAATTCTTGTGCCACTGTAATCTCCGCCGTCAGCCACCGTTGGATGTCACCGCCACCACCAAAGATGTAGTAGAGCCGTCGACTTCCTCCCCACCACAGCCACCGAATGGAGCCGCCACGCCCCCGGATCGAGGAGATTTTTGTCTACCGTATATCAACTTTTGGCGCCAGAAAATGCCATCGAAACGACCGTGAACCATCGCACCAACCTCAAATTCGGACTCCCCATCTTGAGGGCTTCACCGTGGTGTGATTTTCAAGCCCAACCGTACCCCTCTGCTATGCGCCACCGTGCTCTACCGTGCACCGCCACTAAAGAAGTCAGAAAGACTCCAAAAACTATCCCGAAATAGATTTCCATCATCTAGCACCCTCGGTAAGGTCCGATTCACCTAAACCTAATGTATTTTGATTGAATTGGCTGCCGAACATAAATAGGAAATAAATCGATTTAGGAAACTATGAAATCAGACGTAAGACAGAAAAATCAATGACACAACGAACTAAAGTAATGATTTAAATGCCCAAGAAATTGATTAGGCTCAAAATTCGAGGATACAAGAAGTCTCGAATCGATTTAGAGCAAACGGAGACTAGGTAGGATAATTTATGCTTCCCGAACGTTAGAATTGACCTTGTGGATACCTAAACGATTTAGATTAATTGCATAGATTTACGTGCTACTTTCGATGGATTAAATTACATTCCTGTGTGCTGGAAATACCATTTTCATGTTAGATGATTTGCCTATTGAGTTTAGATGCCATTAGGACGGATTGACTTAGGGTAGGGTACTTAATAGCCGGTATGGGACAGCTGTTAAATATCTCGAGTGCAGGGGATTTCATGAATATATTGTTTTTAACCAAATTTAGCCTGTATTGCGTTAGGGATCACGCGATAAATCAGGACGACCCTAAGAAAGGTTTAAGGAGTATAAGGGGGGATAGTCTACACGAAGAAACGTTGTGATTTAGGCGTAATACCTTAGAACCCTGAGGAATAGCCGACCATGTGCATATGAGTTTGAATAGACTGTATGAGGATGAGAATTGGCGTATGTGCACATGCTAGGGGACGCCCTAGATGTTGATTCTCACCCGGTCCTTGAGTAAGTGATTGGTGTTATGGATCACACTCATAACATAGGCGAGATTCGGGTGATTGGTGTTACGGATCACTCCCATTGATAAGAGAGAACTTCTCTAGATGACGTGCAATTGGAGGATTTTATACTCGGTCGCATATGACTTGTGGCCGACACAGATTTAGATATACCAGGCATGGGATTTGACTTGATTTTATTACCAATTTTTAGAGAAATAGATTTTTATGATTTTTGAGAACTTGCCGCGATTTTCATGCGAAATAATGATTTTAAAAGAATAAGGTATTTCACTATTTTTGAACTGAACACAAGAAGTTTATTTTCGGTGCTTGCACCACCGAGTAATCAACTAGTTTTCAAACAGAATTATTAATTGTAAATTATTCTACTGGGATTTCAATATCTCATAAGGTTGTTTGCTCAAATGAACACGAACAGGGGCATAGAAGATAGCTAGGCAGACATTTGATGACAGACAGAAGTGAAGCTTAGTTCTAGGCTTGAATCTGATTGTATATATATATTGTTGATGATTCTGTTGCTGGATTTATGTATTTACTAGTAGTTTCTGGTTGTTATTGGTTTTACCTATTGGATTGAATTGTGATGTACCTATTCTGTTGATATTTGTACTGGATTATATACTTTTTAGTTTTATTTTGCTGTTGGACTGGATGTAAACTATTGAATTGATGTCTGTTTGTACTTTGGGAACGTTCGAAATACAGGGGAGACTCTGCCGAATTTTTGGCAGAGTTTAACGTTGTAAATGTGTAAGATTAAGACGGAATCTGTATGAATGGATTGTATGCTTGATGTATGGATTCTAGTTTAGTATTCCATAGTATATTAGGATAAATGTATGTGTAATTAGCAAAGCTGCATGTGATTTGGGGTTGAACGGAATCCGAATGGACAATGGAATGTCTATTTGGGTTACGCTCAACTAGTAGCAATCCCCGGATGTTTTCCCTGAAAGGGAAAAGTGAAAAATTATTGCGAAAACTCATATGCTTCCACTATGCAGATAGAGGATAGTATATTGTGAATTAGGGGGTCGTTACATTATCAACACTTTAGTATTAGACTAGTTTTCTGATGTCATAGTTTGTATGTATACATAATGAAAATTTCTGTAGGCTTGTGATAGCCAGTTGTATTTTCTTTTGATTAAAATGTATGTTGTTGTGTTTTGGGCTATTATAAAAATTGAGGGAAACGTGTTGTTTTTAGGAAAAATTCTGCCAAAATTTTGGTAGAGTTTGGAATGATGATTAAGGACTTAAAAATGAAAATTAAAATGTTTTATATCATTATTATGAAGTGAAGAGATTCTTAGGCTGGCTATACCTAGTAGGTGGTGTAATAGGTTTATGTGCTGATCACGGACTCAATATGTTGGGCATGACAGAGGATTTTTTATCAAGGGAATGGGGATGAAGATCATGCCCCCTATCTCGCGAGATCCTCATCCTCGAAAATTTACAAGATATTTTTTGAATTTATATGTATTTATTTAAATGTTTTCTTCTATAACTTATATTTTCATTATTTGTTAATTAAAAAATTAAAAAAAAATGAATAACTTTAAAAAATAGTAAAATTCTTACAATTCATCTTTTATAGTTCTTATTTTCATTTTAAAATTTTAAAATTATAATTATTTTTTTTATTTTCTTGATAGAATTAAATTTTTTTATTAATATATTATATATATATATTTTATGAAAAATTGTTATACTATTATTTTGATAAATTATTGTTCTTATACTATTGGTTTATGTGGATGATGTGTTAATCACTGGCAGTTGTGAAGCAAGCATAGTGAAAGTGAAGGAATTTTCGCACTCAACCTTCACCATCAAAGACTTGGGCTATGCTAAATACTTCCTTGGGATAGAAATAGCAAGGTCTCAAGAGAGCATGTTCATCTCCCAAAGGAAATATATCAAAGACATCCTGAAGGACACTTGTTTAAATGAGGCAAAAGAAGCTACAGTGCCCTTGCAAAAAGGACACAAATTTAACCCCGATTTATAACTATTTTCAGAACCAGGGAGGTACAGAAGACTCATAGGGAGATTGTTGTATCTATACATGACCAGGCCTGACATTTCCTATAGTGTCTAACAACTTAGTATGTATCTTCACCTACAATAGCTCATTGGGAAGGAGCTTTACAGGTAGTAAGATACCTCAAAGGAACTTCATCCATGGGCTTATTTTTTAAGGTAGATTCATCCCTTTCAATCACTGCTTATTGTGACAGTGACTTGGCCTCATGCTCGGAAACTCAAAAATCAAGGATACTGCATTTTATTTGGTGATTCACGCATCTCTTGGAAAACCAAGAAGCAAACCACAATATCTCACTCATCCTATGAAGCCAAGTATAGGAGCATGGCTTCTATAGTATGTGAGTTACTATGGATTTCTTACATTCTCCAAGATCTCAAAGTCAGTCCCTATTCCCATACCTTTTTGGTGTGACAAAAACACAGCATCTAAGTTGGCAAATGTTTTCACCAGGTCTTTAGCACATCTGCAGTTCAAAAGCATAACATCTAAGTTGGGATTGATTGAAAATCCTTTCCCAACTTGAGGAAGGGATGTAGAAGTTATATTCTGTTATCTGTTATTTTCTGTTGTAGCAGCACGAGTAGATAATGTGCAATTTAGTTTTTAGTTTCTTCTGTTACCGTCATGCCTAAGTCATGTGTATTCTCATTATAAAGGAATGTAGAATTAAAGTGTATATTCATTCAGTTTCAATGCAAAATTCAGATTTCCTTTCTATTCTGGTTTTGTTCAAAAGTATACTTTATCTCTCTCAATTATTTGTCTAAATTTTGATTTGTAATAAATCATCCTTTTAAACAATTATCTTTGATGTTAAAATTAACGGAACACATGCTTGAAGTTTATCCCTTACTTCAATTCTATTTTTACTTAAAGTATTGGGATTGATTTTCAGATTTAAAAATGTATTTCCTCCACGCCGCAATAACGCTGTCCAAAATCATACCACTCCAGATTCGACATAAGTCATGGAAGAGAAAGATTGTCTCGTGGCTATAATTTTTTTGAATCTCACACTTAAATCATTGTTTGATCAGAGTTGTGGAAATATGATATTACATAAAAACATATATACACACATGTAAAAGCTAAAACCTACACATGGCTCAAGTATTTGATAAACTGGATTTGTCATTTTGTGTTACAGTCTGTCAGTTCAAAGCCTCTCCTGTGAGATAACCTTAGACCTGGTCGTAATATATATTAGGTTCAATGTATAATTATTTGATTAGTTTTCTGTAAAATTATTGGTTTCATCAATAGTCACAAAACAAGGATCTATATGCAAAGAAAGGATGTTACTTCATTCAAAATATGCAGTAATAATAGATAGAAGTCTTAAGGTAACCTTATTCAAAAAGTGACATAATAATTTCCATATACAACAAAAGCTTCTAATTAAGGATAAACTTCCATGAGAGATTTAAATCCAAAGATAGGGGTTATCTTGTAGTGTCTGAAACCGGCCTCAATGAAGAGTTTGTTCCATTCTTTTTCATTTCTTTCTTTTCCAGTTAAAAGCGTCATCATCATTATGTCATGATAAAGTTTCATCTCAGTCAATTCATGATTATCATTCTTTTGATCCAATACTATATCAATGATAATCACCTTTCTTCCTTCACCTTTGCTTTAAATGGCTTCTCTACAATTCCTCAGTATTTTTATGCAGTGTTCGTCTGACCAATCATGTAAAACCCACTGCAAAATCACTGGGATTTCAGTATTGTATAAAAGGAGACACATACTTGCGCACGTAGGCATATATGTGACATATATAGATTCATCAAATATTGTACAAATCAAAATTAAATGTAAACTTTTGTGTATCTGCTAACTACAAGGCCATCTAACAGTTTCAAATTAGGATTACAACTTATTCATGCTTTTGATTAATATTGTCTCAACTCCCATGTAATTTGTGCCATTAACCACCTGTGGTAATTTTAATTAGACATGATTTTAATTAAAAATGATTTTAATTAGGATTTGACAATAAAATTGTTCGGTGTTAAAATTTAAATTACCAGATGTAATTAAATGACACATCATTTTAAACTAATTAATTAGTCTAGATGAAAATCTCTAATGTAGATAAAAAGAGTAATTCTTTAATAGCATATATTTATTGTTAGATTCTTTAATTTAAATAAAGGATATAAAAAAACTTTTAAAAAATTTATCGAAAAGATAAATTGTATAATTTATACATATATAAGTTTTTAATTAAAAAATTTGATAAAAAAAATATAAAAAATGTATCTAATTTTTAAAATGTTACGCATACCTTCAATAGAACAGCGTCAGCAGAAGGAATTGACTGAAACATATCTCCTCCAGCATAACTCAAATTCCGGGTTTCAGGTAAGTTAGCCACAACATGTGGTAGATCAAACACTAAGCATTTCACGTTGGGAAATGCTTCACAGATTAACTTAGACACGGTTCCAGTCCCACCTCCTACATCAACCAAGGAACCCAAACTCCCAAAAACTTGTTTACAATCTTTGAGAGCTAACTTAAGCATTTGAGAATCAGCCTCCATCACTTCGTGAAACGAACACAGGACTTTGGGATTTTGATTAATATAATCCCAATAACTCATACCAGAAGTGTAACAGTCCAGCCGCCCACTTGCAGATATTGTCCGCTTTGGTGGTTATCGAGCCACCTCACGATTTTGTTCTTCCCCTTGTCGAGGGGGAAAACGCGTCTACAAGGGAGAGGTATCCACACCCTTATAAGGCATGCTTTGTTCCCCTCTCCAACCGATGTGGGACATTACAATCCACCCCCCTTAGGGAGCCCAGCATCCTCGCTGGCACACCGATCTGGGCCCTGGCTCTGATACCAATGTAACAGTCCAGCCGCCCACTTGCAGATATTGTCCGCTTTGGTGGTTATCGAGCCACCTCACGGTTTTGTTCTTCCCCTTGTCGAGGGGGAAAACGCGTCTACAAGGGAGAGGTATCCACACCCTTATAAGGCATGCTTTGTTCCCCTCTCCAACCGATGTGGGACATTACAATCCAATGCTTATCTGATTAGCGGAAGCATATGGGGTATTCTGAATGTTTATTCCCTATGTGGGAACGCGTCAGGATCGCTCTTTGGTTGAGCGTAACCCAAATAGATTCTCCGTTATCCATTCGGATTCCGTTCAACCCTGATTCACACGCAGCTAACTAAATACACATACATACATCATCAATAATAACTCTGGAATGAAATCTAAAACTCATATGCATATCACGTCATACGTTCATACACATTTCAATTCAAATCTATAAGTTTACAGCGGTAAATTCTACCAAAAATCCGGTAGAGTTTCCTCTGTAATTTGATCATATCCCAAATACAGAATCACCTGTTTAAAAATCAACAGCCAATCTAACAGCAGCAGTAAACATAAGTAATATAAATCCATACACAGCAACATCAATCCATCACTAAAATCCATACATACTATCTAAAACGTTATATGTACATTTAGTCTAGTCCATACAGAATTTACAAGAAATAGAATCCGTTAAATAACATCATCATCAAAGTATATATACAAATAATTCAAGCCTAAGCTAATCATTCTCCGTCTATCCTCAAGTCAGCTTCGGCTATCGTCTGGGCTCCTTCCCCTGTCCCTCGCTCATCCGAGTAAACAACCTAATAAGATATGAATCCCAAGAGAATAATTTACAAATCAATTATCATTCGAAACCGCTTGAATACTCACGGTGTGAACACCGAAATCGCTCTTCCCAAATCACCAAAACAAGGAATACCTTATCTTTAAAATCGTTCTAACACATGGAAATTGTGGCACTATATCACAATCATAAAATCCATTTCTTTTAAAATCAGTTATCAAAATCAAGTGAAATCCCATGCCCTGTGTATCTCAATCCACGTTGGCTACAAATCCATCAGAACCAAATCTAAATCATCTTCTAATTGCACGTAGTCTAGAGAGAATACCTCTCTTATCGTTGGGTGTGATCCGTAACACCAATCACCCGAATCAAGCCTATATTGTGAGTGTGATCCGTAACACCAATCACTCACTCAAGGATCGGGTGAGAATCAACATCTAGGGTGTCCCCTAGCATGTGCACATACGCCAATTCTCATCCTCATACAGTCTATTCAAACTCACATGCACTCAGTCGGCTATTCCTCAGGGTTCTAGGGTATCATGCCTAAATCACAACGTTTCCCCGTATAGGTTATCCACCCTTATACTCCCTAAACCTTTCTTAGGGTCGTCCTGGTTTAACACGTAATCCCTAACTCAAGACAAAGCAACTGATAAAAATAGTTTCGTTTAAAAGCTTCCTGTACGAGGGATACTTAACGGCCATCCCATACCGGCTATCAAGTACCCAACCCTAAGTAAATCCACCCTAAAGGCATCTAAAACAAGGTGTCTAACATGCAATTAGGGTTTTTAGCACACAGGCATGCAATTTTATCCTATCGAAAGCAGCACGCAAATCCATACAAGTCGTCTAAATCAGTCAGGTATTCACTAAATCAATTCTAGGGTTTGGGAAGTGTAAATTATCCTACCTGGTCTCTGAATGCTCTAAATCACTTCAGAATTCCACGCAGTCTCGGTTTCTGAGCCTGATTAATTTCCTGGACATCAAATTAAACATTTAGGCTCGTCACGTCATCCAATTTTCAATCCTAAACTCGGTTACCACGATTACCTAGGTTAATTAATTGCCTAATTACGTTCGCAGCCATTTCACCATATAACATTAATTTTTGGGAAAACGGACCTTACCATCGTGTTTCTGATGATGGAATTCTACGTCCCTGGTCTCGCCGATGCACGCCTAGAAGCTCCAGACACAAGCACACGCGGCAAGATAGAGAGGAGGTGCGATTTGCCTCGAAAATCACACCACGGTGAAGCCCGCAAGCCCAGGAGTCCGAATATGGTGGTGGCACGGCGGTTCACGGCCGTTTGGGTGGTGTTTTTCGACCACGAAGCTTCTCGCACGGCGGACGGCGTTTTGCCTCGATCCAAGCGCGTCCGGCCTCCTTTCGATGGCACCGAGCTACTGGAGGAAGCTGGCAGCTCGGGCTACACGGTGGTGGGGGCGGTGAGGGTCAACGGCGTCGGACGGCAGTGATTCGGGCTGGGGAAATTTCGCGCGATGGAGGGGAAAAACGGCGTTTTTCCGGCGGCTCCGGCGGGCGTTGGTGGCCGAGGTTGGTCTTTGGTGGTTGTGGCGATGAGGTCGGTTGGTACCCTTGGTGGCGGCCCACGGTGGCTGTGGTGGCCGTTCACGGTGGAGGAAGGTGGAGAGAGAAAAGAGAGAAGAGAGAGAGAGTGTGGTGAGGAGAGAGAGTGAAATGAGAGAAATGGCGAGAGTTTGCGTAATTTAAAGCCTCTAAGGGCGATTCCGACTTTTTCCAGGCCACCCGAGGATGTTTTAGGGTGTCGGCACCCTTCCAGACGTTGGCACCCATTTCTATGCAAAAGTCTTAGCCTCCGTCAATGAAATTGATGCACGAAACTCCTTCTGTCAGTTTCTGATCGCCGGATTGCATTTCTTTCTGTTTGATCGTGTTTCTGGCTTCAAACGACCTTCTGTGTCCAATCATTATCCTCGAAATACGTGTCAAGCTTCGTTTGATTGGGATTAGGGTTAAAAATCAAGTTTTAGCTTTTAAAATCCTTTAAAAACTCTTTCGAATCTTTCCCGTTGTTACAAGAAGCACTTTCAAATAGTGACATCTCGTTCCTATAAAACCAATTCTTAGAGGAATTATGCCACATATTTAGAAGAACTGGCTGAAGTGATTCCAGAACTATTGGGGATAGACAAGTCTCCTTACCTTTTAGGAGAAGCTTGGATGAAGGAGTTAGATCATAGGCTTCCTCTTCTTCTTCTTCTTTCTTGTGTTGAACTTTTGTTGAGGCGAAAATCCCATTGTGCACTAGCAGGCGAAGGAACCTGTGGAGGCAACTTGTTTTTGCAGGGTGAAGTTGCAGAGAAGAGGCTAATTCAGCAACAGTAATGGGTCTGCCATGGTTGTGAATTATGTCTGCTATGCCTAGTTCCACAGCAAACTTGATAGACATAGAGCTTACGAAGTTGAAAGTGAGCTTGTATAAATGAGTTTGAGCATCAAACAACTCGCTTGCTTCAGTACTACTTCCCTGAGTAGAATCCATAATAATTGTGCAATTAAGCAGGTTAATTTCTTGGCTTGCTATATATGAACAAGAAGACTTCTTTAGACAAGGCATGCGAGGACTGAGGAGTTATGTTAGACTAATAAGATTGAGAATTAATGATTAAAATTACTGTTTCTCATTGAGAAGATTGAAAATTAGTTATATATGTGATATCACTTTCCATTTGGTCAACAATGTCAATAAGACAACAACAATGGCCAAAACATTTTGCAAGAGATTACAATTTCTTTAACCAAAGAAAGAAAAGAAAAAAACAATATGTTCTTTCCGTCGCTTTAGCCGTCAGCTAAATAATGCATTATATGCTCTAAATTTGTGTAAGATATTATTTTTATTGAAGTAGAATTATAATATAGATAAGAAATGCTCTTAAGAATCTCATCTTAATTATAGATTTAGTTTAATTTCTTATATTCAAATGTTAAATATAATTATACTTTTAATAATGTAATATTTAAATATCAAATATTAAAAAATGAGTAAATTTTAATAATCTATAATATTATATTAGAGGTTTTGCATGAACAAATGTGCATGAGTTTTTTTTATTTTTAAAATATAATATAAAATTATTATTATTATACTTTTAAAATAATAAATTAAATAATAAAAAGTTATTTAATCTACTCATTTCTTATAACTTTTCATTATCTTTATATTTTTTTCTTTGGCCTTACATCATATATTTTATTTTATATTTTATATTATAAAATATATTATTTTGTAAGATCACTGACTAAGATTTTAGAGTTATTATAATGTAGATATACATCTTTTAACAAAATTTATTTAATAAATTGAAAACTTTCAAAATATACACATCAAATTGACAAATGAATTATTTAAATTGTAAATTGTGTACTTGATAAAAAAATATATCATTTAGACATCATGCATCGCATGGAGATAATGATAATAATGGTATATTATCCTAACTATTAGCTGAAGAAATACTCATTGGATGAATAGTTGGAAGAGGTCAATGGTAGGGTTTTGGACTTTAATATGGGAAGTTATAAAAAAAACTTGGGGATATATATAAAACAAGCAGTCCTATCTTCTCCCATAAATAAACTCCACTTGCACATTATACTAAACTCCAGTCTAGCGTACGTGTCATTTGACAATTCTATTTTTTGCAAAATTTAGAAAATGGATATAAATAGTACGCAAAATATTGTAATCACTTAATACGCATCACCAAAGAAAATATTAATTTTTTTCTCTAACTTTTGATGTCTATGACATATTATTATATTAGTGCCGTATAACTCAATTTATTTTTATATTATATTGAAAGTCAGGCTATTAGTCACATGTCATATATCAAACTTTGTTGATATAGTTCACTGGAGCGAATATAAGAATCTGAAATGAGACCAGAGATAAACCTGAATGTTTTGGACTATTTATGGTTCATATTAATCAAATTGCAAATCAATAGTTTTAATTGGCACTTAATTTTGAAATAAAACTGTTGTAACCCCATTCTTCAAATTTTAAATTTTGGTAGTTATGTGTTTTGTATATGAAAGGGGATTAAAAACATAACACAGGCTGCTGAAAATAATTGGATACTTCAATTTTGTTCTTTACGAGGGCATTGGGTATTGCGAGTTACTACATCCCTCAATTTCTGTCATGGCTTTTGTACCTTCTCCATCTGATATGTATAGAATTGTGCTTTGTTAAATATGGATGGATATTGTTTACACGATGCAACACATTTATATATATATATATACAATTAATAAATCAACAAATAGTATTAGAACTGAGTTTTTTATTGTATATATATTGTATAGACAATTAAACATGATTTTTGAATATGTAAACGCTGTGCTACCGCTTTATATTTGGAAAGAAAAATTTTGGTGATTTAGTTAAATCAATTTTATACTGTTTTTTGCAATTCTAAAATGATAGAAATGCTTATCTCAATGAGACAAACTAAATTGGCGATCAAACGGCATCCATCGATGCTAAAAAACTATCAGAAATGGCAGGTTACTCGCTGGCTGTAATGCTCCCAATCTTATGATTTCGTTTAGTTAATTAAATAATAT
This sequence comes from Senna siamea, assembly GCA_031216115.1. Classification (NCBI taxonomy): domain Eukaryota; kingdom Viridiplantae; phylum Streptophyta; class Magnoliopsida; order Fabales; family Fabaceae; genus Senna; species Senna siamea. The sequence goes on along the minus strand of CM062355.1, from coordinate 15,775,402 downwards.
AATATACTACAGGATCGATGAGTTACTAATACTTCTACCCAAGTAAATTTTTAACTTTTAATTTATTAAGTGCTATTTGTAACGACCCCCTAATATGACATACACAATCCTTTATCTGATTAGCGGAAGCATATGGACTTTTCTAAATAGTATTCCTGATGTGGGAATGTCAGGGGATCGTTACTGGTTGAGCGTAACCCAAATAGACTTTTCGTTGTCCATTTGAATTCTGTTCAACCCTAATTCACATGCAGCTAAACTAATTATACATACATACATCATAAATTACTCTTGAATGAAATCTAATGTCCATACATACGGCATACAGTTATTCATACAAATTTTAACTTAAATCCACAAGTTTACAGCGGTAAACCCTACCGAAAATTTAGCAGAGTTTCCTCTGTATTTCGGACATATCCATAATAAAACAGTCACTGCTTACGTGATACACATAAATTCAATAACAACAGAAAACATAAATTACAGAAGACCAATATACAACATTATCATCAAAATATATACAATGAAAGTCAAGCCTAGACTAAGTTGTTCTTCTGTCTATCATCAAATCATCATCCAGCTAACGCCTCGGTTCCTGTCCTTGTCCCTGTTCATCTAAGTAAAAACCTGGTGAGATATAAAATCCCAGTAGAATAATTTACATTTCAAATACAGTTCAAAATCTGGTTAAATACTCAGCGGTGCGAGCACCGAAAACATCTTCCTGAAATCAGTTCGAAATCAGTGAAATACCTTATCTTTAAAATCATTTTATCACATGGAAATTGCGGCAGATAATCATAATCATAAAAATCCATTTCTTTGAAAATCAATAATCGAAATCAGGTAAAATCCCATGCCTATTGTTTCTAAATCCATCTTGGCCACAAGTTCTCTATGACCCAATCTAAAATCGTCATCTAATTGCACGTCATCTAGAGAGAATACCTCTCTTATCGTTGGGTGTGATCCGTAACACCAATCACTCACTCAAGGACTGGGTGAGAATCAACATCTAGGGCGTCCCCTAGCATGTGCACATACGCCAATTCTCATCCTCATACAGTCTATTCGAACTCACATTCTCACGGTCGGCTATTCCTCAGGGTTCTAGGGTATTACGCCTAAATCACAATGTTTCCCCATGTAGGCTATCCCCCCTTATACTCCTTAAACCTTTCTTAGGGTCGTCATGATTTATCGCGTGATCCCTAACGTACTACAGGCCAAATCAAGTAAAAAAAATGTCAATTAAAAACTCCCTGTACTCGGGATACTTAACGGCCGTCCCATACCGGCTATCAACTACCCTACCCTAAGTAAATCCGTCCTAAGGGCATCTAAACTCGATCAACAAAGCATATAACATGCAATTAGGATTTTCAGCACACAGGCATGCAATTTATTCTATCGAAAGTAGCACGTAAATCCATGCAATTAAATCTAATCATTCAGGCAATCATTAGGTCAAATCTAGGACTCGGGAAGCGTAAATCATCCTACCTGGTCTCCTGTTACTCCAAATCAACTCAGAACTTCACGAAATCTCAATTTTCGAGTCAATTAAATTTCTTAGACATTTAAATGAATATCCAAGCTTGTCACGTCATCCGTTTCACAATTCTAAGTCCGGTTACCCTAATACCTAGGTCAATTTATTTCCTAATTACGTTCGGCAGCTATTTCAATCAAAATTCATCATTTTTTGGGAAATTAGACCTTACCAGTGTGGTCGTATGATGGAAATCTATCCTGGGGTGGTCTCGATTTCTCCCGGTGTATATCCAGGTGCTCTAGCATGGTGGTGCATGGCGGCGTACGGTGGCGCACAACGGAGGGGTGCAGTTGGCCTCGAAATTTACAGCACAGTGAAGCCCGTAAAACTAGGAGTCCGAATATGGTGGTGGCGTGGCGGTTCACGGCCATTTGGATGGTGTTTTTTGGCCATAAAGAATGACGCACGGCGAACGAAAAAAGCCTCGATTCGGGTGCGTCGGACCTCCGTTTGACGTCGGCAAGCTGGTGGAGGAAGCTGGCAGCTCAGGCTACACGATGGTGGGGCGGTGGCCAATCCGGTGGCGGGCGACGTCAGATCTCAGCTGGCCAAGTTTTCGCACGATAGAGGTGGAAAACGCTGTTTTCCGGCGGCGCTGGCGGCCGTTGGTGGCCGTGAGTGGTTGATGGAGGTTGTGGGTGGCGAGGGCTGTCAGTTGGTAGGCCAGGTGGTGGCTCATGGTGGCTGTGGTGGCGGCGCACAGTGAAGGAAGGAGGAGAGAGAGAAGAGAGAAAGTGAGGTGAGGAGAGAGAGAGAATTGATGGAAATAGAGGGATTTCGAGAAATTTAAAGCTTCCGGGGGCGATTACAACTTTTCCTGGATCACCCGGGGAAACTTCGGGATGTCGGCTTCCTTCTAGAAGTTGGCACGAATTTCCATGCAATAATTTTGGCCTCTGTCTATAGAATTGACGCACAAAATGTTGTCTGTTAGTTCTTGATCACCGGATTGCATTTCTTTTCAGTCGCTTGCATTTCTGACTTCAAGCGACCTTTTGTTTCAAATCATCATCCTTGAAAGTCGTGCCAAGCTTCGCTTATGTGAATTTATCATGAAAATTGAGTTTTATCTTTTAAAAATGATTCCAGTTGTTACACTATTATTTTGGGAATTCTACACTCAAGATACTCACACGTAACTTCACAATGGAAATCATTGAAACAAAACATATAGTTATATACACACACACATTCACATTCATATACATATCCTTTTACAATAAGTACAAGTTCTATATATCTGACAGATACCTATGGATATGTGAGTGTGTCGACCAAGGTAAAGAGACAACATGCCTTTCACTCATACCTTTTTACCAAAAGTCTACTAGTGGGTTCTTATCTCACATATCCTAATACATATATGCCCTTATTATGTACACCAAAAATATCACCATCCTAATCTTTCCAAAAAAAATAATAAAGATTTAGGGTATTGGGCATGTCAAAATATGTAACCTATTACTCTACTCTTAGAATTCTACCCCTCTTGTGGGGTGGAGGTGATGGAGATACTTCAACTACTGTAATCACCCATAACTCTTTAATCAAAGTGAAATACCCCAAAAAAGGTGTCTCTATCAGCTCAACCTTGATCTCCAACAACAGTTAATACCTAAGCATTTGATACACAACCAGCATTTATATGAGAATAAATCTTAGTAGCATAACAATTTATTTAAAAATATTTGAACTTTTTTGGTTACTAAATACCTCAAATTTAAATCTATAGAGGTAATGTCTCTAAATTTTTAAAGGAAATACTATGGTTGCTAATTAAAGATCATGAGTAGGATAATTTCCCTCATGAGGTCTTAATTGCCTTGTAACCACTTTCCTATTTTGCATCAAGACACAACCTAGGCCCTTCTTGGATGCGTCACAATACACTTCAAAATTTTCTAAAGGATCTGGAATGATTAAGACAGGTGTCATAATCAGATTTTCCTTTAAAGTTTGAAAACTATGTTCACACTTGGAATCCCACACAAATGGAACATCTTTCCTAGTTAATTTAGTCAAAGTCAATGCGATTTGCCAAAACCCTTGAATAAATCTCCTATAATAACCGGCTAATCTAAGAAAACTATGAATTTCAGTCACTATTGTGGGTGTCTCCCAACCAACTACTACTTTTGTCTTACTGGGATCTACTGCTACTCTATCTCTAGTAATCACATGACCTAAGAATTTCACTTCCTTTAGCTAGAACTCGCATTTCTCCAGTTTGGCATACAATTGCTTTTCCCTAAGCAACTGCAACACAATCCTAAGATGATGTTTATACTCTTCACTACTTTTAGAATACCCAAGAATGTCATCAATAAACACTACCACGAATTGATCAAGGTAGAGTCTAAAGATACAATTCATGTAATCCATGAAAATAGCTGGAGCATTGGTCAATCCAAATGGCATTACAAGAAATTCATAATACCCATATCTAGTAAAGGCTGTCCTAGGTATGTCTTTTGTTCTCACTCTGATTTAATGGTACTTGACCTCAAATCAATCTTGGAAAATACAGTATCTTCTGTCAACTGATCCAACAGATCATCTATTCTAGGGAGGGGATACTTATTCTTCACTGTCACCCCTGTTCAGTTGCCTATAATCTATGGACAATCTCAAGCTTCCATCTTTCTTTTTCACGAACAACACTAGTGCTCCCCATGGTGAAGCACTAGGTTTCACAAATTTTTTTTCTAAGAGATCCTCTATCTGCACCTTTAACTCAATTAATTCTAAGGGAGACATTCTGTAGGGTGCTGTAAAGATCGGTCTCATTCCAGGAACTAACTCTATAGAGAACTCTACTTCCCTATTTGGTGTAAGACTTAAGATTTCTTTAGGAAACAGATTTGAAATTCCATTAACTACTGGGATAGTATCAAGCTTATGCTAAATTTCAACTTCAGAAGAACATAGAAAATATATCCTTTGATTCTTTTCCTTAATACTCTTATTTACAGGTAAGGTATCTATAAAAGTCATAGATTTCTTTGAACAATCCAAGATTGCATTATTTACAAATAACCAGTTCATCCCAAGAATGACATCTAACTTAATCAATGACATACAAATAAGGTCAATAACAAAAGATTGGTTCTCGACAATCATCAAAAAATTTAAATAGACTAAAGAAGTCAAAATCTATTCTCCCACAGGGGTAGATATAGACAACTTAAAAGGCAATTGGGATACATGTAAGTTCAATATTTTTACACATTCATAAGAAATAAAAGAATTGGTAGCGCCAGAATCAAACAATACAATTAAAGGTATATTAATAATCAAACATTTACCTTTAATTAAATCATTGAACTAAGCCGCTTCTTTACCTTTCAAAGTATAGGCTCTTTCAGTAGTTAGAGGTTTACTGGTTTCCATTGGTTTCCTCCCTTATGGACAGTCCTTCACAAAATGTCCCACCTTTCCACATTTATAACAAGCACCTGGTGGCCACTTACACTATCCACCATGGCTCTTCCCATATTTCAGGCAAACATTAGGTATTGTTGATTTCACAATCAGCCTCTTACTTCCCCAACCTTGACTAAATCGATTATCTTTACCTTTGAAAAATCTTATGTTTTCGTTTGAAGAGATTATATTTTTGTTTTTCCTTTTCAGCCTCTGCCAAGTTCTTGGCAATTATGTGACATTTATTCGCCAGTGTAGCATAATTTCTAATCTCAAATGAAGCCACAGCACTCTTCAACTCAGGCCTCAAGCCCGCCTCTAAATGCATGGCCTTCTATGCCTCATCTGGTAGAAGTTTCAAATAAGAGGAAAACTTAGACAGATAATCATTAAATGTTATATTGCCCTGCTTAATTTTTATAAACTCTATTTCTTTCTTATTCCTCACATTCTAAGGAAAATATTTCCCAGGGAATACTTCCTTAAATAAATCCCAAGTAATCTAAATTCCTTGAGCTTTCATTAACTATTTTGCTCTTTTCCACCAATGTTCTGCTTCCCTAACCAATATATAGGTGGAAAATAAAACCTTCTGGGCATCTGTCATCCCAAGGACTATAAACAACTTTTTTATCTCTCGTAACCAATCTTTATCCACCTTTGGGTCAAATTGACCCTCAAAGGAAGGAGGTTTAGCTTTTTAAAACTCTAACCAGGCATGATACACCGGGTTTCCTGCTTGTCCTTCTTGATAGTTAGGGTTATGATTATTATTATTCCCCTATTCTTAAAATTTTTTAAAAATCTTAGTAGTAGTAGCTTGATCCCTCATAGCCTCTACCACTCCCATCATAGCCTGAATCATTTTATCTATACTACCCTCACATTCTCCAATATTCCTTCTAAATAGGGCCATATTTCACTCTATAAATTAAATATTACTGAGGTGGTCAATATTAATAACATAAGATTTATAAGAGCATATATGGCACCAACAGGATATACTTTTTACCCCAAATCGAGTACTTCATTCCTCAAGTCAAAATATAATACAAACCAATCAATTGCCTAGGCTCAGCTAACTATCCTGCATTAGTCTTTATCTTGAGGAATCTACCCTTCACTATCGAGCCAGTACTCAACTAGTCGTGGTAGCCGTGCTCTAATACCAACTTAGTGTAAAGCCCCTAATCCCATCGTTTCATTTAGTTAATTAAATAATATAATACAATAGACTACAGGATCAGTGAGTTGCTACCACCTTTATCCGAGTAAATTTTTAACTTTTACCAAGTTAATTTATTAAGTGCCATTAGTTTGGGAATTCTACACTTAGGATACTCACACGTAACTTCGCAGTAAAAATCATTAAAATAAAACACACATATATATACACACACACACATTCACATTCATATACATAATCCTTTTACAATAAGTACAAGTTCTATATATTAGACATATACCTATAGATATGTGTGTGTTAACCGAGGTAAGGAGATAACAAACCTGCCACTCATATCCTTCTAACAAAAGCCTACTAGTAAGTTCCTATCTCACATATCCTAATATATATATGCCCTCATTTTGTACATACAAAAATCACCATCCTGATCCTTCCAAAAATAATAATAAGGATTCATGGTATCAGACATGTCAAAATATGTAGCCTACTACTTTACTCTTGGAATTCTACCCCTCTTATGGGTTGAGGTGATAAAGATACTTCAACTACTGTAACCACTCATAACTCTTTCATCAAAGTGAAATACCCCAAAAAGGGTATCTCTATCACCTCAACCTCGATCTCTAACAACAGTTGGTACTTAAGCATTTGATACACAACCAACATTTATATGAGAATAAATCTTAGTAGCATAACAATCTATTTAAAATCTACTGGTCTGTACCACCATACATGTACTAAAATCTTCTACATTCCCTTTTTATCCTTAATTAGAGAAACAAAATCTATTGGAATGCAATGCATGATATATGCCATTAAACTTCATAAGGTGTACTTACGAATACATGCATAGATATAGTTTACTAGATGTTCATAATATAAAACATGTCATTTCATTATATATTCACCGTAACATGATCATATTCACATTTAAAACATGAGTTAGGAAAACAATTATATCATAATGGCTAATGCCATATCATCATAAGAGATATCGAGAGAGTCACTCAGTGAACTACTCCATGTGATTTACTCACCATATATGAATGAGTTTTGAGTTGAATATCGTGGTCCCTGACCATCTAATAGCCCAACATCTACCCTGTACTATCTGAAGCGTCCCCTAATGGATCCTAAGTACATTATAGTCCTTATCCTCTGACAGATCATCCTATACACACTCACTGGTTCTTGTCCTCTTTGACAGATCATCCCATACCAATGGGATTGATATCCCTCTCGGATACCTCATTTCCCTTTTGTCTCATAAAGGGGCTGGTAGACTCACGAGATCACTACCACCTCTGACAGATCACATCTGCTTCATCTTTGCAAATCATGAGGCTATGGAATCATCATTCCTTTCTGATGGATCATATCCTAGCACGCTATTCACAAGTACATATTCTAGGGTGAATGGGCTCATGCTATAGTTATGCCTAACTCTGAGTATGTGACTCCTTTGGTTGGCTATAGAGAAGTTCACTAACTTAGAATTTACAACCATCATGGTATTTTCAAAATCATTTGTGATTGAGTGGATGTCTTACCATCTTAATTTTATGGTTCGATTGTGAAATGCCTAACAACTGTCTGATACTAATAGTCGGTCACTCAACCATAAGCCTATCCACTACTAATGTATACACTTGGAATACTTTACTCTTTTCTCTTTTACTTTTTCCTCTCTTTCTTTAAATCTCATGTTACATGTTACCCAAAAATCATATTTTTCTTGTATAATGACATTATTTTTGACTTTTTTAAGCATAACCCTTAAAGGAATAGAAACTTAGACTCATAAACTTATTCTAGACTCTTGGGATTTCATTTTAAAGGCTAGGTGGATCTTTCAAAATAGTTCATCCATGAAAAGTCATATTTTCCCACCTACCAATCAATCTGTTTCTCATAGCAGTCAAATTATAAAGTTAAAATCTTGAAAAAACTAAAACAGTATGCTATTGGTCGACTGTCAGTCTTATATCAGTTGGCTGCTAGCTAATAGAAAGCTATTAGTCAACTACCAGCCTTATATTAGTTGGCTGGTGAGTTACTATCTGCTAGTAATCGGTGATTGAAGGCCTAACAGTTGGCTGTTAGAAGCTATCAGTTAGCTGCTAACTGGCTTTTCTAGAAAATATAAAGCTGAAGAACATGGCAATTGGTTGCCAAGAGTTATCAGTTAATTGATACGTGTATTTTTTAGAAAAAAAATGAAGAAGAACATGGCAGTCAGCTGATAAACATAACAGTCGACTGCTAGGCTCCTGAAGCTTCTTTTTACAGTTATGAAATACTATAAGTCCAGATTTTACCTCATTTCAAGTCTAAAACAGCATGAGATTAGTTTTGAACACTTAATTATCATTCATCTTTCATCAAAAGTGCTCAAAACCATCTATCACAATGGATTCAACTCAAGTCAACTTTGGTGAACAGTGTAACCCACTTTTCAGAATCTAAAACAAGCCATCCTAGGCATATATAATTGGCATAAAACACCCAATAGGTGTTAAAAATACAAAGAATGTAGATTTTAACTTCTCTCTCATTCAAATAATAGTAAAATCACCAATTTTAGAAAATAAGTAGGAACTTTTAAAAGTGAGAGAATTAGATCGTTTGCTACCTTAATTTCATTAGATGATGTGCTGGTGGTAGTATGTGCCCTCCTAATCTTCCTTTATGTGGATTCTCACTTCAAATTGCACTAAAATTGATATTAAACTACTTATCCTTCAAATTATCTATGTTTCTCTCTCTAAAACCTATTTTATCTCTCTAAAAAGTTTTGAGTTTAGGTGAAAATGAGAGTTCTAAAGTTTGGCTTCATATATAAATGGTCTAAGTGGTTGAAGAAACTATAACCCTTATCTGATGTGCAGGTTGAGTTTTTTATCATGGATCCTCAAGTAGCAATTTCCACAGCCATATGGGGAATTACCATTTTGATTCTAAAGCTTTGGCAGAAAATTTTAAATTACTGTTAACTATAGTAACCAGTATTTTGGCTAAAATTACGGCTTACTTCCCCTGGAGTATTGAAAGCTTATGTATCTTTCCTAACCAAACCTTTTCCATTTCATTTTAATCCTTGATCTTTTCTTTTTATTTTAATCCCTCACTATAATATAACTATATGCAACTAATCTAAAGGCAACATACACAAGCAGTTAACTTATTTAATAACTAGCAAACATCTCTTATAATTAGAAGGAGCGAATGTTACACCAGTTCCGAGTTAGACCTAGGTTGGATCAAGATGACTCAACCTTCTACACGAGACCTACACATGTTGTGGGTCCTACTGCATATTTCTTTAATCATAATAAAAAAAATCGAAAGTAGCCTTGAGTATAATCAAGCATGAGAAAAATGGCTTTTCTTGTGGTGTTTTCAAGCTGTTATGGCACACCTAATTTATTGTCATAATAGTTGTTTAAATTTTATTTATTCTTTCCTAATTACATTATATTGCAAAATTAAAATAAAATTAATCTTAGTGTTTTCAAACACGAGACATCTGCTTTAAATGAAACATACAATACCATTGAGCCACTAACTCTTTATTGTTATAATGACAATTTATATTTTATATTTATATATATATTATTTTAATTGTATTTTATTTGAAAATATAATTAATGATCAAGTCTTTATTCATTCTTGTATTATCTCTTAGAAGGATCATTAGTGCTTAATTTGTCAAATAAAATATTTTACATCTAGTGGTTGTAAGTTCACCTATTGTGGGCCCATTTACTATGATGTATTTTGTGGTTAAATTCTAATAACAGTTAATAAAATTTTATTAACTTATTAATCATTAATTGGGCCTTGGTTCATGCACGCAATATGTATGTGAGTTTGCTTCTCTTTGTTTTGCAGCCTAATCTACCTTGTAGTTGAGGCAGCTAGGGTTTCTTTATTAGATTCCATATCCACACCTAAGTGTCCCTAGGCTAGAAGAGATCTATGGTGGTTTCCTTTTGAGAACTTGAACACTCTTGAGGTTATCCATTACGATCTCGCTTTAGTTGTAACCTATCATGTGGGCTTGCCCGGTGTGAGACTAATTTCTTCATTTGGCCTGATCTATGTTGTGGGATCTCTATCTTGAAAGGATAGGGGCAATCTAACGACCTTGAATCATTAAGACTTTAATTTTGGGCAACATGGAACATTTACAATTTATTAAAGTTTTTTATGTATATTATATTGATGATGTATATACCTTATTGGTGTAACAAAATAAATATAATTTGAAAATTAAAGACCATATATTTCTAATTGGTAAAATAGCTTAACGCTTACGTAATATTATGTATCATATCAATGCAAATATTATCACAGCAATTTTTATGGTTTTCTCTTGATCTAAATTATTGTAAATTTTTTTAGTTTATTATAGTCTGGGACCCTTATGTGAGATTATAATGAAAAAATTTGTTATTGATAGTTGTATGAAACTAAGTTTTATGATGGAGACCTTGTCTCAATAATTATCTCAATTAGACATAATGTTTCCCAATTTTATCTTTCTCAGTTTCTCCGATTCAGCATCATTTTGATATTTATAGCTATATAAAACTAAGTTTTGTGAAAGAAACCTTATTTTAACAATTATGTCAACTAGATATAATTGATGTTTCCTAATTTTTTCTTTTGATTTAGTAGTAATCTACGTTGAAAACTCTAATTAGGACTAATTTTTATGATAACAAAGGATTACTGAATGTAGATCAGATCATTAAGAAAGGAGATTTAGCTCTTAGAGCATTGTAGTAAGCAAATTTAACTAACAATTATAGTCTAATAGCAGGGGCTTAATATGAATAATGACACATTTTAAAAAAATAATTATTTGAATGTTATTGAATATACCATTGGTAAGAGTATTGGGCAAAGCATTCAAAAGAAATTTACTTCTGCTGATTATCTTACGATTGTTAGGGAAAAAATTTAAAAGAACAATGAGTGGTCAAATAAATCAAAATACATATAGTTAGAATTACTTGTGGTTCATGAAAGGGTGCAAAACAAGATATCCATTGAAAACATTAGTACTAAAACTATAAAGCCTATGATTTATAAGGATCATGTAATCTCTATGGGATCATAGTGGTCACAATTTGAAAAGAATTAATTATAATTTACTAATTTCACGTGATCATTTAACCTAGTGAGAGATTGTTAGATTTCATGATAGACTTAGTGTGACCTTTATGACTGCTTGAAATGTTAGTGTGATGAAGTAATAACTTAACTTCGATGTATTAAGAACACTTTTGGTTAGTATGTCTATCAAAAATTTGATAGAATCAATCATGGGAGCAATTTTGTAATTTGTGTACTCAATATTAATAATATCCTTTTTTTTAGTAACTTTATGAGTTATTTGAATGAGAGAAAATATTTTTTGTTGTGCCACTTGGTATGAGAGACCTCTAACACACATTTGGAAATTTAGGTTCATTTATGACATTTATTAATATTTAGGAACACATTAAGCATCTTTAAATTAATAAATTATAACTTAATAATTATTTTTGACATTTTACGACGCTTTTGAAGCGCCTAAAAATTCTACTCATCTAAAACTTGCTTTTCATTTTCATCCATTTTCCCACCCTCTAGTACTCTTTTGTATTTTGATTTCTCCATCCAAAAATTTTGCCCAAATTTTTCTTGCCATTTTTGTAATGACCCTCTTACTATAGCATGTAATTTAGGAAGTGTGAAATGCTATAAAAAAATTTCCTTTCAAAATATGCATCGATCGGGGCCGCTACTGGTTGAGTGTAACCTAAATAGCCATCCCTATTTAGATTTCACTCAACCCTATACCTACGCAGCTTATCTAATACCTCAAATCATCATAACAATACAACCATCAATATACTCTAGAATATACATCTCAATTACCATTCATAAATTACATTTGAGATACTAATTACTAGAAATAAAACTTAATCATTTACCACAGTAGCACAAAAATATCTCCAAATACAATTTCAGTGAGCAATAAACTCCATTTTAAGGCCATCAAGCCATTTACAATTAATATTAGAAGCTACAACATAGCTTCTTGGTCTCTCTGTAGTTCTATGTAGCAAATATATCCAGTTCCAGACTAATTCCTCACGCCATCACGCCCTTGATTGCTTGAACACACAACTTAATGAGATTTTGAATCCCAAAAGAGTAATATATAATTAATTTTATTCAAAATAGCTGAGTGTTTAGCTATACCCCAGTCCAGGTATAGAAAACCTCTCCCCAAATTCATTCATTTAATCAAACATGTGAATTGAAGCATCATTTATCATAAATTAATAAATGTGGGAAATCATTTTCTTAATCAAAGAGTCTAAGTGTTTTTGAAAACCATCATTTTCAAAATGCCTGTAGCCAAATTTTCATATCCATTGCATAACGCTCCTGTGTTGTTGCAAGGATCTCAAACATCTATATATATATGCATAAAATCATATAAATAAATTCACAATTCATTGCTTGTTGTTTTCCAATCTCATTGTTAAGATCACGGGGACTGTCCTCCCGGTGATTGTCACAAGACCGTCCTTCTTGTGACTGAGATTGTTGCTATCACAGGGACTATCCTCCCGGTGATTGTCACAAGACCATCCTCCTTGTGACTGAGAACCTAACATCAAAAGTGGCATCCCCATCATGTGCACACTACAAGTAGGTTTCATTTCTCTATGTCGACTATAAGGAAATGTATACATATAGGTGACTAATATTTAGGATCATAGGGCTTTACTCTTAAACCAATCCATTCCCCTGTATAGACTCTCCTCCTTTACTCCTTATAGTCTTTCATAGGGGTATATTGATTTAACGGGTAAACCCTAACATAGACAGACCATTTCAGTGTTCAAATAACGGAAGTTTAAAAAGTAGGTCTGAATATGGAATACTTGACAACCTTTCTATACCAATCATCAAGTATCCATCCCAGGTTTCTTCTACACTATAATCATAACATTCCAATAGTCCAATCAAAACTAGCAGCAAAGAATTTTCAAATACATTTCAAACACATGCAGGTCATCTCTTATACTCATATAATCCAGCACACATTTCCCAGTACATGTTCACAAACATATTCATAGCAATCAATTCACATTAAACATTTATCAAACAAAGGGGAGTGTAGATTACTCTACCTTTCACCGTTGCTCCTATACAGACCAAGACTTTCCTCTTTTACCTTTGAATTATGCTCATAGATCACTTCTTTAGAAACCATTCAAGTCTCACATAAATTTCCTTCAATCATTATCCCTTACAATTAAATTCCTATTTTTTACTTTGGTCTAATTATCCAGGTGTAATCGAAATCAAAATCTACAAGAAAAAATTAAATTGGAGTGTTTTAAATAGTATCAAAAGTTTGCAAATTGATCCCTGCTTCTTTCTAGCTACTCTGACAAGAACACAGGGTGGTGCATGGCAACACATGACAGAAGTCAGCAATTAACATAAAAAATTAGTCTAAAATGTCAACCAAAGCACAAGGACGGTGGATCTAGAACTGGTTCAGCAAAAAATACGGTGGCTATCTGAAACTTTCCTTTACTATTCACGGCACATGGCAATAGTTCTTCACCGGTTGATAGCTAGTCGAGAAAGAGGGGAATTTGGGCTAGCTATCGGTGGCGGCGGTGTGGTCGGATGACGACGAATGGCAAATATCAAAGATCATCTTCGAATTCACGATGAAGGGGGGAAATGGCTATTTTTGACCACTATGATGTCCATCGATGGCGGGGGATGGCAGCAGGAGGTCGATGGCGATGAGCGATGCAAGTGGTGCAGCACGGCGGGTATGGCGACGGTGGCTTTGCACAGTAATGAGGGCGAAAGGAAAGGAATCATAGGAGAGAGTAAGAGGAAAGGGGGAAAATGGAAGGAAATGAGGAAATTTTTAATATTTAGGGCATTTAGGGGTATTTTGGTATTTTCTCACTTTGCCCTAAATAAATTTTGGATGCATTTTTCGATTTAGGCAAGAATTTAGAATGATATAAGAGGGATTTAGAAATTTTTAAGCTATCATAGGCCTTTCAAAATTACCTGCTAAGTTCCTGAAGGCAGATAAAAATGTCTTCATCAGATAAAATTTTATTTCGAAAAATTCTCAAATTTAAGCTACGAACTCAGAAAATTTTTCTTAATCACCTCCTAATAATATTTCAAGGTTTCTAATTATTTTATCCTAATTCTTTAATTAATTTTAATTGGATTATTACAATTTTTACCATCTCTCTCTAACCCATCAATTGTGTTACTTCCCCAATTCCTTTCTCTTTTACACAACCTAAGCTAACCCTAAACTTCCATTTTTATATCTTGGATCTACGAATTTGTCAACACAAACCACTTCAACAAGAAGGAAGGTCACCATTCACTGCCACTACAATTCTTTGTCATCGCAACTATTTGTCACAATAGTGCAGCTTTATTTTGTCACTTGTCGGCCGCAATAGCTCTCCATAATGAGTGGTTCATTGGTGTGTTTGGTTACAATTCATAGTCAATTTTTGTTGTTTCTTGGTTTAGATTCTTTAATCTTAGTTCATTGGTTGCATTTTGGTGCAACATTGCATTTCATCTATAGATTTGTGTATTTTTTGCAATGCTGCGTTTTGTGCGATTTGTTGCAGGTTCGCTGACCATACAAGCTCTCTTTTCTAATGTTTGTATTATCTACTCCTCTAATTCTATAAATAATTGTCACATACTTTTTTCACTATCTAATTTCTAGATCTTTGTGGTGTAGAATTTTGATTTGGAATTGCCAACTAGGGGATTAATGTGGAGACCTTAGAATAAAAAGGGAGGGTAATAGAGTTCTCCTTCTGGAATTCTCCAGAACTAAAAACTACTTTCAGTTATGTGCATGATTTGGGTCAACATTGTTAGAATAGCAGATAGATAGTCTCGACTATCAATAGGTCATTTGAATTATATTCTTTGATTATGTCACTTTTCTCTTTTTGGATGAATATCTCGAGCCTACCATAAATCACCATTCCTTCATTCAAAAATTAAAAGTCACTTTCTAAAATTTTGACACAAAAATTTTTCTGCAGTGTGGCTCTGAGTTGGTGTCAGCACTTTCGGTAATAGAGTTGTCAAGCCCATTCTTACACTTGAGAGAACCTCTGAAGGAGCTCAGTTATAAGGAAACTACCCTTAATTTAGCTGCTAATGTGAGTACACTTTATTGTCAATTAATTTTTTACCTCAATCAGATCACTATACACTAATCCCTCTTGCCCCAAGTTCATTCGGTCTCTTTAGGGTATGTTTGTAAATAATTGTAATATAAATTAGATTATTTGGATTAAAACAAGTTAACAATTTATAGTTTGTACAAATTTTTTTTGCTACCATATTTACAGTTTCTCATAAAGGTTTTACATTTACTAATTGGTTATTTGTTGAAATGTTAAACTTTGGGATTATATATGTTCCTTCAAGTTTGAACCCATTTTCCAAATTCTACATTTTTCAGGCCATAGGATTGGGTTTGTAGCTAGTTAGTGCCTTTTAGTTTTTCAAGATTGTAAGAATGTTGAAATACAAATAGTAGTGTAATTTTTTTATTTTTTCAAGTTTCTGGTGGGAATGGTTACATTCTCACATTTAGTCTCAGAAGTTGCACTTTTTCGTTTGAATCTATTTCTTTGATATTAATCTCAATGTTGTTTTTTCTATTTCTAGAGAGATGCTATACTATGTCATGAATATGCTTACCTTTTAGTATGAAATAATCAGGCCCTTGGTGTATCAAAATGTTTTTATAAACTTGAAAGAAAATGTGTTAAAACTTCTCCATTTTGATAGGCTTTTGAGATTTGCAATTGGTTATTATAACCATCCCATTGAAATGAATAAATTAATTATAGAGATAAAATAAGCTTATAGGTTAAGGCCTTTATACAATAAAAAGAGTGGTAGATATAGTATTATGTATGTTGTAATGACCCCCTTACCATAGCATATAATTTAGGAAGGGTGAAATGCTATAAAAAAGTTTTGCTTTCAAAATATGCATCGTTCGGGGCCGTTACTAGTTAAGTGCAACCCAAATAGCCGTCCCTATTTAGATTTCACTCAACCCCATACTTGCGCAGCTTATCTAATACCTTAAATCATCAAATAATATAGCCATCAACATACTCTGGAATATAAATTTAAACTATCATTCATACATTGCATTTGAGATACTAATTACAGGATATACCTTAATCATTTACCACAATAGTACATAGATATCTCCAAATACAAATTCAGTGATCAATAAACACCATATTAAGACCATCAAGCCATTTATAATTAATATCATAAGCTTCCACGTAGCTTCTCGATCTTTCTGCAGTTCTACGTAGTAAATATGTTTAATCCCAGGCTAATTCCTAATACCATCACGCCCTTGATTTCTTGAACACACAACTTAATGAGATTTTGAATCCCAGTAGAGTAATATAAAATTTATTTTATGAATATAGCTGAGTGTTTAGCTATACCTGTAACGACCCCCTAAATCATACTATAAATTCCTCTATTAGAGTAGCAGAAGCATACAAAGTTTTGAATAAATTTTGTATTCTTCCCATGTCAGGTAACATCAGAGGGTTGCTACTGGTTAAGTGTAACCCAAATAGACTCTTTTCACAGTCCATTCAGATTTCACTCAACCCTAAATCCTATCCAGCATTTCTATTATCACATTGCAAACCATAACATGCTCTAGAATATAAATTCTAACAAACATTCAAATATAATTGAGATATACTATTTTAGCGTATTAATCCATTCACACATCAATTAGTAAAAGCCATAATCCATCAAGTTCATTTTAAAACAAAAATATTCTCCCAAACCATCTTCCTACCAAAAATCAGGTAGAGTTTCCCCTAAAAATTGGACAGTTTCCTTTTATACAATCAGTCAAACCACAAATACAGCCAGCAAATTCATAAAAAATCAAAAACCAACAATACAGATATATATACACAAATTCAAGCCTAATTCTATGCCACAACATCATCCTAATATCCTTCTTCTAGCTAGCTATCTCCTAGGAATTTCTTGTTCTTGGTCATCTGAGCAAACAACTTCATGAGATAGTTAAATCCCAGTAGAAAAATTTACAATTAAACATTAATAAAACAATTGGATGCTCAGATGTGACAACGCACAGAAAATATCTCCCTAATTCGATTTAAATGCATGTGAATTACTAAATACTTTAAAATTTAAAAGGTATGGGAAATCGATGTAAAATAATATAACGAGCATATTATCTTTATTCTGAAAAATTTTACTTAAAATCATGCCTGAGGATTTTCATATACTCATCTGTCATAAGTCTCATGTGACTATTCATTATTCATTTTAATTGAATGCCGTTTTAACAGAAAACATGGTTTTTGGTTGGGTGTGATCTGTAACACCATTTACCTGAAAACAAGTCTATATTGTAAGTGTGATTCGTAACACCAATCACTCACTCAAGGACAAGGTGAGAATCAACATCTAGGGCATCCCCCAGCATGTGCACAAACACTAATTCTCATCCTCATATAGTCTATACAGAAATACATACACATAGCCAACCAATACTTAAGGTTATGGGTATTATACTTAAACCAAAATGTTACCCCGTATAGGTTATCCCCCCTTATATGCCTTGAACTTTTCATAGGGTTATCCTGGTTTAATGTGTAACAACCGAAAGAGATTTTAAAGGATAAAATTGAACTTTTAACCCTAATTCCTTTTAAACTAAGGTTGGCACGTATTTTGAGGATGAAGATTTGCAATAAAAGGTCTTTCAAAGTCAGAAACACGATCAAACGGAAAGAAATGCAATCCGGCGATCAGAAACTGATAGAAGATGTTTCGTGCGTCAATTTCACTGATGGAGGCTAAAACCTTCGCATAGAAACATGTGCAGACGTTTGGAAGGAAGCCAACACCTTAAATTATCCCCGGGTGGTCCGGGAAAAGTCAAAATCGCCCCCAGAGACTTTAAATTTCCTGGATTCCCTCTATTTTTCTCAAATCTCTCTCTCTCCTCACCACACTTTCTCTCTCCTCTCTCTCCTCCTTCCTCCACCATGCACCGCCACTACAGCCACCGTGGGCCACCACCTGGCACACTAATCGACAGCCCTCGCCACCCATAACCTCCAGCAACCACCCACAGCCACCAACGGCCGCCAACGCCGCTGGAAAATGCCACTTTTCTCCTCCACCGTGTAGCCTGAGCTGCCAGATATCAAATTCACCAGCTCAGATCGCCGCCGTCCGTCACCATTAGCCGTCACTATAACGACCCCCTAATACATCATACACGATGCTTATCTGATTAGCGGAAGCATATGGGTTAGTGTACATAATTATTCCCTATGTGGGAACGCGTCGAGGATCGCTCTTTGAGCGTAACCCAAATAGACTCTCCGTTGTCCATTCGGATTCCGTTCAACCCTAATTCACAAGCAGCTAACTAATTATACACACATGCATCATAAATTTCTCTGGAATGAAATCTAAAACTCCTATACATGTCACGTCATACGTTCATACATAATTCAATTCAAATCCATAAGTTTACAGTGGTAAATTCTACCAAAAATCCGGCAGAGTTTCCTCTGTAATTTGATCATATCCCAAATACAGAATCACCTGTTTAAAAATCAACAGCCAGTCCAACAACAGCAGTAAACATAACTAATATAAATCCATACACAGCAACATCCATTCATCACTACACTCCCTGCATACTATTCGAAATGTTATATATATACATTCAGTCTAATCCATGCAAAATTCATAAGAAACAGAATCCGATAAATAACAACATCATAAAGTATATATACAAATGATTCAAGCCTAAGCTAATCATCCTCTGGTCTATCCTCAAGTCAGCCTCGGCTATATCGCCTGGCTCTCGCCTGTCCCTGTTCATCTGAGTAAACAACTTAATGAGATTTGAATCCCAGTAGAATAATTTACAAATCAATTATCATTCGAAAATCAGTTGAATACCCAGGGTGTGAACACCGAAATCGTCTTCCTGAAATCAGTTCGAAAATAGTGGAATACCTTATCTTTAAAATCGTTCAAACACATGGAAATTGCGGTAATATATCACAATCAGGAAATCCATTTCTTTTAAAATCAGTTATCAAAATCAAGTGAAATCCCATGCCCTGTGTATCTCAATCCACGTTGGTTACAAATCCGCTGTAACCGAATCTAAATCATCTTCTAATTGCACGTAGTCTAGAGAGAATACCTCTCTTATCGTTGGGTGTGATCCATAACACCAATCACCCGAATCAAGCCTATATTGTGAGTGTGATCCGTAACACCAATCACTCACTCAAGGACCGGGTGAGAATCAACATCTAGGGCGTCCCCTAGCATGTGCACATACGCCAATTCTCATCCTCATACAGTCTATTCGAACTCACATGCACTCGGTCGGCTATTCCTCAGGGTTCTAGGGTATTACGCCTAAATCACAACGTTTCCCCGTGTAGGTTATCCACCCTTATACTCCCTAAACCTTTCTTAGGGTCGTCCTGGTTTAACGCGCAATCCCTAACCCAGTACAGGCTAAATCTGATAAAAATAGTTTCGTTTAAAAGCTTCCAGTACGAGGGATACTTAACGACTGTCCCATACCGGTTATCAAGTACCCAACCCTAAGTAAATCCGTCCTAAAGGCATCCAAACTCGATAAACAAGGTGTCTAACATGCAATTAGGGTTTTCAGCACACAGGCATGCAATTTTATCCCATCGAAAGTAGCACGCAAATCCATGCAAGTTATCTAAATCATTTAGGTATTCACTACGTCAATTCTAGGGTTCGGGAAGTGTAAATTATCCTACCTGGTCTCTGGTCGTTCCAAATCAAGTCAGGACTCCACGAAATCTCGATTTCTCAGCCCAATTAATTCCCTGGACATGAAATTGAATATTTAGATTCGTCACGTGATCCAATTTTTGATCCTAAATCCAGTTACGCTAAAACCTAGGTCAATTTATTGTCCATTTACGTTCGGCAGCCATTTCAGTCATATACCATTAGTTTTTGGGAAAACGGACCTTACCACTATGCTCGGATGATGGAATTCTACGTCCCGGTGGTCTCGGTTTCTCGGGATGCACGTCCAGAAGCTCTGGCACGGTTGCACACGGCGGCGCACGGTGGCACACGGCGGCGCACGGTGAGGAGGTGCGGTTTGCCTCGAAAATCACACCACGGTGAAGCCCGCAAGCCCAGGAGTCCGAATACGGTGGTGGCACGGCGGTTCACGGCCGTTTGGGGGTGTTTTCTGGCCACGAAGCTTCGCCTGGCCGGACGGCGTTACGCGCCGATCTGGCGCGTCCGCCTCGCTTTCGGCGTGTCGAGCACATCGAGGCGGTGGCGGCTCGCTACGGTGGTGAGGCGTGAGGGTCAACGGCGGCGACGGCGGTGATTCGAGCCGGGAAGTTTCACGATGGAGGGGAAAACGGCGTTTCAAGCGGCTCCGGCCGTTAGTGGCCGTGGTTGGTTGCTGGAGGTTGTGGGCAGTGAGGGCTGTCGGTTGGTACCCTTGGTGGCGGCCCACGGTGGCTGTGGCGGCCGTTCACGGTGGAGGAAAGTGGAGAGAGAAAAGAGAGAGGAGAGAGAGAGTGTGGTGAGGAGAGAGAGTGGAATGAGAGAAATGACGGGAGTTCGCGTAATTTAAAGCCTCCAAGGGCGATTCCGACTTTTCCTAGGCCACCCGGGGATGTTTTAGGGTGTCGGCATCCTTCCAGACATTAGCACGCATTTCCATGCAAAAACTTTGGCCTCCGTCAAGAAATTAACGCACGAAACTCCTTCCGTCAATTTCTGATCGCCGGATTGCATTTCTTTCTGTTTGATCGTGTTTCTGGCTTCAAACGACCTTCTGTGTCAAGTCATTATCCTTGAAATACGTGTCAGACTTCATTTGATTGGGATTAGGGTTAAAATCAAGCTTTTATCTTTTAAAATCCTTTAAAACTCTTTCAAAGCTTTCCCGTTGTTACATTCTCTCCCCCTTAAAAGAAATTTTGTCCCCAAAATTCATACCTGTAAACAGTTCTGGATATTTTTGCCTCATCTCATCTTCTTTCTCCCACGTCATCTCCTGCGATGCTACATCCTGCCAGAGTACCTTAACTAAAGGGATCATTTTACTTTGAAGCTGCTTAGTCTTATAGTCAAGGATTTGAACAGGAGTAGATTCATAAGTCAAAATTTCCTTTAATATTATCGGTTGATTCTCTAATACATGTACAGGATCTGGGACATATTTACGAAGTTGGGAGACGTGGAAAACATCATGTAGGTTGGACAAATGAGGAGGTAAAGCAATTTGGTAGGCAACGGGACCGACTCTTTGTAAAATTTGGAATGGTCCTAGGAATCTAGGACTTAGTTTCTTAGTCCTTATCTATCTACCAATACCCGTGGTAGGGGACAGCCTCAGAAATACGTGATCTCCCTTGTTAAATTCCAAAGGCCTTCTTCTCCTGTTGGCATAAGCTTCTTGCCTCTGTTGGGCAGCTCTCATCTTTTCCCTGATCATTTTAATTTGATCAGTGGTTTCTTGTACCATTTCAGGTCCTAACAGTGCACTCTCTCCCATCTCTATCCAACTTAAAGGTGACTTACAACTTCTCCCATACAGAGCCTCATACAGTGCCATGCCGATGGTAGAGTGATAACTGTTGTTGTATGCAAACTCTATCAACGGCAGGTGTTTATCCCAACTTCCTTTCTGTTCAAGCACACACGCCCTCAACATATCTTCTAGGGTTTGAATAGTCCTCTCAGACTGCCCGTCAGTCTGAGGATGATAGGCTGTGCTAAATTTAAGCTGGGTTTCTAAGGCTTGCTATAGGGATTGCCAAAATCTCGAAGTAAACCTAGGGTCTCGATCAGATACTATACCTGACGGTATTCCATGTAGTCTTACAATTTCCCTAAGGTATACTTCGGCTAATTTCTCCATGGAGTAACGCACCTTAACAGGTAAAAAGTGCGCAGACTTGGTCAACTTATCCACTATTACCCAAATGGCATCAAATCCTGCTGGTGTTCTAGGTAATCCAACCACGAAATCCATAGTGATCTGATCCCATTTCCTCTCTGGTATCTCCAATGACTTAAGTAGCCCCGCGGGTTTCTGATGCTCTATCTTAACCTGTTGACAAGTCAAACAGGCATTTCACGTAATCCGTGATATCTCTCCGCATACCAGGCCACCAAAAATTTCTCTTTAAATCCTGATACATCTTGGAAATACTGGGGTGAATAGTGTAATGGCTTCTGTGAGCTTCTGCTAACACTTTTTCCTTTAATTCCTGATGGTTCAGAATTACTACTCTCTTCCTAAACATCAAAACCCCATCAGGTGCTAATCCAAAGTCGGGTTGGTCTGCATATACCTCCAAGGATTCATCCTCAAGTTGGGCTTGTTTAATCAATTCTCTCAATTCGCAGGTGATCAAGAAGTCACTCATTACTAACCTTTGTGGAAACGAGATTACATTGAGGCTAAGGTTCCCAAAATCCTCAAGTAACCTCATCTCACTAATCATTAAACTAGCTAGTTGTAGTGACTTTCGGCTTAATGTATCGGCCACAACATTTGCTTTCCCTGCATGATATTTCAACTCAAAATCAAAGTCTTTTAAATATTCTACCCACCTACGCTGCCTCATGTTTAATTCCTTCTGATCAAACAAATACCTAAGGCTCTTATGATCACTATATACCTCGAATACTGCACCATATAGGTAATGTCTCCAAATCTTTAGGGCAAACACAACGGCAGCTAATTCTAAGTCATGAGTGGGATAGTTCTCCTCTGCAGGTTTCAATTGTCGCGATGCATAAGCCACAACTTTCCCATCTTGCATCAAAACACAACCTAGGCCTCTCAAAGATGCATCTTTGTATACAATAAAGGGTTCCAGGGGTTTCGAAATAATTAGTACAGGAGCGGTGGTCAATTTCTCTTTCAGGATCTGAAAACTAGTCTCACACTGCTTGCTCCATTCAAAATCTACCCCTTTCCGAGTCAACCGGGTCAATGGCATAGCTATCTGTGAAAATCCTTGAATGAATTTCTGATAATAGCCGGCCAAACCCAAGAAACTCCTAATCTCGGTGACCGTTCTAGGTCGATCCTAATCTAATACTGCTTCAATTTTCTTTGGGTCAACCGCTATCCCTTCCCCATTAACCACATGTCCTAAAAATTTCACTTCTTCTAACCAAAACTCACATTTCTCCAGCTTTGCATACAGTTGTTTCTCTTCCAGTATCTGTAACACCGTGTTAAGATGCTAGGCATGCTCTTCGTGAGTCTTGGAATAGACTAAAATATCGTCAATGAATACCACAACAAATTGATCTAAATAGGGTCTGAAAATTCTGTTCATATAATCCATAAAGATAGCGGGTACATTCGTCAATCCAAACGGCATCACTAAGAACTCATAATGGCCGTATCTTGTCCTGAATGCTGTCTTGGGAATATCCTCCTCTCTAACCCTAATCTGGTGGTATCTTGACCTTAAATCTATCTTAGAAAATACAGTCGCGCCTTGTAACTGATCAAACAAGTCGTCAATACGTGGCAATGGGTATTTGTTCTTAATGGTCACCTTATTCAATTGTCGGTAATCAATACACAGTCTTAAACTCCCGTCTTTCTTCTTTACGAATAAGACCGGAGCTCCCCATAGTGATACACTTGGCCTAACGAACCCCTTCTCCAACATATCTTCGATTTGGACTTTTAATTCTCTTAATTCTGCGGGGGCCATACGATACGGGGTCATAGCTATTGGACCCGCTCCCGGAATCAGGTCAATGGTGAATTTTATCTCCCTAGGTGGTGGCAGTTTACTGATTTCCAAAGGAAATACCTCCGGAAAGTCACTAACAATTGGGATTTGACTTAATCTATCCTGCAATTCTACCTCATAGAGATTGAGGGACATATCACCTATCTCACAAGCCCTGTCATTCCCTCGCATAGGTACGTTATCCAGATAAGTAATTGTCCATTCGGAACAATTTAACAAAACCCGATTCCTAGTCAACCAATCCATTCCCAGAATAATGTCGATCCCTGACAATGGTATACACACTAAGTCCACAAGAAATAAAGTATCTTCAATGGTTAAGGGGCAGTTTAGGCATATTCGTGGGGACATAGTGGCTTCTCCCAAGGGTGTGGATATGTATAGGTCACAGGGCAAGGTTTGAACAGGTAATCTCATTCGTTCTATGCATGCATCAGCAATAAAGGAGTGCGTAGCACCCGAATCAAACAATACTATCAAAGAAAAATTATAAATTTTACCTCTACCCTGCATCAAGCCTGAGGACCTGTCGACGTTGGCAGCATTCATAGTAAAAACTCTCCCTGGAGCCTGCAGTCTTTGGCTACCAGATGTCGGCTGATTCCCCGTGGAAGGGCAGTATCTGGCCATGTGTCCTGTGCCTCCACATCTATAACACTGGAGGGGAGTTTGATGCCAGCAGGGTTGATTTGGATGTCTGGTACCACACTTCAGACAAAGAGTGTTATCAGGTCGCCTCCCACTGCTACTAGAAGCCCCTGGTTGCGGTTTAAACATACCGCTTCTTACATTCAGATTTCTGGGCGCTTGTCTGGGCCGGTTCCCTGTACGTTGTGTTATATTCTGAGTCTATTTCTATTCTAAATTCTTGCTCAGAATTCGGCACTTATTCACCAGTGTGGCAAAGTCTCGAATCTCTAGGGTAGCCAACTGAGTCTTCATAGGTAGATCGAGGCCTTCTTCTAGTTGCTTCGCTTTCCAAGCCTCATCGTAATGCATTCGCAAGTAAGTAGAGTATCTTGATAATTCCTCAAACTGTTTCAGATACTCGTCAAACGGCCTGCCTCCCTGGGTGAGCTTCAGGAACTGTGCTTCCTTTGCTTGTTTCACGCTCTCAGGGATATACTGATCCATAAAGACTCTCTTGAAAGATTCCCAAGTCAGTGGAATGCCTCGGCTCTGCATCAATTGCTGGGCATCTGTCCACTAAAGTTTCGCTTCGCCCTTCAGCATATATGTTGCATATGTGACTTTCTGTTCATCGTCGCAATGCAATAATCTAAAAATATTTTCAATTCCTTTTATCCAAGCTTCCACAACAGCTGGATCGGAGGCACCTATAAACGGAGATGGACCTGCTCTCTGGAATTCAATCCATCCCTGATATAGTGGATTCACCTGTTGGGTGGCTCCGTCATTTCTCGTCTGTCTATCTTCATGTCTGTCTATCTTCATGCTGCTGTCTCATTGCATTGGCACTAGTAGTGGCCTGGTCTCTCATTGCATCAGCCATTAATCTGATAGATTCCATCATCTCCCGCATGTCAACCTCAGTCTCTATGTTACCACTACCTGACGCACCTTGGTTTCTGTGTCTTGGCCTTCCCCTAGGCCTACGTGTGGCGTCCCTGCTAGATTCTGCCATGCTTATCTGACACAGAAACAAATAGATCAGTCACACAGAAATGCAATAGTGAATCAGCGAGACATTAACTTCATTCCGTTCAGTATCAATTCAAATCAGGTCCTATCATTCCAGATTCAAATCAATCAAAACTCTAAAGCTGCAAGCCCAAAGATTTAAAGTCCTAAGCCCACTAAACCAGAAGATCCGACAAACCAGGCTCTGATACCATAATTGTAACGACCCCCTAATACATCATACACGATGCTTATCTGATTAGCGGAAGCATATGGGTTAGTGTACATAATTATTCCCTATGTGGGAACGTCAGGGGATCGCTACTGATTGAGCGTAACCCAAATAGACTCTCCGTTGTCCATTCGGATTCCGTTCAAACCTAATTCACATGCAGCTAACTAATTATACACACATGCATCATAAATTTCTCTGGAATGAAATCTAAAACTCCTATACATGTCACGTCATACGTTCATATATAATTCAATTCAAATCCATAAGTTTACAGTGGTAAATTCTACCAAAAATCCAGCAGAGTTTCCTCTGTAATTTGATCATATCCCAAATACAGAATCACCTGTTTAAAAATCAACAGCCAGTCCAACAACAGCAGTAAACATAACTAATATAAATCCATACACAGCAACATCCATTCATCACTACACTCCCTGCATACTATTCGAAATGTTATATATATACATTCAGTCTAATCCATGCAAAATTCATAAGAAACAGAATCCGATAAATAACAACATCATAAAGTATATATACAAATGATTCAAGCCTAAGCTAATCATCCTCTAGTCTATCCTCAAGTCAGCCTCGGCTATCGTCTGGGCTCCTGCCCTGTCCCTGTTCATCTGAGTAAACAACTTAATGAGATTTGAATCCCAGTAGAATAATTTACAAATCAATTATCATTCAAAAATCAGTTGAATACCCAGGGTGTGAACACCGAAATCGTCTTCCTGAAATTAGTTCGAAAATAGTGGAATACCTTATCTTTAAAATCGTTCAAACACATGGAAATTGCGGTAATATATCACAATCAGGAAATCCATTTCTTTTAAAATCAGTTATCAAAATCAAGTGAAATCCCATGCCCTATGTATCTCAATCCACGTTGGTTACAAATCCGCTGTAACTGAATCTAAATCATCTTCTAATTGCACGTAGTCTAGAGAGAATATCTCTCTTATCGTTGGGTGTGATCCGTAACACCAATCACCCGAATCAAGCCTATATTGTGAGTGTGATCCGTAACACCAATCACTCACTCAAGGACCGGGTGAGAATCAACATCTAGGGCGTCCCCTAGCATGTGCACATACGCCAATTCTCATCCTC
The DNA here is from genome assembly GCA_031216115.1 of Senna siamea. Classification (NCBI taxonomy): domain Eukaryota; kingdom Viridiplantae; phylum Streptophyta; class Magnoliopsida; order Fabales; family Fabaceae; genus Senna; species Senna siamea. Next base: position 15,748,304 of record CM062355.1, on the reverse strand, counting down.
ATACAGTCTATTCAAACTCACATGCACTCGGTCGGCTATTCCTCAGGGTTCTAGGGTATTACGCCTAAATCACAACGTTTCCCCGTGTAGGTTATCCACCCTTATACTCCCTAAACCTTTCTTAGGGTCGTCCTGGTTTAACGCGCAATCCCTAACCCAAGACAAAGCAACTGATAAAAATAGTTTCGTTTAAAAGCTTCCAGTACGAGGGATACTTAACGACTGTCCCATACCGGTTATCAAGTACCCAACCCTAAGTAAATCCGTCCTAAAGGCATCCAAACTCGATAAACAAGGTGTCTAACATGCAATTAGGGTTTTCAGCACACAGGCATGCAATTTTATCCCATCGAAAGTAGCACGCAAATCCATGCAAGTTATCTAAATCATTTAGGTATTCACTACGTCAATTCTAGGGTTCGGGAAGTGTAAATTATCCTACCTGGTCTCTGGTCGTTCCAAATCAAGTCAGGACTCCACGAAATCTCGATTTCTCAGCCCAATTAATTCCCTGGACATGAAATTGAATATTTAGATTCGTCACGTCATCCAATTTTCGATCCTAAATCCAGTTACGCTAAAACCTAGGTCAATTTATTGTCCATTTACGTTCGGCAGCCATTTCGGTCATATACCATTAGTTTTTGGGAAAACGGACCTTACCACTATGCTCGGATGATGGAATTCTACGTCCCGGTGGTCTCAGTTTCTCGGGATGCACGTCTAGAAGCTCCGGCACGACGGCACACGGCGAGGAGGTGCAGTTTGCCTCGAAAATCACACCACGGTGAAGCCCGCAAGCCCAGGAGTCCGAATACGGTGGTGGCACGGCGGTTCACGGCTGTTTGGGCGGTGTTTTCCGGCCACGAAGCTTCTCGCATGGTGGACGACATTTTGCCTCGATCTGGGCGCGTCCGGCCTCCTTCGGCGGCGCCAGCTCTTTGGAAGCGGTGGCAGCTCGGGCTACATGGTGGTGGGGGCGGTGAGGGTCAACGGCGACGGACGGCGGCGATTTGAGCTGGGGAAGTTTCGCGCGATGGAGGGGAATAACGGCATTTTTTCAACTCGGCCCGGCGCGTTGGTGGCGTGGTTGGTTCTTTGGAGGTTGTGGCGATGAGTGTCGGTTGGTACCCTTGGTGGCGGCCCACGGTGGCTGTGGCGGCCGTTCACGGTAGAGGAAAGTGGAGAGAGAAAAGAGAGAGTGTGGTGAGGAGAGAGAGTGGAATGAGAGAAATGGCGGGAGTTCGCGTAATTTAAAGCCTCCAGGGGCGATTCCGACTTTTCCCAGGCCACCCGGGGATGTTTTAGGGTGTCGGCATCCTTCCAGACATTGGCACGCATTTCTATGTGAAAACTTTGGCCTCCGTCAACGAAATTAACGCACGAAACTCCTTCCGTCAGTTTCTGATCGCCGGATTGCATTTCTTTCTGTTTGATCGTGTTTCTGGCTTCAAACGACCTTCTGTGTCAAGTCATTATCTTCGAAATACATGTCAGACTTCATTTGATTGGGATTAGGGTTAAAATCAATTTTTTATCTTTCAAAATCCTTTAAAACTCTTTCAAAGCTTTCCCGTTGTTACAGTCACTGTCCCCACCACCATGTAGCCTGAGCTGCCAGCTTCCTCCAGTAGCTTTCCTACGTCGAACGGAGGCCAGACGCGCCCAGATCGAGGCAATCTTCGTCCGCTGTGCGTGAATCTTCGTGGCTAGAAAATGCCATCCAAATGGCCGTTAACCGTCGCGCCACCACCATATTCGAACTTCTGGACTTGTGGGCTTCACTGTGGTGTAATTTTTGAGGCAAACTGCACCCCTCGGCCGTGCTCCACCGTACGTCGCCGTGCGCCGTCATGCCGGAGTTTCTGTACGTGCATCGGGAGAAATCGAGACCACCTCGAGACAGAATTCCATCATCCGAGCACATTGGTAAGGTCTGATTTCCCAAAAACTGATGATATCTGATTGAAATAGCTGCCGAACATAATTAAGCAATAAATTGACCTAGGTATTAGAGCAACCACACTTAGAATTGTTAAACGGATGACGTAACAAGCCTGAATATTCAGTTTAATGTCTAGGAAATTAATTGGGCCTAGAGACTGAGATTTCATGAAGTTTTGAACCAATTTGGAGCGACAAGAGACCAAGTAGGATAATTTACGATTCTCAAACCCTAGATTTGACCTAGTGGATACCTATACGATTTAGATGATTTGCATGGATTTACGTGCTACTTTCGATGGAATAAATTACATGCCTATGTGCTGAAAACCCTAATTGCATGTTAGACGCTTTTTTTATCGAGTTTAGATGCCCTTAGGACGGATTTACTTAGGGTTGGGTACTTGATAGCCGGTATGGGGCGACCGTTAAGTATCCCTAGTACAGGGAGTTTTTAAACGAGATTATTTTTATTAGATTTAGCCTGTACTGCGTTAGGGATCGCACGATAAATCAGGACGACCTTAAGAAAGGTTTAAGGAGTATAAGGGGGGATAGCCTACACGGGGAAACGTTGTGATTTAGGCGTAATACCCTAGAACCCTGAGGAATAGCCGACCGTGAGCATGTGAGTTCGAATAGACTGTATGAGGATGAGAATTGGCGTATGCGCACATGCTAGGGGACACCCTAGATGTTGATTCTCACCCAGTCCTTGAGTGAGTGATTGGTGTTAAGGATCACACTCACAATATAGGCGAGATTCAGGTGATTGGTGTTACGGATCACACTCAACGATAAGAGAGGTATTCTCTCTAGATGACGTGCAATTAGATAACGATTTAGACTTGGTCATAGAGGATTTGTGGCCAACGTGGATTTAGATACACTGGGCATGGGATTTTATCTGATTTTGAGTATTTATTTTAAAAGAAATGAATTTTTATGATTTTGATTATCTGCTGCAATTTCCATGTGATAAAATGATTTTACAGATAAGGTATTTCACTGATTTCGAACTGATTTCGGGAAGTTGTTTTCGGTGCTCGCACCGCTGATTATTCAATCAAATTTTGAATTGTATTTGAACTATAAATTATTCTGCTGGGATTTTATATCTCACCAGGTTGTTTACTCAGATGAACAGGGACAGGGACAGGAACCTAGACGTTAGCTGGACGATGACTCGATGATAGACAGAAGAATGGCTTAGTCTAGGCTTGAATTATATTGTATATATTTTGATGATAATGCTGTATATTGGTCTTTTGTAAATTATGCTTTTTGTTGTTGTTGGACTGGCTGTATAATTGTAAACAGGTGACTGTTGTACTATGGATATGTTCAAAATACAGAGAAAACTCTGCCGGATTTTTGGTAGGGTTTACCGTTGTAAACTTGTGTAATTAAGTTAGATTTTGCATTTAATGATTGTATGCCGTATGTATGGACTTTAGTTTTCATTCCAGAGTAAGTTATGATGTATTTATGTATAATTAGCGTAGCTGCACGTGAATTAGGGTTGAACGAAATCCGAATGGACAACAGGAAGTCTATTTGGGTTACGCTCAACCAGTAGCGATCCCTTGACATTTCCACATCAGGAATAACTACTTAGAAAGACCCATATGCTTCCGCTAATCAGATACAGGATTGTGTATGTCGTATTAGGGGGTCGTTAGTTTCAAAGGATGTACGAGAGAGGCATGAAAAATGAGTTTCAATATTTAAGGCACTTAAGGGTAATTTGGAAATTTTATTGATTTATTGAGTATTTTCAAAATAAATTTTGAATGCATTTTTTGATTTAAGCAAAAATATGAAATAACATGGAAGTGATTTGAGAATTTTTGGAGTTTCATAAGTCTATTAAAAATATCTATAAAGTAACTAAAAGCAGATAAAATTTTCTTATCAAATACAATTTTATTTCCAAAAATTTTTAAATTTGAGCTATGAGCTGAAAATAATTCACTTAATCCTTATTCAACAAAATTTCAAAATTTCTATTCAATTTTTCCTAATTATTTTAATTATTATTGTTCTTAATTTTTCATTAGTACTAGTATTATTTAAAGTTATTACAGCTACTATTTATTATCATGTTATCTTCCTTTGTCAATTAATATCTATATTATTATTTTGTAGACTAATTTTAGTATAAACCTGCATGAAATTATTAATTAAATATAAAGTACATGTTGCATTTGAGGTTTACTTTCAATACTCTAGTTGTAATGCTATTGAAGCCACAAACAATCAAATTGGTTCTAGATATTGCCCAAAAGCAACTAAACTTTCTATCCCTTAAATGATTGACATCATGTTATATTGGTCACTTGTTTTTTTTTTATATTGCTTTAAAGTTTTAACTGATGTGTTTGAATCACAGGCATGTATTAACAAATATAATACATGATATTTTATGGATATAAAAATGATATTGTTTAAAAAAATTAATTTGAGATTTTATGGCACTTTGTAAGTGCCACAAAGTACAAACTTTAAAATTTAACATGCAATTATCGACGCTTTCAAAGTGTCACCATTTTTTTGGGGTGCTTTACAAGTGGCACAAAATGACAAAAAACAAACATTATATTATACTTTTAACGGCACTTATATTTTCTGGCAGTTGTTCCAGCGCTTGATTAAAAGCACCACAAATTGATATCTCGACGCATTGCATCCTTATGCTTTGATAAAGTCAAAATTTATTTAGTGACACTTAAAGCATTGTTTTGCCAGGCTACTGACACAGTACAAGTGTACACTGTTAATAAGTAATATAATAAAGAAATAAGAGTATCGTTTTCAAGGTATTCCATTAAAAATTTTCACTAAGTATTAGTATCATTATATTCACCTTATCTAAGCAAAACCAATAATTTATTTTAAGGTAAAACAATGTAAATTTAGAATCAAAATATAATGCTAATAATAGGAAACTATGGGAAGTAGAGATCCCTAAGATTATAGTCTAACTTGCATTTAAATTGCAATAATCTTACTCACTTTATCCAAAATCAATGTGTAATGAGCTAGCCTTAGCCTCTAATTTCATTATAAAAATCTTCCAATTCATTATAAATTCTATTTCTCCATTTCAATCTCTTATATTTCTATGAGAATTCAATTAAAGGAACACATTAATCTTGTCTAATCATGACTTCTCAAGACCCATCAGTATATTTCTATCTTTTGGGTGAATTGAGTTAATTGAGTTAATTCTATCAATTAAAAACAAACAAACGATATTTAGTTTTAGGACTAAATTCAAGCACCTTTCTCAAGACTAACTTAAATCCTCTTAGTTTTCCCTAATTGATGATCAAGAAAAATGGGAACAATGAAGAATAAATTGAATAAACTCATTAACATTGAAATTAAAGATAAGCAAGTAATAATAAAGTCAATTCATATGCCAAGGAACCATAATCCTAGAGAAAAGAAAACCTAGCCTATCGTATTTACAAGATTAACAAAGCCCAATCCAGAAAACATCACAGATGTAGAAATAAAGAAGAAAAGGAAAGAAGAAACTCTAATATAGAAGCTTTGTTTGACCTTTTTTTTCTCAAATCTCCACTTGAATGCACTCCTTGAGCTTCATTTTCTTGCCCCTTTGGTGCACCCTTTTGTGCCTTCTTCTCCTTATAGTTTCAGAATGGAATCTCCCTAAAAAAACCTAAGTTTTTCTTTTATATTAACCCTAAAAATTTTATAGACAAAATTGCCCCTAATGTAGATCTGTGATGTGGCACCTAGGCACCAAGACTTGAACATGAGGCGCCAAGTTGCCTAGTCTCTCTAAATCAAATTCAAGCCTTAACGCCACGATTTGAAGGTGAGGTACCAAGTTGCTAGAAACTATATGGACTGCTGCACATGAGCTCGCGCCTTAGCTTCCAATTCTCACGTCAATACTTCATGGACCCTCTATAATATGTTGTAACATGTGATTCCTTGACTCCAGAATTAGTGCCTAGGCTCCAAAACTTGTACTCCTCAAATTCTTCATATTTAGGCCTAAAAAATAAAATTAAACCACTATAAGCCACTTTCAAATTGAAAATAAAAACTTCTAAACACAAATAAAAAACATTTAAAAGATTTAAAAATAACCTAAACCTATCTGAACATAACTAAATTCACAAACACACTAAAACAACTACAAACTCAGCATTATCTAACAAATTTACTCAAAACTTCAATATAAAAATAGCTCAATTAACTCTATTTCATAGAGCTATCACATCATAAAATGACAATATTAGGCATCGCTATATTCCACTATTTTGGTAGTTTCTCAGGCAGACATCGATAAAATTTTGAAGAAATTCAACATGTAGTATCGTGCTCCTTGTGATGAGAAATTGTCCAAATCTTAGTGTCATCAAATGATGATGAGAATACTGCAATGAATAAAATTTTATATGCTTCTACTCTTGGCAAGCTCATGTATGCTTAGATATGTACACATCTAGACATTGCATTTGCAATTAGTGTGCTTGGTAAATATCTGAGTTTGATCATGACCATTAGAGAAAGTCTAAGAAGGTTATGAAGTACCTTTAGGGTACAAAATATTATTTGTTGACTTACAAAAAGTCTAGCCTTTTGAAGTTTTTTTTTTTTTGCTACTTTGATTCAGACCATGCTTACTACATTAATGATTGTAAGTCTATTTATAGATACACATTTATGATGTCTAGAGGAGCTATTTTGTGAAAATATGCCAAGAAATCTATTACAGCTACCTTAATTATGGAAGTAGAATATGTCAATTGTTATGAGGCTAGATTCTGAGCTATATGGTTAAGGAATTTGATATCTGGCATGCATCTTGTTGATTTATATCACATCCTCCAACTATATACTGTAATAGTTTGTATGCTTTATGCTTTTCTCAAATTTGTAGGAACTCTAGTACCACTAAACACTTGGATGTGATATTCTTATTTGTTAAAAAAAAGTTTGTTGAATCTTATACTCATTTGGTTCACATTTCTGGTGACCATATGCTAGTGAATTTGTTGACCAAAAAATTACCCGTAGGAGTATTTTAAAATCATGTCACTAATATGAGTTTGATAGAATCTTTTGATGTAGCATTGGTCTAGTGGGAGTCTGGATTAATTTTTTATGATTTTTAATGTATCCATTATGTATTCCATTTGTTCAAATATTGAGATTTTTTTATATCATTAGTATCCCTATCAAATCAGTGATCTTTTGTTGTTTCATTTTTTAACTTTGTATTATGAATGGATTTGTTCTATATATATCATCTTAACTACACAGTATATGTTCCATTCACTCAAGTATTGAGACCATTATATCACTAGTATCCCTATAGGATCCAATGACCTTGTCTTGTCTCAATTTTAAACTCTATTGAGACTTTATTATATCACTAGCATCCTTATCAAATTTAGTGATATTTTGTTGTCTCAATTTTGAACTCTTCTTGAGTTAATCATGAATGGATTGGTTCTATGAATTGGTTGTAAATAATCAGTAATAAATTTGATTATTTGGAATCCCATTGGGTAGAGAGTCCAACTCACAGGCCAATGTTTTTTAGAATTATCCTATCATATTACTGACTGAGAATATGTGAGAGAGTTCTTTGATCATAACTTTAAATTGATTAATATTAACCAAGTAGGAGATTGTTGGTTAATATTAATCAAATTGCAAATTAATAGTTTTTTTTGGCACTCAATTCTAAAATAAAAATGTTGTAACCCCATTCATCATATTTTAAATATTGGAAGTTATATGTTTTGTATATAAAAGGGGATTAAAAACATAACACACACTGCTGAAAATAATTGAATACATCTCCAATTTTGTTCTCTCTCTCAGTTTGGTTATTAGAGCAATGGATATTGTGAGTTGCTACATCCCTTAATTGATGCCATTGTAACGACCCTCTAATTCACAATATACTTACCTCTATCAAAGTAGTAGAAGCTTATAAATTTTGAAATCAATTTTTCATTTTTCCCCTATCAGAGAACATCGGAGGGTCGTTACTGGTTTAGTGTAACCCAAATAGACTCTTACCGTCGTCCATTAAAATTCCACTCAACCCTACGTCCTAAGCAGCAATTCTATTTTCACATACAACCATAACATGCTCTGGAATATTAATACTAATAACCATACAATTCAGAATACGAAATCCATTCACATTCAATTCAATTTAAACTATCCTTCAAGCATTCATTCTGCCAAAAATTTGGCAGAGTTTCCCCTAAAAACTGGATGTTTCCCCATAATAAAAATAGTCAAGAACCATTAAATACATCCAGTCAAATCCATCAATAGTCAAACAACAACACAGATAATTACATATACAAATTCAAGCCTAAATTAAGCTGCAACGTCATCTTGCTATCCTGCTCCTGCCCAGTTATCTCCTAGGAATTCCCTGTTCCTGATCATCTGAGCAAACAACTTCATGAGATAGTTAAATCCCATTAGAGCAATTTACATTATATAGTTCTAAAACAGTTGGATGCTTAGCTATGAAAACACATAGAAAACATCTCCCCTATTCAAATTAAATGCATGTGAATTACCTTATTCTTTAAAATATGAAATCACATGGAAACCGATGCAAATAATAAAATTAGTATAAAATATTTGTTCTAAAAATTTATACTAAAATTCTTATTTAAAAATCATGCTCGATGGTTTTCATATACTCATTAGTCACGAGTCTCATGTGACTGTTTACTATTCTGTCCAATTGCATGCCATTTTTACAGAAAAATATACTTTTACATTGGGTGTGATCCATAACACCAATCACCCGAAAACACGCCTATATTGTGAGTGTGATCAATGACACCAATCACTCACTCAAGGATTGGGTGAGAATCAACATCCAGGGTATTCCCTAGCATGTGCACAAATGCCAATTCTCATCCTTATACAATCTATTCAGAACTACATATACATAGCCGACCAATTCTCAAGGTTATAGGAGATTACACCTAAACCACAACGTTACCCCCGTATAGGTTATCCCCCCTTATACACCTTAAACCTTTCATAGGGTCATCCTGGTTTAACGAGTAACCCTTAACGAATGCAGACTAAATCTAATTAAAAATAATACATTTACAAAGCCATCTGCATACGGGATACTCAACGGTCGTCCCATACCGGCTATTGAATACCCTACCTTAAGTCAGTTTGTTCCTATGGCATATAAACCCGATAGCCAATACATCAAACATGCAACAGGTATTCACAGCACACAAGTATACATATATACTCATATATCTCAGCACGTATTTCCATGCAATGAAACTATTCTAAAACAGGTAATCACAGTATCAAATAAAGTTCAAGGGAGCGTAAATCACTCTACCTTTCACCATTTGCTCCTAATCAGTTCGGGGCTTCCCGTTTCCTCGGCAATGAATCCTAGTTAGTTCCTTGGGCAATTTAATTAAAATCTTAGGTAGTTTCCTATTCGATTAAGCTTCCCTACGTTAAATTACAATTTCTTAAGCAGGTTTGGTTCTTACACATGTTCAGGATTAAATTTCGATATGAAAACATCAAATTGGGGCATTTTAAACTGTACCGGGGGTTCCAGAAGTTCAAATTATATTTCTGACCACTTTTCAACAGCTCCGGAGATGACACATGGCGGAGCACAGTGACAAACCATAGCTCATGGAAGCTCATGGAGAAAGACAGCGGCTGAAGTCAGAAAATACACCAAAACGTGGCCCGAAACTCAAGGATGCCGAATCTGAGGTTCGTTTAGCGAAACATGGCCGTTTGGATGGCATTTTTCAGCGAAGAAGTTTGACACACATCGGATGATTTTTCCTCTGTTCCAAACGCGTGGCTGCGGCGTTCACCGGCTGGAAGCTGTCGGAGGAAGCTAGTAGCTCAGGCTTCCTAATGGTGGCGGTAGTGTCACCAGACGGTGTTGGATGGCAGAGATCACAACATTGAAGGAAAATCGCGACGGAGGAGAAAACTGACTGTTTTCGGCCATTGTGGCATCCGTCAATGGTTGGGGTTGGTGGCTGGAGGTTAGGGACGTTGAGCTACACCGGTGGCTGGGTCCAATGGCGGCGCAAGATGGCGTTTCCAGCCGTGCACGATGGTGAAGGTGAGAGGAGAGAAGGGAGAGAAAATGAAGGGAGGAGAGAGAGAGAAAAGAGAAAATTAGAGGGGAAAAGTGGGGTTTTGAAATTTTAAGGCCTCTAGGGATATTTTGGTCTTTTTTCACTTCGCCCGGAGAAATTTTTGGATGCCTTCTCTGACTTGGGCAAGGATACGGGCCCACATGAAAGGAATTTGGACCCCTTTTAAGGATTTAAAGCTTGTCAATTCATCTGCTGATCTCCTGACGCCGAGCCAAGTTTTTCTCCGTTAGATCAGATTTTGACTCTGAAAAATTCTCAAATTTTGACCGTAGACTCAAAAAATTATGCCAAATTTGATTTTAACAAAATCAAATTTTAATTTACCCTATTAATTTATTTTTAAAAATTTAGTTTATTACAGCCATAACTTTCATACCTTCTCCATCATATATGTATAATCCTGTGCTTTGTTAAATATGTATGGGTATTGTTCACACAGTGCAACACATTATAATACATACAATTAATAAAATCAATGGTATAAAATATAAGGAAAGAAGCTTTTCAGATACACCTTCAATGTTAAAATTAAAGATAAAAATAAAAAAACATGAGAGCTTAAATAAAAAAATAATTAGCTAATAAAGAGTTAGGAACACCCTTATATAGATGTTAAGAGTAAAAAATTCTTGCAATGTATCAGTCATATCATTTATGCATTATTCAATAACATTAAGTCATATATCTTATTTTACACTAAAAACTAATGTGAGCTTAAACTTATGTAAAAAAATGATGAATTTTAATGTTATTATGTAATGTAAAATTTTTTTATTAAGAGTACTGATATGACATAATATTAAGTTGATGTTGTACTTGCATATACTCAACCCTCATAAAAGGTATGGGCCAATTGTCGAGGTGGGTTAGCGATGCCCTAATTTATCAAACTCCATTAATTGTATGAGCATGCTAAGATGTGCTATACAAAAGCTCAAAATTGAAATGAATATTTTATATTAACAGAATATCAAATGCTTGAACATATAAAAAAAGTTCACATCTTAAAGAATGGCATCTGCTGATGACAGAACAGATAGAAACATATCACCTAAAAATTTTAATTAATTATTGCTTGCTATACAGAAAACTTTCAAAAAGTGGAAGATTTAGCGCTATACCTAGCATGTGGGAGGAGAAAACAAAATTTAGGCAATTTTTAAGAATTTATTATCAAATTTAATTTGTAGTATAAGCTAATAAACATTTGAAATAAGATAATATTAATAATGCCAAAGTGAGTCATGAATCACGGACTAGCTTGTTTAGCCTTTTTAATAATCAAATTTAAGGAAAAAAATTAACTGATTTAAAAATAAGCTTAAATGAGTTGGCTCGTTTAACTCATGAACTAAACGGGTTGGGGTGTGGGCTGTCACTCTAAAATGTGTAAAAATAAAATAAAAATAGAAATTTTAAAAGCTATTATAAATTCATTTAAAATAAGTATAAATATATAATTTTAGGATGATTTTATATGTTCTGTAACTATTTTATTTTTATCATGTGAATAATGTAATACCCCTAATTTAAGTAGCTTAAATTAATAATTTTAATTCATGGTGTTAATAAATTAATTTATTGTAGCTAATAAAGAATTGGATGCTTAACTTAGCCTTTAATTTCTTACTTAGCATAAGTACCAAAGAAAGGAGTCTTAAATTTTAGGCATGAAATTTTAAGGGCACATGTGAGGTTACGAGGACAAAAGGCATGCAAAGTTTTTACATATTTGCATGGTCTCCACGTGAAGAAGAAGAAGAAGAAGGAGAAGTAAGGTGGAATAAAATATATATGTATACACCTATACATGAGTGCCACATGAGCAAAGGAGAAAAAATAACAAACAAATCAACTTCCCCCTTGAATTGGATGCCACATGTGATGAAGGAAGCAATGGGATAGTGCAAAATTTTTTTTTATATATAGGCACATAGGACTTCACGAGAGAGGGAGGAAAAGAGAGAATAAAAAAAAATAGAAATACCAAGGTTGCTTGTGAAAGTGGGAAAGGTAAACTTGCAAGAAAAGGAACATTAAGGCAACAAGTAATCTAATAGGTGTAGAATTTTGTACAAAACTAGTGGCTTGTGGGATGCACCTAACGTATAGGAAGGAAGAAAAAAAAGAAGGAAAACCAATTTGCAAGCAACCCAAAAAGGAAAACAAGGAAATGAAAAAAAACAAAGGGAGGCATACCATAACCCACACGTGAAAATAATGGAAAGGAGAGAAAGAAAAGAAGAAGAGAGAAAAGTGAGGGAGAAAGTGAGGCATCAAGGGAGAATTGAGAGATCAAGGAACGAGGAAGTAAAGAAGAACTCAAGAGGGAAACCAAGGAAATCAAAGGAAAGGCCAAGAATATTTTGTAACAACCGAAAAGATTTTTCAAAGATAAAACCTAATTTTTGACGCTAATTCCAATCAAACGAAGCCTGACATGACTTTCGAGGATAATGATTTGAAACAGAAGGTTGTTCAAAGTCAGAAACATGATCGAATGGAAAGAAACGCAATCTAGCGATTAGAAACTGACAGACAAAGTTTCATGCGTCAATTTCACTGACGGAGGCCAAAACCTTTGCATGAAAATGTGTGCTGACGTCTAGTAGGAAGCCGACACCCTAAAGTATCCTCGGGTGGTCCAGGAAAAATCGAAATTACCCTCGGAGGCTTTAAATTTCTCGGATTCTCTCTATTTCCCTCAAATATCTCTCTCTCCTCACCTCACTTTCTCTCTCCTCTCTCCTCCTTCCTCCACCGTGCGCCGCCACTACAACCACTATGGGCCACCACCTGGCACACCAATCGACAGCCCTCGCCACCCACAACCTCCAGCAACCACCCACGGCCACCAACGGCCGCCAGCGCCGCTGAAAAATGCCATTTTTCTCCTTCACTGCGCAAAAACTTCGCCAGCTGAGATCGCCGCCATCTGTCACTGTTGGCCATCACCGCCCCCACCACCATGTAGCCTGAGCTGCCAGTTTCCTCCAGTAGCTCGCCGACGTCAAACCGAGGTCCGACAAGCCCGGATCGAGGATTTTTCTGTCTGCCATGCGTCGTTCTTCGTGGCCAAAAAATGTGCCACCACCATATTCGGACTCCTGGTCTTGTGGGCTTCACTGCGGTGTAAATTTTGAGGCAAACCGCACCCTTCCGCCATACGCTGCCGTACGCCGCCGTGCTGGAGCTTCTGGATATACACAGGGAGAAACCGAGATCACCCCGAGACAGAATTCCACCATCCGATCATATTGGTAAGGTCCGATTTCCCAAAAACTGATGAAATCTGATTGAAATAGCTGTCGAACGTAATTAGGCAATAAATTTACCTAGGTATTAGGACAACCGGACTTAGAATTGTTAAACGGATGATGTGACAAGCCTAAATATTCAATTTAATATCCAAGAAATTAATTGGGCTCAGAAACCGAGACTATGTGAAGTTCTGAATCGATTTGGAGTGACAGGAGACCAGGTAAGATAATTTACGCTTCCCGAGTCTTAGATTTAACCTAGTGGATACCTGAACGATTTAGATTATTTGCATAGAATTGCGTGCTAATTTCGATGGAATAAATTGCATGCCTGTGTGCTAGATATCCTAATTGCATGTTAGACTTTTTGTTTATCGAATTTAGATGCCCTTAGGACAGATTTACTTAGGGTAGGGTACTTGATAGCCGGTATGGGACGGCTGTTAAGTATCCCGAGTACAGGGAGTTTTTAAATGAGATTGTTTTATCAGATTTAGCCTGTACTACATTAGGGATTACGCGTTAAACCAGGACGAACCTAAGAAAGGTTTAAGGAGTATAAGGGGGGATATCCTACACGGGAAAACATTGTGATTTAGGCGTAATACCCTAGAACCCTCAGGAATAGCCGACCGTGAGCATGTGAGTTTGAATAGACTGTATGAGGATGAGAATTGGCGTATGTGCACATGCTAGGGGACGCCCTAGATGTTGATTCTCACCCGGTCCTTGAGTGAGTGATTGGTGTTACAGATCACACTCATAATATAGGCTAGATTCAGGTGATTGGTGTTACGGATCACACCCAACGATAAGAGAGGCATTCTCTCTGGATGACGTGTAATTAGATGACGATTTAGACTGGGTCACAAAGGATTTGTGGCCAACGTGGACTTAGATGCACCGACATGGGATTTTATCTGATTTCGAGTATTGATTTTAAAAGAAATAGATTTTTATGATTTTGATTATCTGCCGTAATTTCCATGTGATAAAATGATTTTTCAAATAAGGTATTTCACTGATTTCAAACCGATTTCAGGAAGATGTTTTTGGTGCTCTCACCTCTGAGTATTCAACCAGATTTTGAATTGTATTTGAACTGTAAATTATTCTACTGGGATTTTATATCTCACCAAGTTGTTTACTCAGATGAACATGGACAGGGACAGGAACCTAGACGATAGCTGGACGATGATTTAATGACAGATAGATGAGAAGCTTAGTCTAGGCTTGAATTACATTGTATATATTCTGATGATAATACTGTATAATTGGTCTCTGTAAATTTATGTTTTCTGTTATTGTTGGACTGGCTATATAATTGTGAACAGGTGACTATTGTATTTTGGGTATGCTCGAAATACAGAGGAAACTCTGCCGGATTTTCGGTAGGGTTTACCGCTGTAAACTTGTGAATTTAAGTTAGGATGTATATAAATGCATGATATAATGTATATATGGACTTTAGATTTCATTCCAAAGTAATTTATGGTGTATATATGTATAATTAGTTTAGCTGCATGTGAATTAGGGTTGAACGGAATTCGAATGGACAACGGGAAGTCTATTTGGGTTACGCTCAACCAGTAGCAATCCCCTGACATTCCCACATCGGGAATAACCATGTAAACCAACCCATATGCTTTCGTTAATCAAATAAGCATCACGTGTAACAACGGGAAAGATTCGAAAGAGTTTTTAAAGGATTTTAAAAGATAAAACTTGATTTTAACCCTAATCCCAATCAAACGAAGCCTGACACATATTTCGAGGATAATAACTTGACATAGAAGGTCGTTTGAAGCCAGAAACACAATCAAACAAAAAGAAATGTAATTCGGCGATCAGAAACTGACGGAAGGGGTTTCGTGCGTCACTTTCATTGACAGAGGCCAAGACTTTCGCATGGAAATGCGTGCCAACGTCTGGAAGGATGTCGACACCCTAAAACATCCTCGGGTGGCCTGGGAAAAGTCGGGATCGCCCTTGGAGGCTTTAAATTACGCGAACTCCCGCCATTTCTCTCATTCCACTCTCTCTCCTCACCACACTCTCTCTCTCTTCTCTCTTTTCTCTCTCCACCTTCCTCCACCGTGAACGGCCACCACAGCCACCGTGGCCCGCCACCAAGGGTACCAACCGACAGCCCTCACTGCCCACAACCACCAGCAACCAACCACGGCCACCAACGGCCGCCGGAGCCACCGGAAAAATGCCATTTTTCCCCTCCATCGCGCAAAATTTCCCCAGCCCGAATCACCGCCGTTCGACGCCGTTGACCCTCACCGCCCCCACCACCGTGTAGCCCGAGCTGCCAGCTTCCTCCAGTAGCTCGGCGCCATCGAAAGGAGGCCGGACGCGCCTGAATCGAGGCAAAACGCCGTCTGCCGTGCGAGAAGTTTCGTAGCCTGAAAACACCGTCCAAATGGCCGTGAACCGCCGTGCCACCACCATATTCGGACTCCTGGGCTTGCGGGCTTCACCGTGGTGTGATTTTCGAGGCAAACCGCACCTCCTCGTAGTCTTGTTCTTGCCGTGCGCCACCGTCTTGTTGCGGTGTCTTAGCCATCCGAAGTTTACGGATGTGCATCGGCGAGACCAGGGCGTGAATTCCATCATCCGAAACGCGATGGTAAGGTCTGTTTTCCCAAAAACTAATGGTATATGACTGAAATGGCTGCCGAACGTAATTAGGTAATTAATTAACCTAGGTAACTGTGTAACCGAGTTTAGGATTGAAAATTGAATGACGTGATGAGCCTAAATGTTTAATTTTATGTCCAGGAAATTAATCAGGCTCAGAAATCGAGACTGCGTGGAATTCTGAAGTGATTTAGAGCATTCGGAGACCAGGTAGGATAATTTACACTTCCCGAACCCTAGAATTGATTTAGTGAATACCTGACTGATTTAGACGACTTGTATGGATTTACGTGCTGCTTTCGATGGGATAAAATTGTATGCCTGTGTGCTGAAAACCCTAATTGCATGTTAGACACCTTTATCGAGTTTAGATGCCTTTAGGACGGATTTACTTAAGGTTGGGTACTTGATAGCCGGTATGGGACGGCCGTTAAGTATCCCTCGTACAGGAAGCTTTTAAACGAAACTATTTTTATCAGTTGCTTTGTCTTGAGTTGGGGATTACGCGTTAAACCAGGACGACCCTAAGAAAGGTTTAGGGAGTATAAGGGTGGATAACCTACACGGGGAAACGTTGTGATTTAGGCGTGATACCCTAGAACCCTGAGGAATAGCCGACCGAGTGCATATGAGTTCGAATAGACTGTATGAGGATGAGAATTGGTGTATGTGCACATGCTAGGGGACGCCCTAGATGTTGATTCTCACCCGGTCCTTGAGTGAGTGATTGGTGTTACAGATCACCCTCACAATATAGGCTTGATTCGGGTGATTGGTGTTACATATCACACCCAACGATAAGAGAGGTATTCTCTCTAGACTACGTGCAATTAGAAGATGATTTAGATTTGGTTACAGTGGATTTGTAGCCAACGTGGATTGAGATACACAGGGCATGGGATTTCACTTGATTTTGATAACTGATTTTAAAAGAAATGGATTTTATGATTGTGATATATTGCCACAATTTCCATGTGTTTGAACGATTTTAAAGAAAAGGTATTTCACTATTTTTGAACTGATTTCGGGAAGACGATTTCGGTGTTCACACTGCTGAGTATTCAACTGGTTTTCGAATAATAATTAAATTGTAAATTATTCTACTGGGATTCATATCTCATTAGGTTGTGTACTCAGATGAACAGGGACAGGGGCAGGAGCCCAGACGATAGCCGAAGCTGACTTGAGGATAGACGGAGAATGATTAGCTTAGGCTTGAATTATTTGTATATATATCCTTTGATGACGCTGTTATTTATCAGATTCTGTTTCTTGTAAATTCCGTATGGACTAGACTAAATGTACATATAACGTTTTAGATAGTATGTATGGATTTTAGTGATGGATTGATGTTGCTGTGTATGGATTTATATCAGTTATGTTTACTGCTGTTATGGGATTGGCTGTTGATTTATAAACAGGTGATTCTGTATTTGGGATATGATCAATTTACAGAGGAAACTCTGCCAGATTTTTGGTAGAATCTACCGCTGTAAATTTATGGATTTGAATTGAAATGTGTATGAACGTATGACGTGACATGTATATGAGTCTTAGATTTCATCCCAGAGTTATTATTGATGATGTACGTATGTATATTTAGTTAGCTGCATGTGAATCAGGGTTGAACGGAATCCGAATGGACAGCAGAGAATCTATTTGGGTTACGCTCAACCAGTAATGATCCCCTGACTTTCCCACATAGGGAATAAACATTCAGAATACCCCATATGCTTCCGCTAATCAGATAAGCATCACGTATGACGTATTGGGGGTCGTTACATCACGTATGTTGTATTATAGGGTCGTTACATATTTTCTCTAGCCCACTTCCAAGGTAGTTTGGAAATTTGTTAAATTCTTATTCCATGATTGAGTATGCATGTTCAATGATATAGCTTCCATGGAATTTGAACCCATGTCTACACTTTTGATTTAGGAAAAATTTAATGGAGCTTGCAAGATAAGGATGGAATGTGGCTAATGCTAATCTCTAAATTATTGCTTCCTTGAGATCATGAGAGGACTTAGATTTAGAAATTTATTTAATGGTTTTGTTAGCTTGGTTTACTATTCTTAATATTGTAGTGGACTTGTTATTTCCATGATGAAATTAATGGGGTTATTGAACAATTTTGATTGCAAATAAAAATGTATGTGATTATGGAAAATTACTAGGAAAATATACATGAGAATTAATTTCTAAGAAAAGGAAATTATTGTGGAAGTGATTAGAATTTTTAGAAAAAGAAAATATATATAATGGAATTAATTTCCAAGCAAAGGAAATTATTAGAAAAATTATTATAATTTCTAGAAGAGAAAATGTACAATAAAACTAATACCAAGAAAGAAAAAATTAGTATTGAAAATATTAGAATTTTTAACAAGAGAATATATATGGGAATTAATTTCCAAACAACGAAAATTTATTATGAATTACTATTGAAGTTATTGAAGTTTTAGAAGGAAAAAAATGCACATTAGACTTAATTTTCAAGAAAAGAAAATTATTATTGAAGTTATTAAAATTTTAAAAGGAAAAATGCCCATTAGAATTAAATTCCAAGAAAAAACAATTATTATTGAACTTGTTAGAATTTTAGAAGGAAAAATGCACATTGGTATTAATTTCCAAGAAAAGGAAATTTATTATCGAAATTATTGAAATTCTTATAAGAAAAATGTACATTGGAATCAACTCCCAAGAAAGGAAATTAATATGGAGATTATTAGAGTTTTATAGGAAAATGCACCTTAGAAATTGTTTCTAAAGAAAATAGAAACTATTCCTTAAATATTGAAGTTTTCATAAGAAATGTTAAAGGTTCTCCACACGGGCGGCCTAGCGAAGCGTGGCCGAAGGTGCTTTATGCCCACGACCTAGTGCTCATGATTATGCTCTATGCATGGCTGAGGGTCCACGATTTATGAGATGTGGCCAAAGGCGCTCCACACGAGCGGCCTACTGAGGCGTGGTCGAAGGTGCTCCATGCCCATGACCTAGTGCTCACCATTACGCTATATACGTAGCCGAGTATCCATAAATTACAAGGTGTGGCCGAAGGTGCTCCACACCTGTGACCTAGTGTTCACGTAACATGCATAAACACTCCGATAATTTTGTAATAAACCATTAAGCTTATAAGAATACGTGTTATTTGAAAAGATATGTAATCTTCGTTAACTTCTAAATTTATCATGCAATGATTGCCAGTTTACAGTTATGTGTAATATTATGTCTAAAATTAAGGATGTAGATTGAATGTTTTGGTGCTTGCACCCTGGTACATATTAGTTTTTTTTAAACTATGAATTACTGAGCTATTGGGAAACTTGCTTTTCTCATCTATGTGCTAATATGTATCAGATACGAACGCGTAGCAGGGTCGCGGGGTAGCAGTCTCTTTTGATTATGATTTTTGTAATCCCCTACTTTGGGTACTAGTTAAATCTGATTTAGAATAGGACAATATTTTGACTGTATACATGAGTTGTATTGGGGGTATATAAGAAAAATGGATATCTGAAGGGCCGAACCATCCTTCATTTATACAGGAGTCTAAGTGATAGACCTGTTGTCTCCTGACTTCTAATGGTTGGGTACTTCGTATATCTAGGGATGTGATTTATCAGCATGTAATGAAAATTACTGGACCTGTATTTATTTGAATTACATGAAAGTTTTTAATTTTCGCTGTGTAATGTAGTATTTTTATTCCGCTGTGCATGTAAGTTTTTATTCTGAGCAAAGGATCCCGAACCTAATCTGCTTAATATAATTGAATGTTATAACTGCTTAGACACTAATCAAATCAAGGATAAGGATAATGTATCGAACCTATCTCTTGATATCATAGTTAACAATAAGACTAGATAGGGGCATTACAAATAAAAAATTTAATTAATAAAAATTAATTTTAAAGAACATAATACTGATTTTTAAAATAAGATACATTAATTTAAATATATTATTTTTATGATAATAAATTTAATTGACTTTTATTTGTTACATAAATTCAAAAATGTTAACAAATAGTCATTAATTTTTATTTTTATTAAAATAATTTAAAAATATTAAAAATAAAAAGGACCCGAGAGTTAGCTCTTTTATCCCACGGTCTATAATGGATGGATAGATATGGACTTTATAGGCCAAACTTGTTAGTTAAAAGGGTTGGTTCATCTCTCCCGTTTAATGGTTGACCTATTTAACACTGTTAAATGACATTATATTATTAGTATTTAAAAAATTATTTTAAAATTAAATCTTATTTGGGATGAAATTACTCAAACAACTTTGAAAATATAGCCAGCTTAACAGAAAAGATACTCTAGCACTATAAAAATAAATTATAAATGTGTTAGGCTTTTAGGGGAAGCATAAATGAGTTGTCAAGTTTTTGAAAAGAGTAACCTAATTTATTATAGGGTTTTGCTAACTAATAGAGTACTGGTTAAGGAGCATTATGTAACGACCCCCTAATACGTCATACGCGATGCTCGTCTGATTAGCGGAAGCATATGTGGCATTCTGAATGTTTATTCCCTATGTGGGAACGTCAGGGGATCGCTACTGGTTGAGCGTAACCCAAATAGATTCTCCGTTATCCATTCAGATTCCGTTCAAGCCTGATTCACACGCAGCTAACTAAATACACATACATATATCATCAATAATAACTCTGGAATGAAATCTAATACTGATATACATGTATCATTATACATTCATACACATTTCAATTCAAATCCATAAGTTTACGGCTGTAAGTTCTACCGAAAATCTGGCAGAGTTTTCTCTGTAATTTGGTCATATCCCAAGTACAGAATCACCTGTTTAAAACGTAACAACCAGTCCAACAACAAAGAAGAAACATACTAATATAAATCCATACACTGTAACATTAATTCATCGCTACAATCCATACATACTGTCTGAAACGTCATATATACATTCAGCCTAGTCCATACATAAGTTACAAGAAACAAAATCTGATAATTAACAGTGTCATCAAAGTATATGTACAAACGATTCAAGCCTAAGCTAAATATTCCTCTGTCTATCCTCAAGTCAGCTTCGGCTATCGTCTGGGCTCCTGCCCCTGTCCCTGTTCATCTGAGTACACAACCTAATGAGATATGAATCCCAGTAGAATAATTTACAATTTAAATATCATTCAAAAACCAGTTGAATACTCAGCAGTGCGAACACCGAAATCGTCTTCCCGAAATCAATTCGAAAACAGTGGAATACCTTATCTTTAAAATCGTTTAAACACATGGAAATTGCGGCAATATATCACAATCAGGAAATCCGTTTCTTTTAAAATCAGTCATAAAAATCAAATGAAATCCCTGTATTTGTGTATCTCAATCCACGTTGGTTACAAATCCACTGTAACCGAATCTAAATCATCTTCTAATTGCACGTAGTCTAGAGAGAATACCTCTCTTATCGTTGGGTGTGATCCGTAACACCAATCACTCACTCAAGGACCGGGTGAGAATCAACATCTAGGGCGTCCCCTAGCATGTGCACATACGCCAATTCTCATCCTCATACAGTCTATTCGAACTCACATGCACTCGGTCGGCTATTCCTCAGGGTTCTAGGGTATCACGCCTAAATCACAACGTTTCCCCGTGTAGGTTATCCACCCTTATACTCCTTAAACCTTTCTTAGGGTCGTCCTGGTTTAACGCGCAATCCCTAACTCAGTACAGGCTAAATCTGATAAAAATAGTTTCGTTTAAAAACTTCCTGTACGAGGAATACTTAACGGCCGTCCTATACCGGCTATCAAGTACCCAACCCTAAGTAAATCCGTCCTAAAGGCATCTAAACTCGATAAACAAGGTGTCTAACATGCAATTAGGGTTTTCAGCACACAGGCATGCAATTTTATTCCATCGAAAGCAGCACGCAATTCCATACAAGTCGTCTAAATCAGTTAGGTATTCACTAAATCAATTCTAGGGTTCGGGAAGTGTAAATTATCCTACCTGGTCTCCGGTCGCTTCAATTCAAATCAGGACTCTGTGAAATCTCGGTTTCTGAGCCCAATTAATTCCCTGCACATGAAATTGAATATTTAGATTCGTCACGTCATCCAATTTTCAATCCTAAACCCGGTTACACAGTTACCTAGGTTAATTAATTGCCTAATTACGTTCGGCAGCCATTTCAATCATATAACATCAGTTTTTGGGAAAACGGACCTTACCACTGTGCTCGGATTATGGAATTCTACGTCCCGGTGATCTCAGTTTCTCGGGATGCACGTCCAGGAACTCCGGCACGGCGGCACACGGCGGTGCACGGCGGCGGACGGTGGCGCACGGCGGTGAGGTGCGGTTTGTCTCGAAAATCACACCACGGTGAAGCCCGTAAGCTCAGGAGTCCGAATACGGTGGTGGCACTGCGGTTCACTACGGCCGTTTGACGGTGTTTTCGGCCACGAAGAGTCTCGCCGGCCAGGCGGCGTTTTGCCTCGATCCGGGCGCGGCCTCCTTCGACTGGCCGCCGAACTCGAGGCAGCAGCTCGGGCTACACGGTGGTGGGGGCGGTGAGGGTCCACGGCGTCGGACGGCGGCGCATCGGGCTGGGGAAATTTCGCGCGATGGAGGGGAAAAACGGCGTTTTTCCGGCGTCTCCGGCGGCCGTTGGTGGCGGTGGTTGGTTCTTTGGTGGTTGTGGGCGATGAGGGCGTCGGTTGCTGGTACCCTTGGTGGCGGGCCACGGTGGCTGTGGTGGCCGTTCACGGTGGAGGAAGGTGGAGAGAGAAAAGAGAGAGAGAGTGTGGTGAGGAGAGAGAGTGAAATGGGAGAAATGGCGGGCTTTCGCGTAATTTAAAGCCTCCAGGGGCGATCCCGACTTTTCCCAGGCCACCCGGGGATCTTTTAGGGTGTCGGCATCCCTCCAGACGTTGGCACGCATTTCCATGCGAAAGTCTTGGCCTCCGTCAACGAAAGTGACGCACGAAACTCCTTCCGTCAGTTTTTGATCGCCGGATTACATTTCTTTCTGTTTGATCGTGTTTCTGGCTTCAAACGACCTTCTGTGTCAAGTCATTATCCTCGAAATACATGTCAGGCTTCGTTTGATTGGGATTAGGGTTAAAATCAAGTTTTATCTTTTAAAATTCTTTAAAAACTCTTTCGAATCTTTCCCGTTGTTACACATTAAATATTTTTAAAAATAATATTTTATTATACTATTTAATGTATTTCAAGATTTTTTTAACAAAAGTAATAAATACATAATCTATTTTTAAAATAAGATAGATTTATCCTCATAAATATAAAATTCAAATTTTAAAATTTTAAAATCTTAAATTATAAAATTATAAAACATAAACTCAAAAATATTTATATACAAAAATTACTATATAAAATTAGTAAAATATATATATGAAAATTATAAAAAATAAAAAATAAAATGCCAATATATTTACATGGTTTATGTTTTAGAATTTTTTAATTTTTTAATTTTTAATTATAAAATTATAAAACATAAACCCTATATATATATATGCACACAAATTACCATATATAATTAGCCCAAAAATATTTACAAAAATTATCCAGAAAAAATAAAATACCTCAAAAGATTTAAGATTTTATAATTTCATAATTTAAGATTTAAAAATTTGAAAATTTAAATATAGATTTTTAGGAGTAAACCTATCTTATTTTTAAAAAGTTATGCATTTATTATTGGTAATTAAAACTGTAACGACCCCCTAATACAACATACGCAATGCTTATCTGATTAGCGGAAGCATATGGGTTGGTTTACCTAGTTATTCTGGATGTGGGAATATCAGGGGATCGCTACTGGTTGAGCGTAACCCAAATAGACTTTTCGTTGTCCATTCGGATTCCGTTCAACCCTAATTCACACGCAGCTAAACTAATCATACATACATACTGTAATAATCGAAAAGATTTTGAAAGATTTTTAAAAGATAAAACCTGATTTTCAACACCAATTCCAATCAAACGAAGCTTGGCACGACGTTTGAGGATAGTAATTCGAAATGAAAGAGTTTTTAAAGAGGAAAATCAAACTTTGAACCCTAATTCCTTTTAAACTGAGGCTAACACATATTTCGAGGATGAGAATTTGCAACAGAAGGTTGTTCGAAGTCATAAACACGATCAAACAGAAAGAAATGCAATCCGACGATCGAAAACTGACAGAAGACATTTCGTGCGTCAATTTCACTGACGGAGGCCAAAACCTTTGCATAGAAATGCGTGCCGACGTCTGGAAGGATGCCGACACCCTAAAGCATCCCCGAGTGGTCCGGGAAAAGTCGGAACCGCCCCCGGAGGCTTTAAATTCACAGATTCCCTCCATTTCTCTCATATTTTTCTCTCTCTTAACCACACACTCTCTCTCCTCTCTCTCTTCCTTCTCCACCGTGAACCGCCACCACAGCCACCGTGGGCCGCCACCAAGGACACCAACCGACAGCCCTCACTGCCCACAACCTCCAATAACCACTCACGGCCACCAACGGCCGCCAGAGTCGCCGGAAAAACGCCATCTTTCTCCTCCACCGCGCGAAACTTCACCAGCTCAGATCGTCGTCGTCCATCGTCGTTGACCGTCACCGCCCCCACCACCTTGTAGCCTGAGCTGCCAGCTTCCTCCGGTAGCTCGTCGATGACGAATGGAGGTCGGACACGCCCGGATAGAGGGAATCTCCGTCTACCGTGCGAGAATCTTCGTGGCCGAAAAATGCAGTCCAAACGGCCGTGAACCGCCACGCCACCACCAGATTCGGACTCCTGGACTTGCGAGCTTCACTGTGGTGTAATTTTCGAGGCAAATCTCACCCCTCCGCCGTGCGCCACCGTACGCCGTCGTGCGCCGCCGTGCCAGAGTTTCTGGACGTGCATCGGGAGAAATTGAGACCACCGTGACACAGAATTCCATCATCCGAGCACATTGGTAAGGTCTGATTTCCCAAACACTGATGATATTTGACTAAAATAGCTGCCGAACGTAATTAGGAAATAAATTAACCTAGGTATTATGGCAACCGGACCTAGAACTGTTAAACGGA
The DNA here is from genome assembly GCA_031216115.1 of Senna siamea. NCBI lineage: Eukaryota > Viridiplantae > Streptophyta > Magnoliopsida > Fabales > Fabaceae > Senna > Senna siamea. The sequence continues at coordinate 15,723,197 of CM062355.1, read as the reverse complement.
TGACGTGACAAGTTTAAATATTCTATTTAATTTCCAGGAAATTAATTGGGCTCAAAAACTGAGACTTTCAAGATTCTGAATTGATTTGCAGCAACCGGAGATCAGGTAGGATAATTTACGCTTCCTGAACCCTAGATTTGACCTAGTGGATGCCTGATTGATTTAGATGATTTGCATGGACTTGCGTGCTGGTTTCGATGGGATAAATTGCATGCCTATGTGATGAAAACCCTAATTGCATGTTAGACACCTTGTTTATCGAGTTTAGATGCCCTTAGGACGGATTTACTTAGGGTTAGGTACTTGATAGCCAGTATGGGACGGCCGTTAAGTATCCCTAGTACAGGGAGCTTTTAAAGGAGATTGTTTTTATCATATTTAGCCTGTACTGAGTTAGGGATTACGCGTTAAACCAGGACGACCCTAAGAAAGGTTTAAGGAGTATAAAGGGGGATAGCCTACACGGGAAAACGTTGTGATTTAGGCGTAATACCCTATAACCCTGAGGAAAAGCCGACCGTGAGCATGTGAGTTCGAATAGACTATATGAGGATGAGAATTGGCGTATGTGCACATGCTAGGGGACGCCCTTGATGTTAATTCTCACCCGGTCCTTGAGTGAGTGATTGGTGTTACGGATCACACTCACAATATAGGCTTGATTCGGGTGATTGGTGTTACGGATCACACCCAACGATAAGAGAGGTATTCTCTCTGGATGACGTGCAATTAGAAGACGATGATTTAGATTGGGTTACAGTGGAATTGTAGCCAACGTGGACTGAGATACACCGGGCATAGGATTTTACTTGATTTTGAGGACTGATTTTCAAAGAAATTGATTTTATGATTTCGATTAATTGCCGCGATTTTCATGTAATAAAACGATTTTAAAGATAAGGTATTTCACTGCTTTCGAACTAATTTCGGGAAGAAGATTTTGGTGTTCGCACCGCTGGGTATTCAACCAATTTTTGAATGATATTTGAAATTGTAAATTATTCTATTGGGATTTTATATCTCATTAGGTTGTTTACTCAGATGAACAGGGACAGGGACAGGAACCCAGACAATAGACGATGATGCCATGGTGATAGACAGGAGAATGACTTAGCTTAGGCTTAAATCGGCTTGTATATATATGCTTTGATGATGTTGCTGTATACTGGGTTCTGTTCTTTATGTTTTCTGTATGGATTAGATCAGTTGTACATGTATAAATCAGGAGTTTTATATTGACTATATTAATGGGATTGACAATGTTGTTATGGATTTCTGTGGATTATGTTTATTGCTGTTGTTGTACTGGCTGTGTAAATATAAACAGGTGATTCTTTGTATTTTGGACATGATCGAAATACAGGAAAAACTCTGCCGAATTTTCGGTAGGGTCTACCGCTTTAAATTTATGAATTTAAGTCAGAATATGTATGAATGTATAACGTGACGTGTATATAAGTTTTAGATTTCATTTCAGAGTAATTTGTGATGTATGCATGTATAATTAGTTAGCTGCATGTGAATTAAGGTTGAACGGAATCCGAATGGACAACAGAAAGTCTATTTGGGTTACGCTCAACCAGTAGCGATCCCCTGACGTTCCCACATAGGGAATAATTATTTAGAATAACCCATATGCTTCCGCTAATCAGATGAAGATTGTACATGTTGTATTAGGGGGTCGTTACACATACATCATAAATTACTCTGGAATGAAATCTAAAACTCATACACGTCACGTCATACATTCATACACATTCCAACTCAAATCCACAAGTTTACAGCGGTAAACCCTACCAAAAATCCGGCAGAGTTTCCTCTGTATTTCGATCATATACAAAATACAATAATCACCTGTTCACAATCATACAGCCAGTCTAACAACAACAGTAAACATAAATAACAGAATCCATATACACCAACGTCAATCCCATCACTACAGTCAACATACAACACCTGATTTCTACATGTACAGTCAATCCAATCACTACAGAAAACATAGAAGACAGAACCTAATATACAGCAACGTCATCAAAGTATATATATACACAACAATTCAAGCCTAAGCTAAGTCATTCTCCTGCTTATCACCAAGGCATCATCAGCTATCTTCTGAGTTCCTTTCCTGGTCCCTGTTCATCTGAGTAAACAACCTGATGAGATATAAAATCTCAGTAGAATAATTTACAGTTCAAATATCATTCGAAAACTGGTTTAATACCCAGCAGTGCGAACACCGAAATCATCTTCCCAAAATCATTTCGAAAACAGTGAAATACCTTATCTTTAAAAATCGTTTTATTACATGGAAATTGTGGCAATTAATCAAAATCATAAAGTCCATTTCTTTGAAAATCAATCATCAAAATCAAGTAAAATCACATGCCCGGTGTATCTAAGTGCACGTTGGTCACAAGTCTACGTTAGGTGTGATCCGTAACACCAATCACCCGAATCAAGCCTATATTGTGAGTGTGATCCGTAACACTAATCACTCACTCAAGGACTGGGTGAGAATCAACATCTAGGGCGTCCCCTAGCATGTGCACATACGCCAATTCTCATCCTCATACAGTCTATTCGAACTCACATGCACACGATCGGCTATTCCTCAGGGTTCTAGGGTATTACGCCTAAATCACAATGTTTCCCCGTGTAGGCTATCCCCCCTTATACTCCTTAAACCGTTCTTAGGGTCGTCCTAGTTTAACGCATAATCCCTAACGCAGTACAGGCCAAATCAGGTAAAAACGATATCAATTAAAAGCTCCCTGTACTCAGGATACTTAACGGTCCTCCCATACCGGCTATCAAGTACCCAACCCAAAGTAAATTCGTCCTAAGGGCATCTAAACTCGATAAGCAAAGTGTCTAACATGCAATTAGTGTTTTCAGCACACAGGCATACAATTTATTCCATCGAAAGCAGCATGCAAATCCTCTAAATCGTTCAGGTATCCACTAAGTCAAATCTAAGGTTCGGGAAGCGTAAATTATCCTACCTAGTCTCCTGTAGCTCCAAATCAAATTAGGAATTCACGTAATCTCGGTTTCTGAGCCCAATTAATTTCTTGGACATTAAATTAAATATTCAAACTTGTCACATCATCCGTTTTTGGATCCTAAGTTCTGTTATCCTAATACCTAGGTCAATTTATTTCCTATTTAAGTTCGGCAGCTATTTCAGTCAGATATCATCAGTTTTTGGGAAATTGGACCTTACCAATGGGATCGGATGATAGAATTCTATGTCGCGGTGGTCTCGGTTTCTCCCGATACACGTCCAGAGGCTCTGGCACAGTGGCACACGATGGCATAAGGTGGCGCATGGCGGAGGGGTGCGGTTTGCCTCAAAAATTACACCACGGTGAAGCCCGCAAGTCCAGGAGTCTGAATATGGTGGTGGCGCGACGGTTCACGACCGTTTGGACGACATTTTTCGGCCATGAAAGTTAATGCATAGCGGACAGAGATTACCTCGATCCAGGCGCGTCTGGCCTCCGTTTGACGTTAGCGAGCTACTGGAGGAAGTTGGCAGCTCAGGCTACACGGTTATGGGGGCGGTGATGGCCAACGGTGACGGACAGCGGCGATCTGAGCTGGCAAAGTTTTCGCGCGGTGGAGGAGAAAAGTGGCATTTTCTAGCGAGGTATGCTGGGTGGCGGCCCACGGTGGCTGTGGTGGCAGTTCACGGTGGAGGAAGAAGGAGAGAGAGGAGAGAGAAAATATGGTGAGGAGAGAGAGAGATATGAGAGAAATGGAGGGAATTCGGGAAATTTAAAGCCTCTGGGGGCAATTCTGACTTTTCTCGGACCACCCGGGGATACTTTAGGGTTTCGGTATCCTTTCAGACGTTGGCACGTGTTTCCGTACGAAGGTTTGGCCTCTGTCAGTGAAATTGATGCATGAAACGTCTTCTGTCAATTTCTGATCGTCGGATTGCATTTCTTTCTGTTTGATCGTGTTTCTGACTTCGACAACCTTTTGTTTTGAATCACTATCCTTGAAATTCGTGTCAGGCTTCGTTCAATTGGAATTTGCATCGAAAATTAGGTTTTATCTTTAAAAATCTTTCAAAATCCTTTCGATTGTTACAAAAAAAGTTTTAAAATACATTAAATAACATGATAAAATACTACTTTCAAGAGTATTTAATACTCTTTAACCAATATCTTTCAAAGATAAGTTCATAGAGAAAATGGTATACAAAAAGAAAAGAAAATGAGACTCATAGTTATAATCAAGGTTTTGAAAATTCTTAATGATCATTGAATAGAAAAATTTGTTGGCTCATAAGTTGATTGGTTTAACCCATAGTTGAATTAAATGACATTATAAATATAAAAATAATATTTTTTAATATTAATAATATATATTATATTATAAAAATTATTTTTTTTATTTGTAACTTTTAAATATAATGAGTAATTTATACAAATAAATTATATATATAACATAAATTTAAATTAAGGTTGACAAAACTATCCCGTGAGGACTACCACATTTGGAGACCCGAAAATGAGAATCTTTTCTCAAAGCGATAGAGATGGAGATCATGCCCCTTACCACACGAGATTCTCGTCCTCGAAAATTTACAAGATATTTTTTGAATGTATATATATTTATTTAAATATTTTCTTTTATAACTTATATGTTTATTATTTGTTAATTAAAACTTTTAAAAGGAGAACAAATAACTTTAAAAAATAGTAGAATTCTTAAGAGTCATATTTTATAGCTCTTAGTTTTATTTTAAAATTTTAAAATTATAATTAATTTTTTTATTATCTTAATAAAATTGAATTTTTTATTAATATCTTTTATATATATGTATATATTATGAAAAACTATTTTAGTATTATTTTAATAAATTATTGTTGATACTTTAAATTCCTGTAAGGATCCTAAAAATTCTTGAATTCCTATAGAAAATGGGGATAAAGAAGATTTTCTCCCCAACTTAGAAAATGAGTGTAACGACCCCCTAATACATATACACACTCATAGCGGAAGCATATGGATTTTTTCCAAATAGTTATTCCCAATGTGGGAATGTCAGGGGATCGCTACTGGTTGAGCGTAATCCAAATAGACTTCCTGTTGCCCATTCGGATTCCGTTCAACCTTAATTCACACGCAGCTAAACTAATTATACATACATACATCATAAATTACTCTGGAATAAAATCTAACATCTATACATACGGCATACAATCATTCATACAAATTCCAACTTAATTCCACAAGTTTACAGCGATAAACCCTACCGAAAATCCTGTAGAGTTTCCTCTGTATTTCGGACATATCCATAATACAACAATCACCTGTTTACAGATACACAGCCAATCCAATAACAACAGAAACATAAATTACAGAAGACCAATATACAGCATTATCATCAAAATATATACAATATAATTCAAGCCTAGACTAAGTTGTTCTTCTGTCTATCATCAAGTCATCATCCAGCTAACGTCTAGGTTCCTGTCCCTATCCCTGTTCATCTGAGTAAACAACTTGGTGAGATATAAAATCCCAGTAAAATAATTTACATTTCAAATACAGTTCAAAATCTGGTTGAATACTCAGCGGTGCGAGCACCGAAAACATCTTCCCGAAATCAGTTTGAAATCAGTGAAATACCTTATCTTTAAAATCATTTTATCATATGAAAATTGCGGTAGATAATCATAATCATAAAAAATTCATTTCTTTGAAAATCAATAATCGAAATCAAGTAAAATCCCATGCTCAGTGTTTCTAAATCCAACTTTTCCATAAGTCCTCTGTGACTCAATCTAAAATCGTCATCTAATTGCACGTCATCTAGAGAGAATATGTAACAACGGGAAAGATTCGAAAGAGTTTTTAAAGGATTTTAAAAGATAAAACTTGATTTTAACCCTAATCCCAATCAAACGAAGCCTGACACATATTTCGAGGATAATGACTTGACACAGAAGGTCGTTTGAAGCCAGAAACACGATCAAACAGAAAGAAATGTAATCCGGCGATCAAAAACTGACGGAAGGAATTTCGTGCATCAATTTCGTTGACGGAGGCTAAAGTTTTTGCATGGAAATGTGTGCCAACGTCTGGAAGGATGTCGACACCCTAAAACATCCTCGGGTGGCTTGGGAAAAGTCAGAATTGCCCTTGGAGGCTTTAAATTACGCAAACTCCCACCATTTCTCTCATTTCACTCTCTCTCCTCACCACACTCTCTCTCTCTTCTCTCTTTTCTCTCTCCACCTTCCTCCACCGTGAACGGCCACCACAGCCACCGTGGGCCGCCACCAAGGGTACCAACCGACCTCCACGCCCACAACCACCAAAGAACTAACCACGGCCACCAAAAGCGGCAAATGAAAAATGTCATTTTTTACCTACATCGCGCGAAATTTCCCGAGCCCGAATCACCGCTGTTCGACGCCGTTGACCCTCACTGTCCCCACCACCGTGTAGCCCGAGCTGCCAGCTTCCTCCAGTAGCTCGGCGCCGTCGAAAGGAGGCCGGACGCGCCCGGATCGAGGCAGAACGCCGTCCGCCGTGCGAGAAGCTTCGTGGCCGGAAAACATCGCCCAAACGGCCGTGAACCACCGTGCCACCACCGTATTCGGACTCCTGGGCTTGCGGGCTTCACCGTGGTGTGATTTTCGAGGCAAACCGCACCTCCTCGCCATGCGCCGCCGTGCGCCACCGTTCGCCACTGTGTGCCGCCGTGCTGGAGTTTTTGGACGTGCATCCCAAGAAATCGAGACCACCGGGACGTAGAATTCCATCATCCGAGCATAGTGGTAAGGTCCGTTTTCCCAAAAACTAATGGTATATGACTGAAATGGCTGCCGAACGTAATTAGGCAACTAATTAACCTAGGTAACTGTGTAACCGGGTTTAGAATCAAAAAACGGATGACGTGACGAATCTAAATATTTAATTTCATGTCCAGGGAATTAATTGGGCTCAGAAACTAAGATTTCGCAGAGTCCTGATTTGATTTGGAGCGACCAGAGGCCAGGTAGGATAATTTACACTTCTCGAACCCTATAATTGATTTAGTGAATACCTGACTGATTTAGATGACTTGCATGGATTTACGTGCTGCTTTCGATAGGATAAATTACATGCCTGTGTGATGAAAACCCTAATTGCATGTTAGACACCTTGTTTATCGAGTTTAGATGCCTTTATGACGGATTTACTTAGGGTTGGGTACTTGATAGCCAGTATGGGACGGCCGTTAAGTATTCCTCGTACAGGAAGCTTTTAAACGAAACTATTTTTATCAGATTTAGCCTGTACTGAGTTAGGGATTACGCGTTAAACCAGGACGACCCTAAGAAAGGTTTAGGGAGTATAAGGGTGGATAACCTATACGGGGAAACGTTGTGATTTAGGCGTGATACCCTAGAACCCTGAGGAATAACCGACCGAGTGCATGTGAGTTCGAATAGACTGTATGAGGATGAGAATTGGCGTATGTGCACATGCTAGGGGATGCCCTAGATGTTGATTCTCACCCAGTCCTTGAGTGAGTGATTGGTGTTACGGATCACACCCAACGATAAGAGAGGTATTCTCTCTAAACTACGTGCAATTAGAAGATGATTTAGATGCGATTCTGATGGATTTGTAGCCAACGTGGATTGAGACACACAGGGCATGGGATTTCACTTGCTTTTGATAACTGATTTTTAAAGAAATGGATTTTATGATTGTGATATATTGTCGCAATTTCCATGTGTTTAAACGATTTTAAAGATAAGGTATTCCACTGTTTATTGATTTCGGAAGACGATTTGGTGTTCACACGTGAGTATTCAACTGGTTTTCGAACGATAATTGATTTGTAAATTATTCTACTGGGATTCATATCTCATTAGGTTGTTTACTCAGATGAACAGGGACAAAGGGTGAGCCTGCATTTATAGCCGGTTTAACTTGAGGATAGACAGAGAATGATTAGCTTAGGCTTGAATTATTTGTATATATACTTTGATGATGATGTTATTTAACGGATTCTGTTTCTTGTAAATTCTGTATGGACTAGACTAAATGTACATATAACATTTTAGATAGTATGTATGGATTTTAGTGATGGATTGATGTTGCTGTGTATAGATTTATATTAGTTATGTTTACTGCTGTTATTGGATTGGCTGTTGATTTATAAATAGGTGATTCTGTATTTGGGATATGATCAGTTTACAAAGGAAACTCTGCCGGATTTTCGGTAGAATCTACCGTTGTAAATTTATGGATTTGAATTGAAATGTGTATGAACGTATGACGTGACATGTATATGAGTCTTAGATTTCATCCCAGAGTTATTATTGATGAGGTACGTATGTATATTTAGTTAGCTGCATGTGAATCAGGGTTGAACGGAATCCGAATAGACAGCAGAGAATCTATTTGGGTTACGCTCAACCAGTAGCGATCCCTTGACGTTCCCACATAGGGAATAAACATTCAGAATACCCCATATGCTTTCGCTAATCAGATAAGCATCACGTATGACGTATTAGGGGGTCGTTACAGAATACCTCTCTTATCGTTGGGTGTGATCCGTAACACCAATCACCCGAATCTCTCCTATATTGTGAGTGTGATCCGTAACACCAATCACTCACTCAAGGACCGGGTGAGAATCAACATCTAAGGCGTCTCCTAGCATGTGCACATATGCCAATTCTCATCCTCATACAGTCTATTCGAACTCACATGCTCACGGTCAGCTATTCCTCAGGGTTCTAGGGTATTACGCCTAAATCACAGCGTTTCCCCGTGTAGGCTATCCCCCCTTATACTCCTTAAACCTTTCGTAGGGTCTTCCTGATTTATCGCGTGATCCCTAACGCAATACAGGCTAAATCGGATAAAAACAACATCAATTAAAAGCTTCCTGTACTCGGAATACTTAACGGCCATCCCATACCGGCTATCAAGTACCCTACCCTAAGTAAATCCGTCCTAAGGGCATCTAAACTCGATAAACAAAACGTCTAACATGCAATTAGGATATCCAGCACACAGGCATGCAATTTATTCCATCGAAAGCAGCACGTAAATCTATGCAATTAAATCTAATCATTCAGGCAATCACTAGGTCAAATCTATGACTCGGGAAGCGTAAATCATCCTACCTGCTCTCCTGTCGCTCCTAATCGATTCGAAACTTCACGAAATCTTGGTTTCTGAGTCAATTAAATTCCCTGGACATTTAAATGAATATCCAAGCTTATCACGTCATCCGTTTTACGATTCTAAGTCTGGTTACCCTAATACCTAGGTCAATTTATTTTGAAATTACGTTCGACAACTATTCCAATCAGAATTCATCAATTTTTGGGAAATCAGACCTTACCAGTGTTGTCAGATGATGGAAATCTGTCCCGGGGTGGTCTTGGTTTCTCCCGGTGTATATCCAGATGCTTCGACACGGCAGCGCACAGTGAAAGGGTGCGATTGGCCTCGAAATTCACACCACGATGAAGCCCGCAAGACCAGGAGTTCGAATATGGTGGTGGCGCGGCGATTCATGGCTATTTGGATGGCATTTTCTGGCCACAAAGAACGACGTACGGTGGACGAAAAAAGCCTCGATTCGGGCGCGTCGAATCTCCGTTTGACGTCGGTGAGCTGGTGGAGGAAGCTGGCAGCTCAGGCTACACGATGGTGGGGGCGGTGACGGCCAACGGTGGTGGACAGCGGCAATCTCATTTGGCAAAAATCCCACGCGATGGAGGAGGAAAACACCATTTTTCGGCGGCGCTGGTGGGCGTTGGTGGCCGTGGGTGGTTGTTGGAGGTTATGGGTGGCGAGGGCTGTCGGTTGGTAGGCCATGTGGTGGGTCACGGTGGCTCTGGTGGCGGTGCGCGGTAGAGGAAGGAGGAGAGAGAGGAGAGAGAGAGAGAATTGATGGAAATGGAGGGATTTCAGGAAATTTAAAGCTTCCGAGGGCGATTCTAACTTTTCCCAGATCACCCGGGGAAACTTTGGGATGTCAGCTTCCTTTCAGACGTGGGCACGAGTTCCCATACAATGATTTTGGCTTCCATCTGTGGAATTGACGCACGAAACATCGTCTGTCAGTTCCTGATCGCCGGGTTGTGTTTCTTTCCATTTGCTTGTGTTTTTGACTTCGAACAACCTTCCGTTTCAAATTATCATCCTCGAAAGTCGTGCCAAGCTTCACTTATGTGAATTTATCATAAAAATCGAGTTTCTTTCTTTTAAAATTAATTCTGGTTATTACAATGAGGATGAAAATGTGGAAAGACAAGGGGATGGGGCGTGGGGATCCTGACCTTGGCCTACCCTATTGCCATGCCTAACTTAAATTATAATAATTTAAGTATTTATATTATTTATATATGATATCAATTGCTCTATAATATTACAAAATTTTAAATTTTAAGATTCACAATACATAAAACCTAATCTAATATAAAATTTTAGACCCAAACATAATAAAAAAACAAATTCAAGACTTGACCAATTCAATAAAAAATAATATGATTTTCAATTCTTCTAATGTTATCAAGTCAAATTAATCTAGTTCATCATCTAGTTCTTAAACAGACCAATGTAAATAACCGTATGTAGATTCTCTTTTATTTTTATTCTTCTTTGTTTTTTTTAATTGATTTGATATGAAAAAAATATATGGTATATTAATACAGTCAAATAAAAAAATCTAATTCATATATAATTTATGTATGTCTACATTCAAATAAAAAAAAATAAAGAACCCATTAATAGAGATTTACATTAAAATTTTTTTAATCCTTCTTCTGTTTTAAGAATTTTGCCAACAATTTTAACCCTATCAGATACGCATACACTTGAAACAATATATATTTAAAGTTTCCTCGTCAAGATACAACAAATAAAGCATCATGGACACCACTGTAAAAATTGAATATTTTTAGTAATTTTGATTTGACTGCAAAGATCCTAAAAAACACATTAAAGAATAATTTACTGAGATTTCAGCTGAAATTAAATGAGAAAATTCTTATTCGGTTAGATGGAAATCATATATATAATTGCCACTAATAATTCTTAAGCGATGATGTTGATGATTACCTCTGCTTTTTTAAGAATTGACTTCATTAATTACTAAACCACAATCACTATCTAAGTGGTACTTAAGTAATCCAAATTGTAATTACATATACTATTATACAAGACAGAACAGCCCCTCATGTTTAGACTAATTTAAGTACAAATTAAAGTCCGATGAGCAATCACATCAACAAGAAGGATCCAGTACTGAATCTTAAAACTTCAAGACTAAATTCAACTAATTATCTTCTGCTGAAAATCCTTGTGAAATTATTTAATCATGATAGGCAGTAATATAGATAAAAAGTAAAAAGCATATATTTTTATGCAGATATTTTTCAATTAAAAATAATTTTATTTAAAATATTATTGAATATTAAATATTAATCTCTCTCATATCAAAAATTTAAATATTAACTGATTACTTTGTGTAGGTTTAATTCATTGGTAAGTAACAGACATTTGAATACATACCCATTTTTGCAAGTTCATTAGATAGAGTAGTCAATAGAAACAAACATACTTGACTCCATTGTGCATTTCCACCACATGCAGCGTTATGAAGTGTATTTTGTAATTATATTACATAGTTATTACTTATCATTTATTTTTTAAAAGTAATATGGATATATTAATATTTTGAAAGATATCTAATATAATTTTATTAGATAATATAATTAATTAGTTATAAGTTTTTTTTAATACTTATTAATATTATTAGAATCTTGATTTAAAAATTTAAGATTCATTATTTAATATAATATTATAGTTTTAAACTTTTAAAATTATTATTGTAGACTTTATAAATGTGTAAAATATGTAAATAATTTAGAATTTTTCTTAATATATTCTAAAATAAAAATGTTAAGTTAACAGAACCAAGTTAACTCTAAAAAAAAAAAAATTGACTAAAAAGCAAAACTAATAAAGCCTACTCATTTTAAAAATCTATTATATTAGTTTGGTTCAATTTTAAAGCAAATCTAATCAAACCAAACATTTGAATATTCATACTTCCCACCACCACTATCAACAACGTTGAGTTGCTCAAACCTTTTCATATATAGTTAAAATTAAATAAGATACAATATTTTTCGTTAAAAAATATGCTTACATTTAATACTCAATAATACTTCATATATAATTGTCTTTAATAAAAAGATACCTATAAAAAAAAATAAATACAAAATTCAATTGTTAATGGTTCAAATAAACAATAACTAGCATTGTCCCGTCTGATAAATATAAAGATGCATTTAAATATGTAAATATAAAATAATATTATATTTTTTAAATAAAATTTCTTATATATAAAGTATAAAATTTACAATTTAAATGATTGAATAAGAATATGATATTTTTATGTTCTAAATAAGTTAAATATATTAAAAGAATTTAATATGATATTAATTATAGCTTATTAATTTTTTGGTTTCTCAATCATACTTCGAATCTTATTTTGTTATGTTGTGAGAGATTTATCTTTTCTACTAGATCTAATCTAAGTTAATTACATTATATCTAATTATTAATTGATTTGATAGGCATATATTAAATAAGATATCCTTTAAGACATAAAATTTTAAATTTTAAAGGCTCATTGAAAATTTAAATCTGCACATTTTAAATATTTTTATTTTAAAAAAGTTGAAATTTAAATAATAATTAAGATATTAAAGGTATAAATATATTTAAAATTTAAAAATATTAAAAGTATATATGAAAATTTAGCATTTTAAAATATTATAGATATGTTTAATTAAAGATATAATCAATATGATATACTTGAAATTAATCTTTAATATAAAAATAATTATTGAGTAAATTAATAATTTAATACTTAAAAGATATTATTTATCTCAATTTAATCGTTAAAAGATTAAATTAATAAATTTAGTTCTTAAAAATATATTTTTAATCAATTTAGTCTCTCAATTGGTTTGATTAAAATTTAGTAGAATTGTTGATGTAAACTTAACGATTCTATTAAGTGCTTATATGTATCCCAGTTAATATTTAAAAATAATTTTCTTAATATATCATTTCTCAATAAAAAATAATAATTAAGCAGTTGATGTGTGTGTGTGTGTGTGTGTGTAAAATGAGTCTCCCACTTTTGAAAAGTTTATGGAAACATGAGGAGGTGGAGGATAGGATATAGTGACAACATTGCCCACTGTGACCCCCCATTTATTAGAATTACCCTCTACCACTAACAACAGCAAAAGTGAAATCAAACCCGGCCACCTCCACCCAACACTAATTAAGTTCAGGGTAATTTGAATGATAATGTAAATTGATATTTTTATCTTTGTTGATACGTCAATTTAAGACAAAAATATTATTTTACTTCATCATAATTTAATTTGTTATTAATTTAGCCTCTTATAAAATTTTTTCTTGATTTGGTCTCATAATTTAATTTGTTATTAATTTAGTACTTTTGTCTAGATGTCATTTAAATAAGTTATACTTTTGATGATTAGAATATTTTATGTCGATTGGATAGTGTTTGATATTAGTAATTAAACGCAATATCTAAATAGATAGACCAAATTTATGATAGATTAAATTATGTGGAACCAAATTTGAGAATACTATCATCTATGATTCTATAAAAGAACAAAATAATATTATAGTCATCATTTAAATTTGATATATAAATGAATTTTTTTACACATTAATAAAAATTTAAAGAGTTATTAATCAAAAATTAAAATTTAAAAGATTTTATGTACAATGATAAAAAATTTAAGAGACTTTTTAGATTTTACCCATTATTTAATAAATTAAATATACTCTTGCATTGTAGCAAAAAATTCTAGTGCGACTCAAGGATAAATTATTAGCAACAACAAATCCCACTAACTTTTATTTGCCTTTTTTAAGTGGTGGTTTCTTCACATATGCACTAGAATGTTTGATTTCTTGCGAAGACAAACTAAAATGTGATTAATATGCTTGATAGCATATCAAACAAAATAGAAAATAATAATAATAATAATAATAATAATAATAATAATAATAATATGATTGTGTTGTGCCATTTCTTATACTCAATTAATAATGTGATGAAAAAACCAATCATCTAACATTTAATACAAGATTTGATTTTGGGAGTTCGACTTTTGAAGATTATTTTGGTCATTAGACGTGTGTTAATATCTGTAACGACCCCCTAATCCACAATATACTATCCTCTATTTATCTAGCAGAAGCATATGGGTTTTAGAAATAGTTATTCCCGATGTGAGAATATTAGGGGATCGCTACTGGTTGAGCGTAACCCAAATAGACATTCCGTTGTCCATTCGGATTTCGTTCAACCCTAATCCTCATGCAGCTATACTAATTACACATATAGTCATTACAATATACTCTGGAATAATAAACTAAAATCCATACATACAATGTACAATTCGTTAATGCAAATTTCAACTTAATTACATACATTTACAACAATAGACCCTGCTGAAAATCCGGCAGAGTCTTCCCTGTATCTCGAATATATCCCAAAGTACAATAGTCATCCAAATCAGAAATTTATAGCCAGTCCAATAACAAAAGGAAAGCAGAAATTACAGAATCCAATATAAACATCATCAGTATACATATATACATTACAATTCAAGCCTAAAACTACACTGCTCTCCTGTCTATCATCAATGTCGTTATCCAGCTAGCGTCTAGGTCCCTATTCCTGTTCATCTGAGCAAACAATCTGGTGAAATATTGAAATCTCAATAGAATAATTTACAATTCATAATATAGTTCGAAATCTGGTTGATTACTAAGTGGTGCAAGCACCGAAAACAAACTTCCCGTATTCAGTTCAAAATTTTTGAAATACCTTATCTTTAAAAATCAGTTTATCACATGGAAATCACTGCAAGTTCTAAAAATCCTCAAAATCTGTTTCTTTGAAAATCGATAATCAAAAGTGAATCAAAACCCATGCCCGATGTATCTAAATCCGTATTGGCCACAAATCATTTGTGACCGTATCTAAAGTCATCCAATTGCACGTCATCTAGAGAAATCACATCTCTTATCATTGGGTGTGATACGTAACACCAATCACCTGAATCTCACTTATGTTGTGAGTGTGATCCGTAACACCAATCACTCACTCAAGGACCGAGTGAGAATCAACATCTAGAGCGTCCCCTAGCATGTGCACATACGCCAATTCTCATCCTCATATAGTCTATTCGAACTCACATGCACACGGTCGGCTATTCCTCAGGGTTCTAGGGTATTACGCCTAAATCACAATATTTCCCCGTCTAGGTTATTCCCCCTTATACTTCTTAAACCTTTCTTAGGGTCATCCTGATTTATCGCGTGATCCCTAACGCAATGCAAGCTAAATCTGTTTAAAATAATATCTTATAAAAGTTTCCTGCACTCGGGATACTTAACGGTCGTCCCATACCGGCTATTAAGTACCCTACCCTAAGTAAATTGTCCTAATGGCATCTAAACTCGATAAACAAATTATATAACATGCAAATGGGGTTTTTATCACACAGGCATGCAATTTAATCCATCGAAAGCAGCACGTAAATTCATGCAATTAAATCTAAGCGTTCAGGTATCCATATAGTCAATTCTAACTTTTGGGAAGCGTAAATTATCCTACCTGGTCTCTATTTACTCTAAATCAATCCAAGACTTCTCGTATTCTCGGATTTCGAGCCTAATCAATTCCCTGAACATTTAATGAATATTTAAGCTCGTTACGTCACTTGTTTTATAATCCTAAGTCCGATTACTCAATTTCCTAAGTCAGTTTATTTTCTATTCGCGTTCGACAGCTAATTCAATCAAAATTCATTAGGTTTAGGTGAATCAGACCTTACCAAGGTTGTCGGATGATGGAAATCTGTCCCGGGGCAGTCTCGGGTGTCTATCGGGTGTCTTTCTGGCTTCTCTGACGGCGGCACACGGCGAAGGGGTGCGGTTGGTCTCGAAAATCACACCACGGTGAAGCCCATAAGATGGGGAGTCCGAATATAGTGGTGGCGCGGTGGTTCACGGCCGTTTGAATGGCGTTATCTGGCCCCGAAGATTGACGCACGGCTGACAGAAATTCTCTCGATTCATATGCATGGGGCTCCATTCGGCGCCTGCGAGCTGGGGAAGGAAGTTGGCAGCTCGGCCTACACGCTGGTGGTGGTGGTGACAGTCAACAGTGGCTGACGGCGGAGATCACGGCATCGCACGATTTTCACTATGGAAGGAAAGAAACTGTATTTTTCGGCGACTCTGGCGGCCGTTGGTGGCCATGGGTGGCTGCCTGAGGTCGAGGGTGGTGAGGTGTGTCGGTTGGTGGGTCAAGTGGTGGCCCACGGTGGCCCAGGTGGTGGTGCACGGTGGAGGAAGGAAGAGAGAGAGGAGAGAGAAAGTGAAGTAAGGAGAGACAGAGAGAAATAGTGAAAATGGCGGGGTTTCAGAGAATTTAAAGCTTCTGGGGGTGATTCTGACTTTTCTCAGACCACCCAGGGAAACTTCGGGACGTCGTCTTTCATTCGGACGTTGGCACGAGTTCCCATGCAGAGATTTCGGCCTTCGTTTGAGAAACCGAAGTCTAAAACTCCGTTTATCAGTATTTTATCGCTGAGTCGCTTTTCCTTTCAATAGATCACATTTTTGACTCTGAAAAGCCTTCCAGTTTCAACCATCGACCTCAAAATTTGTGCCAGACTTAGTTTACATGAAATTAGCGTCAAAATTCAGTTTTAATCTGTAAAAAAACTCTTGGTTATTACAATATCCTCTACTGAAATTTTTTAATGACAAAAATATATATTTTTAGTCTCTTAATTAAGTTTTGAAGAAAATAACACTTCTGCTGCATAAACTTTATTAATATCCTCATTTGACAAAGTAAAGATTTTACGGCAAATTTAATTTTTAAAACACTCAGTTTTGTAAGAGACTGAAGTCTTGCCTAACTTTATTTTTTCCATATATATTGTCATACAACAGAAACTAATATTTTTCAGAAAAGCAGTCTAGAACCTCTTTATTGCTCGAGAGTATGTAATATATATATATATATAGAGAGAGAGAGAGAGGAGAGAGTTTAATTCAAGGATAAACTTGAAGGAGGGACCTTAAACCAAATATGGGTGTTATCTTGTAGTGACTAAATCCAGCTTCCAAGAACAGCTTCTTCCATTCTTTCTCATCTCTCTCTTTTCCATTGACCAAAGACATCATCATTACATCGTAAAAAAGCTTTGCTTCTGTCAATTCATGCTTATCCTTTTCTTCATTTATTACTACGTCTATGATTATTACTTTCCCTTCCTTGCCTTCCCTTGAAATAGCTTCTCTGCACTTCTTCAATACCTTTTCACAGTCTTCATCACTTAAAGTGTGCAAAACCAACTGGACAAGTTCCCAATTAGAATTTCACTCAAGCATATATATATATATATATATATAGCTAGTCATGTATATGTTTCATTAGAAATTAAAGGGGAAAATTAACTATGTATATATATATATTCCCGTTTTGTTATAGAAAAAAATTTCTTAGAAATAATGGATTTTGCTAGGGTAATTGCACTTTTAATCTCTTTAATTAACTAGAAAACCATTTAGTTCTTCTAGTGTCCTCTAGCTAATTTATTTGAAGCATTGATTTCTTACTTTCAATTAAATCAATTTTTTACTTTAAATTAATCATTTGAAAAAGAAAGAGTAATTAAAGAAAAATTTTAGTTATGTTTGTTGTGGCTTAACAAAATTTAGCTAATACCCTAATTAATTATTTTTTTCTAAATGATTTATATTTTTAATTACAGGGATCTTATTATTTCAGTTGATCTGTAATACTATATGAGTATAATGGGTGCCGTTTTGTCTTATGTAATACTATTTGGATAACTATATAATTATATAGGGACTAAATTATTAGGGAAACAATTTTTAGAGGATAAATTAAAATTTTTAAATTGAGAAAAAGGATATATTTTAAAGACCAAAACAATAATTTACTCTTAAAAAATTCTTATGAAGCAAATTTAACATTCTGGGTAGAAAAAAAAAAAAGAAGCAAAATTTGTGGGATGATGACTGTGCATATATACCTTAAGAAGAATGGCATCTGCAGAAGGAATGAACTGAAACATATCACCTCCTATAAAGTTCAGATTTCCACTATCCATCAGGTTTGCAACAACATGAGGAAGATCAAGCACTGTGCACTTCATATCAGGAAATGCCTCTGAAATTATCATGGCTGCACCTCCTTTTCCACCCCCAACATCAACCAAAGAGTTCAATCCTCCAAACACTGATTTGCATTCTTTCATCACCAAGGTCATCATCCCAGAATCACCAACCATACCTTCATTAAAAAGCCTGCTAAACTCTGTGTTTTGGCTTCCATAGCTCCAAAACTCCATGCCAAAGGCAGTTTGAAAAGCAGTATTTTCGTTGCTGTAAAGCCAATCTCCTAAGAATTGAGATGGATTCATTACTGCTGGATGAAACACAACTTGAGCATAAGCACACATGGAAGGAATTTTGTCTCTAAGGATAATCCTAGAGGATGGTGTGAGATCATATCTTTCTTCTTCTTTTTCATCTTTGTGGACTTTGGTGGAAGCAAAGAGGCCAGAGTGCACCAATAAGCGCATGAGCCTGCGTACATAATGAGACTTTGAAGGGTCAATTTTAAGTGCTGAGATTAACTCAGGTAGAGTGATGGGTTGGCCACGACTGTGGATTGCATCTGGTATGCCCAATTGAAGGGAACATTTTAGGCACATAGATCCTACAAAATTGAACATATGTTTGAACAAATGAGCCTGAGCCTGAAACAATTCTTCTGTGCTTTGGTCTTGTTTGCCCTCCATTTTCGCAGATCAATCACTTCACTTTGGACTACTTGTACAGAGTACATATATATATATATATATATATATATATATAGTCAAAAATTTGAATAATAAAAATAGAGTAAGTTATTGTTTTAATCTCCAAAAGATATAATTTGTCTCAATTTAGTATTTGAATAATAAAAATACTTAATTTAATTCTTAAAAAATATATTATATATCAATTTAGTCCTTAAAATTTCAAAAAAGATATATAATAATAATAAGTAGAGACTAAACTGAGATATAATATATCTTTTAAAGATTAAATTAAATATTTTTATAATTCAGAGACTAAATTAAGATAAATTACATCTTTCAAAGACTAAAATAATAATTTATTCAAAATAATATGAGTTTTGTTAACTAGTAACCTTAGAATATTGGTTAAGACTTTTTCATCAATTGGTTAATGAAGTTTTTAGATATTACAAATTATTATTTTTGTTGACTTTTTACAAATTTTAAATCATTAAATAATCTATCAATGAATGAAAAAAAAAAAATTAACTAGTAGCATAAGGGTAATTAGCAAATTATCCTAAAAATATTATATAGGATAAATTACTCTTATACCCCTTATAACTTCATACAATTCAATTTAATCTCTATATATAATTTAAAATTTTATAGTTAAATTTTTATAATTTTAGAAAATTTTAATTTTAATTAATCATGACTATTAATTAAACACTCCCCTCCCATCTTGACACTTGGATATTATGATTTATTTCAATAAAAAATAAATAACAAAGAGAAATTAACTCTTATATATGTATGTGAATATGTGATACAACATATATAAGTAATTTATTAGATGAGTTAGTTTGAATCATGTCTATGATTGGCTTTATTAATAAAATATCAAGAAAAATTTAACATGTAGACTAAATAAGTTTTTTTATAAAACAATTATAAATTATCGATTAAAAATTATTAACTTATAAAAATTAATTTACAAATTGAGTAAAATATTTCTATAAAAAAAAGAATTTAACCAATAATTTAAAATAAACTATAATCAATCATATTAGAAAGCTAGATATGGTGAGTCAGATACCACTACCTCTTTTTATAATCATGCACAAAAAATAGATTAAATATTTGAGCAATGTGTATTTGGTGCAAAAGATTGTAAAAATTTTTATTGTCTGCTGAGCAGTGGGAAACATTTTACTTAAGCTTGCCTTTGTCTTGTTCCTTTCATTATTGAGGTCGTCACTTTTCAGCTGGTAATTCTTTTCTGTAGTATTTTCAACTGTCCCGAGCTTGTTCATTTGATAAAAGTAAACTATGTTAAAATATTACTATAAATTATTAAATAAAAACAAATGAAAAATGAATCATAGAATCAAAAAATGAAACTGACAAATTTTGGACGTTTCAAATCAATACACATAAATAGGTTTTAAACTAAAATCAAATACATAAAACGTGCTGAAGCTTCTTGGACGGTTTTGCATATAAATCATTTGATATTGATTCTAATTGATATTGAAAGTTTTCAACGTTGCAAGACATAACCGTTTAGAAGCCTTTAATAGATGAACGTTGGAATTGGTCTCGGCACCCGTCATTCTTCAACTATATATATGGGTAAGCAGAAAACAGTGGCTATGAAAAAGAAAATAAGAAAGCTTCATATAAAAAGAGAGAAAAACTCGTGTTATTTGGGTAGAGAAAGGTATGAGTGAAAGAGTTTCATCTATTTCTTTTGTACATGTTAGATTTAGTGAAGGCACAAACAGAAGGAAAGAAACTGAATACTTTGTTATACTGATCACAAGTGCAGTACAGTTTATATAGCAGATGAGTCTAAGTTGTTACATCTAACAAACCACAACTAATTCTAAACTAATTCTAACTGACTTTTACTCTATCATCCCCCCGAAACCAAGAGTGGTAGAGGAGACCACTCTGAGTTTGTCTCTAAATGCACCTAACAGTTTGCGAGACAAAGGCTTTGTTAACATATTAGACACTTGATCTTTTGCAGACACATGAACTACTTCTACTTGATTCCTAGTAACTTTCTCTCGAACAAAATGAATGTCTAACTCGACATGTTTGGACCTGGAATGCAGAACAAGATTAGCAGAGAGCATGATTGAACTCAAATTATCACAAAGAATGTGAGGAACACGTGTAACAGGACAAAACCACTCAGCCAGCAAGGATTGAATCCATAGGACTTCTAACAAAGCATTTGTGACTCCTCTATATTCTGCTTCAGTACTCCTCTGACCAAGAATCCAAGTTGTGACCAATATATATGCACCATGCAGAGGTAGATCGACGATCATCCATATCAGATCCCTAGTCAGCATCTGTAAATGCTAATAATTGTAAATCTTCAGATTTTGACAGCTTGAGACCATAATCCGTTGTGCCTTTGAGATAGCGTAGGATCCTTTTAACTGCTTTCCAATGAACTTGTTTTGGGCAGTGCATAAATTGACACACTTTGTTAACAACATATGCAAGCTCAGGTCTTGTTATAGTAACATATTGCAGTGCTCCAACAATTTGGTGATATTTCGGAGGGTTTTCATAGTCTTTAGATGAAGAGGATGCTGTGAGTTTAAGACCAAAAGTCACAGGAACATGTTGTGGAGTCGCTACTGCCATGTAAGATTTTGAGAGCAAATCCTAAATATATTTTTCTTGAGTGAGTAGCAAGCCTCCATCACATAGAGAATGCACCTGTATTCTCAAAAAATAGTGCAACAGACCCAGATCCTTAAGTGGAAAAGTAAAGTGAAGTTTATTGATCAAATCCTTGATTACCACCATGCTACTACCTGTCAAAATTACATCATCTACATAAACTAGTACAAATAGAGTGTCACTGCCTGCTTTCCTGATAAACAATGAATGATCACACTTAGCTGAGTGAAAACCAAGTTGAATTAAAGTAGAGGCCAATTTCTGAAACCAGGCTCGAGGTACCTGTTTTAGCCCATATAAGGCCTTGTGAAGTTTGCAAACAAGTTGTCTATACTTATGTTCAAAACCAATAGGTTGTGTCATATAAACTTCCTCAGAGAGATCACCATTCAGAAATGCATTGTTGAAATCCAACTGATGCAATTTCCATCCTTTAGCAAGAGCAATTGTCAATACAATACAGATAGTTGTAGGCTTGACAACAGGACTAAAGGTTTCGGAGTAATCAAAGGCAGCCTGTTGGCAAAATCCTTGAGCTAATAAACATGCTCTTTGTTTGCTAATGGATCCATCTAAATTGTACTTGACCTTAAAAATCCATTTGCTGCCTATGGGTTTTCTTCCTGGAGGTAGAGGTACCAAAGACTAGGTGTCATTTACTTGAATAGCTTTAAATTCATCATCCATAGTTGTCTTCCATTCAGGAATTGTTAAAGCTTGTTTAGCAGAAACTAGCTCAGTGGAAGCAAGAAACACCTTAGGTTTGAAAATACCAGATTTTGACCTGGTTACCATAAGATGAGTGTTGATGGGTGCTGGTAGTGCATGAGAGGACATGACAATAGTTGTAGGAGTAGTGTCAGAAGAGAAACTAGCCACTTTTGCACCTGTAGAGTTAGTTTGTTGCATGGACAATAGATTAACAAAGTTGCTCACAATATTATGTGTTGTTTTAACAAGTAATAGGGAAATTGATGGAACAGGTGAGGTGGGTATAGGAGTGGGTGAGTCAAGTGGTTTGGAATTAGTTTCATTGAATGGAAAACTAGACTCATCAAAGACTACATTTCTAGAAAAATATAATCTACCTGAGCTGTCTAGAAACTTTTAGCCTTTATGAGTGTTGCTATAGCCAAGAAAAGTGCATTTTGATGATTTGAAATCAAACTTATGTGTGTTGTAAGGTCTTAATAACGGGTAACAAGCACAACAAAATGTTTTTAGAAATTTATAGTCAGGTTTAGTGTGAAATAGTGTTTCAAGAGGAGTGGAATTGTTCAATACCAGAGTTGGAAGGCAATTGATAAGATAGACAGCTGCAAGGAATGCTTCATTCTAATATTTTAAAGGTAATGAAGCTTTTGACAATAAGGAAAGACCTGTCTCAACGATGTGTCTGTGTTTTCTCTCAGCTAAACCATTTTGTTGATGAGTATAAGGATAGGTTATCTTATGATGAATGCCATGAGTTTTAAGAAAGGTTGAGAATGGACGAAATTCTCCACCAAAGTCACTTTGAAACTGTTTTATATAAGAGTTAAGCTGCAGTTCAGCTTGTGTTTTAAACAATTTGAAAGCTTTAAGAGCATTTGATTTTGATTTTAATAGATATAGCCAAGTGTATTTTGAATATGCTTCAATAAAGGAAATATAGTATTTGTACTGTCTTAAGGAAGAAACCGGTGCAGGGCCCCAAAGGTCATAATATACTAATTCAAGTGGTTTAGTATAAGTTGTAGATGACTTTAGAAAAGGAAGAGTATGCAACTTTCCCATACAACAAGCTTGAAAAAATAAATGAGATTTTTTATCAATACTTGACAGATTATAGGAATTTAACACAGCTTTTACAACCGAAAAGGAAGGATGTCCTAGCCTACAATGCCAAATGCCAAACTGACTAAGAGTGACTTGATGGTTGCTGTGTGAGCTACTAACTTTGGCAAAGAAGAAGTTGAAACAGAATGTAATTGAGGTGTAGTCTATATTTTTAGATTGTCAAAAACATAAAGTCCATGGAGAAGTCTACCCTTGAATAGAATTTGATGATTAACCTATGATTTAACACAACATGAGTCAAGATGAAACTCAAAGTACACTGAATTGTCCCTAGAAAATTTAGAAATGCTTAGCAAGTTTCTAGACACCTCAGGCATATGTAGAATTTCATTTATTTTGAGTTTTTTAAGAGATATATGTAGTACAGAATTCCCAATGTGAGCAATATTCAAACCTGAGCCATTTGCTATGTGAACTTGCTCCTCACCATCATATAGAGTTATATGATTTGAGGCTCCACTATCAGCAAACCATGCTTCATCTACCAAGGTTTCTAAGGTGGCTAAGAACACTTCATGAGGTATGGAACTAGGACTCTTATTCTGATTCTGATTGAGTGCCTGGGATAATGTTTTTGCTGTGTAGGTTTGGTTAAATCTATGATAACAGTTTATGCCAAAGTGCCCAAATTTTCCACAGACTTGGCACTGATGTTTATTTCCTTGCCACTGTTTACCTCCATTATTTCCTTTCCAATGTCTACCTCCACGGGATCTGTAACAATCGAAAGAGTTTTTAAAGGATAAAATCAAACTTTTAACCCTAATTCCTTTTAAACTGAGGCTGGCACATATTTTAAGGATGAGGATTTGCAACAGAAGGTTGTTCGAAGTCAGAAATAAGATCAAACGGAAAGAAATGCAATTCAACGATCAGAAACTAATAGACAATGTTTCGTGCATCAATTCCACAGACGGAAGCCAAAACCTTTGCATGGAAACACGTGCCAACATTTGGAAGGAAGTCGACACCCTAAAGTATCCCCGAGTGGTCCGGGAAAAGTCGGAATCACCCCCGAAGGCTTTAAATTCTCGGATTCCCTCTATTTTTCTCAAATCTCTCTCTCTCCTCACCACACTTTCTCTCTCCTCTCTCTTCTCCTTCCTCTACCGTTCACTGCCACTACAGCCACCGTGGGCCGCCACCTGGCACACTAATCGAAAGCTCTCGCCACCCACAACCTCTACCAACCACCCACGGCCACCAACGGCCGCCAGCGCCACCGAAAAATGCCACTTTTCTCCTCCACTGCGGGAAAAATTTGCCAGCTCAGATTGCCGCCGTCCATCACCGTTGGCCATCACCGCCCCCACCACCGTGTAGCCTGAGCTGCCAGCTTCCTCCAGTAGCTCGCCGACATCGAACGGAGGCTGGACGCGCTCGGATCGAGGTAATCTCCGTCCACCGTGCATGAATCTTTGTGGCCAAAAAATGTCGTCCAAACGGTCGTGAACCGCTGCGCCACCACCATATTCGGACTCCTGGACTTACGGGCTTCATCGTGGTGTAATTTTTGAGGCAAACCACACCCCTCCGCCGTGCACCACCGTATAACGTGGTGCGCTGCCGTGCCGAAGTTTCTGGACGTGCATCGGGAGAAACCGAGACCACCTCGAGACAGAATTCCATCATCCGAGCACATTGGTAAGGTCCGATTTCCCAGAAAATGATGATATCTTACTGAAATAGCTGTCGAACGTAATTAGGCAATAAATTAACCTGGACAACCGGACTTAGAATTGTTAAACGGATGAGGTGACAAGTCTGAATATTCAATTTAATGTCCAGGAAATTAATTGGGCTCAGAAACTGAGACTACATGAAGTTCTGAATCGATTTAGAGCGACAGGAGACCAGGTAGGATAATTTACGCTTCCCGAACCCTAGATTTGACTTAGTGGATACCTGAACGATTTAGATGATTTTCATAGATTTTTGTGCTGCTTTCGATGGAATAAATTGCATGCCTGTGTGCTAAAAACCCAAATTTCATGTTAGACGCTTTGTTTATCGAGTTTAGATGCCCTTAGGACGGATTTACTTAGGGTTGGGTACTTGATAGCCGGTATGGGATGGCCGTTAAGTATCCCGAGTACAGGGAGCTTTTAATTGACATTATTTTTACCTGATTTGGGCTGTACTATGTTAGGGATTATGCGTTAAACCAGGACGACCCTAAGAAAGGTTTAAGGAGTATAAGGGGGGATAGCCTACACGAGGAAATGTTGTGATTTAGGTGTAATACCCTAGAACCCTGAGGAATAGCCGATCGTGAGCATGTGAGTTCGAATAGACTGTATGAGGATGAGAATTGGAGTATGTGCACATGCTAGGGGACGCCCTAGATGTTGATTCTCACCTGGTCCTTGAGTGAGTGATTGGTGTTACGGATCACACTCACAATATAGGCTTGATTCGGGTGATTGGTGTTACGGATAACACCCAATGATAAGAGAGGTATTCTCTCTAGATGACGTGCAATTAGATGAAGATTTAGACTTGGTTACAGCGGATTTGTAGCTAATGTGGATTTAGATACACCGGGTATGGGATTTGATTTGATTTCAAGTATTGATTTTAAAATAAATGGATTTTTATGACTTTGATTATCTGCCGTAATTTCCATGTGATAAAACGATTTTAAAGATAAGGTATTTCACTATTTTCGAACTGATTTCGGGAAGATGATTTCGGTGTTTGCACCGCTGAGTATTCAGCCAGATTTTGAATTGTATTTGAACTGTAAATTATTCTACTGGGATTTTATATCTCACCAGGTTGTTTACTCAGATGAACAGGGACAGGGACAGGAACCCAGACGATAGCTAATGATTCCTTGGTGATAAATGGGAGAATGACTTAGTTTAGGCTTGAATTATTTTGTATATAAATTTTGATGATGTTGCTGTATATGGATTTCTGTCATTTATGTTTTATGTTGTTGTTAGACTGGATATATAATTGCGAACAGGTGATTATTATATTTTGGGTATGATCGAAATACAGAAGAAACTCTGCCAGATTTTCGGTAGGGTTTACCGCTATAAACTTGTAAATTTAAGTTGGAATGTATATGAATTCATGATGTGATGTATATATGAGTTTTAGATTTCATTCTAGAATAATTTATGATGTATGTATGTATAATTAGTTAGCTGCATGTGAATTAGGGTTGAACAGAATCTGAATGGACAACGGGAAGTTTATTTGGGTTACGCTCAACCAGTAGCGATCCCCTGACATTCCCACATCGAGAATAACTACTTAGAAAGACCTATATGCTTCCGCTAATCAAATACAGGATTGTGTATGTCGTATTAGGGGGTCGTTACAATTATGGTATCGGAGCCCAGGTTGTCGAATCATTTGGTTTAGTAGGTTAAGGATTTTGAATCTTCGGGCTTGCAGCTTTAGGGTTTCGATTGATTTAACTTTGGAATGTTAGGACCTGATTTGAATCGATAAGTAATGGAATGAATTTAATGTGTTTCTATTAAATGTTGCTATATAACTGATCTGTTTATTTTCTGTGTCAGATAAGTATGGCAAAATCTTGCAGGGATGCCACCCGCAAGCCCAGAGGAAGGCCAAGGCACAGGAATCAGGGTGCTTCTGGTAGTGGTAGCATGGAGATTGATGTTGACATGCGTGATATGATGGAATCCATCCGGTTAATGGCTGATGCGATGAGAGATCAGGCGACTACCAGTGCTAATGTAATGAGATAGCAGCAGGAAGATAGACAAACGAGAAATTATGGAGCCACTCAGCATGCAAACCCACTATATCAGGGATGGATCGAGTTTCAGAGAGCAGGTCCATCTCCATTTACAGGTGCCTCCGATCCAGCTGTTGTAGAAGCTTGGGTGAAAGAAATTGAAAAGATTTTTAGATTTTTGCAGTGCGACGACGACCAGAAGGTCACATATGCAACATACATGTTGAAAGGCGAAGCAGAACTCTGGTGGACAGATGCCCAGCAACTGATGGAGAGTTGAGGCATTCCACTTACCTGGGAGTCTTTCAAGAGAGTTTTTATGGATCAATACATCCCTGAGAGCGTAAAAAAATCAAAGGAAGCACAGTTCCTGAAGCTCACACAGGGAGGCAGGCCATTTGAGGAGTATTTAAAGCAATTTGAAGAATTATCACGATACTCCACCTACCTGCGAATGCATTATGACGAGGCCTGGAAAGCAAAGCAATTAGAAGAAGGCCTAGATTTACCCATGAAGACTCAGTTAGCTACCATGGAGATTCAATACTTTGCCACGCTGGTAAACAAGTGCTGAATTTTGAGCAAAAATATAGAACAGAGACAGACTCAGAATATGACACAGATAATAGGGAACCGGCCCAGACAAGCAACTAGAAACCTTAACGTGAGAAGTGGTATGTTTAAACTGCAACCAGGGGCTTCTAGTAGCAGTGGAAGACGACCGGACAATACACCCTGTCCGAAGTGTGGCACCAGACATCCGAATCAGCCCTGCTGGCATTAGACTCCACTTTAGTGCTACAGGTGTGGAGGTACAGGACATATGGCCAGATACTGCCCTTCCACTGGGAACCAGCCGACATTCGGTAGCCGAAGACCACAGGCTCCAAGGAGAGTTTTTACTATGAATGCTGCCAATGTCGACAGGTCTTCAGGCTTGATGCAAGGTAGAGGTAAAATTTATAATTTTTCTTTGATAGTATTGTTTGATTCGGGTGCTACGCACTCCTTTATCGCTGATGCATGCGTAGAAAGAATAAGATTACCTGTTCAAACCCTACCTTTTGACCTATACATATCCACACCATTGGGAGAAGCCACTATGTCCCCACGAATATGCCTGAATTGCCCCTTAACCATTGAAGATACTTTATTCCTTGTGAACCTAGTGTGCATACCATTGTTTGGGATCGACATTATTTTAGGAATGGATTGGTTGACTAGGAATCGGGTCTTGTTGAATTGTTCCGAAAGGACAATTACTTATCTGGATAACATACCTGTGCGAGGGAGTGGCAGGGCTTGTGAGATAGGTGATATGTCCCTCAATCTCTCTGAGGTAGAGTTGCAAGATAGACTAAGTCAAATCTCAATCGTTAGTGACTTTCCAGAGGTATTTCCTTTGGAAATAAGTAAACTGCCACTACCTAGGGAGATAGAATTCACCATTGACCTGATTCTGGGAGCGGGCCCAATAGCCATGACCCTATATCATATGGCCCCCGCAGAATTAAGAGAATTAAAGGTCCAAATCGAAGATATGTTGGAGAAGGGGTTCATTAGGCCAAGTGTATCGCCATGGGGAGCTCCGTTCTTATTCGTAAAGAAGAAAGACAGGAGTTTAAGACTGTGTATTGATTACCGACAATTGAATAAGGTGACCATCAAGAACAAATACCCATTACCACGTATTGATGATTTTTTTGATCAGTTGCAAGGCGTGACTGTATTTTCTAAGATAGATTTAAGATCAGGATACCACCAGATTAGGGTTAGAGAGTAGGATATTCTTAAGACAGCGTTCAGGACAAGATACGACCACTACAAGTTTCTAGTGATGCTGTTTGGATTGACGAATGCACCCGCTGTTTCTATGGATTACATGAACAGAATTTTCAGACCCTATTTAGATTAATTTATCATGGTATTCATCGATGATATCTTAGTCTATTCCAAGACTCACGAAGAGCATGCCCAAAGATCTTAGCGGTCTTCTGAGATACTGGAAGAGAAGCAATTGTATGCAAAGCTGGAGAAATGTGAGTTTTGATTAGAAGAAGTGAAATTCTTAGGACACGTGGTAAATGGGGAAGGGATAGCGGTCGACCCAAAGAAAATTGAAGCAGTATTGGATTGGGATCGACTTAGAACGGTCACTGAGATTAGGAGTTTCCTGGGTTTGGCCAGTTATTATAGGAAATTCATTCAAAGATTTTCTCAGATAGCTATGTCATTAACCCGGTTGACTCGGAAAGGGGTAAATTTTAAATGGAGCGAACAGTGTGAGACTAGTTTTCAAATTCTAAAAGAGAAATTGACCACCGCTCCTGTACTAATTATTCTGAAACCCCTAGAACCCTTTACCGTATACATGGATGCATCCTTGAGATGCCTAAGTTGTGTTTTGATGCAGGATGGGAAAGTTGTGGCTTATGCATCGCGACAATTGAAACCTGCAGAGGAGAACTACCCCACCCATGACTTAGAATTAGCTGTCGTTGTGTTTACCCTAAAGATTTGGAGACATTACCTGTATGGCGCTGTATTTGAAGTGTATAGTGATTATAAGAGCCTTAGGTATTTGTTTGATCAAAAGGAATTAAACATGAGGCAGCGTAGGTGGGTAAAATACCTAAAAGACTTCGATTTTGAGTTGAAATATCATGTAGGGAAAGCGAATGTTGTGGCCGATGCATTGAGCCAAAAGTCACTACAATAAGCTAGTTTAATGATTGGTGAGATGAGGTTACTTGAGGATTTTGGAAATCTTAGCCTCAACACATCTCGTTTCCGCAAAGATTAGTGATGAGTGACTTTTTGATAACCTGTGAATTGAGAGAATTGATTAGACAAGCCCAACTTGAGGATGAATCCTTGGAAGTATATGCACACCAACCAGATTTTGGACTAGCACCTGATGGATTTTTAATGTTTAGGAAGAGGGTAGTGATTCTGAACCATCAGGAACTAAAGGAAAAAGTGTTAGCAGAGGCCCATAGAAGCCATTACACTATTCACCCTGGTATTTCCAAGATGTATCAGGACTTAAAGAGGAATTTTTGGTGGCCCGGTATACGAAAGGATATCACGAACTACGTGAATGCCTGTTTGACTTGTCAACAGGTTAAGATAGAACACCAGAAACCCGCAAGGCTATTAAAACCATTGGAGATACTAGAGAGGAAATGGGATCAGATCACTATGGATTTTGTGGTAGGATTACCTAGAACACCAGCAGGATTTGATGCCATTTGGGTAATAGTGGATAATTTGACCAAGTCTGCGCACTTTTTACCTGTTAAGGTGCGTTACTCCATGGAGAAATTAGCCGAAGTATACCTTAGGGAAATCATGAGATTGCATGGAATACTGTCAGGTATAGTATCTGATCGAGACCCTAGGTTTACTTCGAGATTCTGGCAATCCTTACAGCAAACCTTAGGAACCCAGCTTAAATTTAGCACACCCTATCATCCTCAGACTGACGGGTAATCTGAGAGGACTATTCAAACCCTAGAAGACATGTTAAGGGCTTGTGTGCTTGAGCAGAAAGAAAGTTGGGATAAACACCTGCCGTTGATAGAGTTTGCATACAACAACAGTTATCACTCTACCATCGGTATGGCACCGTATGAGGCTCTGTATGGGAGGAATTGTAAGTCACCTTTAAGTTGGGTAGAAATAGGGGAGAGTGCACTGTTGGGACCCGAAATGGTACAAGAAACCACTGATCAAATTAAAATGATCAGAGAAAAGATGAGAATTGCACAACAGAGGCAAGAATCTTATGCCAACAAGAGAAGAAGGCCTTTGGAATTTAATAAGGGAGATCACGTATTTCTGAGAGTTTCCCCTACCACGGGTATCGGTAGACAGGTAAGGACCAAGAAACTAAGCCCTAAATTCCTAGGACCATTCTAAATTTTACAAAGAGTCTGTCTCGTTGCCTACCAAATTGCTTTACCTCCCTATTTGTCCAACCTACATAATGTTTTCCATGTCTCCTAACTTCATAAATATGTCCCAGATCCTGCGCATGTATTAGGGAATCAACCGATAATATTAAAGGAAAATTTGACTTATGAATCTACTCCTGTTCAAATCCTTGACTTTAAGACTAAGCAACTTCGAAGTAAAATAATCCCTTTAGTTAAGGTACTTTGGCAGGATGTAGCATCGCAGAAGATGACGTGGGAGACAGAAGAAGAGATGATACAAAGATACCAAGAACTATTTACAGGTATGAATTTTGGAGACAAAATTTCTTTTAAGAGGGGCAGAATGTAACAACCGAAAGAGTTTTTAAAGGATAAAATCAAACTTTTAACCCTAATTCCTTTTAAACTGAGGTCGACACGTATTTCGAGGATAAGGATTTGCAACAGAAGGTTGTTCGAAGTTAGAAACACGATCAAATGGAAAGAAACGCAATCCGGTGATCAGAAATTGACAACGACATTTCGTGCGTCAATTTCACAGATGGAAGCCAAAACCTTCGCATGGAAACACGTACTGATGTTTGGAAGGAAGCCGACACCCTAAAGTATCCCCGGGTGGTCCGGGAAAAGTCAAAATCGCCCCCGAAGGCTTTAAATTCTTGGATTCCCTCCATTTCTCTCAAATCTCTCTCTCTCCTCACCATACTTTCTCTCTCCTCTCTCTTCTCCTTCCTCCACCGTAAACCGCCACTACAGCCATTGTGGGCTGCCACTTGGCTCACCAATCGACAGCTCTCGCCACCCACAACCTCCAACAACCACCCACGGCCACCAACAGCCGCCAGCACCGCCAAAAAATGCCACTTTTCTCCTCCACCACATGAAAACTTCGCCAGCTCAGATCGCCACTGTCCGTCACCGTTGGCCGTCACCACCCCCACCACCGTGTAGCCTGAGCTGCCAGCTTCCTCCAGCAGCTCGTTGACATCGAACGGAGGCTGGATGCACCCAGATCGAGGCAATCTCCGTCCACCGTGCATGAATCTTTGTGGCCAAAAAACACCATCCGAACGGCCGTGAACCGCCACGCCACCACCATATTCAGACTCCTGGACTTGCGGGCTTCATCGTGGTGTAATTTTTTAGGCAAACCGCACCCCTCCGCCATGCGCCACCGTACGCCGCTGTGCGCCACCGTGCTGGAGTTTCTGGACGTGCATCGGGAGAAACCGAGACTACCCCGAGATAGAATTCCATCATCCGAGCAAATTGGTAAGGTTCGATTTCCCAAAAACTGATGATATCTGACTGAAATAGCTGCTGAACGTAATTAGGCAATAAATTAACCTAGGTATTAGGACAATCAGACTTAGAATTGTTAAACGGATGACGTGACAAGTCTGAATATTCAATTTAATGTCCAAGAAATTAATTGGGCTCAGAAATCGAGACTATGTGAAGTTCTGAAGCAATTTAGAGCGACAGGAGACCAGGTAGGATAATTTACGCTTCATGAACCCTAGATTTGACTTAGTGGATACCTGAATGATTTAGATGATTTGCATGGATTTATGTGCTACTTTCGATGGAATAAATTGCATGCCTGTGTGCCAAAAACCCTAATTGCATGTTAGACGCTTTGTTTATCGAGTTTAGATGCCCTTAGGACGGATTTACTTAAGGTTGGGTACTTGATAGCCGGTATGGGACGGCCGTTAAGTATCCCGAGTACAGGGAGCTTTTAATTGACATTGTTTTTACCTTATTTGGCCTGTACTACGTTAGGGATTACGCGTTAAACCAGGACGACCCTAAGAAAGGTTTAAGGAGTATAAAGGGGGATAGCCTACACGGGGAAACGTTGTGATTTAGGCGTAATACCCTATAACCCTGAGGAATAGCCGATCGTGAGCATGTGAGTTCGAATAGACTGTATGAGGATGAGAATTGGCGTATGTGCACATGCTAGGGGATGCCCTAGATGTTGATTCTCACCCAGTCCTTGAGTGAGTGATTAGTGTTACGGATCACACTCACAATATAGGCTTGATTTGGGTGATTGGTGTTACGGATCACACCCAATGATAAGAGAGGTATTCTCTCTAGATGACGTGCAATTAGATGACGATTTAGACTTGGTTACAGCGAATTTGTAGCCAATGTGGATTTAGATACACCGGGCATGGGATTTGATTTGATTTCAAGTATTAATTTTAAAAGAAATGGATTTTTATGACTTTGATTATTTGACGCAATTTCTATGTGATAAAACGATTTTAAAGATAAGGTATTTCACTGTTTTCGAACTGATTTCGGGAAGATGATTTCAGTGTTCGCATCGATGAGTATTCAGCCAGATTTTGAATTGTATTTGAACTGTAAATTATTCTGCTGGGATTTTATATCTCACCAGGTTGTTTACTCAGATGAACAGGGTCAGGGACAGGAACCCAGACGATAGCTGATGATGCCTTAGTGATAAATGGGAGAATGACTTAGTTTAGGCTTGAATTTTTTTGTATATAAATTTTGATGACGTTGCTGTATATGGATTTCTGTCATTTATGTTTTATGTTGTTGTTAGACTGGTTGTATAATTGCGAACAGGTGATTATTGTATGTTGGGTATGATCAAAATACAGAGGAAACTCTGCCGGATTTTCGGTAGGGTTTACCGCTGTAAACTTGTAAATTTAAGTTGGAATGTATATGAATGCATGATGTGATGTATATATGAGTTTTAGATTTCATTCCAGAGTAATTTATGATGTATGTATGTATAATTAGTTAGCTGCGTGTGAATTAGGGTTGAACGGAATCTAAATGGACAACGGGAAGTCTATTTGGGTTACGCTCAACCAGTAGCGATCACTTGACATTCCCACATCAGGAATAACTACTTAGAAAGACCCATATGCTTCCGCTAATCAGATACAGGATTGTGTATGTCGTATTAGGGGTTCGTTACAGGATCTTCCTCTTCCTTGATAGTTTCCTCTAGCAAAGCTTCAGCCTCCATAACCTCCTCGCTAAGATTGTGTATAACTTTGATTCTGTTGATAAGAAGGGATTCTTGAATTTTAATATCCACTCTTCTGAGCTATGTTGGCAAAAATATTGTTAGCAGTTCTTTTGATGCGCTCCACTCGTGCTTCCTGAGTAAGAAGAAGAGCTTCAACTTCTGAAACAGTGTAACCATCTTTGTTCATAATGAACGATGTGATGAATGCCTAATATTCTTCACCGAGACCATCCAGTTTTATCTTTATATGATCATGGATCGATACGGGTGATCCTATAGCTACAAGCGAATCCACAATCTTTTTTATCTTTAAAATGTATTTTGACATGGTGGATTTTGTTTTCTTGCTATTTCTTAGTTCAAACTTGAATTGCCTCTCTCTTGCTCTTGTTTGGGAAGCAAAAAGCTCCTCCAAACGATTCCATATTTGAAAACTATACGTGCATCCTACCATTCTTGACACCATTGAATCACTCATAGACGCAAGAAGCCAAGAAATCAAGAGTTGGTCTTAACATTCCCACTGCAAGTACTCAAGACTGTATTCACCTTTCTTAAGACTTTCAACAGTGGTGAAGCGTGGTGGTATATGTCCTTCTCCAAGAATGAATTTTTGTAGACTATGTCCTCGTATGGTTGTTATGGCTTGCATTCTCTAGGTTAGAAAATTCTGATCATCAAGCTTAGATGCTATAGGATGGGTGAATGTCTGTAGTGTAAGTTTTGCAGTAATTTCTATCATCCTGCTGGTTGAGCTATCAGACGAAGAA
This sequence comes from Senna siamea, assembly GCA_031216115.1. Taxonomy (NCBI): domain Eukaryota; kingdom Viridiplantae; phylum Streptophyta; class Magnoliopsida; order Fabales; family Fabaceae; genus Senna; species Senna siamea. The sequence goes on along the minus strand of CM062355.1, from coordinate 15,688,281 downwards.
GACATACTCTAATCATATGTAGAAATCTTCTGTGAAGAAGATTATGAAAGCTCTGATACCATGTTAGATTTAGTGAAGACACAAACAGAAGGAAAGAAACTGAATACTTTGTTATATTGATCACAAGTGCATTACAGTTTATATAGCAGATGAGTCTAAGTTGTTACATCTAACCAACCACAACTAATTCTAAATTAATTCTAACTGACTCTTACTCTATCAGTGCAAAAGTTATAGACTTAAAAAGGTGAGTATTATGCCATTGTACCTCAGAGGTAACGCATCTGTGTACCCATTGTACCAAGGGATAGCAAAATCAACTTGTGGGAGGCGTGAATTACTTTAAAGAGAACAATATTTTCGTGTCTGGGCCTAGTACCACACAATTTATTTATTTCTAGTATTTCATCTTTTGTTTAATTATTTTTATTATTTTTCATATTGTAGAACCAACAATTTTAAGGTAATTTATCATCATCATGGAAGCTTCAATTGAAAATAAGAATGGTGTTGGTGATCTCAACAAGCCTTTTTATTTCAAGGGTATTCACTTCAAGAGATAGAAAAGGAAGGTTTTATTTTATCTTAATCTTTTGAAAGTTTCTTATACTCATGGAAAAGAGTCCAAAAAATACTTCTACTGATTCTGAGTGATGAAAAGAAAGAACATGTTGAAAAAATAGAAAATAGGAAAGAGATTAGTATAATTGTTGCTAGTATCTACTTAGTTGCTTAGCTAATGAATTTTATAATTATTATGAAAAATTATATAAAACTACCAAAAAGATTTGGAAAGCCTTGTATAAAAAATATGATACTGAGGAAGCTAGTGCAAAGAAATATGATAGAAGTCAATTCTTCCGTTATCAAATGATGGATGATAACACCATAGTGGAGCAGACTCAAGAATTTCAAATGCTAGCTCATGAAGTGCAATCCATAGGAATACAAATTGAAGACAACCTTGTTGTGGCTGGAATCATTGACAAGCTACCACAATGATAGAGAGAATTTCAAAAAGCACAAAAGGAGACAAGTCTAGAAAGTCTTATTACAAGAATTTGAGTAAAAGAGGAGGCTCGAAGTCAAGATCTTCTCATGACTCAAAATGGGAATGGAAATTCCATAACTAAGGTACATGCTCTTGGAACTAATGACTCTTTTCCTCAAGGTCAAATTTTGAAGCAAAATGCTCAATTGAAACCCTTTAGAAAAAACATGAAAAAATATAGTAAAAATGGCAACAATAAAGGGAATTCCACCTAAAAGAACAACAATGCTTTCAACCAAAAACTCAATTCTCTTGTTTTGCTTGTGGAAAAAAGTGACATATGGCAAAGAATTGTAGGTATCGAAATCGTGGTAACACACCACAAGACAACAATGTTGAAGCCCTTATGTAGCTATGATAACTGAGATCAATATGATTGATGAATCAAAAGGTTAGTGGGTGGATTTTGGAGCCACTAGAAATATAGGTTATGATCAAGATTGGTTCATGAAAAACCTAAAGACATCATGCTTGGTGACTCCCACACTACTCAAATTTTGTGTGAAGGTGATGTGGAATTAAATTTCTCTTCTGGTCGTACTCTTACTCTTAAGATTGCACTTTACACTCCTAAGATGAGAAAGAATCTCATGTCTTCCTTTTTATGTAATAAAGTTGGGTTTAAACAAACTATTGAATCTAACCAATATGTGCTTTCTAAGGGTGGAACCTTTGTAGGCAAAGGGTATGCTTGTGATGAAATGTTTAAGTTGAATCTTGATATAAATTAAATGCATTCTAATTTTTCTTATATGATATCTTCTATTAATTTTTGGCATGAATGTTTATGTCATATAAATAGAAAATATGTGCAAAGAAAGAGTAATTTTGGGTTAATACCTAATATTAATGATAAATTTAAAAAATTTGAATTTTGTAGTATGTCAAAAATCACATGGAGACCTCATAGTATTATTGTGAGCAATTATGAATTAATAGATTTAATTCATGCTGATATATGTGAGTTTGATGGTCACTTAACTCTTGGTGTAAATAGATATTTTATTACTTTTAGAAATGATTTTTCTAAATATACTTATTTGTACATGATGAAACATAAAAGTGAGGCTTTGGAAATATTAAAAAAAATTTTAAATGAAATTGAAAATCAATTTGGCAAGAAAATTAAGTGTTTTGGTAGTGAGAGAGGAGGTGAATATGATTAGTTAAATAATCTTATTAAAAATTTTGGAATTATACATGAAGTAATACCTCCTTATTCACCTACTTCTAATAATGGTGTAACTAAATGTAAAAATACAACTTTAATTAATTTGATAAAATCTGTGTTGATACATTGGTTTTTCTTGTAAATCTTGGGGTGAAGCTATTTTGACTGCTTGTTTTGTGTTAAATTATGTTCCTTATAAAAAATAAACAAAACCCTATTAGAGTTATGGAAAAGTTATAAACCTAATTTGAACTTTTCGAAAGTATGGGGATGTTTAGCATATGTAAAACAAGTGGAACCAAAAATATCTAAATTAGGTTCTCAAGTTTCAAAAAGTGTTTTTGTTGGTTATTCTTTAAATAGCACAACTTATAGATTTTTTTGATTTAGATAATAAAGTAATTATTGAATCCAATGATGCTATATTTCATGAAAATAAATTTCCTTATAAACTGAAAAATAGTAAGGGCCAAGAAATTATAAAAATAGATGTCTCTGTTCCAAGCTCTTCTTATCATCATTGAAATTGAAATAGAACCAAGAAGAAGTAAGAGATCGAGAATAGAAAAAGATTTTGGCCCAGATTTTCTAGTTTATAATGTTAAAGATAATCCCTTATCTTTAAAAGAAGCTTTAGCATCACCTGGTTTAGTATTTTATAAGGAAGTTATACATGATGAAATGAAATCTCTTATGTCTAATAAAACTTGAAAGTTATGTGATTTGCCTAATGGATGTAAAGCTATTGGTTGTAAATGGGTTCTTTGTAAGAAATTAAAAATGATGGTTCTATAGATAAATATAAAGCTAGACTTATAGCAAAAGGATATACTCAAGGAGAAGACTTAGATTTCTTTGATACTTTTTCTCCAGTTGCTACAATTACATCTATTAAATTCTTGGTTGTTATTGTTGCTATTCATGATTTATTTATTCATCAAATGGATATAAAAACACCCTTTTAAATGGTGATTTAGATAAAGAAATATATATGAAGCAACTTGAAGGTTTTGTTATAAAAGGAGAAGAAAATAAAGTATGTAAATTAACAAAATATTTGTATGGATTAAACAAGCTCTTAAAAAATGGCATGAAAAATTTGACATATGCATGCTTGAAAATAGTTTTAAGTCTAGTGAAGGTGATAAGTGTATATATTATAAATCTGCTGAGAATTATCATATTATTATTAGCTTGTATGTGGATGATTTATTAATTTTTAGTACAAGCTTAAATGTGATTAAAATACTAAGAATTTGTTTTGTGATAATTTTAGTATGAAGGATCTTGGAAAAGAAAATGTCATTCTTGGTATGAAAATTACAAGGATGAGTGATGAAATTTTTCTTAATCAATCTCATAATGTGGAGAAAAATATGAATTTTTAGATGGTAAATATGTTTCTACTCCCACTATCAATGATAAATTATTAAGTAATCAAAAGGAATATGCTAGTATGATTGAGATTCTACATTATATCATAGATTTTACTAGACTTGATATTGTATATACAGTTGGCTTGCTTGGAAGGTTTACAAGTAAACCTAGTATGGAACATTGGAGTGCAATAAAATATCTTATGAGATATTTGTGTGGCACTAAAAATTGTGGATTATTTTATAAGAAATCCAGTTTTACTTGAAGGGTATTCTAATGCTGATTGTAATACATTATTAGGTGACTCCCTTTCCACTTCTGGTTATGTGTTCACTTTAGGCAATTGTGCAATTTGTTGAAAATCTAAAAACCAACAAATAATTGCTAAATTAGCTATGGAAGCTAAGCTTATTGCTTTAGCATCAACTAGCAAAGAGGCTAGTTGGTTAAAAGATATGTTAAATGAAATTCTTATGTGGGAAAAACCCGTTCCGCCTATATTAATACATTGTGATAGTACTACTACAATTGGTAGAGTATGAAATCTCTATTATAATGAAAAATTTAGACCCATAAGAAGGAAACATAGTATTATTAGATCTTATATTAAAAATGGTACCATTCATATAGAATATGTAAAGTCAATATATAATCTTGTGGATCTACTTACAAAGGCTTTACATAGAAAAAAAGGTTTGGAATACATCGAGGGGGATGAGTCTTAAGCCCATAGAATTAAAAACAACTTGTAAGGATATCCTACCTTGTGATTAGAGATCCTAAAACTTGGTTCAAGGAAAAAACGAATCATAGAGTAGCTGTTTAAAAACAATGCACCTTTATAAGAGTTTAACTCTTAACTCATCCTTATGATGTAAGTGCATTTTCCTACAGTGACTATGAGAGGTTAAGTTTATAAAAATCTTAATGAAATCTGTAGCTCTTTAAGAGTGGGGTGCTTAATTGCAAGAGAACCCTTGACAAAATTTACCTATTTGAATGTAGGAGTGGGGTCGCTCCTATGAGAATATATAAGGCATATTCTCAAAACACATTTAAGAAAAAAGATGTGCATAAGGCTCCATAATGTGCAGGCTATGAATCATATATATATTGCACCTAGATTATTATGTACAGAATATATATATATATATTTTCTCCCCTAAGCATTCATAGTTTAAGGCAAATACCACTATGCCTCTAGATAAAGATATGTATATTTTGCTAAATATAGATTCAAAGAAAACTTAGCTATCTATATTATGCATAATAATCTATCTCTATCCATATATTCTAATGTGTGATAATTTATAATAATAAGTGAGGGATTGTTAAAATATTACTAAAAATTATTAAATAAAAAAAATTGAAAATGGAATCATATAATGAAAAAAGGAAACTAACAAATTTTGGATGTTTCAAATCAATACATATAAATAGGTTTTAAACTAAAATCAAATACATAAAATGTGCTAAAGCTTCTTGGATGGTTTTGCATATAAATCATTTGATATTAATTTTGATTAATATGGATAGTATTCAACGTTGCAAGATATAACCAATTAAAAGCCTTTAATAGATGAACATTGCAATTGGTCTCAGCACCCATAATTCTTCATCTATATATATGGGTAAACTGAAGACATTTGGGTATGAAAAAGAAAATAAGAAAGCTTTATATAAAAAGAGAGAAAAACTCTTGTGTTATTTAGGTAGAGAAAGGTGTGGGTGAAGAAGTCCTTGTTAAAAACACATTAGGACATATAGACGTACATGTATTGTGTATTAATTATCATATACATATTACTATCATAAAGTTTCAGGACCTATAAAGTGATCTAATTTGATTTAATGGTCCTTATAATAAATAATAATGTGTGGGGACTAATAATATGTGTAGAATCCCTGAAGTGTTAATTACTAATTAATGATGGACAAATTGATAATTTGACACATAAGGACTTAATATAAATAGGGTGTGGTCCGTGATTGAGGTATCTTGACAACCAAACTTCAAAAAACATTTGGTTTCTCTCCTTTTGGTTCCCATCTGCCTAAGGAAGAATTAAGATACAATCAATTATAAGATCGGCATTCTAATTAATCAATTTCATATAGATTCTAGTACGCTTCCGCTTTCATTACTTTTAGATTCAAACAATTTCTGGCAAATAATCCAATAGTCCTATCTATTTCTTGTGTGCAGAAGTTATAAACTTAAAAAGATGAGCATAGAGCTATTGTATTCTAGAGGTAACACATCTGTGTACCCACTGCTTCAAGCAAAATCAACCTGTGAGAGGTGTGAATTAGCTTAAAGAGAATGAGATTTCCACGCTTCAGCCTAGTACCATGCAATTTATTTATTGCTAATATTTCATATCTTGTTTAATTAATTTTGTTATTTTCATATTATAGCACCAACAAACTATATTACATAGGCTTGTTTATTTAATTCATTTTTGGGTTGAGGACAAAGGGAGGGGAAATGATCTTTAAGGTATTTGATAGGGTGATTTTCCTACTCTACATAGAGATTGTACGTCAACAGACCCTTGATTTATAGCTTGGACTTTCTGGAAGGTCCTAGGAATTGAGTGGAATAGCGATTATACAATTTACTTCAAATATTTTATACTTTGTGTCATCTTAAATGCCAGATGTTGATTGTTATTACAAGTAATCATGGTAGCTTTTTAAGTCATTCGATCTGAAAGGAAGGGTCTAGAGGCTGATAAAGGAAGTTAAAGAGCTTTCTTTGAGGCAAATAATCACCCTCTGATCATTTGAAAAAGGTCAAGAGGCCAGTGAAAATTGTTGAAGAGTTTTTCTTGAGGTAAATGATAATCACCCTTCAATCTTTTGGTAAGGATTGGGAGATTGAAGAAGGAAGTTGAAGATCTTTCCTTAAATAAAATAATCACCCTTTAATCATTTGACAAGAGCTAGGAGGTTGATAAAGGATTAGATAAATCAATTTTGTAGTAAAATATTCTTTTATTGATCAATATAGATTATTTCAATAGAGAAGAAGTATTTTTTATGTACACAAATACTCATATTTAAAAAAACTAATACCTCAAACTATATTGATATTCCAAGTATTTGGGATCTATACTTTGGAGATGGTTGATAGGCGATAAGATTCATCGAGAAGGGCTTGAATAACTCGGTAGGGTCCTTTCGAGTTTGCTTTTAACTTTCCTTAAGAAGGGTCTAATTGTAGGGTGCTAAAATAGGTCGATCTGAGCCATTTCAGTCCATCCCACCAAGGCCTTTATATTTTAGGGTTGGGTTGGGTTGCATTTAGTCCATCCTAGATGGATAGGCAAAAAATGCTGACTCAATCCAGCTTAACTCAGCCTATGAGCCTTTTTTTGAAATTTTTTTTAAAAAAATAATTTATTTTACATGGCCTAAAAAATATATATGTATAATTTATTTTACATATCAATATATTATGAATGATTATTGTAAATTGGCTTATAAAAATAGTAATTAAAATATTGTATAATTTATTCTATATATCAATATGTTATGAATAAATATTACAAATTGATTTATAAAAATATAATTTATTTTACATATCAAAATATTAAGAATAAATATTATACATTAATAAAAGCTATATAACATTTTATAACATACAAATTTTTAAAAAATTAAAAAATAAGAGACCCATAGGGTTGATCCAGCTTAGCCCTTGCAAGCCCACTATGGGCCATGAACTTAAAATAGATTGAGATAAAAGTCATTCTTTAAAATGGGCTATAATTTTCATGGCCTAACCTTCTCTATTTTAAAAATTGATTTGAGCCAAGATAACCCAATAGACCTAACCCATTTTGTCAACCCTATCTAACTAATTATTCAAAGCAATTAGTAACAATAATTCTTCTTCAAAGGTTTGTGTTTTGACTTGCTCGTTATACAACTGTGAAACACATTGTCCATATGCAACTACCCATATTTGTGCCTTTTGTCTTCTTTCCCCCAAGCTATTCATGCTTAGGTTGTTGCGTGCAAAGGCACCAACTCTAGCCTCATTTTCTAGTACCTCTTGATTATCTTAGGTATGTGAATCAATAAGAAAAAAATATTGAAAAAAGGTCATCTAAGCTTATTGTGAGCTATGACTAGCTATAAGTAGACGCAAAAGGATTCTTGGATTATTCACGTTGTCCTCGATGGTCAAGTAAAATGACATCGTTTTTGCTCTTTTTTTTTTTAAATCCTAACTTGAAGCGTACCATTTTGGATCAAGAAAAATGGTGCATTTTGAAGCTCTTTTTTCTTTCTTTTTTTCTCAAAAGGATTAAAGACAATGCCGTTCTCTTGTGGGAAGGGAAGACCTTCATGTAGCTATGGCAATATTGTTGCCATCGAGTTCGTCTCCCCATATAGATCTGCTCTCAATTTTTAGTCGCTGCTAAGTGCTATTCTGAGTGAGTTTAGATTTACCACCACCCGACTAGTCGTGTTTATGCATTTGTATTGGATTTGCTTTGCCCCCAAAGTTGTGTCTTCTTCTTTCCTTTCATTTATCTTTTAATGGGTAGCGCTTCTTTCTTTTCTCTTTCTTTCTCTCTAAATGTGTTTGAAGTTAACACCCTTCTTCTCCCTTACTCACATTTTGAGATGTCACTTTTTGAGACACTCTGCTACTGGCTTCCCTGTTTAATTTATTATTATATTTGAAGTCTGGTATGTCTTTTTCTATGATTAATCTCATGTAAGTGCATTTTGATTCTTGTTCTCAGAGCTTGTGCAATACATTCAAACACAGGTTGACAATATTATTGAGTTATAATGAAGGTAATTGTTGTGTTTTAGTATATTTTTAATCCGTTCAGATGGGCTGGGTTAATAAAGATGAAGAAAAATAAAATTTTCATTTCGTTATAGTTTCCCTATATGTTCCTAGAAGAGAAATCCTTGTGATTATATGTTTATGTCAAGCATGTTTTCCTGGTTCTAGTAATTATAAGTGATTAATGTAACATGTTATTCTATATGCAATTATTACTAAATTTCTCCTACATTTGATTTGTAACTTATGAAGTATAAAGAGCTAATAATTGTAGACTTAATGAAATATAAGATTGTATTTGTTCTAGAACTGTTGTGGTGTTGTATTTGTTCTACTGTTTATCAAGAAATACACATATTGGAGTCTTTGGCATATAGAAATATATTGATGGCTTTGGGTATTCTGTTATCATTGAACTATTGTGGTGTTATATTTGTTCCAATCTTACAGTGTAACTTATGAAGCATGAAGAGCTAATAATTGTAAACAACTTCCAACTCATGTCTCATTTATTTTGATTATTTCAATTTACTTTTCCTCTACCCTCCTCACTCTAAGAGCAATTGGTTTATTTCCATAGATACAAAACACTAATTTTTGCCTCCACAATTTCCATCCTTCCCATGAGTTGGAAGTTGTTTAACTAACTAGCAAGAAATATTAATGGGAAAACACAAGACAATTCTCATTTATAAACCATTTTATATGCAATTATTGTTTTGGTTGTTCCTTTTATCTTGAGGAAAAACATAGGGCAATTCTCATTTATAAAATATTTCAAGTGTCTGTGAATTGTAGGTTGTCATTGTGTATTTATTCTTGCTATTTTCCTATGTCTTTTGAGATAGTATCTGTTTATAGACTAGGTATTAGAGACCAGAAACAGAACTACTAAATGAATTAAGAAAAGTTCATGGAAAAATGAGTATATTACTTGAAGTAAATATACTCTTGTGTGTGAAATAATATTTTATATATATCAAGTTATAACATATGATCACAAGCTAAAATGTTTGAAGAAAAATGAGCATTATACTGCTATATGTGATACTGATAATCAGGCCCTTCATTTGCATTTGTGGAGAGAATTCAAGGCAGAAGCTTTTGGCTAATTAGCATTTCTGTCATGAAAGCATTACATACTCATTCTTCCCTGTATTAGATGAAGTCCTATACTATCTTAAAATACTCAATGCTTTTATTTCTCATATTTCTTACATTTTCTATGTTGCAGACTACTACTTTTAGAATGTTAATTTATAGTATATTTATCAAAATAAATTGTATATTAGGTTGCTACTTCTATTATAACTTTTGTTGCAAGCTGAAAATGATGAGATTGTAATGTTCATTTTGACTGTACCATCCTTTTAAGCATTAACACTTACTTTATCATGGTAGTATTAACTAACCAAGAATTATGAAATATCCAAAGACATCTTTCCTTTTATAATGCCACATTTTATGAACTATGAATTAATATTCTCTTGAGTTTGGTCTTCATTCTCTGGTGAAAATTACTAAATCATGAATTGATCTTTTCTAGCAAGTAACATTTGAAATGTTTAATCTGGTAGTAATTCTGTGGATTTTGGATCCTCCGCTTGGCGCTCTTTGCTGGGCGCCTACTTGGCTTTTTAGTCGCAATTTTTTCTATTGCTAAAGTGTGTTTTAATATTATTGCAATGAATATTATTGCTGCTATAAATTTTGTTTAAATAATTAATTAAAAAAAGTTATAGTGGCAATAATTTTTGTTGCAAAAAACTTTAGCAACAAAAAAAATCGCTGCTAAAATGCCAAGCAGGTGCCCAACAGAGAATCCAAACGCAATTCTGTGGACTTTGTGTTCTAAAGTTTAATTTCCTGATTGGTAAGGCAATAATAATTCATCAGATGTCAATAACATCAAAGCTGGATTAGATGATGATAAAGTTTTGGTATGCTTTCATTTTTCTTGAAGTTAGAGATGGAGTTATGTTGATGTTTTGACTTGCATCACCAGATCCAGAATTTCAGTGGGGGTCAAAAAGGCAAGCAGAATTCTGGATCTGGTGATGTAAATGAAAACACCGACATTTTTTGATCTGGAGTCTTTGGTGTACAAAAACAGAAGGTGCAACACAACAAAACTAGCCGGATACACAGAAACAACAGCATACACAGATTGATTGTAGCAAAACACCAACTAGCAAAGGGATAATATGACATCGTACTTAGGATTGTAGTTAGGATTACAATTGGCAATTTGTAATTATGACATTGTACTATGCCTTTGAGTTTGAATGAAATAAAAGAGTGTCTTTCCATAGAATTGGTTGAGTGAATCATCATTTGAACAAGGAATAATCACCATTGTATTGGAATACTGTATAAAGAATAATCACCATTAACAATCTGGTACATCATGGCAAAATAGTCAATGAATTTGTACATCATAACTTAGGTTAACCATTAACAAATTCAAAAGAACAAGTTGCATACACATTAACAAATTCAAATGCATCATATACGAATTCAAATCCATCACAACTTATCGCCACCGAACTCTGCCTCTGCCAAGGAAGTTGTTCCTTCAAATCGTTCCTATGTGCAAAAAATAAAAAATAGTAAGTCATCATAACATAAATAATTATGCAATAAGTAAATTGATGGACATCAATAGTTTTACCATTAACAATCTCATAAAGCTAAAGTGGTTTTCATTTCTACTTAAATCTGCACATTGGGCTTCACTAAAATCTCTAACACCCTACAAGAAAAGTGGATGCACGTTAATGCCTCCTTTCATAACTGAGATGCAAACAAATTATATATACGTACTGTGGACTTTTGACTTTGTGAACATGTGACAACGGGTTGTGACACGGGCTTCAAAGCTTTTCTCTTTAGACGTTGTAGATCAACCCAATTCTTCAAAATCCTATTTCTTTTATACCTAAGTCTATTCTTTATACCAACTGGCTGTGATGAACCTATTGTTTAAGTCACGTCATCCATTTAGGACACATCATTTGTTGATGGTGTCTTGCCTAAGCGAAGTGTCATAACTTTCCTGGTCACTTCGTCTATGGCGATATAAACAATAGAGACTCCTTCTTCACACCCCGACACTTCAACAGCTAGCTTCACAAACCTTTGACATAGTTCTTTATATCGAACTATGCAACGTACCTTTAGGTCTTTTACAACTTCTGTAACGACCCCCTAATACGTCATACGCTATGCTTATCTGATTAGCGGAAGCATATGTGGTATTCGGAATGTTTATTCCCTATGTGGGAACGTCAGGGGATCGCTACTGGTTGAGCGTAACCCAAATAGATTCTCCGTTATCCATTCAGATTCCGTTCAACCCTGATTCACACGCAGCTAACTAAATACACATACATATATCATCAATAATAACTCTGGAATGAAATCTAAAACTGATATACATGTCTCATTATACATTCATACACATTTCAATTCAAATCCATAAGTTTACGGCTGTAAGTTCTCACGAAAATCCAGCGAGTTTCCTCGTAATTTGGTCATATCCCAAGTACAGAATCACCTGTTTAAAACGTAACAACCAGTCCAACAACAGCAGTAAACATACTAATATAAATCCATACACCGTAACATTAATTCATTGCTACAATCCATACATACTGTCTGAAACGTCATATATACATTCAGCCTAGTCCATACATAAGTTACAAGAAACAGAGTCTGATAATTAACAGTGTCATCAAAGTATATGTACAAACGATTCAAGCCTAAGCTAAATAATCCTCTGTCTATCCTCAAGTCACCCCGGCTATCGCCTGGCTCTCGCCTTTGTCACTGTTCATCTGAGTACACAACCTAATGAGATATGAATCCCAGTAGAATAATTTACAATTTAAATATCATTCAAAAACCAGTTGAATACTCAGCGGTGTGAACACCGAAATCGTCTTCCCGAAATCAGTTCGAAAACAGCGGAATACCTTATCTTTAAAATCGTTTAAACACATGGAAATTGCAACAATATATCACAATCAGGAAATCCATTTCTTTTAAAATCAGTCATAAAAATCAAATGAAGTCCCATGCCCTGTGTATCTCAATCCACGTTGGTTACAAATCCCATCAGTAGAATCTAAATCATCTTCTAATTGCACGTAGTCTAGAGAGAATACCTCTCTTATCGTTGGGTGTGATCCGTAACACCAATCACCCGAATCAAGCCTATATTGTGAGTGTGATCCGTAACACCAATCACTCACTCAAGGACCGGGTGAGAATCAACATCTAGGGCGTCCCCTAGCATGTGCACATACGCCAATTCTCATCCTCATACAGTCTATTCAAACTCACATACACTCGGTCGGCTATTCCTCAGGGTTCTAGGGTATCACGCCTAAATCACAACGTTTCCCCGTGTAGGTTATCCACCCTTATACTCCTTAAACCTTTCTTAGGGTCGTCCTGGTTTAACGCGCAATCCCTAACTCGGTACAGGCTAAATATGATAAAAATAGTTTCGTTTAAAAACTTCCCTGCAGAGGAATACTTAACTAGTCCCATACCGGCTATCAAGTACCCAACCCTAAGTAAATCCGTCCTAAAGGCATCTAAACTCGATAAACAAGGTGTCTAACATGCAATTAGGGTTTTCAGCACACAGGCATGCAATTTTATCCCATCGAAAGCAGCACGCAATTCCATACAAGTCGTCTAAATCAGTTAGGTATTCACTAAATCAATTCTAGGGTTCGGGAAGTGTAAATTATCCTACCTGGTCTCCGGTCGCTTCAATTCAAGTCAGGACTCTGCGAAATCTCGGTTTCTGAGCCCAATTAATTTCCACTGTGCTCGGATTATGGAATTCTACGTCCCGGTGATCTCAGTTTCTCGGGATGCACGTCCAGAAACTTCGCACAATTACACCTGCGGCGCCGGTGGTGCGGCGCACGGCGGTGAGGTGCGGTTTGTCTTAAAAATCACACCACGGTGAAGCCCGTAAGCTCAGGAGTCTGAATACGGTGGTGGCACGGCGGTTCACGGCCGTTTGGACGGTGTTTTTCGGCCACGAAGAGTCTCGCACGGCGGACGGCATTTTGCCTCGATCCGGCGCGTCGACCTCCTTCGGCGGCCAAAACTCTTGAAGCGGTGGCGGTCGGGCTACGGTGGTGGGGCGGTGAGGTCCTGGCGTCGGACGGCGGCGGATCGGGCTGGGGAAGCTTCACGCGATGGAGGGGAAAAACAGCGTTTTTCCGGCGTCTCCGGCGGCCGTTGGTGGCGGTGGTTGGTTGCTGGTGGTTGTGGGCAGTGAGGGCTGTCAGTTGGTACCCTTGGTGGCGGCCCACGGTGGCTGTGGTGGCCGTTCACGGTGGAGGAAGGTGGAGAGAGAAAAGAGAGAAGAGAGAGAGAGTGTGGTGAGGAGAGAGAGTGAAATGGGAGAAATGGCGGGCTTTCGCGTAATTTAAAGCCTCCAGGGGCGATCCCGACTTTTCCCAGGCCACCCGAGGATCTTTTAGGGTGTCGGCATCCTTCCAAACGTTGGCACGCATTTCTATGCAAAAGTCTCAGCCTCCGTCAATGAAAGTGACGCACGAAACTCCTTCTGTCAGTTTCTGATCGCCTGATTACATTTCTTTCTGTTTGATCGTGTTTCTGGCTTCAAACGACCTTCTGTATCAAGTCATTATCCTCGAAATACGTGTCAGGCTTCGTTTGTTTGGGATTAGGGTTAAAATCAAGTTTTATCTTTTAAAATCCTAAAAAAAACTCTTTCGAATCTTTTCCGTTGTTACAACTTCCTTCCCTCGGACATCAGAAATGACACTGGTTCTAGATTCCTTTGTCCACCTTTTCAGGATGTACTATTTGAGAAGCCTTTTCACGTCATTGACATTAAACACTTTCAAAACATGGCAGCACAATATCCTAATAGGTTCAAACCTCTTACAGCTACATGAACTTAACTTCTTTATAGGATCAAACAAAACTATCTATTCCCCTTCATAGTCAATCATTTCAATGACATATTTGAACAATGACTCGCTCTCTTTTTTTTGTTTCACACAACAAGCCTCTTTTAAGTCAAACTGATCTCGAAATGCATCGAACGTTGTAGGAGTGAGCTTACACATTTCAATCTTGGCACCTTCTATCTTGCTTCGAATTCACACTTCAATTTGTTGTACCTTTTGTCTTCCACAACACGATCAAAGTGTGTAAAGAACTGAAGTATGTCAACATTTGGATTCGAGCACCTTTTTACATTTGTATTCAAACTTTCATTGAGCTGCGTGCTTCGCATGCCTAATGTCAAGACTCTCTTCATGAAACATGCTGCCCATTTTTCCTTCTGATCATAAACTAAGGTTATCCACGTATTCTCATGGATATTGTACTTTGAGAGCAATAAGCTCCAAGCCGTTTCAAATTGTGTCTCATTCTCGTACTCATACATACATGCCTTGAAGTCCCACAAAAAATGCGACCTATGCTTCATCAAGTTGCCCAAGTGTTTGATGTCATTTTGTTTTAAATGCCATGTACACAGTCCATGGGTTATGTCAAGCAAAACCTCACAAAGGGCTTTAGCCATGACTTAATCTTGATCATTGAATATTATTCGAGGCTTTTTCTAACCATGTGCATCTAAGAATGTCTCAAACAACCACTTGAAGGAGTCTGATGTTTCATCATACAATAATGCAGCACCAAACAAAACCGCTCTCCTATGATGATTAAAGCCTAAAAACAAGGCAAAAGGCCTATATGCATTATTCGTGCAATATGTGGTGTCTAGAGAAACAATCTCACTAAAGTATCCGTAGTCTAATATCATTCTTGCATCTACTTAAAAAATGTTGGTAATCTGCTCATCCGAATCCATCTGATAGGCATGAAAACAAGATGGTTCTCCAAGGTCTATTTTTAGAAGTAACCCAGTAAACACTCAACTTCTCCGTACATCAAACTCTTTTGCCGGTGAGTAAGAAGGTAGTTCTTCTGATCCACACGAGTAAATCTAACGTTGGGTCGTCCCTCTGCATGCTTGCTCATTAGTGTGAAAGCAGATCTCTGTTGGATCCCAGAATCATTTGCTAGCACTATTTCATGAGCTTGGACATCAGACACATTACATTGACAAGCTAACATGTGGGTTGTCTCAGAGAGATGTAGAACATGGTTGTGCTCTTTTATTAAATCATGAACTCTGAACATTCCATTGACAACAGCCAGAGATATTCTTGCTTTACAGTTAGTCCTCGTCTCTACTCGAGGTTTAACTACTAAATGATCCCTTTTATCCTTTCCTTTTAACCCTTCTTTGTAGCAAGCAAATTTGCACGAAGTAATTATTGTTTTGTCCTTCTTATTCTTATTGATGTATAACTTCTTAACCTCGAATCCCATTTTATTTCTATACTTATACCAAAATTTTCAAGCACTCTCCATACTATCGAACTCTATACCTATTCTAGGTCTCCATTCAACTTTTACAGTAGTATTTTCCCTACAACACAAATATAAAAGTTATATTAGTTAATTAAATTACCAACTAAGCCACAAATTGTTTATCTATTTCCATAAATTATTAATAAAATAACCATACATCATTTTTTTATCTACACAAAGCTATAAAATTTTTTAAACTCTTTAAACTATCAAACCATAAAAAAATATCATTAAACCACAACTTCCCTAATCATTTACAAATCATTAAACGTCAATAATGTAGAATGAAACGCAAATGAAAACCATAAATAAAATCCTTACCATACATCATTAAACAGTCAAACCATAAAAAAAATCTTTCTACAAATCATTAATAAAATCCTACTCATTTACAAAAATAGCAAAACTCAAATGAACACCATGAATAATGCATAAAAAATACAGAATGAAACGTGTAGCCAACAATACGTCAAGATGCACTATGAAATGGCAACCAACAATAAAGAAAAAAAGTAGACCACGAGCAGCTAAAATGCATTATCAAAAAACATGAATAATGAATACATTATCAAAATAAGGTGGATGGAAATGGAGACTGAAACCACAACAATGCAGATGATTGGACACCAACAACAACGATGGAGGAGGAGTAGCCACCTAGTTTTGTTTTCACTCAGAATAGAGGTCTTCTTTCTCTTTCGGATATGGCATTTTTGCAACATCCTCGGTAGTTTTAAACACCACGTGATTAATGTAGTTGACCTTCTGTAACTTGGGATGGAGAAATCTTTGCTGATTTGCTTTGCTTTGCTTTGAATCCCAGAAATGGTTGCCTTCTTCTTCACTCAACTTCTCCTTTTTTCCTTCTTTGTGTCACGCGCGAACGGCTTACTGTCACAGTTGTTTTTCCAAATTCACAAAACGCACTATTTTATACCTTTTGAAATGGCGTCGTTTTCCATTTAAACTTATACAAAAAGACACATGTCAAAATGATGCCGTTCTAATTAATGTGAAAATGGTGCATTTTGGAGTTCAATAGAACGGCGTCGTTTTGACATTTGTGGGAGTCTAAAAAAACCTCGAAATGCATCGTTTCACTTACCTAAAACACTGCATTTCAAGTCAAAAAAATTTGAAAAAAAATATGGGCAAACAACGTCGTTTTGCCTCAACAGCTGAGGACAGCAGGGTCCTCAGACTGCCGAGGATCTGCATGCATGAGTAGACTCAGTGTGATGCTGACTATGACTAGCACATTTCATGAATTTCTGTCATTATTCAACACTGGGAATTAATTTTGTAATTTCCTCTCATCTAGGTATGTAGAGATATATTTGAATATGATCAAATTGTTCTAAATTTGAAACGAAAACATCAATGTTTAATTATTATTTTAATACCTCAAATATTCTAACATTAATTTAAAATTTCAATAAATAATCATTTCAATTGAGCTTTTCTAAACAATTTCATTATTTAATTCACTCCAAATTTAATTAAGTACACTTAATAACTAAATTCCTTTAAAAAAATGGTAAATTACTCTCTAATTCTCTAATAAATGTTCAAATTACACAGTATTCCCTTCTATTTTAAAAATATTATAAAGTAAATTATATATATATTTTTAAGAGATATTAAAATTATACTCTCTTCTCTTGAGATATTAAAAAAATTTATAATTTCATTATTTTTAATTAAAATTCTATTATATTCATTTTTTATATAATTAAATATTTACTTGACCAATATAAAAAATTATTTTTAAAAATTTAATAATGTCAATAAAAGTATTTTAATCAAGTTTTTTCATTTTTCAAGGACTAAAACTAGTTTTTTTTGTCCTTCAACTTTGTGCGAGGTTTCAATTATATCTCTTATCTTTTTCTTGTCTAATTTTAAATTTTATCTTTATTAATTGATGTAATTTTTTTTCTATAAGTATAATTGAAGCTTGGATGTGGCCAAAATACTTTAAAATTTTTATGAAATTCGTTATTTGGGTATTTGAAACCCAGAAATTAAGGTTTTTTTCCCTTTTTCTGTGCTTGGTGGTATAAACTATGAACATCGTATTTCATCTTCCAGTAATGTCAAAAATTCAAAAAATAGAAAATTTATTTTATGTTATTTTAATTTAAATTGAGTCATGCATAATTAAATGAATAGAGAAAGTAGAGCCCAAATTAATTTATTTGTATCCTGTCCAATTATGGAGTGTCCAAGCCTAATCAAAATTGGCCCATATACTTGGAGCCCAAGAAAAAGAAATAAAAAAGATATTAAATTTTAGGGGGAAAAAAGAAAAAGAAATTATGAACGGATCCCTCTTTCTCTCTCTTGTTTTTTCTTTTCCCTTGTTTCCTTAATTTTTTCTTTCCACCCGCACGCCTCCATGACCTCTTTTTCTTTTTTCCTTTTATTTTGTTTCCTTCGTACTTATTATTTATAAGTTTCCATACATCAAATTAAGGAGCCTAAAAGTGTTTTATTTGGATACACTAAATATCATAATTATCTTTAGTAAGAATGTGTGCCTGAGTTTGATAGTTATTATTGGTTGATGTCATAACTTTGATACCAAATATTAAAAATACGTAGTGGATTTGTGACTATGAATTTGTGCTAGTAAATTTGTATCACAATAAGATATATAGAAATAAATTTATTTATGATTTCATATTCAAAAGAAAGTCACTATCTTCTTCCTTTTTATCAATCAAATATTCATCATAAAAATTACAATAATTTTTATACTTTCTTCTACACTATTTTTCCACTCGCACACAAGAAGCATCCCTTTTTATCTTGTTAATTTTTCCTATATATCTTTCTTCGACTTTAAGTTTCTCACTTTTTCACCTCACTCATCTGAATCCTTTTCATTTCCGACATTCATAGATAAAAAGATATCGCATTCAATAAAAGTGTCAATATAGGATGACATAGGGACTATATACGTGGCTAATTGTCTCTCAAGTTTTTCCCCCTTCTTGAAAATTAACGAGGCGATGCCTTGTCTTATTGTAATTTAATAAAGTAGATGAATAGCCACCGTATATTTGACAAGTTTACCTCAACAACTACAAGTGGTTGATTAGCAATTATAATTCCTATGTTTAGGTAGTTTCAAATTGATTATACCCACAAATCATGCAGTGTGGAAAGTTATGCAATGTCCTTTTACAAATTAACCAAAGCAACTGACTAAAGTATTCTAATTTCAATCTAGTGGTAATTCATTTCAGTTGTTGGGTCTTGTTAGTTAGAAAATACGTAAGATGAGGAGGTTGAACTTGGTATTATAAAAAATCTTTTATTTTGTAAAAGTTTTTAGTTCTTTCTAAAATCATTTAGGTTCCTAGATATAAATGAGGTTTTTTATACGATATGAGCTTAACTCAAAAATCTTTTAAAGTGATTTTAAAAGAAAAAGGATTTCAAAAAAATATAGATGAGAAAGAGAGAAAATTAGATAGAGAGATTTATAGAAAATCCAAAAAAAAAAAATTAAATTTTACATGCTCCCATTAAACACATATCAAAAGAGTTTCATATTTAAAAGAATAATCACACTACAAGATGGCAACCCATAACTTAATCAGAATCCATGCTTTTACAACTAGTGACTACTGAGTTTTTCATGCAAAGGAACTCTGCCAAACCGTTGCAACAACTTAGGAAGACTCTTGTATTTACAACCTTAGAACCTAATGAATTAGCCCATTGACTCTTACAACCTTGAACAGAACATAGGATCATACAAAATCTAAGTTCACACTCAGAGAAGAAATAGATGAAGAAAGAACACTCTTATAAGCTATTATATATTATGACTCACACAGAGGAATTGATCACATTAAAGCTCAGTAAAGAGAAATCAGAGCTTGCTCATTCTCTCACTCTTTATTTCGTTTGTATAGGAGACAACAATAAATATGGAGAGGAACTAGTCATTGTTGTATTCTTTTTAGAAATGCGTTTAACATTAAACTTGCATTTGATATGTTTGACTTTAGATGCTCCAATTGCAAAACTCCATTCTTTGATGAACTTGAAGGTTTGGAGAGATAAAGAGAGAGATATAGATTTGAAGAGGGAAGTGCGTCGTTTGTAGGATTTTTCTTCATTTCTAAAAAGTAGGTCTCCTTTGGAGTGTCCTTAATTTCTTTCATCCTTCTATTACATAGGCATAGAGTAGCTTCTCTTTTTTTAATGCTTTCAATCAATTGCTTTCCCTACACACAATAAATGTAATAGGACAAACTTATATAGTATTTATTATATTTTTACTATCAAATTATATATATATATATATATATTTTCACCTCACACTCCTATACTTAACTTTGTTAATTTTTTGTTAATTAATTAGATTTTTTTTAATAAAAAAAGTACAGCCTCCATTTCAAATGAACGAATGTTTCTCTCTAGCACACCAAACGCATATGAACGAACAAATCCAACCAAGAAGCACTATGAGAAGTCTCCGTGATCTACAACCTCAAATCCTACAAATCCATCATTGAATGCAAGCTCTCCTTTGATGATTGGGACCTAAACTTTGAGGAATCTTAAGGCGTCATCACGATTTTCGCAATGGTGAAAGTGTTGAGAAAAAAGCTGAACCAGGTGTGGGAGGTCGGATCGTTGGTGACTGACGAGAGGCCGAACACTTCTTTATTTTCAATGTGAGGTCAATTCTCAATTACTCTCCACACTTTTAATTTATTAGATTAGATGAATATTGTCATTCTCATTTTTCAACAATTGTAGCTGGTTCCATCGAACAAAGATGTTATATTGACTAAAGGTTCTTCCATACTAGGTTTTTGATTCATTTTCTAGCAATGATATTTTCTTTAGGATGTTAATTCTACAAAAACGATGATAAAGACTTACTCTGATACCAAATGATAGCCAAAAATCTATTCAAGAAAGAAGAATTGAATTAGGCAGTTGTTAACAACTTTTTCTTTTTGAAAACTTGGTTTCTTATAAGCAAGGTTCCTTTTATAATAAACTTTCTTTTAAAAAATAGTTTAATAATAAAGTGAATTTAAGGAACTAGAGAAAGTGACATTACAAAGGATTTATAGAAGTTCAGAATCCAGTTTCTTAGATCTCTACGTTGTAATAACCCAATTTAAATTTATTTAAATAATTAGGATAAAATATTTGGAAACCTTGAAATATTATGGGGAGGCGATTAAGAAAATTTTTCTGAGTCTATGGTTTAAATTTGAGAATTTTTTGGAGTAAAATTATATCTGATAGAGAAAATTTTATCTGCCTTAAGAAACTTTGCAGATAAATTTGGAAGGCTTGTGATAGTTTAAGAATTTTCAAATCCCTTTCATATCATCCTAAATTCTTGCCTAAATTAAAAAACGCATCCGAAATTTATCTAGGGTGAAGTGAGAAAAGACCAAAATGCCCTCAAGAAATTTAAAACCCATTTTTCTCCCTTTTTCCTCCCATTTCACTCTCTCATCGTGCCTCCACTCTCTCTCTCACATCTTCATCACCTTCACGCTACTCGATCATTCTCTGCCAGAAAATTACTGTATGTCGCTGCCCCACTGTGCCACAAAAGCTCATTGGACTGCAGAGCTTCCGTCGACACTGCCAGGAGCCTCGCCGAACCACCACAGTCGCCGAAAAATGACGTTTTCTCCCTCCATTGTGAATCCAAAAAGTGTCTTCGATCTGGCCATTTCTGCTTCGTTGAACCATTGGTGATCGGTGCTTGAACTGCCCAACAACACCCCCAAGTTACTGGTGACCTTAGGCGCCCTTTATCACTTTGCCACGATCGTAGAAAAAACCAAGGAAGGTGCAGGGACTAAACTACAAATTTTCAAAATCTTTTTGGTATACATTGAAAAACTCTGAATTAATTGTTTTTTCTACAATTTCTAGCTTTTATAATGCCATTAAGGATGAATTGAAGGGTTAGATTGGAAAAGAATGATGAAATTTATAAATTTAAAAATAAGGACTAAATTGTAAAGTTTGGTATGAAGTATAATTGCAAAATTTGATGCATCCCTATAATCCTTAACTTAATTAGGACTCTTGTGAATATATGGAATTGGAAAATGGAAGGAAATTATTGGAAAAGTTTCAATTTCAAGTTTAGGGACTAAACTGAAAAGACTGATATAACCTGTTTAAGCAGTGTAAACCATGTACATTCTAAACTTTTCAGTGAATTAAGTTCATTTAGCCTCCTAGAAGCATCATAGAGTGAATTGGATAATTTTATAGCTAAATACCAACGTTGGGATAAATGAGGGACTAAAGTGCAAACTTATTGTTTTTAGGCATTGAAAATAAGTTTTAATTTTGAACGTTGGTTATAAAAATGTACAGAGGTGACTTGAAGAATTAGTCCAAGGAAAAGAAGGAGAATCTTAAGTTAAGTGAAGGAAATCTCGATTAAGGTAGAGTAATCTACACTCTTCTTTATTTTGACGAATGTTTAATATGAATTGATTATTGTGATTTTGTTTGCAAACATGTACTGGGAAATGTGTGCTGGATTAGATGAGTATAAGAAAATACTTGCATGTTTTTGAAATGTATTTGAAAATTCTTTGCTGCTAGTTTTGATTGGAATATTGGAATTATATGCTTATAGTGTAGATGAAACCTGGGATGGATATTTGATAACTGGTATGAGACGGTTGTCAAGTATTTCATATTCAAACCTACTTTTACACTTTCATTATTGGAACGCTGAAATGGTCTGTATATGTTAGGGTTTACCCATTAAACCAATACACTCCTATGAAATACTATAAGAAGTAAAGGAGGAGAGTCTATACAGGAGAATGGATTAGTTTAAGAGTAAAGCCCTATGATTCTAAGTATTAGTCACCTATATGTATACGTTGCCTTATAGTCGGCATAGAGAAATGAGACCTATTTGTAATGTGCACATGATGGGGGACGCCCCTAATTGATATTAGGTTCTCAATCACAAGGAGAACGATCCTGTGACAATCACCGGGATGATGGTCCCCGTGATTTTAAAATGAGATTGGAAAACAGCAAGCAATAAATTTTGAATTAATTTATATGATTTTATACATATATGTACAGATGACTGAAATCCTTGTAGTAACGTACTAGGGTTATGCAATGGATATGAAAATTTGGCTGTAGGAATTTGAAAAATGATGGTTTTTCATAAATACTTATACTCTTTGATTGAGTGAATAATTTTTTATTTATAATTTCTAAATGGCCACTATATTTTCCATGTTTATTTATTTTTTATTAATGAAGCTTCAATTCACATGTTTGATTAATTGAATAATTTGGGGAGATATTTTCTATACTCAGATGGGGGTATAGCTAAAAACTTAGCTTTTTTGAATGAAATTATCTGTATATTACTCTACTAGGATTCAAAATCTCATTAAGTTGTGTGTTTAAGCAATCAAGGGCGTGATGGCGCCAGGAATTAGACTGGGATTAAATGTATTTACTGCGTAGAACTGCAGAAAGACTGAGAAGCTATGACGTAGCTTAGAGTATAAATTATAAATGTCTTAATGGCCTTAATATGGTGTTTATTAATCACTGAATTTGTATTTGGAGATATTATGTACTATAGTGGTAAATGTTTATGTTTTATATCCTATAATTAGTATCTCAAATGTAATGTATGAAAGGTAATCTATATGTATATTCTAGAGTATGTTGATGACTGTATTGGTGTGATGATTTGAGGTATTAGATTAGCTGTACAGTTATGGGGTTGAGTGAAATTTGAATAGGGACGGCTATTTGGGTTACACTCAACTAGTAATGGTCCCGAGCGATGCATATTTTGAAAGCAAAAATTTTTCATAGTATTTCATATTTCCTAAATTATATGCTATGGTAAGGGGTCATTACATACGTCTTCTCCTTAAGAAGACAGTAAGAGAGTTTCTATTAACACTAAGGTAATCACCTTACAACCGAGTAACTCTCACACATGGATCAGCATAAGCGCTTTTACACTCAATAGTATATGATTCTTGTTAACACACCTACTTTCTAAGTTTGATATAAATCATCCCCTTAATCTTATTTCCCTAAGGATCAACCCTACAAAAATTTTACCTTAAACTACTTTATACCAACACAAGGAAATAGAAACTAGAAACATGATCACTGTTTAAGTTTGATATAAAACATCTCCTTAACCTTAGCTCCTTTAAGGATCAACCCTACAAGGCTTTTACCTTATACTACTTTATGTCAACACAAAGAAACAGGAACCAAAAATAAATATGAAGAGTTTTTGTCACTAATACCCAATAATTATCAACTCACTAAGAGTACAAACACATATAAGTGAAGTAGTGAATGAACTTTGATAGCTCTAAATATACTTTCTTTGTTTTCTCTTCTTAAGAGCAACATTGACAAAGAAAAGTTATTTATATATGTGTCTAAGAGAAGACCGTTAGATAGCTCGTCTCAACTTTGAATCTTCATCTTAATTCTAGCATGGTATGTTGTCATTGATATCCTCTAATTGTTCTAAGTACATTTTCTTTGAGGCCTTTGCATGATCAAGAGGTGATAGAGAAGAGACTCGTGCTGTCAGGGACTTGTTTCTATTTTAGGAGCTTGTAGTTTAATTTTTTTATTAATGTTCCTTGCAAGATCATAAATGCCACCTTCCTTTTTTCTTTTGATCGGTAATGTAATCCCAACATATAATCAAATTGTTTTAATGAAATGGTTCTCGAATTAATTTTTAGATATTCTCATATATAAGCTTTTAATTTACTTTTCTTTTTAGCATCATTTTATTTTAGCATCCTGAAAGTAGGCTTTATTAGGCTCTAACCATTTCAATTTTCATCCCATATTTTTAGCAATCTCCAACAATTAATGAGTTGACTCTCACGCTTCAGTTAATTAGAGCACATTTTCCTCAAGTCATTAATGATTAATAATTTTAAAGAAAGGATTAGGAAGCAATCCATCTAACAAGAACCTATCTCCTTTTTGGTTACTTGTAGAATGGCTTAGATGAAAATTTCTTTATTCTTTTTTATCTTTCAATATTGTTTACCTACAAAATAATAAATTTCACCTTTCCTTTTTTTCCCTTTTAGTTCGATTAGAAATATAATTATAAGATATATTCACATTTTTTAATAAATAAGCTATCAAATTTTTTCTTTAGTAATTCTTGGATATTTCAAAACCAAGATATCAACATTTAATATGATTTAATTTTTTGAGAATCTTCATAATTCAACATCCTAAACTTGGCCTATTATGATTAGGTCCTTCGAATAGCTTTATTGTTAGTGATAAAAAACATGTGGACTCCAAAGTTTGGTAAAAATATTAACAACAATAGTATGTGTTATGATTTTAGTTTTTTTCTTTGGTATGGTATAAGAAATTCAAATCTCAAAATGGATATGCATAGGTGTGTTCAAATGTTTGATTTGGTTCGATTTTGCCTTAAAATTGAACTGAATCAATATAATCAATTTTCAAAATGTGTGAACCTTATCATTTTTGTTTTTAGTCAATTTGGTTCAATTTTAAGGTTGGTTTGGATCTATTTTAAAGTCGGTTTGGTTCATTTTAACTTGACATTTTTATTTTAGAATATATTAAACAAAACTCTAACTTATTTATATGTTTCATATATTTATAAAGTTTAACATAATAATTTTAAAAGGTTTAAAACTATAATATTCTACAAAATAACAAATCTTAAATTTTTAATCAAGATTCTAACAATATTAATAAGTAATAAAAATATAAAAAATAAATAATTATATTATCTAATAAAATCATATTAAATATTTTTATATATCAAAGTATCAATATATCTACAATTATTAAGAAAAATAAATAATAAGTAATAAATACATAATAAAATTACAAAAGATACTTTAATTTTACTATTAAGAGGTAAAAATTTTAATATATATATAGAAAAATATTTTATTTAAAACTAAATAAAAAAAATTATAAATCGACAACTGAACCAAACTCTTCAATTTTACCATTTTGAAAATCAAACCAATTTACTAATTTTGTTCAATTTTTTTTATTTTTGATCAGTTTAGTTTAATTTCATCATTTTGAATCGGTTTTGAAGATCCTTAATATAATTAGGATGTAGTTATCATGAATTAGAAAAGGGATGCGTTTGGATGTTCATTTGAAATTGGGGCTTTACTTTTTTTTTCTTATTAAAAATTTAAAAAACCTAATTAATTAAGATAAAATTAACAGAGTTAAGTTAGGAGGATGAGGTGGAAAAAATTTCATATGTCCTTTTTTAGAAAAGAAAATTTGATAGCAAAATATTTTTAACTACAAATGATAAAATACAAATGGTTGAAATTTTCAAAATATTTTTTACCAAAATATACAATAAAGCCTTGGGAAATATATGAACCATTTTTGCTATTCAACAAATCTGATAGAGAACTATGCTATGAGGTACAGTGTAAAAAACTATTTGTTTCCTATGGGTTTTGAAGGATGTACTTAAAAAGATGAAAGTGAAGATGAAGAGGAGTACATGGTAGAATTGATAGCTCACATATTTGTTTACAATAAAGGAGCTAAGAATACTCTCATGAGGTTTCTTTCATTCTTTTTGCAATATTTGTTGAGAATACACCCTTAAACACTATTATTATCAATAATTATGACGACGAAATAATGTGCTTTTAATTTAATGAGGGCACTATAATAGTCAAAGTGTCTATGTTAATTAAAGGAGCCCCAAATCATACCAACAATATTCTTTCATATAATACGAAATGAAAATGGCCTTCTTGCTTAACTATTTGTAGTCTTCCCTTGTTTTTTCCAAGTCAAACAAGCTGGCCCACCTACTTGCGTAGTATCACTTTGTGAAGTGAAAGTTAATTTCGAGAGCAGCTCAACATTGTGAAAGGTGTTCAGGTAAACTCGTCAAATATGGTGGCTTATCTTTAAAACTTTAAGGTATATTTGAGAGAAAAATTTTGAAAGGAAAGAGAATGAAAGGAGAGGAAATGTGGTAATTTTTTTATTTTTTAAATTTTGAAAAAAGAGAAATTAAAATATTTTATGTTAATTTTTTTAATATTTTTTTTTTAATTTTAATTATTTGAAATTGAGATATTTTAAAAAATTTTAAAAAATAAAAAATTATTACTTAATTTTTTATTTTTATTTTTTTAACTCTGTTCATTATCTTTCTCTTCTCATTTTCAAAGACTCTAAAAGTCTTTTCTTTTTTTAAAATTTTAAATTTAAAAAAAAAAAAAGAGATTTTGTAATAACTCTTTTTAATATCTCTTATTTTATTAATTTTAATTACCTTAAATTAAAAAATTTAAAAGAAAATCCAAATAAAGGAGAGAGAAGCTATTACTTCTCTCCCCTTTCATAAGAGAAAAGCAATGCTTTGTCTGTGAGAATTAAAAAAAATATAGAAGAAAGTGTGAAACTTCGTAATTTGTTTGAACATTTGAATGATAAAAGAGAAGAAAATAATGAATGTCTTTTGAGTGTATCCTTATAAAGAGAAGAAAACTTTGTAATTTATGGTCACAAACTCATTACCTATTTTCAATAAAAAGTTTTCTTAAAAAAAAATCTGTGAAGTACTTTATAAAATAAATTGAGACATATAAATATATAAATAACTCACTTTAAAGTGGTTAAAATTTTATTTTTATTTCTTTCTTACTTTACGAATTTCATTTTTCTCTTATCTCAAAAAATCAAAACCCGTTTTTCAGCATAAGACCTCATATTTGAAGAAAGATAACAAGGTAAAGTGTTATTAATCTAGAACTTTTTCAATCTTTAAAAGGGAATCAATCCCTATATTCCTCTATTAGTGCCACCAATTCCTAATTGCATTATTTTTGCCCAAAGGTGATGTCTCTTTTTTGTTTTTTTTAAGAACTTGATTTGGGATGCTTAATTTGATGCTTATGCTAAAATTACGAATGATGAATGGTCGAACCTGGCCTATGCGAGACCTTTTATGAAAACCTACAGTAGTAGTGTGCAAGGTTGTTGCCAATATACTTTTGGGTTGAGCTCTGAAAGATTTATTAACTTTTAGGTGTAAATTTATTGAATTTACGGGACCTGGCTTTTTGTTAAAAGAAACTTGAATTATCATAATATTTCCTGGTTATTTGTTTTTTGTCTTGTGGTTAAATATACAATAATGGTAATAAACTTTTGTATGTAATTTTTTTTTTTAATTTAAGATATCTCCAAGTCACATCTCTATCAAGTCAAAAAGATTAAAGTAACTCTTACACTTACAAAAAAAGAATGTGCATGTCGGTGATTGCCGTTGTTTTTTTTTTTTTTCTCCAGAGATTTGATCCTAGATATGACTCCATAATGAGCCAAAGCACATTGTGGTAATTGACTTTGTTGGCATAGCAGAATGGCAACTCATGCCATGTATTAATTTTAGCATGGCTAAGCAACTTGTGAAAAGCAATCTTGGTCATTTTAAAACAAAGTAGCATGCATGAACACTTACATGGGACACAAAAAGAGCTCAATACTACAGAATTTACAATTGTAAGATCATATCTGATGTGAACAGTTGATGCGATTTGACATAGCCATGTTCTAAACAATGAGAATTAAAATAAATTATGTTTTATGAACAGTATACTTAGATGATAGTGCTCTTGTTCGACGAGCTGTCATAGAATTGATTTTGGATCTTTTGTTGTAATTTTACTGTTTGGAGTTTTTAGCGGCGGTTTTATTCGTTGCTAAAGTGTGTTTAATATTGTTGCAAACGAATATTATTGCTGCTATAACTTTTATCTAAATAATTAATCTAAAACATTTATAGTGACAATAATATTTGTTGCAAGAAACTTTAGCAACGAGAAAAACCGCTGCTAAAACGCCTAACTACCGCTCCACAAAATTCTAAAAGAAAAGAATGTATATGTTTATCACAGTATATACGAAAGCAATAACAAATAAAATTTTCACAAATTTATCTTAATTTATTTTTATTATTAAATTATTTATAATTAAATTAAATTTAATAGTTTATCTTTATTTAATTAATTTTTCGTACAAAATTTTTTAATTTATATTAATTTTTGTACATAATTAAATTATTTAAAATATTCATTCATCTATCTATCGTAATAATTTTATTTTTATGATATTAAATTTCTGTTCATATTAAATTTGTATACATTTCTTACAAATTTGATCCTCAATTGATAGTGGGTACTTCTTCCGAAGATCACAGCCCCATCATTCCTTTTTGGTGTGGTTGGGAATTAAAATTGAGGATTAATTAAAGCTGTCCCATGTAGTCAAGAAGCATCGAAACAGGAATATGTTAGATGATAGTGCAAGTGTACTTTATTCCTTCCTTACTCAGATCATCCCTCACTGTTCACCCAATGCAAGAATTCCAGTTATATTTCTTAATGTTTAGCAAGAAAAAAGGAATCACCTTTTTTATTCCTTTTCTTGTTTTTCCCTTGTGCGTTCTATCCTCTCTTGGAATTTTCTTCTTCCTTTTTCAGCAGTGGTCTTACTGGGCAAAAAAATTCTATCAAATTAGGTTTTACCATTATACTTAACCAATTCGATTCTTACCAAATATACCTTATTTTTTCAGGGTCAATCATGAATGATATTCATATGATATGCCTTGGATCACTCTTGTCAAACACTATTTTACTGTTTCTTATTTCTTTTGGGATCAGAACAAATTAACTCTATTTTACTGAGAATTATGGCGTATTTGAATACAGTTTTTTTTAGTTTTTTATTTTTGAAAATTAAAAAATTAAAAAAATCTTTGAATTATTAATTTGCTCTGTTCAACTATAAAAATTTGACAAAATACCTCTTCAATTCTTTAATTTTATATAATTTATTTCCTCAATTTTACTTATCAGGATAAGTGTTCGAATAAAAAATTAACAAAGGAATATAATATACAAAATAAAAAATTTAAGATTTTTTTTTTAACTTTTAATGTTAAAATAAATAAATTGTAAAATTAGCACATTATTTTGAAAAGTACTAAAATATTTATGTCATGTCAAGGAATATGCTAAGATACTTCAATGTTACTTCTCTTCCAAGCCTGTATTCTACATGGGATGAAGATCCAATTTTTAAAAAAAAAAAAAATACAGAAAGGCCCTTATAGAAAACAATAAACGTTACAAAGTATGTAAATACCAACTAACTTCTCCTTTTATTATTTATTAATTAAAAAAATAAAAAAAAATTTAAAAATAGTATAATTTTTAAAAATTATTTTTTATGGTTTTTATTTTAATTAAAAACTCTAAATTATAATTAATTTTTTATTATTTTAATAAAATTAAATATTTTTTAACAATATTTTATAAAAAATTTATATTATTATTTTGATAAATTATTATTGACATTTTAAACTATTTTTCATTGTCATTTGATCCCTAATAAGTCGTTTTTAGCGTCGTTAGTACATATAAAGTTTCTTTTAGGCCGCGAGTACATATAAAGTTTAGTTGTGTTAACTTAGACTAAAACTTCTTTTTTAGTCACTCACACATGTATTTTTTTTAATTTAATCTCTTATAAATTTTTATTTACAATTAATTGTTTAAATTATTATTAAAATTTACTTAAAACCTATTTTAATTTCTCATAAATGGAAAATTTTTTAATTTGGTTTTTCACAAATTTTTTCTTCTCAGTTTAGTGCATGTCCCTCACATATTGTTTGTATTGTATAAATGTATATAATCAATTCTAATTAATAAAGTGATCAATGTATTTTTTAATGAATTAGATTAAAAAAGAAAAAAAAATTTGGGCTCTTTGGAATGTAGTTTTAACTTTTTCTATTTATTTATTTATTTTTATTCGTTTCTTAACTCTGATTTTAATTGTTTTTTTCCCTTAATTTTTGTTTTTCATTTGGTCCCTTAACCCTTAACCCTAATTTTATTTTGTCTCTTAACTTTTTTTTTTCCTATTTTAGTCCCTTAGCTTGAAAAACTCCGTAATCACTTTGTTTTATCAAACTTTGTGAGTATAATAAGCAGAAATTGTTTATCTAAAACTGAATTAAATGACTTGGCAAGTGAATATTTAATCTTTTTCTTGCTTGAATTAACAAATGACCAATGATTAAACAAATGACGAAAAAAATTCCTTAAAAAAATTTAAAAATTACGCAGTTTTCTTCTTTATTTTAAAAATTACATTCATTTCCCTTAAAATCAAAAGTTTCCTACTATACTAACCTCACTTGTAATAATTAAAAGGTAAGCTGTAATTCCAAGTCCAACTATTAATAATTATTAAATATTTTTTGTTTTTTTAAAATTTTTTTATAAACTAAATTTATGATTTCAACCTAATAATATTGAAATATTTTTTTTTATTAAGATCTATTTTTAATAAAAAATAATATTATCGTGAAGGCTAATTTTGATTAATTTTGTAGTATAAAAATTTTACACATAAATCTTATGTACTATTATTATGCATTAACATATGCAATGTTCCAAACCAAATCTTAATATTTTGGAGTTTAAAGGAGTGTATGGGATATTTTAAAATTTAATAAGTACTTTATTTATTGACTATGTAACTATGTTTAAAATTTTATATATCTATTTTATGATTATATTTCAATTTAAAATAGAAAATATAATTTTTCTAAAAAAAATTAAGAGAAAATTATACATATTTTTTCTAAGAGTTGGTTAAATTCACTTAACACCTTTTTAGTTTAAAAAGTTATACTTATCTTCTTTTAATTTTTTTGGCAATAAAAACAAATTAGTTTAAGAATAAAGGTATAATGATCTTATTTTTATTTATAATAATAAATATAGTTAAATTTATATTATGATTTAACAAAAAAAATTTTAATACTAAAAATAATTAAAATAATTTATTGTTTTAAATAGATACTATATAAAATATCAATTTTATTAATAAAAAATAAATTAAAAATAAAACTTATGTGAATTCAAGGAGGTTTCACCGTGACTTTTGACGGGGGCAGATTAACTTATATTCTTCACTGAGATATCCCTTTGTCTTTTTCCCGTTCCATACTGATTTCAGCAAAGAGAACGAGAGAGAAAGAAGAGTATCTTTGCTGAGAAAAAGCAGTTTCTCTCCCTTTTCACTTTCTCTTTCTTTATATGTGTCTCTCTGTAGAAGAGAGACCAACGAGAAAAATCACACCATAATTCGGAAACTATCGGAGATTCTGAGGTAAGCATGATTTCTCTGTTTCCGCTGGATAGAGAACTGCAGACTCTCATCGATCTCGAATACCTTTGCTTTCTCTTTCGCTTTGAAGTTCTGTATCTAAATTAGTTTGTGGGGTTTCGATTTCTTACTGAATACTTCGATTTGACTTGGGTTTGTTCTACCATCCAGTGTCTTGGTGGTGTTCCTTCGAGCTTATAATATTTTTTGATTTAGAATTGGAGTATATTATGATGCTTTGCTTTGCACTTCGTAAATTTATTTAGCGAATATTTGTTTCAATTTGTTAGAACAGGTTCTATTTAAATTTGATCATTTTTAGTGATATTTAGGTTTTATATTTTCATTAAAAAAAATTGGGTGTGTTCTTACCCTCGCGTTTTTACTTAATTAATTTAAAATGGAGTCACTTAGTTTATGGTGATTTGACTTCATACTCAGCTAAGAACGCTGGGTTCCTAATATAATAATTTCTGGACTTCTGGGGTGCAGGGGCGGGGAATGGGAATATCCTTCTGTTCATTATAAACTTGTTTGAATGTTGGATGTATCTTTTGGGATTATCTCTTTCGAAGGTTTCATTGGTGGTGTACTGAAGCCTTCGATACTTCTATTATTTTACAGTTTGTAGGAGAACTACTTGAAGTTTGGCAATGAAGAAGGTTCCCAAGACCAGCTGTAAGTCAGTATCACACAAGCTCTTTAAGGACAAGGCAAAGAACCGGGTTGATGATCTTCAATTGATGTTCATGGATCTGCAGTTTGCCAGGAAGGAGAGCCGGACAGTTGATGCTGCAGTCCTTGAGGAGCAGGTCCACCAAATGCTTCGTGAGTGGAAGGCTGAGCTCAATGATCCCTCTCCTGCTTCTTCTTTAGAGCAAGTAAGCTCACATATATTGTGGATTTTTTTTTTTGAAAGTATATTATGAATATCTGTAGCCATACAATACCATTTGTCATGGCCACTTGCGTGAACTTGAATACAATGCTAGTTATCATTATTTTTATAAAGATGTGAACCTGTGAATATGAATTATGATTTTAATGGATGACTATAGGGTGGCAGTCTCGGGTCATTCTCGACAGACATCTGTCGGTTATTGCAGCTGTGTGAGGAAGAAGATGATGCCACTAGTCCATTAGCTGCTCCTAGGCCTGAACCTAATGATCAGGGTCTGCAAGCAAGGGTTAATATGATATTCCAAGAGGTAAGTGCCTTTTGTCCTTTTGGGGAAATAATAATCTTCATTTGGCATAAATTTTTTGTTTCTGGGTTGGTATTAGTTGTTTCTACTTTCAATATTGATTTGAAATGTCTCTATTTGGGTGCATTTTTGTAATTTGATATGCTGGTATATTATCTTTCATTCGTAGGTACCTTGGGCACTTGAGTGTAAGATACTAATGCATTTAAGATTCGTATGTTTTGTATGACAATTGGAAGTTCTCAAAGAAAGGACTGCATTGGTTTTTTATGAGAGATAACTAAGCTAAAAGTTCAAAGATGTGAGATAATATTCTCATGTTTTAGGTGATATGAGATGCCAATAAAAGGAGGCATCACATGCATTCAGGCATCTTGGATACTTTTGTACCAATCTATCCAATTCAGGTATTTTATATGCTTGGAGGAAGAATATGAAAGTATACCAAATGCCTCCACAGATGCTTCAACAGTTTTTTTTTTTTTTCTTTAATGAAAATGGAATCCTTGGGAATAGAATAGGTATTGGAAATTGGATTATGGGTGAGTAATATTTTGAATGTTAGGAGTAAGGTATAGTTATATGGACAATTATTATATGGGTATTTATTAGTAAATTATGGATTATTTATAATTTAGAATAACTTAGTTATTAAGTTAGGTTTAACTATTTAGGATTGCTCTCTTCTTTGTTTAGATAAAGTTGATTTGAGAGTTGTACTGTTATATTAAGTTCTTATTCTCCGTGTCTCTCTGATTCTCCCTCTATTCTGTTGCTCACCTTGAAATCTATCTCCATAACAATCTACATTAATTTGGTACTGAAGCCCTGACGTTCCAGCCACACAACTTCTGTTGATTCCTTATATTAGAAAACTTGGGCAGATTAGACCGCAAAAATAAGAAACCTGAATATACCATTTGCTACAAGACCGCATGTGCAAATTTGGAAATTCGGAAGGTCAAAGGTTCTGGAAGAGGTCATTGTCAAAAACCACTGAAGCATGCTAGACTGTCGTTGGAACAATGGCAGTCATGTCTGTCATCCTTAGGGCTTAGATCCATCGCAGCACTGCTTCAAACAATCACACCCATAATCCGATCCAAAAGGACCAAATCTACCTAACTCAGAAGCCTCATCATTGGAAGTGGAGGCACACTTTTCTATTTCTTTGCTTGATGGTAAGACCTGCAGTGCTCATTAGGTTTTCTTATATTCATTTCAATCTCACATTTTCTTCTTTTTCCTACTATCTCTTAAAATTAGGAGAAGAAATTGTGCTGTAGCTTGTCAGCTTGGGTACTTAAGCAATTTTTAGCATATTTATCAAATCAGGATACATATCTCAAAACAGAAGGCTTATTTTTGAATTGTGAATTATACCAAAGCAAAAGATATGGTAGCCAACCAGCAAATGATTTAAAAAAAAAAATGAAATAAAAGATGAATGTTATAATGTAAACAAAATTACAAAGATAGTAAATTTAATTCAAGATAACTAAACCTCACCCTATGTATACATTTACGATGTAAGGATATTGTTATATAGAATATTTTACACATTATTACATCATATGATTCATAATTAAATTGCTTTCATGTCAATATGATTATTGGCTTATAATTAATTACAATCATTATTATTTTTAAAATTATTAATTAGCCCTCAATTGTGTCACCAAAAGTATACATACAAACTTTAAGAATATGAAAAATAAAATAATCAAAATAGAATATCTAAGAAATGCTTCATATAGTATATTTTCAAAAAATATAACACTGACTTCATCTTATATTAAAAATAGAAATTTTAGTGCAATTAACATTAAAAACCAATTCATTATTGAGTTTACCATATTAGGAAATTCTATATATTTGTTTTATATTCCTAACATAAAGGCTATGTCTCAGACCGAGGCAAAAAGATCTAAGTTTTTCATAATGAGTCAAAGTTTTTAATTCTTTTTCTTTTACTACTGGTAACTCTTGGTATTGTTCTGAATTTTTTTTCTGTCTTTTTTAATTTTGTGTTTGGGGTGAGGAGAATGGAGAAACTAAAAGACTGAAATTTGGGTTTTTGCAGTTGGGTTGCAATGGGCCTGACTGCTTGATCCAGCCAGAATTCAACTTTTCTGTAGTTGTTTGAATTGCATAATCGTGCATTTTGTCCATACAGAGTCAAATTGTGCTGATTGATGCAAGTTTGCCATCAGCTCTTGTGATTTCCGTTCCATCCTATGATACATGTCATGGAGGGTTTGATAGTGGCAGAAAGATAAAATAGAAACTAGGAAAATAAGTAGGTAATTGGCAGAACAAGTGAAAGAATCTTGAACACCAAAATTCTCCAGTTAATGTATCTGTAGGGAGGACAAGACTCAACACAAATGAAATAGAAAATGCTTTAAGATGACAACTAATCCTAGGAGGTATTTATAGTGATCATACGCAACCTAACTAGGCTTATCAGTATGCAAAAAATTAGTAAACAGGCGGTAATGGATAGAAAATGCTGCTAATGCAGTATGAATGATGCCTCACTTCCTAGACATGCTAAAATATGTAGTTAGTGGCCATTCCTAGCAGTTGCAAGAGTGGAATCTGATCAATCTGTCTTTCTTCCTTCTGTTTTTGTGGGCCTCTTCTAGAATAAGTTAATATGGATTTTGTGGGCCTTGTATCAGGTTTATTATATCTAATAATGAATTATACAATTTCAATAAGGAGAAAACTTACGTAAAATTCCTTAGCTTTTTGGCTATCAAGTTCTCCAATGAAAACATGACGTGGAGGAACATTTTCAAAAGAAGCAATCATGCAGTGCTAGCTATAGAAAATTTTGACCTGATAGCAAACATCTAATAAGATGCACGCAAATTTTATACTTTCGTTAAAGCTGGTGTCTAGCCAATATAAGCCATGTCCATAATTAGCGAAGTAAAGTTAAAGAAAAATATGATAATTTTCTATGGTGTCTAATCCAGCCATAACATGTGTATCAGGTTTGGATAGGCATACTGCATCGATCATCCCTTTTGGTGTATCAGTGCTTCACAAGGTAGAGGGCAAACTATAGTAAACTTATGACTGCTAGGGTTCTGTTGACAGATAAAAATAATCAATTAAATTCAATGTAACAATATTTATCTGTTGATTTGTGTGCCCTTGAGTGCAGCCAAAATACATGAGATATAGAACTGAAACTAAACAGAAACTTATTCTGCAGGGCAGAGAGGCGGGGAAACGTTTGACATGTGAATATTTTGAAATTCCTTTACTATGCAATAAAACACATATTAAGATACATCCTTGGAATGCATTTAGATTAAAATAAATGCACTAAAATACATCAATATCGTATAGCTATAAGACCTACATTGTTGTATTGATAAAATGTTGACATGAGCAAAAATTCAATGTTACAGAAATGAAAATGTTGCGTTGGATGAATGGTCACACTAGAAAGGATAAGATTAATAATGAATGTATTAGAGAAAGTCAGGGTAGAACCTATTATAGAAAAGTTAATAGAAACGTGTCTTAGGTGGTTTGGTCATGTACAGAGGAGAAATTATTAGGATGGATTTAACTATTAATAATTTAACTATAGAAATGAACAAAGACAGAACATGTTGGCATGTTTGATTCATATAGTCAATCCCATTTAGTGGAAAATGACTTTGTTTGTTGTTGTTGGTATTGTTGCACTAAAATACATCAAGCATGTTACCAAATTTGAGTTTATATATTTTTCTAATGGTAAATATGTACTATCTGTTTTTTTTTTTTTTTTGAATATTAATTCTAGTACTATTTGTTAATTTTATATATTTTTAATTAAATTGTTATGTTTATCATAGGGTGATACCCTTATCCTGGTTTACAACGAGTTTCATATCCTTGTATCATTTAGTTTTTGATACATATGGATGTACTCATGTCCATGCATAGTAGATACTGATTTTGTTGTGAAAATATTTTTTAGCATGCCCAGGTTGGCTGTCGGACTAGTTTCTGGATTTTCTTGTCAAACTATCCTATCTGGGCCAGTGTTTATGGCATTATTTTATATATATATATATATATATATATATATTTGGCTAACCTGTGAGCCCATCCACACAACAGGATGTTGGTGTGTTTGCCTGGTTAATATGTGGCTAAACCATTTATAATTGTACTGTTTTGGATCTACAATGTCTGTCCGATGATATTTTCTTTTGTAATTGCCTATTACCTTCTAGTATTAGTAACTGTGGTGGGCAATTTTTTCCCCATCTTTCTTATTATTGTCAATGTCACTATACTCATTTTCTTTTCGATATTGACATTTACCAAAAGCCCATTTTCTGTTTTTGTCCACTACAGTTTTATTCATTATTTCAGCATTGCTCAGATTTTGATATTAAATTACACCAGTAATTGTAACAAATTTAATGGTTTAACTATAACCAGGGTCAACAGCAACATGATTTTCCATTGGTCGATGAGACCAAACACTCCCCCTCAGGAGTTTGCAATGTGGCAGCTAACAATATGGATGGGGCTGCTCTTGAATATCATCAGTTTGATTTGCATCAGGACTTCGATCAAAGCTTTTATCCTGGTTTTAATGGTACGGCTTTTTGTGAGGAGGATGCTGTTCCTCATATATCTAACTATCTACCAAGTATCTGCCCTCCTCCTTCTGCTTTCTTAGGCCCAAAATGTGCACTTTGGGACTGTCCAAGGCCTGCTCAAGGGTTGGACTGGTGTCAAGACTATTGCAGTAGCTTTCATGCTGCTTTAGCGTTGAATGAAGGGCCACCAGGCATGGCTCCTGTTCTACGACCTGGGGGCATTGGCTTGAAGGACAATTTACTATTTTCTGCTCTTAGTGCAAAGGCACAGGGAAAAGATGTTGGCATCCCTGAATGTGAGGGAGCTGCAACGGCAAAGTCTCCATGGAATGCACCTGGTAATTTGATTATTTCTTATTATGTCTGGTTTACACATTATTTTGAAAAGTCACTGGTATGCAGGCTGACAGGATCATTCTTTCGTATAATTAATTTCTTATTTGACTGCAGAGCTCTTTGATCTTTCTGTTCTTGAGGGTGAGACCATTAGGGAGTGGCTTTTCTTTGATAAGCCTCGAAGAGCATTTGAGAGTGGAAACAGAAAGCAGAGGTCGCTGCCAGATTATAGCGGACGTGGTTGGCATGAATCTAGGAAGCAAGTGATCAATGAATTTGGTGGGCTGAAGCGATCCTATTATATGGATCCACAACCACTGAACCATTTTGAGTGGCACCTTTATGAATATGAGATCAGCAAGTGTGATGCATGTGCCTTGTACCGATTGGAATTAAAACTTGTTGATGGGAAGAAGAGCTCAAAGGCAAAGGTAACAAATGATTCAGTTGCTGATCTGCAGAAGCAGATGGGGAGGCTCTCTGCTGAGTTCCCTCCTGATAACAAACGATCTGTCAGAGGCAGAGCCAAACTTAATGCCAAGGTTGGTATAGGTGGTGTATATTCAGCTTCAAATAGAGTGACTCCATTGAATGGAACGTATGAGTACGGGTCAGCTGCACCCTATGATTATCTTGTTCAGAATTTAAGCGACTACTATTTGACATGATCGATGGAGAAATGTGCAACATGTGGCTTTCAACTTGGTTTTACATTAAATTAGGGTGGTTTTCTTTTCATTGTTCCTCTCATTTGGTCTTTTTGCATTTTCTTCTTCAGTAACAAGAGGCCAAGGTCATTTTTGCCTTGTCAAGATATTGTGAATAGCTCATTCTCGCTAGAGTCCTGCATTAGAGACTGCTGGATGCTGAATTCTAACTCTTAAAGATGATCACACTACAGCAATAGGTGGTACCTCCATTATGATTACAAAATTGGCGAATGCTATGATATAGTACTGACTCTATCCAAATTATGTTGATGTAAGTCACTTATACTGCCCTTTTTAAGTTATTAGCTTCGGACAAACTTTCAAGGGGATGGTACATATTATTGGCTATGTAATAAATGTTTCAGCCCTTTTTGAGTAATTTTTCTATAACTCAAAAAAGGAATCTAACATGAAAAGTCAGCATTGACGCAGTGATAAGATCTACCTTGTGTTGGATGATCCTGTCCTTTACTAAGTTTCTTGTTTTGTTGCTTGTCATTTGTAAAATATCCTCAGAAAGCATAGAATAATCGTACTTAAGACAATCCTAACCCATGTTTTCAACTGCCTTCGTGTATAAATGAGGGAATTTTCTGTCTCAAAATTGCTAAATGGTTAAATAACCATGACAAGTTTCTTTGAGACAATGTTTCATGGTTTAGGTGATTCAACGTTGTTGGAGTCTTGCATTCATCCTTTTATTGTAATACGTATCATGCACATATCCAGTGTTACCTAATTGGAGATAATTTGATGGACAATGATTTAAAAAAAAAGCTCGACCGCTTGCTTTATTATCATTGGATTTGAATTGCCTACTGTTCAAGTATAATTATCTCAAATCTTCATGAAATTATTAAAATCTTAACAATCCAGTGGTCAAAGATAAAACAGGTACCCTTAATCATATGACAATTGAGTTGCAACACTAAAATAGTATGATTAGAAAACACAAAAGCATATATATTTTAAATATGATTATTAGGAATGTTGACCATTTGATTTATTGTGAACATGATTGTCCAAGCTAGTGAGAAAGAACGTAATTTATTATTATTCTTTAGGTAGAAATGAAACTGAACTGAAGAAGGAAAAAGGCTACAAGTAGAGAACAAACAAGCCGAGAACATAATGTGAAAATTGTTTTCCATGATTTGTGGCGAGTCCATTGTGGTTTATGAGCCATATAAACATTGTTTCCCGAGTTTGAGTTGCGAGTTGCGAGATCACCAATCATGCAGTGCATGGCATTGTTCAATGGTGTCTGCATGTCCACATAATTTTAAGAAAAAATTTAGGTACAGTTTTATAAAAAATTTTAAGTGTACATATTGTACTACTTTTATTTTTATATTAACCAATAAAATTAAATTATTTATTATTATTTTATTCATTATGTGAGTCTTTTTAGTTTAAAATATAAAAGATTATATTAGTCAATGCCCAAATGATATGGTGCACTTTATGCATCTAAGAACTTCTCATAATTTTAATATCTTTGTCATAAAAATTTTTAATAAAAATTTGATGATACATGTATAGTTTATACTATTTATTTCTCTAATGATTAATTCTTTTTAATTTTTATTTGACATACTTTATTTTGATTAAAAAATTTGATGATATCTTATAAATATTTGTATATAAATCTAGTCAAAAAATTTGTTGACGCAACAAATTTGTAGTTGCAACGTTAGAGTTCTTAAATTGTGTCTGAAAAGTCATTTCTAAATAAATCAACATTTTTAAGAATTTGCTTGGAAAAAAGAAAATGGAGGAAAGGGTAGTGAAAATTTTACTTTGATTTTTTTTATTTAGAATAAAACATCACATTTTTTTACTTATAATATTTTTGGATTGGTGAGACATAAGAAAATAAAAAAATATTATGAAATTTTCATTTTTCTTCTATTTCCTTTCCTTTTTTTTTTTTCTCCCAAACCAACTCTAAAATTTAACTAGTAAAATAATTACATCCGATTTGAGAACGTTGAATTTTCAAATGATATTATATTGTAGGTGCAATGAGGTTAAGAAAGATAAAATTAAGGTTTGATGAAATTCTAACAAAGGACATTGTATAAGTAAAATTCATTAATAGAGTATCAGATAAACTTCAAATATCTATGTAAACTTATCAAACGATAACAACGCGGGAGGAATTTTGTATCGCACAGTTAATATTTAAGAGAAAATCTTAGTATTTTTATTAAAAAAATAAATTACTGGTTATTTAATATAAAAAATGAAACGAAATTCCCATTAGAATATAATTATATGAAAAGACTAAAGGATATACGATACAAAAAGAAAGCCATATAATAGTGATATACTTTGAAAATTAAATAAAACATGTGACATTTTAGTCATTTTAAATCTATACGGGCCCAAATTGGTTTGAAATAATTCATATAATGTTTATTAGCAATGACTCATGAAAAATACGGGAAAAAAACATCAAAAGAATTTTTGTCAAGTACTAAAATCAAAAGTCACAACTTTTCCAATGTAAAACCTAAGCTTCATGTCAACATTCTCCAAGGATAACCGCATAAAAAAGATAGAACTCCACAGCATAATAAACCAACGTGTACACTGCAATATTAAGGGTTACATATCAACTCGTGAGGGTGGCTTCATCAAAGTAGACAGTGAGCGAATGAAATTATTGAGTTCTTTTACATTCTATTACAAACTACTTCTGTCAGTCTACATAGGAACTGAACTTGCATCAGAGCTCACAACAGGAACGGACATAATTACAGGCTGGACAGATATTACATCCACAACCACCAAAACACAAATCTGAGCATCACTGCTAAGTGCCATCGTCTTCCAGGTTGTTCACCCGTTCACATTCATCAATCCATTCACTATATCTGCATAATTGCAACACAAGTTCTTAAGACAAATGTGTATATATGCACACGCATGTGCGAGACAGAGAAGTGGAGCTTTCCCTCATACTGATTGCACTTACATGTCTATTGGCTCTGATAAAGCTGCAAATACAAGAGAAAAATTGATCAATAATTGATCTATCTGTTTTCTGCAGATACAAGAACTGTAAAATTCTAACCATAAAAAGTGTCAAATCAATTAAGAAAATAAGCTATTTCAACCAAAATATAAGAAAAACAAATTCACTTTACATTTTCTTTGAAACATGTTGGGATGTAAGAATAAATATATTCCTTTCTGGTCAAGTTGATTTTTAACATCAGAAATATAATTTTAAGGCCAAAATGCAAAGAATCATTCTCAACTTAGAGGGTTATATAATTTACCTCTTCAATTTAAAAGTTAACAATAGATCCTCGCAAACTTTCAGTTCTAGTGCAACAAACCCCCTTAGTTAGCATTTTTGCAAACAAATTTTGTTAAACTTCTACAATTTAATCCTTTCAACTTTAAAAATTTGACAAAAAACTCCCCAAAATTTTTGATTTTGTCTAATATAGACCCTCAAATTTGCTAATGAAGATAAGAGCCTAGGAGAAAAAAAGGTTAATAGTAGAGTATAATGCAAAAAACTAAAAGTTTGAAGGAATCAACTTTCAAAATTGAGGAAGATAAATTGCACAAACCCCTAAGGGAATGATTGGGAGGATGGCTTAGGAGTAGGATGGGTGTGAGGTGGGGTTTGAGCATCTTAACTATTGATTGAATGCTTAAAAACCTAAGGAGGTTCGGGATGGCTCTAAAACCATCCAACATCACAATTTTCAAACCCCTCCAAATTGAGGGGTTTGGGATAAATTGAAATCTTTATAATTTATC
Source organism: Senna siamea (assembly GCA_031216115.1). Lineage (NCBI taxonomy): Eukaryota > Viridiplantae > Streptophyta > Magnoliopsida > Fabales > Fabaceae > Senna > Senna siamea. The sequence continues at coordinate 15,645,513 of CM062355.1, read as the reverse complement.
ATTGATTTTTTTAGCTCTCTCCACTTGCCTATTTATTAAAATGGTTAATATTACAAAGATAAAATTGAAAATTTCACCCTTTCAACCCACCCCACCCCACCCCATTAATGACATTATAATATCTAATCAGTAAATGTAGTAAGTTGTCTCACCCATCACACCACTTCATCTCACTCCATTAATGAGCACTTCATCCCACATTTCAAAACTCCCAATCAGGCCTTATATTAAAGGGGATTCTTTTCATTTTAATCTATTTTTTCATTTAGCTTTTTTTATTCCCAAATTCTATTAGAGGGCCATCCATGAAGATGTGAGAATCATTTGGAATTAACTGTTTCAATAAGCATGAATGTCATAGATGACTAAAAGTAAAAACAATATTCCTGAAAAATACCTGTGATGGTAGTGCTAAAGCTCTCTTGGCATATCCTACAAGAAGCTTCCCCTATCAAGTTCTTCATATCTCTGTCACAAGATTCCCAAACATGAGTATCAATCTCTAATATTAACCTCCACCTTTAACATGTAAAAATGGAAGGATTCCCCAGGGATGTGAGAGAAATATACACGAATGTATCCAAAATTATTGATAGCCCATAATAAATAGTTAAAAAATGCTTACATCCTGCATTCAACACTGGTGCCGTGATTACAGAAAGGGCAGCTGAAGACAGTGTCAAGCTTATCCATGCGTTTCTTTGGAGGTGGCTTAGCTCTTGATTTCCTCTTACCCATTGCACGGATCCTGCTTTTGATATAAATGTATTAGCATGAAAACTTCTCTCATTCCACAACCTTGACAATGCTGACAAGGGTTTACTGTTTGCTTTTAGACTATCCATGTAGCAATTAAAGAGCTTAAGCACTTACACATTTGATATTTTGTCATGTATCTTTATTTTATTTAGAAAACAAGATTTTTTTCACCTATCTATACATTAGGTAACTTCAATTGTCCTCCAAGATCAAAATTTCAGGCCAAATAAATACAAAACCAAAACCTACAGGGAAATACATGCCTAATCAGAAAAAATTGGCAAGATTTAAAGCTCTTTTTCTTTTTCTTCTTTCTAAGCCAGCTCATTGTTTCACAATTATCCAAGGGAAAAGGGTCATTCTATATATTACACAATAATCCTATCATCCATGTGACGAGAACATTTAGGAATTTGAGCTGAACTAATGGCATATATTAAGTACAACGATCAAGGAAGCAAAATGGGCAAAACAACAGATAACAGTTCTATCTAAATTTAAAAATAGATTCAGCTATCTTTGGAAAGAAAGAACAAACTTTTCAAAACTAAGTACAAACTTTTCAAAACTAAGTCATCCTTGTCAATTTGTTTCCCCAGTTTTTTTGACATCCAAACAGTGGGAAAGAAAATAAAAATCAAATCAAACCCCAAGCAATAGAAAGTGAAACCTTTGGATGCCGAAAGAGAGCGTGGTTAGACAAATAAATCATAAGTCATAATCCCATCATCGAAACAACAATTGTAAAAAAGAAATTTTGATTCATTCTTCTAACATAAGCATGACAGATTCTGACTAAAGAATAATACAACAACAATAACAATAAAGCGAATCCTTTTCCCACCAGGTGAGGCCAGCTACATGGATCAACCACGCCAATACGTTCTATCTTAATTCATTTCTATAGTTAGATTATTTATAGTTAAATCCATCTTAATAAATTTTACTATTCTTTTCATTGGTCTCCTGCTATCTCTAGTTATTGACTATAGAATAATGTTTAGAAAAAAGGAGCCCCATAGCCAGAACTTATTCAAAACCATGACTTCCATTGGCATACTATTGCATCTAAAAGATTCAAGAATTCAAAGAAGCTGGGAATACTACAAGTTTAAAATTCACAATAGCATTGTCCTAAAGAAGATAAATAATAATCATGCATATGTCCAAAGTCACTCTAACCAGCCAGAGGAAATTTCAAATTTTGTCATTCATTCATTCAATTCCAATCGGACAGCGAAACAATTTCAACATTGACCGCTCGACTTTGAATAGGAAAATAAAAACAACAACAGTATTGGGACGGATTTCGGTTCCAACATGCCATTCAAAGACCAAATCATTTATCCAATGTTAAACAATAATAAGAAGAGTTTTGGTTCCAATCTTGCGATTCAAATATCAAACAACATACCCAAAATTAAGATAGATCTCGGCTCCCCATGCCATTCAAAATCAAATACGACAACACCAATTCGAAACCCAATATCCCAAATCAGTATTACAGCAGACAGACTAATTGAAACCTTGGATTTGAGAGATAAATTACATTGAAAAATGGAAAGTGGGGTTCAAGAACTTTACCTTCTCGGGTTCCCTGGTTCTAGCCGAAGAACTTTGGGGCTGTGAGGGGATCGTCTTCAGTCGCTCTGTTGTTGAGGGTCTGTATTTTGGGCCGAAAGAAGAGCTTTTTCTTCTGTTGATAGTGGCTGTTCGTGTTTTCATTCCTGTTAGGGGTTGAGGGGTACGAGAAATTCTTCCCTACAACTCTCGCAAGTTGCACCAGGTCATCCGAGGAATATCCAAGAAAACAATTCATCCATCTTTAGAAAAATTTTTATATACATATTTTAAGCTGCATAAATTTTACATTATTCAATAATAATAAAACAATTCAATCGTATTTAAAATTTATATGCCCTACAACTCAACATTTAATACATCAGAGTGATTGACTTATCTTTCTGACTTGATAGCTATTAAGGTATTATAGTCTTTATATTTAGACTTAAATTTGAACTGATATTTTTATATTTAGTGTAATAATTTTAAATAAAAATTTAATAATTAAGATAAAAATCATTAGAAACCTTAAAAATATTGATGGAAAGTGATTAGAAAAAATTTTCTGAGCTCGTAGGTTAAATTTAAAAATTTTTTGTAATAAAATTTTATCTACTTTAACAAACTTAGCAAATATTTTAGAAAGGCCTAAGATACTTTGCAATACCAAGTTTCTTCCATGTTATTCTATATTTTAATATTTATTAGAAAGTGCATTTAAAATTAAGTTGATAAATAACTAAAATGTCCCTTAATATCCTAAAAAGCCAAATTTTCCTTCTCTCCCACCTTTAGAATCGCAACTCCCTCTCTTTCTCCTTATTTTTTTTTACCTCTCTGTGCACTCTCTCTCTCACTGTCATCAGCGCCAATATGAGGCTGCAAAGCTTGCCAGCACAAGACCTTCGACCACGTCGCGTCAAGGCCGAGCCTCTACTATACCTCTGTCAATCTGAAACTCCTAAGAAATTGCGACATTTTGTTTTGTTGGTCTAAGGGTGTCCATAAAAGGCCAAAAAATGCCTCCTCCAGCCGCATCACCTCCACCAATGGCTAGCCTACGACGTCCTCATCCGACGCCAACCGCCACCTATCAAAGAACCGTCGCTACGAGCCCCGATCAAAGCAAAAAGTGCTTGCCACATCGTTCACAATTTTGCTAAAAAATCGCGGTTAAACTACCGTCATTTGCCACACCATTTGCAATTTTAGATCCGTCATCCTCACATTCTGATCTACATTTTTTACCAACTTTGGTCATCCTCTGCCATGTGCCACAGTTGACGGCCATCACAATATCTTTTTTGGTTAACCATTAAAGCTGGTCTCGCCTAAAAGCTTCGAAAATGCAGTGCAAAAGCTCATCAAAATTTTAAAAAAATTTTGGCAGTTGTTCATATTTTTCAGGGCATTTAACAGTAATAAAATAGCCTAAATTATCAGTGAGGCACTATGATATCTAAATATTTGGTGCTATTGGTTTGGACAAAATAATATTTAATAATATTCTTGTGTATTTTCATATAAGAAGGAAAATAGAAAATTAAATAATGGAAAGGAGGAATTGAGAAAAATTAGTGTTGAATTGGTAAATTAAGGATTTTGTTACAAATCTTTTCAGGTGAGTGTTTGATAAAGGAGATACTATTTTCAAATGCCCTATACCTGTAATTGAACTAAATATGAATTTTAGTTGTGTATGAGATTGTATACTTTTCTAAACAGCCATGGAAAAAAATTAGGATATTATTGTCTCTGAATTCATGATAAATTGATGATTTTATGTCTGTGTGACTATTAGTACTAGATACAGGAATTTATGTATTTTTTGAGTGTTTAAAATTTATTATTTGAAATTCAAAGTTAGATTAATTAAATATGAAATTTTGTATCTTTGTTGGATGATAAATGTGTGTTGTAAGATCTGTGTGATCTAAAAATAAAGATGTAGTTATAATTATCTTTGATTGTGAAATGATATGTGCACTGTTGGATGTTGTCTCTTGTGTTACCTTATATTGAGGCGCCTCATGCGATGAGTGTAACAACGGGAAAGATTCGAAAGAGTTTTTAAAGAATTTTAAAAGATAAAACTTGATTTTTAACCCTAATCCCAATCAAACGAAGCCTGGCACGTATTTTGAGGATAGTGACTTGACACAGAAGGTCGTTCAAAGCCAGAAACTCGATCAAACAGAAAGAAATGCAATCCGGCGATCAGAAACTAACGGAAGGAGTTTTGTGCGTCACTTTCATCGACGGAGGCCGAGACTTTTGTATGGAAATGCGTGCCAACGTCCGGAACGATGCCGACACCCTAAAAGATCCTCGGGTGGCCTGGGAAAAGTCGGGATCGCCCCTGGAGGCTTTAAATTACGCGAAAGCCCACCATTTCTCTCATTTCACTCTCTCCTCACCACACTCTCTCTTCTCTCTTTTCTCTCTCCACCTTCCTCCACCGTGAACGGCCACCACAGCCACTATGGGCCGCCACCAAGGGTACCAACCGACAGCCCTCACTGCCCACAACCACCAGCAACCAACCACCGCCACCAACGGCCGCCAGAGACGCCAAAACGCCGCTTTCCTCCATCGCGCGGCTTCCCAGCCGATCCGCCGTCCGACGCCGTGGACCCTCATCGCCCCCACCGTAGCCCGAGCCGCCACCGCTTCCAGAGTTTCTCGGCCGCCGAAGGAGGCGGACGCGCCGGATCGAGGCAAAACGCCGTCCGGCCGGCGAGACTTTTTCGTGGGCCGAAAACACCGCCCAAACGGCCGTGAACCGCCGTGCCACCACCGTGATTCGGACTCCCGAGCTTACGGGCTTCACCGTGGTGTGATTTTCGAGACAAACCGCACTCACCGCTGCGGCGCCGCCGCACCACCGCGCGCCGCAGTGCCGCGTGCGAGTTTACGGACGTGCATCCCGAGAAACTGAGATCACCGGGACCAAGAATTCCATAATCCGAGCACAGTGGTAAGGTTCGATTTCCCAAAAACTAATGTTATATGATCAAACGGCCGAATGTAATTAGGCAATTAATTAACCTAGGTAATCGTGTAACCGGTTTAGGATTGAAAATTGGATGACGTGGACGAATCTAAATATTCAATTTCATGTCCAGAAATTAATTGGGCTCGAAACCGAGATTTCGCGAGTCCTCGACTTGAATTGAAGCGACGGAGACCAGGTAGGATAATTTACACTTCAGAACCCTGTAATTGATGTAGTGAATACCTAACGATTTAGACGACTTGTATGGAATTGCGTCGCTTTCGATGGGATAAAATTGCATGCCTGTCTTTGAAAACCCTAATTGCATGTTAGACACCTTGTTTATCGAGTTTAGATGCCTTTAGGACGGATTTACTTAGGGTTGGGTACTTGATAGCCGGTATGGGACTAGTTAAGTATTCCTCATACAGAAGTTTTTAAACGAAACTATTTTTATCGATTTAGCTTTGCACTGAGTTAGGGATTACGCTGTTAAACCAGGATGACCCTAAGAAAGGTTTAAGGAGTATAAGGGTGGATAACCTACACGGGGAAACGTTGTGATTTAGGCGTGATACCCTAGAACCCTGAGGAATAGCCGACCGAGTGCATGTGAGTTCGAATAGACTGTATGAGGATGAGAATTGGCGTATGTGCACATGCTAGGGGACGCCTAGATGTTGATTCTCACCGGTCCTTGAGTGTGTGATTGGTGTTACGGTTCACACTCACAATATAGGCTTGGTTCGGGTGATTGGTGTTACGGATCACACCCAACGATAAGGGAGGTATTCTCTCTGACTACGTGCAATTAGAAGATGATTTAGATTCTATTCTGATGGATTTGTAACCAACGTGGATTGAGATACACAGGGCATGGGATTTTACTTGATTTTTATGACTGATTTTAAAAGAAATGGATTTCCTGATTGTGATATATTGCCGCAATTTCCATGTGTTTAAATGATTTTAAAGATAAGGTATTCCTTCAAGTTTAACGATTTCGAAGACGATTTCGGTGTTCGCACCGCTGAGTATTCAACTGGTTTTTGAATGATATTTAAATTGTAAATTATTCTACTAGGATTCATATCTCATTAGGTTGTGTACTCAGATGAACAGGACAAGGCGGGGAGCCAGGCGATAGCCGGCGACTTGAGGATGTACAGAGGATTATTTAGCTTAGGCTTGAATCGCTTGTACATATACTTTGATGACACCGTTAATTATCGATTCGCTTTCTTGTAACTTATGTATGGACTAGGCTGAATGTATATATGACGCTTGCATAAAGATGTATGGATTGTAGCGATGAATTAATGTTACTGTGTATGGATTTATATTAGTATGTTTATCGGGTTGTTGGATCGGTTGTTACGTTTTAAACAGTGATTCTCAGATTGGGATATGACCAAATTACAGAGGAAACTCTGCCGGATTTTCGGTAGAACTTACAGCCGTAAACTTATGGATTTGAATTGAAATGTGTATGAATGTATAATGAGACATGTATATCAGTTTTAGATTTCATTCCAGAGTTATTATTGATGATATATGTATGTGTATTTAGTTAGTCAAGTGTGAATCGGGGTTGAACGGAATCTAATGGATAACGGAGAATCTATTTGGGTTACGCTCAACCAAGAAGCGATCCTGATGTTCCCACATAGGGAATAAACATTCAGAATGCCACATATGCTTCCGCTAATCAGACGAGCATCGCGTATGACGTATTAGGGGGTCGTTACAATTATGGTATCAGAGCTAAGGCCCAGATCGGTGTGCCAGCGAGGACACTGGGCTCCCTAAGGGGGGTGGATTGTGATGTCCCACATCGGTTGGAGAGGGGAACGAAGCATGCCTTATAAGGGTGTGGATACCTCTCCCTTGTGGACGCGTTTTCCCCCTCGACAAGGGGAAGAACAAAACCGTGAGGTGGCTCGATAACCACCAAAGCGGACAATATCTGCAAGTGGGTGGCTGGACTGTTACATTGGTATCAGAGCCTGGTTTGTAGGATCTTCTGATTTAGTGGACTTAGGACTTTAAATCCTTGGGCTTGCAGCTTTAGGATTTTGATTGATTTGACTCTGGCATGATAGGACCTGATTTGAATTGATAATGAACGGAATGAGTTTGATGTACTTCTGTTAATTATTGCTGTGTGACTGATCTGTTTGTTTCTGTATCAGATAAACATGGCAGAATCTAGCAGGGACGCCACACGTAGGCCTAGGGGAAGGCCAAGGCACAGAAGCCAAGGTGCGTCAGGTAGTGGTAGCATGGAGACTGAGGTTGACATGCGGGAGATGATGGAATCTATCAGATTAATGGCCGATGCCATGAGAGACCAGGCCACTACCAGTGCCAATGCAATGAGACAGCAGCAGGACGATAGACAGATGAGAAACGACGGAGCCACCCAACAGGTGAATCCACTATATCAGGGATGGATTGAATTCCAGAGAGCAGGTCCATCTCCGTTCACAGGTGCCTCCGAACCACCATTGTGGAAGCTTGGATAAAAGGAATTGAAAAGATTTTCAGGTTGTTGCAGTGTGACGAAGAACAGAAAGTCACATATGCAACATATATGCTGAAGGACGATAAACTTTGGTGGACAGATGCACAGCAATTGATGGAGAGCCGAGGCATTCCATTGACTTGGGAATCTTTCAAGAGAGTCTTCATGGATCAGTATATCCCTGAGAGCGTGAAACAAGCAAAGGAAGCACAGTTCCTGAAGCTCACCCAGGGAGGCAGGCCGTTTGATGAGTACCTGAAACAGTTTGAGGAATTATCAAGGTACTCTACTTACCTGCGAATGCATTACGATGAGGCTTGGAAAGCGAAACAACTAGAAGAAGGCCTCGATCTACCTATGAAGACTCAGTTGGCTACCCCGAGATTCGAGACTTTGCCACACCGTGAATAAGTGCAGAATTCTGAGCAAGAATTTAGAATAGAAACAGGCTCAGAATATGACACAACAGACAGGAACCGCCCGCATAAGCGCCGTAAATCAATGTAGGAAGCGGTATGTTTAAACCGCAACCATGGGCTTCTAGTAGCAGTGGGAGGCGACCTGATAATACTCTTTGTCAGAAGTGTGGTACCAGACATCCAAATCAACCCTGCTGGCATCAAACTCCCCTCCAGTGTTATAGATGTGGAGGCACAGGACACATGGCCGACATCGCCCTTCCACGGGAATCACCGACATCCGTAGCCGAAGACCACAAGCTCTAGTGGAGAGTTTTTACCATGAATGCCGCCAACGCCGATGTGTCCTCGGGCTTGATGCAGGTAGAGGTAAAATTTATAATTTTTCTTTGATAGTATTGTTTGATTCGGTGCTACGCACTCCTTTATTCTTGATGCATGCGTAGAACGAATGAGATTACCTGTTCAAACCTTGCCCTGTGACCTATACATATCCACACCTTTGGGAGAAGCCACTATGTCCCCACAAATATGCCTAAATTGCCCTTTAACCATTGAAGATACCTTGTTTCTTGTGGACTTAGTGTGTATACCATTGTCAGGGATCGACGTTATTTTGGGAATGGATTGGTTGACTAGGAATCGGGTCTTGTTGAATTGTTCCGAAGGGACAATTACTTATCTAGATAACGTGCCTGTGCGTGGTAATGACAGAGCTTGTGAGATAGGTGATATGTCCCTCAATCTCTCTGAGGTAGAATTACAGGATAGATTAAGTCAAATCCCGATTGTTAGTGACTTTCCGGAGGTATTTCCTTTGGAAATCAGTAAACTGCCACCACCTAGGGAGATAGAATTCACCATTGACCTAATTCCGGGAGCGGGTCCAATAGCTATGACCCCGTATCGTATGGCCCCCGCAGAATTGAGAGAATTAAAAGTCCAAATCGAAGACATGTTAGAGAAGGGGTTCGTTAGGCCAAGTGTATCACCATGGGGAGCTCCGGTCTTATTCGTAAAGAAGAAAGACGGGAGTTTAAGACTGTATTGATTACCAACAATTGAATAAGGTGACCATTAAGAACAAATACCCATTGCCACGTATTGATGATTTGTTTGATCGATTTGCAAGGCGATCAGTATTTTCTAAGATAGATTTAAGGTCGATACCACCAGATTAGGGTTAGAGAGGAGGATATTCCCAAGACAAAGATTCAGGACAAGATACGGCCATTACGAATTTTTAGTGATGCCGTTTGGATTGACGAATGCACCCGCTGTCTTTATGGATTATATGAACAGAATTTTCAGACCCTATTTAGATCAATTTGTTGTGGTATTCATTGACGATATCTTAGTATATTCCAAGACTCACGAAGAGCATGCCCAAAGATCTTAACACTGTTACAGATACTGGAAGAGAAACAACTGTATGCAAAGCTGGAGAAATGTGAGTTTTGGTTAGAAGAAGTGAAATTTTTAGGACATGTGGTAAATGGAAAAGGGATAGCGGTCGACCCAAAGAAAATTGAAGCAGTATTAGATTGGGATCGACCTAGAACGGTCACCGAGATTAGGAGTTTCTTGGGTTTGGCCGGTTATTATCGGAAATTCATTCAAGGATTTTCACAGATAGCTGTGCCATTGACCCGGTTAACTCGGAAAGGGGTAGACTTTGAATGGAGCGAACGGTGTGAGACTAGTTTTCAGATTCTGAAAGAGAAATTGACCACCGCTCCTGTACTAATTATTCCGAAACCCCTAGAACCCTTTTGTATACAGATGCATCTTTGAGAGGCCTAGGTTGTGTTTTGATGCAGGATGGGAAAGTTGTGGCTTATGCATCGCGACAATTGAAACCTGCAGAGGAGAACTATCCCACCCATGACTTAGAATTAGCTGCCGTTATGTTTGCCCTAAAGATTTGGAGACATTACCTGTATGGCGCGGTATTCGAGGTATATAGTGATCACAGAAGCCATTACACTATCCACCCCGGTATTTCCAAGATGTACCAGGATTTAAAGAGAAATTTTTGGTGGCCTGGTATGCGGAAAGATATCACGGATTACGTGAATGCCTGTTTGACTTGTCAACAGGTTAAGATAGAGCATCAGAAACCCGCAGGGCTACTTAAGCCATTGGAGATACCAGAAAGGAAATGGGATCAAATCACTATGGATTTCGTGGTTGGATTACCTAGAACACCAGCAGGATTTGATGCCATTTGGGTGATAGTGGATAGGTTGACCAAGTCTGCACACTTTTTGCCTGTTAAAGTGCGTTACTCCATGGAGAAATTAGCCGAAGTATACCTTAGGGAAATTGTAAGACTACATGGAATACCGTCAGGTATAGTATCTGATCGAGACCCTAGGTTTACTTCGAGATTTTGGCAATCCCTACAGCAAGCTTTAGGAACCCAGCTTAAATTTAGCACAGCCTATCATCCTCAGACTGACGGGCAGTCTGAGAGGACTATCCAAACCCTAGAAGACATGTTGAGGGCGTGTGTGCTTGAACAGAAAGGAAGTTGGGATAAACACTGCCGTTGATAGAGTTTGCATACAATAACGCTTATCACTCTACCATCGGCATGGCAATCGTATGAGGCTCAGATGGGAGGAGTTGTAAGTCACCTTTAAGTTGGGTAGAGATGGGGAAAGTGCATTGTTGGGACTGAAATGGTGCGAGAAACCACCGATCAAATTAAAATGATCGGGAAAAGATGAGAGCGCCCAACAGAGGCAAGAATCTTATGCTAACAAGAGAAGAAGGCCTTTGGAATTTAACGAGGAGATCACGTGATTTCGAGAGTGTCCCCCACCACGGTATTGGTAGACGATAAGAACTAAGAAGCTAAGTCCTAGATTCTTAGGACCATTCCAAATTTTACAAACAGTCGGTCCCGTTGCCTACCAAATTGCTTTACCTCCCCATTTTTCCAACCTACATGATGTTTTCCACGTCTCCCAACTTCGTAAATATGTCCCAGATCCTGCGCATGTATTAGAGAATCAACCGATAATATTAAAGGAAAATTTGACTTATGAATCTACTCCTGTTCAAATCCTTGACTATAAGACTAAACAAATTCAAGTAAAATGATCCCTTTAGTTAAGGTACTTTGGCAGGATGTCGCATCGCAGGAAATGACGTGGGAGAAAGAAGATGAAATGAGACAAAGATATCCGTGAATTTCATGTGTATGAATTTTGAGGACAAAATTTCTTTTAAGGGGGGGAGAATGTAACAACGGGAAAGATTCGAAAGAGTTTTTAAAGAATTTTAAAAGATAAAACTTGATTTTTAACCCTAATCCCAATCAAACGAAGCCTGGCACATATTTCGAGGATAGTGACTTGACACAGAAGGTCGTTCAAAGCCAGAAACTCGATCAAACAGAAAGAAATGCAATCCGGCGATCAAAAACTAACGGAAGGAGTTTCGTGCGTCACTTTCATCGACGGAGGCCGAGACTTTTGCATGGAAATGCGTGCCAACGTCCGGAAGGATGCCGACACCCTAAAAGATCCCCGGGTGGCCTGGAAAAAGTCGGGATCGCCCCTGGAGGCTTTAAATTACGCGAAAGCCCACCATTTCTCTCATTTCACTCTCTCTCCTCACCACACTCTCTCTCTCTTCTCTTTCTCTCTCCACCTTCCTCCACCGTGAACGGCCACCACACCCATCGTGGGCCGCCACCAAGGGTACCAACCGACAAATTTCATCGCCCACAACCACCAAAGAACCAACCACCGCCACCAACGGCCGCCGGAGACGCCAGAAAAACGCTGTTTTTCCCCTCCATCGCCGGCTTCCTCAGCCGATCCGCCGCCGTCCGACGCCGCTGACCACCGCTTCTACCACCGTAGCCCGAGCCGCCACCGCTTCCAGAGTTTCGCCATCGAAAGGAGGCCGGACGCGCCCGGATCGAGGCAAAACGCCGTCCGCCGTGCGAGACTTTTCGTGGCCAGAAAACACCGTCCAAACGGCCGTGAACCGCCGTGCCACCACCGTATTCGGACTCCTGAGCTTACGGGCTTCACCGTGGTGTGATTTTCGAGACAAACCGCACCTCACCGCCGTGCACCACCGTGCGCCGCCGTGTGCCGCCGTGCCGGAGTTTCTGGACGTGCATCCCGAGAAACTGAGATCACCGGGACGTAGAATTCCATAATCCGAGCACAGTGGTAAGGTTCGTTTTCCCAAAAACTAATGTTATATGACTGAAACGGCTGCCGAATGTAATTAGGCAATTAATTAACCTAGGTAACTGTGTAACCGGGTTTAGGATTGAAAATTGGATGACGTGACGAATCTAAATATTCAATTTCATGTCCAGGAAATTAATTGGGCTCAGAAACCGAGATTTCACGGAGTCCTGACTTGAATTGAGGCGACCGGAGACCAGGTAGGATAATTTACACTTCCCGAACCCTAGAATTGATGTAGTGAATACCTAACTGATTTAGACGACTTGTATGGAATTACGTCTTTGCTTCGATGGGATAAAATTGCATGCCTGTGTCTTTGAAAACCCTAATTGCATGTTAGACACCTTGTTTATCGAGTTTAGATGCCTTTAGGACGGATTTACTTAGGGTTGGGTACTTGATAGCCGGTATGGGACGGCCGTTAAGTATCCCTCGTACAGGAAGTTTTTAAACGAAACTATTTTTATCAGATTTAGCCTGTACCGAGTTAGGGATTACGCGTTAAACCAGGACGACCCTAAGAAAGATTTAAGGAGTATAAGGGTGGATAACCTACACGGGGAAACGTTGTGATTTAGGCGTGATACCCTAGAACCCTGAGGAATAGCCGACCGAGTGCATGTGAGTTCGAATAGACTATATGAGGATGAGAATTGGCGATGTGCACATGCTAGGGGACGCCTAGATGTTGATTCTCACCGGTCCTTGAGTGAGTGATTGGTGTTACGGATCACACTCACAATATAGGCTTGATTCGGGTGATTGGTGTTACGGATCACACCCAACGATAAGAGAGGTATTCTCTCTAGACTACGTGCAATTAGAAGATGATTTAGATTCTAAGCATAAATGGATTTGTAACTAACGTGGATTGAGATACACAGGGCATGGGATTTTACTTGATTTTTATGACTGATTTTAAAAGAAATGGATTTCCTGATTGTGATATATTGCCGCAATTTCCATATGTTTAAACGATTTTAAAGATAAGGTATTCCACTGTTTAACCGATTTCGGAAGACGATTTCGGTGTTCGCACCACGAGTATTCAACTGGTTTTGAATGATATTTAAATTGTAAATTATTCTACCGATTCATATCTCATTAGGTTGTGTACTCAGATGAACAGTGACAAAGGGCAGAGCCGCATTTATAGCCGGTTTGATTTGAGGATAGACAGAGGATTATTTAGCTTAGGCTTGAATCGCTTGTACATATACTTTGATGACACCGTTAATTATCGATTCTTTCTTGTAACTTATGTATGGACTAGGCTGAATGTATATATGACGCTTCGCATAAAGATGTATGGATTGTAGCGATGAATTAATGTTACGGTGTATGGATTTATATTAGTATGTTTATCAGCCGTTGTTGGACTGGTTGTTACGCTTAAACAGTGATTCTGCATTTGGGATATGACCAAATTACGAGGAAACTCGCCGATTTTCGGTAGAACTTACACCGTAAACTTATGGATTTGAATTGAAATGTGTATGAATGTATAATGAGACATGTATATCGCTTTAGATTTCATTCCGCAGTTATTATTGATGATATATGTATGTGTATTTAGTTAGTCGCGTGTGAATCAGTGGTTGAACGGAATCTGAATGGATAACTGAGAATCTATTTGGGTTACGCCAACCAAAGAGCGATCCCCTGACGTTCCCACATAGGGAATAAACATTCAGAATGCCACATATGCTTCCGCTAATCAGACGAGCATCGCGTATGACGTATTAGGGGGTCGTTACAATGAGAGGTACGAGGCTGGTCGTGCAGGGCAATACACAGTGGGTTGTCATAGTGCAACTGAAGGCACAGGTGATTGGTAGCACGGAAGGGTTATCCTAGTACAGAGGGAGATCAGAGATGATTGGTGATTTGTTTGAAAATGTTAAATATTATGTGAATTTATTAAAATTATATTGGAAATGTTTGATATTGTATAGATTTAATTAGTTATGATATTTTCTGCTAAAATATTATTATGGTGACATTTCCCTTAAATTTTATATAAAATTTAATTGACAATGGTTTAGTCTTTATAGCCCTTTAATTATTTTATGATGATAAAAGCTCTGAGCCAATCTGTTTCTCATTCTATGTGTTTCTTTTATCTTATACTCACCGGGTCTATGTGACTCACGCTCCTTACCTTACATTGTTAAGATCCTCCTTAAGTTGAAGTGTAGAAGTGATCAGGGCTCTATTCTTATTTTTAGGTAGGCTTAATATTGTGTCATGCAGGCTTAATGATGTCGCAACATATTAACATCTTAGTATTGACTAGTTTACTGATGTCATAGTTTCTACGTAGACATAATGGAAATTTCTGTAAGCTCATGATAGCCAGTTGTATTTTCTTTTGATTAAAATGTATGTTGTTTTGTTTAGGGTTGTTGTAAAAATTGAGGCAAACGTCTTGTTTTTAAAGAAAACTCTGCTAAAATTTTGGTGGAATTTAGAATGATAATTAAGGACTTAAAAGCAAAAATTAAAAAATTTTAATATTATTATTATAAGGTAAAGAGTTTCTTAGGCTAGCTAGATCTAGTAGGTGTTGTGATAAGTTTATGTGCCGATCACAGACTCAGTATTTTGGGTTGTGACATTTAGATTCATAAAATGTTTGAATGCTTAGATTTATTTATCTAAAAAAAATTTAAATAATTATTTTTTAAAAATTATAACTTATCTATATATAAATTTATTAAAAAAACATACTAGTTATATCAATTATATTATATAAATTTTAAATATATAATTAATATAAAATCTTAACAAATTTATCCTTACAAAATTTTTTAAATATAATAATTTATAAATTTATATGAAATTTAAACTATATTATTGATGAAATTGAATCAAATAACGTAATTTATGCATATATATATATTCAATAGAATAAATTCAATATATATTTATAATATAAAAAAATAATATTTAAATAATTTATATAGAGTGGGACTGGTATAATACCCCAATCTTATAGTCATTTCTTGTATAAAATATATTGTTTACAGTATAAATTCTCTGGCTACTAGATTAGCATGTTATTTTTACTTTCGTCCTTATTTATTACCTGAGTTTGATATTTAATATTTTATTATGTTTGGGGTCCTTTTTACTCAGGTATTCTCATACATTACACAACAAAAGTCTGCATAGTAAAATTACTAATAATACAGTGAAAGTTAAAACACCATTCATATTTATATATTCTTCATATATAAAGTTTTAGTTAAAACATAGGGTAAGGAGGCAATTACCCTACCACTCAAACCTTTATTATTATTTTGCTAAACTACGCATAACTTATACATACTGCCAAGATCCATCTTCCATGCAACTCTAGTGGTAATCTATGCTTATTCATCTGATACATACTATGATAATTATGACAAATAAATTTTTAGTAGACAAACAATCCATCCTTTTGAAAATCTCTGGCATGTACTATTGTGATAATATGAAAAACATTTTTCATTCTTTTCTTTTAAAATAACATACAATCCATTGGGATATCATGCATAATTCATATATATCATAATGACATGTATTTATGAAAGTGTAACATAATTCAATATAGGGATAAAATTCACCATTTATATTATTTCATAACATCATTTCATAATGGAACCATAACATAGGTGTCACATATATATATATAAACATATTTCCTACATCATTATAAGATCATAAAATCAAGGAAAAGGAAAACAATTATAATATTATGGCTCATGCCATTTTTCTGAGAAGAGAAACCTAAGAGTATCGGAAGAGTCACTTAGTGAACTACTCCACGTACCACTTGTAACAACGGGAAAGATCTAAAAGAGTTTTGAAAGGATTTTAAAAGATAAAACTTGATTTTTGACCATAATTCCAATCAAACGAAGCTTGACACGTATTTCGAGGATAATGACTTGACACAGAAGGTCGTTTGAAGCCAGAAACACGATCAAATAGAAAGAATGCAATCCGGCGATCAGAAACTGACGGAAGGATTTTTGTGCGTCAATTTCGTTAACGGAGGCCAAAACTTTTGCATGGAAATGCCTGCCAACGTCTGGAAGGATGCCGACACCCTAAAACATCCCCGGGTGACCTGGGAAAAGTCGGAATCGTCCCTGGAGGCTTTAAATTACGCAAATTCTCTCCATTTCTCTCATTTCACTCTCTCTCCTCACCACACTCTCTCTCTCCTCTCTCTTTTCTCTCTCCACCTTCCTCCACCGTGAACGGCCGCCATAGCCACCGTGGGCCGCTACCAAGGGTACCAACCGACAGCCCTCACTGCCCACAACCTCCAGCAACCAACCACGGCCACCAACGGCCGCTGGAAAAATGCCATTTTCCCCCTCCATCGTGCGAAATTTCTCCAGCTTGAATCGCTGCCGTCCGTCGCCGTTGACTGTCACCGCCCCCACCACCGTGTAGCTCGAGCTGCCAGCTTTCTCCAGTAGCTTGGCGCCGTCGAAAGGAGGTCAGACGCGCCCGGATCGAGGCAAAACGTCGTCCACCGTGCGAGAAGCTTCGTGGCCAGAAAACGCTGCCCAAACGGCCGTGAACCGCCGCGCCACCACCGTATTCGGACTCCTGGGCTTGCGGGCTTCACCGTGGTGTGATTTTTGAGGCAAACCGCACCTCTCCGCCGTGTGCCGCCGTGCCGGAGCTTCTGGACGTGCATCCCGAGAAACCGAGACCACCATGACGTAGAATTCCATCATTCGAGCACAGTGGTAAGGTCCGATTTCCCAAAAACTAATGATATATGACTGAAATGGCTGCCGAACGTAATTAGGCAATTAATTAACCTAGGTAACTGTGTAACCGAGTTTAGGATTGAAAATTTGATGACGTGACGAGCCTAAATGTTTAATTTGATGTCCAGGAAATTAATGAGGCTCAGAAACTGAGACTGCATGGAATTCTGAAGTGATTTAGAGCATTCGGAGACTAGGTAGGATAATTTACGCTTCCCGAACCCTAGAATTGATTTAATGAATGCCTAAAAGATTTAGATGACTTGCATGGATTTACGTGCTGCTTTCGATGGGATAAAATTGCATGCCTGTGTGATGAAAACCCTAATTGCATGTTAGACACCTTGTTTATCGAGTTTAGATGCCTTTAGGACGGATTTACTTAGGGTTGGGTACTTGATAGCCGGTATGGGACGGCCGTTAATTATTCCTCGTACATGAAGCTTTTAAACGAAATTATTTTTATCAGATTTAGCCTGTACTGAGTTAGGGATTACGCGTTAAACCAGGACGACCCTAAGAAAGGTTTAGGGAGTATAAGGGTGGATAACCTACACGGGGAAACGTTGTTATTTAGGCGTGATACCCTAGAACCCTGAGGAATAGCCGACCGAGTGCATGTGAGTTCGAATAGACTGTATAAGGATGAGAATTGGCGTATGTGCACATGCTAGGGACTTCTAGATGTTGATTCTCACCCGGTCCTTGAGTGAGTGATTGGTGTTACGGATCACACTCACAATATAGGCTTGATTCGGGTGATTGGTGTTACGGATCACACCCAACAATAAGAGAGGTATTCTCTCTAGACTACGTGCAATTAGAAGATGATTTAGACTTGGTTACAGCGGATTTGTAGCCAACGTGGATTGAGATACACAGGGCATGGGATTTCACTTGATTTTTGATGACTGATTTTTAAAGAAATTGATTTTATGATTTCGAATACTTGCCGCGATTTCCATGTGATTAAACGATTTTAAAGATAAGGTATTCCACTGTTTTCGAACTGATTTCGGGAAGACGATTTCGGTGTTCGCACCGCTGGGTATTCAAATGGTTTTTGAATGATAATTAAATTGTAAATTATTCTACTGGGATTCATATCTCATTAGGTTGTTTACTCAGATGAACAGGGACAGGGGCAGGAGCCCAGACGATAGCCGAAGCTGACTTGAGGATAGACGGAGAATGATTAGCTTAGGCTTGAATCATTTGTATATATACTTGATGATGCTGTTATTTATCGGATTCTGTTTCTTATGAATTCTGTATGGATTAGACTGAATGTACATATAACGCTTTTATAGTATGCATGGATTGTAGTGATGAATTGATGTTGCTGTGTATGGATTTATATTAGTTATGTTTACTGCTGTTACTGGAATGGCTGTTTGATTTTAAACAGGTGATTCTGTATTTGGGATATGATCGAATTACAGAGGAAACTCTGCCGGATTTTCGGTAGAATTTACCGCTGTAAACTTATGGATTTGAATTGAAATGTGTATGAATGTATGCCGTATATATATATGGACTCTAGTTTCATTCCAGAGTTATAGAATTGATGTATGTATGTGGATTTAGTTAGCTGCGTGTGAATCAGGGTTGAACGGAATCCGAATGGACAACGAAGAGTCTATTTGGGTTACGCTCAACCAAGAGCTTATCCCTGACGTTCCCACATAGGGAATAAACATTCAGAATACCCCATATGCTTCCGCTAATCAGATAAGCATCGTGTATGACGTATTAGGGGGTCGTTACACCACTACTTACATGAGTGAGATAATTTCCTCCTATTTGACAATTCTGCCACTGACACTATCTGAGGTATACCCCATTGGATCCGAGTACCTTTGTTAGTTACTGGTCATTGCCTTTTGACAAATTAATAACTTGTGAAAATTAAGCTCACGGGATTACTGCTAACTGCGCAGATCATTTTCTCTCCGCTTTTGGGCAGATCATGATGCTATGAAATCACCACTACCTTTCTAGTGGATCACTTTCCCAGTGTGCTATCCTATACATATACTTTAGGATAATGTGACTTGTACACATGGTTATGCTAAATTCTAAGTAAATGTCCCTTTTTCATTTGGTCATACTAAGTTACACTAACTTAAAATTTACAACCATCACGGTGATTTCTAAAATTCTTATATCTGAGTGGATGTTTTACCATTCAAATTTATGACAACCGTGGAATGCCCAACGGGTGTCCCATACCAACAATTGGTCACTCGGTCACAAGTCTATTTATCTTAAAGCACACATTAAAGACACTTCTTCTAATCTCTCTTTCTATTTTTATTCCTATTTCCCTTTCTTTATCTTCATTTTCATGAGACCTATCTTGTACTTTTACAATATTACCTTTTCATAAAAGTCTCTTGCCACAGTTTCTCTTGGAATTGGTTAACATAAAGATTTAGCATTTTTCCTTCATAATCATAGTAATAAAAATTTAACCAATCCAAAAGAAATATAAGTGGTGGTCTCAGCCTAGCTAGGAAAATGGGGGAAGAGAGAAAATTTCAAACATATCATTTTAAAACATTATTCCCTCACTTTTTCTTGCTTGTGGCCAGAAACAACCAACACACATATGGACTAAAATCATGCAAAATTCTTTTATGGTACCATGTGATGCTCTCAGCCACCAAGCAAGGAAAGGGAAATTAAAAGGGTTTCAAACCATTTCTTCCCCTTTCTTCCATCTTTTCCATCATACAAATATGTATACAACAATTTCCTTCCATTTCCATACAATTTCCACACTTTATGCTATCAAACATCAAGGGTTTTATTACAAACTTGGTGAATTAATAATCCTTTACTTCACCGTTTTCATTTCATTTTGCTTTCAATATATTTATGTATACATATAAATATTTCTTTCTCATATAATATCTATACATATACATAAATATATCTTTTCCCTCTTGTTGAAATATACATTCAAAGTTAGGATTTCATGATTATGGAAGGTAATTCATCATGTAAACCATTATAAATATTATTATCTCTTTCTCTCTTGTCTTGGCCAAAACCATAAGCACATGTAAGAATAATTTTCATAGACACATAATTTCAAGATGCTCTTGACCAAACACAAGGAAAATGGGGGAAATAAAAGAGTTTCATCAAAATACCAATTCTCACTCTGTCTCTTTCTCAAGATTGAAATTTTAACTACACAAATAGGTTGAAATTTGGCAAAGTTCCCTTTATGGAAACTCATCATATTCTCAACCAAAGCAAGAAGAAAAGGGAAATGGAATTGTTTCACATACTTTCTTCACTTTTTCCCATTTTCATCAATATTTAAGCAAGAAAACACCATAACCATGTCAATCCTAACATCACATAATCAATCCAAACAAGAAGGGATTTTTTGAACATAGTGAAAGAAAATCACAACTTTTCATAAAATATTCAATCAATCATTCTAACACTTACAAATACATCCATATAATCATATAAACATAACCTAATAGGAATTAAAGCTTAAAAGAATGTAGAGAGAAAAACCCTCACTATTCATGAAAGCCATGGAAATTGTTCAAAAACTTAAAAGAATCCATGAAACATGAAATCAAGGGTATAGGATTGTTTAGCAACCTTGATTTGCTAATAAAAGTGCTTTCTCCTTGGAGTTTCCTTCACTTTTTCTCCTTCTTCTTCTCTTCTTCTCCTTCCTTCTTCCTCTCGACCACTCTCTTCTCTTCCTTGCTCTTGACTTTCTTCCTTTCCAATGGAGAAAGTCGATTATGTTAAGGGAGAGGGGAAAATAACCATTGTGCCCTTTATGGAAAAATGACCATTTCTTAAGTATTGACTATTTTAGCCCTAAGGTTAAAATTACTATTTTACCCTTGTAACAAAATTACCATTTTTCCCTTTATGCCAAAATGACTAATTTACCCCTCACTTAACTTCATAAATTCGAAAAAGTGTAGGGAGATGGTCTTGAGGAAAATTGTCATAAATTTTCTAAGTGAAATTACTATTTTTAACCTTGTGATAAAATTACTATTTTACCTTTGGATGAATTTATCATTTTACCCTTGGGTAAAATTGACTATTTTGTTCTTAGGATATTTTCCTAAAGTCATCATGACCTTTAAATATTTTCTTTAGATATTTTCTGGCGTAATCATTGCATTTTAGATAGTTTTCAGTGAGGTAATTACATGCCATAAATGTTTTAGATATTTTAGAGGCATAATAATTACGTTTTAGATATTTTAATAACTTTTTCTCTTTTCAATTTAGTCCCTAGACTTTTCTTTCAGTTTGGTCCCTCTCCCATTTAAGAAAACCTGGGACAATTTAAATACAATCTTTTAAGTATGAAACTAGTATATTTATAAATTTTGAATATATCTGAAGATATGAAAAAGTAGATATTACATTTCTCCCCTTCTTTGAAAAGAATTTCATCTTCAAAATTTGAGATATCTTTACATAAAAAGCTTGGGGAAATTCTTCTAATCTGGAATATACTTGTTACATTGCGCTATATGGAACACATTACGAAGATTTGATAAGGAGGGTGGTAAGGTTAATAGATAAATAGATAGACCAATTCTTTTCAACATTTTAAATAATCCAATATATATATAAGACTTAGTTTTCTTGGCTTTATAGCCCTACTAACACCAATAATTTAGGAGATTTTGAGAAATACATGGTCTCCTTCCTCAAATTCTAATACTCTTCTTCTCTTAGTGGTGTAATTCTTTTTCCTATTTTAGGGTTTTTTTCCATATTTTCTCTGATCATTTTGATTTGATTCGTGGTTGATGGTACCAATTCAAGCCCTAACAGTTGTCTCTTCTCTACTTCAAACCAACATCAAAAGGATCTACACTTTCTTTCATATAAAGCCCTGTAAGGTGCCATCTCTATGCTGGAATGAAAACTATTATCATAAGAAAATTATACTAAGGGCAACTTCCTATCCTAACTTCTTTTATGTTCCAATACATATGCCCTAAGTCTATCTTCTAGGGTTTATATGGTTCTTTCAGTATGCCCATTAGTCAAAGGGTGATAAGCAGTACTAAAATTTAATCTAGTACTGAAAACTTCTTATAGTGCCCTTCAAAACTTAGAAATAAACTTAGGGTCTCTATCAGATATAATGCTTGTAGAAATCCCCATAGAATCTGACAATCTCCTAGACATATATCTGAGAAAATTTATTCAACGAGAAATTCATTTTGATTAGTAGGAAATGTGCAAATTCTGTTAATTTATCCACTATGACCAAAATAACATCATTTCTTGACTGTATTCTAAGCAACACCACCATAAAGTGTATTGAAACTTTATCCCATTTTCATTTTAGGATATCTAAAGGTTGCAACAATCCTGTAGTTTTTTAATGCACTATCTTTATTTATTAGCATGTTAAGTATTTAGCAACGTACTCAGCCATTTGCCTTTTTATACTAGGCCACCAAAATTTTCTTTCAAATCTTGATACATCTTTGTGGCTCCTGAATGAATAGTGTATTTGCTCTTATGGGCTCTCTCTAGTATTATGTTCCTTAATCCTCTTGATTCAAGAACATACATTCTATTGTGAAAGATTACCAAGCCACTAGTTTCCTCCTTGACTTCCCTTGAATCTTTTAAAGATTTTAGGAATTCATCTTCTTTTGAATCTCTAAAAAATGAGTTCTAAGGGTAATTTAAATTCTTAGCTCACTCAGACATATCTAGTAATACTAAAGTGGATAGGCTTAAGGTTCTAAATTTCCCTATTAGGCTCATTTCACTGACTATTAATCAAAGCATAAAGACAAATTTTCTACTTTAGGTGTCTGCTACCACGTTTGCCTTCCCTATATGGTAATTCAATTCAAAATCATAATCCTTGAGAAATTTCATCCATCTCCTTTACCTCATGTTTAACTCTTTTTAATCAAAGAGATATTTAAGAATTTTATAGTTACTAAATATCTCAAACTTAAATCCATAAAGATAGTATTGCCAACCCAAGGAAGCTATGGACTTTCGTCTTGTAGTGAGTCTTTCCAAATTTACTATTACTTTGATTTTACTAGAATTTACAGAGATTCCATCTTTGGTAATTATATGTCCTAAAACTTCACCTTCTCTAACCAGAATTCACATTTCTTCAAGTTAGCATACAATTTCTTTTCTTTAAGTGATTGTAGCACAGTCTTTAAGTGTTGGCCATGCTCTTTACTATCCTTAGAGTATACAAGAGTATCATCAATAAACACTACCATGAATTAATCAAGGTAGGGTCTAGAGATGCGATTCATGTAATCCATAAAGATAACTGGAGCATTTGTTTATTCAAATGGCACTACCAAAAATTCATAGTACCCATATCTGGTTTTGAAGATAGTTTTAGGTACATCTTCCAATCTAATTCTGACTTGATGGTACCCTAATCTCAAATCAATCTTAGAGGATATAACAACTTCTCTTAATTAATCCAATGCGTCATTTATCCTAAGGAGGGGATAATTATTCTTTATCATTACCCTATTTAATTGTCTGTAGTCTATATATATAATCTTAAACTTCCATCCTTCTTGTTCATAAACTACATAGGTGCTCCTCATAGTGAAGAACTAGATCCAATGAATTGTTGTTCTTATAGATCTTTTATCTGCACTTTCAGTTCTTCCAAATCTAAGGAGATATCCTATAAACTTAAAATTGCTTTGGGAACATACTTTAGGAATTCTACATATTATAGGGATATTAGAAACTCATCCTATTCCAAGAATAACTTACAATTCCACCAACGGTAAAAAATAGGGTCAACAACAAAGGATTTAAGTATCCTAATTTAACAACAATGAGTCAATAGGTTGAAAAAATAAAATAAACAATTTGTAAGGCAATCTAGATATAATTATTTATCTATCAATTACCTTTCATTAGTTCATCTGACTA
The DNA here is from genome assembly GCA_031216115.1 of Senna siamea. NCBI lineage: Eukaryota > Viridiplantae > Streptophyta > Magnoliopsida > Fabales > Fabaceae > Senna > Senna siamea. The sequence continues at coordinate 15,621,316 of CM062355.1, read as the reverse complement.
TATCACTTCCTTACCCTTAGTTGAAGGGTTAAAGATCTTTTTTGACTCCTTCAACATAGGATAATTCTTAGAAAAATGTCCTGGCTTACTGCATTTAAAGCAAACGTTTTGTCCCACCAGATATGGCCTATCTTTGTGGTGGTTCTTCCCACATTTGTAGCATATTCCTTGCTGAACTCTTGATTTCTTACATTCTGGACAATTTCTGATAAAATAACCCAATTTCTTCAATATTAAACAATCTTTGGCATAATGCCTTGGCTTACACCCTTGAAACAAACATTGTGACCCTTCCAACATGGTTTATTTCCATGGTTCTTTCCACAGGTTAGACAATTATCAGGTACCACTTGCTTCACTAGTAACTTTTTGATTCCTAGACCTTTATATCTTCTTTTATCAGGATAACTCTTGTTTTTACCTTTCTAAAATTATCTCAAAATCTAGGTAGTAGCAGTTGCTTATTCCTTCATAGCTTCGACCATCCCCGTCACAGCTTTCATTGCCTTTATTATACTAGCTTCACTTCCTTTCTCCTGTTCAATATTCCTCCTAGGTGAAGCCATATCTAGCTCTACAAAATAAATGTTACCAAGGTTATTAGTCTCAATAACATCATATTCAATAAAGACCATATGAAACTTATAGGAAATACCATCTATCCAAACCTTTACTCCATTCCTTAAGTCAAAATAATTACAAGTTAGTTAACTACCTAGGTTCAACTAACTAACCTAAATTAGTCCCTTTCTTGAGAAATCTACCCTTTTCTAACCTAGGCCACTGTGCTCTAATACCATCAAATATGAAACCCTAATCTTATAGCCATTTCCTATATAAAATATATTGTTAATAGTATAAATTCTCGAACTACCAGATTGGCATGTTATTTTCACTTTTGTCCTTATTTATTACCTGAGTTTTATATTTAATTTCTATTTAATATTGGATTAGGTTTGGGGTCCTTTTTACTCAGGTATTCTCATACATTACACAGTGAAAGTCTACGCCATAAAATTACTCATAATACAGCGAAAGTTAAAACACCGTTCATATTTATATATTCTTTATACATAAAGTTCTAGTTAATACATAAGGTAAGGAGGCAACAACCCTGCCACTCAAACTCTTGTTATTATTTTGCTAATATTATGCATAATTTATACATACTGTCAGGATCCATCTTCCCTGCAACTCTGGTGGTAATCTATTCCTGGTCATCTGATACATGCTAGGATAATTATGAGAAATAAATTCTCAATAGCCAAACGATCTATCATTTTGAAAATATCTAGCATGTACCATCATTATAATATAAAAAACATGCTACATTCTTTTCTTTTAAAATACTATACAATCCATTGGGATATCATGCATGATTCATATATATCAGAATGGCATGTATTTATGAAAGTGTAACATAATTCAATATAAGGATAAAATTCACCATTTATATTATTTCATAATGAAAGCATAACATAGGTTTCATGAATATATATATATATAAACATATTTCCTGCATCATTCTAAGATCAAGAAGATCATAAAATCAAGGAAAAGGAAAACAATTATAATCTTATGGCTCATTCCATTTTTCTAAAAAGAGAAACGTAAGAGTATTGGAAGAGTCACCTAGTGAACTACTCCACATACCACTATTTACATGAGTGAGATAATTTTCTCCTATTTGACAATTTTGCCACTAACACTATCTGAGGTGTCTTCCAGTGGATCTGAGTACCTTTGTTAGTTACTGGTCACTACCTTTCGATCGATCAATAATCTATGAAAATTAAGCTCACGGGATTACTGTTAATTGCGCAGATCATTTTCTCTCCGCTTTCGGGTAGATCATGATACTATAAAATCACCACTACTTTTCATGTTGATCACTTTCCTAGTATGTTATCCTATACATATACTTTAGGATGATGTGACTTATGCACATGTTAAAAGAGTTTTCTAAAATTTTGTGAGCTTGTGTAACACTATTATGGTACCATGTGATGCTCTTAGCCACCAAGCAAGAAAGGGGAAATTAAAATAGTTTCAAACCATTTCTTTCCCTTTCTTCCATCTTTTCCATCATACAAACATGTATACAACAATTTCCTTCCATTTCCATACAATTTCCACACTTTATGCTATCAAACATCAAGGGTTTTATTAAAAACTTAGGTGAATTAATAATCCTTTTCTTCACCATTTTCATTTCATTTTGCTTTCAATATATTTATGCATACATATAAATATTTCTTTCCTATATTATATCTATACATATACATAAATATATATTGTCCTTCTTGTTAAAATATACATTCAAAGTTAGGATTTCATGATTATGAAAGGTAATTCATCATGTAAACCATTATAAATATTATTTTGTCTTTCTCTCTTGTCTTGGCCAAAACTATAAGCAAATGTAAGAATAATTTTCATAGACACATAATTTCAAGATGCTCTTGACCAAACACAAGGAAAATGGGGGAAATAAAAGAGTTTCATCAAAATACCAATTCTCACTCTGTCTCTTTCTCAAGATTGAAATTTTAACTACACAAATAGGTTGAAATTTGGCAAAGTTCCCTTTATGGAAACTCATCATATTCTCAACCAAAGCAAGAAGAAAAGGGAAATGGAATTGTTTCACATACTTTCTTCACTTTTTCCCATTTTCATCAATATTTAAGCAAGAAAACACCATAACCATGTCAATCCTAACATCACATAATCAATCCAAACAAGAAGGGATTTTTTAAACATAGTGAAAGAAAATCACAACTTTTCATAAAATATTCAATCAATCATTCTAACACTTACAAATACATCCATATAATCATATAAACATAACCCAATAGGAATTTAAGCTTAAAAGAATGTAGAGATAAAAACCCTCACTATTCATGAAAGCCATGGAAATTGTTCAAACACTTAGAAGAATCCATGAAACATGAAATCAAGGGTGTAATATTATTTAGCTACCTTGATTTGCCAATAAAAGTGCTTTCTCCTTCGAGTTTCCTTCACTTATTCTCCTTCTTCTTCTCTTCTTCTTCTTCCTTCCTCCTCACGACCACTCTCTTCTCTTTCGTGCTCGTGACTTTCATCCTTTCCAATGGAGAAAGTTGGTTATGTTAAGGGGGAGGGGGAAATAACCATTGTGCCCTTCATGGCAAAATGACCATTTTACCCTTCATTTTCTTTCATAATTCCAAAAAGTGTCATGACATAGGCTTCATAAGAATTGTCATGATATTTCCTAGGTACAATGACTATTTTATCCCTAAGGTAAAGATTAGCATTTTACCCTTGTAACAAAATTACCATTTTACCCTTTATGCCAAAATGACTAACTTACCCCTCACTTGACTTTATAATTTCGAAAACTGTAGGGAGATGGTCTTGAGGGAAATTGTCATAAAATTTCTAAGTAAAAATACTATTTTTATCCTTGTGGTAAAATTACTATTTTATTCTTGGTTTAATTTACCATTTTACCCTTGAGTAAAATTGACTATTTTCTCCTTAGGATGTTTTCCTAAAGTCATCATGATCTTTAGATATTTTATGGCGTAATCATTGCATTTTAGATATTTTTCAGCGTCATAATTACGTGTCATAAATGTGTTAGATATTTTAGAGCCGTAATGATTACGCTTTAGATATTTTAATAATTTTTTCTTTTTTCACTTTAGTCCCTAAAATTTTCTTTCAATTTGGTCCCTTTCCCATTTAAGAAAACCTAGGGCAATTTAAATACAATCTTTTAAGTATGAAACTACTAAATTTATAAATTTTGAATATATCTGGAGATATGAAAAAGTGGATATTACAACTAGGTTTGAGTAGGGTAGTATTTTCCCAAACTTGAATCCACTCATTTAATACTCAAGCCTAGAACTGACGGATAAATTTTACGTGTACCAATAATGTATAAGTATTTTGATCATCCCTAAGTTTGAGTATGGTAAAAAGTATCATATGGGCCCACTAATAATTTCTAACAAATTTAAAATGCAATCTTTCAGTTTCAAAAGATTTTGCATTCATTAAAATTTATTTTTGTACAAATTTTATTTGTTATATCTCAATAATTTTTTTAACATTTATTTTTTAGGAAATAAATGAAGGAGATCTTGTATATGTCAATTTATTTAATTTAATTATGTATAATTTTATAGACTAATTTTGTTTTATTTATTCTTCCAAATTATTCTATGATCCCACAACTCTATTTTAGTCCTTGGTAAATAAGTTGTCTTATTTTCTATATATACATACATACATATATATATATATATATATTCATTTCAATTTCTTATGATAGGTAATGTCAATCATTTGAGTCAAATAAATTTTAGATTTAGATACCATTTGAGCTGAGGTACTTATTTATTTTTCAAGAAATTAATATTATATGAATATTTTTTAAATTTATTTTAATATCTTTTACTTGAAACAAGTTTAACTATTAGGAAACCTTCAAATGCATTTTCAAAATATTAGAGCTAAAAATATATAAGTATTATTCATGTACAATTTAAAATATAGGGTGTGTTTGGTTTATGAATACATTTTCAATTTTCAATTTTATTTCTATTTCTCAAAAATAGTTTTTATTTCTAAGGTTTCAAAATTTTAAAAAACATGTTTGTTATGTAAAGTTAAATTTTATTCATTTTTATTTTTATTTTGAATGACTTAAATGACTATTTTTTTTATTGATTTTAATGTTTGACTATTATTAAATGATAATATTTATATGATTGAAGGGTTTAATTTTTTTAAAAAAAATAATATAGATTATTATGTGAAAATATTGAAAACACCTTTTAAATGTTTCTTTTTTCAATCTATTTTCAAAAAAAATATTTTCTATTAAACTTTGTCAAATGCATTTTCATTCACATAAATGCACAATTTCACATATATTCATTTATTCCATTAGTATGCCATCACTTTTATATATGGGCAATTTGAAAGTTCAAAACAATCTTATTTATGATTTTTTTTTTGTTTATTTCAACCTCAATGATAATCTCATATTTCATATACAATAAGCTTAAGTAAGTTGGTCCAATTCAGAAGGAAAAAATTAAGAAGAGAAAAAGGATTTAATTTTTGATATTTGTTTCAAATTAAATAAAATAAAGTTAAGAATGTAAGAAAAATTAATGTATTTAAATTATTTTTTTAATTTTTGCATCGCATCAACCAAAAATTAAAAAAAAAAAGTGAAAGAGTTCAAAATAACCTTATTGATAAACGTAGACTAATTTTTATGTGAAAGTTTAATATAGCTTTGTTCAAAGAAAAATAGTGGGTTCCATATAATTACATTTTACGAGATCTAAAAAAGCTTATAACTTTCAAGTCAAAAAGGTAAGCTAGCCATTTTTAATGTATTTAATGTTGAGAAACATACACACTCACACACTCTCTCTCTTTGTGTCTTGACACTCTCGTTCTGCATTAAAAAATTTTGTCTTCTTCATCGCAACCAAATAAAGATTGTGATCTAAGAGGTGGAGACATAGGCTCAAACTCTTTTTCTTCGTCATCAAAATTGGATGTTAATCCTTCAACTCTTTTATTTCATTTATTCTTGACGATTGAGTGGGGAATTGATGATGGTGATGAATCAGGTGGAGGTGTAGCTCTATATGAAAGTACCTCCTTAAGCTACCACATGTACAATCATTACTCACCTTTCACTCACTTTGGTTCATTCGTTTGAGAAAATCTCCCACTTATTCCTTCTTCCACCTCCATTTCTCATTCTACCATTGTTTCCCTGCAGCCCTCCTTCGACCAATTTGGCCATCTTCAATCCTTTCAAACATTTCACAACACTTACATAATTGATGCACCCCTACCTCCTCCTTCCCCTTCTACTATTTTCATCGTTGCCCCTCTTTCCACGCATCCCTCTCTTCTAAAAGGTCACCTTCAACTCGATATCAATGGTGGTTCCATGTTACTCTCATACGCTTCTGCTTTAGCTACTCTTATGTCTACCCCATCAGAATCTGATAGTGACATTTTCCAAAAAACCACACATTTTTCTGATGTCTATACTCATTCCATTCTGAAAGTTAATACTCATCCTATTTTTTATTGTGCCACTACCACCATGGTTATGATGTCGTCACTGCCACCACCACCTCTTCCCTCTTCCGTCACCACCTTCTTTAAGAAATGAAACGGCCACTGGTAGTGTGACAATCATGATGTCAATCCCTTCCTCTTTAGGGAAACTGAAGCTTGGGTGGCAAAAAAAAGTACTTTTTTTAGGCTTCATCCAATACTAGACAAGGATGTAAAGAAAAGGAACTAGTACTGGCACTTCAAGTAGATAGCTCCTTAAGCCTAAATGGAAAAAATGGTGACATCGTTAAAGGGAAAGAATAAGGAGAAGAGAAAAGATTCAAGGATAATTTCTTATGTACAAATATTACACCAGATGATCTATAAACTATCCAACTATAAGAAAACAATTCATCTATGTTTACACATCATATGGGTCCCTCAACTCAACAAAGTTGGCTTACAAACTTAGCTTGATAGCTAGAAGATCAAGCTAATATGCCTTTGATAAAAAGTAAATAAATAGGACCCACTATTTTTTCTTGGTGGCAGTGGTATAATCAGAAATTGGATGAAGATAATCTTTTGAAACCAAATGAGTAAGAACATTAGAAAAAGGTGTGGTTTTTTGGAAAACATCACCACCAAATTTTGATGGGGTAGATATAAGCATGGATGAAGCAAAACTAGATGAAAGTACTATGGCACCACCACCAGTATCAAGTTGATGGTGGCCTTGTGGAAGGAGGGAAGTGTGGAAAAAGGGGCGACGATGAAAATACTAAAAGAGGAAGAAGGAGGTAAGGATTCATCAATTATGTGGGTGTTGTGAAATATTTGAAAGGATTGAAGATGACCAAATTGGTCGAAGGAAGACTGAAGGGAAATAGTGGAAGAATAAGAAATAGAGGTGGAAGAAGGAATAGGTGGGGTAGTTTCTCGAATGATTGAATTGAAGTGAAAGAAAGATGAATAATGATTGTACATTTGGTAGCTTAAGGAGGTACTTGGACATGGACCTACACCTCTACCTAATTCATCACCAGCATCAATTCCCCACTCAATCGTCTAGAATAGATGGAATAACAGAGTTGAAGGATCAACATCTGATTGCGATGATGAAGAAAAAGAGTTTAAGCCTAAGCCTCCACCTCTTAGATCACCATCTTTATTTGGTTACAATGAAGAAGACTACATTGTTTCACTCAAAACGAGAGTGTTAGGACAGAGAGAGAAAGAATAATAGAGAGAGAGAAAGTGTGTGTGTTTCTTGTGAATTTTGAGCAAGTTACAAGAGGTATGCATCCATTATAAAGGTTTAGTGAGTGGTAACCTTAGACGTAAACCCTAGTTAGCTATAAATTACACAACACATAGAAATTCTTAAATACATGTCTTGCACTACGTAATCTGTACACTATCCAATAATAATAAAAAAAATCCACCTTTACACTTCATATGGGTCTCAACTCAATATTGAATACATAAAAAAAAATGGCTAGCTTACCTTTTTGACTTGATGGTTATAAATTTTTTTGGATTTGATAAAAAGTTATTATAAGGGCACCTCTACTTTTCTTTGAAATATAACAAAAATAAATTGAGATGTAGATCAGTTTGGAAATGAAAGATTGAATTTTAAATTTATGAAAAATTATTAGTTGGGCCCATATGATACTTTTTACTGTAGTCTGACTTTCTTATAGCTATCAAGTCAAAAACGTAAGCCAACCACTTTTTGTGCATTGGATATTGAGTTGTAAGGCCATATGAAGTGTAAAGGTGGATGAATTGTTATTATTATTGGATTCTATATAAATTATTTGGTGCAAGATATTTATATAAGAATTTTTCCACAAGGAAACACAATCTTGTGTGTTTATGAATGTAATAAATTTTGGATTCTTTCATCATTTATGATTTGTGAATGATTTATTCATCCATCCCAACCTTGTCTTTGCATCTGATCCAAGGAATGTAAATACATTATTTTCATAAATGAAGGGTAGTAATAGTTTTTATTAATATTCTATAATATTAATTTTTATATTCTCATTTTTGCCGTAATTGAGTGTGTGTAAGTAAATACTCAATATAGTATTCATTACTTTTAAGAGAAGTAATTAAAGAATTCAAATTGGTCAATAACAATAACCTAAAGAAAAAGATACAATATTTTAAAGTCATTCAATGCTCAAAATAGCTTTAAATTTTTAGGCAAACATATATTCGAATTAATTAAAGCACCCTATATTTATGCGAGGATGCTAATATGGGTGGAAAAATTGGTAAGTTGGATGAGTTTGGATTGGGTCAAATATGGGTGGATCATTAATGATCAAATTAACCGTTTATGACTTATATTTATTTTTTAAATGGGTTATGAATGACCTATAACTTAATAATTAAGGGACAAACTCAATACACCCGTTATACCATTAACTATAAATTTTATTTTTAACATAATAATTAAGATAATTAAGATAAAATAAATCTTTTAAAGGAATTAAAATTCATTGTTAACAAAATATTATGGTAATAATTGATTGAAATAATATATATTATAATGTTTCTAGATTCTTCTAGTCATTAGTCTTGTAAAATATATATTATATAAAATAAAATATAAATAAAATATGTTATTAGAAAATAAGAGAGTTATAGAGTAAAGATAGTGGAAGGTTGAAAGAGAATAGTGGATAATTAAATAACTTTTAATTATTTAATTTATTGTTTTAAAATATAATAATTATTATTTTATAATATATTTTAAGAATAAAATAAAAATAACATGTACTTTTATGCATACTAAACATCTAGCATATATATATTAGAAGTTTCGCATACACAAATATTCATGCCTTTTCTCTTAATTTTTAAAATATAATATAAAATAATAACTTTTAAAATTTTAAAATAATAATTTAAATAATAAATATTTATTTAATCTATCAATCTCTTGTAATATTTTATTATCTTTATTTTTTTCACTCATTGTCCTGACATCATATATTTTATTTTATATTTTATATTATAAAATATATTATTTTGTGTGAGACTATTGATAAAAAAGTCTAAATTTTAAAGCTATTATAATATAAATACGTTGTCTTAGTAAGCTCTAGATGTTATTTGAAAAGTAAAGAGAAAAAAACTCGGAAGAATTCACTGAAACAGCACAAGAACGTAGAGAGAACATAAAGATGCTGGTGAAGAAAAAAAGAAAAAAAAATTATTCGACTTTTTTGACTGAATAAGCTTATCTCATTTTTTTTATATAAAAAAACTATTGAATGCATTTTATTGCAAACTTACAATCCGTCCAATACATTTCAAAAGAGGACTCATATTAATTTCTAAATACTAATCGTAATCAACTTTTTTTTACATATATTGATTCTTTATTTCTAAGAGAGCATTTTTGAAGCATTAGATTAAAAAAATGAATAAAATACAAAAGAACCCCTTAAAATTTGCCCTATGTGCAAGAAAGTCCCTAAACTTTTATCTTTGAATAATAAACCTTTAAACAATTTACCATGTGCAAAAAATCTCCAAATACACATAAACTCATTTATACATCAAATTTAATTTACATATCAGTAAGAGAGAACTTGTCAAATTTAATTTTAACCAAAATTTTCAAATTACATAAATTCTTTTATATCAAATTACCAAATTAACCCAAATAAACTGATACCTAACAGCCAGAGATAAACCTTTCTCTTCTTGAACTAGTATAATGTTGATAACCATTGGATCCATCAAATTCTAGTGCCAGAAGTTGAAGCCATTTACAGCAGTAAGTCGATCACCTAATGCCAAGTTAAAACATTCTTCACTCCTCCTCACACGAGAACCAAGTGATAAGTCACCGCTTCTCATGTGGGCGAAGTGAATGAACCCTTAAGTGTAAACTGATGTGCAACCTCTTTAAATCCATTGTGAATTCGAGGAACTTGATATTTGTTGATGAACCACAGATGCAACGACCCTGAACTTGACACATGGAGGGGAAGTCTAATTAAGAATTCTCTTTATAGCTGGGAAAATATGTGGATTTATAGAATAACATGCAACCTAAATCGATAAAATGGGAACAAATTATTTCTCAATTCACAATGCTAAGCAAGCATGGTAGTTTACTGATTGACCTAATGTCTTATGCACTCATTGGTTCATCAACAAATATCAAGTTCCTCATTCGCAATGGTAATTTAAAAGTACCACACAGGATACTATTTGTTGGAAAGTCATCTGCAAGAATATGGACCCTATATTTTCCAACACTACTTGGGTAATTGGTGATAGTCGTCACATTACATCTCCTGTCAATTCTTGATTGTCTTTCAACTAGGAATGATCATGGATAGGTTATGGGTAGAGTACTATAATTCTTATACTCGGGTTCAAACTTAAGCGACTATCCTTATCCTCAGATCTATAAAATTTTAGAATTTTTAGACCTGGCTCATTAACCCCAAAAAATTTTAAAATAACTATTATTTTTTTTAAAATTATGAGTTTTCTACATATAAATTTATGAAAAAAGAAAAGTATACAAGATACATCAATTATATTATGTAAATTTTAAATATATAATCAACATAAAATTTTAATAAAGTTATCCTTATAAAATTATTAAATATAATAATTTATAAATTTATATTAAATTTAAATTATTTTATTGATGAAATTAAAGTAAATAATATAATTTATATATATATATTTTTTAATAGAATAAATTAAATATATATTTATAATATAAAAATAATATTTAAATAATTTATATAGAATAAATTTAAGTCGAGATAAAATACTACCTTCACTGAACCCGTTCGTCTATAATACCTGAACCTAGATCAAGATTCGAAGGATAAATTTTAAGAATAACCATAGGGTATGAATATTTTTTATCATCCTTTACTTTCAACATCTGACGTCCTCATTCTCCTATCTAAGTGACTTCATTGACAGCACCACAAATAAATGGGATCTGGGTAAGCTCGAACAATTTTTCCCAAGTCACCAGATCCATCAAATATGTTAACTTCCGGTATCCTGGTGCCATAAACCAAATCTCGCCGGGTCTCCTGGCAAGACAGGCAAATATACAGCGGCCGAAGGCTACAGGTTACTATTCACATAACAGATACAGACATCACCCTCCTTGTCCGAACTTTTTTCGTGGAAATGGTTTTGGAAATTATCCATTTCTCATAATCTCTTTCTCTTTGTATGGAAAGTGTAAAATCACGCCTTACTGACAGCAGATGTTCTAAACTGGAATCATATACAGGTCTTAGTTGCATGTTGCTTCTGTCACTATTAGGAAAAAACCATAAGTCATATCTCACTTCAATGTGACTTTTCCAGAGCGTTATGGTTTGACATTGATTGTTGCATTCTAATCACAGCACTATCCACTATGGATATATCCACTCTCGGTTGCGTCAATTATGTAATCTATACCGATCTCAGGCACCTAGGTCATTATCCTCCCTTGCTCATGATGTTCTATATGCTTGGAAATATTTGGATTTCCAGGAATAAGTGTGTCATAGAGGTCACAAACCCAATTCCGTAGAGACACTATCTGAAACAAAGCATAGGTGCATGAATATCAACGGATGATGAATTCCCTTCGTGTATCACCTTCCCTAACTAGATCACTTGTTCAATGTCTGTCCAACAGTCTAACAAAATCCAATGTGGCCTCAGCACTCGTCATAGCCTACTCTAAGAAAATACATCTTAAGTATCTTGTCTCACTTTCCTATATCCAGGGTCCATATCGATGGGCCACGATCTCTATTGATATCCACCATCGGACAGATGATCTCACCTCCATACGTCTTGCTTTTGTGTGATCCACCCTAGCTGCCCATGCATCACAGTTCTTACCCCGATCAATGTTGATAGCGCCTAAGCACTTATGCTTCATTTGCATCATGCCTACGACTGCTGACCATCGTACACAAACGAGGGTGTTTATCTATGACATTATGTACTTCCTCACTAGTTTGGATATTCGTCCCAAGTGTCCAGGCCCTGAATGGTCTTCCCTACCATCTGTGGTCTTCTCCTTTTTTCCTCCACTACTACCATTTGGTCATTATGTTTTAAATCTTTGAACATTGTACTGTATTTTGCAACAAAAAAAATTAAGGGATATTTTTGTAACTTTATATAAAATAATTTATGAAATTTAGGTAATTTGGTTGACATTAATTTGAGAATTTTTTCCCTTGCTTATGCATTAAGTAAACCTAATGTGTAAATGAGTTTATGTGTATTTGGGGTTTTTTACATGCACATAGTTGAAAATTTAAGGGGTTATTATTCAAAGATGAAAGTTTAGAGTATTTTTTGCACATAGAACAAAGTTTAAGGGGGATTTTTTGCATTTTACCCTAAAAAAATTAATTAATCAATATTATTGTTAAGAGGAAAAAATGTTGCAAATAAATTCATTAAATTTAGATAATTAATTTAATAATCATATTCCACATGTATCATAAACTACATATACATTTGTACATGTATGTCTCACAAATACATACATGTACATGCATGTATGTATCTATATTTTTTAAGTAATACAAATAAAACTTCAAAATGAAAATATCAGATAATATAAACAAAATAAAATAAAATAAAAATTACTTTGGATCAAATAGCTAGCTTAAGGTTGATCCAATCCAACCCTTATTTAATAGGGTCAATCTAGGACCCAACGCAGATTGGTTGATTATTTAGGTATGGGTCATTTAAGTATCATTGTTCAACAACTCGGCCATGCCTCAATCAAGTATGTGATTTTATCTCCTCAATCTTTTAATGTTCTATGTTCTCATATATGAATCTATAGATTTAAAATTTGATATCAGATCCATTATATATGAATATAAAACTTGAAATTTTGGTTGAAATTTCACACAAAATGTGCCTCTTTTGATTTCATTTTGGATATGTTCTTCTTGAGTTGTTAAGAATAATTTTAGGGCTTCTATTTTCCTTGAGATTAAATTTAATTTGGTATACTATATGCATAAAATAGAGTTGTAATCAAGAAGACATTTCAGATTCAATTTTAGCCATGAACATATGAACCCTAGGAGTTCAAATTCAAAATTTCTCAATTTTAGACCAAATTACTACAGATTGAACTCATGAATAATCTTCTGAAAGCATTTTCGAATAAAACCCCTCAAGAAAATTGGCTTAAAAACGCTTAAAAAGCGTTTAATTGCATTGTGATTGAAAATGAAGCTATATCGCAAACCTTATGATATAGATCTCAAATTTCACAATTTATGGACTCTATTTTCCCAAATTATAGCCATACTTATGTTTAAATAGCCTTTTTTGACAAAATCCCTAAAGAAATTGTGTAAAAACAGAAAGAAATTGGTTGAAATTGCAGCATGAATGCCATATATTGAACTTCACAAAAGCCTAGAAATTTTGAATCCCAAATGATGTGATTCAAGCCACGATTAATGAAATTGAATGCTTGGATAGTTTCATGGTGTTGGATTCAATTAAGACCCCATGAAGATCGGCTTTCAAAACATATAAAAAGCTTAAATTTGCGTTGAGTTGAAAACAATTTGTGCAACCTATTTCCTGGTTAATCAACTAGGCTAAAGTTTAGGGATGACTAATCGGGCCTCCCTAACAAGGGCTTTTGGATCCCTTGCTGGGCGCCTGCTGGGTTTTTAGCGATGGTTTTATCCGTCGCTAAAGTGTATTTTAATATTATTGCAATGAATATTATTGCTGCTATAACTTTTGTTTGAATAATTAATTTAACAAAAGTTATAGTGGCAATAAAAACCGTTGCAAAAAATTTTAGTAACAAAAAAAATCGCTGCTAAAATGCTCAACAGGAGCCCACTAAGGACACGCCCAGTAGGGGATCTGGACGCCTAACAAGGCCCACTCTTGTCCTTTTAAAGGGGTGGCATGTAAGGCCTACCACAAGGCCCAATTTGATTATTTCAAATCTTGTTTTTCTTATTTTATTTTTATTAATTATTTTTGTATTTTTAAATTTAATTTTTTAGGCAAATATATATTTATTTTGAGTTTTATTCTTATTTTACAGTCATAATTCAAAATAAATATTTTTATGAACAATTTTGGTATAGAAAAATCATAACAAATTAGTTTTGAGGCCAATGAACCAAGTAAAGATATTCACTCTCCCTGGTTGATAATAAATTTTACATACTCTCAACCGCTAGCCTAATTACTTCCTTTATACCTTAAAATTCTTAAAATTGTGGTGAAATTATTGTTTAGGTCTCTTTTAAACTAATAATTAATGCATGATTATTATTTTTATCCTTCTTATAATGAACATAGAGACTAAGGCTAACTCTTAAACATTGAATTAGGTTGAAAAGAATAGTGATATCATAATTGAAATGCTAAGTTAAACTATAATCCTAGGGATTTATTTCATATTGTTTCTTTATTTAGTGTTGTGACTTTAATTACTTAGAGATTTTATATCTTTCTTTCACTAAGACATAATTGTTTCTTGGATAAGGCGAATATGATAACATTGGTACTTAATCAAGCCTTGACTAAAATTCCCTGAGGACAATACTCTTATTCATCATTACATTGCTTGTTGACAGTGTACACTTACACTGTGTCAATTTGCACGCAACAGTCATCCAAGATGGTTGAACAAAAATCTTATTTTTGTTTCAGATCCTCACTATGTGTATCTTGGATTGGCTACTGATGGTTTCAATCCGTTTAGAAACTTAAGCACAAGCTATAACATATGACCAATATTAATTTTGCCTTACAATCTACCTCTGTAGATGTGTATAAGATTGAGTTCATTTCTACTATTGATGATCATTCTAGGGAGACGTGTACCAAGAAATGATATAGATTTATATTTGCTACCATTAATAAAAGAGTTGAAAGATTTATGGTCTAACGAAGTTGAAACATTTGATTCTCTCGCCAATGAAGTGTTCACAATGCGAGTAGCCTTGATTTTGATTGTTAGTGATTTTCCAAGTCTTGAAACTTTATCTAGGTGGCATACACATACTGGGTTTGCTTGTACATAGTGCAATTTTAACTCCATTCCTTTGCATGTTGTACATAGTTACAAGTGGTGTTTTATACATTATCGTCAAATTTTTCTATTAGGGCATAAATTTAGATTAGCCAAATGTCAATTTAATGGAAAGGAGGAGAGGAGAAGTCCTTTAATTTTATTAAGTGGTTTAGATATTTTAAGACAACAGTATGATGTTAATTCTAACTTTGGAAAAGAGCTAGAAAATGAAAAACAAGGAAAGAGAAGTAGAGTACAGGAGGGTGAAGTTCAACAATGGCATAAGAGAAGTTATTTTTTTCAACTACCATATTAGGAAAACAATTTGTTGTGCCATAGTCTTGATGTGATGCATATTGAGAAGAATGTGTGTGACAATGTACTATTTACCTTGTTGAATGAACATAGAAGATCAAAAGATCATTTGAATGCACAAAAATACTTATAAGAAATGGGCATTAAACTTGATCTTTGGCCAGATGATAATGTTAGATATTCCCATGCTTTGTTCACATTGATTAATAAGAATAAAGATATCTTTCTTAGGACATTGAAAAATGTCACAGTACCTGATAGGTACATAAGTAAAATTTCTATATGCATTGATTTGAGATAATGCAAGATTGGAGGATTGAAAAGTCATGACTCACATTTTCTTATAGAACAATTTTTGCCCTTAGCTATAAGAAAGACTCTTCCGAAGCAAGTAACAACAATTTTGGTTGATTTGTGTTCATTCTTCAAGCATTTATGTAATAAAGTGTTAAATGTAAATGAACTTAACCAACTTCAAAATCAAGTTTTTCTTACACTATGCCATATGGATATGATATTTCCACCTTTGTTTTTCACAATCATGGTTCATTCGATAGTTCACTTAGCCAACGAAGCGAAGCTTAGAGGTCCTGTCCAATATAGATAAATATATCTTATAGAGGGGTAAATTTAAATTTAACTCTTTTTCCAATTATTCATATAAAAAAATTATAATTTGTTCATTATAGGTACTTTGGAAAATTGAAGTCTTATGTCAAAAATAAGGCTCAACCAAAGGGATCAATAGTTGAAGGTTATTGGCTGAAGAGGTGTTAACTTTTGGCTAAAGGTATTTGGATGGAATAGAGACAGTATTCAACGACCTATGTGCATTAAAGATCAACCTAATTTGGTTTTTCTGGTGAGAAAACTTTATTTCCTCTTATGGGAAAAACTAATTGGTGCTTGTGAAAACTTTATTCTTTCCTTAGTTGAAAATTTACAAGCACATCAACATGTACTAACTAATTGTAAGGAAGTGGACCTTTTTCTTTGGTAATTAAATTCATTATTCAATAAATTATCTAATTGCTTCTTAATTTTTCTACTTTGTTTTAATTCCTTGTCAAATTAATATAGGAAATTTAGAGATTATGTGAGAAAAAAACTAAGAATTCACACACAATCATCTTCTGAGATAAACAAGTGAGTTCACAAAGAGTTTGTTGAATGGTTTGCCTATCATGTAAGTACCTATCACGCATACTACCTTAGATTATCATTTATCATAATAATTAATAGTTATATAATATGATGAATCATTATTTTTTCAGAACAAAAATGATGTTACTAATTCACATTCTGAAGAAGATATCAAGTTACTTAATCTAGGCACAATTGATTATGCTAGACGATATAGTGTATACAATGTTAATGGTTTGAAGTTTCATATAGTAGAACGAGACTAGGTTTGAGAACTCAAAATAGTGGAGTGTTTGCAACTTTTGGCAAGAGGATATGCCAGTAGTAATGATGTGAACATGCACTTTGGAGGTATGCCATATTATAGAAAACTTGTAAATATGATTGAACTAAATTATCATGGTTCGTTTATGGTGAATCTATTTAAGTGCATGTGGGAAAATACAACAAATTTAAGGGTGATTATCATTGATGAGTTAGGATTTACATTTATAAATTTCTCTAAGTTGATATCCACTAGTGACTATAAAGATGATGGGCCATATATTGAAGCTTCGAAAGCACAAATGGTATATTACATCGTTGATGAATTGGATAAAAATTAAAGTGTTGCTATACATCTCAAGCCACAGGACTGTATGAAATGGGGGATGCTGATGATGATGATGATGTTATATATAGTAGTGAACCCAACCATCCTTAGAGTTTAGAAATGTTAATCTTAGGGGCTGATGGAAATATTAATTTGTTTAGGTTATGTGAATTTTAACCCTTTACTTAATAAGTATGTTGTTTTTATTGTTTAAGCAAGATTTCTTATTGATTTTATACTGAAGTGCAAAAATGAATAGGTTCTTGAGCAAGAAGAGTAAATCAGGTCCTTTTAATAAAGGTGATGAACCTAGTAATACAAGATTTATACCGAATGCTCTCTCTATCTGGTCCTGACCTCTCAATCGATAACTTGGGAGATGACTATACCAGTCATGATTTGGGTGCTCTAACCTCTTATCACTGAGAGAATTTTAATGATTTGTCTTGGGAGGATGTACCTTTAGACGATGTTCAACAATAATAATAGATAGTACATCCTTATAAAAGAAGATACTTGGCAGTTAAAACTATTAGTAAGCCTGTTCAAGATGTTTTTATGTTAAATTCATGACATTTGAGTGGTGCCCCAAAGTGAGAAGGTAGTAGTCCATTTCAATGAATTGGGGCAACTAATTAGAGAAGGTGGTGAACTCCTTGGCTCCTTCTTAGGAGGTGTTAGAGAGAGCATTATTGTATTCTCGATTAGTTATCCAAGCCAAAAATATGTTCCAAAGCAATCCAAGGATGACATATTTAGAACTTCTGTGCAGGTATTAAATTTATCAAATTACCTGTTCACTTTACTAGTAACTTCCAAATATAATTAGTGATGACTATATTGTTTTAATCTTATAGAGCAAATTTGTCTTAGATGATGTGCATAAATATTTTATTCTCATGCCAATGGGAATAAAGTGGAAGCAAAGGCGAGATAGGCTCTTTGATGCTACACAGGATGATGGAAGTATAAGGGATAAGCTGATTGTCAAATGCCCACCTAGCATTCCGCAAGATCAGTAAGCATCATTTATTCATTCTCGTATTGATCGTAAGACAACTGTAATATAACTTCACTTATTTGATGATATGACAACTTATTTTATTGATAATATTGGTATTTTTGTTTCAATTATTAGGAATCAAGCTGGAAAAATAAATCAACTAGAGACCAGCTCATGAGCAATTTGGCTGAGTTGTAGGTTGGGTTTATAAGCATGCCCAACTTAAGTATTCAGTCATGATTCTTGTGGGCTTCCACAGTCGGTTGAAACTTTAGTTCAAGATTATCAAAGGTTAAAAGCAGATAATGAAGATTTAAAGTCCAAGTTCGAAGATTTAACAAACAAGGTAAGCTAACTCCAAAATTAATTTCATTTATAGCTCAGATGTTTCAGGGTAAGATACCATATAAGTTGGCTGGTTGCATTAATCCGATGGTAATTTTATTTTGATTCATAAAATTAAGTAACTTTTTATTTCAATTTTATTTATTATAAACTAATAATAGTTATTTTTCATTTTTAGCCACCTAATGAAGAAGATAATGCACCTCAAGGAGCTAAAGGTGGAAACAAATAAAAGAGTATTACCTAGTAGGGAATAGTTTCAATTATGTATTAACATTTGAATTTGAATAGGGAAAGAATAGATTTTTGAATTAATGGATTAATTTAAATATATATGCATTAATGTTGATTTTATCTCATTTATTATTCTATCTGGCTTTGTTTGGTTGTTATTGGCTGGCTATGTTTAGTTGTGATTGGCTTGTTGTAAAATGTGACAGGAATCATGTGAAAGGAATGTTAAAACTAAAGATATTTTAAGAACAAAAAAGAAGTGGATTTGCAACGATCAAAAGAAATTGTTCCAAATACATAGCGAAGGGTTTATCGATGTTTATAGATAACCATTGCAAATCTGTGCTTGGGTGATGGTTAGTGACCATTTACCTCTTAGATTTACAATGGTCATTATACAACCATTTCACAGTTGTAAATCCAATCTTTGAAATGATAAAAAAAACTATCACCATTTCATGGAATGGCGATGATTGAATATTGACCATCACAATTCCTTGTAATTTTTGACGATTATACAACTATTGTCATTCCTTAAACAATATTAGGTCATGAGCTTTGCGAGGGTTGAAAATTGTCACTGAAACCATTGCAATTCTGGATTTGTGATGGTTTTTCAAACGGTCACTAGCAACTATCACGAATCCAATTGTTACACTTATATCAACAATGATTGTCATGACACATAAAACCGTTGCAATTTCACTTTTTGACTATCACAATTTCACTATTTTTTTTGTAATGAATTATATCATCACTAAATTGTTTTCTGGTTCATCTTATCTCACCTCTAACATATATTTTATGCAAATATGGAAAATTGAATGCTTGTTGAAGGAAAATTTGGAAGGTGATGATTTAATAATTCAAGGCATGGCAACAAGGATGAAAGAAAAATTTGACATGTAATGGAGTGATTATAGTGTCATTCTTGCAATTGTAGTTGTACTTGATCCAAGGATGAAATTTGATTTATTTTAATTTTGTTATTCAAAGCTTGACCCCATCAATTGGAAGCATAAGTTGGAGAATATCAAGAGAAATTTATATACTCTTTTTGCTCAACATGAAACAAATTATGTTAGAGCAAGTAGTTCAAGTGTACCAGTACCACCAACACCACTTCCTTCTTCTACTATAGGAGGAAAGTCACACTTCAATGTCTTTAGGGTAATTAAGTTGTCTCTCTTCATAAATTAAATTTGAATTATTTTTTTAGTCATATGATTTTTTTTATTGATCTTATGTTTGAATTAATATTGTTCAAGAATATATTGAATATGAGTCAAAATATTTCTATTATTGGAAAGTTTGAATTAGATAATTACTTGGATGAGCCAAAATTATAACCTCAATATTATGAAAACTTGGATGTCTTACAACATTGGAAGGACCATCAAAATTGGTTTCCAAGTCTTTCAAAGATGGCATGTGGTGTTTTTAGCATTCCATTCACTGCAGTGGATAGTGAATTGGCTTTTAGTATTGGCTTACGAGTTTTAAATAATTATAGATGTTCCCTTCTTCCAAATAATGTCCAAACACTTATTTGTACTCAAAAGTAGCTACATGGCTTTGATTTTAAAGGTAAAAATATGTATCCTTATGATTCTTACTTTTTTTTTTAACCTTAATATATTAATTATGATGAATAATTTTTAGAGTGAATGAATGATTTAGTCCTTGAAAAATGTATGTTTTTTTTCAATTTATTTCTTGAAAGATGAAATGTCTCAATTTGATCTTTAAAAAATCAATTCCTAATCAATTTGGTCATTTGATTAATAGTATTGATAAATATTTAATTGATAATATTATTAATAGATTTTAACTGACTATTAAATGATTAATTCAAATCATTAATTCAAATCAAATATATCTTTCAAGATCCAAATCATTAATTCATTCTAATTTTTATTATTTGTTAGTTGTAGATGGAGATGACAATGCAACTTCTAAGGAGTTAAAAATTTTCAAGCAAGACTCAAATGTTTGTATTACTATTAATGATGAAGATGAGATATAGATGTGGTAGTTACTAAACTTAAAGATTTGGTTATGGTTTTGTTATTTGTATTTGATTTTTTTTAATTTGTGCAATTTTTTTAAGCTTGCACTACGGGCCAAGAGGACTTCGGAGTTTGGACTTCAGACTTTTTGGCTATGGATTTGTGTTTGTGTGAATTGTGAACTATGAAAGATGTTTGATTTCTAATGTCTTGTTAATTTTTTGGATGAATAACTTTTTTTTTCAATGTAATATTATGTGAAAATTTGATGGTTTTTAATAGCATATATTATTTACTATTAGTCTTTTATAATTATAATCTATAAGTGTATTTAAATTTTAAACCAAACTATTACTTGCATTGTATTTTTTTTCAAATAATTATCATAGAATTAGTAATTTAGTATCAAAACATACATGAATAAATTAAAAAAAAAATAGTTAATTATATATATATCAATCAATTGAATTCATTACTTAAAAGTTCAATAGGTTATGATTAATTAAGCAACATTTTAAAAAAATATGTTCATAATTAAAAATATGAAATAAACAAGAAAAAAGAAAAAAGAAACAAAATTTATTTTAAAAAAAAAAACATAAAAAGCCAACCTATTAGCTAACCTCAATGTGAGTTAGGCTAACATTGCTAGCCTATTTGCAAAATAGATAAACTCAACCTAACTCAATTTGACCCAACCTACATCGCGCCAACTTCTACGAGCCATGTTGGCTACAAGTTGGCCCATTTTGCTAAGATAAGCTTAATAGGTACGTGATGTTCATTTACTACTTAAAAAGACTAAATTAAAAACTTTTAATTTTGAAGTAATAAATTAAAAAAAATAATCTCTCAAATTTAAATTATTAATTTACTCTATAACTTATTTAAAATAAACTGAGGTTTGATAACAGAAATCGTTACAGAAATTCTAAAATTACTAGCTAGGGTTTTTGAAATCGAAGAGGATTTGGATTGGAGAATCCCATTCTGGCTTCTGGCTTCTGGCTTCTGGCTTCTCTGTGACT
This sequence comes from Senna siamea, assembly GCA_031216115.1. Classification (NCBI taxonomy): domain Eukaryota; kingdom Viridiplantae; phylum Streptophyta; class Magnoliopsida; order Fabales; family Fabaceae; genus Senna; species Senna siamea. The sequence continues at coordinate 15,599,472 of CM062355.1, read as the reverse complement.
TTATCAAATTGAACCAGGAAAAGCTAATTCATTGCTATAGCCCGCGTAAGGAGTTTCTCATCGTATCGTAGGATTGAATCCTTCAGACTTTGTGATTTTTGTGTCGGTTCTGCGATATAGACGATGGGAAGGGGAAAATTCAAGAGCAAGCCCACTGGTCGGCGCCAGTTCTCTACACCCGAAGACCTTGGTAAACATTACTAATTCACCCTTTTCCTTTGGATTCTGGAGAAAATTCTGCGTCTGAGCTATTATGGGTTTTCAACTTTTTTTGCTTCCTGCTTTGTACGATTGCTTTCTTTTTGTCTCACTGATCACTTTTATCCAATATCTCTGCGAGAAACGCTAAATTTTGATGATACGTATTATTATTTTAAAGTTTCAATTGCTTTTTCTGTTTGAGTCGTGTTTTATTTTTTCCTCTAGTTGTCGCCTTAATCCTGTATGAAATTGAGCCAAAACGAATATTTTCTGCCTCCTTCAGTATGGTGGCACACTTGTTTTGTTTGGAGATTTCTTTTTTATAAGATGAAAGTATAATATCAGATTCATTTGAATAGATAGCACATATGGAAACTGTCTAGATATCTTAATTGATTTATGTGAGATTAGTGAAACTTCAAGCTACACTATATTTAAAATGGAACATTACCTTAGATGAACAGATTCATAAGAGTCCTTCCTGAACTTAAAAAAAAAAAAATGATATTCTTAAGGAGAAGAAAAATTTATATACTCTATGATGTCATTTCTCAAAATAATGAGCAAAGAACCACAATTTATACACCTATCTACAATTTATACACCTATCTTCTCTTGCCTTCGTTGCTAAACAAGAGGAACTAATACCAAGTTCTCTCTAGATTATTGTTGCATCCCCTTCTTATGTTTGCTTTATTCAATTCAACATTGTAATCTGTTCCAGTAGGCTGGACAAGACAAATGAAATATAGGGAAGAACATGTATTTGACCCGTTATTGTTTTCTTGTGTCTTCTACTTGCCATAGGTCCAGTGTCAAAATGTTATGTGGAAGGCTTGGTTCATTTATAAGTTAATTCTATAGTTTTGAAATAAAAACAGTTTCTTGTTGATGCTTGGTACCTTTCTTCCCCCTCGGCTCTCAGGGAAAAAGTAGAAAGGAACGAAACATGATATTTCTTGGTGGCAGAAAAAACTAACTGCTGAAAATTTGCTGTTGTTTGAATATTTCAGTTGCTGGTACTTCTAACCGTCCACGGACTTTTAGAAAGGTTTTTTTCTCCTTCCTTCTCTCATACAAAAACTTGATCACTAGCTCACATTATAATTCTGCATATATGAAGTGCTTATGGTGAAAATCCATTTTTTAATTTTTTAAAGTCCACTTTTATTTATTCAAGGTTTGTGCTAACTTAGTCCCAATTTTTTGCATATCTTTTACAGTTGAATTTTATATAGTATAATAATTGTCTTTTACCTTATTAGAAAGAAGCTGAGAATGAAGAGGAGGAATTTGAGGAAGCATCTGAAGAAGAATCTGATGAAGAAACTACAGTTAGTATATTACAATCAATTACTAATATAGAGGGGATTTTTTTTTTTTTTTTGTGTTTTACTTGTTTCTATGATGTTCCCCCATTGAGATGAATTGACAATCTTGTTGCTTTATAATGTCAGCAAAAGACAAAAGGTGCTCAAGGTGTTATTGAGATTGAAAATCCTAATCTGGTAAAGCCAAAGAGCGTCAAAGCTAGAGATGTTGATGTAAGTTCAGTCTCCAGTTTTTGGTCATTACTTAGAAATTTCTATAGCCATTAATTTATATGGAAGAATAATGCTATTTTCTTGTTGATGCAGGTTGGGAAAACAACTGAGCTTTCAAGGCGTGAAAGGTTTACTAGTTGTTACTTCTCATTTGCTTTGTTGTTTAAAGGGAGTATTTATCATGCACTTAAAGGGGCATTATTAACTGTTAATGTGGAAAAGAAGATTTATTTCATTTAATTCTTTCAGTTCTATGTATGGGTTAAAAAAGTTGAGAGTGAAGCTTTTCTCTCAGCAGGTTTTCCTAATGGTTTTGAAATTTTATTACCTGTTATCAGAGAGGAGCTGGAGAAACAGAGAGCTCATGAGCGCTATATGAGGCTGCAAGAGCAAGGAAAAACAGAACAAGCAAGGAAAGATTTAGGTACTAGGAGCTCTTGAAATAATTGCTGCTAATTAGTAAGAATTAACAAATAAAATTTGCTTATCATGGATAAATATAAGTACTTCTGTTATGAGGGCCTTTCGTTTTTGGATTAAAAATGTTCCTTCCTATGCTATGCAGAGCGTTTAGCTCTTATACGCCAACAAAGGGCAGAAGCTGCCAAAAAGCGTGAAGAAGAGAAAGCTGGTAAGCTCTAAACATTGTTTGGTCTGCTTGATCTTTATCTCTTTGATATGAATGTCTGAGACTGATAACTAAATTGAATCTGTCAGCAAAAGAACAAAAGAAGGCCGAATCGCGCAAGTGACTTTCGTGGAGACTGGCCATTTGTACTATTGTACTCCAATTAGAAGAGGAATTTGTGCTTTCTCACGACAATATAACTTTATGTCCATTGAGCGTTTTGATGAATGTCACCGTTCCAAGTTGTTAACATAATATGCAATTATTTCTTCCTCTTGCTGGCTTTGGAAGTTGGCCATAATATGCAATTATTTCTTCCTCTTGCTGGCTTTGGAAGTTGGAATCTTGATCATAATTATTTTTTTGCCACATCTCTCATGTTTGAAAGTTATTTTGTTATTTTGTTTTTCATAATTATTTTACAAAATTAGTTTTGAGAATTTATATTGTTATTATTATTATTTTATGTTTTTATATGTGTTATTAATGAAAATATTTGTTTTTTATATTTTTTGTTTTAAAAAATTAGAATTTAAAATATTTATCAATTATTTTATGTTTTTTATTTTTGAAACATATTTTATTTTTTTATTTTTTGTTTGAAAATAGTTATTTAAATAATTTTTTTTTATTTTTTTACTCTTAAAAATTAAAAATAATTCTTAAAACCTGCAGGCTTAAAATTTCGTTCTCTCCCTCTTTCATTCTTTATTTGCATTTCATTTATGGTGCAATATTCTTTTTGGTGTGGGGAATGAGTTTTGAAATGGTAAAATTTTTTGTTTAATATATCGGTCGAATGTTTCATTTTGTGATTTCATTGTTACATTCTCATGAGAACATTTTAAGTAAAAGGACTAAATCACTTGTTTTAAATTATTTTTAAAGCTATAACTTTAATCCATCTCATCGATTGCCAACGTAAACCAGTACAGCAATCATAGCTATCAGTCTATAACTACTATTATTATCCATATTTTAGAAGTTGGATTCATCATTGGACTGGTTAAATTATTGATTTACATGGCCAAACTTTGATCCATTTTAATATTATATATTAATTTTGAATTATAATTAAGTATAATAATAAATATTTTATATAATTTTATTACATAAAAATAAAATATATTATATTTCAGAGATAAATTAATAAACTATTTATCAATGTAAAAAAATAAAATTAAATGTTATAGTGTATAAGCTATTGATTATTATTATTTTCTTATTTTTTATTTTATTTTCTATTCTATTTTTTCTTTACCTTTTTGTTATAGAAGATTTGAATACATATAAAAAGACTTTTTTTTTAGATCGGTTGAACTAATAAATTGATCGATTTTGATTAGTTTATTTAATTTTTTACTAATATTTTTATATTTTTACTCTATTTTGTGGGTTGACTGAATTAAAACCATAATTGATTTATTAGTTTTTCAGTTGAACCAGCTCTTTAGATTCAATTCTCATATCATTTATTGTTACAACTACTTCTTTTGCTACCGCTTCCATTGTCACTACTCAGTACACTTGATTTCAGGCTAAATTGTTTTTACAATGGCTTAGTTTTTATATGCACACTTAACAAATAAAGTCTTTTTTTATTAGTTAAAGTAAGTTATATAAATTAAATAATATCAATATATTTTATTTTAGTTTACTTTTATAGTTAAGTTTTTAATAAAAAATTTATCATAATAATTGTTTTTATCTCTTACTTTTAGTTATTAAATTATTTTTTATTTGATTTATTCATCATACAAGAAACAAGAGCTTTTAATGGTCTTCTTTGTATATAATCAAATTAATTAAGACATATTTTAATCAAATTTTTTTATAATAGGTGTTACTCTATCTTTTTTTTAATACAATAATTTTTAATCTTATCATTTTTAATATATTCACTCATTCAACAAAAATTCTCATTTTTATAATATAAAATTTTGCTAACATTGACTCACTCGACATTCAATACAATACAACAGTGCATGTCTTGTAATTATATAATAAATTTTTTTTTTAAGTTTGAGGAGTACTTTCTATCATAAATAGCATATGATGCTTTCCTCCATTACATTCACAAATTTTGGACCTTATGATTTATGTCTCTCTATTTCTCTAGCATTTTGTATAATAGTCTCTAAATATTTAAAGCTTATAACTTGTATGAAATAATTTTTAAGTTTTACCTTCGCCATAGAATCAATATATTTTTTACTAAATTTATATTTTATATACTTAATTTTACTTCAACTTAAACAAAAATTGAATGTTTCCAAAACTTGTCTCCATATTTTTAATTTTTCATTTACCTTTTTTTTTTCAAATATCTCACAAGGACTATAGAAGCCTTTCGTAGCTCTACATTGTCTTTTTACACAAGTTGTGATCCCATCAAAATATCTTAGAGTTTTTGAATAAAAGTCACATTAACTTATTTCTTTTCCAAAGCCTTATAAAATAAAAAAGTATGTATAAAAATATTTTGGTTTAATTTAAAATAAATGATTTTTAATAAATGATTTTTTTTTTCACAAAATAATTTATAGTATATATGTAATATCATCATCTAAGCATGCTTAAATTAAAAAAAAAAAAAAGCAACCAATTATTTTGCGAAAATACATAAATTATTTGTTAGAGATTTCTAATGTCAACTTATTTTTTAAAACATTTCTAAAAAATATTTTATTTTAAATTAAACCAAAATATTTTTAGAATTTTTGTTTTCAAATAAAAATTTTAAAATAAAATATTTTTTTATAAATGGTTCAAAAAATAAATAATTTATTTTTTTACATGTGTCTCATAAAGATAAAAAATAGTATATTTATAATATCATCATTTAAACATTGGTTAAATTAAAAAATGCTATTAATTATTTTGTGAAAATATGGAAATTTTTTTCTTAGAGATTTCTTTTTTTCAACTTATTTTTTATACTATTTATAGAAAATATTTTATTTTAAATTATACCAACGTATTTTTAGACATTATTATTATTTTTAATTAAAAAATATAAAAACAATAGTAGAATTATGCCTATGCTAAAATTTATGTTGCAGAAACCTAAGATTATGGTTTACTTTTTCAAAATTTAAGTTTGATTTAAATCATAATTAATGTTAATTTTGAGACTAAATTCTTCTAAGACTAAATTCTTCTAACTTTAAAAATTATTATTTAGTCCAAAATAAAGTATTTAGAATGTTTGGATTTAAATTGACTCAATATAAACTCAAATTCGATGCACAATAAATTTTTATAACAATATTAATTTGTTATTATTAATATTACATTATGAATTTCATCTTTATATTTAGTTAACTAAAAAAATAAAATTAAATAATTTTATACTATTTTAAGTAATTTTTTTCAAAAATTATTTCTAATTTAAATATTTATTAGTTGACAAAGAAAGCAAAAACAAAAAAGAATGTATTAAGGTGTAGGTAACAGCTTTTTATATACACAAGTGGCTTTAAGGCTTTTACCGCTGCCGATGTCTATTAATTTTTTTTTAAAAAAAAAAAATCACCACTTGCAGACCATTAATTAAAAAAAAGTTAAATTATTTTTTTAATTTTTATAATTTTATTCAATTTTTAATTAGGTCTTTATAATTTAAAAATTTATAATTGAATTTCTATAATTTAATAAATTTTTAATTTTGTCTTAAATTTTAAATTTTTATCAATATTTTATTAGATTTTGATGATACACTAATTATATATCATTTTAATAATATAAATTTACTTCATTCAAGTAAATTTACTCATGTTACTTAATATAAATTATATTTTATTTTATTTATTTAAAATATTTTTAACTTATTATTTATTTTTTTTATTAACATAAATCATAAATATTTAGAGTAGTAAAATACTAAATGTTAAAAAAATTAACATAATTTAAAATTTTAAAAATTATAAAGATTTAATTAAAAATTTTTAATTAGGGCACCTAATTAAAAATTAAAGGAAAGCTCTCTTGGACCACTAATTCAAAGCTGTAGAGACACGTAATCTTTCATAGATGAATTGCACCAAGAATTTGAGTTTTTTGTTGTTTTTTTTTTTTTTTCCTTCAATTGCTTCCCAACTCTTAGAATTGACAACATAAACACTATAAGTTATGCAGAAAATATGAAATAAAAAAAAATAAGGGGCTTGATAATTTGCCATTTTTATGTTTATTAAGAAAAAGTGACACAAACATTAAGTATAGAAACATTTTCCTCTTATGCATTGCAATGAGAGAATCAATTGGCTCAATTGAGAGACTAGCTTTTGTTATTATAATCTTTCGTCCTCTTGCTTTTGTCCCTTTGTGCTCTGCATTCTATTCATCCACTGGAGATGCTTCTTACTTCATTCAACATCCATTTGAAGTTTGATAAGAATGTTGTATCTATCCAAAACCCCAAACCCTCTTGTTCTAGAACTTTATTTAAATTAAGCTAAATTATTTTTATGGCATTTGTAGTTTTATTAATTTTTAATTGGGTTTTTGTATTTTAAAATTTTTAATTGTATCCTTATATAATTTAAAAATTTTTTAATTTAGTTTCTCTTGTTAAAATTTTGTCGAAAATATGTTAAATTTTGTTAATATTGTCAATATATATTATTTTAGCACTCTAAATATATATAATATGTGTCAATAAATAAATAAATAAATAATGATGTAAAAATAATTTTTATATATGGGAGTAGATTAACTTGAATTAAATGATTTTACAATGTTAAGATAGTATATAATTACTATATTAATACATAATATTAACAAAACTTTAAGAGTAAGAAATAAATTAAAAGTTTGTTAAATTATATGGAGGGACTCATTACAAAATTTTAAATTATAAGCACCTAATTAAAAATTAAATAAAATTATGAAGACCAAAAAAATAATTCAGCCTAAATTATGACAAGTAAGAGTTTACAAAAGAATATTAATTAATTTTAAACTAAATTTTCAAAATTAAAGAAAATAGATTTGAGATTTGAATTTGGACATTTAAGTCTTAAAAGACAAGTTTAGTAGTGATGAGCCAAAACTCACCGATCGCCAATTGGCAAATGCCTTTTTCATAAAGAAGAATATGAAAATAAGACGAATTGAGATCCTTTAAAGGGAAGACAGTGGTGAAATAGTGAAGACAAAAAAAGAGAGAGATAGTTTAAAGATTCATCTTATATAGATTAAGTCATATGTATTTTTTTCTCTTTCTATATTTTACTACTTTTTCATTTTAGAGGTTTCAAATCTAACAAAATATAATATTTAAATAAAAAAAATTTAGATATAATTTTTAAATATTTACTATCAAAATTTTTAATAAGACATTAGTACGTGAATGAATTATATAACTAATTTATTTTATAATTAATTCTTTTTAAAATATTGCTTCATATTTTTATTGTGATTAGAGAATATAATAATAAAAATATATAAAAAAATTATACATAAATTTAGTCCAATCTTTAATAGGTATGTTGGATAAATGACAATAGATAAGTAGATTACATGTGTCATGGATGAATTGGATTATCTTAAGAAGTTGTTAATAAACTCTAAATCATTTAAGAGGTCAATTTTGTCCCGTTTACTGTAACTCAATACACAACTCACAACTCACATATGTCACCCCTATATATATAGCCACAGTATTTAAATGTGAAACTTGACATCACTTAAATTTTCTTTGTCACCTTCCATAACTAAATTTCAAGTTGATTGGATCCCACCAAAATAGAATCAATATAAATTGCTAGAAGTTGTTTAGCTTTGAGAAACAATCAAATGTTATCATTGCAGTTTTTTTGTTTTGGTAAGTTTTCCTACATGAAGCATACTTCATGCTGTGTTAATTGATTCTTGACACTCGAGAAAACAAAACAAACGTAAAGTAAGCGTTCGGATTCTTTATTTGGAGGTTTCTTTGTTACTAAAATTTTTTATAACAAATATTATTATTACTATAATTTTTGTTAAATTAATTATTTAAATAAAAATTATAACAGTAATAATATTTGTTACAATAATATTAAAACATAATTTAATAATATAAAACAATTGCTAAAAAGCCAAGCCCCGCCAACAACGAAAGGATCCAAAATTGTAAAGAAAATGACATAAAGATAATTTAAAGATAATAAACATTGGCATGAGAACAAATAGGATAGGCATAATTTTTTTTAAAATTTAGAGTGAATTTGTGTAATATTTTTCAATTATTTAAAAATTATGTACAACTCATATATATCCATATATAATTATATATATTAATAAAATTTTTATAATAATTATTAAAATTATATTATATATAAATATATATTATATATTTCTATAAATAAATTCAATTGCCTTAGGCAATTCTGTCTGAGGCAACTGATTGCAATTTCCCGAGGCGGGCAATTGGTTTGACAAATTAAGTGTAATCTGTTTGATACTGATCGAGACATATTATACTTATATATATATATATTTTAAAAGTGCTAAGTCTAATTTGCCTTAGAAAAAAGTGACATGTTTAATCCGTTTGGTATTTAGATGAAGTAGGTTCACTTTTTTAAAAAATAAAAATTAATTCATTTGGATATCTTACAAATTATTCTATGTAATTTAATTATACTAAAAGAAAAAAAAATAAGGGTTTAAGAGAAATAATTTTTTTAGAATGAGATTTTTTAATTTTATTATTTTATGAAACGATAATTGGTGAAAAAACCTAATTAAAATAAAACATTTAGCAATTGGTTATTGATTTTTTTAACACATCTAGAAGGTGGCGAAAATGACTTAAAAAAATATATAGCCCCGATGCACTAAGCTCCTAAACAAAATTTTGAGATGCGAAGGCACATATAACTAGAAAGCCAAAAAAAATACCCAAAAGTCAATCTTTATTGTAGACCAAGTCCGCCTTCAATGTGTTAATCAAAAACTTCTTTGACGGCGAATTGAAGAAAATTTGAAAAAGTGTTAAACGTTTGATAGACGAATACATTTTTTATTTTTAAGAATAATATTTTTTAGAATATAATTTTAAAAAATTTTAAAAAATTTGTTTGATTTATTTAAAATATTTTTAAAAATATTTTATAATTTTATGTTATGAGACTATAAAATTTATCACATTCATTATTATTCTTTATTTTTTTAATCTAATTCTTTATTATTGAAATATTTTAATGTTATGTAATTAATATTAATAAAATTATTTTATGAAGATCTTATATTAATAGTTATAATTTTGATAAATTTAAATTTTTTATTTTTTATAATTTTTTTTAGAATTAGAGTATTTTAAAATTATATCAGATAGAAAATTAATTTTTTTAATAATTAGTTACATAGTAAAATAAATATTTTTTAATATTTAAAATTTTTATCTATATTTTTTTCTTGAGATTTGATTTGCTTTATATTTATTTATCTAATTTATCAAAAAAAATTTGTCTCAATCAAACGAATTTAAATTAAATTTGGTCAATTTAAATTAAATTAAATTGTTAAATTTTAAAATTATTTTTTTGTAATTTTAAATTTTAATAGTATTTATTTTTTAAAATTTAAACCATGATAAATGTAAATTTTAACAATAAAATTAACATTAAAATTAATTAAATATAATTTTAAAATAATTCAAATGATAAATAAATCATTATAAGACATGATTAAATTCTAAAAATATAATTTAATAATTTTACTAATATAAAAATATTTTCATGATATGAAAATATAAGATTCTTATATTAGGCGTCTAGATTTTTTGCTGGGTGTCTTTTTGCTAGCGCTGCTGGGCATTTTAACAGTGATTTTTTTTATTGTTAGAATTTTTTACAACAAATATTATTTTCATTATAACTTTTGTTAAATTAATTATTTAAACCAAAGTTATAGCAACAATAATATTCTTTGTAATAATATTAAAACACACTTTACTTCTTTAAGTGAAAATAAAAATATGTAAAAATATACAAATACTCTATATCTGATAATATAATATTCTCAAAAATATTTTTTTAATTTATATATTAAATGAAAAAATATAATATTTTAAACATCTTATTTTTTTAAAATTTTTTTTAGTTTACATACCAATCATCCGCTTAAGTTATCCTAGATGACATGAACCTCCACGATCGATAAAAAATGTTCATTTCCCTAATGATTGCCTATAAATATCTTAAAATATCGAATGCCCTTAGAATTCAAGGATAATTTTTCTCCTCCCAATTGGTCAGGTAATAATAGTTTTAACTAGATTGAATGAGCCTCTCGACCACCTTATTTTTATAACATTTCTCATATTAATAAAAGTTCCATTTTATTTTTCAATTTCTCTAATACGCTCTCAAACTTCTCTTTATATTTCAAATGTCAGGTCTCCAATCAATGCTTACCGTTTTAAAAACATCCTTAAAAGCACATCTATCTTTCAATAAACCTAGGCTTGACTAGAGCTAGTTGTGAGGTGATTGCACCTTCCCTCTTAGTATGTGACAATTGGAACTTACCATTGACGCACGCACCTCAAAAATTGACTTAAATAATTGCCAATTAGTACATCACCTTGATGTTTATAACTAGGATCCTCGTGTACAACTTTTTTAAAATTGAATTGTATTAATTAATTTGATCAAAAAATTAATGAATTGATTATGATATTGATTTAAAAAATTTAAAAAATTAGTTATTTAAAGAATTAATAGAATAAAAAAAATTATTTGGTCAATGGTTTGACAGGTCAAAAAAAAAATAAGAGAAAAAAATAGAAAAAAAAATGAAGAGAGAGATAAGAGTGAGAGGAAGAAAAATGATAAGGAGAATGTGATTGAGAAAGAGAGAGGAGGAGGAAGAATAGGTTTATGGAAAAAATAAAAGATGAGTAGGTAGAGTAGAGTTTATGGATAGGTAGAGTAAATGGAAAGAGAAAATAATAAATAAATATAATAAAGTAAAAGCAAGTAAAAATAATAAATATGATATATTTTTAAACATTTAAAAAGAAATAAAGTAAAGTATTAACTTTTTTTAAAAATTTAATATGTATTATAGACTTATTTTATTTCATAGGATATATTTTTATTTTACATTTCTTATTCATTTTTATAAATATATATATATATATATATATATATATATACACACACACACACACAAACATACACACCAATTTTACCACAGTTTAACAACAATCCGTTCAGTAAAATATAAATCGATATTTTGACTAACTCAATAATTGATCTGATTTTTAAAATAATTCTTGTGCCTGTGTCAATTATTCAATCTTTTACTCTTAGTTTCTTTTCCTATTTTGTATATTCTTGTTGACATTAGTATTAGAGATTGTGTTTGGAAAGTTTTGCCCATGCATTCTTACAAGTTTCCAGCCTTCTTATTAGGGGTGTTCAAAATCAATCTAAATAGATAAAACTAAACTAAACTAAGCTGATTAAGAAATTAACAAAATTGAAAAGAATTAGTTTGATTTGGTTTTTAAAATTACAAAATTGAATAATTTGGTTTGATTTTCGATTTATATTATTTTTTTGATTTTAACTTAATCAAATCAAACTATTTATCTATACATATATTTTAATATTTTACCTTTTAATAATAAAAATTAGAGAATATTTTATAATTATATTATGTAATTATTACTTATCATTTATTCTTTTCTAAGTAATTGTGAATATATTGATACTTTGATATATAAGAATATTTAATATAATTTTATTATATAATATAATTAATTAATTGTTATTTTTTATTACTTATTAATATATATATAATATGATTTAATATGATACTTACTTTTAGTATAATATTATAGTTTTGAGCCTTTTAAAACTATTTTTTAAAAGTATTTTAAATTTTATAAATATATGAAATATATAAACAAGTTAAAATTTTGTTTAATATATTTTAAAATAGAAATATCAACTTATCAAGAATCACATCAACTTTAAAATCAAACCAAATCAATCTTAAAATTGAACTAAACCAACTAAAAAAAATTGACAAAGTTCATACACTTCAAAAAAATAAAATTTTTTAAGAGAGTTTTTTTAAGGGTAAATTATTATTTTAGTCATTAAAAAATAAAATTTTTTTAATTTAATTTTTAAATCATAAAAATATTTAATTTAATTTTTAAAAGATATATTATTTATTAATTTAATCTTTAAAATTTTAAATCAAGATATAAAAATATATATAATATTTATACATAAAAATTAAATTAAAATAATATATCTTTTAAAAATTAAATAAAATATTTTTTTTATTTCAATCCCAATTTACAGACCCAAAGAATTTACGACTACCAATTCAAATAGGCCCGAAAAGAGTTTTAGTTCGAATAACAAAAAAGTATGACCGCCACATTTTGTCAAACCATTGGAATAAGAATTGTTCCATGAAAAACAGCAGTCTGTGTCCCCACGTGAAAGCCTACATTTTTGTCCCTTCATGACCTTTTGGTTTGGTCTACAATCATTTTTCTTTTCTATATAACTAACATTAATCTACCTTTGTTCAATTATCATTCAGTTATTTTCTAATATTTTAGGTTCAAATTAAAAAAAAATGTTAGTCTTATGATTTTGTTTTTTTCATATTGAGAGTTTGTCAAACATGGATTTGACTGTTTACCTTTAGATAGGAGATCTATTATCCGCTATTACACATTTATTAGGCGTCTGAATTTTTTGTTGGATATTTTTTTACTGGTACTGTTAGATATTTTAACAGCGATTTTTTTTATTGTTAAAATTTTTTGCAACAAATATTATTATCATTATAATTTTTTTTAAATTAATTATTTAAACCAAAGTTATAACAGTAATAATATTTGTTGCAATAATATTAAAACATATTTTAGTAACGAATAAAACTACCTCTAAAAAGTCCAACAGGGAATCCAACAGGGAGCGCCCAACAGGGGATCCAAAAGTACTGGCAAATGAACTTAAATTTTAATAAAAGATTAGATTTATAAGGAGTTTTTAATATTTTTATTATTAATTTTTTTTAATTCAAATAAAATATATAAACTTTTTTAAAAAGTAATTAATTATAAAATAGATGAGTTATATAAACTAAATACCTGATTATTTTTATTAAAAATTAATAAATACTTAAAAATTGCACTAATTTTTTCCTTTTAATAAAATTATGACAAGTATTATAAGAATTTTTTTGTTAAAACTATTAATATTTAAAAATTCATTAAATTGTAATTAATTTAATTTAAATTAGTTAAAGTTTCACAATAAGATAGAGTTTTTTCAAAAAAATTTTTTTAATAAATAAAACTCAAATTTAACATCTTATATAAAAATAATAGAATACTTATCATTCTAATCAAATGTCTATTGGTACTTAATAGGGTGATTAAATACAGGAAACCAACTATTTTTTGTAACTGGCCTTTCTCTCTTTCTTTTAGTACTCTTTCCATGGCTAGCCGACAAGAAAACATGAGAAAGTCATCTATGTTCCTCATTTGTTATTTTCATATGATCAGATTAGAACTATCTTATGATCCCAGTTGTAATGCATGCGACATGTATTTCATATCATAAGTATGTGATTATGATGTAAAATTGACCTAGATTTGGATGTACTGCTTTCCTTGGTTTTGGTTTTCAATAAAATTTCTCTTTTCTGGCCAAAAAAAAATCTTGACTTTTGAGAGATCATTCTCGCAAATTTCATATTTAACTAAATTACATATACAAATTTCCCCACATATAATTGAAAAAAATGATTTATTGGGGTCATTATTAAAAATTAATGGGAAGAAGTGGTCAGATGAGATGGAGGAATCAACGCCACTAAACAAAAGTTGTGTGTGTTTATATATATTGGAGTCATTATTAAAATTTAATAGGAACAGAGACCCTTTCACATACTATTAATTATAATTTGTTGTCAATGTGAGGTGGTGTAATGATTAATAATTCAAAAGAAAATATTTACAATTTAAATCTCTATAATAATTTTTTAAGTTAAATCTCTATTAATTTTTTTAACATGTTATTGGTGTGCCTCATTTACTATTTCGTATATCCAAGAAAAAAATAGTGCCCGAATTCTTTGCTTGGGGTTTTTTATTTGGTGTCTGTTTGATGTTTTAGTAGCAGTTTTTTTTGTTGTTAAAATTTATTGCAACAAATATTATTATCACTATAATTTTTTTAAATTAATTATTTAAACAAAAGTTACAACAATAATAATATTAAAACACACTTTAACAATGGATAAAATTGTCTCGTACAGAACTATATATATCCCCTTGGCATCCACTTTGGTCCAACTTCACAAATAGAGAGAACTGATTAGAAACAAATTAACCAAACAAGTGAGCAATTTTCTATATATCAAATTGGAACGGTTGCTTATTTCCTTTGAGATTATGTAAGCCAGAATTTGCCTCTAATTGTGCAATGAAAGTGACTGAATTTTTGGCAACATTGTATTTAAAATTCTTTTTGGACGGCAAACAAGATTATCATTGTCTAATTGTGTGGGAACTTTTAACTTTTTATTTGGCCTAGAAGCTTTCATTCTTTAATTGTGCATGAATTTTTTTTACTTGGACAACTTCAATTTTTTTTTTCTTCTACTTTTTCTGTTTAATTTTCATAGTGTCAGTCAATATTCTTTTGTCAGACCTAATTAATTTTATGAGAATCTGTAACGGAATATTGATTCATGATGCACAAAATGATGTGAGATGATTACTTTAGTTATTCTTTTGCTTTCAATTTATTTTTTGAAATTCTTCCTTTGGTACTGGAAACTCAATAATTAAAAATTTCAAACTAGAAGAAATGATACCAGAAGAAACTAAACCACTTCTTCTATATATCTTCATCAATAAATTCACTATCTGGTGATGAAATGATACCAGATGAGATATTTTTTCTAGGTTGTTTCTTTCAATACTTAATCATATCTTATAGCTTTCTTCTATTGAACGTTTCATTAGGAAATTAAGACTATGTCCAAACTAAGAATTCTTATACACTACTCTCTGGGCCACCTTTGTTGAAAAATGTTGGATTTCTTTTCTGTTTTTATTTTTTTTTTTGTGTATGGCTATTGGCCACCCTGTGAGATTATTTTTTGGAGTCAAATCCCATTTCCAACCATTACAAATTGGAAAGCAAAGGCCATTGACTTGGTCAATTGTATTTGTTAGCCAACTTGATTCAATTTTATTAAGCCAAACCTTAATTTCTTCCCTCTCATTAGAACATTTTGGGCTTTTTCTCTGCTTGATTATCCCATGATATTACAAAAACTATTGGCTTCCGTCTCAAAGTTCTGAGATCTGATTCCAAAATTCCCAGTAATGGATCAAGAAAATAAAGTGTTTCTGCTGCTGCTCCTTCTATTCCAAGTTCTGCTCGTAGCAGCACAGACCTCAAATCAAGACTGTAAGTTCATTTCAAATAATTACTCTGTAATCTGTAATCTTATATCAAGTTTTGAGATATTCATATGAGGAAAGCTAGATTTTGAAAATTTGTATGCAAATTGTACCACTGCAGTTACAGCTTTATCATCTCTCTCTGAGTTTTGGGAGAACAAACCTCCCAGTTGGGTGGGTTCTGATCCTTGTGGTGCTGGTTGGGAAGGAATTCAGTGCAACAATTCTAGAGTGACCTCAATGTCAGTTCTTATGAAAGATTATATATATATATATTTTCTTATTTATTATTATTTCTTAAAAACTGTGATTTGACTCCTTGTATCTTCAGAATATTATCAAGCATGAATATAGGAGGCAAATTGTCTCGAGATATCGAGTCATTATCCGAATTACAGACTCTGTAAGTTTTCTACCTAAATTAAAGGCAGAGCTATTTTAGTTCAATTAGGTTTATTTAAATTAAATGTCAAAACCAACAAGAGTTTGGTCTAACAATTCAAAGTTTAAATTTTTAGTAAAAGAGATAGTTATATTTAGCGTGCAACAAAGAGGTATAGATACTTGTTAAAATTTTTTTTGTATGAGTGTCAACACCGATACTTATTCAAGTATATTCAATTTTTTTTAAAATAACATTTGATACACATTAAATTATGACTCTAAAACTATTGGAATCAACAAGTTCAAAATTTTCTCTTCTTTTATTTTAGCCTTTATCACCTTTTTTGTAGCTATGCATATTTATGTTTTCACTTTCTCGAACAATAATTGAATTTCTTATATTTATAATTTCTACAATTTTATATTATCTTTGTTTTCAACTTTGATATTATATTATCAATTATATTATATTAGTATTTTAAATTTAAATATATATATTTATATAATTCATTAAAGTATTCAAGAAGTATGCTATCTTAATTTTTTTAAAAAATTACCATATTCTTGTATCTGTATTCAAACTTTTATTAAGAGATATGTTAATATTTAGTACTTGCAAGCATATTTCTTTGTTGCTCTTTTTGTTTGACGTGGTTATTTGACAGCAGGAAAATCCTCTGCTTCTTTTATCAACAGAATGGCTAGAAAGAGAACCATTTCATGAACAAGTCCATTATGGATGAAGTATTGATCTATAGTTGAATTGATTTTATACTGTTTTTGTTCATATAGGGATCTCTCTTTCAACAAAGACATGACTGGAACAATTCCAGACGAAATTGGGAATTTGACAAAGCTGCAAACGCTGTAAGGATGACCCATCGTACCTTTTGTACCTTCAATATTTGTTCTGAAACTTTATGCCTTTTGTTTTCACTTACAAAATGAATTGTCCTCTCTAACTTGTTGCTTAATTTTCTCATTGTTTTCCAGAATATTGGTTGGCTCTGGTTTCTTTGGTTCTATTCCTGATTCAATAGGATCTCTTAAGCGGCTCACTTTTCTGTAAGGATCCCATCGTAACAATTATGCTGCTACTACTTTCTCAAAGGAGGGGCTTAAATGCACTTTTAGTTCCTCTAGTTATTCAATTTGGTCCCCTTAATTTAGAAATAGACAATTTAGTCCTCTTATTTTGTAAAATGATTCAATGTTGTTCTTTTATCATATAATTGGTCTAAAATTTAGTGTCAAATTTGACAATTTATTAATTGAGTTGTTATTTATTTACAAAGAATTATTGATTTATACATAGATTTACATGTATTTAGCCAATTGTTAAATTTGATATCAAATTGTCTATTTTTAAACTAGATGGGCCAAATTAAAACTTTTATAAAACTAGAGAGACCAAAAGTGCATTTAAGCCAAGAAAAAATGATTTGAGTGAATTTAGATACTATCAATTTGATTTTTTTAGGGAATTAAAATTGTCAACTTGGAAGAGAGATAAAAATATAAGAATTTCATTCACTTACTTGAGTGGTGGATCCTACAAATCCACACACAATGTATTTTTCTAACTTTGAACTTGACATTCAAATCCGATTTTTACAAATGAGAACCCAACTGTGGTAGTTTCTATCTATCTATCTATAAGGATCAAAGTATCACACATGATTGTTCAGTTTAGAATAAAATTTGATTTAAATTGAATAAACATATTGTGTGGTTATTTGATCCTTAAAGTACTTATTATTTCAATTGGTCCTCATTTGTAAAACTCCACTAAAACATGGTATACAGCCCATGCTATTTTCCATGTACAGAGGATGATACTTCAAATGTGATCTTTATTCAGAGCTCTGAATCTTAATCGGTTCACCGGGACGATTCCACGTACCCTTGGCAATCTATCTAACATCAATTGGTTAGATATTGCTGATAACCAGATTGAAGGAACTATCCCTGTCTCTGATGATGAAGGACCTGGTCTTGACATGCTACTCACAGCAGAACACTTGTATATATGCCTACTCTTACTCTCTTATCTCAGTTTCAGTTAATAGTTTCCTATGATTCATTGCATATATATGTTTTACTTCAATGAAGGACTTAAAAACCCTATGTTTACCTTGTGCAGTCATTTTGGAAATAACAAGCTCACAGGTGAAATTCCAGCTCAACTTTTCAGCTCAAATATGAAATTGAGACACCTGTAAGATTCATCATAACTTATAAGTACCTGTTTTCTGGAGTTTCTAAAACTACATATAAATGGCCAACACATATTGGAGAATCATTGCCTATATTCTATTTCATAGGCTTCTTGACAGCAATCAGCTGAATGGCAGCATTCCTGGAACTATAGGAGTAGTGAAATCACTGGAGGTGGTGTGAGTACCTTGTGACAATCTATATCATTCAAAATCTTTGAAATTCTTTAGTCTTTTTCTTAAATTAAATGTTTTGTATTGGACACAGACGCTTGGATAGGAATCTAATAAGTGGGGAAGTTCCTTCAAACATCAGCAATCTCGTAAATCTCAGTGAGCTGTAAGAATGTAGAAGAAACATGCCAAATTTAACTTCATAACTTTCCATAAGAATCTTGTTACTGAGAAAAGGTGTTGAATGTATTTTTCAGGTACTTATCAAACAATACGCTAACTGGCTCTATGCCTGACCTCACCAGATTGAATCTCCTCACCTATGTGTAAGTAGTAAAATAGTGATTATATTTGGTAAAATTTGTTATCCTATACTCAAGAAGAAATTATAGCAATAAGCAAAGATGAAACATGCCGGCGTCACTTGATCTATATAGCTGACCTCACTGAGTAAGAAAATACTTTGTTTGTTCGTTGAATAGTCAAGAAGAAATTATCACGAAAAAAAAAAAGAATTCCCTCTATTTGGATTTATGCAACTACTACATGCAAAATATAGGCATATATGGACATAAGTTTATGTAGTACTATTTATATGGAAAATTTTCTGCAGGGATTTGAGCAATAACACTTTCAATTCTACTGGTATTCCTTCATGGGCTTCAAGTTTACCACTTTTGACTACATTGTATGTTATTCCTTTCTCCTTTCCTCCTCAAGCTACCATTCTTCTCCCTATCTCTCCTTTCTGAGGCCGTTTATTGTGTGTGTGACAGAATGTTAGAAAACACAGGACTTGAAGGGCAAATTCCTGCCTCCATATTTAACCAGTCCAATATAGAAACTGTGTAAGTATTCCTATCTATTGAAAAAATATTTATATAAATAAAGCACAAATAACCTACTCGTGTAGCTAACCTAGTCCTAGAGTTTATTAAAAATTATGGTTATAAACTGATACTTCTGATTGGTTGGAACAGGGTAATGAGGAACAATCAGCTAAATGGTACCTTAGATATTGGCAACGGCTACAGCAACCATCTGGTGCTTATTGATTTGGAGAATAATAAGATAACTGACTTCGATCAGAAAAACGCAAATATTAATATTACAGTCAAGTAGGTTATTTTTCCTTAATAATATCATCAATCTCTTTGATCCATATAGCTAGAGTTAAGGGAAGAATAAAGAAAACAATACGAGAAATTATTAGGATAGATTTAACTATAAAAATGACAAAAGACAGAACATGTTGCTAACATTTCATCCATATAATCAACCTCACTTATGAAAAAAAGGTTTGTTTGTTGTTGTTCTTGCTATAATATCATCAATCTCTTTATTTGATTTTCACTGGAATTATCTTGATAACATGTCGTGGATGACTTAAAACTATTGGTTTCTAATTCCAAAGAGATAACTTGTTGGTTAAAAGAGATCATGTCTTTCCTCATCAACTGTCACATCTCACGTTCTAAATCTTTATATTCACTTTCTTGTTAAAAGCAAAGCTACCACAAAGGTTCAAATTTTGTCATTCGTTGTTTCTACACCATTGGAAATGTATCATGTGACAGTCTTTGGTGACACTTGTGTTAACAGGGTTAACTGAAAAAAGGATAAAAATGTTTAAAAAATACCTACTGGTTTCTCTCTGTTGGGTTAAAAAATTTTTAATTGAGTAAGGAAAAAATCAAGAGCAGATAAAAACTAGAATAAGTTGCTCACATATTTTATTCAATCTAAATTAATAATTTATATAAAGAAATAAATAATTTTTTCTCTATTTTTATGCTTATAATTTAAGCAGATACAACTTATTTAAAAATTTAAAAATTATATAAATTTAAAATGAGCAAATAATTCTAACTAACAGGTTATTCAAAATATTTTAAATTTGAAACTAAAAATGCCAATATTTCAACACTCTTCTCTGATGTAGCTACCTAACATTTTTGCAGACTAGTTGGCAACACCATTTGTCTTGAAACAGGAGCTACTTCAGAAAGTTACTGCCAAGATTCCCAAACTAGTGTCTCATATTCAACACCAACAAACAGTTGTACACCTCTTGGTTGTAGTTCTGATCAGGTTTCCAGTCCAAACTGTAAATGTGCATTTCCCTACACTGGAGTTCTGTCTTCTAGAGCTATCAGTTTCTCAAACTTAGGGAACACAAGCTACTATACCTTAATTGAGCAGTCTCTGATGACTACTTTTCGGTCCCAAAAACTTCCAGTGGATTCTGTTTCTTTATCCAATCCCTTCAGGAATTCTTCTACTGATTATTTTGACTTAGACTTAAGTGTCTTCCCATCTCAAAACGATCGGTTCAATAGAACTGGAGTTTCAAGTATTGGTTTTGTACTAACCAACCAGATCTATGATGCCCCAGAATTTTTCAGCCCTTACTTCTTCATTGGTGATAACTATGCACACTATGCAGGTGATTCAATGTCTTCAAATGAACTAAGAATGCTATACTCTTTCTAGTTTCTGCTCCTTATGATGTTCTTTCTTCCCTCTGACTCTGTCATTTCATCCTGATGTCAATTAGCGGAATCTTCAACATCAAAGAAATCACATACAGGTGTTATAGTTGGTGCAGTAGTTGCTGTTGTTGCCCTTTTGGTATTGTCTATCCTCGCGGGGATATATGCGATCCGCCAAAAGAAACGAGCAGCAAGAGCTAAAGACTTCAATCCTTTTGGTATGATTTCTATGATGCAGGCATGGCTTATTATTATTTCCACTTGAAAGGATTGTTTCTATCAGCCTCTTATTGATCCAACGTTATGTTGCAAATGCAGCAAACTGGGAACAGAACAAGAATAGTGGCAGTGCTCCTAAGTTAAAAGGAGCACGTTGGTTTTCTTTTGAAGAGCTAAGGAAATACTGCAACAACTTTTCAGATGCCAATACTATTGGATATGGGGGCTATGGAAAGGTTTATATAAGAATATACCTTTAAATATTGTTTTTCTTTTATACTATTTAATAACTGCAGTTTATTTCCTGTGATTTGGCTCAAAATTAGTGTGGTCTTGTAGTTTAAGGTGTCTCATTCTACTTTTATGTTGTTAGTTTTGTTACCACTTAATTAACAATTAAATTACGAGTAGTATGATTTATTTATATTTTAAATAATTACATAATCTTTTAAGGCTATTTCTGAAATTAAACTGACATTTCTACGTTGAAAGTGTTCACTTAATTTCGGCTATTGTCTTGAAACACTATGGAAACATTCAAGATTAAGTGAAACTGTTCATTCTTTAAGCATTCATGTGATCATTATCATTGAAATTTAGATAGCATAGGGTGGTTAAATGTTAGCTGAAAAAACAGAACACTTAATACCATAGGTAGTTAAGCTCATTTCAAGCCAAACCATAAGAAATTAACTTTTTTAGAACACCAAATTTTTCCCTTAACATTCAAAAGAAAAACCATTCTTCTTATATTTTTCTTTTTTCTTTTAATAAACTTGCTTCTGACCCTAAGCTCAGAAACATTGAAGAATTTTACCTAAATTAGTCTCATGTTGTTCACTGTTCTGCAATATCTAATTAGTCTGCTCCTCATTCATTAGGTTTACCAAGGTGTTCTTCCCTCTGGTGAATTGGTTGCCATCAAGCGAGCTGCACAAGAATCTATGCAGGGTGCTGTTGAGTTCAAAACTGAGATTGAGCTTCTGTCAAGGGTCCATCACAAGAATCTTGTTGGTCTTGTCGGTTTCTGTTTCGATAAAGGCGAACAAATGCTAGTATATGAGTATATTCCAAATGGCACTGTGATGGACAGTCTTTCAGGTACTTCAAATTCCTCCTCCACTCCATATGGACAATTCTAGTACGATAAATTTCTCCTGTCTCGTTATTTCCTTGATCATTACCAATGAAACCCATCATCTGCACGTACCATAGTAAACACACAAGATAAGATCTTAAGTAAAGACACTGATTTTAGCACACTTCAATAATTTTGTTAATCAGGCTTTAGTTATTGTTGAATAAAGACAGGTTTCTTAATGTTTCTTGTGGCTTTGTTGATGCAGGAAAATCTGGAATCAGGATGGACTGGATGAGGAGGCTAAAAGTAGCAGTGGGTGCAGCTAGAGGGTTAGCCTATCTTCATGAACTTGCCAACCCACCAATTATTCACAGGGACATAAAATCAAGCAATATCCTACTTGATGACCACCTGATTGCCAAAGTCTCTGATTTTGGTCTCTCCAAACTCCTTGACAGCGATACTGACCACATCACTACTCAAGTCAAAGGGACAATGGTTTGTATAGAATGCCTTAAACTTTGCATCATGAAGCAAACATCAACACATATCATTGTTCAAAAGGAACGCTAGTTTTAATCTCCATCTATAAAAATTCAAAAACAAACTAAACTAGCTTTTGCTATGTAACTAACTAGTCAAGATATAATATGTCGACGTTACTTGATCCATGTGACACTCTACTACTTCAGCTTCTAGCTACAAAGGCATCTAGCTAAGTAAGGACCATTACCACCCCCCCTCCTTTTCCCCTCAGGGGAGAGGGGGGGTTTGCTTAGCTTCACTTTCCTTATACCGTTGGTGCCAGAGTCATGAGGCACTGCACTCCTTGTATGAGGAAAAAGAGGCAGCTAAGCCCGATAAAGGGATTGGCATGTTTTAGTTCTTTCCCCTCTGGGGATTACCCTTCGGGTGGCTATAGTTGAGCTCAATCTTGATGTAGTCCATCCCACCAAGTGGAAAAAGGCTTTATTTGTTGTTGTTGTCATGCATAATTGTAATAATGCTCTTGCTGCACCCAAATTCATCTCTTCACACATAAACTTGTTCCTTTCCATTACATCATATTATCTTATGAGTGATTGGTATATTGTCTAAAATCTAAACAATCTTAGCAAGTGCCGACTTAATTATATCGCTCATTCTTCTTGTAGGGATACTTGGATCCTGAATATTATATGACTCAGCAATTAACAGAAAAGAGTGATGTATATAGCTTTGGAGTGCTAATGTTGGAGTTGGTAACAGGAAGAAGGCCAATAGAGCAAGGAAAATTCATTGTAAGAGAGGTTCTAAGGGTAATGAATAAATCTAAAGAGTTGTACAATCTTCATGACATTCTGGATCCAACCATAACCAAAGAAGACACCCCAAAAGCTGTAGAGAAGTTTGTAGACCTAGCATTGAGGTGTGTCAAAGATCATGCAGCTGAGAGGCCTGCAATGGCTGAAGTGGTAAAAGAGATAGAGAATATAATGGAACTTGCTGGTTTGAACCCAACTACTGAATCAGCAACAACATCAGAAACTTATAAGGATGCTAGTGGCTGTCATCCTTATGGCGACGATGATTTTGCCTATACTGGGGTATTTCCATCCGTAAAGGTGGAACCCCACTAAAAGTTTTAAGTGGTTTCTTTTCTTTTCTTTTTTTGCTGTAAATCTTTTCCTCTTTGTATACATTTGTGAGGTTTAAAGGGTGAGCTTTGAAGCAATAGTAAAGTTGTTGCCATGTGGTCTGGAGGTCACAAATTTAAATCCTGAAAAATAGTCTCTTTGCTTGTAGGAGTAAAGTTGCTTATATCTGACCCTCTCTAGACTTCACCTGGTATGAGCCTCATGCACTTGACCACCCTTTTATACATTTGTGAGGTCTGATTTATGAATTTAGAGCAGTTCAAAATCACTTTGCAATCGTGGTTTGAACATGCAGTATAGAAATTTTTATTGATAGTAAAAAGTCACATGAATTCATACTTTTTTCGTTTTAGAATTTTTTAATTGTGAATTGATTTGTTTTTAGAGCCTTGGAAATATGAAAGTTTACTGTTAGTGAAGTCGACAATGTTCTATTATCTGAGGGAGTGAACAGGACTAGCCTTGGTGATCAAAAGTTGTACTTCTTGAAGGTATTTTTCCAATTTTCAATCAAATTAATATTGGTATATAAGAATTCTACTAATGTAAAATTTGAAAAAGCACATACTGCACTTTTGTAAACAATTCTTGATTGTTTGGCTCACCCTTAATAAATAAAATTCTTGTATTGGAGAATGTAAAATCAAATATTTCAAACAAAAGAGAACTGATGTCATTCTTTTAGTTTTCTTTTCTTTTCTTTTGTATTTTTTTTTTGTTCTTGTTTTGAAAGTTATACTCCACCATAATCTTCCAACACTATTGATCTTTTTATCATCTAAGTTGATATGGTTATTAGTTATCGAATCAAATGTACAAATTAAGTTTATCTTGTACAATTTTAATATTTATTTATTTATTTATTTTGTTATCACAGTTGTATAGCTTTAAAGTCAACTATAATTAGTGTTATTCATAATCTCATTGTAATATAATTTTACAATGACACGTACGCTTTTATTTTATATTAGCCATCTTTTTTATAAACATTGAGATCCAAGAAATTTCACAGCAAGACTCACTAATTGTAACGATAGGTATCATGATATTTTGTGCAATTGCCATTAAAATCTTAAGTAACGGTTTAAACCTCCTGTAAGGGCTTAAAAAAACCGTTACATTAACCATTTTCTCCCTAGTGTATGTGAATTAAACATTTTAAATTACACTATTTAAAAATGACATTCATAAAGTTGTGATTCAGTACTCCTGCATATCCATTGCATGTGCCTCCATGTAATGGATCTTGATACTGTGAAAAAGTTGTTAGATGAATGTATTGTACCATATCATATATACATAAATGTCTGTCAAGCTTAATCCTTCCTAAATAGAATTAGATGTGCCACTATCGTTTGTTGATTCAGAAGGGTTATAATTAAAATCAAACTAAGAGTAAACTCAAGTACTTCATTCATGTGAAACTAGACGAGCTTATTAATCTTGAGTATATATAGCATAAGATCATTTCATTAAAAAAAACAAAGAAATGCTCTGTAACGTTAATTGTATGATAAATCCTAGGCATTGACAAGGGCATCAACCGTGGGACGGGCTGCCAAAAACAGAGCGTGGTATGTCTTCTGTGTAGGGTGTATTGAATCCCAAAATACATACTTTGAAGGATCAGGACATACGTGAGACATTTTATTGCATAGAAATGCTGTTTCTATGTACCCACTTCCACAACACTTACTAGCGACCTCTTCAAACCCTACCAACAACAACATAATTAATTAAACAATTAACGAGGGCATATCAAATAATTAAAAAAAATTATGCAGAAAAGGACGGGATTTTGGGATTAGAATCTTCTCATATAAAAAAGATAACATAACGATGTCTCATGAGAAGAGAGATAGATACAAAATTGATTGAATGATATATCTCATTCACATAATAGACAGCATGAATGAATGGTATATTCTTACTCTATATATTTATCTCTCTTTTCATATAATATCATCATTATTTTTTCACATATAAAAGGATCTTGATCCCTGAATTTTGTGCTTACCAAAAGTTTCATGTGCTTGAGTCATATTGGCCAAGGGTTCATAAATGTCGATATAAGAGATCTTTGGAAAAGTTAAGTCAGAGAAGTTCAGTCGCAGAAAGTGCAATTGATGTTGAAGCATTAGATTGTAATCTCTGCTAACAGAAGAATAATTGTCCATACAACCTCGTTGGAGAAAGGCATTATCAGAATTTAAGGCTATCATGATTGGCAAGCGTCCCATAGGAGGCAGCCCAGCTGCCAGAATTTTACGAGCACCTTCTTCCAACAAATTCTACACAAATTATGGCAAGTTATATATATATTATAATCACTTTGAGTTTTTTAATTATTAGTCAAAATTATAATTATATAAAATAAAATTTGTGATGTAATGAAACCACAAAAGTAGAAATGATAAAAAGTTAAAACAGAATATAATTTATTACTTTAAAATATAATAATTATTATTTTATATTATAATAATTTATTAAAATCTCTAGCAATATATTTAGTTTGAGGAGAATGCAAGAGATATGAAAGAAAGAAAGTCAATTTTTAATTACTTTTTTAGATTTAAATAAATATTTTTTTAATTCATTAGTTTCCCAACTAACAGGAACTGCGCTACCTAAACATTGCCCTGCCTTTTAGCTGCTATACGAGATCACCTAAATATGTCTCTTTTTGTTTGTTGTTGTTTCTTTTTGTCTAATTTCTTTCATTATTAATTTTTAATCTCAAACTTTTTCGTTTCAAATTTTTATTAGAAGAGTCCAAATTTTTTATTTTTAAATTATTTTAGTTTTTTAAGTTCCAATAAAAACTTATAAAGAAAAAAAACTTGAACTCTCTTTATTTCATCTCTTTTTAATTTTCACTTTTCAGCAAATATATTATTATCTTCTATTATCTCTTTCAAGACAACAAGTGTCATTTAAAATACCTACATGACATTCAATGTGTACAAACAATATTGTCAATAGAGATACATTTGTCTTTAAAATAGTCCCTAAACTTTTCTTAGTGCAGAAGAGTGTAAATACCTACCTAAGCCTTTGTTAACAAATCAAGCAACCAGAGGTTTCTATGAACTGTTATCTACTTCAAATTAAAAAATCATTAATTTACAATTTTTCTTCCATGTCTTTCTATAGTTTTCATGTTGCTTTTTTTTTTTTCCTCACCTTTTTTTTCTTTATTGGTTATGGTCTAGTTTCAATATTGGTACAATAAGACTTTTATATGTATTTAAGAGACTATTTTTTAGACACTAAACAAGTTCAGGCTCCATTTTGAAATACAAAGAAAAGTTAAAACAAGTCAGGATTAGTTTTATTTTATTTTTTGAGTAAATTCATAATTTTTTTCTTGAAATTTGCATTTTTTTAATTTGATTTCTAACAATTTAAATATCTCAACTCATACATGAAAAAAAAAAATTTACAATCATTTTAGTCTTTTTAGTCAATAAGATAGATAAAAAGTTAACTCATAGTGATATTAATAAATACTAATTTAATTATTAAATAAAAAATTAACTCTTATTAAAAAGTAAAATACACTAGATTTACAAGTTACACATAGTTAAAATGTGTTGTTATAATTTTTTTATGTATAATTTATAAAGATAATGTGTTTTATTTTATTTTATTTTTTGTTATTGAATAAGATATAATTTATCATTTATTAGTCAAGTAAATATTTGTTAATGTTTTATCACCATTCTAGTTAACTTTCTATCTGTTTAATTAACTAAAAGACTAAATTGGTTGATAATTAACTTTTTAAAAATCAAATTGAAAGAACATATCTTTCTTAGACCAAGTCTTTAATTTACTCTCTTTTTTTTTAAAATTATTTTGTAAAATTTGTTTTCAGAGTTTGTTAATATTATTCTCATACATTTATGTATATGCCATTAATAAAAATATTTATTTTCTCTATTTCTTTTAAAAAAACCTTGAGTTGAAAACATTGTCTAATTGTTCTCTATTTCTTTTTCAAAACAATCTCGTTTTTCTTTTCAATTAAAAACAGTACTTCAAACAAGTGTTTTTTTAATTTTTAAAAATTATAAATTATTTTTAAAGGACTAAATTAACTGCATTTTAATTATCATTATAAACTAAGAATGTGTTTGAATCGAAGAGAATGAAAGAAGAAAAAAGAAGTGAAATTTTATATTTTGACATTTTCTTTGATTTAGATATAAATATAACACTTGTTTTTTCTCATCATATTTTTTATTCTTATCAATCCAAGTATATTTTAAGGGTTAAAAATATTATATTTAGATTTATATTTAAGTTACAAAATATATATCAAATTTTACTTTCGTTTCCTTCTCTTTCATTCTCTAAATACACTATAAGTGTCTTAACTAATGTAATGCAGAAGGGCGAATATGACACAAATTAAATGTTAAGATTTGAGAAATTATATTGGAAAAAAAAAGTTAAAGAAAAAAATTGAACCAAATAAATAAGCTAGGGGCCAAAAATACTAATTAATTAACCAAGCTTACAGTTTATAATAAGTATTGCATGTGAAATGTGATTAAGAAACAAAACCTGTATGAATTCTCTGACATTTTGAAGCAAGAACTGCTGATAGGCGAAGAGGTTGTAGCTCTTTCTTCGTATTGGGAGGGTAAAATAATTAACTACAAAGTCATTTGTACCAGCACTAATGAAAAATACAGCCTGCTTTATATGATTTTTAGTTCTTTGCTTCCAAACACACCCTCCAATCTCTTCTTGCATTCTTTGAAATATTCCAATTTCTTTGTTATTGGAATCACATTCTATAGTTAATTAGTGGAGACGCATACACAAAAGAAAAAAAAAAGCAGAAGAAGTCAGACTGCATTATACTTGTATAGCTATCTGAAAATCATATATAGTTAAAAATCACGAATAAATTGTAATTTATTACAAGAAAAAAAAACATATAGTATGAGAAGTTTATTTACTAGAGTTGTACTTGACATTTTTCATCATTTTTGGGAATTGAAGCGAATTTTAACACAACAAAAAAAATTAAGTTTCAGTGATGATTAAATTAATGGTCATTGAAAGTGAACTTACAATGGCGACTTTTTATAGCTGTCACTGAAATTACTGCAAAATAAAATTTTCCCTGATTTAATTCCAATTCAACAAATTCTAGGAAGTTATCAAAACATTGCATTTAGTGTAGTTTTAATGTTTTGTTTTGCTAAATTGGAATAAAATCAGGGGAAAAATTAATTTTTTCAGTCTTTAAATAATGTTAAGTCAGCACTTAATATTTAAGTTTTTAAAATCATTAATTATTTAGATAAAATTTAAAATAAATGATCAAATTAATAACAAGTCGAATTGTGGCCAAAAATCCATGCCTTTTTCTATTGTGTCATTGTTACAGTGTCCTATTTATCAGGTATCACAGGGACGCCTCTAAAAATTATTTTTCTTAATCACAATAATTATTCAATTTAGGACCAAAAGTTAAAATACAAATCAAATCAAACTTTAAAAATTCTTACCAAAAATTTTTAAAAATCTATATATATATATATAATCCATTTCTTGCCTTCAATGTTATAACCAATTATAACATATACTATTTACTTTCGTAAACAGTGTAGAAAAGCAGTGTTACAGCGAGAAAGAAAATTAATTATAAATAAAATGGCCTTCATCTATATCATGTCAGTGGTCACTTTCTAGTTTCTATGAAACCTTGTTATCGCCATATTTTATTTTATTTCCTTTTGGTGGAAAGCAACTGCGGATTACGCGGACTACATATATGGTAGAAAATATAGAAAATAAATAATGAATAAAGTTCCAATGTCTCAAGGTCATGTCTCTCATTCTTATAGTCATTTTTGTTCTTTTTACATTAAAACCATTCTTTTATTTCTTTTCTTTTTTTCTTTCCTTACTTTGATGAATGCTAATTATTCTTCAACAACCTCAACTAAAAATAAATAAGTAAATTACAGTGCTTGAGATAAATGAGGACCTAAGCCATCATTGCCTGCACATCACTGAAAATCATATTGGGTTATGATGAATCATAATTTAAAAGAAATAATTATAATCGCAGAAGCAGAACGGATAAGGAATAAAATTAAGGAAGAAAAGGAAAGTATAAATTTTCTTTTGCTGAGGAAGGTTGTCATTGTTGCAGTGCCCTAAGACAAATGACAAATTGGTGGGGGCTTCGTCCCGACACCAAATAAATACTGCATCACACACCACATGTTTTCCTTGATTTTCGTCCTCCAACACTATTGCTATTTGCTTTTCGTCTGATAGATTTGAGATAAGAAGGAGATTGAAGATTGTATAACGTTAGGATTTATTTGGGGGTTTTCAAATAAAAGAATAGTTTTCTTTTAAAAAACAATAAATTTAAATAAAAATCTGATATAAAAATACTTAATAGTGTTAATGGAAGGTATTAATTGTAGTTAAATTTAAAAATATAAAAGTACAAAAAAATATTTATCACTAGTAATAATTTATGAAATATTTATTAGTGAGTAATAATTGAATAATTATATAAGCATTTTTTTTTCATATTAAAATATCCAAACTTCATATTGTTTCAAGTCGTTGAATGGTTAGCATGGTAGCAAGGTTAGCTGTGTAAGTGTGCGTGTGCGTTATGATTAATGCAACAAACAGCCAACCCACCATTCTCATCCTTCATAATTTGCTGTGCCATTTTTCCATTCAAGTTGGCCAATTTGCTTCTGAAAAATGTGTAGAAACTAATTTATGATCACACGTATGATCTCAACGATTTTTGCACGACCTAATTTATGATCACATTGATGATCTGAACGATTTTTGCACGACCTAAAATTACGCACATGTCATATTAATTTATTTTTTAATTCAAAATTGCTAGTGTTATATATATATATATATATATATATATAATTAAGAAATGCTTTTTAATTAATGATTTAAATTTCAAAATGCTTATCTGCATGGCAATATCTTAATTCCCAAAAAACTTTTATAAAGTAAATTATATTAATTCTTTTTAATTTGTAATTAAATTATACTTAATATTCCCTTTGTTTTCAGGAAGCTAAAACTTATAATCCAATTCAATTATACATAAAGAAGGGATATGGTAAAAAAATTCAAAATTCGTTGTCATGAACAATGGTATTTCCTGGGACCAAATTTACATATTTTAAATATTTTCAAGAATTAATAATATTAACTTTAAATAGTCAAGGTGACCAAGAGGTACCGATAATTGCAATTAATTTTTCTCCTGGCCTTCCTTTTCACTAGGGCCCCATTGCAAGTCCTAGGTTGTGACCAATCCCTTCACACTTTGAGCAATTAATTAATATCATCTTACTTCTTCATAGTGTAAGGATAGTTAATTAGGTATACATCAATGTTTTTTAGGTTTTGCTTAAAATTAATATTTTAGAACATTGATTAAAATTTTATCTGATTAATTGATAATATTTTTAGACATCCAAAAATATTTTTAATGATTTTTTACAAGTTTCATTCAAATTATTAAATATTATATCAACCAATAAAAAATACCTCAAACAATACTCTGATTGAGAAAACTCATCTTTTATTCCAAATTCAAGAATTAGATGTATACAAGGCTCATAATTAAAAGCCATGCATAAAGGCTTGTCGCTTGACGTTGTTGTAGGATATACATGCAATTGAATAAGAAATTATTGAGGTTTTTGGTGTGAAAATTCGCTATCGAAAACCTTCTCCTCTGAAAAAAAAAAATGTATGTTTTTGAATAAAAAATAGAATAAATTATACTCACTATTTTTAAAAAATTTTAAAATTATATTCACATCTTCTTAATCTATTTTAAAAAATTATAATTTTTTTCATTGAGAGACGAAGAAATTTATAATTTCATTAATTTTAACCAAACTACCTTTAAGTATATTATCTATATAATTAAATATGTATTTGATTAATATAAAAAGTATATTTTTTTAAACTCAAAATAAAATAAATTTATTATTTTTAACTCAAAATAAATAATAATAAAATAATTTTTTTTAAAATATATTTTATAATAAATTATAATACTTTTATAAAATTAATAATATTATTAAAGGTATTTTAGTTAAAATAGATGTAATTATAAATTTTTTAATCTTTTAAAAAAGGTTAGTCTAAGTTTTCAAAATAGAAAAAAGAAAAATATAATTTTAATATCTCTCAAGAAAAAAATGTTACTTTTTTTTAAAAAATGAATAATGAAATAATTAGTTAAATTTTTTAAAATGATAAGATATTATATTATATTTTAAAATTATCAAAAACCATTAATATGAGAAATTTTATTTTTTATTTAAATTTTTTTAGTAAAAATTATAATTTACAATATTTTAATATTGAAATCAGATCATTTTAAGTATGTGTCTCGTGAAAGGCGTGTGATGCACTTCAACTTAATAACCAATTGATATGCAGAGCAATAATTTATTTTTATTTCAACTTATAAATTAACCTAATAGCAAATTAATACATATGTTTTATGTATTAAATTTATATAAAGTTATCTTATATTTTTATTATTAAGTTTTTCAATTAAAATAAAATATATAAAATTTTTTAAAAAAAAATCAATCATAAGATAAATAAGTTATATATTTTATACATATTAGTCTCTAATTAAAAAATTTAATGACAAAAATATAAAAAGTATACATAATTTCTTTTCATATTTTTATACTATACATTTCATCTTATTTTACAGAACACGTACTTTTAGATGACTATAAATCTTATAAAATATAAATTTCAATAAAGTGATAAAGTATATAAAAATAAAAAAATAAATTAAAAATCCACTATAAACAGATAATGGTATTAATAATCAATTACTGTATTAGTCTAACCAACTAAGCAATGGAAAGTCTTCCATGATAATGAATTTTATGTAATTAGTAGTTTTAAAAATATTATCAATAGAAAATATTATTTTTTTATTTTTTTTCAATTTTCAAGTGAGCACCACACATTATTTTTAATTGTTGACTACCTTTGTTTTTTGGTTTTATAACTTTTAATCTTTTATATAATATACATGGTTTTTTTAATTTCATTAATAAAATTTAAATTTAATTATTTTAAGGTTTTTTATGTAGCTAGTATTATTACCCATTTTTTTAATTTTAGTCATATAATTTAAAATTTTTAATTTAATTTGACTCATCAAACTTTTGTTCATGTTGCATCAAAAGTAACTTTGTTGCTAGAACTACTTGTGTCTCAACGCTTAAAATGTCTGTAATTTATATTAAATAAATTATATGAATTTGATTTTAATAATATATATTTAGAATGCTAAAATAATATATAATTCTTCATGCATGTCTGATAAAATTTAAAATGATAGAATTTTAAGAGTAAGAATTACATTAAACATTTTTAAAACTATAAATATTTAATTAAAAATTTTTACATGATAAAATACTAAACTGAGCATTGAATAATTTACATCACTACCTGTTGAATCTCCCTCTCTTCTATTCTACACACGCGGTTCGGAGGCTGACTACCCCTCTCGCTACCTCCGTCCCCACACGAAGGAAGGACCATCAAATCACATAAGCTTACATAGTACAATTACAAGTTCTTCAAATCCATAATACATACGCACTACCATAACCTTCTGATTCCGGATCTCTCATTCTCATCCTCAATCCCAATGTCTCATCGTTTTGTGTTCACGCTTTTCCTCTTCCTCTCGCTTCTAATCCTCTGTGGTCAGGTCCACGGTCGCTTCTTCCTCCGCCGATTGTCGTCTTCTGATCTGGCTTCTGATGGCGTCCATGATTTCGGGGAGTCGCAGCAGAATGATAATGATAATCTGCTCCTACTGAGTCGACTCTTGGCGGAGTCTTCCTGTGAGCAGACGTACGGGTTCTTACCCTGCACCACCACCATCGTTGGAAACTTGTTCCTCATCGTCGTCTATGGCTTCTTCATGTATAAGGCGGCTACCTACTTGTCCAATGGCTGCGAGCTCTTGCTTGAGATCTTGGGCCCGGGGATTGTTGGTGGCTTGTTTCTTCCTATTCTCAACGCGCTGCCTGATGCGATGCTCATTCTCGGTGAGGATTTTGTGGGACCGAATCCTCTGTAACGTGTTATTATTATTATTTTTTTTTTTCAGAAAAGCCGGTGGTTGTGAAATTTTTTTTTTAAATTTTGAAGAGCAACTTTTTAGCGGCGATTTTTTTCGTCGCTAAGGGCGTTTTAATATTCTTGCAACAAATATTATTGCTGCTATAAATTTTGTTTAAAAAATTGATTCAAAAAATATGAAGAAATTTTGTTTTTTATAAATTAAGTTAAAAAAATGTATGATGCAAATAAAAAATGTATATTTTATTTTTTTTCACTTTTTGATATCTACATTTAAGTTTTTACTAAGTTGCGTATTCCATATGCTTAATATAAATAGTTTCCTCGTATAATAAGCTGTCTATTTTTCTTTCAAAGCATAAATTGTTTCTTTTCATATATTTTTTTGAATATTATAACAAAAGAGTAACTTACTCTAAGCTTTTTTAGACCCTGTCTCTTCTTTGTACTCATACATACGAGTCTTAAAGTTTCGTTAGAAATATGACTCGTGCTTCATTAGATTACCTAAATACTTAATGTCGTTTTATATCAAATACTATAAAAGTGAATGCTCATAAATACTACAAAAAGTAAATCTCTATTCTCATAATGAATATTATAGCTTGTATCACTTCCCTAAAGCTCAAGAGAATTTTTTTTTTAAAATAAAACTCAATTTAGTTATATGCTTGAGATTAAAATGAAAATCAAACATAATATTCATTATAAACATATAATTTATTAGCACTAAAATCAAAGAAAAATAAAGATATATTTTTTATTTGTACCATACATTTTTTTAACTTAATTTATGAAAAATAAATTTTTAAACTTGTTATTTTTTGAATTAATTTTTTAAACAAAAATTATAGCAGTAATAATATTTGTTGCATAAATATTGAAACCTACTTTAGCAACGAAAAAAATTGCCGCTAAAAAGTTACCTCTGCAAAATTATAAAAAAGTTCACAACCGTCAGCTTTTCTGCAAACAAAAAATAACATATGCAGAGGCAATGGAAACAATGGCAGAGGACCCGGTCCCAAATTTTGTTCTGTCTGTTTGGTCAGATAGAAAATATGATTGCAATTTTCTTTTCTCTCACCCGTGACTTGAAAATGAAAAGTTGACATCTCCTATTCTCCTAGTATCAGTGAAACTGAAATGAGTTCTTTGAGATTGTATTAATACACACACACACACATATACATATACATATTCTCGGTATCAGTTTTCTTCTATCTGTTTGGTTGGCTGGAAAATATGATACCGAATTTTCTTTTTCTTTCTCACTCGTGGCTTGAGATAAAATTATGTCGTTTTGCTCTTTCTGACCAAAATTCAGAGGGCGGCATTAAGGGGGGAAATTGGAGTTGCCTTTTCTTTTTGGTGGTTCCCATGAACAGTGAGCAAAGCATTGAAATGAAAATTTTTGATCTCATTATACCAGTAAAACTGACAAGAATTCGGTGCCGGATCTTTTGAAGTACGGATTCTGTGAAATATGTAGAGTATATTGTTCTGTATATTAAGTCGCAAACAAATTACTATGTAAAATGATAATTTATTTTGTACCTTAACTTACTCTAATATTTCACACATTTTATGACAATTCAAAAAATATGAATTCAAAGAATTTTTAGAAGACTGGTTTCCGAGATACACTTATTTTTTTAAAAAAATTCTCTTCATAAATCTTCATCTATTTTAGTGAAAATAATATTTCTTAAATTTTAGCACTAAAGTAACTTGTGCTGATTTTCTTCAACCATTTTCATTTCTCATCTGTGTACATCCTTCTTTTTTGATTTTGTCGAAATTTATCCATTTTTGATTAAAAAATAAAAATTATCTGTTGTCGTTTTACCTCCGCTACATTTTTAGTTTTTAAGTGCCCGATTATGTTTTGAAGTTGGGAGAACAATATTTTTTCTTTGGAGAAATGAAAAAGAGAATAGTGGGTTAAACTTAAATAGCGATATCTTTTTCTTTTCTTAAGTAGATTTTAAATTAAATTATACATATAGAAGGTTCAATATAAAAATTAATTAATTGCAAGCTTTTTATTTGACAAAATTTTAATTTTAATATTTTAATTTCCTAATAGAAAGTTATTTATTGAAGATTTATCTTAACTCCTTACTCATTTTAGGTATATTTTAACTTCAATTATCTTCTCATTTATTTTAAATTTATAATTTATATAACTGTCTATTTATGTTTTATCTTCTCATTTATTTTTATGCACTTTTGATAAAAATAGCCTGGATCGATTTTATTAGTTCAGTAAATGGAGCGCAATTCAAGTCTTGGCTGACTTATAGTTAAGAATAGAAGAATTAAAATGATAGGTTTATCCGTCTATCAGTAATTCTTGTGAGACATCTTCTATGATTCCCTTGTAAATCAGAGTTTAACTTGACTGCAATCTTGTGATATTCATACTTGTTTAAAAATTTCATTATGTCTGTCTCATTTATTAGAACTAGTGCTTACTTAGTACTGTTATCTACTTATTTTTGTGGTTTCTTATATACTTTCTTCCTACCCCCAGTATCTGGGCTTTCTGGTACTAAAGAAACTGCTCAAAGTCAGGTCTCTGTTGGAATGGGTTTGCTAGCTGGGTCAACAGTTTTGCTTCTGACTATAATATGGGGAACTTGTGTAATTGTTGGCAAGTGCGACATTGAGGGGTCAATTGCAATAGATTCACAAAACACACGAGGATTTAGCTTGACTGGTAAGTCTTTTGATGCTATTCTTTATCAGTTCTCTCTTAAAATTTTGATAGTGAGCTTCGTACTCTTGTCCAATGCATTAAAAAATAAAGTGGTTTCCTCCTCTCTGAGCTCAGGGACCTGCATGTTAAGTATTTATTTCATCTTTCCAAAACTTATATTATTTTACTAAATTGGATTGAATGGTCATCCCCTCACCTAAATTTTCATATACAAAAAAAAAAAAGAAAAAAACTAGTTTAATGTCAAAAGGAAAAATGGAGTAGATTGAGCTTATCTATTTAGCTAACTGATAGGATTCTTCCTAATTCAATAAAATAGAATAGAGAAAAACAGAGAAGATATATGGAATTCTGCAAATAAATTAGTAGGATGGCATTGATGGAGCCTCCTACTCAAATCCTGCAGCTATCTCTGAATTATTACAGAAAGAAAATAGGAAAGGAAACAAACATATGCTTGGCTTTCGAGAGGCCAAACTCTCTTCACTCTAACTGTAATGATTTTCTTGCCTACCCTCCCCCTCTCTACTACCTTTCCCTTAAAATCTCTCCCCTTCATGCTGAAGTTAGTTATGAAATAATAACTTCCTATTCTACCCTCCTATTTGTCCTTTTCGATAATACATTTTAGTTTCCCTCTTAATTGGACTTGGTTCACTTTCCCCACTCCTTCCCCTTTTAGTATAAGTGGTTCAAACCTTAGGCCCATCAATACCCTCACCAATGAGTGTCACCTTGTCCTCAAGGTGAAATTAAGGAAATTGCAACTTGATCACCTCTAAATCCTCCTATGTACATTTGAACTTAGGTAACCCCTTCCATTTAACCAAGACTTTGACTTTGCCATTGGTAAGTTTTTTGGCTTTGCAGATATCCCCGAGTTGTTTCTATAGTTCTAGGTCCTCTGTAAGAAATGAGGTAGCTCCTGAGTAAGTGTAGTAGGTTGGATGGCTTTCTTCAATTGGGAAACATGGACTAGGTAGGGACCATAGAACCAAGGACTGAGTTTCTTATTAGGCTTATTTCATCTTTAAGTACACTAAGTCTCTAACTTCAAATTGGTGCTACCTCCTATATTGATCAACATGGTGCTTCATTTTTTCTTGTTCTTGCTCTAAGTGTTCCTTCAACTCAATCAGCAGTCCATTTTGAGCCTAAATATATTCGTTAACCTCTTCCATAGGAGAAAAATAGTCTTCCATTTGAATCAAGGTTAGTGGATCCTGACCATATAAGGCTTAAAAGGTGTCATGCCAACTGAGATATTGTATTTAGTATTAAACCAGTATTCTACCCAATTAGTCCACTTACTCTAGTCTCTCGATTTTTCACTTGTGAAACACCAAAGATAGGTCTCTAATGTTCTGTTAACAACTTTTGTTTAACCATCAGACTTTGGATAGTAACTTGAGCTGTAATTTAGTGTAGTCCTTGCTAATATGAACAATTCTTTCTAGAACTGGCTTATAAATATTCTATTCCAGTCTAATACAATGAACTTGGGAAAGCCATGCAATCTGATAATTTCTTTATAGAATTTTCCAACCACTTCTTTAACATTGAATGGGTGTGTTAGGGGCATGAGATGAACATATTTAGTAAGTCTGTCTACCACTACCATCAGAGTGTCAAATCCCTGAGATTTAAGTAGCTGCACAATGAAATCTATGATGATGTCTTCTTATACTTGTTGAGGTATTGGCAAAGGTTGTATTATTCTAGTTGGACTCATGGCTTGATACTTATTGCTTTGGAAAATTTCACATTTTGCTACATACTCATGTACATCCCTTTTCATTCCTTCCCAATAAACATTCTCTCCCAATCGCTTGTTGGTATGTAGATACCCAGAATGTCCTTCTATAGGCGAGGAATGGAATTTCCCAATAAGCTTGGGTATTCTGGTGGATCCTTTAGGCAACACCAATCGGTTATGGTACAGTAGGAAGCCATTCTTCAAACTATACCTTGTTGGTGGTGCCTTTCCAATAATGATCCTTTGTCTAATAGTAGTAAGCTTCTCATCACCTTATAGCTCTTTGTCCCAGTCATCTAACTCATTATCCTCCATACTGAAAAAGCTTTTAGTTCCATGCCCTTACTTTTCTTGATAAAGCATCAGCAGACTTGTTCTCTAGGCCAGGTTTATATTGAGTTTCAAAATTATAGCCTATCAACTTATAAACCCATTTTTGTTGGTTGAGATCTAAGACTCGTTGTTCTAGTAAAAACTTGAGAGCTTTTTGGTCTATCTTGATACAGAACTTATGTCCTAATAGATAATGTCTCCACTTCTTCACAACAAAGGCTATAACCATCAATTCTCTTTCATAAACTAAACTTTAACGAGCCCTGTTGGATAGAGTCTGATTATAATAGGTGATTGGCCTCTTATTCTGCATCAAAATAACCCCCACCATACTTCTTGAGGCATCGATTTCTAGTTCAAAAGGCTTAGAAAAATTCAGCATGGCTAACACTAGGACTGAAAATCATTGCTCTCTTCAACTCTTCAAAAGCATCCTGTGCTTCTTTACTCCATTTGAATGCATCTTTCTTCAATAAATTAGTAAGTAGAGCTACCAATTTGCTATAGTCTTTTACAAATCTTTGGTAATACCCTTTGAGCCCCAAAAATCCTCTCAAGGATTTCAAATCTTTTAAAATTGGCCAGGTTACCATACACTCTATCTTTCTAGGATCAACCTGCACGCCTTCTAATGAAATGAAATGGTCAAGGTACTCCAACCTATCTCTTCCTACACTTCTTTACATTAATCACCAATTGATGTTTTCTCAGTATCTCTAATGTGATTCTCAAATGTTGGTGATGAGGGGATATGTCGGGGCTATAAACCAATATATCATTGAAGAAGACCAAGATAAATCACCTTAAATGCTCCTTAAAGATGTCATTCATTGTGTCGAATGCTATTTTGCCTCATCACCATATTTGATTAGGATTTGGTAATAGTCTGACTTCAAATCCAGCTTAGAAAACATAGTGGCAACACTTAACTCATCCAGCAGCTCATCAATTGTCT
Source organism: Senna siamea (assembly GCA_031216115.1). Classification (NCBI taxonomy): domain Eukaryota; kingdom Viridiplantae; phylum Streptophyta; class Magnoliopsida; order Fabales; family Fabaceae; genus Senna; species Senna siamea. Next base: position 15,559,534 of record CM062355.1, on the reverse strand, counting down.
GGTATGATAATCTTATCCAAAGCCTGGTAATCAATGCAAAATCACCAGCCATCATCCTTCTTTTTCACCAATAACAATGGATTGGAAAATGGACTACTACTTGGTCTAATGATTCCAGCCTCCAACATCTCTTTTACCAGTCGTTCAATTTCTCCTTTTTGTGAATGAGGATACCTAGATAGCCAGATATTTGGGGGTTTCTCACCTTCTTTAATAAGGATTGCATGATCCCTGATTCTTGTAAGAGGTAACCCCTATAGTGGTTTGCATACTTTAGAGAATTCATCTAGAATTTTTTGTATCCCATCATCCATTATTGCTTCTATATTACTTTGAGGCTTGAATTTTCCTAATTCCACCATAAAACCTTGTCCCCTCTTCCTCATATACCGCATCATTGTCCTAAATGCGACTAATGTCTTGGATAGAGATGGATCTTCTGTCACACAAATCAACTTCTCTCCTACCTTGAATTTCATGGTAAGTTGCCTCCAATTTACCCTTACCTTCCCAAGTGACTCTAACCATTCCATTCCTAATATTAAATCAGCACCTCCTAAATCAAATAAGTAAAAATCTTGTTGAATATTAATTCCTTATATTTCCACCTTTAATTTCTTGCAAACCCTTTCTCCCTTGACTCGGTAACTATCCCTTATGGTTACTTTATATGTGGCAATGTTTTCTGTGGGAATAGTAAACTTTTCCACTAGTGCAAAGGACATAAAGTTGTGGGAAGCCTCACAGTTGATCATTATCAGCATTATCTTTTCCTGTATCTCCCCTACTAACTTCATTGTTCTTCCTACCATGATACTGATAGGATCCAAGTGGCTTGGGGAACCCTCCCTCAAAAGCTAGCTATTGAAGGGGGAGAACCAAGCTACTTAAATACCCCATCGAGCATCCCATTCTACTCGATGTGGGACTTGGGCATCCCATACTACCCTCATCCCTATCATAGCACCGCCCTTGAAGAGCCGACGACCCGGCGGCTGCACTCTGCGACACTTCACTCGGCGTTGCTTCACTCCTCCGCGTCACCCCTCCGGTCGAAACCCTTCGCAGGTCAGAACCCTCCGCAGGTAGCCCTCTCCGTGCCGTCAACAAACCAGCTCTGATACCAATTGATAGGATCCAAGTGGCTTGGGGAACCCTCCCTCAAAAGCTAGCTATTGAAGGGGGAGAACCAAGCTACTTAAATACCCCATCGAGCATCCCATTCTACTCGATGTGGGACTTGGGCATCCCATACTACCTTCATCCCTATCAGATACCTACAACAGAACTCAGTGACAAAGCCATAATACTTCCGAAATTCTTCTATTCTTCCCTCTCCTCATTTTCGGCTTCCTTCATTTCTTCTTCCTCACACTCTTCTGCTGGTTCCGAAAGGATGATTACATTGAGTTACTTATTTTTGCATCTATGGTTTAGCCCAAAATTCTCGACGCACCTGAAGCACAGCCCAAGCTCTCTTTTCTTGTTCATTTCCTCATCAGTCAATCTTTGATAACTTCCTCATCATCCCATAATTGAGTTCCTCTCCTCAATCTTATGGGATAAATCTATAACCTCCAAAAAGGTATGAGCCTTAGTCATCCATAACTCAGTTCAAATCTCTTCCTTTAGACCATTATGATAAGCTCCAATTAGCATCTCTTATGGTGCCTCCTTCAACGGTGCAAACATTAGCTTAAATTTCTCCTTATACTGGGTGACGAATCCTTCTTGTTTCAACACCATCAGCATCTTGTATTTGTTTCCTAGCTAAGAGTGATGAAAATGCCTCAGTAGTTCTTGCTTAAACACGCCCCACATCGGCTTTCTAGAATCTAACCACTGGAACCAGTTCAAAGCAAGACCCTTAAAACAGACCACCACAACTTCCAATTTCTCTTCTTCCAGTATGTGGTTTAGGGTAAAGTACTTTTCTACTCTGAACAACCAACCAATTGGGTCATCGCCCACTAACACAATTAATTCAAGTTTTTTATTCTTGCTATTATGCTTCTCTATCATTTCTACACCTTGTCGTTCCCCTATCTCTACCCATGCGGCCCTGAATTGTTGGATTGATTGGCTTCACCACCGAAGTCTTTCCTTCTGTCCAACCTTCCCATGACATCCCATATCTCTAGCACCCATTTTTTCAAATGAGATACATCTTCTTTCACCACCGATAACTCCTTTTCTATACTATCCATTTTGCCTTCCATCTTTTTATTTACCATTCCCCAAGTCATACCGCTCTAATACCAAATTTTGATAGCATACTTCCTAATTCAATAAAACAGAATAGAGAAAGATAGAGAAGATAAATGGAATTCTGCAGATAAATCAGTAGGATGGCATTAATAGAGCCTCTTACTCAACTTTTGCAGTTATTTTTGAATTATAACATAAAAGAAAATAAGAAAGGAAAGAAACATACGCTTGCCTTTTGAGAGGTCAAACTCTCTCCACTCTAACCTTAATGATTTTCTTGCCTGCCCTCTCACTCTCCACTAACTTTCCCTTAAAATCTCTCCCCCTCATGCTGAAGTTAGTTATGAAATAATAACTTTCTATTCTGCCCTTTTTGGTAATACATTCTAGTTCCCCTCTCAATTGGACTTGGCTCACTTTCCCTAGTACTCCTTCCCTTTCTAGTATAGGTGGCCCGAACCTCAGGCCCATCACTAACCCATCATTTCATTTCCTACCCCCCCAAAAAATCATCATGTCATTAACGTTTTATGTCTTTCATTTAATCGGTATGGATATTTTAAATATAATTTCCATATGCAGGTTCTGGTGCTAGTACTGATATCTGGACCAGTTATGCTGCAAGGATTATGGTTATATCTGTCCTTCCATTTCTAATTGTTCAAATACTGCAAATACTCAAATCAACATCAGGAAGGCACTTGGCTGTTTTGATTGCTTTTATTGTCTCTCTTTGTTTATTGATTACTTATTGCTTTTACCAGGTAATTTGTTGTTGCAATATTTTTATATTTCTTATGCATTATGTTAAGTATTTATTTCATCTTTCAAACACTTATATTATTTTGCTACTAATAGTTAATATCTGTTATGTACAATTGACCAATTTAGAAGTAAATATTGTACTTTTTGATTTTCTGATAGTAGGTTTGCTTATGTTTTGTTTTGACTTAATGCAATGACAACGGTTTGGTTTTACGCAGCACCATACTGTGAGAAACAAAGAGAATACCTTGGAAAACCTTGATAAAGGGCAGCTTGTCTAGTTGCCTTACATGTATCTATAAAAAAATCTAAGTTTTTTAGCTTTTGTCTGCTTGTGATACAAGTACAATCAGTATGGGACTTCTATAGTCGACCTTAATAAGGAAAGGATATAAACTAATGCTAGGGATTTGGATCTTTTAAAGTGATAAAACAGTAAAGTGATGAAATACAGAGAGAAAAAGAAAGAAAAAATATAAGTAACCCTAATCTATATAGGATGGATATTTAATTTATTTCTCTTTTTTCTTCTTCCTTTCTTTCTCTGTATTTTACCATTTTATCAGTTTTCTCACTTTAGATCCAAATACTAATACTACACCAACAGTGTATTGTTCTGTTTTAATTTTTCTTAGATGCTACGGTTCGCGCTTTCAAATTTCTATAATTACTGTATGGTAGGTGAGAGTTTATTTTCTATTACTGTGAACATTTGGGCATTGTTCCTGCATTGAGTGCATTCTAAAGAAATTGAAGGGGGGAAATGGTGCAGATTTTTCGGCCCTGGATACAAAGGAGAAAACTTGCTTATGTGAAACACAAGCATGTAATTTCAGGACTTTTGAGACATTTAAAGCAATACTCATTGGAAATGCTGCTGGGAGAAGACGGTGAACCTAACAAAGAAACTATTAGAAAGTAAGATTTTTTTCTCCTTTTGCTTTGACTTGAAGATGCTTTACTTTCTAAAGCATTCAGTTGTCTTATTTTCATGCTTTTGTGTAGTCACTGACTTCGTAATGGTTATTCATGCAGGCTGTTTGCAATAATTGACGTGAATGGTGATGGACAACTTTCTTATGGTGAATTGAGAGCGTTAGTTGTTGGGATTCAATTTGAAGAGATTGACCTGGATCATGATGATGCTGTGAAGAAAATAATGGAGGATTTTGATACTTCTCGTAATTTACTAGTTGATGAAGATGAATTTGTAAATGGAATCTGTAGATGGCTTCAGAAAGCTAAGCGCTCTCGAGTTGCTTCCGGTGATGCTGGTCCATATATATTCAAGTTTTTGAATGATTTTCACCAAGTGAGTTTCTTTGTCTATGCTGAACTCCTTTGGAAAAAATTGTTTTGCAGGAAAAAGATATCTGACTGTCTGGATTTTCATGTATAGGAAACAAAACGGCAACATGATCTACTGGATGTGGGGGATGGGAGTGATGTAGTTGTTGAGGGAATTGAGAATGCCATACAGACTACTATCAAAGCAGTGCTGCTGCTATTGCTTGGAACTATTATTGCAGCTATATTTGCTGATCCTCTGGTTGATGCAGTTGAAAACTTTTCCGATGCCACTAGTATTCCTGCCTTCTTCATTTCCTTCATTGCACTGCCTTTGGCTACAAATTCAAGTGCAGCCGTGTCTACAATTATTTTTGCTAGTCGTGGCAAGAGAACAACTGCATCTCTGACTTTTTCTGAGGTTTGTCTTTTGTTTCACACTCTCATTCATCTCTTTCATCATGAATTAATATTGCATTAATTCATCTCTTTGACGTTGCAGCTATATGGGGCAGTGACTATGAACAATGCGCTATGCTTGTCAGTATTCTTGGCCCTTGTTTATATAAGAGGATTGACATGGGACTTCTCCTCAGAAGTTTTGGTTATTCTTGTGGTTTGCGTTGTGATGGGTGTGTTTGCTAGTTTTCGCACCACCTTCCCTCTGTGGACTTCTGTACTTGCTATCCTTCTTTATCCCTTCTCTTTAGCATTGGTCTATGTTCTTGATTATGTAGTCGGTTGGTCATAGCCATCGTCATAGTCATACATCTCAATAATGCAATGCCTTCAACAATAATCAGTTTCTTACAACTTTTCTTCAATACTACCCTAATGTATGAGTATTAACCTTGTTGAGATGTTTAGTTATCATAGTTTCACTGGGAAATGCTATGCTTGTTGCTCACTATTACTACTATAATGCCAGTGGTCTCCATTTGAGAATTTTGTGGTCTTAAATCCAATTCTTATAATACATTTAGATTCGTTTATATTTTGTTGGAAATGTTTTCAAAAAGTAGAATTGGACTCTTTTTTGTTTGAAAGAATATTAAATTACAATTGAATTAAAACTTAAGGTTTAAATTAAAATTGTTTATTTATCAAAGCATAAATAAACAATAGTAATGAATTTTACAATATCAATGGAGTATACTCTTAATGTATTCTATGAAAGATTTTTTTTTTTGTTGAATTCCACGTTATCTAATCAAGTGGTGCACTTTGCATCAACTTTGCTTTAAAAAAAAATTGACTACGCTTTATGAAAAATGATGAAAGTGGGTGTAAGATTTTATGTCACTATTTTATTTTATTTTTAAAAAATTCTCATTAATTAATGCAATTATTGAAATATATATACAAATGAAAAAGAGATGGAAAAATTATACCCCTCCACCCTCTTTTATTTTAAAAACTAGTACTCTCTTTTTCTTAAAAAAAATTTACAATTTCATTCATTTAATTAAAGTACTGTTAATGACATTATTATTTTTTAAAAAATTTATAATTTATTCAAAAATTTATTTTAAAATTATCATTTTATTATTATTTATTTTGAGTTAAAAATAATATTTATTTTATTTTAAATTAAAAAAATAAAATTTTCTATTGCCTCGTATATTTCTGTTAGTGTGTGCAATCCTTGACCTCAACAGACCAAGCCTGATCTAATAATTTCATTGTTTATAAAAAACTAAAATTTTAATTCAAAAACCATTTTTGTTTTTCAAATATGAAATCAGGGAATCTACTTGTTTTCCAAATATGAATCTTGCGTTATATTTTTTCTTGAAACTGCAATTAATCAATTTCCAACACTCTAATAATAAAAAATATTCAGTGCTATATTTATTAATATTTTAATACATAATTTAATTTAATTTTTAATAAAAAATCACAATCTATTTTTAAATTATAATTAAATTAAATCTTAAATTTTTATGGAATATAGAACCCATCAAATTAAACAGAAAACAAATTAAAGAACATTCACATCCCTCCACAACCCACATGCAACAATAGTTTGTTACCAATAACACAACAAGAATATTGAAATTATCTCCAAAATTAAAATTTTAAATCTCAGTTAAAACCAAAAAAAAAAAAAAAAAAAAAACCAGAGGGCATCATTATTTAGCACTTAGAAAGCCTTAAGCAAAGAAATGAAAACTCTTTTGTCTACTTTCCTTCATCTTTTTCTCGCATGGCCAAGATTTGAGGTCCCTTTCATACTCAACCCCACATTATGTTTAGTGTAGTTTCAATATGCTTTGTTTTGCTAAATTGGAATAAACTTAGGGGAAAAATTATTTTTTTAAGTCTTTAAATGATGTTCAGTTAGTACCTAATATCCAAGTCATCAAAACCATTAATTATTTAGATAAAATTCAAAATGAATAATTAAATTGATAACAACTCAAATTGTGAGGGACTAGGTTGAAAAAATTATCATTTATGAAAAATTAAAATAATGTTGTAATCTATATTTTATTCTCAAATCCAACTTTTGGTGATGGTAATAGAGTCTCCAACAAAATATTTTGAAATAATTTTTTTTGAAAATCTGGAATCATGATGGATTGGATGAGGAGGCTAAAAGTAGTAGTGGGTGCAGCTAGAGGGTTAGCCTATCTTCATGAACTTGTCAACCCACCAAATATTCACAGGGACATAAAATCAAGTAATATCCTACTTGATGACCGCCTAAATGCCAAAGTCTCTAATTTTGGTTTCTCCAAACTCCTTGACAGCGATACGGGCCACATCACTACTCAAGTCAAAAGGACAACGGTTTGTATAGAATGCCTTAAACTTCTGCATCATGAAGTAAACATCAACACATATTATTGTTCAAAAGAAACGCTAGTTTTAATCTCTCCATCTACAAAAATTCAAAAACACACTAAACTAGCTTTCGCTATGTAACTAACTAGTCAAGACATAATACATTGATGTTAGTTGATCCATGTGACACTCTAGCTACTTCAGCTTCTAGCTACGTAAGGACCATTACCCCTCCCCCTCCCTTCTCATTTTCCCCTCATGGGAGAGGGGGGGTTTATTAGCTTCACTTTCCTTATCTCATACCGTTGGTGCCCATAGTCATGAGGCACTGCACTCCTTGTATGAGGAAAAAGAGGCAGCTAAGCTGAATAAAGGGGTTAGCATGTTTTAGTTCTTTCCCCTCTGGGGGTTACCCTTCAGGTGGTTATAGTCGAGCTCAACCACCTAGTAGAAAAAGACTTTATTTGTTGTTGTCTTTACTTGTTGTTGTCATGCATAATTGTGAATAATGCTTTCGCTGCACCCAAATTCATCTCTTCACACATAAACCTGTTCCTTTCCATTACATCATATTATCTTATGAGTGATTGGTATACTGTCTAAAATCTAAACCATCTTAGCAAGTGCAGACTTAATTATATCCCTCATTCTTCTTGTAGGGATACTTGGATCCTGAATATTACATGACTCTGCAATTAACAAAAAAGAGTGATGTATATAGCTTTGGAGTGCTAATGTTGGAGTTGGTAACAGGAAGAAGGCCAATAGAGCAAGGAAAATTCATTGTAAGAGAGGTCTAAGGGTAATTAATAAATCCAAAGAGTTGTACAATCTTCATGACATTTTGGATCCAACCATAACCAAAGAAAACACCCCAAAAGGTGCAGAGAAGTTTGTAGACCTAGCATTGAGGTGTGTCAAAGAACATGCAGCTGAGAGGCCTGCAGTGGTTGAGGCGGTAAAAGAGATAGAGAATATAATGGAACTTGCTGGTTTGAACCCAACTGCTGAATCAACAACCACATTAGCAACTTATGAGGATGCTAGTGGTCGTCTTCCTTATGGCGACGATGATTTTGCCTATACTGGGGCATTTCCATCAGTAAAGGTGAAACCTCACTAAAAGTTTTTATTGGTTTCTTTTCTTTTCTTTTCTTTTTTTTGCTGTATATCTTTTCCTCTCTGGATACATTTCTGAGGTTTAAAGGGTGAGCTTTGGAGCAACGATAAAGTTGCTGCCACGTAATCTGGAGATCAAAGATTCAAATCTTGAAAATAGTCCCTTTACTTGTAGGAGTAAGGTTGCTTACATTTGATTCTTGTCAGACTTCACCTGGTATGAGTCTTATACACTAGACCACCCTTTTATACATTTGGGAGGTCTGATATATGAATTTAGAACTGTCATTCTTTTAGTTTTGTTTTGTTTTGTTTTGTATTTTTTTTGTTTTTCATGTTCTTGATTTGAAAGTTATCCTCAACCATAATCTTCTCAGACTATTGATCTTTTTGTCATATAAGTTGATATGGTTATTAGATTATCAAATCAAATGTAAATTAAGTTTATCTTGCACAATTTTAATATTTTTTTTTCTATTATCACAGTTGTATAGCTTTAAAGTCAACTGTAATTAATGTTATTCATAATCTCATTGTAATATAATTTTAGAATGGCATACGCTTTTATTTTATATTAGCCATCTTGTTTATAAACTGTGATAAAAAAGATGGCTAATAGAAAATAAAAGCATCTTATAAGTTGTACAGCATCTAAGTTGTTAGATGAATGTATTGTACCATGTCATATATACATAAATGACTGTCAAGCTTAATCCTTCCTAACTAGAATTAGATGTGCCACTATCGTTTGTTGATTCAGAAGGGTTAGAATTCAAATCAAACTAAGAGTAAACTCAAGTACTTCATTCATGTGAAACTAGATGAGCAGATTAATCTTGAGTATACCATAAGATCATTTCATAAAAAAACAAAGAAATGCTCTGTAACGTTAGTTGTATGATAAATCCTAGGCATTGACAAGGGCATCAAGCGTGGGACGGGCTGCCAAAAACAGAGCGTAGTATGTCTTCTGTGTAGGGTGTATTGAATCCCAAAATACATACTTTGAAGGATCAGGACATACGTGAGACATTTTATTGCATAGAAATGCTGTTTCTATATACCCACTTCCGCAGCACCCACTATCAACCTCTTCAAACCCTACCAACAACAACATAATTAATTAAACAATTAATGAGGGCATATCAAATAATTAAAAAAAATAAAGCAAAAAAGAGACTGGATTTTGGGATTAGAATTTTCTCATGTGAAAAAAATAACATAACGATATTATATGAAAAGAGAGACAGATATAAAATTAATTGAATAATATGTTTCACTCACGTAATAGATAGTATGAGTGAATAATATATTCTTACTTTATACATTTATCTCTCTCTCTTCATATAATATCATCATTATTTTCACACATGAAAGGAGATCTTGATCCCTGAAATTTGTGCTTACCAAAAGTTTCGTGTGCTTGAATTATATTGGCCAAGGGTTCATAAATGTCGACATAAGAGATCTTTGGAAAAGTAAAGTCAGAGAAGTTGAGTTGCAGAAAGTGCAATAGATGTTGAAGCATTAGATTGTAATCTCTGCCAACAGAAGAATACTTGTCCATACAACCTCGTTGGAGAAAGGCATCATCAGAATTTAAGGTTATCATGATCGGCAAGCATCCCATAGGAGGCAGCCCAGCAACCAGAATTTTACGAGCACCTTCTTCCAACAAATTCTACACAAATTATGGCAAGTTATATGTATATTATAATCACTTTGAGTTTTTTAATTATTAGTCAAAAATTATAATTATATAATATAAAATATGTGATGTAGTGAAACCAAAAAAGTAAAAATGATAAAAAGCTAAAACAGAATATAATTTATTATTTTAAAATATAATAATTATTATTTTATATTATAATAATTTATTAAAATCCCTAGCAATATATTTAGTTTGAGGAGAATGCAAGATATATGAAAGGAAGAAAGTCAATTTTTAATTATTTTTTTAGATTTAAATAAATATTTTTTTAATTCATTAGTTTCTCAACCAACAGTGGCTGCACTACCTAATCATTGCCCTGCCTTTTAGCTGCTATACGAGATCACCTAAATATGTCTTTTTTTGGTTGTTGTTGTTTCTTTTTGTCTAATTTCATTCATTATTAATTTTTAATCTCGAACTTTTTAGTTTCAAATTTTTATTAGAAGAGTCCAAATTTTTTATTTTTAAATTATTTTAGTTTTTAAAGTTCCAATTAAAACTTATAAAGAGAAAAAACTTGAACTCTCCTTATTTCATCTCTTTTTAATTTTCAGTTTTCAGCATATTATTATCTTCTATTATCTCTTTCAAGACAACAAGTGTCATTTAAAATACCTACATGGCATTCAATGTGTACAAACAATATTGTCAATAGATATACATTTGTCTTTAAAATAGTCCCTAAACTTTTCTTAGTGCAGAAGAGTGTAAATACCTACCTAAGCCTTTGTTAACAAATCAAGCAACCAGAGGTTTCTATGAACTGTTATCTACTTCAAATTAAAAAATCATTAATTTACAATTTTTCTTCCATGTCTTTCTATAGTTTTCATGTTGCTTTTTTTTTTTTTCCTCACCTTTTTTTTCTTTATTGGTTATGGTCTAGTTTCAATATTGGTACAATAAGACTTTTATATGTATTTAAGAGACTATTTTTTAGACACTAAACAAGGTAAGGCTCCATTTTGAAATACAAAGAAAAGTTAAAACAAGTCAAGACTAGTTTGATCTTAATTTTTGAGTAAATAAATAATTTTGTACTTGAAATATGTATTTTTTTAATTTGGTAACTAAAAAATAAAATATCTCAACTCATACATAAAAAAAATATAATTTATAGTCACTTTAATCTCTCGATCAATAAAATAAATGAAAAGTTAATTGATAATAATATTAATAGACACTAACTTAATTATTAAATAAAAAATTAACTCTTATTAAAAAACAAAATACACTAGATTTACAAATTACATATAGTTAAAATACATTGTTATAATTTTTTTTTGTATAATTTATAAATATAATGTGTTTTATTTTATTTTATTTTTTGTTATTGAATAAGATATAATTTATTATTTACTAGTCAAGTAAATATATATTAATATTTTATCACCATTCTAGTTAACTTTCTATCTATTCAATTAACTAAAAAACTAAATTAATTGAGAATTAATTTTTTAAAGATCAAATTGAAAGAACATATATCTTTCTTAAACCAAATCTTTAATTTACTCTCTTACTTTTTTTTTTGAAATTATTTTTTAAAATTTTTTTTAGAATTTGTTAATATTATTCTCATACATTTATTTATATGCCATTAATAAAAATATTTATTCTTTATTTCTTTTAAAACAAAACTTGAGTTGAAAACATCATTTAATTGTTCTCTATTTCTTTTTCAAAACAATCTTGTTTTTCTTTTCAATTGAAAACACTACGTTCACACAATTTTTTTATTTTTAAAAATTATAAACTATTTTTAAAGGACGAAATTAAATGCACTGTATTTATCATTATAAACTAAGAGTGTATTTGAATCGAAGAGAATGAAAGAAAAAAAAAAAAAGTGAAATTTTTATATTTTGACATTTTCTTTGATTTAGATATAAATATAACACTTCTTTTCTTCTCATCATATTTTTTATTCTTATGAATCCAGGTATATTTTAAGGGTTAAAAATATTATATTTAGATTTAGACTTAAATTACAAAATATATATCAAATTTACCTTTGTTTCCTTTTCTTTCATTCTCTAAATACGGTACTATTAAGTGTCTTAACTAATGTAACGAAAAAGGACGAATATGACACAAATTAAATGTTAAGATTTGAGAAATTATATTGGAAAAAAGAAGTTAAAGAACAAAATTGAATCAAATAAATAAGCTAAGGGCCAAAAATACTAATTAATTAACCAAGCTTACAGTTTATAATAAATATTGCATGTGAAATGTGATTAAGAAACAAAACCTGTATGAATTCTCTGACATTTTGAAGCAAGAACTGCTGATAGACGAAGAGATTGTAGCTCTTTCTTCGTATTGGGAGGGTAAAATAATTAACTACAAAGTCATTTGTACCAGCACTAATGAAAAATACAGCCTGCTTTATATGATTTTTAGTTCTTTGCTTCCCAAGCACACCCTCCAATCTCTTCTTGCATTCTTTGAAATATTCCAATTGCTTTGGTATTGGAATCACATTCTATAGTTAATTAGTGGAGACGCATACACAAAAGAAAAAAAAAAAGCAGAAAAAGTCAGACTGCAATTATACTTGTATAGCTATCTGAAAATCATATGTAGTTAAAAATCACAAGAATAAATTGTAATTTATTACAAGAAAAAAAACATATAGTCTGAGAAGTTTATTTACTAGAGTTGTACTTGACATTTTTCATCATTTTTGGGAATTGAAGCGAATTTCAACATTACAAAAAAAATTAAGTGATGACTAAAATAATGATCACTGAAAGTGGACTTACAGCGGCGACCTTCTACAGTTGTCACTAAAATTTATATTTTTCTAACAGTTTTTATAACTCGACACTTGGTGGTGATTGGACATTATTTAAAGACTGCAAAAATAAATTTTTCCTGATTTAATTTCAATTCAACAAAACGGTGCGTTTAAGGAAGTTAGCAAAACATTGTGTTTAGTGTAGTTTTAATATGCTTTGTTTTGCTAAATTGGAATAAAATCAGGGGAAAAATTCTTTATTTTTAATTTTTAAATGATGTTCAGTCAGTACTTAACATCTAAGTCATCCAAATCATTAATTATTTAGATAAAATTTAAAATAAATGATCAAATTGATAACAATTACTCAAATTGTGAGAGATTAAATTAAAAAAAAAATTTATAAGGGACTAAATTAAAAAAAATTATCATGAGATCAAAATAATGTTATAATTTATATTTTATTCTCAAATTCAACTTTTGGTGATTACTATAGAGTCTCCAACAAAAGATTCTGAAATAATTTTTTCGCAAAAAAAAAATTGTTGCCAAAAATTTCAGTGGCAACTATAGGGATATGGCCACTGAAAATGTTTCATTAGCAACCCATCACCACTTCCAGCATATGAATGATGATAGTGATCAATACTCAATGGAAGGGAATCTCAAAGTCCAATTTTCGCAATTCTCTTTGTTAGTTATAACGAATTTAAGATTATTGGGAGGACATTCGATATGATAACGGAGACACAAAAACGAAGACATATAGAAGCAGAGAGAGACAGGGTCATACACTCAGAGTTGGTGTGAGTGTGTCAAACCCAGAACCAGCAGAGGCAAAACTAACTCCTGTAATAATATCCTTCATGCCCAGTTTTGGATCCAAATATGGTGGTACCAACTCCTTCACACCTAGATAAGAAGCTGCAACATATATATGCATGCCACATTCAAAAGAACAAGCAAGCAAGGATCATCACTTTTACAATTATATATTAATTTAAATGATGTACATTAGTAAATCTATAATATAATTAAGCAGAGAACTGCAGATTAAAGTTAATTAATTACCAATAAAATCAGTGCCAAGCTTCCCATTAGTGAATCTTCCTGTGGGGATTTGGTTTGCAAAATCTCTGCCGTATGGTGGAAAATTGCTCTTGAAAGGTGTCTTTATGTAGTTATTGTTTCCTGGGTCTACTGTGGAGTCTCCAAACACATATATGGCAGAGACCTTCTTGTTTAAACCTTCACATTGTTTGGACACAAAACATAAGCAAAGAATCAAAATCTGTATAAGAAAAAGCAAGGGATGTTTATCAGAGACTTCCATGATAGTTGATTAACGTCAAGTAGTTGATGATTGTGCTCTGATTCTGAACAATGAAATGAAACTTTTGGAGCTTTTATATATACACATATATGGCTTATTTGGTCAATTAATACAAGTTTTGGAACAATCAAATGTTTAGTTGATACGTTATGTTATATTTACGTACCTAATAAACTTTCCATAAGTTTATTTCTTATGTGAATTTTTTTAGGTTTTTTGTTTTTATCTTTTGGGGGGTTGGGGTGTGTTGCGATGGTTGGGAAATTTACCAAACATTTCTTTAATTACCGATGGATGTTGGATACCTTTGTTTGATAAGATATGAAGAAAATAGGTGACAGAAGTTAGATTACAAGTAGGTTCATTACTCAAGTAAGTTTTCTTGCATGACTTGATTTTAATATGTGAAGGGCAATATAACAGAAAGGGTTATCTACTCTTCTTGCTCATATATATATATAATTAAGTAATGTTATCAAGAGTTAACCAAGTCACATCAAAATAGGATATTATACATTATTATGAACATTTTTTATTCCCATTCAAAATTAATACAATTTGCCTATATTTACCAAAGCCTTAATTGTTGCTGGTTTTAATACATAATCATTTTGGTTAAAAAAAAGTCTTAATTGTCATAAATATATCCTAAATTTTAGATCTCTACATTTAAAAAATAATGCATTCTTTTACATAAGGACTTATCCTAAATAGATTAAGGATAAAATATTTTTTAAATTTTTTTCTTAATACAGAAAAATATATTATTTTTTAAATAAAAAAATTTGGACCCCATTTTGCGCTGACTAGTATGTAGATGCGGTACAATTATTGGTCTTGATTAATTAATTTACATTATTAGGAATTAATTAAATCCCTATCAAGATGGGATATTATCCATTATTATTTACATTAATTGATTCCTTACGCAAAATTTCCCGCGCGTGTATTTCACAATAGTTTTGTGCAAAAATATTGGAAAAAAAAATTACATATGGAAAGGAAAACTTTGCTACGAGCAATTAATTGCAAGCATTACATAAACTCTCAAATGGTCGAGTATTTGATCAAGATTTTTATAAGTTTGATTCTAATAAAATTAAAACACTTCGTAATTAATTTGATCATATTTCCACAAGATTTTAGTGAAAGCAATAAATATATGATAATTCTATGATTATGTTTTCTTTCAATTTTGATACTCTAAAATAAAGAAAATGGTGAAATGCAGAGAGGAAAAAGAAGAAAACAAAATAAGAGAGAGATAAATTATATATTATGATATTTTTATTTATGAATTAATCAATAAGTTAAGTACTTGTCTCAAATATAATTGCTTGTGAAAATTTATTGGAAAAAAAAGAAAGAATTTCTGCATCTATTTAACAATACCACTAAATTATCCATATATATATATATAAATTAAAACTAGATTATATAAGTTTATTCAAATAAAAAATAAGATTATGTGATAATAGTATATGCTGCTAGCTCTAAAGCCCACCAACTTAATCTATCACTTCTTGTTTTGGCTCAACCAAGTGTTTGACAATTTAATTTTATCATAGACAGATTAACTAATTCTTCTCTCCCTTTACCGTATTTCTTTCTTCGCTGCGCAACTTCCAACCAAATGGACAAGTTATATACATATAAGAGAAAATTATAGTAATTTCTGTTCAAGTTTGTTGAAATTATATTTTAAAAATTACTCCAAGTATTGTTCAAGTTTAATATAATGTTACAGAAATTTTATTTTTAATTTATTTTTTCAATGAAATTAATATATTCATTTTAAGACATAAAACTATTTAATTGGATTATCTGTGTAAATACTAAATAGTTCCTCTGGGAAAGCGTCCTATGAAACAGACATTATTATAGAAAGTCCAAACGAATTGAAGTGACTATTGAAGAGGCAGTCCAGATGCTATTCAAGGCCTCTATCGTATCAACCAAGCCTCATACTCATCTTAAATCAAGCTCTTCAACTTGGAGCCCAACACAAACAAGCTTGCTATTTTGCTTTTTTTAAAAACAAAATGTGTTGTTAAACATTGAATTAAGTAAATTTATATGCTAAAATGATATATATTAATATATCATAAAAAATTAAGAAAATATTGACAAAAATTTAAACTTAAAAGAACTAAATTAAAAACTTGTTAAACTATAAAAATTTCATTATAAATTTTTAAAATTATAAAAACTTTTAAAAATTCAACGAAACTATAAGCACAACAAAAATAATTTAAGTTATAGCTACTTATGTCAACATATATATTATCTTAATTGAAAATATTGTTTTGGAGTTGTAATTATTTGAGGAATACTTGAAAAATGGTTTCTCGTTCAACAATACTATTTTGGAGATATATTTATTTACGAATATTTTGGAATTTTTTTTGAAAATCAGTTGATTTGTGAATATTTTAAAAAAGATTTCCCACGGGCACCAAGTTCCAAACTAGAAAACCTAGTAGAAAAGATAAATAAAGAAGTGAAAAAGCTTATGCTATGGTCATTGGTTGGTAAATGAAAACTAACACCCTCTCTGTCGGAGTAAAACTCTTGCTTTATATGTACGTCACTACCAAAAAACAAATTTCTGTGGTTAGAGGCATTACCAAAATGTTTATGTTCTTGTATTTAGCTTCGGAGAATAAAATAGAAACGTTTTATGAAAATAATTACATTATAAATTCTCACACATCACTTGCTATCTAAGGTTGTACTAGATATGAATATCAACTATTGATTGATTTGGATAAGAAAATGGACTTAGACCATCGATTCAACTTTGAAACAGAGGATAGTGGGCCAAAAAAAAATATTGACTTATTTTAAAGGTTGACTTTTAACTTAATTTATTTTAAGTTTATGTACCACGATAAATTTGTAAAAATTAAGATGGATTGATCTTTATGGGTCATTTCTTTTTTTCTTTATTTTCTATAAAATATTTAAAAATATTTTATGTCATATTATGTATCAACTTATATTGACATGTAATATTTATTTCTAACATATTGATATATAAAATAAATTATATATTATAATTTTTTTGAGTCAAATAAAATAAATTATTTTTAAAAAATTATACTAAAAAAATTTTAAGAGATGGCTCAAAACGGGCTTGGGCCTTTCCAACCCACTTATCTAGAATATGTGAACCCTAACCCAATTTTTAAAAATAATAAATCTTAGGGAGCGTTTGATATATAGATAAATATTTTTACTCTAAAAGATTATATTTTTGAAAATGTTATTTCTAAGAATACAATTCCAGAAATATGATTCTCAAAAATTTAAAAAAAAAATTGGTTTACTTAAAACATTTTTAAGAATATTTTATAATATCTCATGTCATGAGAATATAAAATTTGTCACGCTGATTGTTATTTACTATTATTTTAATACAATTCTTTATTATTGGATTATTTTAATATTATGTAATTAATATTAATAAAACTATTTCATAAAGATCTTATATGTTAATAGCTACAACTCTGATAAGTTTAAATTTTTACTTTTTCATAATTTTTTTGTTTTAAAATTAGAGTATCTCAAAATTACATCGGAAGAGAAATTAATTTTTTTAAATACGTAGCTAGATAGTAAGGTAAATATTTTTTTTAATATTTATAATTTGTATTTATATCCTTTTTTATTTGATTTGATTTAGATTTATTTATTTAATTAAAATTTTCTAATTTGTCAAACATGTTTTTGTCCAAATCAAACTAATTTAAATTAAATTTGGTCAATATAGATTAAATTAAATTTTTAACTTTTGAAAAAAAAATTTAATTTTGAAGTTTTAACAGTATTTATCTTTTTTGAATTTAAACTATGATAAAAGTAATTTTTTAACAATAAAATTAACATTAAAATCAATTAAATGTAACTTTAAAATAATTTAAATCATAAATAAATTATAACAAGGAATGATTAAATTTTAAAAGGATAATTTAATAATTTTATTAATATAAAAATATAATTATACTATAAGAATATAATATTTTTACCTTTTTAGATGAGAATAAAAATTTAAAAAAATATAAAAATATTTTATTCTTAAAATTATTTTTTAATTTATTTATCAAATATGAGAATGTAATATTCTAAATCTTTTATTTTTAAAAATTTTTTAAAATTATGAACTATACGTTCTCTTAAAATAAACTAGAATAAATTAAATTGAACCAACCCATTCACACTCCTAATTGTGCCTTGTGTATTTTATTCTTTAAAGAGCAACAGAAATTTTGTTTTCAATTTTTAAACTTTAAGTAGTAATGTAGTGAGATTTTAAATTTTTTGAAGTTTTAAATTAAATTCTTATACCGTTATATTTATATTATAAAGTATTTTTCACTTAAAACATTTACTAGGAACATTTGACAATCGAAAGGTCTTTTTATTTTGCAATATCTCTTTTGCGAAAAGGGCCTCGTAAAACGCATTTACATTTGGACATCTTTTCCGAAACAGTGGACCCTGCTGCACAGGAGCTACCAATAGATATAGAGTAAATCACACGAATTTGGACCCTCTTGAACTGAAGCTATCTGGTCGTTATTTGTAATTAAAAAAACAAATAATAACATATTAATTTGTCATCGAGGTAATTTACTATTATTTAATTTTTATTGATAACTTATAAATACTAATTTTTATTTTTAATTTTATTTATGACTTAAAAATATTAACTCAATTGTAAGTTAATGTGCTATTATTAATTTTTTTCTAATTTTTTTCACTGTAAAGAATGGTAGAACTTTTACTACCAAAGGTCTAGATGTAAATTATATTTTTTTCTGTTTTGAAAGACGTAAAAATTACATTTTTTTATTTTAAAAATTTATAATTTTCTTAAATTTGATAATTTTCTAAAAATATAATTTATTAAAAAATATATTTCAAAACTTATTATTTTATTATTATTTATTTTGATTTTAAAATGATAAAGTCATTTTATTTTAAAAAATAAATTTTTTTTTATATTGATTAAATACATATTTTGGTACTAAACTGCATTTAATACAAATTTTATCAAGCAATTATAAAATGAGTGGTCACGCTAAAAAAATTAAAATTAAAAATAAATGCATTAAAAAAAAGTAAAGATAACATTTATTATAAAAAAATTAGTAGAAACATATCTTAAGTGATTTGATTATGCATTAATGAGGTTATTAAAAGCTTTTGTACGAAATTTTTATCAAATAAAAGATAATTTAATAACTAGAGAAAAAAAAATTAAAATAAATAATAAAAAAATTATTAAAATAAATTTAAATATTAATAATTTAATTATAAAAATAAAACATTCTAACGTATTCATATAACCGATTTCATTTAGTAAGAAAATATTTTATTTTTTATTATTTTTGATCAAATACATATTCAATTTCTTATAAAAATAAAAAAAATATTTTTAATTATATAAATAATAAATATAAGAATATTTTAATCAAAATCAATAAAATTGTATATTTTTTTTCTCTCAAGAGAAGAAATTATAATTTTTTAAAATTAAAAAATAGAAAAATATAATTTTAAAGTCTTGAAAGAAAAAATGTGCAATTTACTCAAAAAGTACGGATGAAAGCGATACTCCAAAGGCCATTGCTGGGTCATACGCACAACAAACTTCTTTTGACTTTCCGTTGGCTCTCATCGTATCAAAATTAGTTCTCTAAGTTGATGATAGTGTGTTGGTTATAGTTTAACCAAACTCTTTGCTTTTTCATCATTCATCCTCTCCCTTCTCTCACACATAACCAACTAACGCCAGCACTATACCTACTTTTGTTTAATCCCTTTGGTTTAGGCCTTGCACTTAAAGAAAGGAAAAATAAAGCTTTATGAGATGAGGCAATCATTTTAAATTTGATCAATTTGGAGTAGCCACAACTAAAGTAGGTAATAAATACACTTAGCTGCTAGGTTGTTAAAAGGGCCACCCCCTCCCTCCTCTTTTCTTTTCTTTCATCTTCCAAATTTCCTTCATTATATTATAGCTACCTTCAATTTCTTAGCAGCAGCCAAAAGAATGAGTACAGCAAGATTTATCAAGTGTGTAACTGTTGGAGATGGTGCTGTGGGAAAGACATGCATGCTTATATCCTACACAAGCAATACCTTCCCCACAGTATGTTCATGTTTTTAATCATCCCTTTTGGGTGTTTGTTAATTATGGACCTAAAATTTTTGTTTCTCTTTGGTTTTTAATTCCTTTTTGATGATCAGGATTATGTTCCAACAGTTTTTGACAACTTCAGTGCAAATGTAGTGGTCGATGGTAACACAGTGAATCTTGGTTTATGGGATACTGCAGGTTGGTTTATTTTTCTGGGTTTATAACTCTCTAGATTTGTAGTTGAATCTGAGATTAGGAAGCACCAATGCTTCTGAAACTAAGTCATATTGTGTCTCTCAAGTAAGGATATTGGTCTGATCTTTGGATTACAGGGCAGGAAGATTACAACAGGTTAAGGCCTTTGAGTTACAGAGGAGCTGATGTGTTTCTGTTGTGCTTTTCTCTCGTTAGCAAAGCCAGTTATGAGAACATTTCCAAGAAGGTTTTGTACTCTATGCCTGAAAATTTCTGCCCCTATTTTAATGTAATTATTGTCAGAAAATTAATTGAAACCAAAGAAATTTAAAAGTTTTGAGTCATGATAAATTATTTTATTTAAAAGATTTTGTCTGTACTATAAAAAAATTAACAGATAGATCTCTTTAAGACAAAAAAATTCTTTGAAACTTTTTTTAAAAAAATCACTGTTTGAATAAAAGATATGTCTATTTATTTATTTTCGAACAGAAAACTTCCAATTGTCATATTTTTTTGTTTGAACAAATGCTTTCAACAATCATATATTTTCTGTCTTCAAAATTAAATTTGATTAAACATTTTAACTTAGCCCAAAGTCCCAAGTTCAAATTATATTAATATATTTTAATTTAATTTAATTATATTATTTAGACTTTATTAATATACTAAGAAGACTTTTATTTTTATTTGATATAAAATTTTTTTACACCTTTATATATTACAAACTATTCAACAATTATGTTTTCTCCTTATATTATTATCTCAGACCAATCTTTGTATGAATTCTTGAACTATTTGACTTGCAGTGGATACCTGAGCTGAGACATTATTCTCCAAATGTGCCTATTGTGCTGGTGGGAACAAAACTAGGTAAGATGATTTTTTTAATAATGGTGCAAATTTTATTTTTATTTTTTTATAAACAAAATACTATTCCAATTTTCTTATCTAACTGTATAATATTTTTATCAAATATAACTGGTATTATATATATTGCATGGAAATTTAAAATCTGCTTATAAAAGACAATTTTTACTCAGATTCCGAAATCATATAAAGCAAGCTTAACCTTTCCTACCATTCTGTACTCTTTCTTCTTGAATCCATCTGTAAAACTCCATTGAATGTATTTTCGCACTTGCTTCCATCTTCTCAAAATCTAAATTATCTAAATGCTTTTGAAAGTATTGCATAATATCTGTGCTTCATAACCTTCTCGTTAGTTTATTTGTATCCCCTGGCAGAAAGCAGAGGCATAAGGATGAAATTACTACAGATAATCAAGATAGAAAGATTTGATTTTTTTTTTTCCCCAAAAATCTTCATCTTCCTTTTTTTTCTCAAATCTTTTTGTTTGTATTGGTTGAATTTGGAATTTTCAACCCTAATTAATTCTATTTATTTGTTTCCTTCATGACATATGCATCACTCTTAACTTTAATCATGACAGATTTGAGAGATGACAAGCAATTCTTGATTGATCATCCCGGAGCCACATCAATAACAACTTCTCAGGCATGTGATCATCAATATATTCCTTCATACAATCTTAAGAACATTTTGTATGGATTTAACAATAAATGCGATGAACAGGGTGAAGAACTGAAGAAAATGATCGGCGCAGTCACTTACATAGAGTGCAGTTCGAAAACACAACAGGTAAACAGTTTTGGCTTCTCAATTTTGGAATTAGATCTTCTAAAATTCGCAACTCATAAAGTTTAGTGAACTACGCGTCTCATGAAATCTGGTGAAGTGTGCCTCTTGTAATGTACATTTTAACACACTTCACAATACATGTACTTTAAAAATTTGGTTCTTTTATTTTTGTATTGTATTAATTTAGCTCTAATTAGAATTTGAATTTGCATCCTTCCTAACAAATCCTGTCATGAACTTTTTCTTCTTATTTTTCTCTTTGTTACCGTTTCAGAATGTGAAGACAGTTTTTGACGCTGCTATAAAGGTTGCATTGAGGCCACCAAAGCCGAAGAAGAAACTACGCAAGAAAAGGACATGTACTTTCCTTTAAGTATTATGGTTGTAGTTTTCTTTCGCTTCAAGTCTAGAGCGATTTTTAATTTTTTTTATTTAAAATTTTTGTGTCAATTTCATTTTAAAAATTTGATTCTTAAATCAGTTAAATCCTTTTTATTATATAAAAATGATCATAATTAAAAAAATTGGACTAGATCGAATAATCAGACAAAAAAATTAATAAATTGATCTGTCAATTAATTTATATTAAAATTAAAGATATATTATAATATATTAAATTAAAAATTATATATTTAATTTTAATCTATTTAACCAATAAAGTCAATATCTCAATTAATTCAATTACTGATCTGATTTTTAAAATTTTCAAAATGATACTAAATGTATTATTTTATTGTGCTTATCAATATAATAAAAATGTGTCGGAACCTAAATTATGAAATTATGTTAGATAGTCTAGTCAAAGTCGATAAATCACATTTTTTATGCTAATTTTAATCACATTGGCGGTTGCAATAAAATTAATACAATACAAATTTTTGACACAAAATTAACATAAAAAAAATTGTAAGGATGAAATTAAAATGATACTAAATGGACAAAAAAGGTAGTTTCTCCAATAAGGTAATCAAAACCCTATTCTTTAATATGGGTAATTTTAATATATAAATGGCTTCCACAGGATTCCTCATTCCTCGTAAATTGTAAACCAATAAAAAAAAATTTTAGTATTACATTTGATGAATTAATTACTTCCCTTTGCATGTTTAATTTCCTCATTAATCATTTCCTTTCTTTGTTCATTCAGTTGTGTTAGTAATTTATAGTTTTAATTAATTCTTTGACTTATGGCTGTGTTAATGCACTATTTCGGAGCCATTGCGACTATGTTTATGGTTCAAAATTGTTGAAAAAAAATTGAGATAATAAGAATTCAATTACACTTTAAAATTCAAAGGATGTAATTAAAGTAAATAAATAAAATTTGAGAACAACTTATTGGAGGTCAAATTTAAGACTTTATTCAAGCTACCTAAAGTTTTCGTCACTAGACCACGCGACTTCAAAATTCATATCTTTAATTTATGGTATCTGAAATTTGTCCAAATTTGATTAAAAATTTTCAACATATATATTAGTTTTGATGCAGTAATTTTAAGAATATTGCTCTCACGGAACAGTGGCGACAGGATTAGAGTTAGAATTTAAAGTGCTCTGACACAAATAGCAATTAGTCATAATTCATTTACTTTTTGACTTCTCGTTAATTGCCCTTTCCGAAAACTAAGAAGCAACTAGAAAGAATAGAAATGACTGGGACCTGCTGAAATCTTGTTAAAATAAACACTAAATTTTAAAGAAAGAAAAATAATTTATTTGAGACTCTCATTCAAGATAGTGAGCCTTAGATATCAAGTATTTCTGCTTTCAAAATTTGACACGTACGTTTCTTAATTTGATCAAGATAGAACTACATATTTGCACGGATTTGGAAAGGCTCTTACTACGTTTGTTAAATATTTTCCTCTGAATTTACATTTTCTCTGTTTCTATAGCAGTATTTACAAGTTTATTAAATTTTGATTGATATTGTTTAAATTAAATGAAATCTCATAATTAAAATAGAATTCTCATAAAAAAACTTTTTTCATATACAAAATTATTATTCCAACCAATCATCTATTAGTACTGATTATCTACAATTAAATGCTACAAGTGGATACTTGAAGATAGTTACATCACTATTAATTAAATATAACTTTATCAAAGTAGTGGATTCGATGATGAGATGTCATAAATTATAAAAGTTTATAAAATAAGAGAAACTCAAAAATTATAAAAAGTCAAAAAATTTTGTTACAAACTCTGACACTCTAATTAATATAAAATAGAAAGATTAGAGAGTGTATGATGTTTTATGAAGCATACTTGAGGTCATTTTATAATGCCAATCTCTCCCCTTAATCTTTGAGCCTTCAAATTGTAAAATCAAGATTTATTCTCTTGATAAGTGTGACATAATTATATTTAAATTAACTTATTTTTATAATTTTTATGGATTCACTTCATTTTTAATTAACATATTATTTTTTTTTCTTTTATTAAAAATTATTGTAGTCATTGTTTTAACGATGATGATACGCACTTTCGGGCTAGACAAGTCTTTCTCTAGTTTGTGGATCTTCAGCAGCTTCCGACCTGCCGAGAGCAATGCTAACAT
Organism: Senna siamea; assembly: GCA_031216115.1. NCBI lineage: Eukaryota > Viridiplantae > Streptophyta > Magnoliopsida > Fabales > Fabaceae > Senna > Senna siamea. Next base: position 15,535,019 of record CM062355.1, on the reverse strand, counting down.
TAGGACGTCACTCTTCCCTGGTCCAATTTATGTCGCTTTGATCAAAGCACAACACACACCTAATTTGAAGTAATCGGTAGTTAAGTGTGCTGGTGATCTGTTCATTCATGTTAAGTTAATCCAAATATATGTTTTTTCAGTCTTCAAATATTTATGTATCAACTATTTTGTTCCTGAGTCACAAATTTTTATAATTAAATTTTGGCTAAAATACATAAAATTCTCTTGAATTTTAGATTTTTTGTAGAGAATATTCTTAAATTTTAAAAGTCAATAAAAAATTACTTGAACTTTTAAAATCACGTAAATAAAATTCTTCCGTTAAATTTTTCATTCAAAAATTAACAGTCAAACATCACATCAAATCTATTGACTTCACGTAAGTAAAAATGCTGAGTTAGACAAGAGTATTTTTGTCTTCTTTTTTTTTCCTCTTATTCCTCTTCCTTCTTTCTTTCCTAGTTTTCCAACAAGGCATAGATAGACGGCGATGAGGGCAATGCGGATGGGACAGCGAGGGCAAGGCGAGGTGAGATGAGGCAGGCGAGCAAATGTTTGGGACAAATTCATCTGTCACCTGCGTCTGTCTATTGCTTCCGTCACTGTCATTCATTGCTTGCGTCTATTACCGTCTCCTGTTACAAGAGGAAGAAGAAGAAGAAGAAGATAAGGGAAGAAAGATAGAAAAAAAATTAAGAAGACCAAAATGTCCCTTGTGTCAGCTTAGCGTTTTTGCTTACGTGGAATTAATAAATCCGACATGTCTATTAACCGTCAGATTTTGAATGAAAAATCTAACAGAAAGTGTTAATTGCTTAATTTTGAAAGTTCAAAGGACTTCTTTATTGACTTTTAAAATTTAGGGATGTTCTCTACGAAAGGTTCAAAGTTCAGAGAGATTTTATGCATTTTAGCTTTAAATTTTTTAAAAAGTTTTACTTAGCAGAGAAACCTTATCTAGTAACGAAACTTTATCAGCTTTATCTTTCCTCAATCTAATTCTTACATATTAGGAAATTTGTGGCTTTTACTATGTGTTTATTATTTTTAAGAAATTATGCCCCCATCATATTTGCTAATGGGCTGTAATGACATATTACCTCTAAGATTTTACAAAGTCAGATAAATTTTATAGTCAATAAAATATTACAATATACCAAGAACACTTTTTTTTTTTTTAGAAGAGAGAAGAAGATGAATATTTTTCAAATCATAAAATTGTTTTTTGAAACATAGATAATATACCATATCTGAATAAACATGACCATTAAATTTTAAAAGTTACTTATTAGAAATTGTCAAATAATTATTAATTAAATAATTAATATAAAATATTAATTATTTGGACTAATACAATTTATGCCCAAGGTCCCAATGTCCCAAATGCCCATCTTTGACTAATATTAGTCAAATTAAAGTTATATGTGAGCTTTGAAATTTTCTTTCCAATTTTTCTTTAACTTATTTATATTAAATGATCTATTTATTATTTGTATATACTACTTTCACATTTCATCTATCCAATGTGAGATTTTGATAATCACTAACTATTTTAACATTACATCCCTCAATTTTCAAAAGTACCATTTGAATACTTGTAATCTATGCAACATATAATATCAAAATGTCAAGTTTCACATAGTCTATTTCAAGGTTTACCTATGTAAAACTTACAACAAGAACAAGTTTCAAACAAATAAATGCCAATTATTACATACTTTGTCATCTAACTTAGATGCTCTTGGTTGATTCTTTCCATCTAGAATTTGTTCTCTTCATTAGTAGGAGAAATTTTTACATGATTGAAGAGTTTTAAAAACATGTGTCCATGTCATCTCTTCAATTCCTCCATTTTCTCATTATAGCTGATCCACTAACTAAAGCACTATCAAGGGATGCAATACAATAAATGTGTGAGGAAATGGGACTAAAGCCCTTGAGATAAAACTCAAATAATAGAAACTCAACTTTGAGTTAGTATACACTCTAAGAACAAAATTTCAATGGGTAATAACAATTTATTTGTGTTGTTTTATGCACTAAATTTTGCATTTCAAATTCCTATTTTGTATTGTATTGTATTTATGAGGTGTTAATTAGTTGCTGAAGTGGTTAGTAATTCTTATCGTATATATTGTTCCGAGAAGAGGTTGGAAATAATCTTAATGGAATTGTTAGATATCTAGAGTAACAGAGACACAATAACAAATTCCACTTATGTAAATAATGAAGTGGTACCACTTCAAGCAAAAATCAAATAGGGTTAATCTTGTAAATATTTAAGAAATCAAGATTTTCACAAAGCCATAAAGTTGCCAAAATAGTTGGTAATTGTAACGCCCCTATCTAGTTTTATTGTTAACTCCAATATCAAAAGATAGGTTCGGTACATTATCCTTATCCTTAATTTGATTAGTGTCTGAGCAGTTATAACATTCAATTATATTAAGTAGATTAGGTTTGGGATCTTTTGCTCAGAATAAAAATTTACATGCACAGCAGAATAAAAATACTACACTATACAACGAAAATTAAAAACCTTCATGTAATTCAAATAAATACAGGTCCAATAATTTCCATTACATGCTGATAAGTCACATCCCTGGATATACGAAGTACCCATCCATCAGAAGTTAGGAGACAACAGGTCTGTCACTCAAACTCTTGTATAAATGAAGGATGATTCGATCCTTCAGATATTTGTTTCTCCTGTATATCCTAAATATAACTCATGTATACGGTCAACTATTGTCCTATTCTAAATCAGACCTAGCTAGGACCTAAAATAGGGGATTACAAAAATCATACTCAATCAAAAAGAGACTGTTACCTCGCGGCCCTGCTACGCGTCCGTATTTGATACATATTAGCACATAGATGAGAAACACAAGTTTCCCAGTAGCTCAGCAATTCATAGTTTAAAAGAAACTAATATGTACCAGGGTGTAAGCACCAAAACATTCAATCTACATCCTTGATTTTAGGTGTAATATTACACATAACTGTAAACTGGCAATCATTGCATGATAAATATAGAAGTTAACAAAGATTACATATCTTTTTAAATAACATGTATTCTTATCAGCTTAATGGTTTATTATGGAATTATCCTAGTGTTTATGCGTGTTACGTGAACACTAGGTCATAGGTGCGGAGCACCTTTGGCCACACCTCCCTAGGTCACCCGTGTGGAGCACCTTCGACCACACCTTGTAATTTGTGGACACTCGACCACGTACATAGCGTAATCATGAGCACTAAGTCATGGGCATGGAGCACCTTCGGCCACGCCTCGCTAGGCCGCCCGTGTGGAGCACCTTTGGCCACACCTCGTAAATCGTGAGCACTCGGCCACATATAGAGCGTAATCATGAGCATAAGGTCCCGTGTGGAGCACCTTTGGCCACACCTTGTAAATCGTGGACCCTCGGCCATGTATAGATCAAAATCATGAGCACTAGGTCACGGGTATGGAGCACCTTTGGCCACGCCTCGCTAGGCCGCCTATGTGGAGTATCTTTAACATTTCTTATGAAAAATTCAATATTTAAGGAATAATTTCTATTTTCCTTAGAAATAATTTCTAAGGTACATTTTCCTATAAAACTTTAATAATCTCAATATTAATTTCCTTTCTTGGAAGTTGATTCCAATGTACATTTTTCTCTCTAAGAATTTTAATAATTTCAATAATACTTTTCCTTTTCTTGAAAATTTATACAAATGTGCATTTTTCCTTCTAAAATTCCAACAACTACAATAATAATTGTCTTTTCTTGGAATTTAATTCTAATGGGCATTTTTTTTCTTATAAAATTTCAATAACTTTAATAATAATTTTCTTATCTTGGAAATTAATTTTAATGTGCATTTTTTTTCTAAAACTTCAATAACTTCAATAGTAATTCATAATAAATTTTCATTTCTTGAAAATTAATTCCCATGTATATTCTCTTTCCAAAAATTCTAATATTTTCAATACTAATTTTCTCTTTCTTGGTATTAGTTCTATTGTACATTTTCTTTCTAAGAATTCTAATAATTTTCCTAATAATTTCCTTTGTTTGAAAATTAATTTCATTATATAATTTTCCTTTTTTTTTTTAAATTCTAATCCCTTCCACAATAAGTTTCTTTGCTTAGAAATTAATTTCCATGTATATTTTCTTTCTAAAAATTCTAATAATTTTCCTAGTAATTTCCCATAATCACATGCATTTTTATTAGCAATCATAAATGTTCAATAATCCCATTAATTTCATCATGAAAATAACAAGTCCACTACAATATTAAGAATAGTAAACCAAGTTAACCAAACCATTACATAACTTTCTAAATCTAAGTCCTCTCATGATCTCAAAGAAACAATAATTTAGAGATTAGCATTAGCCACCTTCTATCTTTATCATGCAAGTTCCATTAAATTTTTCCTAAATCAAGAGTGTAGACATGGGTTCAAATTCCATGGAAGCTATATCATTAAACATGCATACTCAATCATGGAATAAGAATTTAACAAATTGCTAATCTACCTTGGAAGTGGGCTAGAGAAAATATTCTTGGCCTTTCCTTTGATTTCCTTGGTTTTCCCCTTGAGTTCTTCTTTACTTCCTCCTTCCTTGATCTCTCAATTCTCCCTTGATGCCTCACCTTCTCCCTCTCTTTTCTCCCTTCTTCTTTTCTTTCTCTCCTATCCTTTATTTTCAAGTGTGGGGATTATGGTATGCCTCCCTCTTTTTTTTCCTTTCATTTCCTTATTTTCCTTTTTAGGTTGCTTGTAAATTGGTTTTCCTTCTTTTACAAAATTCTACACATATTAGATTGTTTGTTGCCTTAGTATTCCTTTTCTTGCAAGTTTACCTTTTCCCACTTCCACAAGCAACCTTAGTACATATATATATTTTTAATTCTCTTCCCACTTTCCATTTCCCTTTCTTTCTTTTTTTTTTAAGAAAAGTATGCGCACTTTTGGATATGTATATATATATATATATATATATTTGCACAAAGTGTACTTGCAATTACACTTTGTCTTTGCTTGCACACTTAGTATTTCCCTTTATTGCAAGTTTAGATTTGTCCACTCTTACAAGCAACTAACCTTTACAAGCAACCTTGGTATTTTTTTTTTATTTTTTCTATTCTCTCTTTTCCTCCCTCATTCACATGACACTTACACACACCTATATATTTTTGTTGTATCTCATTTTGCTTCTTACTTGGTACTTAGGCTAGGTAAATAAAAAATTAAAGAATTAACTCTAAGCACCAAATTTCCCTTTCTTAAAAATAATTCATCTAATTAATTAGCAAGCAAGTAATTCAAACTAATTAATTAAATAACACCATTAATTTAAGCTAATTAAATTATAGGGTGTTACAGTAATTCTTATAGTGCATACTATTCCGAGAAGAGGTTGAAAATAATCTTAATGGAATTGTTAGATGTCTATAGTAACAAAGACACAATAACAAATTTCACCTATGTAAATAATGAAGTGGTACTGCTTCAAGTAAGAATCAAATAGGGTTAATCTCCTAAATATTTAAGAAATCAGGATTTGCACAAGGGCATAAAAGTGCTAAAGCAAGTTATTGGAACTTCTAACTTAATAATGTCATATGTGTTACACTTTCAATTTTAATTTTATAAAGTTTTGATTCAAATCTTAAGATATCAATAACTTTGTTGAAACTTTAAACTATTTAAATAATAGAAAATTCAAATCAAATTAAGATACTTTTTGTTATGCATGATATTATGATATTACAAACTAGTGGAAAATTTTTGAATAGTTTGTAATATATAGTTGTGGAAAGTCTCACATCAAATAAAATAGAAAAATCTTTCTAGTATATTAATAAAGTCTAAACAATGTGATTAAATAAAATGAATATATATTAATATGAGAGACATATTAATATATATATATAATATGTAATATCAAAAGACTTGGATTTTGGGCTTCGGGCCGAGTCAAAATGTCCAATCAGTTTTAATTTGAAAGTTTGAAATAAATAAATAAATAGTTATATTTATAACTATTCAAAACATTTGTTCAAATTGCATATTGAAAAGAGAAGACTATTGAAAGTGTGCATTCAGATCAAATATATAACTAACTCTTTTATTCAGAAAACTAATGTCTTTAGAAAAGTTTCAACAAGGTTTTGTTGTATCCTGAAGGGAAGTGATTTATCATGCCTAAAATCTCTTAATCTTCTTCTATCTTAATTAATTTTCTAATATGAAATGTTAGCTATGTTAGCTAAATAATGAACCAAGAAAGGGAGTTAAATTAGTTTTCTTTTCAAAAACATAATTTTTACAAATTTATAAAACTTTTGGCTAGATATATGCTCAGAGTTAGGTTCTTATTTATCAAATAAGTTAATTTAACAGAGAAAAACCTTAAGTTTGAAAACTACTTAGAGATACTCTTAGGTTAATAATGAGAAGGAGTAAAGAGAAGAAATCATATGTAGAATTTATAGAGGCTCATATCAAAATTATAATCCTACATCCTCTCTCCAAGTATAAAGCCAGAGAATTCACTTAATTTTTCAATCACCAAACTATACAATCTAGTAACCTTCTTCGAGGGATCAACATACATTGTTATTCTGCTAGTATACACATGCAACCCTATGAAGAATCAGCACATGTATGTTGCTTTTACACCACATAATATTTATACAAGACGCCTAGAAATATACTAAATACAACCTAAGCAATTCACCAGAAATACCTTATTTAAGGAATCAACATTCATCACTTTATGCCATTATATACTTACCAACCCTTACGAATGCTCAGCAAACATATTTTTTTTATCTCTTAGTATTATAAAATGAAAAATCCAGAAACCTCCAAAACAACTTGGACAATCACTAAAAATATACTTGGATAACCTTACTCAGGGGATCGATCTTTTGACATTATGGTGATAGCCTGGGTTAGAATTCTAGAAATCATGACAGAAATGCAATTTCTCCTTGATATGACCCTGGTGACACATAACACTGGTATCATTTTTTTTTCTCTTAGTATTAAACTTCAAATACTTCTATTAGTAATTATATTTTTATTTTTTCTAAGATTTAATTTAAAATGGAAAATTAAATTATTAAAAAAATATATGTTTCTAAAAATATTTACAAATAAGTATAAAAATTATTATAATAATTAATTATTTTTATCAAACATAAAAATATTTTAAACAAAATAATTATTTAAGCTACTATTATTAGAAACCAAATTATTTAAAAGTACAAAAATCTTATTTCAATGTAAATTTTTATATTTTGGAATTATTTTTATATTTTAAATTTTTAATAAAATTTATATGAAAATAATTAAAAAATGTGTGTTAAATTGTGGTAATTTTATGTTTTTAAGAAAATTAAGTTAAATTAATTATAATAATTAATTATTTTTAATGAACATATAAGATTATCATAAATAAATTATTTTTAACTAAAAAATTTTTAATTTTTGATTTATTTGAAAAAAATATTTCTACTCTCATTGAAAAACTTAAAAAAATTTATGAAACATTTTAGTTAGAAAAAAATGTAAATAATTTTAAAAAATATAAATTCATATGTAAAAATTTTATACTTTAATATATATAACACTTCGATTGTAATTCAAAATGAGTGAACTAGTTCAATCTCGTTTGTTAAAAAGATCAGACCAAACTAACTTATTTTGATATTATTGTATAAATCAAAGTATAAAATATTTGCTTATAAATTTATATCTTTTAAAAGTATATACATTTATTATTTAAGTAAAATGTTTCATCAATTTTTTTTAAAAAAATTCTAATGAGAGTAGAAATATTTGTTTTCTAATAAATAAAAAAGTAAAGCATTTTTAGTTTAAAACACTTTATTTAAGATAATCTTATATTTTTGTTAAAAATAATTAATTATTATATTTAATTTTAAATTATTTTTATTTATTGTCTTAGAAACATATAATTTACCACAATTTAAAATTAAATTTTATAAATTATTTTCATATAAAAATTCATTAAAAAAATTAAAATAAAAAATATAATTCCTACATATAAAAACTAACATTTAAATAAAAGTTTCTTTACTTTTAAATAATTTATTTTTAAAAGAATTTTTTGTTTAAAATATTTTATGTTTAATAAAAATAATTAATTATTATTATATTTTTTAATTTATTTTTACATAGTATTAAAAAATATATTTTTTAAAATTTAATTTGTTTTTATAGAAGAAAAATTATTTTTTAAGATAATCTCATGTTTTCTAAAATTAATTAATTATATTTTTATTTATATAATTCCTTAAAAATATTTATTTTTCAATAATTTAATTTTTATACTTTTATTATTTCATATAAAATTTTACAAAAAGATTTTAAAATAAAAAAGTATAACTCTTAGCTATACTTTTTGTAATTTAAATTAAATTTTGAGTTATAGCGGCAGTTTAACCACTGCTATGAGAAAAAATTAAAACAAAAAAACTACACGTCCGAATGTGAAAGACCTAACCTTCATGCTTGGTTAGCAAGAGGGCAACAAAGAAATTTAAAAAAAAAAAAAATTGATACTGATGGCACTAGTGTTGTATTAAGGAGAAATTGTATTTTCTTGTCATGATTTCTAAAAGTGTAACCTCAGCTATTACCCTGGGGTGAAAAGGCTAAAGGAATTAGCATATATCATATTTATGTCAATATACATAAAGATTAATAAACTTTATTTTTATATCACTTAGTATCTAAATAAAAATCTTAAAAAAATATATAATATAACCACAAACCAACAATTCCATTATTTATATACATCAAAAAAAATATATTTTTTTAATTTAAATATTTTACTAGACACCTAGATAAAAAGAATAAAATGAATAAAATTAAATGACTAAATAAAAAAATAAAAATTATTATCTTTCATAAAGCATAATGATAATAATATTTTAAGTAATAAACTCTAAAAAATAATAAATTTTTTTTTTTGCTCAATCATCTTAAAAAGATGAGAAAATGAACCAGCATTAAAAACTTTCAGAAATTTGCCCCTTGAACTTCATTAAATCCTTGAAAGTGGTTGAGGGGCTTTGTATTAATTGCCTCACGCTCTTTTCTTCATAATTGAGACGTTTTGCTAGTGGCAGAGGAGAGATTTTGCTTCAAACAAACGCCTAAAATACTTTGTTACGTAAAAATAGGTACGAGTAGAATTTTATTCAATGGTTTTTTCAATAAAGTTATCCTTTTTAATGTACTTTCTCTTTAGCTTTGTAATTCCTTTTTGCACACTAGCCAATGTACTTTTTTTTTTTTTTCTATCCTCCATTTCTCCTACAGTATAGTCGTTGATGAGAGAGAGTTTTGTCTTTTTTCATTATGATGTTTGTTGTCTTCTGTATTAGCCACCTGTCACTTTTATTTTGCAAAAATGATTAGTTTATGCTAATGTGTATTGTTAGAAGTTTGTGAGGCAAAATCAAATCTTTTTTGAGAAAAAGTTTATTTTAGTTTTTAAAAATGTGATAATTTTTAATTTAAATATTTTTAGATTATTTTTATTAATTTAATTTTTTAAAAATAAAAATATTTTTAATATTATTCTTTTATTTAAATTTTATTTATATCTTAACATTTTACTTAATAAAATGTTAATTAAATTTGTTTTTTGTTAAAGTAAAAATTATAAGTAATAATTAATTCATATCATATTAAAAAAATTTATGTATTCAATTAGTCAAAAATATTTTTAATATATAAATTAATATTTATGTATTTTAAAATTACCGTAAGATATGAAATTAGTCAAAAAATTTATATATTTAATTAAAAAATTTTGATTTATTTAAAAATTTTTTTTTATATAAATTAATATTTGACATATGAGATATTAGCTAAATTATAATTTAATATTTAATTAAATAATAAATTATTGATAAAGTTTAAATAAAAAAATAATATTAAAAATATTTTTATTTTTAAAAAATTAAATTAATATAAATAATATATAAATAATTAAATTAAAATTTATCATATCTGTAAAAACCAAAATAGTGATTTCCTCATTTTTTTTTATTGGGTAAAAATTATTTCATCATTGAGATGAGCTTAGTTTGAAAAATTGGGCCGAAGGATAATGGTAAGACAAATATATTGGGCCAACAAAATTGTGATAGCACTATAATTTTGAACTTAACAGCATTTTTGGACAGTTTGGGCTTTTTGAAAACTTTTATCCACATATTTTAAGCAAGTGTTGACTTCGAGCTAGTTCTTTACAATTTCAAGAGCTCAACATATATAATAAATCAAATTAACTACTTTTCATAAAATAAATAATTACATTATCAAAATTCTCATTATGTATTGATAAAAATATCCCAACAAGCTAGTTCTCCAATGGTTTGCATAACTTTCTGTCTCTAGCTCCAAATTTTCTGTGCCAAAAGGATATATATTATAAGCACATTTAATTTGGCTCTTCCAAAATTGCAACAACCTAAGATACATTGCGGTAGCATGTGCGTGAAAATTAAAACCATTCAATCTCAGCATGTTGTGTATTTACTGCGTGCACGTTAGCATTTACTGACTGTTGTTGGCGCAACTTCAGCTACGTCGACACACATACCCATCTCCTGTTTTGCATTAGATTAAATACCATTCATTTAATGACGCCATGTGCCCAACACTTTAACACGCAACAGTTCTTTTTTCTTGGTTCTAACTGTTTGGGTTACTATTAATTTTGTTTTCAATACTTTTGTCCGTTTTTTCTTATATATTTTAAAAAATTAATGTCTTCCTAATTGTTAAGGTGATCCAAATTATTAACGTAATTAGTTGACTTGTTGAATTTTTAGCCAATATTATTAAATAATGCAAACATGAAGATAAATTCAGTTAATAGATACTTTATCATACATGGTAATAATAGCAACATACCTTCGTACGTTACTTTTTGAAAGCTAAAAAAGCTGGTTTTTTTTTATTTAAATATACTATTTCAATATATTTTACAACCGTATAGATTTTTGGTTAAAATATTAATTTAGAATAGATCATTGGTATCATGTAACATTAATAATTTAATTTTTTTTAAAATTTTTTAATGAGGACTCGTCACTTAGAGTTACAAGTTTTTAATTTACTCTCAATCATAAAACTTGAATATTATTTTTTATAAGAACTCGTTACTCTGCATAATAAGTCCATTAGATTGTCACATTGACACTCTGACAAAAGGGGCATCCTTGTGTTTGACTGGCCGATACCTCGTGAAGGATAATTAATGTAAAATAATAATTATTTTATACAATTATTTAAATTAGATTATATATATTATAATTCATAATAAAGATATAAAAATTTATAGTAAAAATTCATTTATTATATTATAAATACAATTATATATATTATAATTCATAAAATAACTATAATAAATAAATATTTATAAAATTTTATATGATTAATGAATTTATAAATACTATAAATATATTTTAATATTTTATTTACTTATTATGTTCTTAAATTTATTAATTATAAAAAGCATATATAATAATAATAATAATAATAATAATTTTCAATATAAATTAAATTTTTATATTTATTTCTAATATTCATAAATTTACGACGCTGCAGTGGGCAATTTCTCTAATTGTGACCCTCATTCTACTAAAGACCTGCTGATTGGCTTCCCTTCAATCCATCTCATCATATATCCTAGTAGATTGAGGGTGTCCCTTCTCATGAATCATCAATGGGTCTGACATTAACTTTGATTCATTGTATGTGAGCCAGTTATCCTCTATTTCTATAGGCTAGAATTGAGTGCTATATGCTTGAAGCATCATATTTAGGCGATAAATAGGTTCGACATAATCATGATATCCCACGCCAACTCTAGCACATGCTCGCAAGCACATGCTGATAATGATAGTGTTTGGCCTAAAATTCACTACAATCACAGTAACCCTCAAATAATATATAACCCTAAAAATCTAGGCAAATTGATATCTAAGGTTGCTATATGGCTCGTCAACCTCAAAGTTTGTCTTCTTAAGATCAAATTTTCGAACATTACAAGCTGAAGCTACATCTGCTATCATTGACAATGCATTTGAATTGTCTTGCTATACACTCGGCCAACCCACATTTGTGCATCATATGTTATGGATTGGAGGACAAAATAACTTATCAGCCAATATAATGTTTCTTTCACCAACTCAACCACTGGCAAAAATCAAACTCCTTTAAACATTGAATTCATTGACTCGACCATGTTAGTGGTCATATGAAAGTATTGCTTACCATCATCGTATACTTAAGCCCGCTGGCTTTTTGGTATATGGGCAACCCAATTTTTAGCCTCTGAATTCAAACACCGTATAATATGAAGTTTCTCTTCCACTGCATATCATTGAAATGCCCAAACTGTACAACATAAGAGAATATACATTATAAATTAGGGTTACTTGAAAATTAAAAATCTATGAAAACTTAAGAAGTGGTTAGAGTATGATACAAACCAGTTCTAATAAATAACGTCTTAAACCACTTTAACTTGAACTCTTTGTTCAAGTTACTTGCTAAATTCCTAAAAAAGAACACACATGGTGAGTATAAGGTGGTTGTCACATAAGTTTGTGATCTTTAACAGTGGCTATAATGCCCAAATGACTATCAAAAATTAGGCAAAGACCAACTTTGTCCTTTGCAATGTGTAGGCAGAGAAGTATCAAGAACTAATGCTAGGATTGCTCATTCTTACTCTCCACAAGGACAAAGGCAAGGGGCACCACCTTCTTATTACCATCTTCAGATAAAGAAATCATTAGGGTACCTTTATACTTTCCATAAAAAAATGTCCCATTGATCTAAAGTATTGGATTCAAGTGGTTTACAACATCAATGTGTGGTTGGAATGTCTAAAACACACATTGAAACATTACAGCATTAGGATCTCTAAGGTGGGGCTTGTGATCCCACACAACAACTGATTCAAGTATAAGGTGTTGCACAGCACGTAACCATTGAGGAAGTATGGCATATGACCTCTCATAATTACCAAATGCTTTAGCAATTGCTTTTTTTAAGCGTCACTAAATGGTGTGGAGATTGGCATGAGTCAAATTTTGTATTAGAGTAAAACATTATAGCTCTTTTCAAAACACAAATAAAATATAGGAATTTTGATAATTTTTTTAAATATAATTTTTTTTTTAAATTCTAAGTAAAGAACTTTACAATTATTGTATGAATTACATTTTAGTTCTATGAAATACTATTATCTAAACTTTAAATTATAACACTTTAACACCTTAAACTATTATAAAAAGGTAAAAGAATTAATCATTATTAATTTGAATGTCTATTAGTTGACGTTTGAACCTTTTATGAAAGTTGACTTTTTTCTATAAGACTAATTTATTCATGAAAACAAATAGAAAGTAAACTTCTAATGTACTTCTATTGGTCATGTGGCTATTAGGCGCTAAAGTTGATACATATATAGTTTATTATCTCACTTTTTGTGATAGTTCATCTGATGACCTATAAATTCAAAGTACTTTCTAAGTTAAATTTGTGATTTAATGCGTGGAAGGGGATTAGAACTCAAGTTGGAATTGGCATGGATGTAATATATTGGCATTAATGAGAAATTTTTGCCAAAAACAACACTTGGAGAATTTTTTAGTGGACAACTTGACAAATATTTTTGGAGGGCTATAAATGAAAGGGAAATTTCATGATAATTTATATTTTGGACTCCAGAAGCTTTTGTTGCAAATTTGAGGTCATTCTAAGCTAGAAAGTATACAAGTTCTTTTATATTTTGATTGAGCTACTCAGTCTAGATATTTTATATGGGCAAAATGAAATCTAAAAATCACATTATTCATCTATTCTTCACTAGGAATCCACTAGTCTAATCTTTGTTATCCAAACAACACTTCCAAAAATCATTAAGATAACCATTCAAAAAAAATTTGTCACACCCTCCTCCCTAACCTAGGAGAGATGTGACTGGTACAAGAAATGAGGTGATTACCCACCTTCGTAAGCCTAACAAACTAGGAACTTACGAATTCCTTAACATGCATTGATCCCTAGTAATCACCATGATAATAATATTTGCCAAAATTATTTTCAAAACAATTCATTTATGATAAACCTTTAGTCATTCCATAACATGTATAACTAGTATCAACTGAACCTTGTTAGCTAGGGTTAATACCTAGGTGTGTTGAGGGCTACAAATACAACTATACACTTTGGTTCCTGAAAGAGTTCATTCATTTAAAAACAATAATAAAAACAATGATAAAATTTACATAAATAGTATAGAGTCACTACAAGAAAATTGTTGTATTTCCGGCACTCTTTTACTGGAGCTTAATATAAAGTGCTAAAAAAAATGTCATTTTGTGGCGCTTTATAAAATGATGAAATTTTGTAGTGCTTGTTTTCATTCAGTGGGGGTTAAAGTGCCTTTACTTTAATAAACTATTAATTTATATTTTTTTTGTCATTTTTGAGCAGTTCTAAAGTGCAAAAGATTGTCAAGAAAAAAGCCCAAATATGCTGAACCCCTCCTGGCTTCAACATTTTCCATCCTTGAAGCACCAAAACCCTAGAATTTCACGAATCCTTCTAGTGCTAAAGCCCATTTGACCATTTCTTTTCCCATCTCTCTCACGCTATTTCAGCAATTTCAGTGTTAATGGCCGACTGCGATATCTCTATTGAGTCTCCAACATGAGCTTGTAGTGCTTTCGTAGGTAACTTCATTTTTTATATCGATTCCACCCATTTTCATTTCAGCTGCAACTAGGTTTCCCCATTTCAATTACCATTTCCCTATTAGTTGGAAGCATGCATATGCATCATGTCCTTCTCGTTTACAATTTGTTCACACCACATTTTTATCCTTTGCATCCCCCCTCCCTGTGAATTGCAACCTCCTGCTTTCATTGCAAAGCTCACTGAATTTCCTCTTTCTTCTTTTGTACGAGTCACAATCCGCATCCTTTCCTACTGTACAACCATAGCATACGCCCTATTCAAGTTCGACAGTCAGTGCTTAGGATATTAGATCGCACTGTTCCATATCCTTTTTTGTCAATCCCATGAGAAATCGATGAACCCTCTCTTCTTCACACTTCTTCTCCAAGTCAGCAATCAGATTGCATCTGCATCCAATGCAAATACAGACAAGTATCATGTCATAGTTTTTCGATTCATCCCAAATTGTTTTCAGGTGGCCATAATAGGCGAGAACAACCTGCCCATTCTACTTAAAGTTTTCTAGGTCTGATCTCAATTGCTGCACCCGAGGTCTATTCCCAATGGAGAAACGTTCCCTAATATCATCCCACAGATCCTTCACAATCTCCAGGTGTGTGATGGTTGAGCGTAGTTTGGGTTCAATGGTATTTTTCCATCAACAAAGCCATATTTCTTCTTGGCACGAAGTGCAATCTGCATAGATCGTGCCCATTCATCATAATTTTCCCCTTTCAACTAAGTAATTACATTACTTGGGTTGTCATTGGAATTGAGAGCATAAGGATTCGAAAGTTTCTTGTCTCATCCAGAGTTTTTCTCCTTCTTTCGGTGGGTCAATCATTGCTTTGATACCATGTAGAGAACAGAGACAACTGGGAGAAAATACTATGTGTATATCATTTACTTTCTTATGTTTATACACATGTTAGAAGCTCTAAATATCAACAATAAAAATATACAAAATAATATCTCCAAATTACGCCTAATAGATCTAAATGGTTTTTTCAGATTTTTATGGACAAATCACTTTAGACTAGAAAGCTTACACATTATTAAAATCAATTAGATACTTAATATATTCTTGTAGATTAGTTACTGCCGATATTGTAAAGGAACATGAACATAACAATTTTGCCACAAAATTAGGAGTTTAAAAGACCATATGAACCTTAAGTTCGTGATTGAGAATTGAGATTATTTGAAACACACAGCTATAGGAGGACAAAGACCTTACCCACCATGTTTACTATCAATGAAAATAATTTTCATAATTTTATGACACCAGAAACATTACAAAAAATTAAATTTATGAATTATACTAATAAATGAAGCATATAATTCAAAAAAATTATTTTACACATAAAAGATATATTTATAGAAAAAATTAAAAAAATCAAGAAAAATGACACAAAAAACACCTCAATTCAAGTTTGGGATGAAGCTCACGCCCCACCCTTGGAAAAGGCTACACGTGGGCTTGTTCTTGGCTGGCTTCTCTCCAACCGATCACCCATTCTACAAAAACGAGTTTTTTGAACCCAAAACGAACCCACGACAAAAAATTGACTATGCTTCTTTTTTCAAAATTTTAAATCTCATGTTTCTAGTCTTTTATTTAAAAGAATTTTAATTTGAAATATAATTTGATTGGTTGTCATGTGTGTTAAAATTATTTATATTTAATTTATTATTTAAAATAAAAAATTTTAAAGTCATAATCCAACAAATCTAACCAAACACACCAAAATTCGATATCGTCAAATTATATGGGTTGAGCTAATTGGGTTTGGTTTCAACAAAATTAACTCCATCTTAGTTATTTTATCCGACTAATTCACCCGAATTCGATCAGTGTCACCCTTACCACTTATCAATACATTTTGTTTGAAACAAGATAAATTAATATAACTCTAGAGATCTTTTAATTATTAAGAAAATATTTTTATGGACAAAAAAGGATGAAAGTGAAATTTTGAATTAAAATAAGGTACCTAAATGAGTGTTAGGCATTAATTTTGGTGTCAATTCAAAATATGGATAACAAAATATTTAATAATAATTCAAACAGAATTGTCATTAATAAAAAATATTTATAAAGAAATACGGATTTAATTACTGCATAGAAAACGCAATAACCTTTATTTTTTTTCTTCTGCAGACGTGCGTTTAATGTTACTTCTTTTTATACATTATACAGTTTGGTGATCTCAAGATGAAGTTTTTGTAAGATACATATTGAGATTTTTGCTTTAATCTTTTAACTGATAATTTAATCAATAAATATTTAATATAAAAATCTGAAAAAAAATATATATCTTGTTATAAACTCGTGCCCTTAGGATTTGTCCATGAGAGAAAAAAAATAAAAGATAATGAAACAAAATGACATTTTTTATTTAAAATAAAATTTTATATTTTTTTCTTGTAAATATTTGAATATAAAAAATAAATAAGAATAAAAAATATATATGACTTTAAACAAATTTAAATAATAAAAAATGTGTATATATATATATTCCTTTTTATTTCCTTTATTTTTTCACTTCTAAACAAACCTTTAATATCCTATGTTAATTTAATTTCAATTTCAAAACCCTTGTCCTTAAAGAATGTCATGTACTTTAATTAAGTTTAAGCCATTACCTCTTCTATGTATATTTGAAACCCAGTTATCATTAATTTTGTTTATAATTAGACGATTTTATTCTTCAATTGATGTTGAATACTAATATTTGTCTCCAATCATTTGCAACTTGTGCTTATCCGTCCCGTAAGAAAGCTACATGTTGTAATCATGGTTATCCCACCAATAAGAAACCTCTAGCAACTCCCATCAGATAAAGTGAACAATGACTTGACACACAGCTCACAGCTACAAAGAGAAGTAAAAACTCTAGAGCTGTAGTACCACAAGACTGCTCCTGCATGCAAACAGTACTTGTGTTATCATCTTCCTCTCATTTCTGGTGCAGACAAAATGGTGGCAGCAGAAAATTGATAACATGATTACAAAGGAAAGGGAAAAACAAAAACAATTTGTCATGGTAAAAATATGAACACAAGACAACGTGCATAGAAACAAGGATTTTAGACTATCTGTATTTATTGTCTACAATAATTTTATAGAACAAGAGAGTAATAAAAATATATATATTAAGAAAAATTTATTTTAAATATATTAAAATTTATTTTTTTATTACATAAAAATACATTAATTTTTAATTAGAGAGAAGATAAACTGAGAATAAAGCCTTGCTACTGGTACAGTAGCTATAGAAGTGGAACTGCAAATCAAAGACGTTTCATTAATGCTATAATAGAGTGGCAGACGTCAAGGAATGGGTATCTCTGTAAGAGCTTGGTAGCTTCATAATTAACAACACTCATTAGGTATCCACGTTTGCAGTTTTACTACGTACGAGGGGAAGGACTAAGAAGATTATTTTTTGTTCTGTACATAGGGACAAGGATTGTGAGATTAGTAATATTTTTGGTTCAGTGTGTAATTAGTAATATAATCATTCATATTTTGTTACATAATAATATTTTTTAGTAAATTAATTCTTTTAAAAAATAATAAAATTACACTCTTCTCTTTTTTTATTAGATAAAAAATCTTACAATATTATCAACTAAAATATTTGTATATTTTTTATTTATATAATTAAATAAATATATTTATTTAATATAAAATATTACATTTAAAATTTTTAAAATAAAATAATTTTATAATTGTTAATTCAAAATAAAAATAATGAAATAATATTTTTATAACAAATTATAAGGACATTTTAGTCAAGATAATTAAATTTTTAATTTTTTTTAGTCTTTCATATGAAAGGAGTCTAAGGGGCTATTTGATTGTGATTTTTAAAAATTATTTTTCATCTTTAAAAATAGAAAAATAACAATATTTATTTGAATAAATATTTTTGATTGAAAATAAATAAAATAAAATATGTATTTTAAATATATAAAATACAATAACTAAAAAATGTTCTCAACAGAAAGTATAGTTTTTTTTTATAGTCATATAGCATAATTTTAAATTATAATTAAATTACATTTTAAATTTAAAATATTATATATTTATTAAAGTATAAATAATAGTATTATTTAATATTTTCTTCTAAATAGGAGCAAAGTACATTAATAAATATCTTGGTAGAGTGGGAGTTATGGCGAAAACGCCAAAAGGGTTGAAAAGTAGATACCCACTACACTAATGAAGCACAAGTATGGTAATACATGCTTCTCAGGAAGGTCTACTTCAGTTGCTAAACTTGTTTGATGGGATAGTAGTCCCAATTTTCTGCCTACTTTCCTGTCTGTCTGCCCCAAATTGAGGGCATGAGTGAGATCACAGACTTACACAAAAAATTTCAAAAAATAAAATAAAGATTGGCCATATGGCCATGCATGGTTCCTTTCGAAATGTCAGAACCTATAAAAAAATAATAATATATTAAGTAGATCTTAATTAAAAATTATATATAAAATTAATTTTCTGATTGGTAAAATTATATTTATCATTTCTTAATATCTTGAAATTTGATATAATGTTATATAAATTTTATTTTTAATTTATTTTCTGTAACTTAAGAAAGTATTTTATATAGTATATATACAATTCTAAAATAATAAAATTATTTAATTGTATTTACTAGTATCTTCAAGAATTTCATATGGAATTTTAATATAAATTTAATTACACCTACTGTTATATGAAAAACTAGAGGTTTTAAAATAATAAATTTAATGACAAGTATTTATTTAATTTCTCAATTTTCTTTTATAGCTTCTTATTATCTTTATTTTTTTCTCTTGTCTCTTTATATCATGTATTTTAATTTATATTTGATATTATACAATGTATAATTTTAAAGACTATGGGTTAGAAAACCTCAAAGCTATTATAATTTACTCTATATAAATATATATAGTTGTAGATAATATAATTTTAATTAGATGCAATACGATAAAAATTAATTAAAAGAAAATATATATATATTTAAAAAAATCTAATTACAAATATATATATGATAATCGCAATTTTAGCCAAAAGAATTACTGTAGCTAATAGACTTATGTAATTCTCCTGCCAATAGGTTAGGGACAAAATGAAAATTTCTCATATAGTTTGAAATTTACCAATTTGAGGCCAAATGATCAGAAATTGTGAATCCATGCAAGTGTTGGATTGTCATATAAATAGGGTCAAGAGTTAGACTCCTTCATTCTAAAACTCAGACTTCCACTTCTAGAGAAAGAGTGTGATTGGGTAGAGAGAGAAATTGAAGGAGCAAGGAGGTAAATTTCATTTCTAGCAAGATTTAAAGTAAAAAAAGTGATTAAGAGGCAGCTACAACATTAATCAACATCCAAACATCATTTAAACACGGATTAAGGTAGCATAATAATCTAATCCATTTAATTCAGAGTTTACTATTAATATTATTGAAATTTGAAAAATTGAACTTGTTTGAAAGAAAAATGGATTAAAAACTACATTCATATTATTTTTTATTATTATTGGGTCTTTTTAACCAATTGAAAATACTTGTGCATGCTTAAAATTACTTATGAAAAATGGATTTTTCATCTTAAACGAAAATGAGTTTTAATCTCAGATTTGGACAAGATTATATGATGTTTTGGGCTGTTTTCTTGAGTTAAATGTTGCTAAGGAGTTTGTCTTGAGTTCATCAATTTCAAAATAGGTTTAAAAACAAGTTTTTAGATTAAAAATTTAGGTCAATGGCAATTCATAAAATAAAGCAAGACGCAACAACTGACTGCCACGGTGCATCAGTTAACTGTCGTGCTCTTGAGATGCCCAGAAACGTATAAAAAATGCTAGCAGTCAACCGTCGGGCACCTAGAAGTCGATTGCCGTGTTCTTCCTTTTTCCAGAAATGCCCATGAACAGAGTAGCCGACTGCCTCGACCCAGCAATTGACTGTTGGGCCCAACAATAAGCTAGTAGTCAACTATCATGCATCTAGTAGTCGATTGATAGCTCTCTGTTTGGAATTTTAAAGATTTGGACATAATGCAATCAATCAACTTGTAGCATGGTACCATTCGACTGCCACCTTTTGCAATAGAATGATAAATATAAGTACATATTTGAATGATATTTAGCCCAAAAACTAAATCCAAACTAGAGATTAAACTTAAATTATAAACAAGGTAACATATACTTTGAATGTAAATGAGAAAGAGCATGAAAGTGATGAAATTTAAAAGTAAAGACAAGAATATATAAGAGAAATAAAAATTATATCCTTAATATATGTATCTATGGTAGATAGGTTCAGATCTGAATGATTGATTCCTGGTATGGGACGATGATTGGACATTCCGCGAGTATCGTGATAGTTGTAAATTGTAAGTTAGTGACTTAATAGCTAATATAAATGAAAAGTCACATACTTAGAATTCACCCATATATATATGTTTATGAATAGCATTTTGTGGACTCTAGTATGTACTCAATGTGTGGAACATAAATGTGGGGACTCTATTGTACTTGGATCCACTGTAGGACGCTCCATAATGTACACAAATATGATATGCAGTCAAGGACTGCCAATGGGCATAGCTGCCAGAGTACATATTCAAAAGCATGGAGTGGTGCACATGGTGACCCTCTAGATTTCTCTTATATTATGCAATTATATGATGATGATTATGATGATATTTGGTAAAGGCCAAAGAGAAGTGCTCTTAATTCCTTGTTTCTCTTTATTTTATAATGAAAGTTATATGAATGATGTATGTTACCTATATGTTATGACGAATTTATGAGATATATACTATGAGTGGAGCTTATGTATGCAAGTATGAATGTTAAATGAAATATTATACAAGTAATCCAATAGATGTATTGTTTTTATGAAAAAGAATGTAGAATTCTTGTAAGAGTTTATGATGGTATAAACTAGCTATTTTGAAAACTGGTTGTTAATGCTACCGAGATTTATTCTCATAAAAATGCTGATTTGTATCAGATGCCTAGGTTCTAGATAGTGTTGGAAGTGGAGGTGGAAGTGGTGGAGATACCCTTTGTAGGGTATTTTTTTGTTATCCATGAAGTGTGGGTTGTGTATATATGGGAAGTTCTTCCTATACCTTGAGTATGTAAAGTGCTAGGAAAGTTTTGGTATACCCAATACCTTGAATCCTTGTGATATTTTGGTAAAAGGATCAGGAGAATAGTTTTTATGTATAGGATAAGGGCATATATGTATTAGGATATGTGAATTAAGGACTAACTAGCGATTTTGTTAAATGGGTATGAGTGACAGGCTTGTTGTCTCCTTACCCTAGCTAACACTCTCACATATCCATAGATATATGTCTAATGAATGATATGTATACACTGTAAATAAATGTGGATGTATATATATATGTATGTTTTATGTCAATTAATTTAATGTATTTTTTACTGCGTAACGTGTGAGATTCTGAGTGTAGTATCCCAGACCAATAATACTAATTATGTCAATTGTTAAATATTTAAAAGTTGACTCGGGTAAAGGAAGTAGTAATTCACCAATCTTATAGTATATTATTTATATTATTTAAATCACTTTTAAAAGGAACTGTAGGATTGGGGGGTTACACTGAGTTGGAATCAGAGCACTAATACCACGACTAGTTATAACTAGCTCAGTAGTGAAAGGGTAGATTCCTCAGGATAGAGACTAATGCAGGGTAGTTAGCTGAGCCATGATAGTTAACTGGCTTGTATTATGTTTTGAATTGAGGAATGAAGTATTAAGTTTGGGTAGATAATATTTCTGATTGGTGCCATATGATCTCTTATAAATAGTATATTATTAAGATTGACCACGTCGGTAATGTTTGTTTTGTAGAGTGAATTATGGCTCCACTTAGGAGAATTACTGGGAAGGAAAAAGGAGGGTGAAACCCATATGGAAAGAGTTATGCAAGTGATGATGAGAGTGGTAGAAGCTATGAAAGAACAGGCTGCTGTTGTCGCTCAACAGCTTGCTGCTGCTACCACTACTTAACAAGCTGTAGCTATGGCTGAAACCCTTAGACAATTTCAGGGAACTAGACATGTGAATCCCAATCCAAACCCTGAAGTTGGACAAGTAGGAAACCAAGCTTATAATAGTTGCTTGAATTTCAAAGAAATAATCCTCCTTCCTTTAGGGGTGAGTTTAATCCACAGGCAGCTGAAGAATGATTGTGAGAGATGGAAAATTTATTTGAGGTCCTAGGGAACACGGATGAACAGAAGGTATTATTTGCTACTCACATGCTTGTTGGGGAAGTAGAATATTATTGGAAAGGAGCAAAACAATTACTGGTAGCTCAAGGGGACCCAGATTACCTGAGAAGCTTTTAAAAGAGTGTATGTCAAAAAGTATTTCCCTAAGAATGTGAGAAACTAAAAGGAAATTGAATTCATGCAATTAAAGCAGGGCAGTATGACTTTTGAGGAGTATTTAGTAAAATTTAAGGCACTATCTAAATTCTCTTCTTATTTGGAGCATCATCCAAATGAGACATGGAAAGCATTACATTTAGAAGATAGGTTGAGATCAGAGCTGAAGAATACTATTGCTCCGTTTGAAATTAGGAACTTTGCGATGTTAGTGAACAAGTGTCACATTGTTTCTCAAAACCTGGCTGACATAGAGAAAGAAAGATAGAGGACCAATTTCTGAAAAAGGAAACAACTTGGATCCTTTAAAGGAAGCAATAGTAGAAATAAGGGAAACTAGAAGGGGAAGAAACCTGTGGTGAGACAGGCAGTACCCAATGCTTGTCCAAAGTGTGGGAAAAGTCATAGTGGACCTTGTAGATTCTAGTCGGGTGTGTGTTATAAGTGTGGAAAATTGAGTCACTTCATTAAAGACTGCCCTTAGTGGAAGAAGTCAACTGACCCCAAGAGACCTCCTACTATAGGAAGAGTTTATACTCTCAAAGGTAAAGATGTGGTCCAGTCCGATGATCTGATAAAAGGTAAATGTTTAATAAATGGTATATCTTTAATTGTATTGTATGATTCTAGTGCTACTCATTCTTTCATTTCTTGTGAATGTGTGGAAAGATTGAATTTACCTTTATTTAAATTGCCCCTGAGTTATCTATTTCTACTACCGTAGGAGAGTGGATATTAACTTCTTTGTCCTGCTTAAATTATTCCCTTGTTGTTGAAAATAAGCCCTTCATTATTAACCTCATTTGTTTACCTTTGGTGGGATTGGATATTATTTTTGGGATGGATTGGTTGTCTGCAAACAATGTAGTCTTGGATTGTTCTAAAAAATCTATGACTTTTATAGATGCCATGCCGGTAGTTAGGAAAATTAAGGAAGAGATCTAAAGAACTAGTTTTTTATGTTCTTTTAAAGTTGAATATTAGCATAAACTTAATGTTATTCTTGTAGTTTTTGAATTTTCATGTCTTTCCCAATGAAATTTCAAGTCTTCCACTAGAGAGAGAGATAGAATTTTTTATAGAATTGATTCCTGGAACGAGACCAATTTCTATAGCACCTTATAGAATGTCTCCCTTAGAGTTAACAGAAATGAAAGTGCGGATAGAGGATCTTTTGGGGAAATAGTTTACTAGGCCCAGTGCTTCACTGAGGGGAGCATCAGTTCTATTTGTAAAGAAGAAGGATGGAAGTATAAGGTTATGTATAGACTATAGACAATTGAACAGGATAACTGTGAAGAATAAATACCCACTTCCTAGGATAGATAACCTGTTAAATCAATTGAGAGGAGCTGCTATGTTTTTCAAATTTGATTTGAGGTCGGGATACTATCAAATCAGAGTTAGAACATAAGACATACCTAAGATAGCCTTTAGAACCAGATATGGACATTATGAATTTCTAGTAATGCTATTTGGATTAATGAATGTTATAGCTATTTTTATAGATTATATGAATCGTATCTTTAGACCCTACCTTGATCATTTTGTGGTAGTGTTTATTCATAACATTCTTGTATATTATAAGAATAGTGAAGAGCATGAACACCATCTTAGAATTGTATTGCAGTTGCTTAGAGAGAAGCAATTGTATGCAAAATTATAAAAATGCTAATTTTGGTTAGAATAGGTGAAATTCTTAGGTCATGTAATCACTAAAGATGGAGTAACAGTAGATCCCAGTAAGATAGAAGCTGTAATTAGTCAGGAGAGACCCACAAAAGTGATCAAATTTTAGTGTTTTCTTGGATTAGCAGGGTATTATAGGAGATTCATTCAAGGGTTTTCACAAATTGCATTACCTTTAACCAGACTGACTAGGAAAGATATTCCTTTTGTGTGGGATTACAAATGTGAAGATAGCTTTCAAATTTTAAAAGAAAAGTTGACCACAACACCTATCTTAATAATCCCTAACCTTTAGAAAATTTTGAATTGTATTGCGATGCATCCAAGAAGGGCCTAGGATGTGTCTTGATGAAGAATAAGAGAGTTGTCGCATATGCCTCTAGACAATTAAGGCCTCATGAAGAAAATTATCCTACCCATGATTTAGAATTAGCAGTCATAGTGTTTGCTTTGAAAATCTGGCGACACTATTTATATAGGTCAAGATTTTAGGTATCTAGTGACTACAAAAGTCTCAAATATCTTTTTGACCAAAAAGAATTAAACATAAGGCATAGAAGATGGATGAAATTCTTAAAGGATTATAATTTTGAATTGAAGTACCATCCAGGAAAAGCTAATGTAGTGGCAGATGTACTAAGTCAGAAATCTCTCCACATGACTCAATTAATGATAAATGAAATGAGCCTGATAGAGAAATTTAGAAATATGAGCCTATCCACACTGGTGTTACTAGATAGGATATGTCTAAGTGAGTTAAAAATTAAGAATAACCTTAGAGCTCAGATATTAGAAGCTCAAAGAGAGGATGAATTTTTAAAGTCCTTAAAGGACCCAAAAGAATTCAAAAGAGGCGTCGATGGGGTAGTAACTTTCCAAGATAGGATTTATGTCCCAAATTCGAGAGGACTGAGGGATATAATTCTAGAAGAAGCCTATAAGAGCAACTATACTATTCATCTTGGTACTACCAAGATGTATCAAGATTTGAAAAAGAAATTCTAGTGGCCAGGAATGAAGAAGCAAATAGCTGAGTATATTGCTAGATGCCTAGTGTGCCAGTAGGTAGAAATTGAACAACAGAAACCTGCAGGACTACTACAACCTCTCGAAATCCCTAAATGAAAATGGGATAAGATTTTCATGGATTTCGTAGTAGGTTTACCAAAAACTCAATTAGGAAATGATCCAATCTGGGTGATTGTAGACAGATTAACTAAATCTACACATTTCCTACCCATCAAAATAAATTTCTCATTAGATAATTTGGCCCAATTGTATATACGAGAAATAGTAAGACTCCACAAAGTTCCTACTAATCTAGTATCTGATAGAGACTCTAGGTTTACTTTTAGATTTTGGAGAGCCTTGCAAGAGGTTTTTGCTACTAAACTTAGTTTCAGTACTGCTTATCATCCAAAAATTGATGGGCAGACTGAAAGAACTATTCAGACTGAACATCTATATTAAAGCAAAAAGGAAATTATGATAGAAATTTACCTTTAGTGAAATTTGCCTACAATAATAGTCTTCACTCCAGCATAGGGATGACTTCTTATGAAGCCTTGTATGGAAGAAGACGTAGGTTACCCTTGTGTTGGTTTAAGGTGGGGGAGAGACAACTATTAGGGCCCGAATTAGTTCAACAAACCACAGATCAAATTAAGATAATTAAAGAAAAGATGGCCAAGGCCTAAGATAGGCAGAAAAGTTATGTTGATAAAAAGAGAAGACCACTAGAATTTGATGAAAGAGATCACGTTTTCCTTAAAATTTCTCCTATTACTGGTATTGGTAGGGCTATTAAGTCCAGAAAGTTAAGCCCAAGATACATTGGACCTTTTCAGATCCTAAAAAAGGTTAGCCAATATGCTTATCAAATTGCTTTACCCCCATTTTTATCTAATCTCCACGATGTGTTTCATATATCTCAACTTCAAAAATATCTTCCCGATCCTTCACATATTCTCAATGCCAGAACAGTACAATTAAAGGATAATTTGACTTATATACCAAGACCTTTAAAGATTATTGGTACTGAGACTAAACAATTGAGGAATAAGACTATTCCTTTAGTAAAAATTTTGTAGGATCAAACGTCGCCACAAGAGGCAACTTGGGAGAAAGAAGAAGAGATGAGAAGAAATTTTCCAAAGTTATTTGTATAGGTACGTATAAATTTCGAGGACGAAATTTCTTAAAAGGAGGGGAGAAATGTAACATCCGCTCCTTAATTTTGAGAGATATTTGTTAATTTTAGTTAATTGCTTATGTATGTTGCATTTATGTTATGTTAGCTTGCATATAGTTGCATGAGTGTGAGAACTGGATTAGAAATGAGTGAGAAAATTGACTATAATGAAAAAAAGGACTAAACTGAAAAGTGAAAAAGTTTAGGTATGACAATCAAAATTTTAGCCAAAAGAATTCCTATAGCTAACAGACTTCTATAATTCTCCTGCCAATGGGTTAGGGGAAAAATGAGAATTTCTCATATAGTTTGAAATTTACCAATTTGAGGCCAAATGATCAGAAATTGTGAATCCATGCAAGTGTTGGATTGTCATATCAATAGGGTCAAGAGTCAAACTCCTTCATTCTAAAACTTAGACTTCCACTTTTAGAGAGAGAGCGTGATTGGGTAGAGAGAGAAATTGAAGGAGCAAGGAGGTGAATTTCATTTCTAGTAAGATTTGAAGTCAGAAAAGTGATTAAGAAGGCATCTACAACATTAATCAGCATTCAAACATCATTTAAACGCGAAATAAGGTAGCATAATAACCCAATCCCTTTAATTCAGAGTTTACTGTTCATATTACTAAAATTTGCAAAATTGAACTTGTTTGAAAAAAAAAAAGGGATTAAAAACTACATTCATATTGTTTTTGATTACTATTAGGTCTTTTTAACTGATTGAAAATACTTGTGCATGCTTAAAATTACTTTTGAAAAATGGGTTTTTCAGCTTAAACGAAAATGACTTTTAATCTCAGATTTGGACAAGATTATATGATGTTTTGGGCTATTTTCTTATGTTAAATGTTGCTAAGGAGTTTGTCTTAAGTTCATCAATTTCAAAATGGGTTTAAAAATAAGTTTTTCGATTGAAAATTTGGGTCAACGACAATTCATGAAACAGAACAAGATGCAGCAGCCGACTGCCACGGTGTAGTAGTTGACTGTCATGCTATTGAGATGCCCAGAAACATATACAGAATGCTAGCAGTCAACTGTCGGGAACCTGGAAGTCGACTATCATGTTCTTCCTTTTTCCTGAAATGCCCAAGAACAGAGCAGCCGACTGCCCCGACCCAAAAGTCGACTGTCAGGCCCAATAGTAAGCTAGCAGCCAACTGCCAGGCACCTACCAGTCGACTAATAGCTCTCTGTTTGGAAATTTGAAGATTTGGACAGAATGGAATCAGTCGACTTGTAACATGGTAGTAGTCAACTGCCACATTTTGTAATAGAATGATGAACTTAATTATATATTTGAATGATATTTAGCCCAAAAACTAAATCCAAACTAGAGATTAAACTTAAATTATAAGCAAGGTAACGTATACTTTGAATGTAAA
The DNA here is from genome assembly GCA_031216115.1 of Senna siamea. Taxonomy (NCBI): domain Eukaryota; kingdom Viridiplantae; phylum Streptophyta; class Magnoliopsida; order Fabales; family Fabaceae; genus Senna; species Senna siamea. The sequence goes on along the minus strand of CM062355.1, from coordinate 15,506,530 downwards.
TGAGAAAGAGCATGAAAGTGATGAAATTTAAAAGGAAAGAGCAACAATGCATAAGAGAAATAAAAATTGTATTCTTAATATATGTATCTATGGTAGATATGTTTATATTTGAATGACTGATTGCTAGTATGGGACGATGGTTGGACATTCCACGAGTATTATGATAGTTGTAAATTGTAAATTAGTGACTTAATGGCTGATATAAATGAAAAGTCACATACTTAAAGTTTACTAAACTATAGTATGCATCGATTCACCCATATATATATGTTTATGAATAGCATTTTGTGGACCTCAGTATATACTCAATATGTGGAACCTAAATGTGGGGACTCTATTGTACTTAGATTCATTAGAGGATACTCTAGAATGTACACAAATATGATATGCAGTCGAGGACTGCCAATGGGCATAGTTGCCAAAGTACATATTCGAAAGCAGAGTGGTGCACATGGTGACCCTCTAGATTTCTCTTATATTATGCAATTATATGATGATGATTATGATGATATTTGGCAAATGCCAACGAGAAGTGCTCTTAATTCCATATTGCTCTTTATTTTATAATGAAAGTGATATGAATGATGTATGTTACCTATATGTTATGACGAATTTATGAGATATATACTATGAGGGAAGCTTATGCATGCAAGTATGAATGTTAAATGAAATATTATACAAGATAACCCAATAGATGTATTGTTTTTATAAAAAAGAATGTAGAATTCCTATATTAGTTTACGGTGGTACAAACAAGCTATTTTGAAAACTGGTTGTTAATGCTACTAAGATTTATTCTCATAAAAGTGCTTATTTGTATCAGATGCCTAGGTTCCAGATAGTGTTGGAAGTGGAGGTGGAAGTGGTAGAGATACCCTTCGTAAGGTATTTTCCTGTTATTCATGAAGTGTGGGTTGTGTACATATGGGAAGTTCCTCCCACACCTTGAGTATGTAAAGTGCTAGGAAAGTTTTTGTTATACCCAATATCCTGAATCCTTGTGATATTTTGGTAAAAAGATCAAGAGAATAGTGTTGATGTATAGGATAAGGGCATATATGTATTAGGATATGTTTAGTAGGGACTCACTAGCGGTTTTGTTAAATGGGTATGAGTGACAGGCTTTTTGTCTCCTTACCCTAGCTAACACTCTCACATATCCATAAATATATGTCTAATGAATGATATGTATACACTGTAAATGAATGTGGATGTATATATATATATATATATGTGTGTGTGTGTATTTTTTGTCAATTAATTTAATGTATTTTTTGCTGCGTGACGTGTGAGATCCCAAGTGTAGTAGCCCAGACTAATAATACTAATTGTGTCAATTGGTAAATATTTAAAATTTGACTTGGGTAAAGGAAGTAGTAATTCACCAATCTTATAGTATATTATTTATATTATTTAAATCACTTTTAAAAAGAACTGTAGGATTATGGGGTTACAGATTGACCTTTTTTTCTTTGACAAAAAAGTATTTTTTTAGTTAAAAAATACTTATAATAAAAAATTAGATTGATTTCTTCAAAAAATTAAAAGTATTAAAAAAAGTCAAATATAAACTTTTTTGAGAAGCTACAATCTTGTGCTCTATAAAAAGCACATGCAACAACTCATATGACATTCAAAAATACATTTTATCGTGATTTTAGACAAAATTATTCTTTATTAATTATTTTAAAGATAAATTTCACTTATTTTTTGGGAGATATAAAAATTATACTATTGTCCCCATTATTTTAAAAAATTATATTTTCTTCTCCTATAGATATTAAAAAACTTACAATTTCATATATTTTAATCAAAATTTTCTCAATAATAAAATTAATATTTCTGTATTAAAAATATAATCTATTAGAAAAAATATATTTTAAGAATTAGTATTTTAATATTATTTATTTTGAGTTAAAAATCATATAATTTAATTTTAAAAAGTAAAATTTTTATATGGTCAAATATATATTTAATTAAGTAAATTATATCAACTTCTCTTAAAAGCTTGACGAAATTGTTTTTACCACCCCCTAGTTTCAAAAATTACACTTAACTCTCATCTAACTTTTTGTCAACGAAGATAACTTTCTATACATAAATAAGATTGTAATTTTATTTTTAATATAATAATAAATACAGTTAAATTTATACTCAAACATGAGAATTTTTTTAATAACAATAAAGAGAACTATTATTTTGAAATGAACACATACTAAGTCAAATATTAATTTTATTGAGAGAAAATAAATTAAAAAAAATATTTGCAAAGAGGTATCAAGTGTAATTTTTGAAATTAAAGGACAATAAGTGTAATTTTATCAAACTATAAGAGAAGTTGACATAACTTACTCTATTTAATTATATAAATAATAAAATGATGTTTTAGTTAAAATGGGTAGAATTATACATTTTTCTTATCCCTCATAGGAAATGAGTGTAATTTTTTAAAACTAAAAGAAGAGAAATATAATTTTGATATATCTCGAAAAATAAAAGTATAATATATCCTATTTTTTTTTGAAAATATATATAATATTTATATATATATCTTAGTTGATAAATTTACTCATAATAAATAATTTTATATGTGTTACATAGAATCAAGTGTTTTTAATACTTTTTATTATTGTATCCAAATATAAAATAATTTTTACTTTTTATAAAAGTCCCATTAAAAAGGATTTTTTAAAAAAACCTATCCAAACGGTTAATTTTTGTATATTTACGATATTATTATTATTAGTAAAAGTAAAGAAAAGAACATGTAAAACTTTTTGAGCCTTTTTAATTCTTTAGAATAGCAGTTGATTTCTTCTTTGTCTCGAATATAGAACTTCATTTTTCTTTTAGTTCTTAAAAACGATGGTTAAAAATAATACGAGGACCTCCCTAATTTTTTTATTAAATAATTATTTTAAAATATGTTCATATAATACTAAAAAATGCAAATTATAAAAAAAATCTAATGATAAAAAAAAGCGAAACTCTCTATAAGTAATTAAACTAACTCAAAATAATATTATCAAATAATTTTTTCAATTTCAAAAATAAAAAAAATCTGTTTTTTGAAAATAAGATTCAAATAGAACTTAGTTATATTATCAACAAGGTTCAATGGCTAATGTCTCCACATTATGAAGTATGGTTCAAAATTTTGTTGGAAAATATTTCTACATTAATACCCAGTAATATTTCAAATAAGATATCTATGTTATCAAATACATTTGAGAAGCCAAGAAAAAGGGAGCGTGACAAAGAGCAAGAGAACTTAGGATATGTGTGATTTTGATTTCCAATTTTTAAGATTGTTTTATAAAATTAATTATGAGAATTCATGTTTATATTGTTTTCATGTATTTTTGTACATGTCACCATTATTTTCTATATTTTTTGTTTTAAAAAACAAGAATTCAGAAATATTTTTTAGTTTTTTTGTATTTTTTATTCCTAAAAAATGTATTCTTTTTTTTTCGTTTGTTTTCAGTTAAAATCATAGTTTAAACATATTTCTTTTTGTTTTTATATTTTAAAAAATAAAAATTTGGTTTTAAGAATAGCTTTCAAACATGCCATACTTTCTTTTTTTAACTTTGACAAAAGTACTTTTTATATCCCTAAATTTTACATTGATTTTCAATTTCATCATTAAAGTTCATTTGTTATCAATTTTGTAACTAAAGTTTTAAATTATAATCAATTTTGTCTCACGACCTAATGTCGTCTAAATCATTATCAAAAATAGTTGATGTGATGTCTAACATGTATATTTTTATTAACTTAATACTTAATACTTATATATTTATTATCAAATTTGTTCCCAAAGTTTATAAATACTATCAAGTGTGTTCCTAACTTCTTCAAACAATTCACAATATCTCAATAACTCCATTGATTCCATTAAAGTCACGTTGTATTAAATCTATCAATTAAGTCTATCGTTGACGGCTGCCATTGAAATTCGCCATTCTGAAGTCTGCCATTAAAGCTGTTAAATTTCATGTTTCATCTCGCCATTAAAGTCACAAGGCAAATGTATAAAAGATATGTAAAATATTGTATTTTTTTTCTCTTTGAATCATGACCTAAAATTGTTGTTATATAACAATATTAATGAGTTGTTCTATTCATCAATGACTTATGTTAATTTAAAGGTTTTATGATGGGTTGATAATAGGTGATTTTTTTGTCTAGCTTGTGGTCTCTTGTATGTGGAATCATAGATGTATATTCTCACTACATGAAAAAAAGTTTTCAGTGGTAACATTAAAAGTTGCCATTAAACCTCCCCTTCTAGTGGCAACATTTTGTGTGGCCATAGAACAATCTTCAATGGCAACATTATTGTTGCCACTGATGACCATTATGTGGTGACTATTTAAATGTCACAACTAAAAACCTTTTAATGGCGTCACATAATTCTTATGGTGGCGACAATTACAAAGTTGCCACTAGAGATCTTTGGTGACAATAAATAATATTGTCACTGAAGACCCCTAGTGGCAGCTTTTAAAATGTCTCCACTAATAAATTGCAATGGTGACGCTTAAATGACACCACTGCCAAGTCTTTAGTGGCGACATTAAATTTCATCATTAATAATCTGTGGTGGCAACTTTTTAAAAGTCACCATTAATGATCTTTGGTGGCGACGTCTAAATGTCGCTATTGCCATGTCTTTAGTGGCAACTTATTCTTTGTCGCCACTAAAGACCTTGAGCGACAACTTATTCTTTGTCACCACTAAAGACCTTTAGTGGTGACATTCAGCATCACCATAGAATATCTTTAGTGGCGACATTTTTGTTGCCACTTAATGTAGTTAAATTTAATTTTTTTTATTTTTAATTTGAAAAAAATTATGAAACGTAATATATTTTCAAAAAGCTTCATTCAAATAAAATATATATTTGAAAAAGTATGAACATATTTTATATCTATATTAGAATATTATATAGAAATTATTATATTTACAAAAATTTTATGTAGAAATTATTATATATATATATATATGAATTTATGAACAAATATACAAAAAAGAATATTTTATATCTATATTAGAATATTATATAGAAAAATTATATATACAAAAATTTATGTTGTAAAATAATGGCTTGTAACATGAACTCATATATGTTGTAGGTGGTTTTATATAAACTTTTTTAATATAAAACCATAGAGGGAAATTGGTTAGAGAACCAACTTTAACGTATGCTGGTAGTTGTACAAGTTGGTGAGACAAGTGTGATGTTGATTGATAGAGTTATTGAGATATTGTAAATTTTTTGAAGGAGTTGAGAACACACTTGATAGTATTTATAAATTTTGGAAACACATTTGATAATAATATGTAAGTAGTGAGTATATAATCAACAAAAATATATATGTCAAACGTCATATCAGCTATTTTCGTTAGTAATTTAAACGACATTAGACTGTGGGATGAAATTGATTGCTATTCAAAACTTTAGGGACAAAATTGATAGCAAACAATCTTTAAAGATGAAAGTAAAAATTGATATAAAATTTAAGGACATAAAAGGTGTTTTTAGCTTTTAACTTTTCCAAACTAAAAGCTAATAAAGACGTATTTATGAATTTTTATAATTAATTTTAATTGAAATTTGGTATTTTATTTTGTTTTAAAATTGAAAAAAAGTTATTTTATAATTCTACCATCAATGCATGAGATAGGCTCATATAGATTCTATGAAAGTTTGACACTATAAAAAAATAGATATTTAGTGACACTTTTAAGTTGTCTATTAGAGGTGCTTTAAGCACCACTAATACTAATTTATGACAACTGGTTAGGCTTCATTAAGTAGGGGTTCAAGACATCAAATCTTGGCACTTTTTTCTAGTTGCTAGTGTAAGCTATGGATTGAATTTTGTAACACTTAGTAAGTGCCCTAATATTTTAACACTTTTTTTTTCGTTATCTCTTTTTCTCATTTAGTGGCACTTATAAAGTGCTTTGATATTTGGTAGGTAATTTTTTTAAAAAATAATTAGTTATGTCTTACTTAAATATAAATCATAATTAATATTAATAACATCATATATATAAACCCAAAATAATAGCAAAAAATTATCCTAAATTTCCTTGCATCAGATATTGTACTTCATTAAGTATTTGTACATTATAAAGATTCTGAAATTAAAAAACAAAAAGAGAAGTCCTTGCAACTGGAAACTATCCTATGCTACCTTTGTCCTTACCATAATGGAAAAATGAGTAGTTATGAGAATATTGATAAGTTCAAAAACAATCATTTTTATAAGCAACCAATTAAAAATATACATATTTGAATGTGTCAGCCACATTGTTCTTGTCATTTTGAGAAAAAATAATTGATATTTCTATATTAGTAATTTCAATATGCAATTGAGATAAGGGTAAGCATATTTGAATATTATATACTTACCAATCTAAGTGCCAAAATATGTAATACCCCATCTATTAATTGGGATCTTCCTCCCTGAGGATTGAGGTCTGACTGAAGGTTGTGCAATGTTTACATTAGATGCCTTAAAAGGTTAATAATTTTTTTTATAGCTTGAACCAAAAAAAGAAAAGAAAAATTTTTAAATTTAGAAACAAAATATTTAGCCAACTTGAGGATTAACTAAATGTGCAAACTCAGATGAAGCATTTCTCAAGAAATTTTGGAAAATGCAACTCATGGCACTTCTCATCTCCTTCTGTAGGTTACTAGAAGATTGCAACTTTGATTGCAATTTAGCAACTTCTTGTGGAAGACCATTGACAGAATTATTAGCACCTTGATTTAGTGGTAACTTACCAAGCTTATTTGTGTTTATTACAAATACTTAGTTGGATTAAGGCTAAATCCTAAACCTTGAATTCTTTTAAGATGTTCCTTTCCTGAAACTTTCCCTACAAAATATTGCTAAAAAATGGACTCAGAAAAGTTCCTTGACTTTCAATTTCAAATATTTTTTTCCTAAAATAACAAATTAACTTATTAGCGAAGATGCCAAGACATAAAGTTCATAAATTAGTCCAAAAAAGCATAGTTTCCAAACGATCACAACATGGAAAAAATAACAATGTAGCAACATGCACAAGTGGTCCAAAATAACATAAATTTCTCAAGTATTCAAATTAGTGCAAACATAATAATAATGCTATTTAGGAATATTATTTAACAACCAAGGAAGTCCTATGTTTTTCACCCATCAAAACAATGGCATGCTTGATAAAAGTTATGGATATTTGTCAACAATCAATACAACCTTACATACATAACCATTCAAAACAGTGAGAACACTATAAAAATAATGTCATTTAGTGATGCTTAAAACTGTCATTTTATGGCAGTTAAACCATCACAAAATGCATTTTGTGATGCCTAGCAAATCGTTAGAATTATATACGTCAAAACGTCATTTAGTGATGCTTTCGGTCAACCGCTGAAATAAACGTCACGAATTATATTTAGTGGTAGTTAGAAACCGCCACTAAATGGTATCATTTTATGACAATTCCAAACTGTCACTATTAGTGGCGATTTGAAAACCACCATTGTAACGACCTCCTAATCCACAATATACTATCTTCTATCTGTCTAGCGGAAGCATATAGGTTTTAGAAATAGTTATTCCCAATGTGGGAATGTCAGGAGATCACTACTGGTTGAGCGTAACCCAAATAGACTTTCCGTCATCCATTCGGATTCTGTTCAACCCTAATTCACATGCAGCTATACTAATTATACATACATTCATCATAAATTACTCTGGAATGAAAACTAAAATCCATTCATACAACGTACAATTCATTCATGCAAATTTCAACTTAATTTTTTTTCATTTACAGCCGTAAATCCTGCCAAAAATTCGACAGAGTTTCCTTTGTATTTGGAACATATCCCCATAATACAAACAGTCATCCATCAGAAATTTACAGTCAATCCAACAACAAAAAAATAAAAATTACTGAATACATTACAAAACCTCATCAATATATATTTATATTACAATTAAAGCCTAGAACTATGCTGCTCTTTTGTCCATCATCAATACCTTGCTCAACTAGCATCTAGGTCCCTGTTCCTGTTCATCTGAGTAAACAACCTGGTGAGATATGAAATTCTAGTAGAATAATTTACAATTTACAATATAGTTCAAAATCTGGTTGATTACTCAGCGGTGCAATCACCGAAAATAATTTCCTGAAATCAATTCAAAATCCGTGAAATACCTTATCTTTAAAAATCATATTACTGCATGGAAATCACGGCAAGTTCTAAAATCATCAAAAATCTGTTTCTTTGAAAATCAATGATCAAAAGCGAATCAAGACCCATGACCAGTGTATCTAAATCCGTATTGGCCACAATTCATCTGTGACCGTATCTAAAATCCTCCAATTGCACGTCATCCAAAGAATTTCATCTCTTATCGTTAGGTGTGATCCGTAACACCAATCACCCGAATCTCGCCTATGTTGTGAGTGTGATCCATAACACCAATCACTCACTCAAGGACCGAGTAAGAATCAACATCTAGGGCGTCCCCTAGCATGTGCACATACGCTAATTCTCATCCTCATACAATCTATTCAAACTCATATGCTCACGGTCGGCTATTCCTCAGGGTTCTAGGGCCTAAATCACAACGTTTCCCCGTGTAGGTTATCCCCCCTTATACTTCTTAAACCTTTCTTAGGGTCGTCCTGATTTACCTCGTGATCCCTAACGCAGTGCAGGTAAATCTGGTAAAACTAATATCATTTAAAAACTCCCTGCACTCGGGATACTTAACAGTCGTCCCATACCGGCTATTAAGTACCCTACCCTAAGTAAACCCGTCCTAATGGCATCTAAACTCAATAAACAAAACGTGTAACATGCAAATAGAAATCCCAGCACACAGGCATGCAATTTAGTCTATCGAAAGTATTACGTAAATTCATGTAATTAAATCTAATCATTCAGGTATCTACACAATCAATTTCAACGTTCAAAAAGTGTAAATTATCCTACCTAGTCTCTTTTTGCTCCAAATCAATTCAGAACTTCTCGTATTCCTGGATTTTGAGCCAAATTAATTCCCTGGACATTTACACAAATATTTGAGCTCGTCAGGTCATCAATTCCACAGTCCTAAGTCTGATTACCCTATTTCCTAAATTAGTTTATTTCCTATTCACATTCGACAGCTAATTCCATCAAAATTCATTAGTTTTAGGTGAATCAGACCTTACCAGGGTTTTCGGATGATGAAAATTTATCCCGGGGTAGTCTCGGTGTCTCTCGGTGTATATTTGGATTCTCCGGCACGGCGGCTCACGGCAATGCATGGAAGAGGGTGTGGTTGGCCTCGAAAATCACATCACGGTGAAGACCTCAAGATAAGGAGTATGAATATGGTGGTGGTGTGGCGGTTCATGGCCGTTTGGATGGCATTTTTTGGCCCCGAAGATCGACGCATGGCGAACAGAGTTCCTCTTGATCTGCGCGCGTGGAGGCTCCGTTCGATGGCTGCTAGCTAGGGGAGGAAGTTGGCAGCTCGACCTACACGCTGGTGGTGGCGGTGACGGTCAACAGTGGCTGATGGTGGTGATCTCAGCTAGCGAAGTTTTCACACAACGGAAGGGAAAAGCTTTATTTTTCAGCAGCTCTGGCGGCCGTTGGTAGCCGTGAGTGGCTGCCTGAGGTTGAGGGTGGCGAGGGGTGTCGGTTGGTAGGTCAGGTGGTGGCCCACGGTGGCCCAGGCGGTGGCGCAAAGTGGAGGAAGGAGGAGAGATAAGAGAGACAAAATAGAGTGAGGAGAGAGAGAAATGTTGCAAATGGCAGGGTTTCGGGAAATTTAAAGCTTCCAAGGGCGATTTCGGCTTTTCCCGGACCACTCGGGGAAACTTCAGGACGTTGTCATTCATCCAAATGTTGGCATGAGTTCCTATGAAGAGGTTTTGGCCTCCGTCTGTGAAATTGAAGTTTAAAACTCTGTCTGTTAGTCTCTGATCGTCGTGCCGCGTTTCTTTCCATTATATTGTGTTTCTGACTCCAAATCGCCTTCCGATTTCAACCATCACCCTCAAAATCCATGCCATACTTAGTTTACATGAAATTAGCGTCAAAATTTAGTTTTATCTTTAAAAATTAGTCTCGGTTATTACATTCTCCCCCCTTTAAAAGAAATTTTGTCCCCAAAATTCATACCTATGAACAGCTCTGGGTATCGTTGCCTCATCTCATCTTCCTTCTCCCACGTCATCTCCTACGATGCTACATCCTACCAAAGTACCTTAACTAAAGGGATTATTTTACTTTAGAGTTGCTTAGTCTTAAAGTCAAGGATTTGTACAGGAGTAAATTCATAAATCAAATTTTCCTTTAATACTATTGGTTGATTCCCCAATACATGCGTAGGATCTGAAACATATTTACGAAGTTGGGAGATGTGAAAAACATCATGTAGGTTGGACAAATAGGGAGGTAAAGCAATTTGGTAGGCCACGGGACTGACCCTTTGTAGGATTTGGAATGGTCCTAAAAACCTAAGGCTTAGTTTCTTGGTCCTTACCTATCTACCGATACCTGTGGTGGGGGACACTCTCAAAAATACATGTTCTCCCTCATGGAATTCTAAAGGCCTTCTTCTCTTATTTGAATATGCTTTCTGCCTCTGTTGGGCAACTCTCATCTTTTCCCTGATCATTTTGATCTGATCAGTGGTTTCTTGTACAATTTTGGGTCCCAACAATGCACTCTCCCCTATTTCTACCCAACTCAAGGGTGATTTACAAATCCTCCCATATAGAGCCTCATAAGGTGCCATACCGATGGTAGAGTGATAACTGTTATTGTATGCAAACTCTATCAACGATAAGTGTTTATCCCAACTCCCTTTCTGCTCTAGCACACAAGCCCTTAACATGTCTTCTAAGGTTTGAATAGTTCTCTCAGACTGCCCGTCAGTCTGAGGATGATAGGCTGTGCTAAATTTAAGCTGAGTTCCTAAGGCTTGCTGTAGGGATTGCCAGAATCTCGAAGTAAACCTAGGGTCTCAATCGGATACTATACCGGATGGTATTCCATGCAATCTTACGATTTCCCTAAGGTATACTTTGGCTAATTTCTCCATGGAGTATCGCATCTTAACAGGCAAAAAGTGAGGAAACTTGGTCAATCTATCCACTATCACCCAAATGGCATCAAATCCAGCTAGTCTTCTAGGTAATCATACCACGAAATCCATAGTTATTTGATCCCATTCTCTGTTTGGTATTTCCAATGGTTTTAGTAGCCCTGTGGGTTTCTGATGTTCTATCTTAACCTATTGACAAGTCAAACAGGCATTCACGTAGTTCGTGATGTCCTTCCGTATACCAGACCACCAAAAATTTCTCTTTAAGTCTTGATACATCTTGGAAATACCTGGGTAAATAGTATAATGGCTTCTATGAGCCTCTGTTAGCACTTTTTCCTTCAACTCCTGATGGTTTGGAATCACTACCCTTTTTCTAAACATTAGTACTCCATCAAGGGCTAATCCAAAATTAGGTTGGTTGACGTATACTTCCAAGGGTTCGTCCTCTAGTTGGGCTTGTCTAATCAACTCTCTCAACTCGCAGGTTATCAAGAAGTCACTCATCACTAATCTTTTCGGAAACGAGATTACATTGAGACTGAGATTCTTAAAATCCTCAAGTAAACTCATCTCACCTACCATTAGGCTAGCTAATTGTAGTGACTTTCAGCTAAATGCATCCGCCACGACATTTGCTTTCCCTGCATGATATTTCAATTCAAAATCAAAATCTTTCAGGTATTCTATCCACCTACGCTCCCTCATATTCAATTCCTTCTGATCAAATAAGTACCTAAGGCTCTTATGATCACTATACACTTCGAATACAACCCCATATAAGTAATGTCTCCAAATCTTTAGGGCAAACATGACGACAGCTAATTCTAAGTCATAGGTGGGTAGTTCTCTTCTACAGGTTTCAATTGTCATGATGCATAAGCCACAAATTTCCCATCTTGCATTAAGACGCAACCTAGGCCTTTCAGGGATGCATCTGTATATACGGTGAAGAGTTCTAAGGGTTTCGGAAGAATTAGTACAGGAGCGGTGGTTAATTTCTCTTTCAAAGTCTGAAAACTATTCTTACACTGCTTGCTCCATTTGAAATTCACCCTATTCTGAGTCAACCGGGTTAATGGCAAGGCTATCTGAGAAAATCCTTGAATGAATTTCTATAATAGCCGGCCAAACCCAGGAAACCCTAATCTTGGTGAATGTTCTAGGTAGACCCCAATCTAACACTGCTTTAATTTTCTTAGGGTCTACCGCTATTCCTTCCCTATTTACCATGTGCCTTAGAAATTTTACTTCTTCCAACCAAAACTCACATTTTTCTAACTTGGCATACAGTTGCTTCTCTTTCAATACCTGTAGCATGGTGCTAAGATGCTGGGCATGCTCTTCATGAGTCTTGGAGTAGACTAAGATATCATCAATGAATACCACTACAAATTGATCTAAGTAGGGTCTGAAGATTCTGTTCATATAATCCATGAAGACAGCAGGTGCGTTTGTTAATCCAAACGACATCACTAGAAATTCATAGTGGTCGTATCTTGTTCTAAATGCTGTCTTAGGGATATCCTCCTCTCTAACCTTAATCTGGTGGTATCCTGATCTTAAGTCTATCTTAGAAAACACAGTCGCACCTTGCAACTGATCAAACAAGTTGTCAATACTTGGTAATGGGTATTTATTCTTAATGGTCACCTTGTTTAGTTGCCGATAATCGATACAAAATCTTAAACTCTCGTCTTTCTTCTTGACAAATAAGACTGGAGCTCCCCATGGTGATACACTCGGCTTAATAAACCCCTTCTCCAACATATCCTCAATTTGGACCTTTAATTCCCTTAATTCCGCTGAGGCCATACGATATGGAGTCATGGCTATTAGGCCCGCACCAGGAATCAGGTCAATAGTGAATTCTATCTCCCTAGATGGTGGCAGCTTACTTACTTCCAAAGGGAACACCTCCGAAAAGTCACTAACGATTAGAATTTGACTTAACCTATCCTGCAACTCTACCTCAGAGAGATTGAGGGATATATCACCTATCTCACAAGCCTTATCTCTCCCACGCACAGGCACGTTATCCAAGTAAGTGATTGTCCTCTCAGAAAAATTTAACAAGACCTGATTCCTAGTTAACCAATCCATTCCTAAAATAATGTCGATCTTAGTCAAGGGTATACACACTAGGTCCACGATAAATAAAGTTTCCTCAATGGTTAAGGGGGAGTTTAGGCATATACGTGGGGACATAGTGGCTTCTCCCAGGGGTGTGGATATGTATAGATCACAGGGCAGGGTTTGTACAGGTAATCTTATTTTCTCTACGCATGTATCAACAATAAAAGAGTGCGTCGCACCCTAATCAAATAATATTATCAAAGGAAAATTATAAATTTTACCTCTACCCTGCATCAAGCCCGATGACCTATCGACATTAGCTGCGTCCAAAGTGAAAACTCTCCCTAGAGCCTACGGTCTTCAGCCACCGGATGTCTGCTGGTTCCTGCTAGAAGGACAGTATCTTGCCATATGTCCTGTGCCTCAACACTTGTAACATTGTAATGGAGCTTGATGCTAACAGGGTTGATTAGGGTGCTTGGTCCTACATTTCTGACAGGGTGCATTATCAAGTCGTCTACTGCTGCTATAAGCCCTTGGTTGCGGTTTAAACATACCGCGTCTCACATTGAGATTTCTAGTTGCTAGTATTGGTCGGTTTCCTGTCCTCTGTGTCATGTTCTAAGCCTGTCTCTGCTCCAGATTCTTACTCAGGATTCGACACTTGTTCACCAGCGTCGCGAAGTCTCTGATCTCAAGTGTGGCTAGCTGAGTCTTCATGGGTAAGTCTAGGCCCTCTTCCAGCTACTTTGCTTTCCAGGCCTCATCATAGTGTATCCGCAGGTATGTGGAATATCTGGATAGCTCTTCAAACAGTCTCAAATACTCCTCGAATGGCCTGTCTACCTGGGTGAGCTTTAAAAGCTGTGCTTCTTTTGACTATTTGACGCTCTCAGGGAAATATTGATCCATGAAGACTCCCTTGAAGGATTCCCAAGTGAGCGGGATACCCCTGCTTTCCATCAATTACTGGGCACCTGTCCACCATTGTTCTGCTTCGCCCTTCAACATATATGTTGCATATGTGACCTTCTGTTCATCGTCACATTGCAACAACCTGAAGATCTTCTCTATGTCCTTCAGCCAGGCTTCTACCGCGGCTGGATCAAACGTACCTACAAAAGAAGATGAGCCTACTCTCTAAAACTCGATCCATCCTTGATAAAACGAGTTAGCATGCTGGGTAGTTTCGTCATTCCTAGTTTGCTGGTCCTTCTGCTTCTGTCTCATCATGTTGGTAGTGGTAGTGGCTTGATCTCTCATAGCATCAACCATCAACCGAATGGATTCCATCATATCTCGCATGTTAACATCGGTCTCTATGTTACCACTACTCAAAGCACCCTCGCTCCTGTGTCTTAGCCTTCCTCTAGGCCTGTGAGTACTAGCCCTTCTTGGTTCTGCCATACTTATCTGACACAGAAAGTAAACAGATTAGTTTTAACAAGAATAAAGCAATGTAAAGGCATTAAATTCATTCCATTACTTATCGATTCAAGATCAAGTCCTAATATTCCAGAGTTAAATCAATCAAAGACTCTAAAGCTGCAAGCCCGAAGATTCAAGGTCCCTAGCCCACTAAACCAGACAATCCGACAAACCGGGCTCTGATACCATAATTGTAACGACCCCCTAATCCATAATATACTATCCTCTATCTATCTAGTGGAAGCATATGGGTTTTAGAAATAGTTATTCCCGATGTGGGAATATCAGGGGATCGTTACTGGTTGAGCGTAACCCAAATAGACTTTTCGTCGTCCATTTGGATTCCGTTCAACCCTAATTCACATGCAGCTATAATAATTATACATACATTCATCATAAATTACTCTGGAATGAAAACTAAAATCTATACATACAACGTACAGTTCATTCATACAAATTCTAACTTAATTTTTTTGATTTACAGCGGTAAATCCTGCCAAAAATTTGGCAGAATTTCCTCTGTATTTGGAACATATCCCCATAATACAAATAGTCATCCATCAGAAATTTACAGTCAATCCAATAACAGAAAAATAGAAATTACCGAATGCATTACAAAACCTCATCAATATATATTTATATTACAATTAAAGTCTAGAACTATGCTGCTCTTCTGTCCCTTGTCAATACCTTACTCAGCTAGCGTCTAGGTCCATGTTCCTGTTCCTGTTCATCTGAGTAAACAACTTGGTGAGATATGAAATCCCAATAAAATAATTTACAATTTACAATATAGTTCAAAATCTGGTTGATTACTCAACGGTGCAATCACCGAAAACAATTTCTCGAAATCAGTTGAAAATCAATGAAATACCTTAACTTTAAAAATCAGATTATCGCATGGAAATCACGGCAAGTTCTAAAATCATCAAAAATCCATTTCTTTGAAAATCAGTGATCAAAAGCGAATCAAGACCCATGCCCGGTGTATCTAAATCCGTATTGGCCACAATTCATCTGTGACCATATCTAAAATCTTCTAATTGCACGTCATCCAGAGAATTTCATCTCTTATCTTTAGGAGTGATCCGTAACACCAATCACTCACTCAAGGACCGGGTAAGAATCAACATTTAGGGCGTCCCCTAGCATGTGCACATACGCTAATTCTTATTCTCATACAGTCTATTCAAACTCATATGCTCACGGTCGACTATTCCTCAAGGTTCTAGGGTATTACGCCTAAATCACAACGTTTCCCCGTGTAGGTTATCCCCCCTTATACTCCTTAAACCTTTCTTAGGGTCTTCCTGATTTACCATGTGATCCCTAACGCAGTGCAGGTAAATATGGTAAAAATAATATCATTTAAAAACTCACTGCACTCGGGATACTTAACGGTCGTCCCATACCGGCTATTAAGTACCCTACCCTAAGTAAACCCGTCCTAATGGCATCTAAACTTGATAAACAAAACGTGTAACATGTAAATGGAATTCCCAGCACACAGGCATGCAATTTAGTCCATCGAAAGCAACACGCAAATCCATACAATTAAATCTAATTGTTCAGGTATCTACACAATCAATTTCAACGTTCAGAAAGCGTAAATTATCCTACTTGGTCTTCGTTTGCTCCAAATCAATTCAAAACTTCTCATATTCCCAGATTTCGAGCCAAATTAATTTCTTGGACATTTACACGAATATTTGAGCTCGTCACGTCATCAATTCCACAGTCATAAATTTGATTACCCTATTTCCTAAATCAGTTTATTTCCCATTCATGTTCGGTAGCTAATTCCATCAAAATTCATTAGTTTTAGGTGAAATGGACCTTACCAAGGTTGCCAGATGCTGAAAATCTGTCCCGGGTCAATCTCGGTGTCTCTCGGTGTATATTTGGATTCTCTGACACGGCGGCGCACGGTAGAGCACGACAACTCACGGTGGCACACGGCGGAGGGTGCAGTTGGCCTCGAAAATCACACCACGGTAAAGCCCTCAAGATAAGGAGTCTAAATATAGTGGTGGCACGGTGGTTCATGGCCGTTTAGATGGCATTTTTCAACGCGCGTTCGACGGCTGCTAGCTAGGGGAGGAAGCTGGTAGATTGACCTACACGCTAGTGGTGGCGGTGATGATCAACTGTGGCTGACGATGGCGATCTCAGTTGGTGAAGTTTTCACGCGATGGAGGGGAAAAGCTTTATTTTTTGGTGGCTCTGGCGGCCATTGGTGGCCGTGGGTGGCTGCCTAAGGTTGAGGGTGGCGAGGGGTATCGGTTGGTAGGTCAGGTGGTGGCCCAGGCGGTGGCGCACGGTGGAGGAAGGAGGAGAGAGAAGAGAGAGAAAATAGAGTGAGGAGAGAGAGAGAAATGTTGCAAATTGGCTGGGTTACGAGAAATTTAAAGCTTCCAGGGGTGATTCCAGCTTTTCTCGGACCACTCAGGGAAACTTCAGGACGTTCTCATTCATCCGGACGTTGGCATGAGTTCCCATGCAAAGGTTTTGGCCTCCATGTAACAACCGAAAGAGTTTTTAAAAGATAAAATTGAAATTTTAACCCTCAGCCCTTTTAAACTGAGGTTGGCACGTATTTTGAGGATGAAGATTTACAACAGAAGGTTGTTCGAAGTCAGAAACACGATCAAACGAAAAGAAACGTAACCCGGGGATCAAAAATTGATAGACGACGTTTCTTACATCAATTTCACTGACGGAGGCCAGAACCTTCACATAAAAATGCGTGCTGACATCTGGAAGGATGCCGACACCCTAAAGTATCCCCGGGTGGTCCGAGAAAAGTCAGAATCGCCCAAGGAGGCTTTAAATTTCTCGGATTCCCTCCAATTCTCTCAAATCTCTCTCTCTCTCCTCCTTCCTCCACCGTGCACTGCCACCACAGCCACCGTGGGCCACCACCTAGCACACCATTCGACAGCCCTCGCCACCCACAACCTCCAGTAACCACCCACGGCCACCAACGGCCGCCAGCTCAAAGGTACCTACTTTTCTCCTCCACCGCGCGAAAACTTCGTCAGCTCAGATCGCCGCCGTCCGTCACCATTGGCCATCACCGCCCCCACCACCGTGTAGCCTGAGCTGCCACCTTCCTCCAGCAGCTCGCCAACGTCAAACGGAGGCCAGACGCACTTGGATCGAGGCAATCTCCATCCGCCGTGAGTGAATCTTCGTGGCCAAAAAACGCTGTCCAAACGGCCGTGAACCGCCGCGCCACCGTACGCCATCGTGGTGTAATTGCGGGCTTCACCGTGGTGTAATTTTTGAGGCAAACTGCACCCCTCCACCATGCGCCACCGTACGCTGCCGTGCGCCACGGTGAGCCGCCAAGCCGGATTTTCTGGACATGCATCGGGAGAAACCAAGACCACCTCAAGATAGAATTCCATCATCTGATCACATTGGTAAGGTCCGATTTCCCAAAAACTGATGATATCTGATTGAAATAGCTGCTGAACATAATTAGGCAATAAATTGACCTAGGTATTAGGGCAACCAGACTTAGAATTGTTAAACGGATGACGTGACAAGCCTGAATATTCCATTTAATGTCCAGAAAATTAATTGGGCTTAGAAACTGAGATTACGTAAAGTTCTGAATCGATTTGGAGCGACCAGAGACCAGGTAGAATAATTTACACTTCCCAAACCCTAGATTTGACCTAGTGAATACCTGAATGATTTAGATTATTTGCATGAATTTACGTGCTGCTTTCGATGGAATAAATTGCATGTCTGTGTGCTGAAAACCCTAATTGCATGTTAGACGCTTTGTTTATCGAGTTTAGATGCCTTTATGACGGATTTACTTAGGGTTGGGTACTTAATAGCCAGTATGGGATGACCGTTAAGTATCCCTAGTACAAGGAGTTTTTAAACGAGATTGTTTTTATCATATTTGGCATATACTGCGTTAGGGATCACGCGATAAATCAGGACGACCCTAAGAAAGGTTTAAGGAGTATAAGGGGGGATAGCCTACACGGGGAAACATTATGATTTAGGGGTAATACCCTAGAACTCTGAGGAATAGCCAACTGTGTGCATGTGAGTTCGAATAGACTGTATGAGGATGAGAATTGGCGTATGTGCACATGCTAGGGGACGCCGTAGATGTTGATTCTCACCCGGTCCTTGAGTGAGTGATTGGTGTTACAGATCACACTCACAATGTAGGCTTGATTCGGGTGATTGGTGTTACGGATCACACCCAACGATAAGAGAGGTATTCTCTCTAGATGACGTGCAATTAGAAGATGATTTAGACTTGGTTATAGCGGATTTATGGCCAACGTGAATTTAGATACACCGGGCATGGGATTTTATCTGATTTCGAGTATTGATTTTAAAAGAAATGGATTTTTATGATTTTGATTATCTGCCGCAAATTTTCATGTGATAAAACGATTTTAAAGATAAGGTATTTCACTGATTTCGAACTGATTTCGGGAAGATGATTTCGGTGTTCACACCGCTGAGTATTCAACCATATTTTTAAATTGTACTTGAACTGTAAATTATTCTACTGGGATTTTATATCTCACCAGGTTGTTTACTCAGATGAACAGGGACAGGGACAGGAACCCAGACGATAGCTGATAATGCCTTGGTGATAAACAGGAGAATGACTTAGTTTAGGCTTGAACTATTTTGTATATATATTTCGATGACGTTGCTGTATATGGGTTTCTGTCATTTATGTTTTTTGTTGTTGTTAGACTGGCTGTATAATTGTAAACAGGTGACTATTGTATTTTTGAGTATGTTCGAAATACAGAGGAAACTCTGCCAAATTTTCGGTAGGGTTTACCGCTGTAAATTGGTGAACTTAAGTTGGAATGTATATGAATGCATGATGTGATGTATATATGAGTTTTAGATTTCATTCCAGAGTAATTTATGATGTATGTATGTATAATTAGTTAGCTGCGTGTGAATTAGGGTTTAACGGAATCCGAATGGACAACGGAAAGTCTATTTGGGTTACGCTCAACCAGTAGCGATCCCCTGACATTCCCATATCGGGAATAACTACTTAGAAAGACCTATATGCTTCCGCTAATCAGATACAGGATTGTGTATATCGTATTAGGGGGTCGTTACACTCCATCTATGAAATTGAAGTCTGAAACTCTGTCTATCAGTCTCTGATCGCCGTGCCGCGTTTCTTTCCATTAGATTGCATTTCTGACTCCAAATTGCCTTTCGATTTCAACCATCGCCCTTGAAATCTGTGCCAAACTTAGTTTACATGAAATTAGCATCAAAATTTGATTTTATCTTTAAAAATCAGTCTCGATTATTACAACCACAAATGTTGTATTTTGTGACACTTTGTAACCGTCACAAATGTCAAATTTTTATCTTTTAAAAAAGATTTAAGCAAGATTTAAAATGAAACTCATGTGCAGTAAAACAAAATGTGAAGTATGGAATGGAACTCTCATGTATAAAAGCAAAAGGCTTAATGCAATGAAAATAAAAGCTAGTGCAAAATCATTGTTACTTTCACACAGTCAAGTCAGTGTAAAGTATCAAGCCAAAATTTAAACTTAAAACACTTCGGCCACTCAACAAAAAAACTATGCAGAACTTTAACTCAAACAATTGAACTATAAAGGCATCGCTTATAGGATTTTTACTAAAAACTTCTAATTCACTATGTATATGTAAAATCCTTCATTCACAAAATAAAGAGAAGTTTCATAGTTTTTGAATCCATTCAATAGTATAATTATCCATCCAAAAGTACCTAAGTAAAACATCTTATAAAGAATCAAGATAAACCCACAATGACCATACCTAACAGAGTAAACCAAATCCACTATTAATTTATTTTTCTTAATAAATATCAAATAACTTGTACAATAGAGATGAAAATTGAATTACAATTGAGATGCCCAGAACGTAAATCAAGACCATGACACTATAGACCTAAATATAACTCCAAAGCATTAGGTAATACACTACATACTCTATAGTAAACAGAAGAATAGAGAGAAGGCAACCTGTTTTTGAATTCCTTAACAAAGAAAGAGAAAATTATGATGGCCAAATTCTACAGCTATTCCCCCCCTCGTGTTTTGCATTATTTGTCTTAGGTTACTCTTGCTTCATCCTTATGAAGCATTCCATTTCAAGTACTTGCTCGTGTTGCAAACGTGAAGCATACTTTAACTTTATTCTCTCTTACACTTTACTGCATCGTCAACGTGACGCATTCCATTTCCAAAACTACTATTGCATTTTGCTTCATCATCAACATTCTGTGTAAGCATTCATCTCAGTCATGAATGCTTATAAAGGAGAAATTAAACTAGCAACCAGCACCATATTTGCATAATTTAAAACATAATTTAGGAAATTTGAAGAATTATCCTAAAGCTATACACATAACTTCTTTTCGTCAGGTTTCCGGAAGTTTGGAATCTGTGAAAAAAGATAACCATTTTTTACATATTAGAAAGGATTTCTCCATTGAATTTTAAACTTTAAGCCTTCAAGATTTAAACATTTTCTCCATTTTTCTATTAACTTTGTTAACAAACATGCGGTAAACACAAAGGTTTAAGTCCTAAAAGATAATAACAAAGATGGAAGTCAATAAATGAGTTAAGATTAAAGAGATGCATTTGCAATTCTTTGAAAAATTGGGTACTAAACTAAAAATGCTCGAAAAACCACAAACCTTAAGGATTTCAAATTCTTCACCAGTAGACGAATAATTGGAGTCACTAAAACCACTAAATGCATCAGATTTGTCATCAGAGCTATCGTCACCATTTCCATTGAAGAAATTGCAGCAGTTTCGCCCACACCTCACGAGAGCGGATTGCTTCTCGTGATTCTCCTCGATAAAATTCTGCACCATTTTCGCTAAACATACTGAACTCAGTTCAAAATCACTGTGGTCATTTAGAACATCCTTGGTTAATTGTAGCTTCTCGTCGCCAACCCTTTCCGCCGCTGAATTTCTCAAAATGCCAAGGAACTGTCGCTCGAAGAGTTACTTCAATCGTGACTTTGCTCAAAGAGTCCCCTCCACATGTATCTAAGGATCGATCGGCCAAATTTTCATTGGGAAAGGCATGACTTTGGAAATCGATTTCGATGAAGATTGAAGTGAATTTGACTGCGGGAGGCAAGAGCAAAGGAGAGTTTGTAAAAATGGAAAACGATTTGGGATTCCGCGGGCGATAGAAATTAGGGATTTCAATTGCCAATAACTTTTAATTTTTTGTAGTGACATTTTGTGACGCTTACTAAAGCGTTACGAAGTGTTATTACTCTCATGTGGCGCTTAAGAATCGCTGCTAAATTTAATTTTTTTTAAAAAAAATATTTATTTTTCCATATACCAACACTTTAACTGTTAGTAAATGCAAACAACCGTCACAAAATTATAGCACTTAGTGACACTTTCTAAACCGTCACAAAATACATAATTTCGTGACGATTTTAGTGAACCACCACAAAAAAATTGTCACTAAATACTAATTTTTTTTTGTAGTGGAAACAAGATAAAAATTACAATAAAAAGTAATACCCATATCAGTAAGCATAAAAAATTACTATTTGTTCAGTGTCAATTTGCTAGGGCATTCTGGTTTGCATCTCCACTGTTTTTGAGAGTAGATAGACTATCTCCAAACAAATATAATTTATTGAAACTTTAGGGGAAGTTACCAATAAAAGGTTGGATTAGAGGAATATGTTAGTTTCTCGTGATATGGTGAACTAATGTTCAAATTTTTATTGAGAAACGTGGTCATATTTAGGGGGCATTTGGTACAAGGTTTAGAAAAAGATTTTCAAAAATAAAAGGTCTGAAAAATTACATTTCCACATTTGATACACAGATTAAAAAAATTCTTAAAAATAGATCTATACTTTTGTATATTTTCATTCCCACCTAAAGGGGTGAGAATCTTGTATTTTCATGACTTGAAAATATTTTTAGAATAATAAAATTACTAAATTACCTTTTTAAAACTTGAACAAAAAATTTTATAATATAATATAAACTTTGTAATAAATGTATATGTGGACAATTAACTTAATAATAATAATATAAACTTAATAATAAATGTATTTAATTTTAATAATATTAATATTAATATTAATATTAATAAATTCAATTAATAATAATAAATTTATAATAAATGTTTGTGCTACATTTATGTACCAAACATATTTAATAATAAAATTTTATGGTATTTTATTTTAATTTCTGTTTTTTAAAATTACTTATGTAGTATATAAATTTTTTTCTGTATTAATACATTTACGCATTAACTAATATGTGCTACCCCAGCACATTTGTATTAAAAAAATTATTTTTAACTATAAAATATTACAAAGTACCACAAATTATTATTTTAATTTTAATTTTTTAAAATTAATTAAGTAATTTCTGCTACCCATACAAGAAATCATTAGATTATTTTTCTATAATATATAAACTTAACCTTATTTCACATAAATAATGATATTAGTAAAGTTATTTTCAAATTATAATTATGATAGATTTGATGATTTTTATTATATATAGAAATAAAGAACAAATTTTATTTTTCAGAAAAATATATGTATGTATAATTCTATATATATATATATATATATATATATATATATATATATATATTATTCAAGTGTTATTAATTAGTAGCATATGCATGTATGTTATTCAATTAATAAGTTGTTATGATCTTTATTTTTAATATAATATAAGTAGTTTTAAAAAAATATTTAGTTATAATTTAAAATATATATTTAAAAAATTGTCAATGGAATATTTAAAAAATTGTTAAATGTTTTCAAAAATATTGAAGTTGAACTAAGTGTAAGAATTTAATATTCTTGAAATAGGAATGTTTTAAGTAAATCAAAAAAGTTTTTTAAAATTTTTGAAAATCATATTCCTAAAAATAATGTGATTCTTGGGAATAAAAAATCTATCTGTATACCAAACACCCTTAGTACCTAATAGTTCCCTAAACAAGATAACCTACAATAAAATGATACTTATAAATAAAAGAAAATTTAAGGGAAGTTAATGTAATTTTTAATGACAAAAAATGTAATTTATATTTTATATATATATATTATTTATAGAAATAATTTGAAGTATTTAATATTTCAGTAAACCAACCTAATGTTTCTTTGTAAAATTTCACTAATTATATTTGATATTTCTCATATTTTTATGAATACCAATCGTTTTTCCCTATATTTGATGTATATTAAACCTTTTATACTACTTACTTTTTTATTAATAAAATTTAATTATGCAACTAAAATTTTTTTTAATCTTCAAAAAGAAAGTGATTTTTTATTAATTTAATAATAAAGGAAAATAAATCATTTTATTTTTAAAAAATAAGATATTATGTAAAAAATTAATATATTGATAAAAAGTAAATTGTACGACATGTTTCCAAAAGATATTTTTGAAACAGAAAAGTAATAAGTATAATTTAGTCAAATTTTAAGAAAAGTTTGCTTAATATTTTTAATATTTTATAAAATTTTTATTACAGAAAGTTTTTATTCTATTTTATGTAATTAAAAATTTTAAAAATCATCTTAGTGATAATTTAGTAAAATTAGATAGGTTTTTAACACTTATTTATAACAAAAATGAAAAAAAATATTCCTTTGTTTATATATTACTTTCTCTGCTCAATATTTATTTTAATCTAATGCATGAGAAGTGTATAAGTAAAAAAATATACAGGTATTAGTTTGTTCAATATTAGCCTTAGAAGTAATTTCAAAAAAAAAAATTAAAAGAATAGTATTTACTTGGAAAGTAATAGAAGCAAGTTGGTATTCATAAAAATAGAAAAGATTAAGAGCATTTTATCCCTTCTCCCCCCCCCCAAAAACAAAAACATCAAAAAAAACCATGATCACATGTTGTGTAACGATCTCCTAATCCACGATACACTATCCTCTATCAGAGTAGCAGAAGCATGTGGGTTTTCAAAATAATTTTTCTCTTTTCCCTTTCAGGGAGTGTCAAGGGATCACTACTAGTTGAGCATAACCCAAATAGAATTTTTTGTCGTCCATTCGGATTCCGTTCAACCATAAATCAACTGCAACTATACTAAATACACATGTAATCATCACAACAAACTCTGGAATATTAAAACTAATAACCATAAATAGAATATACATCCATTCACATGCAATCCATCAAAAACTCAGAAATTCAGACATTAATTCCTGCTGCAAATCCGGCAAAGTTTTTCCTGTAATATGGACATATCCCAAATACAAACAGTTAATCAATCTAGTAAATACATCCAATAAAACCCCACAACAACAGAATCATTAACATAAATATATATATATACAATAACATATTCAAGCCTAGAAACTACGTTGCACGTCCATCTGTCATCAAATCTCAGCTCAGCTATCTAAACCAAATCCATTGCCCGGTGGTTTTCACATTCACATCCATCACAAGTCTTATGTGACTGTATCTGAATTCGTCCAATTGCATGTCTTTTTACGAGAAATCAATCTTTTCTCATTGGGTGTGATCCATAACACCAATCACCCAAAATCACGCCTATATTGTGAGTGTGATCCGTGACACCAATCACTCACTCAAGGATCAAGTGAGAATCAACATCTAGGGCATCCCCTAGCATGTGCACATAATCTAATCCTCATCCTCATACAATCTATTCGGAATCACATGCACACAGTCGACTAGTTCCCAGGGTTCTAGGATATTACGCCTAAATCACAATGTTTTCCCGTATAGGTTATCCCCCCTTATACTCCTTAAACCTTTCTTAGGGTCATCCTGGTTTACCGCGTAATCCCTAATGAATGCAGGCTAAATCTGATGAAAACAATACATTTATAAAATCATCTGCACTCGGGATACTCAACGACTATCTCATACCGGCTATCAAGTATCTTACCCTAAGTTAACTCGCTCTTATGGCATCTAAATTAGATAGCCAAGTCATTCTAACATGCAGCAGGCATCTTCAGCACATAGGCATGCAATTATACTCATTGAAGGCAGAACATATTTTCATGCAATCAAATTAAATCATCTAGGTATCCACGGAATTAATTTAAAATATAGGGAGCGTAAATTACCCTACCTGGTTATCATTTGCTCTTAATTAAATTTGAGGCTTCTTGTATCCACAGAATTCGAGTCTAGTTAATTTCCTAGGCAATTAAACCAATGTATTAGTTCGTTATTTGTTCAATTTTACTTTCTTAGGTCTGATTACATGTTTTCCTAAGCCAGTAAGTTTTCTATACATGTTCGGCATCCAATTCAATTAGAATACATTAAATTAGGGCAATTTAGATTGTATCGGGGGTTCCAAAAAGTGAAAATATAATTCTGGACCCTTTCTGGCTTCTCCGGCAGTGGCACACAGCAGAGCATGGCGGCACATGGCAGCTCACGGTGGAGAGGTGCGGCTGAGGTCAAAAATTACACCAGGATGAAGCCCGCAAGATGAGGAGTTCGAATCTGGGGTTGGTGGGATGGTTCTCGACCATTAAGGTGGTGTTTTCCATCTGCGAAGTTCCATGCATGACAGACGAAAAATGCCTCGATCCGGGCGCGTGGCGGCTCCGTTTAACGACTGAGAGCTGTTGGAGGAAGCTGGCAGCTCGGCCTTCCCAATGGCTGGGGCGGTGACATCGAATGGCACCAGACGGTAGAGATCACAGAGGGTGGTGAGTTTCACGATGGAGGGAAGAAAAAGGCTTTTCTCGGCTGCCGTGGCGTCCGTGGATGGCTGGGGTTGGTCGCAGGTGGTCAGGGGTGGTGAGCTGCATCGGTGGCTAGGTTAGATAGTAGCGCAGGGCGGCGGTGGTGGCTGCACGCGGTGGTGAAGGGAGGAGAGAGAAAAAAGAGAGTGTGGAGGGAAGAGAGAGAGTGAAATTGTGCAAATGGTTGGAGTTTGTGGAATTTTAGGAAGTTTAAAGCCTCTAAGGGCAATTCGATCTTTTGCCACTTCACCCGGGGAAACTTCTGGATGCCATCTTCGATTTGGGCAAGGACATGGGTTCCTATGCAAGAATTTCTGCCTTCGTCTGAGGAACCGAAGTCTAATACGCTATCTGTCAATTTCCCAATGCCGGGCTGCTTTTCCCTTCATCGGATCAGATTTTAATTCTGAAAAATCCTCAGATTTCAACCGTCAACTTCAAAAATTGTGCCGGATTGAATTTAAATGAAATCAAAATTAATTTCATCCAATTTAATTATTTTCAAAAATTTTGATTATTACATGTTGCACCATAAATTAAATAGTTTTTATCATAAAAATGTCAATATTTAAAACCGAGGTTAATTTTATTTATGTTAATTATTCTCACGCGAGGAATATATAACATGATTAAAAAAGAAGCAGCAAGAAAAAAAAATTTGTTCATGTTTGTGCCAATTCTTTTCATAGACGTCAATTCCTCACGTACTTTTCCCAAAAGGACTCAATGTACCAACACTTTTAGCATCTTGGATACAAAGTGTGGTCATTCTGAAGAATAACAGCTGAATCACATTCATGCTTTTTTTTAATTACAAATAATTAATTTTATTTTTGATTAATTCTTCTACTGTAAAAATCTCTTATAATATAAAACGATCAATTTAAATAAAAATGCAATTGTCATCGTAATAGAGACAATTTTTACTAAAGGAAAAACTTTAAAAAGACAAAATGCATATAATCTTCTCAAACTATGGTTTATTATAAATATTTTTTAAACTATCATATAGCAAATACTTCCTTTAAGTATATTTCACTTATAAAATATCTTGTTAAATTATTAAGTGTAATAAATATCTCTTTCAACTATAATTTAATTAGTTGCAAAATACCTATCAAACTGTCAAGTGTGACAAATATCATCATTCAACTATGGTAGTTACTAAATATTTTCTTAAATTATAAAGTATGGCAAATACCTATGTTCAATTATGCGCTAGTTGTAAAATACTCTCTTAAACTATAAAGTGTGACATATACTCTTATTCAATTATAACTTAATTACAAATACTCTTCTAAACTAAAAAATGTGACAAATACCTTCTTATACTTCTTCATGTTTGAATTTAACTCCAATCACACACTTTTCTATTAATTTCGTTAAATATTTTTTTATCAAACCTTTACATAAACTTAATAATTTAGAAGGAAAGAAGTTCTCTCCAAATAAACCTTTAGTTTAGCAAAAGTTATACAAGATTTTCAACAATGTTATTTGTTTTCTATTAATGTTAATTCACATGCCTCAAATTAAAATTTTTTTAGATTTTTTGTGATAAATTGGAGATAGAATGTTGAAAGGAGATTATAAATTATAGAAATTAATAGGCCTAAAAAAAATCTAATATGAAAAATATTTAACAAAGTTAACAAAGATGTGAAAAATTGAATTTAAATTCATGCATATGAAAGTATAAGAGGATATTTGTCAAACTTTATAATTTGTGAGAGTACTTTGCAATTAGGTTATAGTTTTTTTTTTTGTTTGCTACTAAACAACTAAGTTATATTTGTATGGAGGTAGGAAAATAGTTTGTAACTGAGTCATAGTTGAAGGAGAAATATGTATTTTTTTTCAAACTTAAATTTAATCAACTAATCAATACTAAAAAAAATTAAATTTCTTAAAATAAATTTATTATAGTATCATTTATAGTTATAGGAACTGGATTAAATTGTCCAATTCAATAGATGACCTAGATACCAGACTAGTCTAGTTTAAATCATTATATCAAATTACAATTAACCTGCTAGTGACTTAGTTAACCTAGCCAATTTTTTACAAAACTGGTGACCTAGTTGATTCACAACTTTTTTTTTTTAATATGGAAAAACAAAATTGCATGGATTCAAACCTATTGCATCAAGGGTGAAGGTTTATAGAGTAGCCAGTTAAACAACAAACTATCCTTTGATAATGTTAGCCATTTTATTTAATTTATTATTTACAAAAATTCTCTAATGTCACCTTGCATCTTTTTTAATTAAAAAGGTATATGCTAAATTATTTATTATTTTTAAAATATATCAATATATCTATATTACATTATATGGCTTAGAGTTTTATCTTTCAGGTATTTCAAACTACACAATATATAATATAAACATAAGACAGAATAGAGTCAGAAATTATTTAGCATATATTAAAATTTTAAATGTTAAAAAAATTAACATGCATTTTAGTGCATATCGAATCCCCACTATCATATTACTTTTTTCTAAAATCAAAGAATCTTAAATGTATATAATTTTTAGGCAAAAATACTTTTTATATCCTTAAAATTTACATCGATTTTTAATTTATTTTTTAAGACTTTTTTTTTGTAGTTAAGTTTGTCTTTAAAGTTTCGAATTGACATTAATTTTGTCCCATGATCTAACTGTAACAATCGAAAACATTTTGAAAGAGTTTTAAAGGATAAAATCAAATTTTTAACCCTAATCCCAATCAAACGAAGCCTGGCACAAATTTCGAGGATAATGACTTGACACAGAAGGTCGTTCAAAGTCAGAAACACGATCAAACAGAAAGAAATGCAATCCGGCGATCAGAAACTGATGGAAGAAGTTTCGTGCGTCAATTTCATTGATGGAGGCCAAAACTTTTGCATGGAAACACGTGCTGACGTCTGGAAGGATGCCGACACCCTAAAGTATCCCCGGGTGGTCTGGGAAAAGTCAGAATCGCCCCTGAAGGCTTTAAATTTCCTGAATTCCCTCCATTTCTCTCAAACCTCTCTCTCTCCTCACCACACTCTCTCTCTCCTCTCTCTCCTCCTTCCTCCACCGTGAACCGCCACCAT
Organism: Senna siamea; assembly: GCA_031216115.1. Lineage (NCBI taxonomy): Eukaryota > Viridiplantae > Streptophyta > Magnoliopsida > Fabales > Fabaceae > Senna > Senna siamea. Next base: position 15,477,042 of record CM062355.1, on the reverse strand, counting down.
GGACCACCACCAAGGACACCAACTGACAGCCCTCACTACCCACAACCTCCACCAACCACCCACGGCCACCAACGGCCGCCAGAGTTGCCCAAAAAATGCCATCTTTCCCCTCCACCGTGCGAACCTTCGCCAACTTAGATCGCCGCCGTCCATCACCGTTGACCATCACCGCCCCCACCACCGTGTATCCTGAGCTGCCAGCTTCCTCCAATAGCTCACTGACCACGAATGGAGGCCGGACGTGCTCAGATCGAGGGAATCTCCGTCCGTCATGCGAGAATCTTCGTGGCCAGAAAACGCCATCCAAACGGCCTTGAACCGCCGCGTCACCACCAGATTCAGACTCCTGGACTGCCGGGCTTCACCGTGGTGTGATTTTCAAGGCAAACCGCACCCCTCCACCGTGCGCCACCGTACGTCGCTATGCGCCGCCGTGTGCCACCGTGTCGGAGTTTTTGGATGTGCATCGGGAGAAATCGAGACCACCGTGACACAGAATTCCATCATCCGATCACATTGGTAAGGTTCGATTTCCCAAAAACTGATGATATTTGACTGAAATAGCTGCCGAACGTAATTAGGCATTAAATTGACCTAGGTATTTGGGTAACCGGACTTAGGATCGAAAAATGGATGACGTGACGAGTCTGAATATTTAATTTCATGTCCAGAAAATTAATTGGGCTCAGAAACCAAGACTTCGCGAGATTCTGAATTGATTTGGAGTGACAGGAGACCAGGTAGGATAATTTACACTTCCCGAACCCTAGATTTGACTTAGTGGATACCTGAATAATTTAGATAAATTGCATGGATTTATGTGTCATTTTCGATGGGATAAATTGCATGCCTGTGTGCTGAAAACCCTAATTGCATGTTAGACGAGTTGTTTATCGAGTTTAGATGCCTTTAGGACGGATTTACTTAGGGTTGGGTACTTGATAGCCGGTATGGGACGGCCGTTAAGTATCCCTAGTACAGGGAGCTTTTAAACGAGATTATGTTTATCAGATTTAGCCTGTATTAAGTTAGGGATTACGCGTTAAACTAGGACGACCCTAAGAAAGGTTTAAGGAGTATAAGGGGGGATAGCCTACACGGGGAAACGTTATGATTTAGGCGTAATACCCTAGAACCCTGAGGAATAGCCGACCGAGTGCATGTGAGTTTGAATAGATTGTATGAGGATGAGAATTGGCGTATGTGTACATGTTAGGGGACGCCCTAGATGTTGATTCTCACCCGGTCCTTGAGTGAGTGATTGGTGTTACAGATCACACTCACAATATAGGCTTGATTCGGGTGATTGGTGTTACAGATCACACCCAACGATAAGAGAGGTATTCTCTCTGGATGATGTGCAATTAGATGATGACTTAGATTTGGTTATAATGGATTTGTAGCCAACGTGGATTGAGATACACTGGGCATGTGATCTTACTTGATTTTGATGACTGATTCTCAAAGAAATTGATTTTATGATTTTGATTACTTGCCGCGATTTCCATGTAATAAAACGATTTTAAAGATAAGGTATTTCACTGTTTTTGAACTGATTTTGGGAAGAAGATTTCGGTGTTCGCACCGCTGGGTATTCAACCAATTTTTGAATGATATTTGAATTTGTAAATTATTCTACTGGGATTTTATATCTCATTAGGTTGTTTACTCAGATGAACAGGGACAGGGACAAGAACCCAGACGATAGACGATGATGCCGTGGTGATAGATAGGAGAATGACTTAGCTTAGGCTTGAATCGGCTTGTATATATATATGCTTTGATGATGTTGCTGTATACTGGGTTCTGTTCTTTATGTTTTCTGTATGGATTGGATCGGTTGTACATGTATAAATCAGGTGTTTTATATTTACTGTATTGATGGGATTGACGCTGTTTTTATGGATTCTGTGAATTATGTTTATTTCTGTTGTTGGACTGGTTGTGTAAATATAAACAGGTGATTCTTTGTATTTTGGACATGATCGAAATACAGAGGAAACTCTGCCGAATTTTTGGTAGGGTTTACCGCTGTAAATTTATGGATTTAAGTTGGAATATGTATGAATGTATAACGTGACGTGTATATAAGTTTTAGATTTTATTCCAGAGTAATTTGTGATGTATGCATGTATAATTAGTTAGCTGCGTGTGAATTATGGTTGAACGGAATCCGAATGGACAACGAAAAGTCTATTTGGGTTATGCTCAACTAGTAGCGATCCCCTGACGTTCCCACATAGGGAATAATCATTTAGAATAACCCATATGCTTCCGCTAATCAGATGAGGATTGTATATGTCGTATTAGGGGGTCGTTACAATTATGGTATCAGAGCCCGGTTTGTCAGATTGTTTGGTTTAGTCGGTTAAGGACTTGAATCTTCAGGCTTGCAGCTTTAGGGTTTTGCTTGATTTGACTCTGGAATGTTAGGACCTGATTTTGGGACCGATAATGAATGGAATGAATTTAATGTCTTGCTGTTAACTGTTGCTATGTAACTGATCTATTTGTTTCTGTGTCAGATAAGCATGGCAGAATCGAACAGGGACGCCACACGTAGGCCCATAGGAAGGCCAAGGCACAGAAACCAGGGTGCTTCAGTTAGTGGTAGCATGGAGACTGAGGTCGACATGCGCGACATGATGGAATCCATCCGATTAATGGCCGATGCGATGAGAGATCAGGCCACTACTAGCGCCAATGTAATGAGACAGCAGCAGGAAGACAGACAGATAAGAAATGACGGGGGCACCCAACATGTAAACCCATTGTATCAAGGATGGATCGAGTTTTAGAGAGCAGGTCCATCTCCATTTGCAGGTGCCTCTGATCCAGCTGTTGTGGAAGCTTGGGTGAAAGAAATTGAAAAGATTTTCAGGTTGTTGCAGTGCGACGATGAACAGAAAGTCTTTAAAGTTTACATCGATTTTTAGTTTCTTTTTTAAGACTTTTTTTTTGTAGTTAAGTTTGTCTTTAAAGTTTCAAATTGACATTAATTTTGTCCCATGATCTAACACTGTCCAAATTATTGATGAAATTAGAGATTAGAATGAAAGGAATTTGGGATGAAAGTGAAGAAGAAAGTTTGAGGTGTAAAGCAAGAGTGAAATTTCCCAAAGTTAAAAAAATAACTAGAATTTGATCCTAGGGATAAAAGTATAATTTTCACCAAAAGAATAAAGTATGTAACCGGTATTTGAAGTTTTACCTCCAAATAGTTAAGGGGTAAAAACATAAATTTTCCCTTAAGTTTCAATAATTGTATTTTGACCTCATAGGGATAAAAATGCAATTTTTACCTTTAGTTGCTAAAATTACAAAGTAGCCAAAGGATAGAAAATATAATGTTTCCCCTAGAATTTTAATGACAACTTAGAGGAGAAGTAAAACTATAAAGGAAACACGAGAGAGGAAAAACATAAGGAAAAGAGAGGAAAAACTAGAGAAAGAGAGAGAATAATTGAGAGAAAAGAGATAGAAGGAACAAAGGAGGCAAATTGAGAATTTGAGTTAGGAATCATAAAGAAAACTACATCGAGGATGTTAGCACAAAATTACATTAAGCTTGAATTCAAGGTATGCATAATAATATCCATCCTCCTTTTCCATGGCTTTTTACACTATTTAAATTAGGTCTGAGCTATTTTACTAAGCTATGTGATTAAAAGGGTGTTGTATGTTCGTTATATGTTCTTATATATGTTGGTAGAATGTTTTGAGAAATGGGTTTTAAATTTTTACCAGGTGTATAGGTATGGATTAAATCATATCTTGAGTGTGTTTTGAGCTGAGTTTAAATTGGTTTCGACAAGTATATGAAAATATGAATTGTATGAAACTAAGTTTATGACCAAACACATGAAAGAGGCCATTCAAATATGAGAAAACAAGGTATTTTGAATAGAGTACAGCCCAAAAATTAACTGTTAAGGCTTAAAAGTTAACTATTGCCATTTAGACTTACTCAAAAACCTTTTCAGAAAGATACCAATCATTTTGTCGATCAGAACAGTCGACTATTGATCTTCATACCAGGCTAAAAATTTATATAGAGAGTAAGAAGTCGGCTGCTAGCTCTCTAGTAGTTGATTGGTTTCTCTCGGGTTGCCTTGTATTCTTTTAAAATAGAGAATCACTAGTAGACTGTTAGCTCAAAACATTTAACTATTGACCCCCTAATTCAATTAAGGCTTATCCAGAGAGCTACTAGGCAATTACTGAGGGTTAAAAATTAATTGGTAACCTCCCAAAATGAGTAATGATCTTAGCTATCTCCTATTTTGATATGTTAATGATTTAACTTCATTCAAGTATGATAAATGTAATTTGTGATAATGTAATGGGTAATATGGAACTCTAAATTTGAGAAAAGAAAATTAAATGAATGAGAGCTTATGGCACTAAAGTTATGATACTAAATTGCACTAAAGGATAATACTCCTAGTGTATATACTAGTTATAGATAAGCACTCAATTAAGAGACTGATAGTTGGTATAAGACGATCATTTGGACATTCTACGTTTGAATCATGATTTAGGGTGGTAAAATACCTATTCAATTATTAAGTGTTTTAATTGAATTGTATATTCTCTTTGAAGGGTGAAAATTTTTAGTTAATTAACCATTTTAATTAGCCAACTTAAGGGTTATGTACTTAGAATTAGGCATAACCATGGATGGAACTTGTTCATTATAGTATATACACTTGTGGGTAGCATAGTAGGAAGGTGATTTTTTTGAGACAGTGATTCCTTATCCTTGTGATCTGTTTAGGATAGAAAGGAAATGAATTGTCTAGAACAGTGATCCTGTAAGCTTGAGATGATCAGTTTAGGAGTACTGTGATCTTTTTGAGTGTTTGGATCCAATAGGGGGTGCTAGAGATAGTACCTAGCCTAAGGCCATTAATTTAGCTCATTAATGGGTGCTCATAATATTTTAACAAAGGTAATGGAAGAAAAGTTTGTCAGGGAATACCTTCTGAGGGAAGGTTCACTTGGCGATGCTCTCAATTTTTATGAAAGTATGACATGATGCCTATGATTTTGATGTGATTACATCTTATGTTTTGTGAGTTCATATTACCATGATTTTATGATTGATGGATATACCTTGATTTGTGGTATGCAAAATTATCATATGGAACATTGCATCATATAAGTACATGATAACATGATATACACACATGCATCGTAGCTAATAGTATAGAATTCTTTATGAATTTCATATGCGTGAATGTACGAGATTTGCATAGTTTATACGATAAGTACTATTAGTGGGTTTCAAAACAAGATGTTATGGCTATTGGGATTATAAATCTCACCATGTATGCTGATGTGTTTAGATGCCTAAGTTCCATGTACTGCTAAAGATTGAAGTTAATTGGCTAGAGGTGCTCTTTTTGGGATACTTTCTAGTAGAATAGGACATATGGGTGCTATTATTATTGGAGGCTCTTACCCTAATTGGAAGAGTGCATATACATGGATAGTCATAGTAGGATATTTCTATTTTTACTATATTTTTGCATTACCCATCCTCAATGGCATGACCTAGTATATTTTGGAAGGCTTGTAGGTGGCATCTTCTTTTGGGATGTATAGATAGATGGGATGATGATGTATATGATAGAGGTTATATGATACTTATATCCCTTAGTAGGAGTCTAAATGAGATATGAGGTTAGATGTCATTACCTTAATGATCCTTTCATCTTGAATTTTGTAAATATATATAGATATTGGATACTGAATATAAATATCTATATTTTTTTTTTTATGTATGTGCTTGTATGTATTTAATTCTGGTGATGTGATTAACTCTAGTAAATAATTAGTACAATTAAGTGAGATAGCTAAGTGTTAACCGCCTCAAATAAAATCCTATAATTATATTTTGATAAAATTTAAAATCAACTCAAGGTAATAAAAGTAATAACTCACTAATCTATGAACCCTGATTGTATATTATATATGAAATACTATTCAAGCAATTTAAGATGAGAGGTTGGAGCATTCCAGAACCAACAATGTGTAAGGATGAAGGGAGTACAAATTCTAGACTTAAAAGTTAACTAAAAAATAAAAAAACAACACGAGAAATAAATGTCATTTGCAAAATAAAACTCAAGGTGCTATAGTACATTTAAACCAACAAAGCTTAACTAGGTTGAAGAAGGCTAATGATAATATTAATACTTTAACATGCTTTTTGAATTATTTTAATAACTATTTGATAAGACACTAGGCCTTGGTCATTAACATTTCACCACGATGCATAGTCTCGACGATCATGTAATCTAGCTTTGCGCTAGTTTCCTATTCCTGGGCGAACATTGCAACGTCGACTTCACCACCTATGTCGCATAGTTGTGATTGAGATTGTAAAGAAATGTCTTTAATGCGGGAAGATGTGATTTAAGCCATAAGGAGTACCCATCCAAAAATACTAGCCTATTAAGTGGGAGTGCCTCATAACTTAAATTTCATCTTATATCCTCAATTCTATCTAATGTGGGACATATCATTGCACACTCTTTTGAAAGCCAAAGTCTACAGCGGCCCCCTTTATCGACACCGGTCTATTGATAACCCTTTCCACTCTTTGGCAGTTCCATCCAGACTTTCAGTATTTTGCATTGCCTACTCTATCGACACTAGTTTATTGATAGTCCTTTCCATTATGGCAGCTTTATCTAACTTTCAATATTTGGTACACCATACTGCACCTTAATCCAGCCTATAGAATCCATGCCTTAATCCAGTTTATAGGTTAACCCCTCCGCGTTGGTTAGCCACAATGAAAGCACTAATTAATAAAATTATGGGCCTTGGACATTAACATTTCACCACGATGCATAGTCTCAGTGATCACGTAGGTTAGTTTTACGCTAATTTCCTAGCCCCGGGCGAACATTACAATGCTGACATCACCACCTACATCGCACGGTTGTGATTGAGATTATAGAAGAATTTCTTTAATGCTGGAAGATGTGATTTAAGCCATGAGGAGTATCCATCCCAAAAGCTAGCGTATTAGGTGGGAGTGCCTCACAATTTAAATACCATCTTATATCCTCAATTCTATCCAATGTAGGACATATCACTATTTGTGGTTATATAAATTTTAATAATGTTTTTTGTAATATTCAAGTAAAACTTTATATATTGTTAACCTTGGAACCTCTTTGACACCCTCCAAACATGTTTAGCTTTTTTCTTTCCTTTCTTTCTCTCTCCCCCTCTCAAGTTTCTAAAATTTCACAAAAATAAGTCTTTTTCATCAATATATCATTCCTTCATTGTTATTTTTTCTTGGTTCACATAGATTTAAACTCTAATTTTTCTATGTACAGGGTTATCAACGTTCAAATATGTCTTTCAATTGTAATAGCATGCCATTGAAAGATTATAGGCATTGTTTTATCATTAATACTATTTCTTCCTTATACATAGGTAATAATTTTAACTTCTAAAATGAAATATTATCATTATTAGTTTATTTATTATTAATATTTCTAGCATGTTGTTTCTCTAGGAATCTTCTTTAGGGTCAGGTTGCTCAAACTTAGGTGTTACTATTCTTCAAGATCAGTTTGTGGCTTATCCAAATTATTTTACAACACAATTAAGCTAGGTATAATTATTATATTATCTTATTGTGTTAAAAATTTCTTTTTTTCCTTAAAATAAAATAGTTTGATAGTTATTTTTTGTATTAAGGGTGTGTTTGGAATGACTAGAGGAAGAGAAGAGAAGGAAAGGAAATATTAATGAAGTTATGGTTTCTCCTTCCCTTCTTTAGATCTTTCAAAATTTCTTAATTTTAATTAATTAAAATTAAAAAAGGAGAAAGGTTAAAGAAGATTAACATAAAATTTTCAATTCCTTCCCTTCCAAAATTTTAAAAACCAATCAAGAGAAAGGTTACTAAGGGCTTGTTTGGACATTGTATTTTTTTTTTGTTCTTTAAAACTATTTTATAACATTAGTTTTGAGAATTCATATTAATATTGTTTTCATGTATTTATATATATGCTATTAATAAAAAACTTATTTTTTATTTTTTTTCTTTTAAAAATATGGAGTTCATCACAACTTTTAATTGTTCTTTTTTTTTTGTTCTGAAAACACATTATTTTTTTATTTTTATTGAAAATAGTTATTCAAATAAATTTTTTTATTTTGTTGTTTTTAAAAATTACATCCAAACAGGGTCTAAATTTCCTTTCCTTTTCCTCTATTTTCCCTCTCCTTGGGAGGCAAAAAATGGAAGAGAAGGGAAGAGAATTTAATAACATTCTCTTTCTTTGATTCTTAAAATTTTGGACAAAAATAAATTGAAGAATTTTATGTTAACCCTCATTAATCTTCCCTCTTTATTAATTTTAATTACCTAAAATTTGAGTATTTTGGAAAATCCAAACAATGGGAAGAGAAACCATTACTTAGGGTGTGTTTGGGAGAAGGAAAATAGAAGGGAAGGAAAGGAAAGGGAAGATAATTTAGTAATATTCTCTTTGTTTAGTTCTTAAAATTTTGGAGAGTAAGAAATTGGAGGATTTTATGTTAACCTTCCTTAACCTTTCTCTTTGTTAATTTTAATTACTCCAAATTAAAGGATTTAATAAAAAGATGAGAAACCATCACTTAACCTTTTCTTCCCTCTTCTTCCCTTTTCCTTCAATTCATTTCTTTCCCTTTCTCTCCCTATTCCCAAACACACTTTGAAGGTTTATTTTTTAAAATCTAAAAAAGTCCACAAGATAATGAATGGGATCAAAATTTCTCAGTGACTGCTTTGAAAGCTAAGAAACTTTGTTTCATACATATACAAGGAGGAAGGTTATAAGGTATAAGAATCACGAGCCAAATGATATAACTAGTATTTGGATTGCCAACCCTAGGCATATATTCTAAGGATCTAAAGCAAAATTAGGATTTACGAAGTCAAATCTCTTCAAAGCTTCATAATCTCTTGGATGTCTCAACATAGCATCACTATTCTTTTATACAGCATGCCACCTCATATGCTCAATGATTTTAGATATCATAAAAAGTTTTTTCAAACTTGGCTTAAGTGGAAAGTATCAAAAAAATTTTACGAGTTGTTTCTGCTTATTTTTACCCACACCAGTCACATTTATACCCTTTGATTTACAAATAGATATATTACATCTTTTACATGTATCCCTATCTGCATCTTATCCTCAATACAAAATACAATTATTTGGGCATGCATGAATTTTAGTACAACTCAACCCATGCTTATTGATAGTTTTCTTAGCCCCATAAAATGAAGGTGTAATCTTTGAATGTTCAAAAGAATTTACCAAAAACTCCATTATCATTGACATTGCCTTGTCACTTTCCACACAAACACTTTATTTAATACAATTTCACTAATAAAAGACAAATTTAAATATTTTTCTCACACTTTGATACAAACTTTGTAATCCATCTCTAATTAAATCGTAAAATTATTTGATTTCATTATTCATCATTGATTAGGTTGATAATGAAAAAGTACCTCAAACTTCATCTACCATTTCATTATTGGGGTGATTTAATAGGATTATTTCTACAACTCCTAGCATTCATCATATATGGTTGTGGTTGAGATTCGATAATATGTTCTAATACGTGTCTCTCCCCATAACTAAACAAAACTATGTACCCTCGTGAAATGGTTTGAGTACCAAATGCTCATACACAACTTCTCTAACAAGTCATTTCTTAAATTTACTTGCGCAGCATATGGGCATATTTGTGTTACCCTCAACATTAGCATTAATAATAGAAAAATCTAAGAATATATTTAGTCCTTGTATATATATATATATATATATATATAAAGGTATTCTAAGGTTTCATAATCCAAGACTAGTCTATATTTGAAATCAAGATAGAAAAACATAAAATAAGGCAAAAAATTTTAAAAAATGTCAGAAACTAATATACAATTAACTAATAAACAAATAAAATTGAATAATCCCAGCATCAATCTACAAACAAAAAACACATTGTGAAAATTGTCATACAAAAAAGGATCCAACACACGGAAAAGACATCAATGACTCTAAAAAATAGATTAGGATAACTCAAAATTTCAGAGAACAAAGTGCAAAACAAGAAACTTTCAGTTCATCAATACAAATTAAAAAAACCCCAAATTTTCTAAAAGCCCTAACCTTGCATCCAAATGGGAGAAAAACCAACAAAAAAGACATTGAAGACGGACTACCACGACCTTCGACAAATACCAAAAAAACACAGCAGCGGCGAACCCCGATGACGACGAACGGTCGACAAACGGCGGTCAACGACCAGTGACGCAGTCAGACGATTTGAAATCACAAATGTTACTCTCTCTCTCTTCCCTCTGCACGAATGTGCTTCTGCTGTCCAGATCTAGATTTTAACGGCAATTTTTTAAAATCGTCGTTATATTAAAAAATCGCCGTTATATTAAAAAATCGCTGCATTTTGTATTTGTGTCTCTTTCTCTAGTTTTCTGAGGCGCATTTGGAAAAGATGAAAAAAGAGAAGAATAATGAAGTAAAATACCTATATATAATATCTCTCTATTGTCATCTAATCTTTATCTTTTTCCTAACCTGACCTTTTTTTTTTTAACTAGAATAACGAATTTTAAGGTTTTAACTAAAAAAAGTTAACACAGAGAGTTTGTCAAACAAAAATGTAAATTTAGGAGATTTTTAAATTAAAGGGGATAAAGTGTATAACTCTTAGAGGAGATAAATTGCATTTTGGTCTAATTTTTAAATAGTTCTTTTAATTTTGAAACGTATACTAAAATGTCCTTTATATCTTTTTTTTTTTCTAAGAAATGTTCTATAAAGTGTCAAATTTGACAATCTACTTGCCATTGAGATAATTATATGTTTTAATGTTATTTTCATATAACTGTCAGTTCGGTTAGTGTATGATATAAAATAATAAAACAATAAATTATTTATTTTGATACATTTTAAATTTTAGATATTGACTTACAATTTTAAATAAAGTTAAGAGGTCAAAAAACAAATTTAACCTTAAAAAATGATAATTAAAGATCCAGATAATTTTGGCTCAATATGGTTTAGGAATTTTAAGGATATCTAAGGATCGAAACTATTGTTTTATTTAGTAACAAAGAATGATATAAAAATAAATTATTTTAACACTGTGATGATGTAACTAATATGAAATCATGACATTTTGTCTCGTGCATGTTTGTCACATTACATCTGTCCAAAAGCTGTGCATTAATTTTCTTTTCTTTTCTTTTTTAATATTGAAATTTTGACAAATTATTTTCTTTTCTATCTTGTTCAATTGTTGAAAGATTAATAACTTAGTCTATGAAAAAAAATTTCTTATATTTAGTCTTTAAAAATTATAAGTACTGTACAATTTAATTTTGATAAATTTTAAATATTTTACATGTTAGTTATTGTAATTTAACATAGATAAATAATAAAAGGACTAATATATAGGGTTTCTAATTTATATAAATTAATATGTATATTGTTTATAATTTATTTAGTCACTAAACTGTACAGAGCAAATCTTTAATGAATTAAAAAAATAAAAGAAAACCTTTAATTTAAAGATTAAATTATACAATATTAATTTTTCTAAAACAAAATAGAAAATAATTTTTCTATAGATAATTTTGAAGAAACTCAGAGACGTACGTACTTCTTTTGTAAAAGGCAAATTCACGGACGTACTTTTAATAATTTTTAAAAGAGATTTTTAAGCTCCAACTTACATTACTGTATGTACTTTTTCCTACCTTTTGGTTTGTTTATATATATGCATTCGGTGACATAGTAGAAGAAGGTTTAGAGATTTGAAATTCTTAAAAGGCAAAGAGATATGAAAGGAATTTGAGATGAAATAGAAAAGTAGTGGATGATAATAAATAAAGCCCCTCGAGTCAATCCAAAAATAACCCAAAAAACTTGCAATTACTAACCCACCACCACTTTCCAATCACAAACCCTACACTCTTTCTTGACTTTCAAACCCCCCATTTATTCCTGCAACAACCTCTTCCATTAGAAAAATAATCCCACACTTGTTATTTCACTCCTCCCATTAATACACTGCTAGCAAACCCAAGTGAGCAATTAGAATCCCAATCTCTTAATTCCTCATAGAAATCTCTGGAGATCCATGGGAGAAATAAAAGAGACAAACTGATCAGAAACCCAACCCACTTCTTCTGAAAGCCCTAGCTAGTATCAAAGCATGCATTAAGAGCTCTCTCTGCCATCTCTGAGCCAAAATTCCTAATTAAGTCCCCAGCATGTATTCTTTTCCATGTTCGCTTTGCTTCTCGTCCGGGGGGAATTTGCTTCTACTTTAAACAAAAGAGAACTTCACAAAGCATTATTAATGCTAAAGTAGTGTTAGTAATTGCTTGCAGGGGATGGGATACATGGTACTTCTACTACTCTCTTTATCTTCTATTTATTTTTCTTTCCTTTCTAGTTTATCTTTCTCACAGGCGATTCCTGTTGTGGGTTTCCTCCATTATTTTTTTTTAAATTTTTATATATTTTAACATTTCCTTTTTCTATTTCTATATTCTTTATTAAATTTTTGTACGTTTGAATTTTGATAGTCTTTTTGTACATAATTTTTCATTATTATAATTCCAATAATATAGAATTGACACAGGCATATAGGAGAAGTGAGGAGAGGAGTAGGTGAAGAGGGCTATAAGAGGAGATGATGTTGGGCTAGTGGGTTATCAGATCTTCAGACCAAAAAGCTAAAAAAGCAACATAAGGGGCTACTTGTTATATTGTTCTCATATGGTTGGCTGCTTTGATATCTAGCCTCTCAGTCCATTGATTCCCTTCCAAAACCTATTCAAACCCTTCATCATTAGCCATCATCATCATCATGGCTTCTTCTAACAGACACTGGCCAAGCATGTTCAAGTCCAAGCCTTGCAACCCCCACCACCCATGGCAGCACGACATCAATTCCTCTATCATCTCTACTGCTTGTCACCGAAGCCCTTACACTTCCTCGTCAGGTTTGTAAAACTTCACTAATTATTTATTCACCATATTTATTTCAAATTTTAGTACTCCTTTTAACTTTAAAATTAATCCTTTTCATCTCTGAATATCTCTGAGCTTTTTAGGTTACCTACCTCTTCTATATAGCCAGCCTACTTGGCCTGGTCTTTCTGACCAATCAACCAATCTTTTTTTCTTTATGGTTTAATATGGCTGTGAATGAATTGAAACTCCGATTGACAGATCCAACTGAAGTCATCTTGAGAGCTGAAATATTCAGTTATTTAAACATTATGCATACATAAAAAGTCACTTTAAGATCACTTTAATGAAGTACTTAACTTTATTATCTGCCAATAAAGTTCGGAGGAACCAAGTTCGAATCTGTTTGTTGGAGCCAAATCAAGGCATTTTTTTTTCATTCATTTGTTATGCATATACAGTCATAATTCATAAATAATCACTTTATAAGATTATTTTCTATATTCAAATTTCTTTTTTTTCCCTCCTGGGTTTCTTGCAGGATGTGAGGAGAGAAGTCCAGAGCCAAAGCCAAGATGGAACCCAAAACCAGAGCAAATTCGCATACTGGAAGCGATCTTCAACTCAGGAATGGTGAATCCTCCGAGGGATGAGATAAGGAAGATCAGAGCACAGCTCCAAGAGTATGGCCAAGTGGGTGACGCCAATGTGTTCTACTGGTTCCAGAACCGCAAGTCTAGAAGCAAGCACAAGCTTCGCAACCTCCAAAACTCCAAGAATCATAATAATAATAATAATAACCAAACAACTTCACAGCCACAACCCCACCAGAGTACTCCATGTCTCATCCCTCAAATTACCACACTACCCTCTTCTTCTTCCTCTTCTTCTGACAAATCTCCTCCTCCTAATAAGGAGTTATTAATACCCACTAAGGCATTGTCAATTGGCTTCTCTTCCGATGTGGTGCCTCATTCTCCCACTGCTTCCGTGAATAACCGCAACACCTATTTTCAGACTCCTCACAATGATACCACTCTGCCTGAGCCTTTCTTCTTCCCAGTGCACCATAATGGTAGTACTATAACTCAAGGGTTTTGCTTCTCTGAGCTCTCTAATGTGGTTCTAGCTCAAGCTCCTCATCACCACGATCATCATCAGCAGCAGCAGCAAAATGTTGGGCCTTGCTCTAGTCTCTTGCTTAGTGAGATGATGAGCCACCATGGAGTTTTAAAGAAAGAGCAAGAACAGGAAAAGGGCATGAAAATAATGCACCACCACCCAAATCTTAGTTTCTGTGTCACTTCTTCTTCCACCACTCCCACCATTCACACTAGTAATCTTGTCCCTTCCAATATTAGCATAACCACCGCCACCACTGCTGTTACTGTTCCATCCCTCATCACACAACCTCAAGGTAATTAATTCGTCACTTTTAAGTTTAATTTACAGAAGTCATATTTTGAATTTTCTTGTGCATGGCTGTTAACAGTGATCCCCTCCACACTCACTGGACTCGGTACCCATCACGTCATTTTCAAAGATTATTTAGCACACAAGAAATATTTAGGTGAATGGAATATAATCTATACCATACATGACTGTGCCATGTACTAAAAACACATATAAGTACATATTCTTTTCCATAATGCTGCACAAGATCCTGGGGTCTCCATTATTACATCAAAACTTCAATATTTTATTGTTGAATTTCATTCGTTTATGAGTTGATCCATAGATAACCTAATAAGAATGCCTAAAAAATCCTCATATCGAGGTTCTCAACTTTTGATTAACTCAACAAAAGTGGGGTACCAGTTCTTTTTCAAAAAAATGAGCGAGAGAGAGAGGGATATTTGTAATTATGAGAAAGGAAGGAGGGTAAGAGGGTAATTTAAACCTTGTGTTACTTAGCGTTTGTTTGTGTTGGTAGATAGACGTCTGCATGGCTTGTCTCACATAGGCTTTTAAGTTATTTGACTATTGTTTGTGTTGCTATTTGCACATGAGGGTATGATTGGGTGTGTATGAGCTGCAGGTGAGGCAGCTGGTGCGGCAAAATCTACGGTGTTCATTAACGACGTCGCATTTGAGGTGGGTGTAGGACCGTTCAACGTGCGCGAGGCCTTCGGCGATGAGGCAGTGCTCGTCCACGCATCAGGTCAACCTGTTCTCACCAACGAGTGGGGCATCACTCTTCAGTCACTTCAGCACGGTGCATTTTATTATCTGGTACGCACTTTAACACTGATATTGCTTTGTCTTTTCTTTCTTTCATTAGTTGCATTTTTTATTAATTAATTTTTTTTAAAAAAATTGTATATTTTATATAATAAATATATAAATAACTGTATATAAGTCTAACATTTTATTTTTTACTAATAATTTAAAAAATAATATGACTTTCTTATTCATTAAACTTTGACACACTAAAAAAAATAAGTTATATACATTAGAATTTATACATATATATATATATATATTTGTGTATATCTTATTATCGTGTCTTCTATTTTTTAAATTGGTGTTTTTCATTAGTTTCTTATTCATTATTAAGTTAATTATTTAAACTTGCTTTTGCTTGGTCTTGTGATATTGCAGATATAGAAAGGAGAAAGTTGACGGCGGAGATGGGATTTAGAAATGGAGTTCTCTAAATATATATATTCCTATATCCTCTTTGTTCTCTATATTTTAGTGTGTTATTGTTAAGTAGGTAATTAGGGTTTCAGTTAGTGTTTATGGGGAAATATGTGGACCTAAATATGTAATTTTCTTTTGTTCTAAAGTTATATTAATGCCAACTATTTTTATGCATATATATTTATATGGAGTGGCCTATATATGGTATATGTTCTAAATTGTTGTTCCCGAAAGAAAAGGAAGAAATTAAAGTGTGTATAAGAGTATATATATATATATATATATATATATATATGATGATCCAAAAATGAAGGTAAATGCATGTGTGCATTGAATGTGAATTTAAATGTTGATGCAGTGATTGAGGAATTGTAGTGATGTGGAGGTGATATCATAAGTCACAAATTCTGCCAGCTTTTTGGTTGAACTGCCTCTTTGTTTATGTTTCGAGTTTTAATTATGTCATGCTGCTTCTCATGCTGCCACCTATATAGGTGCTGCTACTGCCACCTCTCCGAGAAATTGTGATTGGGCTTCTGTGAATGCATATTTAATACTGAATTCAAACAACTAAACGAGAAACAAAAAACAAGAAAATTCAATGTCAATATTTATTACACCCTTCGCTTCTTTTTTTACTTCTTTTCATTTTCTGGGTAATATAAAATAGAGGGATAAGGATTTGGATTTCTTGAAATAAGAGAGATAGATAAAGAATTTATTTTTAATTAATGGATTAGAGTCTAAGACTCGGTTTGAGCATTTTTTTTAAAAAAATTATTTTATAAACTTTTAAGCTTTGACAATTTATGTTAATATTATTTTTTAAAAATTATTAGTTAAAAAATTATTTTTTTGTTTTTAAAAATTCAAATTTTAAATATCTATTAAGTGTTCTATATTTTTTTATTTTTAAAACACATATTCTATTTTTTTATTTTATGTTAAAAATAATTATTCAAATGAGATTTTTTTAATTTTTTTTTTAAAAAAATTACAATTTAATAGGCCTTAAATTTTTTTATTTCTCTCTTACTCCAAGAATTCCATTTCTCTTCTATTTCAGAACAGCTATATATTAAGGTTAAAAACAAGATATTGTTATTAAAATTAATAAAAGATAAGAATAAATTCATTCGGATGTGAGTATATATTTAAATAATATATAGATTATATATTTAGTGTTCATATGCTTTGAATTTAAAAAGTATTTTATTTTTTTGGCTTGTGATTTAAATTAACAGTATGTTAATTAGTATAATGTAAGTTCATTAATTTCATTATCTTCGGGACAAAAAAGAGATACATGCAAGTCGTGCGACCGTTGTGGTTAACATATTATTAACTAACAGCATGTAGTTTCATTCTATTAGTACATTTTAGTATATAGAGTTCGGTAAAATTGGGGCACTTTGGGTAGTGTGTCATATTTTTTGGCCAGAAATAACGTAATAAATTCAGAAGGTTTGATGTGTGATTGTGTGAATGTACTAATTAAGGATGTAAACAACATAGATAGCATTAGGAAGCAAATTTTTAAATCACAATGATAATAAAATGCAAATATAAGCTCTACACAAAAACATACTAAACTGTATTTAGTATTTACCTTTTAATTAAGGATTAAATTTTTAGATTTTTTTATTTTAACTATCAAGTTTTTTAATAAAAATAAAATATAAAAAATTGTTAAAATAATTAAATAAGTAATCATAAGGTGCATGTAACTTGTAAACATCATCTATATTTCAGTTTTTATTAAAAAAACTTTGATAATAAAAATGTAAAAATTTCACTTATTTTTTCTTTCTCTAAATTAATTGGTTGCATATCTCATTTCTTGGGAATAATATGTAAAGTTGTAACCATATTTTGTAAAAATTAATATATTTAAAATTTATAAAATTATATAATTGATGTAATTTTTAATGTTCTCTTTATGAATTTATATGTAGATAAGTCACAATTTTGAAAAAAAATTAATTATTTTCATTTTTTTTATAAACAGGATTTTCTTATCAACTCAAATCTAAATCCGAATATGAGGTGCTATATCTATGATTATCCCTACTCCAATCCTTTCCCAATATTAATGGCAACTTAATTTTTAGAAATTTGTACGAGTAAATGCTTTTATATGTAATCAAACTCACAAACATTGAATTGAGTATGGTGTTAATTAATTAAGATATGATTTTGAATTAATTACACTAATATGTTTTTAGATTGGGTGAAATTATGCTTACCATAGTTTAAAAAATTATATTTGATTTTTTTAGATTTAATACAATGTTACGTAAATATTCCTTATAGCCTTTTTTTTTTTTATCAATGAAATAAGTTATATATATATATATATAGTATATATGTAATAGTGTCAAAATGAGTCATGATTTGCGCTGGTCCGTTTATTAAATGAGATTAAATTATCAAATCCAAGTCTATTTATTTTGGCCTTCCAGCTAAACAAGATAGCCCATGGGTCATTTTTTAAATATTTTAAAGATAGTCCATGAGAATATTTTTAATACAAATATTTTAAAAAAAAAATTAATTAAATTTATAATAATAAAAATAATATGTCTAAATTAATGTATTTATTTTAAAAATTAGTATTATTTTTATTTTAAATTAATTTTTTTATTCATATTCTAAGAATAAAATAGTAATATAACACTTTACTTATTTTAAACTAATTTATATTAATTTTTTACTTTTCTAAAAAACATTTGACAGGCTAACCTGATCTTTAAATAAGGTAATTTTTTTCTTTCCCAAACGCATCTATTTAATAACAAAATAGATTAGCTCACAAATTATAGTTGATTTTAACAGTTTTACTATTATATTAAAAATTTCATGTTAAAATTTGGTATGAGTTTAATCATATTTATTTCTGTATAAAAAATAAGATCATAGTCTAATTATTTACAAAAAATTATATTTTTATTAACAAAAATAAATAAAATAAAATATAAATATAATTTTTAAATTAAAAATAATAAATATAATTTAATCAAATTTTTTAAAAAGTAGGTGTAATTTACTCTATGATTTTTATTTCATCCCTTTTCTCAATTTTGTTTATTTCCAATGTATTGTAATATTGTTGTAAAAAAAAAAAAATTGTATAAACTTCAGAGGCTATATTTTGTATGAGGAAATATGAGTATGACTATGTAGACATCACTTTTCTTTAGACGTGCACATGTGATGCAAGAAGGACGCAGGGCTACAATAGGCTAGCTATGTCAGCGCAATCATATAGTCGTAGAGGCTTCTAAATGCAAATTTTGAAATAATTTGACAGTACATTTCATTAATATCATTATGGTGTTGACTAAAACCCTAAAACCTCATTTTAGGCTCTGATATATTATTTTTTCAATGTAGTCTATTATAAATTTTTATTTTTAATTTAATCTTTTATATATTAAATTATTGTCTAAATTGTTGAGAGAATAACATTAAAAATTAATAATAAAAATTTATTTTAATTTAATTCATCATAAATTTTTATTTTTAATTAAAATTTTTAAATATTAAATTATTATTATTAAACCATTAACAAAACTAATAATATGATTGTTAAATACTAAATTTGCACCATTGTAGCAGATGATTGATAACTACGAGGTGTCATAAAAGAGATAGCGTGGGGTTAGAGTTTGATGTAATCTCCAATAACTTAGAGCTCTCAACAAAATAATTTTAGAAGAATGAAATAAATATAGCAAAATAAAACCTCATTTTGTGATATTGATATATATATAAATTATAAATTATAAATTATATATTTATTATATTTATTATTAATACTCTTAATAATTATATTAATAAAAAATTAATTATATTAAATTTTAAGTCTAAAAATTTTCTTAGTAAAAATTATTAGATCATAACTTACAATGCGATTTGATTGCAATACTTAAACATTTAGATACTCTTAATCCATGATAACATCATTATTCTTATCTTTATTTCTGTCTCTTAAAATTATTTTGTAGAGAGTCTTGCGTTGTTAAAGTTTAAGCCAAAATCCAATCATCTACTATATTTTCATGACACTATAATTATCCAACATATGTTTAAATAGTACAAATTCAATATTTAATGACCATGTCATTAATTAAATTAATAATTTAAATAGTTAAGGATGGAGGGACTAAGTTAATAATCATTTAACTTGTTAAAAATTAAATTGAGGATAAAAATTTATGAGAGATCAATTTTAAAAAATTTCTCATATATCAGGGATTAAAATGAGGTTTTAGTAATTTTAACGGCATTTCATTAATGATTTAAACAGTTGAATAATTGAAAAATTGAAATAATAATAATTTAATATGGAAGAGATTCAATTAAAAATAAAAATATAAGCAAAGATGATATTTAAAAAAATTACCCGAGGGACCAAATTTAGTTAAATGAGGTTTTGGTCTTCTAATGTTTTAATGCTTTGACGGAGGTTAATTCTTTGGAAAAAAAGTAAAACGAGAAAATAATGAGTGGATGGCTAATAATTAATCAAGATAAAATTGAGGTGAAACTCTTAAATTTTTCTTATTAAACGTTTGTTTTATAACATTATAACATAAAAGAAGCACGGGATATAATAATAATGTTGAGTCATGAAAATAATTAGATATTATGTTTTTATTAAAAACGTTTGATCATAATGAATATATAAATAGTTACCTTTAAATATGATTTGACTCACTTAGGGTGGGTTCGATTTATAAAAATATTTTTAGTTTTTATTTTCTTTTTTATAATTTATTTTATTTTAACTTTTCAATATTTTAAAAATATTTTATGGAAAATTTAAATTTTATTCATATTTATTTTTAATTCAAATAACTTAAGATAATTATATTTTTTTATTGATTTTTAAGTTTGACTATAATTAAATAATAACATATATGATTCAAATATTTACTTTAATAAAAAGTAAAAATAATATTAGTTATTGTATGAAAACACTGAAAACGTCTTTTAAATACTTTTTATTTTTAATCTATTTTTTTTAAAAAAATTTGTTTTGTTAAATTGTACTATATCTTTAATCATATTTTATATTTTCAATAAAAATGAAAACAAGTAACAAAAAAACCAAAGGCACCCTTAAATTTTCTGAATAGTAAGTAATTAATTGAAATTTAATTTTAGTTTGTATGATTTCCCTTTCCTAATTAATTTTTCTTCCAAATGCAAATAAAATTTAAAATAATATAATCTTACATGATTATGTGTTGTGTCATCCAACAAATTTACAAAGCCAAAATTATACATATACATACATACATACATAAATATATACATACATAAATGCATGCATATACACACACATATATATATATATATATATATATATATACTATTACATATAGTTTTTATATTAATTAATATATAAATAAAATATAAATTCAAAAAATATAAAAGAAGAGTGTGGAGAGTATAGAATTAAAATAAATAATTAAATAATTAAATAAAATTTCATGATTAAATTTTATTATTTTAAAATATAATAATAATTTTAATTTTATATTAAAAATTTAAAAAATTGACAAGATATATATATATATATATAACGCAATTTAAAAAAAAATAAATTTTGGCATCTCAAATGCATGATTAAGATGAAATTTTACTTGATTTCATTATTTCTAAATGATAATATTTTTATTTATAAATGTTGAATGATAACATAAAATTAAAATTAAAGTAACTAATTAATTAAACTAAAACTTTTAAAGTTCTAGAATATTTAATTAAGTAAAAACACAAACATACATTTGCAGACATGATAAAAGAAAAACTGTAAATGCTCCTATAAATGTTCCCAAAAAAAATCCTACTTAATAATTATATTGTTGAGTAATTAATATCTATATTAATATATATAATTTTGGAATTCTTGTATGTCATTTTAATCTTTCAAATTAATATAAAGAAGTAAAAGAGTATTTTAAAAATCATATAAATATACAAATTATAATGAAGAAAACGATGTGATAATGTACGACTTAATTTCTTTTTATCATTTAAATATAATAAATATTTAAATTTAATTATTATTTAAAATAAATTTACAAATTAATAAAAATAATTAGAATAAATTAATAAATTATTCCTTGATAAATTATTTTCTTTTAATTTGATTATTCAAAGATGAACCATCTCAATTTATTCATCAAAGATTTGTTCTCAATTAAAATTCATGAGGAAAATTCATGTCTACATGACACTTTTCCAAATAATGTCATTTAATAAATTTTTTCTACCCAAATTAAGTCATTTTAACAATAATTTAGCTTCATAAAAGTTGCCCAAAGGATATTATTTTGGAGAGAAATATCTTTGAAGATTAAACTAAAAGAAATAATTTTAAAAAATAAACTATTAATTTACTCAAAAATTTACGATCAAGTTCTAGATTACAAATAAGTAATAACAAAGATGTAACTAACAAATTGTTACTTGACAGGAAAGTGATAAAAATCTCATAAAAAAGAGAGTATACATTTAAATATTAAGAAATAAAATTATTAAAAAAATCTTATTTTAAGGCTTCTAAATGGTAAGAATTAATTTTAAATTTAATATAATTTAAAGATATCTTAACTTTTTTTTTTAAAAAAAAGCATGTGATGATTATTATGCTCATCGTGAAAAAAAGTTAAATAAATAAATAAAAAGGAAAAGAAAAAATGTTTGAGTTGGGGATACATGATTTGATTAACGTTGAGAAAGAGCAGTGTAGTAGTGTGATGAGAAACAGGCTGCAACCTCACTGTATGCCATTTAAAAGCGCATCTTGTTTGCACGAATCAGAAAGGTCTGACCCGAAACGGAATGGTACTAATGTTTTGACACAACTGCCAGTGTTGTCTTCAACTACACTTTGGCAAACTCATCTCCACTCACTCACTATTCCCTTCGCATAAACCAGAAAGAAAAAACAGAGAGAGAGACAAAATTCAAATATTATTATGTAAAAGGAGACATGGATCGAATAGGAGAGTGGTTAGTGTTGACGAGAGGTCTCACTCCTAGGCACAGTCCTAATGTACAGATTGGTTAACGTGCGATCTGATAACAACAGTGTTTGCTCTCATAATGTGATGCCTTGATTTGACTGAGCGATTTGGATATGTCAAGGAAGCAAAAACAGTCTCTCTGCTCTTTGAAATTCCGTCGCATACACTCTCTTTAGCCACTGGTCCATTTTCATCAGTGCATGATTATCAACCATCGCCTGTGCTATATTCATACGATCGCAAGCATAATATAATCATTGCCACAACCACCTACGCCATGTCGAGTGGGGTTTTTAGATTTATTTATTACAGTAAATTGCATTAATTTTTTTTATATCTTTTTTATTTTAGAGATTATCCTCTTTTTTTTTTTTTTTTTTTAGTTTTAGGCAAAAAATCCTATTTCAATATTACTCAAGTTTCATTATAATCCAAAAAGTTTTATTTGATTTAATATACCTAATTAAAATTTAAAAAACAATTTAATATAATCTTTTTTGCTAATACCACTAATTATACTGACGCAATAACGTGACATGGCATCTTATGGGGTATTCAAGGTTGAATAAGATGCTGACTTACATTCAAGCTAATTTTTTTTTTCTTTAGTCAAAGAATTCAACTCAACTAAACAAAAAACCTCAGGTTTTGCAATCGTTATTTTGAGATTTACAGCGGTTTTAACCGCTGATAAATCATTTAGTGGAGACTTGACAATTTCGGCCCAATATGAGCTTGTGAGGTATTTTGCAATAATTTGTAGTAACGACTGAAATAACTATTGCAATAATATATTTACCGACGGTTTACGATTGCTGCAAAGTCGAGCCATTTTGTAATCGTCACTAAATCTGGTCAGATTTTTTAAGCAGTTAAAATCATGGACCCACTTCAAGAAAACACCAATTCAAAATATCTTATTCTAATCAAACTCCCTTTTTTCTTTTTTCTTTTTTTCTCCCTCGTTCCATTATCCATTAATTTCAATTCCATCAAAAGACACAATGAATACAAAATCTCCAACAATATTAGCAACATGCTTCTTGCTTCTTATCAGCCGCTATACCTTCCTACACCCACAACCATAAGATTTCATTCCCTTGTTCCATACCAATCAAAATTGTTGCCCATCATATATTCACACAATAGGCTATTAGTTCATATATTAATGATCTTTTACAATTTTCCTACCTTGAACCAACAATCACAACGTTATATAATCATTTAGAAATGAATCTACATATAAATATGGGTATGATGTGTCTGCTTTATTTCTTCTACAACTATTATTTTAGTAATAGCATTAAAAATATTGTAGTAGCTCTAGTGTCTGAACTATTTTTTAAAGGGATATCATGAGAGCTCTTGTGGTATCTTTATATTATCATAATAAATTTTCAAAACTATAACACTGACATTGTTGAACTGAGCATTTTTAGGACTTTAACCATATCACAACTGGTATCTCAATATTTACCATAAATAAGAATTAAATTTTCAAAAAGGTAGAAAAGAAATTATTGTAACCATCAGAAAACCCTATCAGCCACTAATTGAAGGGAATGTTTGAAAAATGGATGCTAACGACTAAGGATCTACAATACCCAATATAAAAAGAAAAAAAAATTGAAAGATACTATTGAAGAAAAGGAGAAAAGGCATGCCCTTTTGCTGAACGCTACATTTGTAGGGAGACAAGTGTTTGTAGCATGAGGGATATCATTGACTATCAGTACAAGAAATGTGTTATTTAATGAAATTTAAAATCGTCATTTTGTAATGCTTTGGTATACTGTCACAAATACGTGTTAAAGACATAATTGAGTGAGATTCAATCAACCGCTGCCATAAATTAAAATTTATGACGATTGAAGGCCACCCCTGATGTGATCGAAATTTTTAAGTTTTCATTTCCTAGTAACTTTAAATTGCCAAAAAATTACATTTACTAGTGTTGCTTAGGCGCCAATAAATGTCTGCATTCTGAGGAAATTCTGCTCAGAGTTCACCTCTTTTTTTTTTGCATTTGTGGCAGATACAATTGTTAAATTTTATTTTATTTTTAAAAATATCATATTTATATTTATAATATATATGATTTTTTTAGTAATAACTTCATATAAAATTGTCAAAATAAATATAAAAGCTATCTTAGCTAAATTTCTTTTCACTAATATCCCCTATGTTTGTAAACTAAAAACTAATTAATTACGAAAAAGACAAGTACTTTTACTAAACCTTCAAAAAGTCTACGTAGCCACATGTAATATTAATTAAATAAAAACTATTAGAATATTATTATATTAAAGTACAACAAATATAAAAAATATGCATATGAGTTTTATATACTTATTAATCTAAAGCAAAGTATGAAACCCTATCTATATATTACAATCTTCACTTGTTAAGAATTGATATTCTTCTAACTGTTCACAACTTTCATCTAATACTTGATAGAATTAACAAATTTATATATATTTGAATTTGATCAAGCAAAGCAAAATTTTAGAGTATAAGAAAAGAAGTATAATTTACTTGAGGATTCATCAATTGTACAAACTCAGATAATACATTTCTCAATTTTAAAAAATGTAACTCAAGGCACCTTGTATCTCATTCTGTAGATTATTAGTATACTATAGCTCTGATTCTAACCGTGCAGTTGAAGATTTCAACTCTTATTACAACTAGATAACTTTGTGCTAAAGTGTAGATTTGTCATTACTACAATTCCACAGCAACTTACCAAGTTGATTTGTTGTTAACCTAAATACTTGGGTAGAGGTAGGGCCAAACCCTAACACTCGACCAAGGGAATCTTGCTCATTTAGTTATGTGAATATAGTCCCTTGACTCTCAAGGTCAATAATTTTTTTCTTATATAAATAAAAAAAAATGACTTTTCATATACACCATCAAAATAATCTAACACTATACAATCAAACATACACCACTGAAAAAATTCAGCATATAGCGACCAATTTGATAAACACATTCCAAATTTGGTATGGAAAAACCCAAGAAAGTAGCATATAGCATTAAACACAATCCTACATATTTGACAGTCTTACATATTAGCATATTTGACTTCCATTTGATGTTCAAAGGTATGTTGGCCACGCTGTCATTATAATTATACAAACGAGATTTAGAGAAGAGCATGAATAAGAAAATAGCCTCTCACAACAAAGTGGCAGAAAGAAAGAAAGAAACAACAACAATAACAACAATTCAAACCTTTTTCCACTAAATGAGATAAACTATATAGATCAAGTGATTTCAACGTATTCTATCTTTACTCATTTTTATAAAAAGAAAGAAAGAAACAAGAAAAAAAAAATTTGAAACCTGAATCTTCCTATTACCCATTGTACATGGCGCAAGTGTGTCAGCAGAAGAAAAAGCATTCAGCTATCTCACAATGCTCCTGCGTTCTTCATAGCCTATAAGTAAAATATTGTTTTGTTAGTTATATTCTTCCTTCACATTGAAATCAACATCAACTGCATTTCTTCCAACTCCATTTTGGCTATGTTCCATTTATTACTCATTTAACACACCATCACATTACATAATTTTGTCTCTCCAATCAATATTGTCATTTATGTGAGATAGTGCGTTTATGACCTAGCTAGGAATTTTATAATGAGTGTGATATATATCCTCTCCATATATATATATTCTTTAAGTGTATGATTAGAAAACAGTGTATGACCACAGTCAAAATCAAGAATCGTAATCAAACAACTGCCAGGCCACTGGCTAAAGTTGTAAACGTCACAAATTAAGTTCAAAAAGGAATGTGATGAAAGAAGTGGAAAGAGATCTACAAATAGAGTCATCAACAAGAAAAGCAGCATATCTTGATCAGAAATAGAGCATCCTATGCCGAATCTGACACCTCTCAAACCAAGCATTTTTCAAACAAAAATAGAAATCAGCATTTTCCAATCTGCCAAATCAGTACCAAACCTGAAATCAAGCAGACCATAATTCAACATCCTAAGAAATCATAAAGACCATTCCCGTACGACAATTATCAAACTCATACAAACCATTTCTAATGATCCTCTCACTTTGAGTAATCTAATAGGACTAAAAGGAAATATCCAAATACTTACACTGAAAATCTTAGCCTCGTCATTAACAAAGGAATCATCACGCTTCTTGTGAGTCGTAATAAACATTGCTCCCTACTCACAGGTTCTCTATTCTCCAATTCTTAACATATGCCAATTAGATAATATCATTACCCTGCTACAATATATTTTAAAACATGTATAAAAACTATTACCATTTCATGCTTCTTTCTGGCAATGCTTTTATATTCACAAGTATGTAACATCTTAAGCTTGCTTTGATTTATGCGATTTGTATTGCACATTTCCTATCAAGATCAAGAAAAAATAAAGTAAGGCTGTAAACAATTTTATTTTATCTGAAAAAATAATTTTTATGCTACGTGAGTCTTTGTATCCAACCGATAGTCAACAAATGCTACCCACAAATCTTTTGGTATAAAATTTGGATGCTCTTCTAAGTTTGGTCTCTACCTTTTGTGACATCGTAAACTCCTAGAATAACCAAATCTAATAATTCCTCCAAATCTTGCCAAGCTTCATCAACACAAAGTGCTTTGCAACCTCATCATCTAAGCAAAACTTAGTCTTCAAAGGACAATAACACACATTAGTTAAATTAAAGTATATGCCAATAAAATTCAAACTATCTTCAAATTAAATAAAGCCATCTAACCTTGATATTGTTAAAACAAGTATCCTTAAAACTATCGGGCATCTTATCCCAAGAATAATAGCTTATAGGGAATGTAGTCAAATCCATTCCAATGATCTCAAGAAATTCACCTAAGAGGCCTATAGTTTCCCTAATGGCTTGTCCTTGACCATTAAAAGGAACAACTACCTGGGAGTTTTCAAACTTCATGTGTCTTTAAACGTCCCTCCCTCGTAACTCTTTGTGAATCTTAGATGGATAATACATCATTGAAAGTTTCATTAATTTAAAAAATATACTAAAAAATCTTACTTACCTTCAATGTCAATTGTCCAATATCTATTTACATATTTTAGTAATGTGTGTTGGGACTTGACGTTGGGTTAGGTTTCAAGTCAGATAGGGTCAATGTGAGAGGTGGCTTTGTAGATTGGGATGGAGTCGAGATAGGAGTAGGTGTAAGGGTTGGAGTCAGAGCTGGAGTGGGAGGTGAATTTGGAGTGGGGATTGGGACTAGAGCTAAAAGTGATATTGGATTCTGAGTGGGAGCCGACTTTGGAAAAAGCACTATGTAATGCACTTTGGCTGACTCATTCTCTTCGGCCTATACATGCCTGCAACTTAAAGATAGAAATCATAAATCAGATTAAAAAAACACTACATGAAGATAGGAATCAACAACAGTGTAGAATATTCCAATAGGCCAGTAATTGCTCTTCACCTATTGCTATTTTATCTAATTTAGGCATAAAACCTCTGGTTCAAAACCTCTGGTTGTAGAACCAGTGCAGAACCAGAATGCAACTGCATTCTTGTTCTTAAACATAATCAGTACATAATCATATATTCAATAAATGTAGTTTTATCTCCTGATGATCATCATCTACGTAAACGTAAATGACAATTACTTACAGACCAGCAGCTTAATGTCAAATACTTTAAAGTCCACTCTTCTATTCTTTTATTTCTATCTAATTTACATTTTAAATCTAACCATATTCTTGAATTTGATATTTGTCTAGTTTCATATTGTTCTAACGGAGGTAGGGTATAAATTTTATCAAAATTTGGTTTGAATAATGTTTTCCATTACTATTGGCTCCTTTTGTTTTAATTTTTCTGATTTTGGTTCTGGGCTAGTTCTGGGACTTGTCCTAGTTCTAGCAGTGTTAGATGAAGTTGGCTCACTAGGATTTGATTGTTTTTGTTCATGTGTTTGCATATTTATTTCATTTTCTTCATCAATATATCCTATTGTTATTTTTTCTAACTCATTTTTTATGTTTTCTAAATTTTCTTCCACTAATCCCATCCTTTCTTCTATTTTATTTTGTTCTTCATTTATCTCATCCTCTATCATATTCATCATATTAATTTTTATCTTTTGTCCTTTTTGTAATTTTTCTGTAATTATCCTAATTTCATTTACTTGTTCATTTAAACTTTTTGTTGTTTTGTTCTTTATTAACTAATGTTTCTTCTATAATTCTTATCATATTTATTTCTTTTTGTTCCTCTATTTTTTATTAGTGAATCTTTTATTTCATCAATTAATTAGTCTAAATTAATGGTGTCATTTAATTAATTGCTTGCTTGCTAATCAATTTAAGGAATTAGCTTAAGGAAGAAAAAATTTTACTTACATAATTAAAGGGGCCCAAAATAGTTATATTGAAGGTAAGCTTGCACAAAATTAAAGTACTTGATTTAAATTTTTATCCTTTCATTAGGCTAGCCAAATTGCCAAAGAAAAGAGAGAATTTAAGCTAAATGTATATACATATAAATAACCTCACGGCAAGTACGCATGGCAAAGGATAAGAATTAACACACAATAAATATATGTACATACACACGTCCAAATGATAAAATGAAATAAGGAAATAAAAAAGGGATACCATGAATTGTTGAATTGCATGGGTTTCACATGCCAATGGGTGAAAGAAGAAAAAAAAAACAAGACAAAACTTTGCATGAATTTCATGCAGCAAGTACACTTTGTGCAAAATATATATACATATAGTTTATAAAAAGAGAGTGTAGAATTTTAGTCCAAAAAAAAAAGGAGAAGGAGTTGAGAGATTGACTTTTCATAAACACAACAAACCTCACGTGAAAGAGAGACCAAGGAAGAAAAGAGTAAAGAAACAAGGAATAAAAGGAGACCAAGGAGGGGGCCAAGATCATTTCTTTTTTAGCTCACCATAAATGTAGGTTAACAATTTTTTATTTTGGTTCCATAAGTTGGTATATGTATTCCACAATGTTGCTTTCATGGATTTAAAATAATCCTCTCAATTCTTGATTTAGGATGTGGTTTGATATAGTATGCATGATAAACTTAGGAATTGGCTATGTTGAATAAGATTCATAATGTGTTAGCCCTTTATGTTTGCGAAATAAACACAAATAAGAATGAAGAAAGATGGATGAAGTTAGCATTGAAAATTTTATTGCCATAAACACAAATAATTCATGATGAATACTATTATGAGGAATGAAATTGTGATGGTTTAAGGTGAATAAAGATCATTGTTAGGAGGGATATTCTCATGGAAATTACTAAACTTTTAGAAGGAAATTATAAGAGATTTAAATTCTAAAAAAAAGTAGACAATTTTGTAGTCATTATTAATATTTTGATGAAAATTTTATGTAAAGCTAAATTCTAAGAAAAATAGACAATTTTGTAATCATTATTAATATTTTGAAGAGAATTCTATGTAATGATAAATTCTAAGGAAAAGTAGAGAATTATTGTAGTCATTAATAATAATTTTGGAAGGAAATTTATCAGAGAAACAATAGGAAATATTATTTCCATTAATAATAAAAATTTAGGTAAAAATGAATAGAAAATATTATGTCCTTTAATAATAATTTTTGGAAAGAAGTTTATGTAAGAATAAATAGAAATTATTATGTCCATTAATAATATTTTTAGGAAAGAATCTATGTGAGGATAAGTCCCAAGAAAAGTAGACAACAATACGTCAATAGGTAATATTTTAAGAAGGAACTTAGATATAATTTCCCAAAAAAAAGTGAATTATATGAAACTTTCGAATTTATTAAAAAGTTTTGAAGAAATAAAACCTCTCCCTGAATAATAAAAAGGGGGATGTAGGGTAACACTGCGCCACGCAGGGTCCCGAGTGCATACTAGAAACCTAGCGAGGCATGACTGAAAGTGTTCCATGCCCAGGACCTAGTGTTTGCTATCACACTAAACACGTGGCCGAGTGTCCACGCATTACGAGGTGTGACCGAAAGTGCTCCATACCCGTGATTTAGTATTCACACAACATATATGTACGTTCTAATAACTTTGTAATAATAAACCGGTACACATAAGAGAACACTAGTCATGTGAAAAAGATCTCTAACTGTTGCTAACTACTAAATTTATCATGCAACAATTGCTTGTTTACAGTTATATATTTTACTTCTAAATCAAGGATGTAGTTTGAACGTTTTTTGTGCTTGCATCCTGTGTAATAAACTAATTCAAATTTAATTAAAAAATTAGGATAAAATATTTGAAAATCTTAAAATATTAGTCGGAGGCGATTAAGGAAATTTTTCTAAACTTGTAGCTAAAATTTGAGAATTTTTCGAAATTAAATTATATCTGATAGCGAAATTTTTATCTGCCTTGAGAAACTTTGTAGATAATTTTGAGAGGCTTGTGATAGTTTACAAATTTTTGAATTCCTCTCATATCATCCTAAATTCTTGCCTAAATCAAAAAACACATCCGAAATTTACTTAGGGCGAAGTGTGAAAAGACTAAAATGTCCTTAAAAATATTAAAATCTATATTTATTCCATTTCTTCCAATTTCCTCTCCTTTCCTGCGCTCATCTTTCTCCTGCATCTCTCACGCTTTCCCTTCATCAAAACTGTCCACCATCGACCACACACCAACCGATCACCACACCACCGCCTGTCACCGCCGGAAGGTGCAGCACCTCTGCCAGACACCGTAGACCCCACCAGGAGCCTTGCCGAACCGCCACCACCGCTGGAAAATAGTTTTTCTTCCTTCCCGTTGCAATTTCAAAAAAGCTTCGATCCGACCATTCTGAAGCCGTTCGACCACCGGTGATCGGTGTTTGAACTGCCCAACAATATCCTCGAGTTGCCAGTGACATCAGTCGTCGCCGTTGCTGCCGCCAGTCGCTGAAAAAGCCTTGGAAAGTGCAGGGACTAAACTGCAAATTTTCAAAATCTTCGGTACACACTGAAAAACTCCGACTTAATCAATTTTTCTGTAATTTCTAACTTCTATAATGTCATTAGAGATGAATTGAAGAATTAGATTGAAAAAGAATGATAAAAATCATAAATTTGTAAATAGGGACTAAATTGTAAAGTTTAAAAAAATTTGGTATGAAGTAAAATTGTAAGATTTAATGCATTCCTGTAATCCTTAATTTAATTAAGACTCGTATGAATGTATAGAATTGTGAAATGGAAGGAAATTGTTGGAAAAGTTTCAATTCAAGTTTAGAGACCAAACTAAAAAGATTGATATAACCTATTTAAGCAGCGTAAACCATGTACATTCTGAACTTTTGAGTGAATTAAGTTTATTTAACTTCATAGAAGCATCATAGAGTGAATTGGATAATTGTATAACTAAAAACCAACTTCAAGATAAATGAGAAACTAAAGTGCAAACTTATTATTTTTAGGATTTGGAATAAGTTCCAATTCTGAATGTTGGTTATAAAAATGTACAGATGTGACTTGAAGAATTAGTCCAAGGAAAAGAAGGAAAATCTTAAATTAAATGAAAGAAATTTTGATTTAAGGTAGAGTAATTTATACTCCCTTTTATTTTGATGAATGTTTACTGTGAATTGATTACTGTAATTGCGTTTGCGAACATATGCTGGGAAATGTGTGCTGATTTGATAAGTATAAGAAAAGACCTGTATGTGTTTGAAATATATTTAAAAATTTTGTGCTGCTTGTTTTGATTGGACTATTGGAATTGTATACTTATAGTGCAGACGAAAACTGAGATGAATATTTGATAACTGGTATGAGACGGTTGTCAAGTATTCCATATTCAGACTTGCTTTTAAACTTCCATTCTTTGAACGCTGAAATAGTCTGTATATGTTAAGGTTTACCCGTTAAACCAATACACCCCTATGAAAGACTATAAGGAGTAAAGGAAGAGAGTCTATACGGGGGAAAGAATTGGTTTAAGAGTAAATCCCTATGATCTTAAGTATTAGTCACCTGTATGTCTACGTTGCCTTATAGTCAGCACAGAGAAATGAGACCTATTAGTAATGTACACATGATGGGAGACGTCTCGTATTGATATTAGTTTCTCTGTCACAAGGAGGATGATCCTGTGACAATCACCAGGAGGACAGTCCCCGTGATCTTAAAAATGAGATTAGAAAATAGCAGGCAATGAATTGTGAAATTATTTATATAATTTTATGCATACATGTACAGATGACTGAAATTCTTGTAGTAACGTAGTAGCGTTATGCAATGGATATGAAAATTTAACTGCAAGTATTTGAAAAATGATGATTTTTCATAAATATTTATACTCTTTGATTGAGTGAATGATTTTGATTTATAATTTCTGAATAGCCACTATATTTCCCATAGTTATTGACTTTTGATAGATAAAGCTTCAATTCACATGTTTTGTTTAATGAATGAGTTTTGAGAAAATGTTTTTTATACTTAGACAGGGATATAGCTGAACACTCAGCTATTGTAAATGAAATTATATGTATATTACTCTACTGAGATTCAAATCTCATTAAATTGTGTTCAAGTAGTCAAGGGCGTGATGGCGCCAAGAATTAGCTTGAGACAGATATCTTTGCTGCATAGAATTGCAAAAAGCTGAGAAGCTATGTTATAGCTTATGATATTAGTTGTAAATGACTTAATAGCCTCTATATAGTGTGTATTAATCACTGAAGTTGTATTTAGAGTTAGTGATGTATTAGTGTGGTAAACGTTTATGTTTTAGATCCTGTAATTAATATCTCAAATGTAATGTATGAAAGGTAACTTAGATGTATATTCCAAAGTATGTTGATGACTATATTTTTAATGATTTGAAATTTTAGACTAGCTGCGCAGATATAGGGTTGAGTGAAATCTAAATAGGGACAGTTATTTAGGTTACACTCAACCAATAACGACCCCGAACGATATATGTTTTGAAAGTAAAAAATTTTCATAACATTTCACGCTTCTTAAATTATATGCTATGACAAGGGAGTCGTTACACCTTAATACATGTTAGTTTCTTTTAAACTATGAATTGTTAAGCTATTGAAAAACTCGTGTTTTTCACTTATGTGCTAATATGTATCAGATTCAAACGCATAGTAGAGACGCTTGGTAGCAGTATTTTTTTGATCAAGTAAGTTTTCATAAGCCCCCATTTTTGGATCTTATAAGTACTCGGATTAGAATAAAATAGCTAATTTGACTGTATGTACGAGTGATTTTGGGAATACTAGAAAAAACGGATATGTGAATGACCGATCTGTTACTATTTGGTGTGGGAGTTTAAATGGCAGGCCTGTTGTCTCTTGACTTTCGCAGGACGGGTACTTCATATATCCGAGGACTGATACATCAGTTGTAATGAATATTATTATTAGACTAGTATTATTTGATTCATATAAAGGACTGTATTGTTATCATGTAGAGTAAAGTTTTTATTATTCCGCTGTGCATGTGAGTTATGTTTTTATCTGAGCAAAAAATCTCAAACCTAATTCATTTAACATAAATTGAATAGTTAATTGCTCAGACAATAATTAAAAAGACAAGAAGAATGTACCGAACCTATCTATTGACAGTGAAATGAACAACAAGACTAGATAGAAACGTTACAATTTCTTCTATAATTCTTATTATATTTATTTCTTTTTGTTCCTCTATTTCTTATTAGTGAATCTTTTATTCCTAAAACTTCTTGTATTTTTATTATGTTTTTTCTTATATTAATTAATTCTTCTTTTATCTCATATAACTTTTAAACTATTGGTTTTGCTATTTCTTTCAATTTTTTTATTTTACGATTTGGTTTTGTATTTTTTATAATTTTTCTAAAGTTCTATCTAGATCATGTATTTCTAAGTCATTTTTTATGTTACTATTTATATAACATCCTAATAAAGAAAAAAGAGGAAAAAGTAATTAGTTATAAATTATAAAAAATTAAATGAAATAATTGTAAAAATTAGATATCTAATACCTAAGATAGACTTATTATTTAAACTAATAAAAGAAAAACAAATATTTAATAAATTTAATTGTAAGGCAAAATTTTTTCAAATAAAGTTAGAAGAAAATAGTATAAAATATATTATTTTTTTAACTTTAAAAAGATTATTTGAATGGAATGTCTTACCTATAAAATTTTATAATAGTCCAAGAATATTTCAAAAATATGTTTTAAAATTATTATTACCAATTAGAGATTTTATAGTAATATATAGATAATATATTAATATTCTCACGACATAGAGGAAAACATGAAAATCATTTACTATAATTTATAAAGTTAATTGAAACAAAAGGATTAAATATATCACCAAAAAAATAAAATTAAAAAAAGAACGAATAGATTTCTTAGGACATTATATAATAAAAAATGAATTAGAATTACATGAGCGTATAAGTACATAAATGTAAAAATTTAGGTAAATAAAAAATAAAAAAGATTTATAATCATTCTTAAAACTTATAAATCAAGTTAAAAATTTTATTTCACATTTAACTAAATATACTATTAGTATATCTAAATCAGCTAGAGAAAAAACTGAATGAAAATAAAATAGTGAAAATGATAGAGTAATAGAAAAGTTAAAAAAAATTATATAAAAATTTGCTAAAATTAACAGTCCCTACAAAAGAAAATATTAAATGGATAATATATAAAGATACATCAGAAAACTATTGAGGAACAACTCTGTACCATGAAAATAAAAATAATAAAGAAATTATTACTAGATATGATAGTGAAAAATTCAATAAAAATCAGACTAAGTATCATTCAAATTGAAAAAGATTTTTAGTACTTAAAGCAATAAAAAAGTTTAAATTATTTATTGTTAATACAAAATTTATTATTATAATACATAATACCCATTGGTTAACTAAAGAAATTAAGACAAACGAACTTTCAAATAAAATATTATTCAAATAACCTTATTGCTGACTATTTAAGTAAGGATGGATACATCTAAAAAGACTAATAGCCCAAGAAGGAAAGACACCAATAACCAAATCAGTATTAAACAAATATCTAATGAGACTGAATATGAGTTATATCTAATCTCAGATGAATAGTCAGTTAAATAATTTTGCAAATTCAATAACTATTTAAATCAGATATTAAATAATCTCATTAACTATGTTAATGAGATAAAAACATTATTAAAACAGCCTCTTAGCCAATCTTTCAATTTTTAACCTGAATATTGTTTCTCAACAAATAACTTGACCAATATGTAACCAAATCTTAAAAATAACTAGAACACCAAACCCAACTAAAACCACTTATTCTACCAAAGTAAAATTAAAAGAAAAAATTTCATCTTCTATACTTCAAAAAATCAACCCTCTAAGAGTTCGAAAAAACCCATCTAACTCAGTTTAAATAAAAGAGCAATATGAATATTTCAAGTTTCTTATTAAAAAACTAAATCAAAAAAGAATTGTTACCTCAACTCTCAAATATATTTTTCATTATGCCATAAATAAAATTGTTATATTTTCAAGAACCAGTCCTCAATTAGTAAGAAAGAGGAAAAAATTTAATATATTTTATGATAAAATAAAAAGCAACAATATAAAAAATATTGAAGAGATAAGAAAAAGAATATGCTAGAGACTTACAAAAGATTTAAATCATCATTGTAGATACTATAAGGAAGAGGAAAAAATTGATCCACTTACATCTGTCAATATTCTTGATAACTAAAGAAGCATTAGTTGACACCCTCAGACAAAAGTTACTGGACCAAAGGAATCTTGCAACAGTAAAAGTAAATATTGAAGATAAGAGAATCTTTACTTTTTCAAAAGTGACAATTATTGTACAACTTTATCAAAAGTAAAAAACATTATTTGTGTTTTGTCAAAAGTAAAAATAATGTTGTCTGAAAAAATCAAGAACATGAGAAGTATGTCTCAGCCTATAAAGTCATGTATTTTCATTTTACAACACACGACCTCTTCTTGTCTTGAGTTTCTTGAGTCACTCTGAAATTCAAGAACTCTCTTGTATAACCTTCTCATTATCAATAAAAACTTCAGAATATTTTTAAAATATATTTTAATTTCAAATTATCTTCAGCAAAATTAATATTAACAAAGGAGATTAAAGTATGAAATTCTAAACTCCTTATAAAAAATTAAAGATAGATAATTTTAAGATATTTTCTTATTCCAAAATTTTTTTTTACCAAGCTGATGAATTAATACGTTTGTCCTAATATGCTCTTGTAATTCTAATCCATTTTTTGTCTATAATTTGTCCAATCCTGAGCTTCATGGGTTGCTCCATTTAAAGGCCTGACGCATCGGTCGTAGCAACGAAAGGTACCTATCAAAACACTCACCTTTTTTTATTAGGGTAAGCTCTTGAGGAAAAAGCCATACTTCGCTACTTTTTTTGGTCACGCGTGAGAGTTCCCAAGAATATAGTTATTTTCCCTTTGCTCTAATACCATAATTCATTAGCTTGGTATAAAAATATTTTTGAACAAAAAAAATCTTAAATTTCAAAACATAAAATAGAGATTTGACCAAAATAAGATTAAATTATAGGAGGAGCTCTACCCTCTTTCATGCAAAATTATCTACCTTTAAAATAGCAAAAACATGTTTTATTATGTTACAAAATAGCACATCGCTCTTTCATTTCCTATAAAAGGTATAATCTATCTATGGTTATGAAATATAATATACTTTCAAGAAACAAAATAACCTTACATCAATAATAAATAAGGATCACAATAATAATAATTAGAATTTCAAAAATTATCTACTCTTAATTTTCTATAAGGAGTTTAGAACTTCATACCTTAATTTCTTTGCTAATATTAGTTTTGATGAAGACAATTTGAAATTGAAATACACTCTATAAATATTCTTAAGTTTTTATTAATAATGAGAAGGTTACATAGGAGAGTTCTTAAATTTCAGAATGACTCACAAAACTCAAGACAAGAAAGCTTTAGAGGTTCTGTTGTGAAATGAAAATACATGACTTTATAAACAAAGGCATACCTCTCCTATTCTTGATTTTTTCAGACATTATTTTTACTTTTGACAAAAAATAAATAATATTTTTTACTTTTGACAAAGTTACACAATAATTATTGTCACTTTTAAAAAAGTAAAAATTCTCTTATTTTCAATATTTACTTTTACTGTTACAAGATTCCTTTGGTCTAACTACTTTTTTCTGAGAGTGCCAGCTAATGCTTCTTTAGTTATCAAAAATATTGACAAATGTAGGTAGCTCAATTTTTTCCTCTTCCTTACAATTTTTACAATAATGATTTGTATATTCTGCAAGTCTTTGGCATATTCTTCTCCTTGTCTCTTCAATATTTTTTATATTGTTGCTTTTTTATTCTATCATAAAACATATTAAACTGTCGAACTTGTCTACTTGTCTTTTCGATGGAATATATACATGTAGTAGAACTAGTGAAGTCCGTCCATTAGACTTTATCATAGCATAGTGTTCTATTCATTCCTGAAAAAATAATCTCCATTTCTTGAACTCTGATTATGAAAATATCCTCATCAAATTCTTCCTTCCAAATAGGCTCTTTTTCTTCTTCTTTAAACTCAAATAGCTTCTTAGTAGTCCTAAACTTGATCAAATTAATTAGAAGATAATATTTTTCTGTTGTAATTTCAACTACTTGGCGAGCTGTTTCTTCAATACTTTTGAATAATTGGCTCAATTCTGATATATTTTTTTAGGAATAAATACAATGAATGAGTCCATAACTGTATAATATGTTTACTAATTGAAGACTGATTTTTAAAAATATAACAACTTTATTTATGGCATAATAAGAAATATGAGTTAGGGCAATAATTCTTTTTTGGTTTAATCTTTCAACAAGAAGCTAGAAATATTTATATTGCTCTTTTATTTTTTAGCTGAGTTAGACGAACTTTTATAAACTCTTGGAAGGTTGGTTTTTTGAGGTATAGAAAATTGGACTATTTCTTTTTCTTTTACTTTAGTAGAATAATTTAGTTAGGCTTAGTGTTCTGATTTTTCCTGAGACTTGGTTACATATTGGTTGGACTATTTGTTAAAAAACTATATTCATATTGGAAATTGGAATATTGGAAGATTGGTTAGGAGACTGTTCTAATACTGTTCTTATCTCATTAACATAGTTAATGAAATTATTTAATGTTTGACTTAAATAAGTTATTGAATTTGCAAAACTATTCAACTGACTATTCGTCTGAGATTGGATATAACTCATATTCATCTCAAGAATATTCATTCTAATACTAATCTGATTATTGGTGTCTTCCCTTCTGTCCTAATAATAAATTTTGTATTAACAATAAATAATTCAAACTTTTCTACTGCTTTAAGTACTGCTAAAATTTTTTTTTAATTTGAATGATACTTAGTCTGATTTTTATTGAATTTTTCACTAGCATATTTGGTAATAATTTCTTTATTATTTTCATTTTCATGGTACAGAGCTACTCCCTAATAGTTTTCTGATACATTTGTATATATTATCCATTTAATATTTTCTTTTGTAAGGACTATAAATTTTGGCAAACTTTTAAACATTTTTTTAAACTTTTCTATTACTTTATCACT
The DNA here is from genome assembly GCA_031216115.1 of Senna siamea. Classification (NCBI taxonomy): domain Eukaryota; kingdom Viridiplantae; phylum Streptophyta; class Magnoliopsida; order Fabales; family Fabaceae; genus Senna; species Senna siamea. The sequence continues at coordinate 15,437,722 of CM062355.1, read as the reverse complement.
TTTACTATTTCATTTTCATTTAATTTTTTTTCCAACTAATTTAGATATACTAAGCAGTTTATTTAACTAAATGTGGAATAAAATACCTAGCTTGATTTATAAGTCCTAAGAATGCTTGTAAATCTTTTTTACTTTTTATTTGCCTAAATTCTAAATCTATTTTCTCTAATAAGATCATAATTTTTCATTTCCTTATGTAAAATAAATTCTCTTTTATCTTGTTTTGTCCAAGGATAAGGTTTACTTATTATTTCTTTGTTATAATCTAAAAGTTTTATTTTTGCTAAAAGTTTTGATTTTTTCCAATGTATTAGCGAATTATCATTATAATTTTCAATTAATCTTTGTTCTATAATTTTTCCTTGTATCACCATCATTAATTTTTTTTTCTTTTTATGGGTTTTAAATTTAAAATAAATTGTATTTCATTATCTTCTCTTTTTTTTTCCTAAATATTGTATCTGTTATATTATAAGGATTATTAATTCTAATTGCCCAAGCTTCATGTTTACATGGTGTTGTTAATATTAAAGCTTTATGTATGAAATATAATGGCATATATTGTTCTAAAAAGCCCATTCCTAATATTATATCTGGAGGTGTTTCATTATATTGATATAAATTTAATATTTTAAGTTCATAATCTCCTATTTGTATTGGCACATCTTTTGCTAATAATTCTATTACATGTACTTTTTTTCCTGTACCAGTCATTCTTATAGGTTTTTCTTTTTTCCATAATGCAGTAGGTAATACATTATATTTTGTTGTTGTGTTATTAGCTCCTGTGTCTATCATGACATAATATTTTCTGGATTGATTTTTTTTTTATAATTAAATCTCACTAAGATGTAATAAAATTTCATTTAAATTATCTTTATTTTTTCTAATATTACTACTTGTTGTTTTAGTGTTATTAAAATCTTATCTTCTTGTATTCTATAAAGTTTTACTTTATCAAAAAAAATCTTTTTCTAATATTATTTTATGATTTTGATTATTATTTACTTTTAAATATACTAATAATTTTATTTTTTACATTTCTCTTTTATTGAATCTAATTATAATTTGTGCATAAATTTCTTCTTGCTCTATTTCTCTATTGTTATCTATATATTCTAATTGAATTATACTTATTTGGTTTAAATCTATTAAAGCTATAACTTCTTTCCATATTCCTTCTTTTTTAATTTCTAATAAAATATAATCTTCATTATTTCTTATTAAATCTAATTATAGTATATTCCTATTTAATTCTACTAAATTTGTTAATGGCATTTTTGGTAATCTATTTATTTCATAATTTTTATGACTCCTAGATCTTATTAAAAGTATGTTTCTACTAATAGGTCTATGTTCTTGAATACTTCTTCTAGGTGTAATATTAATATTTATTTTATTTGGTGTATTTATCCTTATGCTTCTATTTCCTAATCTATTAGGTCTTTCCTCTTGAATTTCTCTTGCATTATCTAATTCTAATTATAATTGTGGTAATGTTATTCTCATAAGGTCTATACTTAATTCTTTTAATACTGACATAAATTCTTTATCTATTGTAATATTTGCATAATTTTTTTTATATATCTTATGTTCGTTTGAAAAAACATATTTTTGAAATATTCTTAGATAACTATATATATATATATATATATATATAAATATTTCCTTTCAGCGGGACTGAATGGTAACTTTACTAGCCTCACCATAGCTTCAGAATCATCCCACATAAAGGCTTGAGTCTTTTCTATTGTAAACACATCTCTTTTTCTTTTTGCTATTACGAATAGGTTCTAATTAACTTTTATTGAAAATGGAACCTAGAACAAAAATCACTACCAAAATAATAACATCTATCAGTTGATTATTTCCACATATATAACCTGGATGATCATAAAAGAAGACAACAGTGCAATAGCAGGATAACAACCATTAAATGAATGCGATGATGAATGTAACAATCCTTTATAAACATCATACACATTAATTATAAACAAATCTCTCTTTTACGGATTAAAGAGAGTACTCTGGGACAGAAGAAAAATAATTAAATAATTAAGAAATGTAAGATAAAGAAAAAAGGTATACACTTAATATAATTAAAAGGGATTTAAATTTGGATACCAGCAATTCCACTCTGGATGTTCCTTGTCATGGTTTATGTTTCATTCATTAGTTACCATACCATTGTGATTGCCATAAATAAATAAAAAATACTGTAGGGAAGAATAAAACAGCATTTACAACAGAGGAAGAGATTTAATTATGACAGAATAAATCACTAGAAAGAACTTAATATGATTGGATGTTTGTAGTTTTGGGGGACAAAGCTGTCAGGTTAGCAATTTTCTATTACTGTTTCTTTAACTTCTTCTTATACAATAAACATATTTTATATAATGCTGATATTAATGGAGGCTGAATTATTGCTATTATTAGTTAATTTGTTTTGATTGTATAGTTGACCAAGGAATTAATTAGGATCTGTAATTTTTCCATTCTTAGGGATTAGATTGAATGATTGATTGTATTTAGTTATATATAATCAGTAGCATTCTCAAATGAAATGTATCAGAGAGAAAAAGAGACTCAGATCTTCATGGTATCAGAGCAGTATATAGCCCTTACCACCGCCACTTCTGTTTGAAATTTCCGTCACCGATACAATCACTGGAGACTCTCACTGCCAGCCAAACCAGTGTCACCACTCTCCGATCGGCGAAACCCATCTCTTTTTGGCGACCTATCTCAGTACATGTGCCTCTCACGCACCACCTTTGTTTCTGCCGGTGTCTCACACGTCAGCACGTGGCTTGCCGTTCATCTTCTCCAGCGCCACAGTAGTATTTCCAGCGCATTCTGACCATTACCCAGTAGTTTTGGCCACTTTTAGTTGGGTTTCTCCCACATCTCTTTATTGGAAACATGGCTGGATATGAAGAGCGTTCAAGCAGAGGTGTTAAGGTGCTGAACTCCAGTAACGTGGAATCTTTACCTGTGCTTATGACGGGACATCGATTGAATGGGAATAATTACTTACAATGGTCTCATTCAATTATGATGTCCATCTCCAATAGAAGAAAGGATGATTATCTCACCGGTGCAGCAAAATGTTCAGATTCAAATGACTAGAAATTCAAGACTTGGCACTTGGAGAATAATCTTGTGATGTCTTGGCTGATAAACTCAATGAATGACAAATGATATAGGAGAAATTTTCCTTCTCTATCTTACTGCTAAGGCAATACGGGAAGCTGCAAAGTAAGCATACTCAACTCATGAAAATTCTGCTGCTATATTTGAAACAGAGAGCCACTTGGCTCCATTTCAACAAGGAGAGTTGGTTGTGAATCAGTACTTTAACACTCTTACCAGAATGTGGCAGCAACTAGACACGTATGACACCATCCTATAGTCATGTGCAATTGATGCAATGACTTATCAAAATTTGATAGAAATGAAAAGAACCTACAAGTTCCTTATGGAACTCAATGGCCAATTTGAAGAAGTAAGAGGGAGAACCCTTGGAATTGAGCCTCTTCCTTCATTAAAGGAGACTTTCTCTATGGTTCAGAATGAAGAAAGTAGGAAGAAGATCACCCATGGAGTCTCATCCATGAATGCAAATGTGGAGTCAATGGATATGGTTGCAACTAGTGATTCTCTTGGTGGAAACAAATCAAAGAGGAATAATAAGCCTTGATGTGAAAGCCACCTAATTGGAAGCCAAAGAACCAACGTGATGCCCAAGGATACAATGCTACTACTAAAGATAGAACCCCACAGAGGGAGATGTCAATCTTCACCAAGGAGTAGCTAGAGGTCATCCAAAATCTCAAACCAAACTGGGAATTCTAATGAAAAGGTGATCGGTATTGGAACAGTCCAGTTAGGTAATTCAATTTTTGCTCTTAACTCTCAAACAAAAATTGGATCTCTATAGAATGTTGATTTAGGTGCTTTGGACCATATGACAGGTAATGAACTACTCTTTGATAACCTTGTTTCATGCCAAGATAATCTAATAGTTAAAATTACTGATGGATCCATATCTAAAGTGAAAAGGAAAAGAACAGTAACTCTATCTTCTAATACTTAACTAAAGGATGTTTTACTTGTGCCCAAACTATCTTGCAATTTACTCTGTATCAGCAAAGTCAAACATGATGAAGGCTGCAATGTGATTTTTAACCAAAATGGGTGTATTTTCCAGGACTTGGATGGAAGGACGATGATTGGCAATGCTAAGAAGTAGGACGGACTGTATCTCATCAAGCCTTATTGCAAGAATGAAGCTCTTTCAGCCAGCAATATTTCCAATTAATTGTTATGACACTATAGACTAGGTCATCCAAACTTTGATTATATGAAAAAATTGTATCCTAACCTATTTAATAAAAATTCTATTTTTCTTACGTGTGAAGTGTCATATTGCCAAACACACCAAAAATACCTATCATCCTAGCCCGTATCATCCAAGCAAAACCTTCATCTTAATCCACAGTGACATTTGGGGACCCTTCCCACCAAGCGTTCGTTCATTTGTCACTTTCATTGACAATCATACTAGAACAACTTGGATGTATCTTATGAAAGAAAAATTTGAGACAACTACCATATTCAAACAGTTCCATAAATTTGTCTAGACTCAATTCCAAACAAACATTAAAATCCTCTGGTCAGACAATGCCAAAGACTATTTCAATACCAATCTAAATGATTACCTTCTGTCCCATGGGATTGTTCACCAAAATTTATGTGTAGATATACCCCAGCAGAATGGTGTGGTTGAAAGAAAGAACCGACACATTTTAGAAGTAGTCCAGACACTTATGTTTACCACCTATATCCCAAAAATGTATTGGGGAGAGGCTGTTCTTACTACCACCTACTTGATAAACTGAATGCCTTCCAAAATCCTCAACTTCCACAACCCTTGCCAAAAGCTACTTGAACATTTTCCAAACATAAAAATATTGAGTACCATTCCCCAGAAGGTGTTTGGGTCCACAAACTTTGTCCATACTTACCGTTTTGGAAAACTTGATCCTAGAGCTCACAAGTGTATATTCTTGGGATACTCTTCCACAAAAAAGAGGTATAAGTGCTATTCTCCTACAACCAAAAAAATATGTCACTATAGATGTTTAGGGTTTAGGATTTAGGTTTTTTACTCCAAAACACCCATCCAGGGGGAGATGTCTGGGAATGAATGGGATTTTGGAAGTTAGGGACATGTTTCACCAACCATTGATACTTGAACCTGAACCTTGTTTCCATTGAAACATTTTCCCAATCTCTTGAACCTACTGGGCTTAAACCTACTGTGCCTAAACATACTAATCTTGAACTTGAACATGGCCAAAAATAGTTACTAGTGTACTCTAGAAGACAAAGACAAGACGAGATACAGTCCACCGCTCCTCCAGTGCCAACTTCCAATCCAAGTCTTCTAGATGATAGTACTATTCCTATTGCTCTACAAAAGGGGGTAAGGTCTTGTACTCAACATCCAATTGGTAATTTTGTATCATATGATCATCTTTCTCCTACATATAAAGCTTTCGTGGCAAGTATTTCTTAAGAACAAATTCCCACAAATGTGAATGAAGCTATGAAGAGCATTGAATGGAGAAAAGCTATCATGGAGGAGATGAGTGCCCTTGAAATGAATGGCACGTGGACTTTGATTGAGCTTCCAAAGGGAAAACAAATTGTAGGGTGCAAGTGGATATTTAAGATATTTACTATTAAATACAACCCTGATGGAAGTATCAATAGGCATATAGCAAGGTTGGTGGAAAGAGGTTTTACTCAGACCTATGGAATTGATTTCAAAGAGGACTTTTGCCCAGTGGCAAAATTAAACTCCATCAAAGTATTGCTATCATTGGCAACAAACCTTGATTGGCCCTTATTTCAAGTAAATGTGAAGAATGTGTTTCTATATGGTGATTCGGAGGAAGAAGTATATCTAGAAATACCTCCAGGATTTAAAGGCAAGAGCAACAGTGAAAGGGTTTGCAAACTACATAAGTCACTCTATGGGCTTAAGCAGTCTCCAAGAGCCTGGTTTGACAGATTCACCAAGGCTGTGAAAAGATTTGGATACAAATAAGGGCAAGCTGACCATACACTGTTCACCAAAACATCATCTCATGGTAAAATTGCTATTTTAATAGTTTATGTTGATGGCATTGTTGTCACAAGTGATTATATTGAGGAATTAAGAAAACTAAAGGGAGCTTTGTCTCAAGAATTTGAAATTAAAGACCTCAAAGAACTCCGTTACTTCTTGGGAATGGAGCTAGCTAGATCCAATAAAGGAATAGTTGTTTCTCAAAAAAAAAAAAAAAAATCTTAACTTGTCGAAGGAAATAGACATGTTGAGATGCAAACCGACAGATACTCCTATGGAAGCCAACTACAAGGAAAATCTCAAGTCTAAGAGCATGCCAATTAACACTACAAGATTTTAGCAGCTTGTAGGGAAACTGATATACCTCTCACATACTAGACCTGATATTATCTTCCCAATCAGTGTGGTAAGCCAGTTTTTGAATAAACCAAGTGAAGAATATATGGAGATGGTAAATAGAATTCTAAGATACTTAAAGATGACTCCTGGGAAAGGGATTTTTTCAAGAAGGGAGGAAGCAGAGATGTCGTGGTCTATGCTAATGCAGACTAAGCTGGAGATGTTAATGATCGAAGATCCACATCAGGTTATTATACCTATGTTTGGGGGAATCTTGTGACATGAGAAGGTAAGAAACAACCAGTTGTAGCTTGGTGTAGTGTTGAAGCTGAATTTAGGGCACTTGCACATGGAATTTATGAAGATTTATGGTTGAAACGACTTGATGAATTACGAATCACCCTAAAGGACCCTATAAATGTTAGATGTGATAACATGACAACAATTAGTAATAGCAAAAAACCCTATTCATCATGACAAAACATGTGGAGATAGATCGGCACTTCGTCAAAGAAAAGATAGAGGCTGATGTAATCAATATAGACTATGTCCCCAATAGTCATCAAATTGCTGATATCCTTACCAAGGGATTTCGAAGAATAAAGTTTGAAAAACTCTAGTCCAAACTGGGAATGCTTGACATTTTTCTTCCCAGCTTGAGGAAGAGTGTTGATATTAATGGAGGCTGATTTATTACTATTATTATTTAATTTGTTTTGATTGTATAGTTGACCTAAGAATTAATTAGGATTTGTAATTTTCCCATTCTTAGGGATTAGATTGAATGATTTTCATATAATAAGTAGCATTCTCAAATGAAATATATCAGAGAGAAAAAGAGCCTCTGATTTTCATATAATAATATATATTATGATGTGCAACTGTTCTGTATACAGCACCACATTCAAAGCACAAGTTACAATAATTAAATCATCCTAATTAATCTGCATATCAATAATAGACCCAGAAATATAAAAATATATCATCGTGGAATATCAACAAGGAAATTGGAAGTCCTCTAATATTTAGGTTTCCAAGGTAGTTTGTTATCTGATTTGATGATTGTTTAATACCAGATTATGTTTTTCTACTGATGGAAAAATTCAAGATCAAGTTAGTTGTAGCTAATGTCCAGAAGATAATGTATGAGCTGAACATTCAATTCCCACTCTTTCAAAACATCAGATTTTACACAAATAATAATTGTTTGGAATTTACACAAATTCCAAACAGATAAACTGACTCCATTGTGGTCTTTTGCTTGTGGGTGCAGGACTACAAGAATTTTGTGAGCTACATATGCAGGGCTTTCATGAGCAAATTTGGTACTCTGTTATGAAACCTAAGAAGAGATAATACTTCGAAAGCTAATTTATTGAAGAACTCAAAGTTTGTATAAAGCTCATCAAAATTTCATGTTTTCAATGTGAGATTCAAGTCTCATACCTCCCAAGATTGGAGAATCTAAAGTTTATATAAGCCCTATAATTGGGATTGGAGGTTGTGATACTAATTGAAATGAAGCTTTAAGAAAATCATACCCTAAAATTGGAATCATAAAATAACTCAGAACTAACATAACCAACAAACAGACAAAAACAATCTAAGGTTTTATTGAGGTTTTCTAATAGCCAAAGATAAAAACACCTTTCTCTCTTTCTCTTCTTTCATATCAGAACATAAGTCTTCTAGTTTTCGAAATTCAATCAAAATGGTTTCTTTTAAACTAGCAATCTCAATTGTCATGGTATTCTCCCTTTTCTTTCTAGTCCTTGAACCAGAGGGTGCTTCTTCCTCTAACTCTTGAAAGATTATTGCAGCGTCTGCTTCTCAGAAAGTTAATCTAACAATGTACTATGAAAGCCTAAGCAAATCTTGTGCTGAATTTATCATAAGAAATCTAGGGCAAGTCTTCAATGGAGACCTCATCAACATTGTGAATCTCCACCTGGTCCCTTTGTCCAATGCTTCCATCAACAACACCAACAAATCTATGCTATGTCAGGTTCTGTTCCATATCTTATTACTTGCAATTTGAACACTACATATTTTGTTGTGTTGTATGTTTATCTGTTGTGTCACTGTCTTGTATTTGTACTAGGATTTGTGCGTCTTAGATTCTTGTGATCTTTCCTGTACTAGAAGGAAATGAATGTTTGGTTGTTCCTCTTGTTCAGAAACTTAGGAGAAATTGCATTTCTGGGAAGACATAGTATAGTAGTTATTGCTGTAATTGTACTAATTTCTTTCATTTTTTCTATGTGAACTGTTCATTTGTTTCTATATGTGCCTTTTCTAGGGCTTTTCTCTTCAATTCAATTGGAGAAAAGGGGTTTAACCTTGTAGTCAATGGATTTAATAATGTAATCAAACTTCATGATTTCTTTAATACATAAACCTCTATAAAACTAAATAACTTGTGAAAGATTTTGATAAATACCAAAAGATTCTATTAGTATTTATCTTTTAATCTGGACAAGTACTATAATTTGCTTTTCCACATCTGATCCGTAATTCTACAAAACTGTGCAGCATGGCCCAGATGAATGCAAGCTTAATTCTTCAGAATCCTGTGTCCTCAATGTCTGGCTAGATGTGGCAAGCTTAATTAAGATGCCTTTTTTTTTTTTTCAATTTTTTTAACAAATGTTTGAATTAAAGAGGATAGATGGAAATTACAGTTTTTCTTTTTTATTCATCCTCTTTCATTTTTATTAATACAAATGTACTTTTAATTAAAGGTATGAGATGGCATCTAAGATATCTACAATCAAATTATGCAGAATAAAAATTATGCTTTGGTTTTCTGCTAACAAAACATCCTAAAAAAACCAATGCTGTTCTACTCTTTCATAAGAGAAAACTTAACGGAGTCAGTCGATGTTAATCTAGACCATTATTCAAGTTTGCTAATACAGTTTAACTTAGGCGGGATTGTTGAAGCTTTGGGATGCAAAAGCCTATCGAAGAAATTGGGCTTTTACTTTACTAATTGGAGGATGAAAACATAACAAAATATCAAAACCTAAATTCGTAAAATACACCCAACCTGCGGCAAATATGCTGTGGTGGCGCGGTGAAGCTGCGGTGGTGGCACGACGAAGCCGCAGTGGTGGCGCGACGAATCCGCGGTGGTGACGCGATGGACAGTCGCAATCGTGAGAAGAAGCAAATGAAAAGCCAAAATGTAAGAGGCGCGATGGAAGGAGCGCGAGACAGAAATATTTTCTGGCGCATGACACCGACTTTTTACGAAAATATACAATCTTTTTATTAATTTTCAGAAGTATCAGATGCTGAATGGAATTTACAAAATTATGCTACTTTTCTGGTAGAATATATGAATCCAATCGTGGGACCCACTAGTCTTGTTTTACTTCTTGTCTCACATGCCCAGTAATGACTTTTGTTGACTAGCTCAGGATGGTTCAAATGTTCAATCAAATGGAGCTTAAAGGATTTTGTCTTTTTTCTAATTGCAGCTTAATCGATTCCTTCAATTCAGAGAGCTTAGTAATTTTATTTGTTTAAAACTTTAAAATTGATAAAAAAAAAATTAGTCAACAAAAATAAGGGAGTATTTTATAAAGAAATTAAAAATTTAGAGATTTTTTGTGAATTTTTTTAATATTTTTACAAGAGTTGATAAAATTAAAATCTTAAAATAAATAAATATGAGAGTCTCATTTTATATATTTTTTTAAAATCTCCCTAAATGCCTTAAAATAATGTTAACTTTATATAATTTTTAAAATAAATAAATATGAGAGCCTCATTTTATATTGTTTGTTCATGGTTTTTAAAATCTCCCAAAATACCTTTAAATAATGTTAATTTTATATAAAATTAATGAAGTATTTTATAAAAAAATAAAAAATGTAGAGAGTACTTTTTTTGTCAATTTTGTTTTAATATTTTTACAATAGTTGGTAAAATTAAAATATTAAAATAAATAAATATGAGAGTCTCATTTTATATTATTTTTGCATTTTTTTTAAATCTCCCAAAATACATTCGAATAATGTTAATTTTGTGAACACTGGAACGACGGTAGTCCACTCTAGACCAGTGAGGAGAAGAGAGCAGAAAGATGCTATGTAAAATAAAATTATTAAATTGCAAAAGAAAGATTATAAGAAATTTGTTAGAAAAAGGGAAATTCTTCATAATCTCTCTCTAAAACTCTCTTAGAATTGCTAAAAATGTAACTTGTTTTTGCCATGAGCGGAGTGTCCTTTTATAGAAATATGAAGGGCACTATTTAGGCACTAATTAAAATATTATTCACAATTTTTATTCTATTTGACCATTATTACATGGATAGTGATAGTTTGATGGGAATCTTTAACAAAGTTGAAATGTCTAATAATAATTTCTGAAGAAAATCAATCAATCATCATCCAGATTAATCTCATAATAGTCATCTTCATTACTATGTAAAGATGTAGATGAAGTATTGGAGGAAGGAGGAGGAGAAGCTTTCTTCTTTAATGATTTGTTTTTAGAAGACTGTTTGGATGAAGATGATGAAGCTAACCACTTTAAATTTTTATCTTTAGAAGTTGGCTTGATTTCATTAGTTTTAAGTTTAAGCAGAATTTCTTCTAGTTGTTTGGCAAGTACTTCTTTATTGTTTGTTGTAGAAATACATGATTAAATTCTAGACTTTCAATTAAATAGAACACAAGTTTCATAATCTGCTGCAACAAGAAATGTTGAATTCTTTTAGAACCAAATTTGTAGATTTGAAATGCTCACCCTTCCTAAGCCATTAAACTCATCCCACCATTTAAGAAAAATATATTTGAATATTTGGAGGGTCCAAATTTATACCCCTATTTGTATATTCAGGCTAAACCAAATTTAGAAAATAACTGAAGATTTGTTGGATAAGGATCCTCACTTTTGTTTAAACTTGTACAGAAATATTAAAGACCAATTTTGAGTTCAGTTGGATAAATTTTTGGACATGGTTCAAAGAGATCCCACCAATAGAGAAACCATAAGGGGAACTAATATTGGACATTTTGTTTAAAATAAATTAGCCAAGAATGACTAAGTGTATGATTTTGACACTAAAAGACATGATATCAGGCATCAATATAGTCCCAGTAATTATATCTTCTAGGAACCTAAACTTAGAAGAAGAAACTCTTCAATAAATTAATAAATTAATGATTGAATCTTCATCTAAAAAAGAAGAAGAAGATAGATCATCTAAAGAAGAAGAAGAAGATAGATCATCTGAAGAAGTTAATGAACTTCAAGAAGATGATATTTCCTTCTCGTCTTCTAATCAAGAAGAAAATCAAATAAATATGTTAACAAAGGATCAAGAATTACTTTTTGAAATTATTGATTCTTTATCAAATAATGATGCAAAAATTAAATACTTTCATAATCAGGTCAAAAAACTTCCTTATCTTTATCTTCATTATCTTTTTGCTCCAAAAATTGTAGAAACGGATGTCTCTGATATTAGTTACGGAGGTATTCTCAAATAGTCCATTAATGGCAAAGAGCATTGCATTGCATATATATCAAAGCATTGGAATAGAGCATAACATAACTATTTCATAATAATAAAAAAAAGTTTAGCAATTGTTCTGTACATTAATAAATTCCAAAGCGATTTGTTAAACCAAAAATTTATAGTCTGTGTTAACTGCAAGTCTTCAAAAGAAATTTTACAAAAGGATATTAAAAATTTGGTATCAAAATAAATTTTTGCCAAGTGGCAAACCATATTAAGTATTTTTTATTTTAAAATAGAGTTTATAAAAAGCTCCTCAAAGTCTCTACCAGATTTACTTACAAGAGAATTCTTACAAGGAACAAATGGCACCAAAAAAGAAAAAAGATCAAACGTGGTGAAGACATTTGTAAAATTAACATTATTTGAAGGTATTTTGATAGATTTTAAAAACAAAAAAAATATAAATTGAGACTCTCATACTCTCATATTTATTTATTTAAAAAATCATATTAAATTTACATTATTTGAAGGCATTTTGGGAGATTTTAAAAACCAAAAACAATATAAAATGAGACTCTCATATTTATTTATTTTAAGATTTTAATTTTACCAACTCTTGTAAAAATATAAAAGAAAAATTGACAAAAAAAATCTCTAAATTTTTAATTTTTTAATAAAATACTCCATTAATTTTGTTGACTAAAATTTATTTTAATAAATTTTAAAGTTGAAACAAATAAAATTACTGAACTCTCCGAATTGAAGAAATCCACTAAGCTGCAGACAAAATCCTTTGAGCTCCATTTGATTGAACATTTGAACTATCCTGAGCTTGTCAACAAAGAGAGAAGAAGTAAAACAAAGCTGGTCGGTCCCACGGTTGAATTCATATAATCTTCTCCATGCAATTCGCAATTTAAAATCGATGCGAACCATTAAAATTAAATCAAATTAAATTAAATTGATTAAAAATTAAACAAAATTAAAAATATTTAATTTGGTATAATTTTTAAAATAAAAAAAATTAAATGATTTGATTTGATTTCCAATCTATAATTTTTTTATTTAATTATAATTAAATCAAATCAAACCATTTATATATATATATTTGACCTCTTAATTATAAAAATTAAAGTATTTTTTATAATTATATTATGTAATTATTATTTATTATTTATTTTTTAAGTAATTATAAATATATTAATATTTTAAGATATAAGAATATTTAATATAATTTTATTAAATAATATAATTAATTAATTGTAATTTTTTTATTACTTATTAATATTGTTAAAATATTCATTAAAAATTTAGAATTAGTTATTTCGTATAATAATATAGTTTTAATTTTAAACCTTTTAAAATTATTTTTTAAAATTATTATTTTAGATTTTATAAATGTATAAAATATATTAATAAATTAAAATTTTTTAATATTTTTAAAATAAAAATATTAAATTAACAAAAACTAAATTAACTTTAAAATAAAATTATATTAACCTTAAAATTAAATCAAATCGATTAAAAATAAAATTATAAAATTATATATTTTATAAATTGATTCTATTACTTAGGTTTAATTTTAAAATAAAACTAAACCAAACATTGTTCATGCCCACAAATTTGATGCAAAATTGTGAGTCCTACAGTTTAGAATTTGTGCCTGACATGAGTGTGAAAATTTTTTCTCTCCCACGGCAATTCGCTAAAAGTATGGGCGAATTTAATGTTCACTATACATCCATCAACGGGATTAGGAAATTTGTTTGAGCACTCGATAACGAATTTTTAGTATTGCAAAAAATAATAATAATAATATGATTTTATTGATTACATTCAACAACTCATCCATTTAAAAATTAATAAAAAAATTAGTATATTTTTAACTGTCCCTAATTTACACAATAATAATAATTGATATAATACTTTTTTTTAATGATTTGACTGTCGCAAAAGTAATAATGTACGTCATTTAGAGGTGGTTTAATTTAAGTGACCACCACAAAATGAATACTAGTAACTTACCTAACCATGGTGCATCCAGCAAAGCTAAGGAGGGTTTATTGCAATTTTGAGGGATCAATGTAATACCTCAACCTATACTCAATTTTTTTTTTATTTGTAATAATAATATGATAAACTCATAAATTTGGGAGTTACTACATTACTATTTTGAATTTTTTTTTAACTTTTATTAAATTATTAATTAATAAAAAAGTTTAATTGAAATTACTATAGTTAAATATCTCACTCACTTGTATTAATTTATTATATTTTAAAGTTATTATGTCAGTGGTATAAATACATATTTATAAGCATAAGCATTAAGTTTTTAGTAAATTATACATGTGATATTTACATGTTTGCATATTTATCCAAAACAAGGTCTTAAGGTAATAGTAACTATCCCTTAAACTCAAGTTAACTACCTACTAGATCATGGTTCCAAATGGATCATTTTAAGCTCGTGAAGTCCTTGTCTGAGACTGATCATAATTCCATTCCATCTCAGACAAATAATGGGGTTATAGAATTATCAATTTAGATTTATCACACTTCTAGTACACTATCCAAATATATATGTGTGTGTATATATATATATATATATATCTAGAATGATTAGACCCAAATATGATCATGCCTAATTCTAAGCACATGACCCTGAAGTTGGTCAATAAGAAGAATTCATTAACTTAAAATTTGCACCCATTATGATGAAAAAATATTTAGCACATTTAATAATCAAGTGGATATATTAATACATCAAATTATTGTTCAACTATGAAATTTTTAATGATTGTCTCATAACAACTCTCAATCACTAGATCATGGGTTTATCATTTTGGAGGAGTTACTAGTTGATTGGTAGGCCTTAATACTCAACTGGTGGCTCTTTAAAAAAGTTACATTTAAAATAAAGGATCAACAATTAATGAGTCCAAGTCAAGCAGTCGATTGGTGACTCATTTTTAAGCTTACAGGGTAAGAGGGTGACTAATCAGTTGTTAAGGAGCTAGCAGTCAAATATTTATTCTCTATGAATTTATGGATAACAAAGAGTAAGAAAGTCGCCTTTGGGGAGGGTATTGGTATACTATTAGCTTTCTAAAAAAATTTCTTAAAGTTTTGAAGACTAACAATTAGTTGCTTGGCCTCTAACAATTAGTTGTTAGCTAGGTTGTACTCTATTTGAAGCACCCTCTTTTCTCACCTCTACCCTAAACTTACATAAAATAGCTCAAATCTAATTTAAAAGACACTCAAGTTGTGATTTCAATTCATTCCCATGCATGAACAGTTAACCTATGCTACAAATCCTCATACAAGATTATATAAATTAAATACATACAATCAGCATTTGTAGACCATGTATATTCTTTTGTAAGGGGCGCCATCCAAGATTGAAAACAAATTTTAGACCACGCTCTTATTTGTAAGGGACACCATCCATTAGTAGACAAAGTATATTCCTTTGATTGATTGCTTAGCTATGTTGTTTGGTATACATTGTATACATTGACAATTTCAATATTCTATTTATTATGAATAAATATTAAGCAAGGGAAGAACCAAAGTGATGAATATGAAATTAGATAATTAAATGATTATAGTAAAACATCACATGGAATAAATATCAAGAAAAAAAAGGAGGAAATCTTCCTAAACATTTGGCTAATATTGAACAAATTTCTATACAAACCAAAGCAGAAAGAAAGATCAATGTTCATTGCTCTCTAGAGAATCATTGTCGTGCAGTAAGGCCAATCTCTCTACGTGGATATAAACAGGGCATAGAGCTTAATAGTGTATGAATACAGAGACTTTTACAGCATGCTCAGCTCAAGTAGAGCAACATCCAGTTTTCTTCACAGCTGATACATCATCACGAGACCCAACATTAAGGGTCTGTCCCTTTGGTAAAGTTGCTGGATCATCACCGATGTCAAGGGCCTTCTTGCTTACTATTCGATATATCTGGGTTAGCACTTCTGTGAAGGCATTTTCAACATTCATGGACTCTAGGGCGGAAGTTTCCATGAAAAATATGTTCTCTTGCTCAGCAAAAGCAGTAGAATCTTCGGTGGAAACTGCTCGCAGATGACGCAGATCTGCTTTGTTCCCTACCAACATTACCACAATGTTGGCATCTGTGTGATCTCTCAGCTCCTTCAGCCATCTCCCCACATTCTCAAATGTAACATGGCGGGTAACATCATAGACTAGTAAAGCACCAACAGCTCCTCGATAATATGCACTCGTGATTGCTCGGTACCTTTAGTAAAGAAGGAAAAAAGCAAAGTTAGATATCATACATGAAAAAATAATAAGATATAACACAATATATCATTGTTGATGTATAATGCAGATTTAGCTGATGTCACTGGCAATGTGTGTTACTAGCTTACAAGCTTTTACATGCTATAAAAAATAGGCGATTAGGGAAGAAATGAGTAAGTCTTTTAGATGTATTTCATTTAAGTGGATCCCCAGATCGTGTAACAATGTGCTCACATGATAGCAACATATGCAAAAGATGTTCTGAATGGCAACACTTGGATTGGGATCACTCCCTCTTTCCTCACTGATGTTATCATGTTTGATTCTTTTTGATAACAACACTCAGAGTTGTTTCAAAAAAAAATATAAATCTATGGCAACGTACGTACCTTGTCAAACGATTTCGACGAGAACCCAATCAATAAATGCTAGCAGTTTATATGCCATCTTAAGATAAAAGGTTCAACATGATAACACAAATATTTCTCCATAGAAATTCCAAAATTCCAATTATGTTGATATTTTTCCTTTCTCAGAACAAAGGGTTGTAAAGGAAAAGCTTCCCAATGTATTTCGCATGTTCATCTTGATTCCTCATCCCATATTATCTATAAAATAGAGACTTCAAAAACTGTATTCAAGAACCAGAGAATGAAAATACGAATCTGAACCTTTCTTGACCCGCAGTGTCCCAAATCTGAGCCTTGACAATCTTATCATCGACCTGAATGCTTCTGGTGGCGAACTCAACCCCAATGGTGGACTTGGATTCGAGGCTAAATTCATTCTTGGTGAACCTCGACAAAAGATTTGATTTACCCACGCCTGAGTCACCGATCAGCACGACCTTGAACAAATAATCATAATCGTCATCGGCTCTGTATGCCCCCATTTGCCCTACACACTCTCTCGGGTGTTAAGGCTAAGAGGGAAAAGCAGTATTATTGTTTTAATTAATCTCTCAGAGATTCAAATGGGATTGGCTTGAATCTTCAAAAAATAATCATAATTTCATTGAAATCCAGATTCTGGACAGCCACAAAAATGGAAACCGCAGAACAATGAGGAGCTAATTAGATTGAAACAGCAATGCTGGAAATGTGGGGCTTCCTAGTTGGCATATTGTGGGCCTGGTGTTGGTGGACAAAGAAAACATTTTTAAGCTTTTTTTTTTTTTTTTCTAAGCCAGTCATTACAGTCTCAAATATTAAATTATAAAACAAAACAAAATCTCTTTTATTTAGAATAAAGCCTCAAACTAATTTTTATAATAGAAGTTATAATAAAATATCTAAAATTTGTATATTATTTTAATTGAGTAACTAAAAGCTTTTATCACAAGAACAGACGTTTGCAGTAATCGAAGGTAAAAAAAAAAATTGTTAGATGTCTGTTCTCGTCTGACTCATATAATGATTATATGGCTAAACCAAAACAACTTTTTTCAGAAATCAAATTTAGATAATTTTTTACATTATTTACACTATCATTTTCTAGCCTCTAGTTACTTATATATAATTATTAAGGTAAAATACAAATTGGAACATTGATTCTAAACAATTAATATGTTTCTACCATATATTTATTAATGTTTTTATGGAAAATGGCGTGTGCAATCTAGTTGACTCTCATTTAGCTGAATTTCCCAATTTTCTTATGACATTAAAGATTTAATTAATGATGGCGAAGGTTTTGGTCTACTCTTGAAAGGATAATTAATTAAGAATTCGGTAAAAAAGAGTAGGGGTAAACTTGGGTATCACATTATGGGAAAATTTTGAAAAACTATTTTATTTTTCGCGTCTAATTTGAAATATAGCTAAATTGCAAAACCCCCTAGATCAATTTAGGGGATGTGCAATTCCCCCCCACCCTCCCCACGACGCCCTAAATATAAATGACAAAATATCTTTGAAATTTTTATTTTGTGAACTGTAACCGGCCCCTTCCTTACATTTTTGTGACAAATTTCTTTTATTAAATTTGGACAATTTATTAATAATATCCACGCCTTAAACATCTTGATTGTTTTATTTATTTTATTTACTATGAAAATATGAGGTTACATGTATTTGGCATTTTCGGACGAATCAGGGAACTTTATGTGATATATAATATATATATAAGAAAATAAATTTGGACAAGAAATTTATTAATATTTAAAAATATAAAAATAAAATATTAGCTAATCAATAAATAAGAATATTAATAAAGCTCTGAGTCAGTTGCCTGCTTTGTTTCTCCTCTGAAAATTGAAAAAGATATTCTCATGATATATTCGCGTTCTCATGGTAGAGAATGAGCTATTACTAATGGATTGACAATTGCACATAGATATTGGTTGGTATTGATGCAAGATGTGTGGTGAAATTATGTTGATGGCTAAAAAACTTTTAAAGAAAGCGATAATGGAAGAAACATCATAAAATTTGAGTAAGGATTTTTTTGACGTGTGTTTAAATAAAATTCTTAAAATTAGTTAATTATAAGTAAATACATTATTTTATAATAAAATATGATAATTCTTAATTTAAGAGTTATGATTATCGATATTAATAATAAAATTGAAAATGTAATTATTTTCAATCAAGGTAAAAGTTTGTTGAATTTGATTAAAAATATAGAGTTTTATATTTCTTCGTTAAAAGAAAATATATGAGTCTCAAAATTATTTAAAAAGAGTCAAGTATTATTTCAAGGTATACTAAGTTAAAGTATTTTAATTTTGTATTTAACTTTTCAAATTCTTCATTTATTATTGTTTTAGAACAACGTGAGGTGTAGTCAAATATTTAAACTGAAAAAAGTGGATGTATTTAAGGTATGAGTTGAGAAAATACTATGTGATGCAAAAATTTTCTTATAATATTTTCTTTGATTGTCTTTTGACAATAGGTGTGATTTTTTCTCTAATTTAGAATTTTTAAATTAATGTCTTATATTGTGATTGTGCTTGAATTTCATCTTATTTTTTTTGTTTTATTGTCAAAGAGAAAAATGTATTTTTTATTTTATTTTTGCCAACACTAGATACCCATTACATCAGTTTTGCATAGGGTTCACTACGGGATTCCTTTATTTTCGGTCTTATTTGCATGCTAGAAGAACAATATAGACTTGGCACAATTATTATGATGACAGTAATTAAAGACACTTAGGTGCTGCAATAACATTATTATATTGCATCAACTTTATTACACTGTAGTTTTCTCGTGACTCTATTATTTTTCGAATTGTGCATATCACCAAGGTCGCAGGCTTCATTTTGAGGTGCTCTCTTCAAGGCTATTGCTACTAGTGTCGGCTCCATTAATATAAGGTTCTATGTTTTCTTCATACCATAGCTGAGCAGCTATGCTCGCCCTATCATCCAATTCAAGAGGAAATAAGAGAGAGTCTCAGTTAAGCTAGGTGCTGGGTGCCTACAGGTCTTGAAGGAGGTGGTGAGAGTTACTTCTATTATAGAGTGCCATCTATCTATGAGCTTTGTACCATTGCTCTTGAGACATCCACGCCTCTCTGAAAAAATTCTATCAAATGCTATCTTAGCACTTGCATTAAAGTTTTCTTTAAAAACATTTTCGGGTGAGTGGAAGTTGGTGGGTCAGCTGGATGTACCAATGTGAATGAAAGCAAACTAGTAGGTACTGGAATGGAGAATCCAAGAACCCAACTTCTCTTTCTTTAACATTAAGGACCCGTTTTGGTCTCGTGCTAAGAGACAAAGACCAAACATTGAAAAAGCAAAAGACCAATTAAGAGAAGAAGGTATGCGTGTAAACAAAGAAACTTCAAGATAGAATGTCCTATGGCTCAAACTTGCTGGTTTGGTTCAAGTTGGGGTGTTAGAAGAGAAGAAATCCAACGAAATTCTATATCAGAGTGGCTATGAAAACTCCTCCAAATAAATAAAAGGACAAATAACAGACATAATCAACACAAAGGAAAATTGGTGTCATATATCCTACCAACATGCTGGAGCATATACTGCAGGGAATAAGAAAATATTTGAGTCCAACAGAAATCATAGAAATGCTAAATAGATAAGGGAACACATAATATAAAAGGAATTGAAGAGGCCCTAAAGAAGGGAGAGAAGAGAGAATTTGGTATGGAGAAGAATATAATCAAGAATCAAGGAATGAGAGAATAACGGAGATTATCTTCCTCTAGCAAAAGGACAAACATAAGAAAACATATCATTCTAGAAGGAATTAGGAAGACGCTAAAAATAGTTTAAAACTCCACTGATATTGATCTACAGCTGAAGATCCGAAGAAAAGGAATAGTGCAAAATATCACAAAAACAAACAAGTTTCCTAACCAATGGGGTGGGAGAGATATAATTAGGATTTTAAGCGGTTTCTAGATTATATTATGATCATAATTTATTTTAATTTTGTAATTTATCTCAATTTAATTTTTGAGTTATAAAAATATTTAATTTAATCTTTAAAAGATATATTATATTTTAGTTTAATATTTAAAATTTTGAATTGAGATATAAAAAAATATAAAATTTTTATACGTAGAGACTAAATTAAGATATAATATATTTTTTAAAGATTAAATTAAATATTTTTATAATTTAAAAATTAAATTAAAATAAATTATATTTTTTAAAGACTAAAATAATAAGTTATTCTATTTTCTTATACCTAGCTCTTGTAATACCTTGTTATTACAAATGGAAAAAAAAAAAAAAGGAATGAAAGAGAGATTGGAGAAAGAAAGAAAAGAAATGAGAACAGAAAGAGAATAAATGGAGTGGAGAAAAAATAATTAAAATATAATATATTAATATGGATAGGTAAGTAAAATGAGCGATGCACAGGTACATAATTTAAAATGCGGAAAGAAAATACATGTGTTATACTCTTTTAAAAATTTATAGTACATATTTTTACATATTCATTTTATTTTATAGGTAATAAATTAATATATATTTAATATTTTTTTAGATAATTTATTTTTAGATTTAATTTATAATATATATTAATACTGATTTCATTATTACTGAATTGAACCATAAATTAATTTCTTGGTTAATTTGGTGATCAGTACGATTTATTTAAGGAAAAAAAGTGATACAATACGTTCGTTCATCACCTCCTTCAGCAAAAGAGACAGGTGTAGAGTCAAATTAGGATTCGCAAAATCTTAAATATCCAAAATAATAATAATATTATAATAATAAAGTTTATAATTGCAAGAAAGTGGCGTAAGCTGAGAGGAACGTTTAATCATGTCGGATGTTTGACATTGGTTATTGACTCATCTGTTTCTCAAAAAATTCTTAAATATCTCATATTTTAAATTATTTATTATGTAAATATTTGAATTTAAAATATAAAAATGAAATAAATATCACATTACACAGTATGATTGGGGATTTAGGGGTTTGGTGGACAACCGGGAGCTAATTACGTGTCCGTATATGTAATTTTCATGAAGCCATATTTAATTAATATTTGTTGTGGCGGAGTTCAATGTCCTTGTTTATCTTGTCTTTTGCTTCTTAGAAGGAAGAAAGCACAAGAAAATTTGTGGGAAACCCAGAAAGGGAAGGAAAGAGGATATACAATACAATAAGCCATGTGCTGCTCTGAAGATTGTAAATGCAGGCCACTGGCGTTTCTACTTGGCCTCCCCTTTGCCTTCTTGTCTCTCCTCATCTCTTTTGTAGGTGTGGTTATTTGGATCGTTGGGTAAGTCCCTTTTTCATGTCTTTTATTGCTGATACCTGCAAATTCGAATCCTCCCAAGTTAGTTTTAATTGTTTTTAATGGTGCAGCTTGATCTTAACATGCATATGCCCATGTTGCCTTTGTGTTACCATCATCTTTGAGTTTGCTCTGGCGCTCATCAAGGCTCCAATTCTGGTCATGGAGTGGTTCATCTCCAAGATTCCTTGCTAGCTATGGTAATACTAGTCAATGTTACATCCTCTGCATTTGTTATCTGTACTGAGAGAGATATAGAAAACAGAGAGATATAGAAAACAAAATGAGATCCATAAAGATAAAGATCTACGAATAGAATAAGGATTAATTTTTTTTTTCTTATAATCTCTTTTTTGTTATAAAAAATGTATGATTTTTTAAATGTAAAACATCTATATCTTAAATTATCGCTAGTAGAATACGATTTGGTGGCTAAGAGGGCACGGAACTGCACTGCTAGCTGCTCCACACATTCTGATTTTCACCATGAGTTTACTTCTCTCCCTGTTTGTTAAAGTCTGTTTTTCTTGTTTTTATGTTTCAATGGCCTTTTGTTGCATAAATAGTGTTGAAATCTGAATTTTAAGATTAATTTTCTTTGAGTAAACTAATAATTTTGTCCTGAAGGATATATATTTTTTAATTTAATATTTAAAAAATTATTTTTTAATCAATTTAATCATTTAATTAATAAAATAAATAAAAATTTAACTAAAAATTATATTAATAAATGTTAAATTAATTATTATATAATAAATTGGTTCATATTTAACAGTAAGAAAATAAAACATATTAATTTATATATTAAATATAATCAAAATGATATATTTTATTTTACAAATTATATATTACCAAAACATGTTATTTGTATTTTTCATCCCATATCTTAAATTTAATATTTAATATTTAATTATTATTTATTAATATTAATATTAATTAAAATTTTATCTATTATATTAATCAAAAAATTAAATTAATTTTTAATTAATTAAATTAAACATTTTTTTTTTTGTCTTGCCCTTTCAATTCTGCGGCCTTCCGTATAGAACATTCTTTCCTAATTTCTTAATTGCCGTCCAAAATCCAAATTGATATTATTCTAATGAGATGGGACATCTGGCAACAGATGCAACACTACGATGAATAAATCTGAAACACTACGATGTTAAGAGATAAAAAACAAATAATTTCTCTTTACTTAATTTTATTATTTAAAAGATAAAAATATTTTTCTTATTTTATATTTAAAAATTAAAGAAAAATTAACAAAAAAAATCAAAATATATGTAAAGTTACTACTATTTATGTATAACTATTGAGCTTCCATTTTATTTTAAAATTAAATTAGAATAATTTAAAAATAAAGATTATTTAACTTCTCACCCTCCCACAACTTCACACTAACTCATATCTTGTAAATATTTAAAAATTTTATATTATTTATATTAATAAACTAAAATATATAAAATCATATATAATAATATTTATATTATATAGGACTAACTAACATCAACGAAGGATTTGGCATTTTTACTCGGCTCCATATTATTAGAATTGATTTTTGTTAATCCAACTCTTGAATCAAAAGTAATAAATATATTGATTTTTCATATAAAATTTTTTATAAAATTGAATAACTATATAAGTATGCAAAATACTCAAAATGTCCCATACTTGAAATTTATACTATAGGTTGAGTTATATTTGTATTAATAGGCTAACAAATAATTTTAGATTAATGCTAAATTTTGTAATGATGATATTCATGATACTACCCTAATCCAATATCGTGGGTTCATTGCCGAAGAATAAAAAATGGAGTGTGGATTTTAAAATTACAACTACCCATTCAATACTCAGTCTAGCTAATACTCGATTGCTATCTACCCATCCTAATATTTTGTCTGGACTTTTTTCAACTTTATTGTTGTTCATGATGATCATTGCTTGTCTGTAGTGACTTGTTGGGACTCCTCGTCAATTATTTTTTATTTAAAGGAAATTTATGTTTTGATCTAGAAAAAAATTATAATTTCATAATGATCATTATATCATTGTTATTAGATTATTTAAGAGTGATCAATATATTAATCACGTTAATTCGCTCTTTGGAGCTTTTTTGTTGTAAATAAATAAATTTATACAATTATATATTAATTTATTAAAAAAGAAATTAAAAAAGTTAAGTATAATTTTTTTTTATCTAATTGAGTATCAAATATAATTTAGTTCAAGAAAAAGTATCTTTTTTATTCTTCACGTTTGTACTCATGATTAAATTTTATCAAAAAATTTAATATCGTTTAAATTATTATTTGAATAATTTGACTTACCTAAAAATGTAATAAGTATACTTTACGTGTTTTACAAATATGAATGAAACCTTGTCACGAAACCTGATAAAATGTGAACATCCATGACGTTTCAAAGGCAAAATCCTGTATCCAATTTTCCATTGCCATCCCAATCTTTATTTTTTTTAACTGCCGTTTTATTAAAAACAAAATAATTATTTTTATATTTTAAAATAATATAAATAATAAAAACTTATTTAACTTTACACTAACTTTCTATATTTCACAGTCACCTCACATGTTTTATTTTTTTAAAAATCATATTTAATTTTTTTATATTTTTTTATGAGATTTTAAAAAATAATAACCACAATATTTTGCAATTATATATATATTTTTTAACATATTTTTTATTTTTTAGTTATCCTATAATTTTAACCAATTTATTTTACATTAGAATTAAAATTAATAAATTATTTATGTTTTTATTATCAAAATTTTAAATTAAAATAGAGTATTTAAAAATATTTTTTCAAAAAAACTAATTATGAAGATAATGAATTGTATAAACTATTTTTTATTAAAAAATAAAAATTACACTTAAATTTTTTATTTAAATTAATAGTTAATTTTTTAATAATTTATTCAATTTATTTTAAATATTTGAGTGAAATAAATTTTAATATTTAAATTGTTGATATTGTTGATTATTGAAAGAAAGTTTTAGTACAATTTCCTATCTTCACATCTATGGCTCAAAATGTACTAGCTATACCAACATCAAATGTAGCATTGAAGTTAACTTTTAGTACTAGAAGAAAATTGGTTAGACTTGGAAAGAATTCATTAAAACAAAATACTATTCAAGCATTGATTTGTCTTGAGAATTGAATTCTAATAGGTTAAACCTAGGCTTAGTCTATTACCTTGGGTAAATACTTAACCCATTATAAAGGGTCATAAATTATATAAGCTTAGACTTATCTATACAAAGTTTGTAGACTTATGCTCAAACTTGGTCTGGCCTAGGCCATGAATATGTCTAATTGTAGAAGAATGTCCTTAATGTTGAAAAATGTAACTTAATCCATGAGGAGTAGTCATCTCAAAAGACTAACTTATTATGTGAGAGTGTCAAAGTATCATCTTATATCCTCTATTAAAAGATATAAATAACAAAAAAAAAATTAGATTTATAAATAACATAAACAAATAAATTTTAATGTGTCCAGATGTAAAGCTCTTTCTTATAATTTTGCTTTTTTTTTTGTGACCACATATTACATGAAATAAGTATTTTGTGTTGTTTTGGTAGTTATATATATATTTGGTGATTTTAGTGGAGACATGAATGATACTTTTAGTGGTGACACATTTTGTCACCACTAAATGGTACTTTTAGTGGCAAAAAAAAGGTTGCCATTACATGATACTTTCATTGGCAACTTTAGTTGCCATTGATATATCACCATTAATACTTTTATGTAACGTAATCCTATAATCTTTTAATAGCAAGTAAACTTGTCATTAAAACTCTCAACAATGGAGATATTGAGACCAATTTAGTGACACCTTTTTGTTGCCACCACTAAATTTTTTGTGGTGAATTTTTGGCATTTGGTAGTGACAAAAGTTGTCACTAGAAGTAAATTTCTTTCATAGTGTGATAAAGCCTTCCTAAAAATTTCACATTTTTATTCCTTCCTACCAAATTGATT
This sequence comes from Senna siamea, assembly GCA_031216115.1. Taxonomy (NCBI): domain Eukaryota; kingdom Viridiplantae; phylum Streptophyta; class Magnoliopsida; order Fabales; family Fabaceae; genus Senna; species Senna siamea. The sequence goes on along the minus strand of CM062355.1, from coordinate 15,411,755 downwards.
GGGACCAAAAAGGAAAACAATTAATGCTCACATTTGTTTTTGGTTTCCCAAAGGTAAATGTAATTTTTTTAAAAACTAGAATAATGGTTAGTGTAATTTGGTTTCCTACAAATATCTTTTTACTAGAGAAAATCATAATCAAGGCTCTATCGAGTATTAAATATAGTCACCTCTTCTAACGAAAATTCAAATCTTGATTCTTCACGTTGTGAGGGAATAATCTCTTCTACAAGACCTAACCCTCATTGATAGTGGTAAGTGTAATTTAACAAACCTTAATAGAAGTTGATTTAATTGACTCTAAAATTAAAATGAATCAAATAAAATAGGCTTAAATGCACTTTCATTTGGTCATTCTAGTTTCATAAAAGTTTCAATTAGGTTTCTCTAGTTTAGAAATACAATTTAATCCTCGTATTTTATAAAATGATCCAATTTTATCCTTTTATATATCATATAATTGATCCAAAATTTATTACTATATTTGATAATTTATTGACTAAACTATTATTGTTTAGATTTAGCATCTAATTCTGTGGATTATTAAATTTGACATCAAATTTTGAATAAAAGTGTGTTAGAGTAGATTCCAAAAGGATCTAAAAACTTCTAAATGGATAATTAATTGTGGTTCTCTTATGTATTAGTTTTGTTAGGTGAGAGTTAGTTTTTGTTATATGTAAGCTGTAAATACACGGGTAATGGCTCATTGATTATGCAATAATACTCTAGTGATTATATTTTCTTCATAGCTGTTAAAGTTAACATGATATTAGAGCTTCATACAACAATAAAGAACAACAACAATAGCACCACCTCTTCAACTGTTGCCATTGCTACCACAACTGCATCTTTAAACTCTGTTAAAACACGATGTCTTTCACTCACCCAATCTCAGTAAAATTAAAGGAGAGAAACTTCCTGTTATGGATCCAACAAGTCTTAGAAACCATAAGAGGCTATGAGCTCCAAGAATTCATCACTGGCACAAGAATTCCTAAAAAGCTTACATATGAAATAGATTAGATCACTGGCTAAATAACCACTGAATTCATCCTATGGTCAAAATAGGATTAATTTCTCATGTCATGGTTGGTATCATCTATGATTGAAGGCATGCTTACTCTCATGGTAGGGTGCGAGCATTCTTATCAAGCTTGGGAGAAGATAAAAAGATTATTTTGCAACTCACGCTAGTACTAAAGTATACCATTATTGTCTTGAGCTCAGAAACATGAGGAAATCGAATAGAACTAACAATTATCTTTTGTAAATCAAGGTTATTGTGGATGCTTTGATTACAATTGGAAGTCTTATTACGTTGAGAGAACATGTGGAATCAATTCTATTAGGCTTACCTATTATTCTTTCATAACATCAATACACTTAAGAAATGATTCATACACATCATATGAAATTGAGTCCCTATTGCTTGCATAAGAGGCACACAGTGAACAGAACTAACAAATTGTTGTTAAAGATACGATAATGAATGTTGCTAGTGTTGAATTTAAATTTAGAAAAACCTCAGGATTTGGGAGCAAAAACTTTAATAATTAGAATAACTCCAGTAACTTAAGAGGAAGAAGTGGCTATTTTGGATTATAATCCAAAGGAAGAAGTTGTAGCCTAAACACTCATTTTGGAGGAAGAAGTTATGTAATATGCCAAATATGTAATAGATCTGGTCACATGATAGCACAATGCTACCATCGATTTGATCAGAACTTTCAACCTACATTCCAGCCACAAATCAATAATTACTCAAGCAATCAACAATACAGGAACACTACAAATTTGGTTGTAATGGTAGCCACACTAGAAACATAGTCTGATGGAAGTTGCTATCTTGATTTTGGATCAAATAATATTACTGCAAATTATAATAATATGATGGAGAGGTTTGAGTACACAAGATCAGATCAATATTAAGTCACACTAGGCACTCCTATATTAAGTCACCTTTGAATATCTTGATATGACTTAGACTTGATGAATTGCTTCATGTTCCTCAGATTTCAAGAAATCTATTAAGTGTATCAAGGTTTGATAAAGACAGTTGAGTCCTTTTTGAATTCCACCCTACTCACTATTTTGTTAAATGTCAGGTTATCAAAAAGGTCTTGTTGTAGGGAACCATCAGGCTTGTATAGACTTTATGCATTTGAGAAGTTTCATCTTCAACATTTGCCACAATCCAACCAAATATCCAATCCTAGTCCAATCAATTGTTGCACTTCAATAAATCTTACTTGTAATAACAACATTAAGTGGAAAAATAAGTCTATCATAAGTGATAAATAATTTACACTATAGAATTACTGATTAGAACACCCTCATCTAGTTATTTTATCTATAGTCCTTCAAACATGTAATATGCATTATATGAATAAAAATTCCATCTCAGTATATGCTGCTTTTTGTTATAAGTAGTCTTATAGTTTGCCATACCAAAATTCTACTACTATGTTTCATAAACATCTTAAGTTAATCCATATTGAATTATGAGAACTAGCTCTAGTCAGGTCATTTAAATGATAATCATACTATATTTCTTTTGTTGATGCACACACTAGATATACTTAGCTCTATATGCTAAAATTAAAATTCGAGGATTTTCCCATATTCCTTCAGTTTAAGAAATTAGTTGAATTACATTTGATTCAAATATTAAAGCAATGCAAAGTGATTAGGGAAGTTAATTTTTTCCATTTACTTCCTTTTTGCAAAGCCAAGGCATTCAACATAGGCTAAGTTGCCCATACTCACACTAACAAAATGACCTAGTTAAATGCAAGCACAAACACATTTTGGATACTTGGTCTTACCTTTCTTGCACATGCATCCATGCCTCTAAAATTCTAGGATACAACATTCTTCATAGTTGTATACCTCATTAATCGACTACCATCACCTAAAACAACCATTTTATCTCTATTTCAGAAGGTGTTCCATAAAACATCTAATTATAAATTCCTAAAAATTTTGGTTCAGCTTGTTACCTACTTCTTCAACTATACAACACTAAGAAACTCTCCTTTAGGACCATAAAGTGTACCTTTATTGGCTATAGTAATTGCCAAAAGGGATACAAATGTCTAGCACCAGATGGCAGATTATACATCTCAAGAAATGTGACATTTAATGAAACAAAATTTTCATACTCCTTAACATTAACAAAAACCCAGAAAAATTCATCTCAGACACCTTCTAATAACAACATTCTAGCCAACCCTCTAGTTATCAAAACCATCACTTCTCCTAGTCAGTTCTATCCCACCTCTAATGCTCAATCTGATTTACATTATTATATACCATTAACTAATTCAGTTGATGCAGGTTCTACTAACTCGATTACCACAGGAATGTGATAGACCCCCAACCCATAAGTATTACAGGAGAAGGGATAGAAATGAGAATACAGACATAGCAGCCACGGTTATGGTGTATTCTAGAAAGAATAAAGGATAAAGGCATAAGGTGGCAGAATAGCTATAACCAACTCCCTAACTAACTATGTAAAGGGTAGACATGTAAGTGGGGCCCAAGGAAGTGGGTAAAGGAGTATTTAGAGGTGAGAGGAAGTATAAGAAGGTGTGGAAAAACTAAAGAGGAATCAGAGAGAGAATTAACCTCTCAAAAGCTTGTACCCATTTTACTATTCTATTAATTCTGTTATCTTCTACTATTTTACTATTAATTTTTGCTATTTCCTATTGCTCTATTCTGAATTGCTTACTGAGCATGTATCTGTGACCTATAATTCCTATTTCTCGAGAGGTATACCTTTAGAGGGAGGGAAATTATCAATACAATCAGTAAGAATATTTAGTACAATTCTAGGGTTTTATCAATTATGGTATCAAATCGGTGACAATTAAGGGATGGCAAACACAAAGATGGAAGAAAGATTGGATAGTGTAGAGAAAGATATGATAGAGCTGAAGGATGATATGAATGAAGTGAATATGTGGATGATCTAGTTGAGGAAAATGATGGTTTAGATGGAAGGGTAAAGAGGAAGTCTAGAGCAACATTAAATTGGGGAATTATATATTGAGAGGAACAATGAAAAAGAAAACAAAGAAGTAAGAGAGAGGGACTTGAGTCGATTTAGGAAATTAGAGTTAATTGTGCTTAAGGGAGAAGACCCCATTAGATGGCTATTCAGAACTGAGAGGTATTTTGACATCAATATGGTAATAGAGGCAGATAAGTTAGAAGCCTTGGTGGTTTTCTTGGATGGAAAAGCTCTCAACTGGTTCCAATGGTTGGAAACTAGGAGCCCAGTCTGTTCATAGCCAAAATTTTGAAGGGAACTTATAGAAAGGTTCCATCAATCTTAGGAAGGAGACACATATGAATGACTGTTATCACTTAAGCAGGAGGGAGATGTTGCAGAATACCGAGAACATTTTGAAGAGCTGTCAGCACCTCTAAAAGAAGCAATAGATAAATGCCTAATGGGAGCATTTAGGAATGGGTTGAAACTCGATATTCAGGTAGAGCTCTGGATGGTACTAACCTAAACTTTAAAAGACCTAATGAATTCAGCTCACCAAGTGGAAGAAAGGAACACTATGATCTCGAAGGCCCAAAGTGATATAATGAATAAGAATATAAAAATGATGAGCTTGAGTCGTTATACTGGACTGAAGCATCTTTGGATCAGGTTACTAGCAACCCTGATCCAGGACGAATAGCTTCACTGACTATAGGAAAAAATTTCAAAACTAAGGAGACAAAGGGAGTAAACTCGTCGATAGGGTCTGCTCAGGTTAACAACATGAAGGGTGATAGTTTTAAGAGGTTAATTGAGGCAGAAGCATCCAAGAAAAGGGCCCTGGGGCTATGTTTTAAGTGTGATGAAAAGTATAGCCCAACTCATTAGTGCAAGTACAAACAACTCCAAGTCCTTTTAATGTAACCAATGAATGAACCAGGAGAAGTCAGGAAGAGGCATAGAGACAGGAGGAAAGTGGGGAAGATATGCCAGAAGAGAGCCAAATGGAACTATCAATCAATTTAGTAATAGGATTAACCAATAATAACACTATGAAGGTGCTTGAGAGGTGTTGTGGAAAGGAGTTGGTCATCCTCATAGATAGTGAAACATCCCATAACTTTCTTTCTTTGGACACAGTTAACAGATTCAAAATTTTTAGTAAATAGATAGGGCCATTTGAGGTCTCAGTTAAGGATGGCTATAAAGTTAAGGGAAACCAATTCTATCCTAGACTGACACTGGAATTATAAGGGGTGGATGTTGAGCAAGATTTTTTATATCTTTGATGTGGGAGGTGCTGATATGGCGTTGAGTATTGAGTGGCTACAATCATTAGGGGAAGTTAAAGTAAATAAGAAACAACTAACTATGAAGATGAAGGTAGGCTAAGAAGAAAAGTGTTTAAGAAGAGACCCGATTTTGACCAAAACTATGGTCTCTCAAATCTCTTATGAAGACAGTAAAGCAAGGTGGATAGGGATTCTATATTGACTTCCATAGTTTGATGATACAAAGGAGGGCATAAACTAAGAATAATAAGGAAGAAGTATTTCTGCCTCTAAAAATTCAAGCACTACAGGTTAAATGCCCTTCTATCACTACTCCAACTAAGGAACTTTCTCCCATTAGAACCTGTGACCACTCCATTGCCATTAAAAGTGGAGCACAACCCCCTAATATCTATCCTACTGTTATCCACATTTTCAAAAGGAGGAGATTGAGAAATTATTTAAGAAAATGCTTTCAACTAGAGTGATAAGACCTAAGAGCAGTCAATATTCAAGTCCTATATTATTGGTAAAGAAAAAGAATGGGAGTTGGCAATTTTGTGTAGACTATGAGGTGTTAAACAAGATTACCATATCAGACAAGTTTCTTATTCCAGCAGTAAATGAGTTGTTAGATGAACTGGGAAGTGCCACATTGTTCTCCAAATTGAATTTGAAGTCTAGATATCATTAGATTAGAATTTAGACTGAGGATGAGGAAAAACTTGCTTTTATAACTCAACAAGCCACTACGAATTCTTGGTTATGCCATTTGGGTTAACCAATGCACCTTCAACATTCCAATTCCTTATGAAAGATATTTTTAAAGAGCAATTACACAAGTATATACTAGTATTCTTTGATTACATACTAGTGTATAGTGCAGACCGAGAAACACATATGCAAAATCTCGAGGACACACTAAGAGTATTATAAGACAACCAGCTAGTGATCAACCTCAAGAAATGTACCTTTGCAAAATTAGAGGTGGAGTCCTTGGGGCATATCATCTTAGCCAAAGGGTTTAGGTAGATCCAGACAAAATTACAGCTATGGTCAAATGGCCCACACCAAAGGACTTGAAAGCTTTGAGAGGTTTCTTAGGGTTAATTGGCAATTATAGAAAATTTGTGAAGAATTATGGCAAAATGGTGACACCCTTGGCAAAATTATTAAAGAAAGACGCTTTTCAGTAGGGAAAGGAAGCACAAACAACTTTTGAAGTTCTTAAGAAAGCTATGACAACAGTGCCTGTATTAGCCATGCCAGACTTTATGATACCCTTTGAATTGGAAATCGACACTTTTGGGACAAGGGTAGGGGCTGTCCTCATGTAGAAAAGACGACTAATAGCTTATTTCAGCAAGGCATTGTCTTACAAAAAGAAGATGGATTCATTATATGAGAGGGAATTGTTGGCAACAGTGTCAGTAGTGAAGAAGTGGCACCACTATTTGCTGGGGTAACTGTTTGTTATCAAAATCGACTAGAGGGCACTCAAGTTCTTATTTGAACAGGGAAAATTAAGTGTTAAGCAGCAAAAGTGGGTGTCAAAATTGATGAGATACAAGTTTGAGATCCAATACAAACCGGGAAAGGAAAACAAAGCTGCAAACGCGTTATCAAGAAAGGAGAACAATGTTGAATTTCAGGATATATCCATGCGGCAATGTGAAGAATCTGAGCAGTGGGAAAAAAAACTTAAGGAGGATGAGAAGCTTTATTCCATTTGGTAGTAGGTGATATCCAATCAGAATCCACTTGACAGGTACACTATGAAAAAAGGTTACTTGTTATACAAAGGGAGAATGGTGTTATCCAGGTAATCCACCAGAATCCTCACACTAATGGTCAAGTTCCATTAAACTCCGATGGGAGGACATTCGAGATACCTGAGAACTTATAAGAGAATGGCCACCTTTGTGTATTATGAGGGAATTAAAAGAGACATACAAGCCTATGTAGCCAAGTGTCATGTGTGCTAGCAAAATAAATATCAGGCTCTTAGTCCAATAGGGCTATTACAATCAATAATGATTCCAAAGTAGGTTTAGGAAGACATAAGCTTGGATTTTATTATTGGCTTGCCTAAATCCTTAAAGTATGACACTATTCTAGTGGTGGTGGATAGGCTCACTAAGTATGGACACTTCATTCTATTATCTCACCCATTTACAGCTAAAGAAGTAGCTACCGTGTTTGTGAGAGAAGTTGTTAAATTTCACGGGTTCCTAAAATTGATTATCTCATATAAGAATAGGTTATTTATGAGTTTTTTTGGCAGGAATTGTTCAAACTTTCAAGCACTACTTTACATTATAGCTCCTCATATCACCTGGAGACTGATGGCCAAACAGAGGTGGTAAACAGGAGTTTAGAAACCTATCTTCGCTGCTTTGTAGGTACTAAGCCTAAGAGCTGGGAGAAGTGGTTAGCTTAGGCAAAATATTGGTTTAATACCACCTATAACTAATTAGTTGGCATGACCCTATTCAAGGATGTATATGGTAGGGATTCTTCACATTTTTTAAAGTTTGACGACACTTCCTCTATGGTAGGAGAAGTAAATGTCCAGATTAGGCAGAGAAATTCAGTACTAGAGGAGCTAAAGGAGAATTTGGAAAGAGCTCAACAAAGGATAAACAATATGCATATTAGAAAAGAAGAGAAGTGGAATTTAAGGTAGGTGATTCAGTATACTTAAAGCTGAGGCCTTATCACATGAAATCCCTAGTTATAAAGTATAATGAGAAGTTAAGTCCAAAATACTATGGCCATTTTAAAATAGTGGATACAATTGGATAGGTAGCCTATAAGCTGGAATTACCAAACACTGTTAGAATTCATTTTGTCTTCCATATTTCATAGTTAAAGAAAAGCCTCCAACCATTAGTTCAGATTCTTACCTTACCTACTGAACTTACTGAAGACATGGAACTACAATTAAAACGAGAGGAAATTTAACAAGTAGGAAGTTAACCAATGTCCAATGGGAAGTACTGATCAAATGGAGGACCCTTCCTTTGCATGACAACACATGGAAATCATACGAAGTAATAAAGCAACAATTTCCTGACTTTCACCTTGAGTACAAGGTTAATATTATAGGGGAAGGTAATGATAAACCCCCAACCCATAAGTATTATAGGAGAAGGGGTAGAAATGAGAATATAGACACATAAGCCATGGTTATGGTGTATTCTAGAAAGAATAAATGACAAAGACATAAAGTGGCAGAATAGCCATAACCAACTCCCTAACTAACTATGCAAAGGGTAGACTTGTGAGTGATGCCCAAGGCAGTGGGAAAAGGAGCATTTTGAGGTAAGAGGAAGTATGAGATGGTGTGGAAAAACTAGAGAGGAATCAAGGAGAGAATTAGCCTCTTGAAAGCTAGTACCCATTTTACTATTTTGCTAATTTTGTTATCTTTTACTGTTCATTTCTGCTATTTCTTATTACTCTATTCTAAATTGCCTACTGAGCGTGTATTTGTGACCTGCAATTCCTATTTATTGAGAGGTATACCTTTAGATGGAGGGAAATTATCAATACAATCAGTGAGAATATTTAGTACAATTCCAAGCTTTTATCAAAATGTCAGCAGAAAATTCAATTCCTAATGCTATGAATGTAAAGCCTTTGGACAATTTTAATATACATAGTACATGTACTAATGCTGCAAAAATTTATAAGAAATAGGAACTAGGTAACTAGCTAAATTTTTTGAACAACATAATTTTGTATAAAATCCTTTTGTACAAAATACTCACCCAATGGTAACAAGGGTGAAAGCTGGGGTAAAAAATTTGAAATTATATGTTGCCCACATAGAACCATCTTCTGTCAATAAGCCTTATCCTCACTTAAGTAGATAGTTGCTATGAAAAAGGAGTATTACTAATTGATTAAGAATGGTACCTAGAAGCTAGTACCTCCATCAGTAAATAAGAATGTCATTGGATGTAAATGGCTATACAAAGTTAAGATTAACCCTAATGGAAGCCTGTTAAAATATAAAGCTCATCCAGTAATGAAAGGGTTCTTACAACAATTTGGCTAGAATTATCACTTGCTGTTAAGCCTACTATTGTTAGAACAATATTGACTATTGCATTAGCTAAGAATTGGCATTTGCACCAAGTGGATGTCAACAGTACATTTTTAAACAAGTACCTCAATGAAGAAGTATTCATAGAGCAACCTCCTAAGTTTGAGGTGAAATGAAAGGCACTAGTTTGTAAGCTTAAGAAAGCTTTATATGGCTTGTAACAGGCTCCACGAGCCTGGTTTGAAAGGCTTGCATCCACACTTATAGCCTCTGGTTTTAAATCAAGCAAGTGTGGTCTCTCACTATTTATAAGAATCACACCACAGAAAAACTACTTATTTAGTGGTGTATGTGGATGATATTATTTTGATAGAAAGCTCACTTGCCTATCTAAAGTGTTTGATATCAGCTTAGCATAAAAAAATTTGCTCCAAAGGATCTTGGATCACTTAATTTCTTTTTAGGAATTGAAGTGAACAAATGGTAGAATGGAGACTTTCATTTGTCCCAGAAGAAGTATATAAGGGATTTACTTCATAAGGCTAAGATGGCATATGCAAATGGAATTAGCACCCCTATGATCTCTACCATAAAACTTAGTAGAACAAGTGATGATTTGTTTTAATAGCCTCATCTTTATAGATCAACCGTTGGGGTTTTACAATATGTTATTATCACTAGGCTAAAGTTATCTTATATAGTCAACAGAGTATGCCAAATTATGCAAAATCCTCTGGATAGCCATTGGAAAGCCGTGAATAGAATAAGCTAAAATATTATTGCAAAATCCTCTCTCTCTATATATATGTTATAAATACACATGCAATGACTCAGTCATTATGTAATAATATTTTAGTGATTCTATTTTCTCCATGGCTGTTAAACCCATCTTCTTCTCCTCGTTATGCAAGTTTACAAAGTGATAAAGAGAACAAGATTGAACTATGTCACAAAATAAAATGACTAAATTGTGTGTGTGTATAAATATCCTTATAATTTTGAATTGGTGAATAACTTATTACTCATCCTTTTAATTTTGAATTTCATGTTTAATTCAAATATTTACTTTTTTAGATAATTAATTATTCTAATAATTTAAATAAGATAATTAATTAACATAATTACTTGTGACAAATATCTCTTTCTAATTATTACTTAGCTACAAATGTCTCTCTTAAATTATTACTTATGACAAATACTCTTTTTCAATTATTATTCAGTTATAAATACTCCCTTCCAACTATCATTCAGTTATTCCAACTATCACTTAGTTATTCCAACTATTGCTAAATTGCAAATACCCAATAAACTATGTACTTGTGACAAATATTTCTCTTATATTTTTACATGTTTAAATTTAACTCTAGTTAACACTTTTATATTAACACTGTTAAGTATTTATGTAGAGAAAAATAGAAATATCCCCATTCAACTATAATTTAGTCACAAATATCTTTTTAAACTATAAAATATGACAAATGCCTTTCAATTATGAATTTTACTTAAATTTATTAATTTTTTTGAAAAAAACATTTTGCATTAAACTATTTTAATATTTAAAAATTTCAAATAAACTATAAATTTTTATAATCTTCAATTTCCTTCCAACATTCAATCTCATAAAAAAAATATAAAAATTAGAAACACATGAAGTAACATTAATTAAAAAATGATATTATTAATTTTGGATGCAATAATTACTTTCTATATTACAACAATTTAAAGTTTATTTAAATACTTTTAAAAATAAAAATAGTTTAGAAAAAATATTTTTTTAAATTAATTAGTCTAAGTAAAATTCATAATTAAATAATATTTACCAAATTTTATAATTTAAGGAGTATTTATAAATAATTCATAAATGAAGGTAGTATATGTATTTTTTTAAAAAAATATTTAACAGTATTAATTTTAAACATGTAAAAATAAAAAAAATATTTATCACAAGAGATAATTTAAACAAATATATATAACTAAATGATAATTAAAAATATATATGCATTTTTCTCTAAACTATATATATAAGCTTTTAATTAGAGAATTAGATAAAAAAAAATATAAATATTACATTTTTCACTAATCAACATTAAAAATTAAATCACAAACATGTCAATGAAATCTAATCATCCAATTAAGTCAGACATTTATCTATCCAAAGTAAAGAGGATGATGCCACAGATTCATTTTAGCGTCTGCGCGTGCAAACGTAAGGACTCGCATGTTGAATCCTTGTAAGTGGAGACCCAGTGGAAAGCTGTGTTGCTTTCACTTTACTCAGTTATTGCCCATGAATCCTTGCTAAGGTAAACCACCAACCATAGCTACTAGGATGGAGATGGGTCCTCCACATTTTTAATGTAGTCACAACAAAAAGCTTTCCCCCGACACATAGAATTTAAAATTTTCATTAAGTTTTATTAATTAATATAAAAATAAAATAATATAATAAATACACCTAACAATTTGTCATAATTTTAATCATGTTACAAGTATGCAAGGGATAAATAAATAAATGGTCCACATCTGGGCCTAAAGGTATTTATTTATTATGTAGGTAGTGGGGGCTTTAGCTGCACATGCCCTGCATTCAAGAAGTCAGGCAGGGCCTCAGGGCTGCACTAGACTAGCAATTTGTTGTGTTATTGGGACTCACTGATTCATCCCCCTCCAATGCTGCTCGCTGCTCAGGTATTTTATGTAGTCTTAGGCATCTCTTCACTATCTTATATCCCACGACAAAGTACTTAATATGCTATTTCCTATTGAGATTTATTAACCTTTAGCCCTCTTTTTTTTATTTGAATCTCTAAATTAAAAAAGAAATGAAGTCCTTCAAGCAGGACAAAGATAAAAATAAATAAATTAAGTGCATTTAAAATTATTCTTTTATTTATTCATCTCTTAATTTCTTTTTATTTTTATCTGTGTCTTAATTTAAAAAGTTCAATCAACAAAAGTCAATTTCAAGAATCCTTATATTAATACCGCTGGAAACTGACAACCTCATTCTTGTTTATACTAAAAAATGTCCCTTTTAATTTTCTAAAAGAAAGATACATTTTATTCTCTTCAATTATGTTTATTCATCTAAATTTTGATTTATAATAAATCATTATTTTAAACTATTCAAAATATTATTTTTAGAGTTAAATTTAATAAGTGAGTATATATTATACAATTTATTTTTCTTTTCATTCTTAATTTAATTTCACATTGTGTATGAAGAAATATTAGAGAATGAAAAAAAAGCTTTTGAACTTCTTAAATACAATTTCAATATTTTGAATAATTTAAAAAGATAATTTGCTATAAATTAAAATTTAAATAAATAATATATTATATAAAAATAATTAAAAGAATAAAATATAATTTTCCAAAAAAAAATCAAATTCTACACCTTTATTATCTCAACATCAAATTTAAAAAATTTATTATTAAACTAAAAGTGTATTTAAACCTTATTTCTAACTAAATTTGAATCAAAATCCTCTAAAATTTGGGAGCACTTTCATAGGAAAAAAAAGTTTATGTATAAAGCTTCATGTGACTTTGCAAACAATTAATAAAATCTCGTAAAATTCAGCGTTTTAATTGCTGAAAATAACACTAAGAGATACTAAATTACACTTTTCTTATTTATCAAGAGATAAAATAAATAAATAATTACACGCCTCTTCATCAAAATATCTTTATATATATATATAATCAATATAAAAATTATTTTTAAAATTTTAAATAAATTAACTATTATTTTTAACTCAAAATAAATAAAATTAATTTAAAATTTTTTTATAATAAATTATATTTTTTAAAAAAGTTAATAGTATCATTGAAAATATTTTGATGAAAATAGATAGAATTATAAATTTTTTAACTTTTCAAAAAAAGTATAAATTTTTAAATTAAAAATCTAGAATATAATTTTAACATTTGACAATATAATTTAATGAGAAAAAATTTATTTAATTTAATCATTTGCAGATGATTTTTATCAATTTAATCTTTTAAAAATAAAAATATTTTTAATATTATCTTTTTATCTAAATTATATCCATATTTGATTAAAAAAAATATAAATTAAAATTTTTTTTGCTAACGTAAAAGTTAAGTTGTAGATAATTCACATTATATTAAAAAATTTTATATATGCAATTAATCAAAAATATTTTTAATATTTAAATTAACTCTAATTCTCAAATTACTGTTAGATATATAATTAGTCAAAAAATTTATATATATATACAATTAAAAAATTTAAATTTATATGTAGACATATTATCTTATAAAAATTAATATGTGACTGTGAGATTACTATATCATTAATTAAATTATACTTTAATATTTTATTAAATAAAAAATTATAAATAAAATTTAAATAAAAAAATAATATTAAAAATATTTTATTTTTACACAATTAAATTAATAAAAATAATCTATAAAATATAAATTAAAAATTACTTGATTTGTCATGGACTAAATAGAATTTTCGTGTAATTTACTCAAAGCAACTTAAATATCTTGTCATTGTAGCCCCATCTCTGTACTCAGAATCCCTGGCCCCTGGTAAGCAAGCTGGACATATATGTAAAGGTCAACACTCATCACCACATAATGACTCTAATTTTTAACAAAAAATTGTCAGAGAGCTGCACGGGAGAGTGAACTGCAATTATAATTTCAATAAATGTTCAAAGAGGTCTGATGTTTGGCATTTTGTGAATTCTTTTTTAGGAGTTGTCTGCTTTTCTTCATTAGAAATTCACCCACACCTCTGCCTTCGTCTATCTCGAGTCTTCCCTCACGTTCACGGGTCTCTTTTCCCCTCTTATTTTACAAACTTCCACTTCCACCCACAGTCTCTCTGTCCCGTAACAGACATTCAACCTCGTCTTCTCTCTCTATATTCTCTACACACATCACACCCCAATCCAAAACCATGTCTTCCTCTTCTTCTTCGTTTCTATTCACATTTTTGTTTGCTTTCTCCATTTTGACTACACGGAAACCTGCCCATGCCAACTTCACTACGCGACCCCATCGCCAACTCTCTGTTGATTACTATGCCAAATCTTGCCCTCAAATAGAGCAGCTCGTTGGCTCAATCACCTCACAACAATTCAAGGAATCACCGATTTCTGCACCTGCCACCATTCGCCTCTTCTTTCATGATTGCTTTGTGGAGGTAATTAATTAAGCAGTTAATTAGCTCAATTCCCAAAAGGGGTTCAGCTAACTTGCATGCATGTTGCGCAGGGCTGTGATGGTTCAATTTTAGTAGCCTCAAAGCCTGGAAGCAAAGAGTTGGCAGAGAAGGATGCAGTAGAAAACAGAGAGTTGAAGGTGGAGGGGTTTGAGACTATAAGGAAGGCTAAGGCACTAGTGGAGAGCAAGTGCCCAGGTGTTGTGTCCTGTGCGGACATTCTTGCAATCGCAGCCAGAGATTATGTGCGTTTGGTATGTGATTGATTAGTGTCTTCTTGCTACTCTCTTCTTTTGTTTCCATTCATACATAGTCACCACAATTGTTTTGTTCTATGTCCACCTATCTCTTTTTTTTCTTTTTCTTTTATTGCCTCCCTTCGTTGTTTCTACCACTTACCTGAGGTCACTCAATTTGCAGATGTGTTTTACTGCCAAACTTTTCACATGCAAGAAAATTTCCAAATTTTCCTTTTTGTTTTTAAAGTGATTTGTATATTGTTTACTGAAGCAATCTCTTATTATCCACTTAAATTTGCCACAGTGATGGGGCTGTGAAAAGTATTCGTTTGCTGCTTTGATTTCTTCTTAGGAGTTCAACTGTTAAGTTTTGTCTATTTTCTTTTCCATTTTATTTTTGTTTCTACCATGGAAACTTTGCTTCCGTTCTACCCATAGAGAAAGAAAGCTATTATAAATAAAAGGGTGTATAAGAAAAACTTGTAATTTTACAATTTTATATCCAATCAAAATATCATCAAAGATTATATTAATTTTTTATTGAAAGCATATTTTATTAAAAATATTTTTTAAAATATTTTTATTTTAGTATGAGTTGTTTTGAGCTAAAAATCATAAATTTAATTTATTTAAAAAATAATTTTTTACATTAATCAAATATGTATTTAATACTTATTATATAAATATAAAATATTTAGGTCAAAATCAATGAAATTATAATATTTTTTATTTCTCAATACCCTTATATATATATATTCCTACATAGCCTTTATTTGTATTAACATATTTATTTATTTAATTTAATTTAATTAAACCTAAAATCATAAAAATTATATTATTTAATTAAAATAAATTGATTATTCTTTTGAAGAGGAGGTGGTTTCTCTTTTGAAGAGAAAGTGATTTTATCTAAATAGAAAAGATGTTTCTACTTAAGTAAAATGGTGACTTCATCTAAGTAGAAAATTGTCTCCACTTAAATAAAAAAGGTGTCTCCACCTAGGAAGAGAAGGAACTACCTTCACCTCTTTTACTCCATTTAATCCATCATTTAGACAATAAACATAAGCAAGATTCTAAATGACTAGCTATGCGATACCATGACTTGGCATAAAAATCCACAAAGCACTTCTCTTTGGTCTCTTCAATATTAAATGGTATTTGTCATCTAGTTCTCGTATAACTTCCAATGATAAATTCTTTGTTGAGCAAAGTGCTTTAGGGTACCTAGTGAATTTGTCCCTTGTACAGCAAACTAAGATATCTTACTCTTTTTCTCTTAAGAAGTATAAGGTAGAAGGATCATCCCCTCCCTTAGAACAAGCACAATAATGACCTAAGAAGAACCGCGCCAAGGTTACTTTAATTTCACAAGAAAGAAAAGCTCTTAGAGTGGGATTGACGTAGGCCAAGTGCCACCTATGACACCCTATTTAGGCAAGGTTGAGAATATCGTGAAGGAGTGGTTCTTATCCTACTTTCCTAAAAAAATCCTAAGGAGTGACTTAATAGGATTGAAGTAAAGGTCGTTTGTTCCTAGACATGATCACTTCAGGTAAGCTAGTAACACTCTATGTATAGGGATTTTGTATAAGGATCTAACAGAATTCGAGCACTTGAAAAAGTGAGGAGCATGGAGCTTGAGAAGAACATGATAAAATTTCAAATTAACAAACATAATGTTGGACATTATAACACATTTTCAACATCAGACTTGGTTTTTCCTAGAGGTTCCTATCTAAAATAAAATAAGGAAGAAACTCGAAACAAAAAGGATTCCTGCAATGGAGATGAACAAGGAAACTTCAAGGTATTCTCCACTTTTAATTTACTTTGAATGTTTATATAGGCAGCCATGGAGTAAATACTCCATCTACTTGTTCGTTACATCAATTACTCCTTAGGATTTCCTGCAAGATTCCTTTATTTACATAAAGATTTTTGGAATTTATTGGATGATATAGTAAATTTCTTGACCCAACATCATTATTACAATCAATAGTGACAGAAATCAAAAAGATTCCAAGGGCTAGAATATGATTCCCACTGCAAATGACATTATTACATGGAAATTAAAACTTTCATGTGACATAACATTTATGAATTGTGAAGGATTCCATAGTTACAAACTTCAAATAGTTGTGCTTGTTTCAATGCTATTTAAGGTTTAAGGCAAATAAAAGAGAGTCTTAGTTGTCATATGTATTTGCTTCATTAATGTATGATTATATGTTTTCTTCATACCATAGTTGAGTAGTAAAATTGGCTTGATCAACTATTTCAAGGGCAAATAAAAGAGATCCTTGTTAAACCAGATGATAGGTGCCTATAATTCTTGAGGGAGGTAGTGAGGATCAACTTTGTGAAGAGTCATATGCCTATGTGCCTTATACCATTGCTCTTGAGAAATTCATGCTTCTCTAAGGAAGTTTCTCTCAAATTCCAAATCGCATTTGAATGAAATTCTTCTTTGAAAACATTTTCTTCAAGATGAGTAGAAGTAAGTGGATTGGGCTCAATGTAAGTGAAAACATACCAATAAGTACTAGAATTGTGTGTTTAAGAATTTGGTTTTCCACACATTAAGGGACTTAAATTGGAGTAACCATTTCTTCAAATAACATTATTCGTGATTTCTCCCTTTTCTTCCTCTAATTTGCACTAAAACATGAATACTAGCATTTGATTAACCTGGAAGAGACATGAGAACATACAAATCCATGGCAAATTTCTAAACATGGTATAAGCATCTAGAAAATGTGTAGGGATATTCAATGGAGTAGATGGTTAGGTAAAGATAATCAAGATGAATAACATAGACTAAAACTTTCCATTTAATCCCTTATGACATACTAATGCCAGATTACTACTAATAATGTTGTCTTTGAAAGTCTTGGCTAGTGTAATCCTTTGGATATACATGGGTAATTTATCTATTGGGAATACCTTGTAAACTAGAAGAAGGGTTTAACATGAACTGAATTATGTAGGCTTAGATAGAAAATCTGGGAGAAAATTCTTATTACAATTATTTATTACACTTATTGGCCTCACCTCTACTTTCTTTTTTATTCTCTCTCTCTCTTGGAATCCCTTCTCCTCCTCCTAAAAAACCTTTTAAACTATATATCATGTGTAGATAACCTCGTTAACTAATAAAAATGACCTAGAACTCCTTTCAAACTTTACAATTTGTGCAAAAAATCTCATTCGTTAATTTTTTCATTCAAAATTCTAACAAAATAGTGACACTTCAGCAAATTCAAGTCATACCAAAATGTAGAAAACTCCCCAAACTTTAGGCATTGTGTAGAAAACTCTTATGAACTTTAGATCTTGTGCAAAAAAATTCTCTAAACTTGAGGCGTTGTGCAGAAAAACCCTTTGAATAATTTGATGTTTTTATCCTTCATTAGAGTTTTGGATGGAAAAGTTAACAAAGGGATGTTTTACACAAATTGAAAAATTTGAGAAAATTCTAGGTCAATTTTTATAATTAAGGGAGTTATCTATACATTATCTATAGCTCAGAGAGAATCATGTGCATTTTTGCCATAATAATTCAAATCAAAATGGATCTCATGCTATAGTGTCCTAGTACTATTCATGTTCCAGGAGCTTTCAAAACTTTTTTCCTTTCAATTTACACTTAAACGATGCATTTTTAATCTATTTCAAAAGATGAGATTACTTGAACAACACATGACGGCACCTATTTAGATAGTATGGGATCCATTTTGAATTTAAATATAATCTTATCCACCTTATTCTCAGGACTAGGCTAAATTGACCTTATTAGGAAGGCCTTTCTTGCCAGTTATAACTAGTGTTTGCTCCAATTCAAATTAGTTGAACTCTTTGTTTTATGTATGGATTATTTGAGCACCAACATATCAAACTTTGTTTATTTAAATATTTTACGCGGCCACACTTAATATAAAAATAGAAGATTTTTTTCTTATAAATTATTTAAATCATTCTACTATGTTATAGCTAGCTACTTGTTATATTCTCATCTTGAAGATTTTGAAATTGTGAAGAATGAATATATTTACCATTTTGTATTTTTTTATAGTGCAAAATTAAAAAGATACTTTATATTCAATAATATAAAGGGGATGTAGGTTTTCCTTAAAAATTACAAAACATAAAAATTCATTTACTAGTAATTTTATTTTGACAACTTGTAAATTCAATGATTGATTTTACAAAATTTTTAGGTAGGCACTTGCACATGTAATAAATAATTTCATATTAACCCAATTAACTATATAGCTTCCTTATACATTAATTTTTCTTGTCTAGATCTGATCTTCCCCTTAAACTATATTTTAATTAGCAAACTAAATTAGTAAAATTTATTTTCTTTTATCATTGAAAATTTGATAATCAAATGCTTTAATACTTTTCCCTCCAATTTTCTTCTTCTAAACCCTAGAGAATTTATTCACCTAGCTAAATGCATTACACCAATGTGACAGTTGTACCCAATTCATTCATAAATTGACATTAGAATACTTTTATCGTACCACTTAAAAAAAATTATTAATTATATTAATCAATTGGAATGGAAATATTTTTTAACTAACACTTTGAATGAAAATGTTGTTTTTTAAATTATTCCCATTTAACCTAATATTACAATTCTTCTTTGGGTAAAAGAATTTGCATTTATTTATTTTAATTGAATTTGTACTATGTTAAAAGACCATTTTATACACTAAATATTATACCCTTTTGTTTTCTCTTCTACAAATTCAAATCATGTCATTTGAACTTTAAGCCTATTGATTCATGAATCATAAAAAAATTAGATGTAATTTTTTTATCTTTATCATCAAGTTCTCTAATGAAAGATTGACAAGTGTACAATTTTATAACTTATCTCTTCCATAATTAGTTCTTTTTAAAAAATATTTTGTATGTTTTATTTTAATTAAAGAACTTGATAACAAAGATATAAATAACTACATATAAGTCTAGTCATTTCTTTACAACTTGATAATTGATTAGATATTCATTGTGATTCATGTAATGTAATTTCAGGTGGGGGCCCTTATTACCAAGTGAAGAAGGGTAGATGGGATGGAAAAATATCATTGGCTTCAAGGGTTGGACCCAATCTTCCTTATACAAACTCCAGTATTGACCAATTAATAAAACTCTTTAACTCAAAAGGGTTAACCATACAAGACATGGTTGCTCTTTCGGGTGCCCACACAATTGGGTTTGCACATTGCAAACACTTTGTGACTCGAATTTACAATTACCAAGGCAAGGGCCAACCTGACCCAGACATGGACCTAAAACTCATATATGCACTAAGGATGTATTGCCCAAGTTACGGTGGGAATGTAGGCACCGTTGTTCCATTCGATGCCACTACTCCATTCTTATTTGATCATGCCTATTATGGGAACTTACAAAACAAATTGGGTTTGCTAGCATCAGATCAAGCTTTGTTTTTCGACCAAAGAACCAAGCCCATGGTTCAAATTTTTGCAAAGGATAAACAAAAATTTTTCCAAGCTTTTGCAGCAGCCATGGAGAGAATGAGTTTGGTACATGTGAAGAGAGGGAGAAAGCATGGAGAGAAAAGGAGAGATTGTAGTATGCATATGTGACTATAAGTAATACTACGTACAAAGATTTAAAGAATGAAATGAAGTAGTTACTTTTGGAAAAAATTGAGTTCTCGTATATTCATAAATTTAGGAATTCTTGTTCAAGTTATTCAAAATTTTTTAAAATGTCTTTGTTCAATGTGTGTGAACAAAAGATAACTCTACCTATGCCAAGTTTTATGTCTTTCACAATCAGTTCCAAATCCAAATAAAAGAAGAGGGTTATGTTAAGTCAATAGTCAATGTAAAACTTTGTCAAATTTTTATAATTATGGATCATCAACGTGAATATATTAATTCTATGTCTTTGTCCAAAAGCAACACATTGTATGGCTCGAGTACAGTGCCAAATGAGTAAGAGTTTTACATAGACGCTTGGATGTAGTGAAAAATAAGCAAAGATTCTCACATTTTTGTGGACTGAAGTGGGTAAAGAAACTAGTTTATAAGAGAAAGATCTATTTTGGGACTTGGAATATTGGCACACTTATAGGTAAATCAATAAAAATAATAGACACCATGATTAGAAGAAAGATAAAATGTAATGTGTCTACAAGAAACTAAATGGGTAAGAGATAAGGCATGAGAATTGGAAACATCAAGTTTTAAGCTTTGGTATACCAACAAGTCTAAAGTCAAGAATGGAGTAGTTATAATAGTAGATAAGATAATAGTTATAAAGCTTGTAGTGGATTGGGATACATTTAATATTATCAATGCTTATGCACTATAAGTAAGATTGGAAGAACATCATAAGATAAAATTTTGTAAGGACCTAGAATATTTAATAAAGGAAATATTATAAGGAGAGAACATTTTTCTAAGAGGAAACCTAAATCGTAACGTGGGGAAGTGAATCTAGAGGATATGAAAGTTTCCATAGAGGATACAATATTAGAAAAGTAAATGCATAGAGTAAAACAATGATGGATTTTTCATTAATTTCTAACTTCACTGTAGCAAATGTGTTTTAGAAACATGTTAGAACATCTCATCACATACAAGAGTGGAGTGATATGTTCCCAAAATTGATTTCTTCCTTTATGAGGAAATTAGATGGAAATCTTTGCATCGATTGCAAAGTCATACATGGAGAAAGCTTAACTACCCAACATTGGGTCTTGGTTGTGGACATACATGTGAAGAGTAGAGTTGAAAGAAACCATCAAAAACAAATCATAGGATAAGATGATGGCATTTGAGAGGTGAAAAATGAGAGAGTTTCTTGAGAAAGGTCATAAACGATGGATTTGGAAAGCACAAAGAAGTGCAAACTATATGTGGACAAAATTGTTGAAGGCATTAGGAATGTTGCAAAAGAAATGTGTTTATCAAGAGGTTTCACACTAAAGGGAAAAGAATCTAATGGTGGGGTACAAAAGGAAGAAAATGTGCATGTTGGTTAACGAAATTGTTTAATAAGATAATGAAATCAAGAAAATGATAGATAAATTGAGGAAAAGTACCTTAATCCCCATGTAAGAACAAGGGAGATATACAAAATTATAAGAGGATCAAGCTTATGAGCCATACTATAAAGTTAAGAAGAAGATCATTGAGCATAATTGAGTTTGGACACCTAGATTACAGAGAACTAATTTTGTTTCATGTCAAGAGGTCAATTATAGATGCAATATACTTACGACAAAGATCAATTGAGAGATATCAGAGAACTCATAAAGACTTATATGTGATTTTCATCGATTTTGGAAAGGCTTGTATTAGTATTAAGAGATGTTTGTGTAAGGCTTTGGAAAAGAAAGGACTACTTGTGGCTTATATTCGAGTAATAAAAAATATGTATAATGGGGGCATGAATTGAGTAAGAACACAAAGTAGAGCCATAAAGGATTTCCTAATAACCATAAGATTGGACCAAGGTTTAACTTTGAGCTTTTATCTTTTTAACTTGGTATTAGATGTTCTTATTGAACGCATCCAAGAGACAGTGTCATGGTGCATATTTTTTACTGATGATATAGTCCTCATTGGAATCTTGAAAGAATAAGTAAACAAAAAACTAGACATGTAGCGATAAGCTTTGAAAACATATGATTTTCTTATAAAGGGAATATGAAGAGAACTACTAATCTTAAAAATTTTTAAGAATTTTTAAGGTTTTTCTTAGTAAGCCTATTAATTGTAATAGTCTAATAATTAATAAACTTAGGGGCAAGTTTTATGGGTGTTGATATAATTCATAAAGTTTTGTACTTTAGGCTTAACAACTATGTAGGCCAAGAGCCTAAAGAGTCATCACCAAGGCCTTCAATGAGTCACGTGTCCTGCATTTTAGTTGGGACGTCTATGAGATTCTTACCATAAAAAACTATTTCTAAAACTTTTATCATAACAATCTATTGTATACAAGGGGATATGGGTACCTCCAATTATGGAGATTAGAAACTATGAAGTCTGAGCACTATAGACATCTCTTGCACCTATGCTTATCTTTCATGCCTGAAGGCTTGGTTGGGAGGATAGTTTGAAAGTAATGCAGATAAGAAAAAGTGATTTGAAAACCACTCTAATCCATCTAGTATCTTAATTTTCAAATCTCTTCAAAATTTGAGGGTTTGGGATGATTTGTAGTTTTAGAACTTTAGGTAACATTTTTAACCATCTCTTATTATTCTTTTTATTTGTTTATTTTTTTACTATAATTATTTTAAAAGCACTACTCCCTATTTTAACTCTCGTTGTGACACTATTATGTAAATTTTTTTTGTCTTTATCCTTTATTTTATATAGATTATTTTGTTATTTATATCACTATTTTTTATATTTTTATGTTAAATGGTTAGACAAATAAAAAAATAGATAAAAAATAAATCAATAATAAAATATAAGATATAATAGTTAAAAGATTTAAAATAAAATATAAAATGAACATGTTCAAATTCTCATCTCATTAATAATATAATAACATTTAAATAATATATAATAATTTATTTTTTTAAAACCCTCCATCAATTAAATATTTTGTATATTTCAATCTACTTCCGCTCATTCTACATAAACTCCCAAGAAAGTCCCAAGGGCTAAAGGGAATAGTATTCCATGGAATTTTCTTCCATTTCATGTTTTCTTAACTGAAACCTCCATTCTATTGTCACCATTACTTTATAAGGGCAACAACATTGTATTAAACATTTATTTACATGAATTGTATTATTTTATAACCATTCTCTTCGCAACTAATTTTGATTTAAATAAATGATATACTGCAAAAGGACTGACTGTCCAATAATAAATAAAATAATGTATTCCCTCACTATCTATCCTTCTATAGCAGCCATACCCGTAGAGACGCACAGCAAGCACAGAAACAGAACTGTTGCCACTTTCAACAAGAAACCGCAGCCAATTACGGCAATGAGAGCTGTCGTTCAGCGCGTCGCCTCTGCCAAAGTCGAGGTTAGTCTCCTTCAACATCAGAGTTTAAACCTTTTCTTCTTCTTTCTCTTTCTCTTATCCTATATCACCGGCGCAAGATAGCACTTTCCCAGGTCGAAGGCCGCCTTGTGTCGGAGATTGGACCGGGCCTTCTCGTCCTTGTCGGACTTCACGATACCGATTCTGACGCCGATGCCGACTACATGTATTTCTTCACCTAACTTTTTATTTTCTTTCTAAATAAATTTGAATTTCAAGCTGAGTTAATAATTTATGATTTCGGTACCAACAAAAAAAAAAATTCACTTTATTTGCTCTACATTCAGATGTCGAAAGGTCTTGAATATGAGACTGTTCCCAAATGAAAATACAGGCAAAGGATGGGATCAAAGCGTAATTCAACCTCTTTTGTCTGTTGTCAAATTTTTTGTATCTATCGAGGATACTGCTATGTATATATTTTGGCTTGACCGTTTGAGTAATTTGGCTTCTCTTAATTTGCAGGTAATGCAAAGAAATTATCAAGTTCTATTAGGTAATGAAATTATGTTTGTTAGTTAAATATTTCTTAATTTATATAAGAGTAAGGAAGTTGAAAGTGGAAAGGATTTTAGTTAATTTAATGAATAGTATTGGTTTTGTAACAGTGAGTCAATTTACCTTGTATGGATTCCTGAAGGGCAACAAACCGGATTTTCATGTTGCTATGCCACCTGAAAAAGCAAGGCCCTTTTATGCTTCTTTAGTTGACAGGTTCAGGAATGCCTATAACATGGATGCAATAAAAGGTAAGTTTGAATTTTATATCACACATCAGCTGAAGATATCTATTTTTGACTAATGAAACAGATTAGAGAGGTATGAATTTAGTCATATATAAATATATATTCTTTATAGCAATGCAATTTTTACCTTTGAAGTATATTATAAATGCCCACTTCATAACTCATAACTAAATGTTGCACTAGAGTATAACAATTCATTGATTTGACAATTGGCACCTTTCCTTGGTTGAACACGTTTTAGCTTATGCATAATATATTGTAATAACCCAACATGAAAATTGGCCTAAAGGCCTAATCGACCTGAGGGATGATTTGGAGTAGATGATTCAAAATAGCCATTTATAGTAGTGCAAGTCTCACTTTTTTTCCTTTGTGTTGAACAAGTTTTAAAGGCCTAAATCTAACTGGGCTTTTAGAAAACATGACATTAATATTTATGAACTTATCTCTTCTTATCTTATCAAGTAACGCTTATCAAATCTTACGAATAGTTATCATTTATATCATGGAATACTTATTATTATCTCTTATAACTAAAGGGGCAATAAATAGATCCTCCAATAACAAAACTAGGTCTATGCCATACAATCTATCTTTAGCTACCATTGTTTTGCACTGCATTTTATCACTCTTGTTATTCCGCTATTAATATTTGATGGAGCACTGAAAAATACTACTGCAATATATTTATAAACCTCACAATAACAGAGTAGATGCAGCCACAATATAACAGAGTAGATGCAGCCACAATATCCAGTAAAAAATAGTCACAGAACACCCTATACTACTGCCACAAATTACTAGCAACACAGAATAACACACTGGCAAACACAAATGTAAAATTAGCAAACCAGAATAGAACAGTGTCTCTAGCACTTCGAGAGGCTGGAACTCTCCTTCCTTAATCTAAATCCTTGCCTAAGAGATCATAACACTACCCTCCACCCTTTATATCTCTCCCTTGGGTGTCTGCTCCATTACGCCACTGTCAGAGGTGGTTATTATGCCAATTCCCTCTTTTACCCCTGCTGCCATCTGTCCCTTCTTTCTGTCACAGCCCTTCAGCCCACTAACTTCCATAAGCCCATCAATATTACATTAGTAAATCCCAATGAAGCTGAGTAGGAAGCAACCACTAACAAAAATCATAGTTGCCTCAACTAGAAAATCCAACAAAGATACTTCAATTTTTCTTGAGCTGAATTAATACTTAGAAAAGGAAAGACATTTCAGCTTTGGAGAGGTCAAATCCTGTTTAGAAAAATGAATACTTTAGCTTGGGAGAGAAGTAAAGTGAAAGTGATGTAGAACCTGTAGGGGGAAAGGGGAAGAAGTAGAGAGATGAGATAAAGGGAGACAAGAAGAAAAATAAGTAGACGGAGAAAATAGAGGGATGGTGGGAGAAAGAGGAAGAAAAGGGTTACAAATTTTATCATCCTCAAACCCAAAAGATGTTTGTTTCTCAGGATGTCTCTTTTCATGAATGTAATTTTATCTTTCAGCATCTCATCAACATCTTCTGGGGGAAAATGTAAAAGATGTGATTTTTTACTTGTCCTTGCCTAAACCATCAAAGCTTGAAACAGTTTGTTCTCTAATTTAGAAACAGATCTGTAAATATGAAAAAAAAAATTAAGAAAAATAAGAGAGAGGAAGAGAGGGATTTTGAAAAACAAGAGACCCCACTAAAATACTCAATGAAGAAAAAGGCCAGCTCCATTCCTCTGCAAATCCATGAAGCTAAACCCGTGTAAAGGTAATATTCTCCCTACTTTAAATTGTACTTCTGAAAATGATCCTAATCCTGAAAATTGTGGGAAGTTAGAATTCATAAAGAATGACCTTAATTGGCTGATTTCTTTCATAAAATCTATACGAACATATTCCCAAAATTCTTGTTACCTAATTTCCTACTTTGTATCCCTCCTTAGACTTTCAGCACAAGGTAGAAGTTTCCTATGAGCCCTTTAAGAACCCAATTCCTATTCCTATATTAATAGATGAGGTATTAAATAATAAACACTGTACACAAGCTATGAAAGAAGAAATGGTGTTTGCAACAATTTGATGTAGAAAACACATTTCTGCATGGAGAATTGGAAGAAGAGGTTCCATACTCAGTTTTAATATGAAATTTGGCCCTGGCAAAGTTTGTAGATTAAAGAAAGCCCTTTGTGGCCTCAAACAATTTCAATAGTGTTGTTTGGGAGATTTACCAAGGCTATGCTAGGAATGGGATACAAACAAAGTCCTTGACCATGCTCTTTTCATCAAACATTCAAGTGAGGAAAAAGTGACAATTTTATTAATCTATGTGGATGACATTGTTTTCACCGGGAATGACGATAATGAAAGGGAATTGCTTCGAAAACAATTAGCTAAAGAATTTGAAATTATGGACTAAGAGAAAATGAAATATTTCCTTGGAATTGAAGTAGCCTACTCAATGCAAGGTATATTCATCTCTCATCACAAGTATATTCTTGATCTTCTTGAAGAAACAAGAAATTTAAATAGAAAAATAGCAATCGCTCCTATGGATCCTAATTATGGAATCACCAAAGGAGGAAATGCAGTTGACAGAGGAAGATACCACAGGCTTGTCGGTAAGCTCATTTATTTGTCCCATTTAAGACCAAAAATTTTCATACTCGGTTGGCATGTTTAGCCAGTTTATACAGGACCTAAAAGAGGAACATCTACAAGCTGTCTTTTGAATACTACGCTACTTAAAGTCCACTCCTGAAAGAGGCATTCTTTTCAAAATAAATAACAAGCTTACTCTAGAGGTATATACAGTTTCTGACTATGCTGGATTCCAAAAAGATAGGAGATCAACCTCTGGATACTGTACGTTTATGGGAGGAAATTTGATAACTTGGAGAAGCAAGAAATACAGTGTGGTAGCACAATCAAGCGCTGAAATAGAATTCAAAAGCCATGAAAAATGGGATGTGAACTATTATGGATTAAAATAATTCTGGATGATCTCAATGAAGGCCTATCGTGACTACAAATCAGCCATAAACATTGAACAAAATGCAGTCCAACATAATCGAACTAAACACGTTGAGATTGATAGAGAAACTTGATTGTGGCCTAATTAGCTTTCCATACATGCAATCAGCAAAATAGGTGGCAGATATTCTCACTAAAGGCCTACCCACAACAAGGTTTCAAGAAATCACTTGCAGGTTGGAAATGGAAAATATCTGTTGTGTATCAATTAGAATCAGAGTATATCAATTAGAATGAAGTTAGCCTAAAGTTTAGGCTAGACATTAGGGATTGTCATTTAATTGTATTTATTGTATTTATTATGGTTTCCTAGAATAGGTCCTTTCTTCTTGTATAAATACCCTATACTTTTCTCTTGTAATACACACAGAAATTCTTCATTCTACATGGTATCAGAGCTTACTGTGATCCAGTAGTATTTCTTTTTTGGACTGTGTTTCTTTCCAGCCCAAACACTTTTCTATTCTTTTTCAATTCTGGTCACTCATTACCCGACCACTTCCCGGACTTTTCTTGAAACGCGCCCCACCACTGTGTTCAGAAGGTTCCGATCAGCCAGAAGCCGGAACACCGTCGCCGTCGCCGCCGCCACACGTCGGCGCGTGACGTCACCTCCGTCGTTGTCGACCGCCGTTGTTTCCGCCGTAGTGATCGCCTTGCTGCCCTCTTCTCATTTCTGGTGGTTGCCGTATTGTCCTCTTCCTATTTTTCAAGAAGTAGAGCTTCCTTCAAACCAAAAACGGTGATGAATATTGCTAAGTCAGGTACTTTTTTCACCCTTAGTGGAACACCTACCATTACTTCTGAAAAATTGCATGGGGCATCCAATTACAAATCTTGGGTTTGCATCGGTTAAACTTATGGTTTAAAGGACAAGGATATTTAGAACATTTAACTAAGTGTGACATTGATATAGCTGAAATTAATAGACCAGATTGGATAAAAATTGATGCTCAACTTTGTTCCTTATTATGGCATTCTCTGGACTCTCGATTACTTCCAACATACCAAGTTTATGAAACATGTTATGATGTGTGGAACAAGGCAGCCTCAATATATAGTAATGATATTCATCGCTATTATGATGTTTTATCTAATCTTGTCAATCTCAAGCATCAGGACTTGGATACTACCACATATGTGAGCAAAATTGAGGCTCTCAAACATGAGTTTAGATCATTGATGCCTGCCGCAGCCTCAACTTCTGATTAAGAAGCACAATGGGACAAATTTTTTATGGTTATGACACTAATCAATTTACGTCCTGATCTTGATGCAGTTAGAGATCAAATTTTGGGAGGTTTTAATATTCCCACATTAGATGATGTCCTTGCCCGTTTGGTGCGCATCTCTGTATCACAGACCCCAATTATCCATAATACTGTTCCTCCAGTTGTTGACTCTTCAGCCTTGGTATCTCAAATTTGTGAGAAAGGGAATCCAAGTGGAGGAAGCGGGCGTAATAGTGGCCGTAAACGTCCTCAATGTACACATTGCAATAAGTTGGGACATACTTGCGACCGCTGCTGGGTGCTCCATGGTCGACCATCTCGTTACACAATGTTGCTCGATCGACATATCATTGACCAATAATCATTCTTCACGATATCTGCTTAACTAGTGAAGATTACAACGAGTATCTACAGTACCAACAAGCTAAACAGTCATCTGTGGCTGCCTCGGTTGCTCAAACTGGTAATGTAACTGCTTGCTTTGCCCGTTCCCCTGACATTGGACCATGGGTTCTTGACTCGGGTGCCTCTGAACATATCTCTGGTAATAAAAATCTATTTTCTTATCTTTCTAGTTCCTCTTCTCTTCCTTTAGTAACTCTAGCCAATGGTTCTAAAACTGCTACTACAGGGATTGGGCAAGCCTAAATTCTTCCTTCCATATATGTTGATTCTGTCCTTTATGTTTCTGAGTCTCCTTTCAATCTTATTTCTATTAGTAAATTGACTCACTCTCACAAATGTTCCATTACCTTTTCTAATCAAAGTGTTTATGTCCAGGACCGGAGTACGGGGAAGACGATTGGCGTAAGACGTGAGTCATAAGGCTTATACCATCTTTCGCCTACAACATCTCCAGTTGCCTGCACATCAAATTGCTCTCCATCTCTCATCCATAATCGTTTGGGACATCCAAGCCTTTCCAAACTCCGCAAAATGGATGCTTCTCTTTCTACCTTGTCTTCCCTCCCTTGTGAGTCATGTCAGTTTGGTAAACAACCACGTAGTTCCTTTCCTACTAGTATTAATAATAGGTCTACATTTCCTTTTCAACTTGTTCACTCTGATGTCTGGGGTCCTAGTCGTGTGTCTTCTACTTTTGGCTTTCAATATTTTGTAACCTTCATTGATGACTATTCTCGTTGTACTTGGTTGTACTTGATGAAAACTTGTTTTGAGGTATTTAACATTTTTCAAAATTTTTGTGCTGAAATAAAGACTCAATTTAATACCTCTATCTCTATCTTACGTTCTGATAATGCTAAAAAATATTTATCTACCTCTTTTAAGACATTTATGACTTCTCAAGGGATTTTACATCAAACCTCTTGTCCCTATACTCCACAACAAAATGGGGTAGCCGAACGTAAGAATCATCATCTTATTGAAACAGCTCGTACTTTACTCATCCATCATAATGTTCCTACTTCTTTTTGGAGTGATGCTGTTCTCACTGCATGTTATCTAATTAATCGCATGCCTTCTTCTGTATTAAATGATCAAATTTCTCATTCTCTGTTGTTTCCCAATGACCCTCTTTATCATCTTCCTCTTCTTGTTTTTGGTTGTGTCTGCTTTGTTCATGATTTGACCCCAGGAAAAGATAAGTTTGCTGCCAACTCCATCAAGTGTGTTTTCCTCGAATATGCTCGTCTCCAAAAGGGCTACTGATGTTATTGTCTAACCACTCGATGATGTTTCACCTCTCCTGATGTGACCTTCTTTGAGTCCTCTCCATTCTTTGTGTCTACTATACCTGACAGTACCTCTGTGACCCTTCTTGTTCCTTCCCTTGCTTTTTTAGAAGCTTCACCACAGGTCCCCCATAGTCCTCCTCTCCAGACTTATCATCGTCGCCTGCGTCTTGAGTCCACAGATGCTCTTGCTGACTCACTACCTTCGTCCGAATTGCCCGTTACTCCGGTCCAACATTTGCCTACTACTCCTCCAATTGCCATTCATAAAGGTACTCACTCCACTCGTAATCCTCACCCTGTTTATAATTTTTTGAGCTATCATCGTTTATCTATTCCATATTATGCCTTTGTGTTTTTTTTGGATTCTATTTCTGTTCCTAAGACTACTAGTGAGGCTTTAGCACATTTTGGTTGGAGGCAAGCCATGCTTGATGAGATGACTGCCTTGCATTCTAATGGTACATGGGACTTGGTTCCTCTCCCTCTTGGAAAATCTCTAGTTGGTTGTCGATGGGTATATGCGGTTAAAATTGGTTCGGATAGTAAAGTTGAAAGACTAAAAGCCCGTTTGGTGGCAAAAAGATACACTCAGATCTTTGGCTTAGATTATGGTGATACCTTCTCTCCTGTTGCTAAAATTGCTTTAGTTTGCGTCTTCTTATCAATTGTGACTATAAGTCATTGGCCACTTTATCAACTTGACATTAAAAATGCCTTCCTTCATGGTGACTTGGAGGAGGAAGTCTATATGGAGCAACCACCTGGCTTTATTGCTTAAGGGGAGTTTGGGAAAGTATGTCAACTCCGTCGTTCTCTTTACGGACTCAAACAATCACCTAGAGCTTAGTTTGGCCGGTTCAGTTCCGTGGTTCAAAATTTTGGAATGATTCGCAGTGAAGCTGATCACTCAGTCTTCTTTCGCCATACATCACAAGGCAAGTGCATATATCTAATTGTTTATGTAGATGACATTGTTATTACAGGAAATGATGATTTAGGCATTGTCTAACTCAAACAACATCTATGTAACCACTTTCAAACCAAAGATTTGGGGAAACTTAAATACTTTCTGGGAATTGAGGTTGCCCAATCCAGTACTGGTGTTGCCATTTCACAACGAAAGTATGCACTTGACCTATTAGAAGAGACAGGCATGACAAACTGCAAACCAGCTGACACTCCAATGGATCCAAATGTCAAACTCCATCCAGGACAGGGAGAATTGATTGAAGATCCTGAAAGATATCGAAGACTTGTTGGGAAACTTAATTATCTCACCATCACTCGTCTAGATTTATCTTTTGCTGTGAGTATAGTAAGCTAGTTCTTACGGTCACCGTGTGATAGTCATTGGAATGCAGTTGTTTGAATCCTTCGATATATTAAAGGAGCACCAGGCCAAGGATTATTATATGAAGATAAGGGGAACTCCCAGGTTGTTGGCTTTACTGATGCAGATTAGGCCGGTTCACCTAATGATAGGCGATCCACGTCAGGATATTGTGTGTTCATTGGTGGTAACCTAATCTCTTGGAAAAGCAAGAAACAAAACGTAGTTGCAAGATCCAGTCCAGAAGCTGAGTATCGTGCTATGGCTTTAGCAACTTGTGAATTACTATGGTTAAAGCAACTTCTTCAGGAGATACAATTTGGGAACAAGGAAAAGATGGAGTTGGTTTGTGATAACCAAGCAGCAATGCACATTGCCTCAAATCCTGTGTTCCATGAGAGGACCAAACATATTGAAATTGATTGTCATTTTATTAGGGAAAAAATTCAATCTGGGTGTCTTGTTACTCGATTTGTCCATTCAAATGATCAATTGGCAGATATATTCACTAAGTCTCTAAGGTGCCCTCGGATAAAATATATATGTAACAAGCTTGGTGCATATGACTTATATGCTCCAGCTTGAGGGGGAGTGTTGTGTATCAATTAGAATCAGAGTATATCAATTAAAATGAAGTTAGCCTAAAGTTTAGGCTAGACATTAGGGATTGTCATTTAATTGTATTTATTGTATTTATTATGGTTTCCTAGAATAGGTCTTTTCTTATTGTATAAATACCCTACACTTTTCTCTTGTAATACACAGAAATTTTTCATTCTACAATATCCAGTCACCAATTTTAGGGGGAGTGTTAAACATTGGTCAATTCTCTTTATTTATGGGCTCATAGGCACCTCCCACCTTTCCCATTATTTCTGAAATCCCTTGGAATCAACCTTGATTCTTTGTATCCCTAGGAATCAGTTTGTGTTAACGATATCCTTAAAAATCAGCATGTTAGCTGTCTGATTCTAGGTAATTAATTCCCTATTTATGAGGATTTGGTCTCTCATAGCTATATCTATATATATCAGGCAGAATTTCCCTTCGAAACATGAATGAAAATTACATCCATTTCACATTTAGGAATACTTATCATTATCTGTTATAACTAGGGAGCTAGAAATAGACACCCTCGATAACAAAACAAGGGCTACACTTTATAATCTGATAGAGCCTGCTGAAATATTACTTACCAAACTACAAACAGCCACAAAACAGAATGTTGAGATATAAAATACTGCTCAATAACCTCAAACACACTAAAGAGAACACAGAACCATATTCAGCTCAGCAAACATAGTACAAGAAAGATAAATCCAGCCCAGTACAGAATAGAAACACAGCACACCGCTTCATAGCAGAAAATAGCAGAACAATAGCAGAAAATATAAAATAGGTTCCCTGACGTTTGAGAGGGGAGGCTTTCTACACTTTCCTCAATATTTTCCTTGCCTTCCCAAAAAGAGAATCCCTCCCATAAAAGGCTAGCCACCCATAGTCAGAGTTAGTTACTTCCTTGCCAATTTCCTTTTCTACCCTTTCTTTCTTTCTAGAATAAATTTGTACACTTGGGCTTGGCTCTACCCCATCCTTCTCCAGCCTTTTTCTTCTATGATAAGTCTACCTAATTGGAGGCCCATCATAATCTATATTCAGCTACCATTGCTTTATACTGCATTCTAGCACTCTTGCTATTCCACTAACATTAATACTTTGGTCCTTTCATCTCCGTCCTTCTAAGGCTATCAATTCTTTCCCAACCATTGTCCCATTCTAAATAAGGATATTACCATCTCAACTACTCGATGTCCTCTTCATGACCCATGGCAGCTACAATGTTGTGTGAATGATGCAGATTTCATAGTAATGCCTACGGAGCTGGAAACTGCTGCAAAATTCTTTCACATTTCCTTCTCTTGTCTCACTACGGAGGTATTGGATCTAATGTAGCCAACTAGCAATGGCCAATATGAAATAATGTGTCTTAAGAAGAACAGTGGGAGGGAGAGAGATTTTGGGGGGGGAACTAAAATCTTATAATAATTTGCGAGAAAACATAGTTGAAGTTTTTATGTTTTTGTTATTAAATTATCTAATAAAAATATGACAAATAGATTTATTTTGCAGCACAGAGATATGTGATTGGATCTTTAAGAAAAGAGAAAAATTATCCACAAATCGTCATTTTGTTGGAGAATATGTTTTCAAGTATAGTATTAATCTCAATTATATTCATTATTCATGTCTGCCATATCAGAGTGCAAAGCAACCCTTAAGTAGGAAAATCCAATTACATATCATAAATCCTTAATTTATAGATAAATACCCGTAATGACCCTTAAAAAGAACGAGCAACAAAAATTTTTCATAGTCTCAATCAAAGTTATTGTTAATTCAACATTTGGTTGCGTTTTTCATCATACTCCTTTGTCTCGAGTATTAACTTTGGACAGAAACATATGATTTCATCTCATCACTTGTTCAATTATTATTATTACTTTGTTTTTTTTTTTTAAAAAAAAAGAGGTTAGCCTGCTGGTTATCATGATGACTGTTCAATTCTGTTCTCATGTCCTATAATTTGATTTACATTCAGTTAAAAACCTTGCTTTTCTTATTAAGACTGAATTCCCTCTAAGGCGTCCTGGTGATTGTCACATTGTCTTAATGCAGTCTTTAAATTCGTCGGAACTCAATATATCATTTTCTGACTTTAAAATGCTTTCTAATTCTTGCAGATGGAGTTTTCGGAGCGATGATGAAGGTATGATCTGTCATTCATTTTCTGTGCAATGGTGAATGTGTTAATTGTTAATTCTTGATGGCTGCATATATGACTATTTGCACTTTTGATGGTGAGAAGGTCAGTTTGGTTAATGATGGACCAGTTACGATGCAGCTTGATTCACAATCACCCTAGTGAGCAGAATCTTGGTTCAAAATCAAAATTTTTGGGTTTGGATTATAACTAACATTTCAATTGACAATTCAATCATATTCAGGCATACGGTTGATCCAGCTGAGTCTTGATTTTGTGGGTGGTCTGCTTTGTGGAAAAGATTCTGAATTTTGACTCTTAAATCATTAAGATGACATTGAAGACATTATTTCTGTTCAATATTCTACTTTAATTTCTTTGTCCACCATTGTAACATCTCTACTTTTTTTGAAACACTAATTTGCTCCAAGAATATCTAAGATTGTCCTTGAACCTTCTACCAAGCTGGAAAAGATAAGATTTTGGACCCCTTTTGCTAAATTATTGTCTTCATTGCTAACAATACAAATTGATTTTTCAGTAAATGACATTAGTATTGAGACAGCTTTCATAACTAGTCTCAAGCTTAGATAAAAGAGGAGGGTTGCGTTAGGTAATCGACAGTTACCATAAAATTTTGTTGAATCTTGATGAGTATTGATCAGTGACATAAATGTGTTAATGCTAGGTCTTTGCTCTAAAGTAACATTCTATATGGCTTGAGTACAGAATGAGCAATAGCAGCTGCATAATGCTTAGATGGAATGAAAAATAAGCAAAGGTTTTTATATTTTTGTGGACGGGTATGGGTAAAGAAACTAGTCGATAAGAGTAGATTACATTTTGGGACTTAGAATATTAGCATACTTACAAGTAAATCAATGGAGATAGTAAACACTGATTAGGAAAAAGATAAATGTAATGTGCTTACGATAAATGTAATGTGCTTACAATAAACTAAATGGATAAGAGATGAAGCAAGAGAATTGGAAACATCGGGTTTTAAGCTTTGGTACACCGATAAGACAAAAATTAAGAATGAAGTAGGTATAATTTTAGATAAAGAGCAGAGAGCCAAAGTAGTAGATATAAAGAAATTAGAAGATATGATAATTGTTCTAAAGTTTGTAGTTGATGGAGACACTTTCAATGTTATTAATGCTTATGCATTACAAGTAGGATTAGGGAAACATTATAAGATTAAATTTTATGAAGACCCAGAAGGTTTAATGCAAAAAATATATTGCTAGGAGAGAAGATTTTCTTAGTAGGAGATCTAAATGAACATGTAAGAAGTGAAGCTAGAAGATATGAAAGTTCCCATGAAGGACATGACATTAGAGAAATAAATGAAGTGGGTAAAGCAATCTTAGACTTTTCTTTATCTTTTAACTTCACTATAGCAAACAAGTGCTTCATAATGATGGTAGAACATCTTATCACGTACTAGAATGAAGTGGCACATTCTCAAATCAAGTTCTTCTTAGTAAGGAAATTATATAGAAATCTTTGCATCAATTGCAAGTCATACTTGGGGAGAGCTTAACTACTAGCATACAGTCTTGGATATGGATGTACATGTTATGAGAAGAGTTGAAAGAAACAATCAAAAAACAAATCTACGATAGGGTGGTGACATTTAAGAGGCAAACCATGTGAGAGCTTCCAAATAAGAGTGCTAGAAGAGAAGATTTGGGAAGAACAAGGAGATATAAACTACATATGAAACAAAATGGTTGAAAGGATTAGGAATGTTGCAAAAGAAACATAGGGTATATTAAGAGGTTTCAGACCAAAGAGGAAAGAATTTTGGTGGTGGAATACAAATGTACAATATAAGATTAACATTAAAAGATAGTGTTATAAAGCATGACACTCATGTAAGGATAATAAAAATGGAGATAAGTATAAGACAACTAAGAAAGACATCAAGAAAATAGTGTTTGAGACCAAAGATTGAGTTTTTAAAAGGTTATACCAATCCTTGAGAATTAAAGATTGGGAGAGAAGAATATTCGATATTGCTAAGAGTAGAAAGAGAAAGATAAAAAACATAAACCAAGTGAAATATATTAAGAATGAAGAAGATAATATCTTGATAAGGGAACAAAATATCTAAGAATAATGGAAGAATTATGTTCACAAACTTTTCAATGAATAACATGTCTCCTTGTCATGTTGTTAGGCTAAATACTAAATACAAAGACAAAATTTATACTTTGAGTCCAAGAGTTTGAAGTAATACAAGTGTTGAATAGACTGGATAACGGCAAAGCAATAGGACTAAGTAGAAGTGTTTAGGAAAATTAGGTGTAAGTTGGTTAATAAAGTTGTTAAATGAGATAATGAGACCTAAAAAGATGTCGATTAAATAAAGGAAAAATACTTTAATCCCCATGTATAAAAATAAGAGAGACATATAAAATTACTCAAATTATAGGGTTATTATGAAGTTATGGGAGGTCATTGAGCGAGGATTAAGAATAAACACTCATATTACAAAAAATCAATTTGATTTCATATCAAAAAGGTCAATTGTCGAGGCGTTATACTTATTAAGAAGATTGATAGAGAAATATCAAAAAACTTATAAAGATTTATCTATAGTTTATATATTTAGAAAAAGCTTTAACTAGAGTATCACAAAATTGTATTGTGAAAGGCAATAGAAAATAAAAGTTTTTGTGACTTATATTCGAGCACTTAAAAGATATATATGATAGAACTATGACTTGTGTGAGAACATAAGGTGGAGTCATGAAAATTTTTTTTATAATCATAAAATTACACCAATATTCAACTTTGCGCTTTTTTTTTTTTTATTTGGTATTTGATGTACTAACTAAACATATCTAAGAGATAGCATTATCGTCCATGTTTTTGCTTACAAATATAATCCTTAGAGATTTGAAAGAAGAAATAAAGATGTGGAAATAAGTTTTGAAAATATTTAAATTTTGTATAAGTTAAAATAAAAAAGAGTATATAAAACGTAAATTTAGTTATAAATTTCAAAGATCATTCCATAAAACAAAAATCTTACTAAATTGATGTTGTCCAAATTGAGATGTTTGTGTTTCAAGTGTTGTTAGTAGTTATAAGCGATAGAGCTCAAGCCCTTAAACATTGAGCGACGCAACTAGTTTACTTATGTACACTTCTAGGATATGTTTCTATTTATACCAAATGCATTTTCAGTCACATTTTTATTTTCAATAAAAATAAAAATAACAAACAAAATAACAAATGTACTCTGAATTTTAGGTAAAAACTAGACAACTTTACATATTTTAATTTTGATTTCAAAAATTTATTGAAGTCAATTAATATAATTTAATTTTGGCCTCCAGTTTTTATAAAATGAGAAGAAAAGTCGTATCAATCTTTACAATCTTAACATATCCAAAATGACGTTTTCACTAATATTGGTCTATAATGAAATCAAGTAACATAATGACTCAATAATTCATCGCTTGAGTAGCAAAAAAGATATTATTAACTTTGGTAACAGAATGTGATTATGAGGAAAAGAAAAAGGGTATACTACTAACTAGCTTCAGAAAAGAATTAGACAACATTGAGAATTATCGATATTAATTATGATAATAGTTTTCTTCTAGGACAGATGAAAAATGGAAGTTTACTTTTTAATAGTTTTCTTCCAGGAAAAATTTCATGATGAAAGAACATCCATAGTGGCTTTATAATGCTCTCAATTTGGACAGAACCATAGTCCTTACACAGGTACTCTAGATAAAAAACAGCAAAGGATACAATGATCTGTTAATACATAAATGATTTCTTTACGTATCACTACTTTAGAGGAACACGGCTTTCACCACTATCATCAATAAGATAAAACCCGAAAGGCCCTGAAGTTTGGTTCAAACAGTGGTGCCTTGTTCAAAGATGCCAAATCCCATACTACATATTCAGATACAAAACTAGGAGAGAAAATGTGGTGCCAGAATATTACAGTCATTAAATGGATCGACTAAGTGACAAGAGAAGGAAATCATGATCTCCAGAATTCACTGGGCACATAGAAGTAGAATCCTCACCATTGCTCGTCAAAGACACCAATGTTGTATCTCACTTTCAGATCTCCCCCAGATAAATCTGCTTATCACTGCTGCAAGATCCAACAATAGGCTCATTGGGATGAAACACACACTCATTAACAGATCCAGTATGGCCAGGAAGCTTATACAAGATACGTCTAGATGTTGTATCCCATATATAGACCATTCGATCTGAACTACCAGCTGTAACCTTGCTTCCATCAAGCGACCAACCACATTTCAACAAGTTCTTTTCAAAGTTATGTTGGTGCCCTTCCAATACCTTTACACAGCGATTTTGTGGGGCATAAGGACGCATATCCCATATGCAAAGCTTGCAATCCATGCCATTAGTTAGAAGATAGGAACCATCGGGACTCAACTGCATCCCAGTAATCATATCTTGATGACCTTGAAGTGTCATTATTACCTCACCTTTGCGCAAATCCCATACCTTGACATCATTATCAATACCACCAGTGAAGATCTTATCAGATGCATCCGAGAAACTGACAGCCGTAATTTGGTATTTATCTGGAAATGTCTGGATAGAACCCCGTTGACGCATATCCCAGAGTTTAGCAGTCCCATCATCAGATCCACTGACAACAAGAGGTGGCCCCCTCCGAGAAGGGCAACATGAATTTACATATGAAAGATGTTCTGCCATCTTTTTTATTTGTTTTCCTGTTTCCACATCCCATGCTCTAAGAGTTTTGTCAGGGCTGGCTGAGACTATCTGTGTCCCATCAGTAGTCCAGTGAAGATCTAGAACTGCATTTTTGTGACCTTTTAAGACCATGAAGTTCTTGCAATCCCCATGGACATACCAGAGGAAAATTTCTTTGT
Source organism: Senna siamea (assembly GCA_031216115.1). NCBI lineage: Eukaryota > Viridiplantae > Streptophyta > Magnoliopsida > Fabales > Fabaceae > Senna > Senna siamea. The sequence goes on along the minus strand of CM062355.1, from coordinate 15,372,238 downwards.
CATGAGATCCAGATGCAACGACTGTTCCTGCTGGATTGAACTTCATGGTGTATACAGCACTCTGGTGACCAGTCAGCAACATGATTGGTGATTCCAAACTTGATGTCCGCTGCTTTCCATTTGGCCCAGGAGCTTGCGAAGCACTATATGGGACAGTAGACCATTCCATTGGCCTTGGACCAACAGCTGACAAAGCATTTTCACCTTCCGTAGGAACAACTTGCATGTTGGCTTTTGCTTAGAATTGAAAATAACCAGACTCTAATCTGTATAAGTTCCAAGACTTCAACGTTAAATAAAATTAAAAGAACTAGCAGTATTATTATATTAAATAGTATTAACACTAAACAATAATAGCCTACATGGTCATTCTTGGACATTCAACTAAATTCTTCCATGTATTCAACTACCATGGCCATAATTTTATTTTATTTGATAAAAGAAATCTAATAAGAGAAAAGAAAATACAACTTGATGTAAGATAAGAAATCCTCAAAACAGAAGTAACTAGAAAGACCCCAAAAATATTCATTTTATCTTTGTTCATTTCTACAACAACAACAACAAACCATGTCTTTTCAACTATATGAATCGAATGACGCCAACGTATTCTATCTTTGTTTATTTCTACAGTTAGGTTATTAATAGTTAAATTCATTTTAATAGTTTCTCCTATTGTTTTCTTTGGTCTTCCCCTACTTCTAATTATTGAGTTGTCTTTCATCTAATCAACTCAAAACAAAGGAACAAAAGTATGTACGAAAAATTATTAAGCTACTTGATGACCATAGAATCCAGATTCCAGATTACATGTATACCTTATTGCCACAGAATGGTGTGCAAAACTAATTTGGTTTTAGAGAACACAAGTGATACAAATCTTAAGATATTTTATTATACTTTGACAATTATGCAAACCATATGTGAAACAAAATGGCTGAATAGATTGAAATGTCGCAAAAGGCACCTTGGACCAAAGGGAAAAGAATTTTAGTGGTGGGATATAAAAGTGCAAAATAATATTAAGTCAAAAGAGAGGGTTGTAAAGCATGAAACTCATGCAAGAATAATAAAAATAGGGAAAAGTATAAAGTAGCTAAGACTGTCGTCAAGAAGACAATGTCTAAGGCAAGAGATAGCGCTTTTGAAGGATTGAGAAAGACAATAAAGCATAGACTAAGTGAAATATATTTAGGATGAATAAGGTCATATTTTGATAAGGGAACAAGATATCCATGAAGAATGAAAGAATTATTGCCATAAAATTTTCAATGAATGACATGGCTCCTTGTCACGTTGGTAGGTTAAGTACTAAAGAGAAGGACCAAAATTATACTTTTTATCGAAGAATTCATGAGTTTGAAGTAGTACAGGCATTGAAGAGAATTGATAATGGCAAAGTAATAAGACTAGATAATATACTTATTGAAGCGTGAAAGAGTTTAAGAAAAACGTGTGTAAGTTGACTGGCAAAGTTGTTTAATGAGATTATGAGATCCAAGAAAGTGTTGGATGAATGAAAAAAAAAAATACTGTAATCCGTGTGTATAAGCAAGACATACGAAATTGTGCAAATTAAAAGGGGATCAAGCTCATGAGCCACACTATGACATTATGGAAGAAGGTTATCGAGCAAAAATAAAGTTGGACATCAAGAACCAATTTGATTTCATGCCCAGGAAGTCAACCATAGAGGTAGGAAACTTATTAAAAAGATTGATGGAGAGATATCGAAGTACTCATAAAGAACTATTTATGGTGCTTATCGATTTAAAAAAGGTTTATGAATAATGATAGAGTGCTAAAAGAAGTATTGTGGAAGTCTCTGGAAAAAGAAAAAAAGAATACGTGTGACTTATATTTGAGTAATCAAATATATGTATGATAGGGCCACGATTTGTGTGAGAACACAAAGTGGCGCCACAAAAAATTTTCCCACAACCATAAAAATGCTTTGTTTGTTGTTCGTTGTTGTAACCATGAAAATGCACCAAGGTCCAGCTTTAAGCCTTACCTTTCTAATTTTGTATTGGATATGCTTATTGAATATATCCAAGAGACATTGACACATAGCATGACACATTGTATACATTTTGTTAATGATATAGTCCTTGTTAGAAATTCGAAAGAAGTAAACAAAAAACTAGAGAAGTGAATATAGGCTATGAAAACATATTATTTCTATATAAGTCGAAGTAAAATAAATATATAAAATGTAAATTTAGTAAAAAGTACAATGATTGTAGGGTGAAGATGAAATTTAGAGATTATTCCATACGACAAGTCACAAGTTTTAAGTATTTTGCAACCATAATATAAAATAATGAAGAAATAGAGCACATATATCATAGGGTTCAAGTTGGGTAATTGCAATGGAAGAAGGCTTCAAATGCCATTTCTAATAGAAGAGTACCACTCAAACTTAAGAAAAAATTTTATTGCACAACTATAAAGCCTACATTGTTGTATGGTACCAAGTGTTGGCCGATAAAGATCAACATGAGTAAAAATTCAATGTCACAAAAATGAGAAAAATGATAGGATTAAGAATAATTATATTAGAGAAAAGGTTGGGACAACACCTGTCAAAAAGTTGGTAGAAATGCATCGTAGGTGATTTGGACATGTACAAAGGAAACCAATAGAGGCTCCTATACGAAGAGTAAATCATATGGAAGATAGCCTAATAATTAGAAATAGAGAGAGACCAAAGAAAATAAAAGAAAAAACTATTAAGATGTACCTATCTACCAACAATCTAACTATAAAAATGAGTTAAGATATAATACATTGACGTTGCTTGATCTAAGTAGCCAACCCAACCTAGTGCAAAAAGGTTTAATTTGTTGTTGACCTGTTATGTTTGTTAGCCTATTAGAGCCATTTCTGTTTACTATTTCAGTATGTCACGTGAGGATAGTGTGGGAGGTGCCCAACTGTTAATCTGTTAGATTGATGTATAACAAATCGTTCTTGGATCAAGTGAGCTAGCTTTTATATTGAATACAGATTCTCAATTATCTTGTCTCTTTCTCTATTCTTTTTTCTATTGTTCTACTTCTTCCCTCATTCACTTTCTAATTCTATCAAAGAGTGTATCAAGGGGTATTAGAGTTATTCATGGCAGACAACACCAAAAATGAAGCTACATTGCAGGGGGTTGAAGAAAGGTTGTGTAACTTGATTGCAAACAAGAACACGAGTTATGGGGATCAAAGATATAATCAATGCACTATGTCTGCAATTTATAGAGTTGATGAACACAATGGAAACATGGGCAAGGCAGATTGGAATAACAATAACAATCAAAATTTCAAAAAACCAGAGTTTTCCAAATTTAATCATGACAACATGATGCCCAGGTTGATGGAAGTGCGGGACCTTCTTTCAGCTGGATGCAACACTAGAGGTTTGCAAGGTAACCATAGCATGCCTTGCACTTGATGAAAATGCAAGCAGATGGCATCAGGCATTTGAAAAATCCCAAGCCATGCTAGACCCATTCCCTGGAATGGATATGCAGAAGCCATCAAGGGAAGGTTTAGATCCAGTCATGAGGATCCATGTTACTATTATGCAAATGACACTTTCATCTATTTCAAGTAAAATATGGGATGGGATGATATAAGGAAGCGGTGGCAGAGGAGACCAATGTGCAGCTAATCATCACTAATTTAAACTCTGATCCTTACTCCCACTCTCACTACACATAGAGCTCAGGAGAAAGGGCAAACTTGTTATTGCCCAGAATACCAATTTGAAAATCACCATTCTAACATGGTTCCACTGTTCTGTTCAAGGAGGACATTTAGAGATTTTTCCCACAGATCAATGAATCAAAGCTCTTTTCTAGTGGACAAAGATGAAGACATTAAAATGTTCATTGACAAATGTGATTTGTGTGCAAGGTGCAAATATAACAATACAGCATATCCGGGATTAATGCAGCCTTTACCCATTCCTAGAGGTGTATGGTACAGCATCTCCATTGACTTCACTATGGGTCTACCTAAATCAACAGGTAAGGACAACATCTGGGTTGTAGTAGATAGAATGAGTAAATATGCTCATTTCGTTTCCCTTTCCTATCCTTATACTGCCGCTATGATAGCTAATTTGTTTGTTATCATATCTATAGATTACATGGCACACCTACTGCTATTGCTGGTGATAAAGATCCAAATTTTATTAGCAGTTTCTGGAGATAATTTATGGGTAAGCTTGTAATTAAATTAATAATGTCTTCTGCTTACCATTCTCAGTCAAATTGCCAAACGAAGGTGTAAGGGAGTGACAAGTCTACTGAAGGGAATAGGTAGCCGCCGTTAGGAGAGTAGTGGTATAGTACTACCTATCGTTCTTCTACACAAATCACCCTATATGAGGTAGTTTATGGACAACCACCCTATTACATCTACCTCATTTACCTGGTGAATCTAATCTGGATTTAATACTAGTGAGCAAAAGTTATCACTTCTAAAACAACACCTCCAGAGAGCTATTAACAGGACGAAGCAATATTTAGTAGGATGTCACCACAATGAGGGATGAGAGTATGCAGTATTCCAGGGTGACAATCCGCACAATAAGGTTTTTAACCCCATAAAACTAAATCATGGCAGCTTCACACTAACTAAATTCCCCCCACAAACAGTACAGAGGAGGAGAGGGTGCAAGATTCGATGGTTTACCTCTTTCACGGCCAGGCCGTCAATCTGCAACGGACGGTTGCTGTGCCTCAGCCGCTATTGACGTTGCTGCTCTCTGCGTTCACGGCGTGCCGAGGGGGTTCTCAAGTCGTGGTCGCTGTGCTCTCCCTGTGAACGTCGCTGCTCTGTGCTTGTAGCGTGGGTGTCTGCGAACGCTGCTGTGTTCTCTCTATCAACCTTTTTTCGATGCCTGTCTCTGTAAAGTGAGGATGCGTTTACAAAAATGGCACCTTAGGTTTTCTATTGGGAAGTGAAGGGGTATAGCCTATAGGACAGCAAAACAGACGTTTCTTTTATTTGTCTTTTTTTTTTTGGAAGGTGGAGTGACTTGAGTAAGTTTGGAATTTGGGCCCTTTCTCAGCCCGTTATTTTTTTAACCTTCCTTTTATTGACTTGGGCCAAGTGTCCAAGACGGGACTTTTTATTTGGGTTTTGCTTTATTCCCTTTTTGGATTTTTTTTAACATTAATGACCTATGATCAAGTTTCTTAAAGGGTAGGAGTATAGAAGTAAGCCAAAATTAATTTTTTATCTCTTAATTATCTATAATGTTTTAATTTTTTTTTTATCTTTATTAATTAATATAATTTTTTTAACCAAATATTATATGTATATATTACTAACAACATCGTCATGTATGAAATTCAAGTAAAATTATTTTTGTTAAAAGTATATTTGAGCTAGTAGAAAGTTTAAATAAAATTAAAACAACCATTTAATGATTTTTCATATAACTTTGAAATGTTTTCAAAGTTTTTAACTTTTGGGTTTTGTATACTCAAGTGAAGAATTTCAAAATCACTTCAAATGTTTTGACTTCATTTAAGTCTCGAAAGCAGCATCGATTCGAATGGAGCATCGAGGAGCAACATTTATGGTGCATTCTGGTATATATCATTCTAGTTTTTTATGCACTTTGATATATGTTTCTAGTTTATGGTGCATTCAGGTATATATGTTTTGGTTTCTAGAGCATTCTAGTATATGATTGTGGTTCTAGTTTATGGTGTATTAAGGTATATGTTTCTTGATTCTGGTGCAATCTTTGTATATCATTCTAGTTTATGGTGTATTATGATATATATTTCTAGTTTATGGTGCATTTTGGTTTATATATTTCTATTTTGGGAGCATTTTGATATATGATTTTGGGTTTAGTTTTTGGCGCATTGAGGTATATGTTTCTAGGTCTATTTTTGGAGCATTCTAGTATATGATATTTATGGTTGAATTATTAAGTATACTGTGATGTGGTTAGAATGTTATGATTACTTGAGAGGAGGGTGGTTTCGAGACAAAATTCTCTAAAAGACTACGTAAATTACAGTGTTTTTAAAATTAGACTAAACTTATTAATTGAACTAAAAAAATAAGTGAATCAATTATTTGTTTGGTTTAGAAGAATCACAAAATTAATTAAATAAAAAATTGGTCAAAAATTAAAAAAAATTGATAAAAATTGACTTTTTGCCAATAAAAATTGACGGTTCACCGGTGCAAAAATAACCGTAAAGAGTAAGAAGAAGAAAGAGGAAGAAGAAGATGAAAAAGAAAAAGAAAGAGAAAGATGAAGAAGAATGGAGTTGCAGCAAAATAAGCAAATGAGGCGTCGTTAATGAGGCGTCCTTATTTGCTGCAAACGAGGAGAAAGAGGAGGTGGGTAAGTGTGACATTGGAAACATGAAAAAATAAATGATGGGAAAAAAAGAGAGGAAGGAAAATAAATAAAAATAAAAATTATAACAAGATAAAAGTAAGTGGATAAGTGCAATAAATATTAACTTAATATGATTAGAAAAAGAGACAGAGTACAAATTACAAGAGAAAGAGAAAAAATTTAATAAATGTTAATTTTTTTAAAGTAAATGTTTCATATTTTTTATGTTTTTTATTTTTTTAATTTGATGAAGATATATATTTAATTTTTTTTTATGAATATGTAAGATAGATTGTTTTTATTTTATTTTATTTTACATGTAATAAAATTTATAATATATTTATCATATTTATTTTAATTAATTAATTAATTTAATTATACTATAATATTAATATAATACCAATATCAATTTAATTATAATTCAATTATGATTTTCACAATTCTTTTATTGATTTAATAATTAATATGATTTATAAAATATTAGTAGAACAAAACTTCTTTTTAATTGGTTAATTTCACTTGACACAAATTAAGTTGACGTGCGGATGAAAATATAGATTGAATATAAGTTGCTTTGTAACAATTTGAAAATTTAAGGAAAGTTTCTTTTTACATTTAAAAAAATGTAATTTTTTAAAACAGGCAGAGAAGTATAATGACAATTAAGTTGGAGATGTAAGGGATCGAACCCGTACATCTTACCTGGCCCTTTACCAACTGAGCCACATTCCCTTAATTGTGATGTGTGAAGTTTATAATAATTATAAATCAATTAAATTATTAAGGATACCCAGACATCGCCATTTGGGGATAAGCGAAGATATTGGATAACAAACGTGCGAGACACCAGAAGGCAGAGAAGATATGGCCGCTTCGACAATGGCGTTAACGTTATCTCCTTGGGTGACGAGTGGAGGCATGAGAGCCCGCGGTCCTTCAGCTTCTCTCACATTCCTCACTGGTTCTTCAAGACCAACATCACTGTCTTTGAATGTGTCAGACAGTTCCTCCACCACGCGCTCTCCGCTGCTTCACTGCTCCTTCCTCTGCCCTTCTTCCTCTCTCTCTTTCCCTTCTTCTGTTTCAGGTAATTTTGTCATCGCTTATCGCAGCTCATGGTCATGAATCCTTTTATTTGGTGACTTTTGCCATATGGGTAGTTTGTCTTTTCATCTGAATGTAATTATTTCCGAAGCATGCCTTGACTTGTGCTGAAATTCGTCTTCATTGTTCGGTTTAATTGAAATTTTGCTTTCTGATAGCAATTTCGACGTGGCATTTCCGTATTATATTGTTGTAACTCTTGCCATTTTGGTTTGTGAGAAGTGCTGGCAGCGAGACAAATTAGAGAGGGTTTAGATGAAAAGAAAAGAACATAGCTCTTTGAAACTTTTATTTAACAACTTCCATTATTCTATTTTACAATACTAACTGAATGATTCCCTGTGTTACCCCTTAAGGCAGATATCAATGAGGAGCAGGAAGCTGTTATTTTGAATGCTATGCAGAATTTTGTTTGACATTCTCGTTTTACTCCCTTTTTCGTGCTTAATTAGTTATTGTACTCTGGAAATATGTAATAAAAAGATTTCCTAAGATTTGGTTTGACTTTCTCTGAGCTAAACTCTCAATTTTCAGGTTTATCCCTGGGTTTGGATTTGAAATCTAATGTTTGCACTAGAAGAGAAAAAGGTGGCCGCCTAATTGTAAGGGCAGGCAAAGCTGCTCTTTGTCTGACCAAGAGGAACAGATCAAGAAAATCACTGGCACGGACTCATGGTTTCCGTAGACGGATGAGAACCACAGGTGGAAGAGCAATACTAAAGCGCAGACGTGCAAAGGGACGAAAGGTCCTTTGCCCAAAGTCTTATCCAAATAGTGGCAAAGGTGCTTAAATTTATTCCACTTGTGTAGGTAAACCTAGATTCTAAGTTTTTCCCCCTCAAGTATTGGCTTTTGTAGTCTTTATATTTGAAAAAAGTTTATTCTTTCTCGTAATCAACTGTTTTCTTTGTCATCTACTGAACTTGCTATTTGCATAGATCCTAAGATGGTTGCTAAACCCAGTTCACAAATTATCCTTTATGAAATGGTAAAGTCAATTGCTGTTAATAATTATTTCTGCATGTATGGTGTTCCTTGCTATGCTATGTTGGCCTTGTAATCATTAGTTTTTCGTATTCTGTTCTTACATTATCTGATTGAGTACGTTTTGGTGAATATTTCTTCTTCATTTACACCGTTTTAAACTGCCTCTTTGCATGGGATCTGTTATGTGTTAAATTATAGCGTTACTATTGAACAATGTCAGACATCTCTTTACATTAGTGGGTACTCTATATATACAAGAAACTTCAAGGGTCCTTTTGGTAATGAGGAGGGAAAAAGAAGGAAATTAAAGGTTAAATGCTAGTTTTTCTTCCCTTGTCTGGAGTTCTTCGAAAATTGATAACTAAAATTAACGAAGGAGAGCCAAGGAGGTATAATACAAATTCCTGAAATATTTTCATTCCCTCCAAAATTTTGAGATTCAAACAAGGGGAAGGTTATATTATTATTCTCTTCTCTTTCTTTTCCCTCCACTTTTACCTTCCCAAACACATCCCCAACTTTCCTCCCATCTAATAGTGTAGCAGTCTTGAGTATTGATCTTTCATTGCTGTTTGTCTGGTTCACTAGTGTTGGTTGGACGCATACATAGCTGTGCCCCAAGATTTGTTATTTCATTTTTATCCAAATGGTATGATAATCACCTTCATTTGTAAGTATTCTATTCATTCGAAGGCACTTAGAGGAAGTTATATGATCTGAGTAGTTATTGTGGTAACTGCTAACCACCACTATGCTAGTAGGGAATACCCAAAAGCCTAGTTGATGCAGTGGTTAGTATGTGTATGAGCAGTTTTCTGCCTTGAATTGTTTTGGTGTTTATCGACGTATGTGATGTTCTGTCTTGGATTCTTGTGTTTTACATTTGCCTGTGGGAACTTTACCAGCAATTTGGTGTCTGAACAATGTAAATGTGGTGATCTTAGATTTATTGTCACCTTATATCCTGCATTAGAGCTATTTATCATTACTTACGTCAATAAATTGATTACTATTGGCTTGTAAGTGAAGTTCCTCTGGTTGATATTTTCTGCAAATACCTTTTATCAAAAAAAATATTTTCTGCAAATACCAATTTCCTTGGATAGATATAGCTGTTTCTCTGCTCTTCACCGTTGTTCATATATAAGCTATTCATTATTGGTTAATGATACGTCAACGCATTGTTGGGAGATCGCTTCCTGGCAAGAGATACCTAAGTCAAGATTGTCAGTATTGTGGTTATTCGTTTACTGAGAAAGCCATTTTTCTACAAACGTAAGAAGATTTGTGGTTGTTGCTTAGACAATATGAACAGAGGCAATCATGAGTTAGGTACATAGTCTATGTGCAGGACATTGAAAACAAAATATATTTTTTATCTCTAGACTTGGACTTTAAGTAACAAAATCAATTTTAATCCCTAAATCTACTGGATCCCAAATCCTTGGACTTAGAAGCTTTGCTTAGCTAGTTTAAATTGAACTCGTTTGTTTGAGTGAAATAAACTTAAATTTGAGATTAAAATTGATTTATTTTGTTATATGAGAGTTTGGGTTTGATTCGTATAATTTATGTAAAATTATATAAAAATAAATTAAATGAGTATAATAAATTATAATTAATTAAAAAGAGATTATAAACTATAAATATATAATTTAAATATTTAAATATTTAAAAATTAAACATAAAAGAGCACTTAATTAAAGAAAAATTGATTATGTATAAATTATTTTATATATTATACTAATCTATGAATGATATTTTTTCAAATAGTTTACTAAAAAAATGATATCTTCATACAAAAATATAACAAATTCAAAAATAAATATACATAAAATATGTGTTTATTATATATATATATATATATATAATATCATTGAAGTATTTAATGTATATCTAACATATATAAAAAATATTTTTATATTATTTTATTCTTAAATGAACTATTTATAAATTAAATGAGCTGAACATTTAAGTTTGAATTATTTAATTAAACATTTAATTAAAAAAATTTAATTATATGTTTAAATTTGTTCATTAATAAATGAATTGAATGTAAACTTCGAATTGGTTTCATTTATATTATTACTTAGACTTGTGTCGTTTATTTAATAAATTTAAAATAATTAATTTTTTTTAATAAATTATGACTCATTTATATACAAATATATTTAAATTTGATACAACTTGTACAAACTATATTATGTACCTATATAAAATCTTAAACAAATTTATTTTAAAATAATTATTAAATATAATAACTTATATATTAATATTAGAATGAAACTATTTGTTATGGATGTTGACGATAAGAGCCATAAGTTTAGATGTCTTAGGCCTAAAAGGAAGCCAATTCAATAACATTTAAATCTAATTAAGACGCCATTGACAAGAGAGCACAAGTCTAGAAGAAGTAATTACTAGAATTTTCTCTTCAAGTCACGTATCCTTTACCACACTTGCTGGAATAATTGCAAAGATTCTTTTGCTAACAAATTATTTCTATAATATTTTAATTTATTATAACAACTTATTAAATATAAAGGGGTTACAAATACTTTACCTAATTTTTAACACTTACACATCACCCTAGATACGTATCATATTCTCTGTCAAGGCTCCAAGTCTCTTTTCTCTCGGTGTTCTTTGGACTGAACTCTCAATTTATAGTCATCACTACTCCACACAGTAGTACTATCTTATTCAAAAAATCGAAATAAACAAAATAATTTACATATATATATATTGTTTTAATAAAAAAATAATATATGGATTTATAATATAAAAATATTATTTAGTATATTTTAGGGAGATGCATGTCTTGTTAATCTTTTATTTGTTGCAGATATTGGTATTGAGGATTGACTGCTAATAACCTTATAGACTAGAGGGAACTTAATTTAGGTTATTAAAATAAAGCAATTGTTCAAATATTAGACTCTTTATTGGGCCTAAAGAACAAACTTAAACTCAAATTAATAACTCTAAATACATAGGTACAATTTGGATCCTATCAAATTACCGAAAAAGTCATATAAATTTGTTTCGTAGGTAATATTATTTAAATAGATAAATAGTTATGAATATTTATTATTGATAATTTTTATTGTTATTATTATTAATTAATTAAAATATAAAGAATTAAATAGAAATAAATATTTTTAAAAACGTACGTTTATATATAATTACTCCTTACTCTAATTCTTATGTTTTAAAATTATATATATAATTACCCCCTAAAATGAAGATAAATTAGTGAAGGGAATAGATAAAACAAATCAAGAGTAAATATGATAAATAACTAATTTTGGTAGGGGTATTTTTATCCTAAAAATTTTAATTTTCGGCTTCTGTTTTTCTTAGAAGCATAAACTTCAATTTTTACCTTCTACTCTACAATTGAAAAACTATTTCTACCACAGCTTGGCCAAACAACCAAGTTTTTTTTTAAAATAAATGCTTTTAATAAAAATAAGTAACTTTTCCACTCCATCATAACTAAGATGGTCAAACTAAGAAATTTTGAATTACTCCCTTTTGATATTCAATTCTAAGTCTAATTTTTAAGACATTAGTAATTAGTTGAGTATAGATAAATTTTAAAAACCAAATTACTTTCCTTCAAAAAGAACTCCTAATGTTCTACAATTTCTTATCTTTTAAAACTTTTCTTATATACATATCAAGATATACAAATGTGGTGGCCAGAGATAAGATTCTTCACCAAAGTTAAAATTAGATGAGATTCTTCACCAAAGTTAAAATTTTCACCTTCTATCCTTTGGTCTATCCCACTAAATAATGCCATCATTCGCTTCTGCCAAACAATATAGTACATATAGGGTTGAAGAGTGAATTGCTAAAAGTGATGAGTCAACTTCAGCCAAAGAAAAAGACAAAAGCCTCAATTAGTAAGGCAAACTCTTGGAACTTACACTTATTACCAAAGACTTTAGCTTAGAAGATTCTCCAGCTGCAATATTTGCTCTCTCGGTTATTATTTCCATATTCCTATGTAAACTTTGTTTGACCAAATTCTTCATCATTCTCTTTCCTTCTTTTTGGTCCCTTTGATTCACAGGTGAACCCATTGCTATTCTTGGTATTTGTGGGCCTGAATGTGGGCCCATTCTCACTTGCCTTTCATCCTTAAACCATTGCAATAGTTTCAATGCTCTTTTCTGAGCCAAAGTGCTTCCCAATAGAGCCACTTCAAGAAGCACAGCAACAATCCCTGCCTTTGCCATTTTTTCCCTCTGTGATGAGCTTTGATGAGCCAGAATCATCAAAACATAAGCTGAAATTTCTTGGCATTTTGGTTTATCTTCCCATGACAAGATCTCTATTAAGCTTTCTGGTACCATTGAGCTATTTTCTATTGCTTTCTTTCCCATCAAAGTTACCACTAAGTTCCCTATAGTGGCTAGTGCTTTCTCTGAAAGTTCTTTCACAAGGGAAAGTTCCAAAAGGATATGAACAACCCCACTAGAAACCAAAGGCCCTCCATTCTCTAACACAGTTGAGAGATTGTATAAGGTACTCAAGCATGATTTTTTGATGTCAAAACTTGAATTTGACTCAAGAATGTCTGTGAGGAATGGGAGAAAGTCCAATGAAGCAAAAGGGAATTGGGTATTTGCTAGAGATGACAATGACAAAATCAACTCTGAAAATTCACTTTTTAGTGATTCATCTGAAAGGTCAATCCTCTTTGGCAACTTGGAGAATATTCCTGCCTCCATAATCAAAGCCTTGTTCCTGAAGAAAGTACAAACACTTTAGGTAAAGAAGCAATAAAATGTTTCAACTCATTCAAAGTTAGGTTAAAAACAAGTATTTGATGTAAATTGTTCAAGTAATGAACTCATCACTACCATCCCTCCAATTACATGTTTGCTTTTGATGGAACTGATGCAATTTTTGCATAAAATAATACTTTTAGTGTTAATTTCAGAATCAATTAGCCCTTTTAAGTTTCATCCTTTTAGAGAGTGAAAGGAATGAGACCCATATAAATAATGAGAGGGGTATGGTTTCCACAGATTAAGCAGGTCTATTGGAATTTGGGTAGTTGAGTGTCAATGAAAGAGAGTATACAATTTTCTCGTTCAAAAATTGGATTGAAGAGAATTTGCAATTTTTTTCATGCAAAAATTACGGATAATAAAATTATCTCAATGAAATTATAGTAGTAAGTCTTGAAGCACAGAATGGAACCAAGTTAAAAATTGTGTGTATTATTCCTTCTTTTCTCTTTCTTTTATTTTATGGGTGCACTTTCCTTACTGGATTGGAGAGTGGAACCTGGAGTAAATTCTCCGATTTTCCCAACAAATAAAATTTTACTATATAAAACTACATATAAGTAGACATAAAAATATCTTAAGTAATTGTCCTAAAATGTAAATTTGATGTTTATTTATAATTAATTTAATTTATTAATATTTTATAAATAATCTGCCAAAGTATTTTTTATAAACAATAAAAAAAAGCAAAACTAACCAAATCAAGTAAACCATTTATTGCAGTGTATAAGTCAACCAGAATCTGAAATTAATATCTGTGGTGGAAGAGCAGCTCAACAAATGACTCAAAAAAAAAAATACTAATTTAAAGATTAGGGAGGAATCTAATCCAACTACCCTCTATTTTATAATCTGTAATTTATAAATTCTGAAGAAATTGTCTCCCTGCAGCTCACCCAAGCCAACAACTCAGTTGGCAGTCAACATATATTTTGGTGATTTAATTCTAAGTTTTGTTAATGAGTAGCTTATCGCATTTTTCTTTTGGTTGGTTGTATTGATGGAATATTTAATAATTTAAAATTTATAAAAAATTAACAATAATAATAAAATCTTAAATTTTGTTAATCAATGTCTGATTAAGTTTCATTCAATTGGCCAATAACACCCTTAATTCAATTAATGTATTTTGTTCCAACTAATAATGGCACTGTACTTTATGGCTTGGTAGGATGACTGTGGGATATGGGCAAATGTGATCCGAAAATATTGGCAAAATCAATATTCTCAGATTCAGTGCCATTAATGGACGTTTAACAAGTTCCATAACTTTCATACTATTACAGCCTGTTGGATATGAACTCCTAAGCACGAGGCACCATCTGTAACTTTTGCCTTGATTTTATTTTATTCATTTTCTTAAATTTTAATTTATTAAATAGTTTTTAATCAATATAATACTGATTTTTAAGATTTTTGAATATGAGAATACATGGAAGATTAAATCAATTAATAATATTAGAAAATTTTGAATTCAAATTTTAGTTGTAGTTAAAATAATAAAAGAGACATCATTTTGATTGTGATGTCTTATGTGAAAAAGAGATTTTAGCAATTCGAAGATTAAATTAAAAGAAATTAAATAATATAAGAAAAGCGAAATAAAAAATATACGTATTTATTAGAGACTAAAATAAATTTTTTATTAAAAATAATTATTAATGATTAGAAAAGCTTATGCTTGAAATTTGAAAGAAAGCATTTGAATAATTCTCCGACATCTAACTGTACCAGCCAAAGCTCACCGCCACTTCCAAATCAACAGTCCAAAATATGCGGGCTCCACCCATCAACTTCTATTGTAATTCAGATGTGTCATGATTTTATATTTACTAATGGCTAGATTAAAAAATAATTTTATATTTAAATAAAGCAACACTTTTAATTCTCTAATTTTAATTTAAGTTTTAATTATATTTTTTAAAAATTTTATTAATTCTGCTTTAGTCTTTTGGCTTTAAAAAATTAATTAAATTTTTTAATTTTTAACTTCTTTAATTTATTTAATAAAAAATGTTAAGTTAGAGTCAAATTATATTTTTATACCATATTATCATTAATATTATCAATTTATTAATTTTATATGTAAAAAAATAATAAATTTAGAGGCAATTCTATATTTAGGTTTGAGTTTGATAAGTATTTAATTTAAAATTTAAAATTAAAATTTTTTTTATATTTAAAATTAATAAAATAATAATATAATATAGAGATATTAAAATTAATACTTTTTGTAAAATAAATTAATTGTCAAGAAAAAATTGATTAATTTTTAAAGTTAAAAAAATAAAATAAAATTAATTGAGCGTAAAATTATATTTATCTCGAGTTTAAGAACCAACTTGTAGTGGAGCTTGACTCAGACAAATTCAATTCAATCTTGATTTATATATCTTCTCTCGCATTATTCTAACCTAAGATATTTAACTATAAGACGGAGTCGGGTTTACCAATAAAGATTGAATGTAACAAAATAGGCTAATCTGTCAGGTAATCAATTAAGATTTGAATTTTTCATGTTTATATTTAGTACCTCTGGTAGAAAATTGAGATTAAAAAACTATTTCAATCATGCCTATAACCCACTAAATGGAGATATTTACAAGGTATGATTCAGAAGGAAGAATCAAATGAAGCAACAGCATCAAAGTTATTATTTAATCAACCACCTAAAATCAAATTCTCAAATTTTCTCATTGAGCTAATAAGAGAGAATTGGTATGTTTTCTAGCTGACTACTACTAATTCCATTCTAATTTGCTATCAAACGAAACAGAGTAATTTAAAGTGGCAATTTAAAACGCCGGTCACAAATATAGAATGGCGAGCGAAACTGAAAATATACGAAAAAGAAAAGAATTGCAAAACTTACGTGAAGCTTCCATTAGCGAGCTGAATCAACGCCTTCACGGCCGATCGCCGCCGGCTAGAGACCTCCGACGCCGCCATAGACACGAGCACCGGGACCACCCCAAGCTCGATTATCAACTTTCGAGCCTTGACATCTTCTTTAGCGAGAATTTCAATGTCTTTTGCTGCCACTTCCTTCTCTTCCCAATTACCAAAGTGAAGCTTCTTCACAGACCTCTGCAACAAAATCACCGACTCCTCCTCCTCGCTACTACTTTCACTCTGTTTCTGCACAACTTGGACTATTTCCAGTTTTTCTTCCTTCTTCTTGTCTTCACCTTTGGATTTTGGTATGCCAAATTGATCGGACGGGTTATAACGCGTTCTGCAAGATTTCGATTGAAGAAAACGTCTTACACGGGCAAAGAATTGAAGCTTTATGGAAGATACTGCCCAAATAGAAGTTGAAGAAGAAGAAGAAGTAGGCATGTTGGGCTCGTAAGGGGGAGACACACTAAGAGAGAAAGAGATGGGAAAACTGTATGGGTTGTTCCTTTTTATAATTTTCTTTCTATTTCTGATTTATGAGACAAAAAAAAAAAAACAGAGAGAATCAATGACATAATAAAAAAGAAAATCTGTATACTTAAAAAACAGGGGAAGCACAGGGCACATGCAGAGGAAGAGGATTTAAGACATATGACCACAAATTATATATTTATGGAGTATATTCACCTACACTGAACTGAAGATATGTTTGGCATTAGAAATCTGAAGGTAAAGGACAGATATTAATGTACCTATATTAACAGCTAATTTGTCAATAATCTAATAGCTTATCTGACTCGAATTTTAATGTTTAAGATTGTGATAAATCTCAAAGGCTTATATTCAATGTAACCTAATTTTTTTGGAAAAAAAAAAATGAATGACTAATTAGTACATACCAATTATTTTTTAATTTTAATTGTTTGGTACACACAATTATTTTTTTCTTTTATATTTTTTTTATCAAATATTATTAAGTCAACAGAGATTGAGTCTAATTAAAAAAAATTAATCTCTTACAATATAAAAAAATTAAAATTAAAATTCTCATTAAAAGATATGGTCGCATTTAGTGTTCTATAGTGTTTTAAACAAAATTATTTTAAATAGAAATATATATATATGAAAAATAAGAAAAAAAATATTAATAATTTTATGTAATTACATGTGTCATAGGAAAGAATATCTGTAAAAAAATATTACTATAACACTCCGTAAGTAAAAATTGTGGAATGTAATAATAACACAATCTTTTAGTATAATACATCATAATAGGAGGCATTAATTTAAGAAAGTAAATAGCCAAATACCAATAATTAATATGTGTAATCAAATATAAATATTTTATCTTATGTAAGAAAAAATCTCTCTTAAAGAGAATTCTATGCTCATTATGAAATATTAGTTAATTTGAGTTAAATTAATTAAAATTTAATAGATTTTTGAATATTAGTGATTTTGATAATATATATTTTATACTTTTAAGAATTTCATTAAAAAACTACTTATACTATCAAATATTAATATTATAGATACTCTAACAATAAATATAAAGAAGGTTTTAATATTAATATACCAAAATAGTTCCTATGTTGGCACAATTTAATTGCTATAAATATTGTCATTTATGAGATCAAGCAAGATTATATAAATAATTTGATGTCTATAGAAAGAATAATCCTGAAAAGATTGGCTTGACACTAATTAAGCCATAAAAAATTCTAAAACTTACACATATTAGTCCTTTTTTTATTTATCCACATTAAGACCTGAAAAAAATAACTAATAACAATTGAAAGAGGCGAAGATTCAATCCCAAATTTCATCCTAGATGAAGAAGAGTGGAATAGAGTGAAAAACACCTTTTCAAAAAGCCTTTTATTATTAAGCTGTTGCGATGCCATAACAGTTTCAATTTCCTGAACAAGAAAGTAAACCAATTGTGGGATAGAATAGGGGATGTCTCTCTCGTTGATCTGGGAAACGATTTCTACCTAGCCAAATTTGACACTTACATTGATTACAACTTTGCATTAACTAGAGGAAAATGGCTTATCTTTGATCACTACTTTACAATTCGACCTTGATCAAGACTATTCAACCCATACACTAAGAAGTTTGAGAAAATTACAGCGTGGGTTCGCTTCCCTCATCTCCCATTAGAACTATACGACAAGAAATTCTTGTATAATGTGGGAAATTTGATCACAAAAGTCCTCAAAATCGAAATAAGAAGAAAGTTAAAATGTTCAAAACTAAATTAATACATTGTATCAAGTAAAATGTTAAAAAATTGCACTATTTCACTACTCACAAATCTCACACTTGATCATTTTATATAGCCTAAAATGCATATAATTTCTTTTAAAATATATGTCATGTATAAATAATTTTTTTCAATCATAAAAATTAATTTTAAATTCATTAAATTTTTTAATTTGTAAAAAAGATCTCATATATTAATTCTTTTATTTAAAACCTTAATAGAATAGTGATCCGTCAATCAAATTAAATTATACTAAAATATAAATTTTGTTATTAAACTTTAGATCTTGTTTAAAAAACTTTTAAATTTTAGGTCATCTATAAAAAAAAATTTTAAATTTTAAGTCTTATATAAATTTTCTTAAAACACTTTGATATCTTTACCCTACGTTAAAGTTTTGAATAAAAAAATTAATAGATACAATTTTTTACTCAAATTAAAAAGTTTAAAAAAAAGTTTAAATAAATTTTTATAATTAAAAATAAATTATTTATACATAATTTATAATTATTTGAACTTTATATAAAATAGCGGTGGTGGGGACGAAATGACGGGGACCAACCCATTGGATTTGAGTTCACCAACTCCGCTTGTACGGTTTTGAATTCGTGGTTGTGTGGTCCCAACTCCCAAGTAGGCTCAACGTTAGCAGTTTAGCACTAATTGGGCTTTTTGTTCATTAAAAGAGTCAGTAACGAACCTAACTATAACTTTGGTCTTTGATGTACACGCATCTATATTCTATGCCATGTCAGAATCAGGGACAACCCCACCTGATATTGCTCGTCCATCCAACCATTAATTTTAGGGCAGTCCACACGTGCCAACCATTATTGCCTACTTGATTTGTGTTTTTCCTAATTCTTCGTCACCTGCATGTTTGATTCATCCCTTTCTTGTAGGGTGAGGCAGAGTGCCATTAATTACATTGATTTCTTGATGATTATACTACTCAAAACAAGAACTTAAATCTAAGCCGTCAATTTTCTTCATTAAAATGCATTTAATACAAGGTATTTTATCTTATGGACGTATACATCGTTTTGAGCTAGTTGTCCCTTAAGAAAATTTTGGAGTAGGAATGATAACGACAAGAGTATAACAAAAGTATTATAATCTCCATTTAGATTTAAATTTGAGCAACTATCTTTATTTTTTAATTTATAAAATTTTTAAATTCTCAACTTAGATTTGTTTATTCAAAAATTTTTAAAATAATTTTTGATCTATTTATATATAAATTCATACAAAATATATAGGTTGTATCAATTATATTACCTAAACTTTAAATACATAATTGATATAGAATTTTAACAAATTTATACTTATAAATTATTAAAGATAATAATTTATAAATTTATATTATTTTATTGATGAAATTGTAACAAATAATATAATTTACATATATATCTTTTTTGAATATAATAAATTAAATATATATATTTATAATATAAAAATAATATTTAAATAATTTATATATAAAAAATTTGGGTCCAAATAGGATCTATATAAAATACTACCTTCTTCAGACTTGGATCTATCTTTTTAATATTTAAATTTAGATCCAAACAAATAAATTTTACATGTATTCATTGAGTATAAATATTTTGATCAACTCTACTATGAGGAGGAGAAGCTGATAGATAATAAAGTAGTATTTATTGTTTTAGAAGGGAGGAATAGACTAAAATGAAAATGACAAATTTTTATTAAAATTTATGGTAAAAATTTATATCATATAATTTAATGAAAACTAAGAACAACCACTGTACAACTCATGTCATCACACCTTTTATGTAAATTGATCTAATAATGGCTTTATTTGATAACTATTTTAAAAATTAAGTACTTTTTAAATGGTTAAAGTAAAAGGTTTAAATGTTAAAAAACTAAATTAAGAAAAAGTAAATTAATACCATGTATATATTTTGAAAATTGAAGTATCAATTTGCTTTTCAAGATGATAATTCATTTTTACTATTCATGATATAAAACACTCAATCCTATTATTCATATTTTATTAAGTAAGTTTATTTTTTTTATAAAATTTACATAAAATAATTTTTAACTATGATTGAATTATTTTTAAATTTGAAGTAAAAATGATTTATTTATTAAAATATGAATAATAAGAATAATAGTATTAAATTTTTCAATATTTTAGAATTGCATAATTAAGTTATTTGAAAATTTCAAAAATCTTCTTACTAAATACTCAAATAAAATATCATGTTAATGCAACATTTTAAGTTTTAATTGTAATCGTTGAAAGAGGAAGTAATAAGTTACGTTTTTGAATTTTTGACATAGATTTTCCAGGAAAACTGCTCCATAGCTTAGTGCCACCTCCAACTTTGACCCCAAAGA
Source organism: Senna siamea (assembly GCA_031216115.1). NCBI lineage: Eukaryota > Viridiplantae > Streptophyta > Magnoliopsida > Fabales > Fabaceae > Senna > Senna siamea. Next base: position 15,351,445 of record CM062355.1, on the reverse strand, counting down.
ACAGAGATAAGGTCACATAAACGAAGTTTTGGTGCAAGTTTGGGTAGATTTCCATTAGAGGGAAAGCTAGACGGCTATGGCTTTTCCATGTAGAATTCCACTACCACTTTTTAAAATTATTTACTAGAAATAGTCTTATAAACTAAATAAATTGTACGAATAAGGAGCACCTCTTCGTATATATATATACGTAATAACTTTTTTAACTCTATTTTTCACATGTTCATTTGGTTGCTTAAAATTATTATAATTCAATGATGCTTATTTAATTTGTGCTCTCACGTGAAATTTGTTTACAGAAAATTAGTGACCAAAACTCACTTCCGTATAAACATCATATTAAACTTTTAAATTTATATTTATTAAAATACAATATCTTCACTTAAATTAAATTAGAGGAATTAGGTATTTGCCATTAAATTTTAGGACAAAGTGAGATATAGTTTTTATATATTTGCTATTAATTCTTTTAATGAAAATAAAATGTTTAGAAACATTTTTAATTGAAAAACTCAATTATAGGATGTTAGAATTATAAAAATGTTCATATGTGATATTATGATTTAAAAGCTTTATAATAACAATATAATAATTGTATCTATTTTTTTAAATTTTGACTTATTAAATATTTTTTTTTGGTAAACCAACGGACAAGAAGCCCAAGGAAAGAAAATGAACATACACTACAACTATTCTAGGAGTAGCAACTCATTAAATGTCACCCAACCAAAGTCGTCCGTGATCCGAAGACAAACAAAAAATTATATGTAAGTCTCTAAAAAAGCTTAGATTTTATTTAACTTTCCAAACTCTATCAGTTCTATCCAAGATACATTTGTGAGAAGAGTTGTTGTTTGCTTAGTATCTTTAACTTTCTTTATGCAAGATGGAGGTCAATATTGAATTACATTCCATAAGAATCTTTTTATAGTCCAAATTTCAGGCTATAGCAAGATTGTTTAAGATTTCTCACAACTTATTAATTTTTAAAGCATGTGTACCTATCTTTTTTTTTTTTTTTAAATTAATGGCGACTAGTTAGAAGTGCTTTTTAAGGGTTGAATTATATATATATGCAAGGATAAAATTTGAAAACTAAATATTTAAAATCTATATATCTTACATAAACATTGAAACCCACGTTAATGAGTTATTCAGCACAACCTTCAGCTTGTTACAATGTTTCTGGAATTCCAAGCGACCCCAAATGTATATTAGAATATAATGAATTCTAATATCCAAGAGGGAGCTTTAGACAAGAAAACAAGAGCCTGAAAAAGGTTCAGAAAGGTAATTAAAGAAGAGAACTTTTAATCAAGGTGCTGATGACGTTCCTTTTGCAAACAAAGCTTAACATGACATATTTTGGATCCATACATAATTGTCTATTGCTTCAAATTAAATCTTCGTTTCATTGGTTAATTAATGCAACAGCAACAGCAACACCTACACAAATCACACAAATTTAAAATAATAAGGATAATAAATATGTGGATGTGAGAGACGTAGCTAGTTCCATTATAGTGTCACACCCTAAATAATAATTTGGTATCACAGGTGGAATAGTGAAGATATATATGAGACGGAAAATGGATATTCCACTAGTGAATTTTTTTGTTTTTTAATTTTCTCATTAGTAAATGGTGGAAGTTATAGCAGCGTGGGGTAGGGTCATTTTCCACAACCAGCACTGACTACACCGACACTAAAAGGTTTACATAATATGGAAGAAGTTGATGGCTTTTGGGACTTTAACCATAAGAAGAAAAGTGTACAAGACCTACCAATGCAGTAATACGTAGAGAAATTCTGACAAAATAATTGGGAGTACTAATTATAAAGTCCCATCAGTTAATCCCATTGATAGGAGCTTCACGGGCTAAGAATCTCAGTTAAGCCCGTGAAGCTTCTATCAATGATAGCTATAATTTGTATATATAGTCCACCACGTGTGATGTGTTTCAAGAATCACAATTAAAGGTTGCTCTGTTTAATGAAAAGGATTTAATTGTAGTTTTTCTAGTTTTATCGTTAAATTTTTTAATTAAAAATTAATATATATATATATAGTTTATATGAAATTTTATAATTAATTTTTTTAAAAAAAATTACATAATTTATTTGATTAAAAAAATTTATAATAAAAATATAAAAAATTATATATAAATTTAATTTAAAAATTTTTAGGTGTACATCTTGTGTTATCTCCTTATATATTAATCAATAAAATTTAATTATTTATGCTTATTCTATTAATCACATGCGTCTTTTACTTTTGAAATATAAAAAATTATTAGATGAATGGTATTGATCAATGCACAAATTATATTATACAAATATGCATTTAAGAATTTATATTTTTTATATCTTTATTATTAAATTTTTTAATTAAAAATTAATGTATATAATTTATATAATTCATTTTTTTAAAATTTTTTTACATATTTTATTTTTATTAAAAAATATCATAAAAAAAATATAAAAAGCGCATATATAAGTCTGGCACAAAATTTTTGTAAAAAAAGAAACATGTTGGTGGTAGATTACTTTTGCTTTTTGCCCGCCAACTTGTGGTCAATCAGCAAGGAAAACTATGATAGTGAAAGTTTTGCTGTGGGTGGTTCATGACCCGAAAAACAGATGACAGACAAAAATGTATTGCACCAGCCGGGAATCGAACCCGGGTCTGTACCGTGGCAGGGTACTATTCTACCACTAGACCACTGGTGCTAGCTATGTTTCAATGGTGACAAACAAGCACTATTAAACTGAAAATATTATATTTACTTTTTATTTATAAAAATTACAGTTTTCTTTCCCAAATTAAGGTTTAATTACAAAATGAGAATGTTAAATCCAATTAAAATTAACAGAAAGAAGTCACTTTTTTTACTTCAACAATCTTTACATATGAAGATAGATGTATGGAAATCTAAATGCAAACATAAGAAATATAATTAGTCTTTTCCATACTCATAAAAATAACTTTTCACTAAATTTCATTGAAGGTGTTCTATTATATTTTAATATTTATATACTAATTTTTTAATTAATTCTTAGTTCAAATCCTTTTTATTTTTTATAATATAATTAGTCTTTTCCATACTCATAACAATATTTTATTATAAACTATTATTCATATCTAATATTTATATTGATATATATAATTGGGGTTTTCTAAAAAAGAGAAGTTAAAATATATATGTGAAAGATTAAGAAGTTAATATAACTTTTCACTATTATTCTTTATTATCTTTAAAGTATAATAAAATTATTACAGTTAAAAAATTTCATGCACTGAAGTATTTGTTCCAAAGGTAAAATTACTTCTTTTAGTATTTATTCCAATAAAGTATCCATACAAATTTAATTTACAATATTTTTTTATCAATTTAGCGATAAAATATTCCTTCCATGTATTATATGAGTATAGAATTAGCTTACATGTTAATTATTTTTTGTATGTCATTTGTATTTTTTAATTAAACAATATTTTTTTTATTAAAATATTAAATTTAAATTCTAAAATATTTATAATAATGTTATAAATAATCATATTCTTTGTTCATGTTACTTCTTTGCATGTTGCTTCAATAAACCATTGCTACTTGTCATATTGGGTGAAGTTGGTTAATAGTTCAACAAGATGGCAACTAGGAAACAAGCATGCCATTAACAGGAGGAATAAAGCAAAATTTTCAGCAACGATAAGGGATACAATTGCATCAATGGCAAAGATTCGTGAAGAATATAACATGTAATTTAGTTTTGTACAATTTAAGGTGTAGTAACTTGATGGGCCCAATGTTCTAGAAGCTTTGAGAATAAAGAGAGGGTAGGAATGGCATATACAGGGTGTTTTGTTATGGTTTAGGGCGTGTTGTAATGGTTTTGGGTAGAATGAATAGTAACAACGTGTTGCACTTACATTGGGTGAAAGAGGATATGGAAAATATTATGGAATGAGGTAAAATGAACGTGTTGCAATTACATTGGGTGAACAAGGGTATGGAACATATTATGAAATGAGATGGGAGATATCTAGGATCTTGAAGGTCTAGCAATTGTGATAATATTGGCTCTTATGAATTAAAGTCCTAAAAACAAGGGCAATTCATCAATTGCTAAGTAAAATACTGAAATAGAGGCAAAAAACCATTGACAGATTTGCCTTTTACACAACATCAATTTCTAGTTGGGTTCTAACAATTGATATTAGAGCGGTTAGGATCCGAGAAAGTTTCGAAACAAAGTATGGTAGACTTAGAAGACAGAGTAGACCATTTGGAGAAGGAGATGATAGGAGTGAAGGAGGATATAAGAGCTAAGTAGAGAAAAGGAGATGAGGAAGATTGAGAAAGAGCCTATTAAATGGTCTTTTAGTTGGAACTGATTGAACAATTTTCATCTCTCCCAAGCAAAGAGAGGTGGAGAAGAGGAGTTGATGGAATTGAAGAAAGCCTCAGTTCTATTTGGGACAGAAGAAGAAGTAAAACCAAAAGGAGTTTGCTCTACAACTTTTATAGAGGCAAATGAAAAATTAGAAGAGAAGGAGAATTTGTAATATTCAATTTTCATGTCCTCAGGTATATTGTTAATTCTTAAATTTAGTAATTACATACCTAAATGTTTATATATAAATGGCCTTAAGTTTTCTTAAAGTAAAGAAGGATTAAATTGAAAGAAAAGTAGAAGGACTAAAGTGAAAAGGAAAAAGGTCCCTAAAAATATCTAAACGTAATGAATACCTTTAGAAAATATCTAGGCGTATTAATGACGCTTAATCATGATGTTTAAAAATATCTAAAAAGTAATAATTTCTTTGTAAAATATCTAAGAAAAAAAATCAAAAAGCCATGATTACTCTAGAAAAATATCTTATGAGCAAAATGGTAACTTTTATCTAAGGGTAAAATAATAATTTTACCCAAGAGTAAAATAATAATTTTTACATTAAAAGTAAAATAGTCATTTCACTTAGAAACTTTATGACAATTTTCCTCAAAGCCATCTCTCTACACTTTTCAAAATTATGAAAACAAATTTAAGGTAAAATGGTCATTTGGTATAAGAGGCAAAATGGTTAATTTTTCCTAAACTAATAAGACGTCTTCTTCATGAAAAGGGGGAGAAGGTGACGGAAAAGAAGAGAAAAGGGAGAAGGCTTAGAGGAAAGAGAAGAAGAAGAAAAGGGAAGAACTAAAGGGAAAAGCCAAGAATCCTCTCTAAGATACCATTTTTCTTACAAATTCAAGGTAACTAAACAATCATAACCCTTCTATTTCATGTTTTATGATTTCATTTGGATGATTGAATAATTTTATGGCTGCCATGAATAGTAAGGGTTTCTCACTCTACATTCTTTTATGCTTGAAAATCTATTGAGTTTTGCTTATATGGTTGTATGGATGTGTTTGTGATTGCTAGAATGGTTGTTTGAATAGAATATTAAAAGCTTATGGTTTGGTTCACCATATTTCATGACAAACCCTTATGTTGGATGGGTTATGTAATGTTCTGATTGACATGGATATGGTAGAAAAATGATGTTTTCATGCTTATATATTGATGAAATGGAAAAAAAAGGGAAGAAATGGTTTAAACTCCTTTTGATTTCCCTCTCCTTGCATATTGGCTGAGAGCTTAAGGAATGCCATGGGAGAAAATTTTGCATAAATCTAGCCCATGTGTGTTGAAGGTCTCGACCATAAGCAAGAGAGAGAGAGAGGAATTAATGTTATAATGAAACTCCCCTATTTTTTCCTTTTCTGGCATTTTTGCCAAGAGCACCATAAAAGGAATTTGCATGGATAAATTCTATGTATGTGTATAATGCTTTGGCCATAAGCATGGAAAAAGAGAGAAAATAATCTTTATAATGAAATGATTGATAAATTGTCTCCAATAACCATGACATTTCAATAATGAAAGTATATGCCAAAAAAAGGGGGAATGATGTATTTATATATACATATATGTATAATGTGAGAAAATAATATTTATATGTATATATAGATACATTGTGTAATATGAGAATGAAAGAAAGAAAGGATATATGTATATATATATATATACATTTGTATCATGAAAGAAGCAACATGAAAGTGAATGAAAGAAAATGTATATATATACATATATAACCAAGAAGTGTCATGAAAAATGAAATGGAAAGGAATGAAAGCAAAGCAAAGAAAGGAAAACATAGAATGGAAAGGAAGAGAATTAAGAGGAAGTGCTTCCAATGTATGTTCTAGGATAGATAGGTTTATAACTGAGTGACTAATTATCGGTATGGGACGGTTCTTGGGCAATCCACAGTTGTATCATAAATTTGGATAGTTAAACATCTACTTGGATATAAGAAAGTGTGAAAACACTGTGATGATTGCAAATTCTAAGTTAATGTAACTTATTATAGCCAAATAAAAGGAATATTTACTTAAAATTTAGTATAATCATAGGTACAAGGCAAATCATCCTAGTCTATATATAGGAAATAGCGTCATGATCCGCCTTGAAAGCAGAGAAGAAATAATTTGTGGTAATAGTGATCCCATGAGTTTAATTTTTGAATGGTTAATCCAGCCCTATTTGGAATGAAAGGGAGAAATCCCGCTGGACAAGGGATGATCTGTCTAGATGGTAAGGACCATTAAAGAGTACTTGAATCCACTAGGAGACGCCTCAGATAGTACCAGTGGCAGAATTGTCACATCAATAGAAAGAAATTATCTCACTCATGTAATAAGTAATACGTGGAGTAGTTCACTGGGTGACTCTCCTGATACTCTTAAGTTTTTCTTATATTGATTATGGCTATTAGCCAATGACTAATGAATATTTTTCTTATGAATGATGAATGTTTTCTTTATTTATGAATGAAATGTTTATGATACTTAACTGTTGATGATGTACCATGCAAATGTTATATGTGGTGAACTGTCATTCTGCATATTTATGAATACATGCCATATAAATATATGATATGATTCAGATGCTACATCCCAATAGAATAGAATGTATTATAAAGTAAAAAATGTAGAAATATTTTTCATATCATTATGATGGTACATACCAGAGTTTTTAAAATAGATTGTCTAACTACTAAAAACTATTTCTCATTATTATCCTAGTGTATACTAGATGACTAGGTACACTTTGTTATTGGAAATAGAGGTAGTTGTGGTTGATATACTCTTGTTAGGATCGTTCACAGTATTGCAAGGAATATGGGTATTGACAATTCTGGAGGTTCCTTCTCCCTAGAAACATGAAGAGTAGTCTTACTTTTTGGATAAATATGTAATTACTTAGGTTGTAGCCCTTTTATCCTAATTCTCATATGTTTTTAGAATAGAATTGGGATAAATCATTTTTAGATGTACATAATGAGAAAGACATAGATATCCAGATATAAGAAAGTTCTATCCACCAGTAGGTAAATTTTGTAAAGGGATTAAGTGGTAGATTTGTTATCTCCTTACCTTGAGGAACTAAATAAACTTCAGATATCCAGAAATATCTGTATGATGTTATAAATATTTTATGAATGAATATATGAATGAAGTTTACTTTTCGCTGCATTGTTGTTATTATTATGGTGATTTCACTAATTGGGCTACCTCTTTACAATGTACAAATCAAATACTTAAGTAAAAGATTTCAAACCCAATCAAACATTAAAAGGTAATAAAAATCATACTCAGGTAATAATTAACGATAAAAGTGAAGATAACACAGTAGTCTCGTAGCTAAATGATTTATATGAAAAACAGATAAAAGGAAAGGCTATAAGATTGAGGTGTTATAAAATCTATCTCTAACACTAGTGTCAAGCTTTCTAAAAGTCATATTCTACTTGTCTAACACCAAAACATCTAGAAAAGAGTTGGAGAACGGTTGTCACGATGCCCAAGAAAAGCCATTACAGTAGTCACATGTTACAGTTGACGGCTGAAGGAGATAAAGATGAGGTCAAAGATAAAAATAAGAATCAGATCTTGAATCGAGTTATGGGAAGTAAGTGGGAAAGAAACCCAAAACAGTTGTGAGAAGGCCTACCTTTTGGACTTTATTTAATAAGTACTTATTAAAGTAGCATGGCCCAATTAATTACCCATTCTAATATGTCCAAACCCTCAACCTAGTTAAAGTTAATGGGCTTGGTCCATAAGAAAGAGAAAACCCTAATTTTAGAATAGACTAAGGTGGGTAAGCCAAATAAAAATACATAGTGGTGTTCTCAGGGAAGAAGGAATGTGTTTCAAAACCCTCACTGTAGCCTAATTTAAACACACAACAACTTTCCCATCGTTCAACTTCGATGTTTTTCCTTGTCATCCATGTATCAAATTCCTCTATGCTGTATATTCTTGGCTGCATACATTTTTCTTGGTGAAGATAATGAAGACAAAGGAAGTAAAGCAAGGGAGTTAAGGTTTGATGCCTATTATGTTGAGAAATTTAGTGCAAATCTTCAGAGCAAGAACAAGCCATTTCATTTACAATTAATGGCAAAAGAACAGGTATATTTAAAAAACAAATGCAGTACTTGAAGAGGGAATTTTAGGTTTTGGTGGCATTTTTGGACTGCACAAAAAGATAACAAAAGCTAGAAAGGAGCTATCATAATTTGGAAGCAATTGGGAAGCTTTGGAGATTATCCAATGACGACATTCTTATATTCACCTTCAGGATTTGAGAGGTGCCTTGTTGAGTTTCTTGGTGAAGCAAGAACAAAGTCATATTGAAAAGAAGCCTCCAATAACAACTAATTCTCACCTTGAGGGCAAGGTGAAGCTTCAAGGATCGGGTAATGATGGGCCCAATATTCTAGAAGCTTCAAGAATGAAGAGAGGGTAGGAATGGCATGGGTAGGGTATTCTGTTATGGCTTTGGGCAGAATGAATAGTAGGCATGTGTTGCAATGACATTAGGTGAAAGAGACCTATAAGAAATGTGTAAGAAGAATGGGATAGGACATAAAAAATATTATAAAATGGGTTAGGAGATAGTTAATATCTCGAAGGTCTAACAACTATGTTAATTTTTCTATATTTTCTCCTTGTTTTTGTGTGAAAGGCAAATTTACCAATGATGTTTTGCCTATTTCAGTGTTTTACTTCTTAGCAATTGATGACTTGCCCTTGTTTCTAGGGTTTTAATTCATAAGAGCTAGTATTATCATATGTTGTTTATAGTTTTCTGGTTGAGTTCTAACATAAACAAAGCAACTGTTAAGAATGGTAAGAGTATTATATTATTCAAGTTAGTTTTTTTGTACAAAATGGCATGGTATAGTACCTAAACCCAATACGATAATCTGATTAATTGTTAAATTTCAACACAGTCGTCATCTTCATCATCTATCTCTTTGTCCCAGTCCAATGAGAATGAGGTAGCTGATTTCATCAACTCTGTTAGTCCAGTCAGATCCTCAAGGTAGGTAGGATGATTAACTGCTTGAAGTATGAATTCAATTTCTCTGTTCCGATATTCTGATATAACCTGAACAGTTATAATTTCACCCAAAAAAAAAAAAAGCAAAGTGATAAGAAATTTGAAAATATCCAGTGGATTATTAATAGAAAGTAAACTGTTTTTGGCACTTCCAGAGGCAATATATTCCAGAACAATGTCATGAGATTTCACCATTCTCTGTCATTGTTGAGATATTTTGGAATATTTTGATGCACCAGAGAGAACAAAATCTCATGAAATGCCAGTCTAACGGTTATAATTTCACAACAATAACATGAGATAATAATACCAGGAATTAGAAGTGTTAACTATGATTCTGGAAACTGAAACCATATAGACAGGTGGCTACTAAAACATACACTTGTATGTCCAATATGCATTGCCATGATAGTTTCGTCTTTGAAGTCTCCTTTTATTAGGTACTAGAATTTTTAAATTAGGTTTGGTGGGGCGTGGATGGTTCCTTTTGGAACACTATTTCTTTGTATCCAACAAATAATTAATAAATAAATAAATAAATAAAGCCACTACTTAAAGAAATAAAGTCAACTACTACTGAAAAGGAAAAAAAAACATAGAGGCAACTTGACATTTTCAGGCATATGCACAAGAAGCTTAACAAAAGCATTCCATACATGTAAACAGGCTGAAAGAGCAGGATTATACACCCACAAACAACAACAACAACAACAACAAACCAAGCCTTTTCTCACTAAGTGGGATCAGCTACATGGATCAAGTGATGCCGACCTATTGTATCTTTGCTCATTTCTATAGTTAAAGTTATTAATACTTAAATACAACCTAATAGTTTCTCTTATTGTTTTTTTAAGTCTTTCCCTACCTCTAATTATCAGCTATCTTCCATCTAGTCAACTCTACGTATAGAAATCTCTAATAGTCTCCTCTGTACATGACCAAACCATCTAAGACGCGTTTCTACTAACTTATCGATGATAGGTGCTATCCCGACTTTTTCTCTAATATACTCGTTCTTAATCCTTTCCTTCTTAATGTGACCACTCATTCCACGCAACATTGTCATTTTTGTCACGTTAAATTTTTACTCATGTTGACATTTAATCGTCCAACATTCAATACTATACAACAATACAGGTCTTATAACTGTATGATAAAACTTTTTTTAAGCGTGAGTAGTACTTTTCTATCACAAATAACACCTGAAACCTTTTTCTATTTCATCCACTCAACTTGAATCCTATAATTTACGTCCTCCTCTATTTCTCTATTATTTTGTATTATCATTCCCAAATATTTGAAATTAGTGACTTTTTGTATGGGATGATCTCCAAATTATACACCCCACAAACAAATTTTAAAAATTATTCATCAATTTTTTTTTCTATTTTGACCATAACATATACTCAATTTTTTATCTTAGGACCTTTTTGTTTAGTTGTTTATGTTGACCCTATCAAATCTCAAAAGGAATTTGATAAAGTTTCAGAATCAAAATTTAGGTAAGCCACAAGTGCTAAGTGTGGTGGATAATTGATGGAAACCTACTCCAATAATAGCATTAATCATATAAAGATAGGTAAACAGTTCCAGTAGCATGCAAGCAAGCTTAATAAAACAGATAGCAGCTGCAATACAGGAAATATGCATAAACTGATGAAATTAGATGGAAACAAAGAGCTAAAGGAATAAAAGGAAAACTGCAGAAAACTAACATAGGCTCTACCAATTCACGAAGCTAGAATTCTACCTAAAAATCCTTTCAATGATTTTTCTAGCCTGCGGTCAAACCTCTTTTATAGCTCTAACATATCCTCTTCTCTTTCTTCCACTAAGCCAGCATGGCCAGAGTTAGTTTCCCTTATCCTTTCCCTAATCTACCCATACCCATGTCCACCTGTCCAGTTTTGCCCCTTCTAGAATAACCCCTAAAGGCAGATTTAGGCCCACTAACATTATTTCACTTTTACCACTTCGACTATAAACTTCCACAGAAGTAGAGTGACTATCAGTAACTAGTAGGAGATCTTAGGTTCAAACCTTCGCTACATGACGCCATCATGTACATAAATAATTTATGCAAGAACAGTTTGATGACATCAGGGTTAAGTTCCGAAACTGTTTTAATAAGATAATCTAATTTATGGCTTGGCAGTTCAAGGTACCAAATGATCCAAGGACATTGCTCGAGCCAATGGTGATAACTGAAGCATACAAAACTAAATTTAAACAAGCATCATAATAGGTGCCATTCGCCAATGACCATACTTACCATCTGGCAACAAGCAGTACAGCTGGAGGATGAGTAACCTACAAGGGTCATTTGAGAAAATTGAGAAAGGGAGCCTCGAATCTGATGGGGTAAGATACCAAGAGGTTGCTCTGTAGTTCCACTGACACCTGAGTTAATTTCAGCCTCTGCATATATCCTGAAAAAATGTAGCAAGATGTGAATTTCAGGGTAGACATATAAAGAAGAGCAAGGGGAAATTTCAAACTAGGATCCTTGTCATAATTCTTTAAAATCTTTACACTGAAATTATCAAATAATATTTGCTAAATTACCCTTGAGGGTGATGTAAAATCCCTACTAAAAGTTCAACTGCAAGAGCTGAAGCAATAGGAGCAAGCCCTGGTCGAGTCACTGTGCATTGCTGGTCCAAAGTGCGGTTGGAGGTTGACTGCAGAAAGGCCATAAGTCTTAGAACTTCATACACAAGATAAACACACAGATACACTCAATATCACATAATGCTGCATGAAATTACATCAGTTGGTGCAACAACATCATTGCAGAAATAACAGCCCAATCTTTCCTTTGTATTTGCATCATTTACATTAAGTTTGCACATATCAGCAGACAATGAATCTGCAGTTTCAGTACTTAAGTCTGGGGTCTGGCTGAAAGGGCCAGCTCCGTGGCGCATAACCAAGAAACTATCAAACCCTAGAGCTGCAGTAATTGTGATCTGCAAACAGATAAATAGTACACACATAAGGCATATCAGCTTAAAATATTCAATCCAGATACGGAGGGGAATGATATATATGCTTCATTTCCAAACGAGAACCAAAAGTGAAGCAGGGATGTGGAGTAAGGCATAATGACACACATCTATAATATTAAATTAATGCACCTTGTTGGTATTGGCACAAAGAAGAGATGGGAGCCATCGACTTTCTCTTGTATCTGTCAATAAGAAAACTGCATCATGAACATCAATCAAATCACGCAGGCATCTACAATCATCAAGCACACTATCCTTTTCTTGGCTAGGTACTGGATGCCCAGGCATTGGTATAGCCATAACAATGCCTTCAGCTTCCTGAAAGAGAGCAAAAAGCATGCAGATATGAGAAAAAAGCCATCATTGGGTTAAGCATCAAGCACTTTTTGAGTCCAATCAATTACCACTGCTGGAAAAATCCGTTTAAGACTTCTGACTGCAGCGGTAGCTTTAAAGTCACCGCCGTTAAGACAGTCATCCAAAGTATACAGGGACTGCCTTAAAGGGTTAGACATAGCCACCCTGCCATTGTCGAGTAGAGTAATTTTTCGCACACCCCATGCCTGCAACACACAGAAGCCTTATCAGCTGGAGAAGAAAAAACAATGAACTGAAGACTTTAACACTACTCACCATAAGCATACGAGCAACTTGGCATCCAAGTGTACCTGCTCCAAGGAGAAGACACTTGACAGAAGATAGGACACTCAAGTTTAAAGAAGGCAAAGCACGCCATCTCATAAGCTTTAAATTCAAATCTGCAGCAGATACAGCTAACCTGTAAAAACATAAATATAAAAAACAATAATAAAACAGAAGAAAAAATTAAGGATAAAAGTAATCTTAAAACAAAACAAAGAATAGAGAAAACAATGCAGATGAGAAACCTGGTTGGATCCATGGACTGATCAAGGCTAATACATCTAGGTACTTTTTTTCCTTTGTTAAGTTCCCATCCAACTGAATTAGGCACACTATCTCCTAAACGTGCATATCTCTGATGTTAGAAATCTAACATACTAAATGAAATTCAGAAATATAATGACAAGATATCAAGTCCATCGCATGATTTAAGCTGCTCTACCTTGTGGAACTGTAATCAATGCTTCACCAACAAGGGATAAGTCCATATCTGCAAAACCACGGTTCTCTCTATAGCAGAAAAATAGAACTGTTCCTAGATTCCATCTTGCAGAAAGAAGTGTTAAGAAGTTGCGTAGAGGCCAGCCTGGATTATTTGGAAGATGACATGGGTCATAAAAACCAAAGAGCATCTGCGAATAGAATGAAGCAACTTTAAGTTAGAGACATCAATAATTTTGCATACAGTTAATTGTTTCACTAGCATAAAGCAATTTGATAGAGACAAATTTCAATTTTTATAACTTAAAACCTTGTGACCATCACTCTGACAAGTCTCCCAGTCCTTTAGGCGCCTGATAGTAGCACATGAGTTTAAATCTATACTGACCATAAAGAATGGAACATCTGCCACATACTCTTGTTATAAGGCAAAATCTTGACAAGTTTACAGGAAGCAAGAAATTAGAAATATTAAACTGCCACCAGAAGTTAAAAGCAAAAACAAATATATTTATGTACCTGCTGTTGATCTTGAGCTACGCCACTCATTACAAGCTGCAGACAGGGATTCTGCCTGGTATTTTGGAAAAAAACAAGGCTAACATTAACTTAGCTAATGACAGTCTAATCAGCCATGTTCAACAATAAGTAAATCCAAAGCACCTCTTCTTTGCTCAACCACTGAGAAGCTGGCCTTAAATAGTTAACTGTTGCGGGAGGATCCAGCATCAGAGCAGGGAATGCAAACCAGTAGTGGAAGGTCCATTTTTTCAAGTCCGCAAAAGAAATAATAAGGAATCGTGAAAGTACTGCACAGTCCTCCACAGCTTTTCCAGTTTGAATGTCATCCCAGATCTAATTTGTTTTTTAATTAGGTAAGCTTACATAAGAATATAATTTTATCAAGTAAAAAACCAGTTCATCCCAAAATCTTAAACTATTATTGGAAGACTCAGAAATTGCCTTATTAATATATCCAATATGCCCTTCACGCAAAAGTACTATTATATCTAACACCCCCTTATGCAATAGCCCTTTTCAAGGCATAGGCCCCCCACAACTTTTAATAAAAGTTAATTTAAATAGGAGAATGGAGGCTCATGATTTGGTTTCTTTAGTCTTGAAGAATGGATAAACCATAGGCCCTCCATACAATTGAGAATGGAGGCTCATGATTTGCTTTCTTTAGGTTTGAAGAATGGATAAAGCATAGGCCCTCCATACAATGAGAATGGAGGAGATAAAGATCAAATTCCTGACCAATTGGTTAAGAAGAATGTTCTATTATCTCATCTATTGAGGTCTTTATGAACAGTTACCTTTCTTGCTTCTGCCTTCAAGAGTTTCTGTTTGTCAAGTGCATGAAAGCTTTCCACAGTATTAGTATTGTAAAGTATGCCAGGAACAGAGCACCTGTTCCTGTTCCCACGGCTAGTATCTAGAGCCAACAATGACTCACTTGATTCAGAAGGTAAGGACTCAACTAAAAGAGTTAAATGATTTGATACTTGAGAATGTGAGCAAGGTGCGTAGAATCCTGCAATGAGTCAACAGCATTAGAATATTATCTTTAATAGTTTAAATTGCAGCTTCAAAACTTGAGAAAAGAATCTGCATTGATTAAAAAGTAAAATAATAATAATAATAATAATAAAAGGAATAATTGCATAAATCATTAGTAAATCCTAGTTTGCATGTCTCATAAAGTAGAGTAAAATGAAAAGGAAAAGGTTAGACATTGAATCCTAAACATCAAAAGATAGCGCAACTATCAGAGTTGTCTTACTGTGTTTCTAATTTGCCCTTACTCATCAAAAAACAAAATTACAGAACCTGAGTTCAATAAAAAAGTTGAAAATATAAGAGGAAAGTAAAGGGATGAACCATTGATGGGTATTGGAGAATCATCAATGCCAAGCTTGTTAAGCTTTAAAGAAGATAATCTGTGCCAGAAACCTTCATCGACTAAGCTCTGCATCGGTGCGAATTGCAGTAAAGATCCCTTGGTGCGTCCCGCCATGGTTGTTTCCTTCTTCTTCTTCTTCCAGTTTCAAATTGAGTGAAAGTCCAAATCAATAGACTGGATTGTATATACGTCTACTTCTAAGTTTTGAAGTCCCTAGTCTTGACGAATTGAAAACTTCGAAGGAAGAGGGATTCGCATCCTACGCAAATGATTCTCGGTGTTCGTGGGGTTTGGTTTCCGACCTACGGGTCTACGCTCCGTCACTTATCTACATGTATTAAATACGATTATGCTTGCTTTACAAGCATAACTTCTAATTGCAAAATTATGCTTTTCGTTCTAAAATTTAGATTTTTTTTTAATTTTATTCTTATTTTTTTATTATTAATTATGTCTTCAAAATTTACTTTATATCTTAATATTTTAAAAATACTTATAAAAACAAAATAATCATCACTATATTATATTTTTTTAACTTATAGAACCTTTAGTATAGGATAGATTTTTTATTCTCAAAAATATAATTTTTATATATTTTAAAAATTTTTTTGGTTTAGTTATAATATTTTTGAGAATATTCTATAATATTTATAAGAATATTATATTATTACACTTGGTTCAACTTTAATATTTTTAAAAATATTTAACAATTTTTTAAATATGTTCTTAATAATTATATATATATATTAAATTATAACCAATTATTTTTTAAAAATTACTTATATTATATTAAAAACAACAATTATAATAACTTATTAGTTGAATGACATATACATATGTTACTAATTAATAATATTTAAATAATATAGAGATATATACATAAATATATTTTTTAAAAAAACAAAATTTATATTTTATCTCTACGTTTAATAAAAACCATCAAATATGTCAAAATTAAAATTTATAAATAAAATTAATAATATTATTATCTATTTAAAATAAAGTTAAATTTATATATTATATATACAAATAATAGCCGAATGGTTTCTTGTTGGGGTAGAAGAAATTACATAAGTAATTTTAAAAAAATTAAAATTAAAATAATAATTTGTGGTATTATTTAGTGTTTTAAAATTTTAAAAAATAATTTTTTTAATATAAATGTATTGGGTGTAGCAAATATTAATTTGTGCGCAAATGTATTAATACACAAACAATTTATATACATTTGTACATAAGTAATTTTAAAAAATAAAAATAAAATACCATAAAAATTTATTCTTAAATATGTTTGGTACACAAATGTAACACAAACATTTATTATAAAGTTTATTATTATTAAATGTGTTTATTGTTATTATTAAGTTTTTTATTATTAAAATTAAATACATTTATTATTAAATTAATTGTTCATATATACATTTATTACTACGTTTTATGTAACGCTCCTATCTAGTCTTATTATTAACTCCGATATTAAAAGATAGGTTCGGTACATTATCTTTATCCTTTATTTGATTAGTGTCTGAGCAGTTATAACATTCAATTATTTTACGTAGATTAGGTTCGGGATCCTTTGCTCAGAATAAAAACTTACATGCACAAGGAATAAAAATACTACATTATACAGCAAAAATTAAAAACCTTCATGTAATTCAAATAAATACAGGTCCAATAATTTCCATTACATGCTGATAAGTCACATCCCTGGATATACGAAGTACCCGACCATCAGAAGCCAAGAGACAACAGGTCTATCACTCGGACTCCTGTATAAATGAAGGATGGTCCAGTCCTTCAGATATCTGTTTTCCCTATATACCCCAAATATAACTCATGTATACAGTCAACTATTGTTCTATTCTAAATCAGACCTAGATAGGACCTAAAATAGGGGATTACAAAAATCATACTCAATTAAAAAGAGACTGCTACCTCCCGGCCCTACTACGCGTCCGTATCTGATACATATTAGCACATAGATGAGAAACACAAGTTTTCCAGTAGCTTAGCAATTCATAGTTTAAAAGAAACTAATATGTACCAGGGTATAAGCACCAAAACATTTAATATACATCCTTGATTTTAGGTGTAACATTACACATAACTGTAAACTGGCAATTATTGCATGATAAATTTAGAAGTTAACGATGATTACATATCTTTTTAAATAACAGTATTCTTATCATCTTAATGGTTTCTTATGGAATTATTATAGTGTTTATGCGTGTTACGTGAACACTAGGTCACGGGTGCGGAGCACCTTTGGCCACACCTCCCTAGGTCATTCGTGTGGAGCACCTTCGGCCACACCTTGTAATTTGTGGACACTCGGCCACGTACATAGCGTAATCATGAGCACTAGGTCAAGGGCATGGAGCACCTTCGGCCACGCCTCGCTAGGCCGCCCATGTGGAGTACCTTTGGCCACACCTCGTAAATCGTGGATACTCAGCCACGTATAGAGCATAATCGTGAGCACTACGTCCCGTGTGGAGCACCTTTGTCCACACCTTGTAAATCGTGGACCCTCGGCCATGCATAGAGCATAATCAAGAGCATTAGGTCGTGGGCATGGAGCACCTTTGGCCATGCCTCGCTAGGCCGCCTGTGTGGAGAACATTTCTTATGAAAAATTCAATATTTAAGGAATAATTTCTATTTTCCTTAGAAATAATTTTTAAGGTACATTTTCTTACATAACTCTAATAATCTCAATATTGATTTCCTCTCTTGGAAGTTGATTCCAACTTACATTTTTCTTCTAAGAATTTCAATAATTTCGATAATAATTTTCCTTTTCTTGGAAATTAATACAAATTTTCCTTCTAAAATTCCAACAACTTCAATAATAATTGTCTTTTCCTGGAATTTAATTCTAATGGGCATTTTTCCTTCTAAAATTTTAATAACTTCAATAATAATTTTCTTTTCTTGGAAATTAATTCTAAGATGAATTTTTTTTTCTTATAAAACTTCAATAGTAATTCATAATAAATTTTCGTTGCTTGGAAATTAATTCCCATATATATTCTCTTTCTAAAAATTCTAATATTTTTAATACTAATTTTCTCTTTTTTGGTATTAGTTCTATTGTACATTTTCTTTCTAGGAATTCTAATAATTTTCCTAATAATTTCCTTTGCTTGAAAATTAATTCCATTATATATATTTTCTTTCTAAAAATTCTAATAACTTCCACAATAATTTCTTTTGCTTAAAAATTAATTCCCATGTATATTTTCCTAATAATTTTCCATAATCACATGCATTTTTACTAGCAATCATAAATGTTCAATAACCCCATTAATTTCATCATGGAAATAACAAGTCCACTACAATACTAAGAATAGTAAACCAAGCCAACCAAATCATTAAACAAATTTCTAAATCTAAGTACTCTCATGATCTCAAGGAAGCAATAATTTAGAGATTAGAATTAGCCACCTTCCATCCTTATCATGTAAGCTCCATTAAATTTTTCCTAAATCAAGAGTGTAGACATGGGTTCAAATTCCATGGAAGCTATATCATTGAACATGCATACTCAATCATGGAATAAGAATTTAACAAATTGCCAAACTACCTTGGAAGTGGGCTAGAGAAAATATTCTTGGCCTTTCCTTTGATTTCCTTGGTTTTCCCTTGAGTTCTTCTTTACTTCCTCCTTCCTTGATCTCTTAATTCTCCCTTGATGCCTCACCTTCTCCCTCTCTTTTCTCCCTTCTTCTTTTCTTTCTCTCCTTTCCCTTATTTTCAAGTGTGGGGATTATGGTATGCCTCCCTCTTTTTTTTCTTTCATTTCCTTTTTGGGTTGCTTGTAAATTGGTTTTCCTTCTTTTTTTCTTCCTTCTTATACATTAGGTGCATCCCACTAGCCACTAGTTTTGTACAAAATTCTACACCTATTAGATTGCTTGTTGCTTTAGTATTCCTTTTCTTGTAAGTTTACCTTTTCCCACTTCCACAAGCAACCTTAGTACATATATATATTTTTAATTCTCTTCTCACTTTCCATTTCCCTTTCTTTCTCTTTTTTTTTTTAAAGAAAAGTATGCACACTTTTGGATATATATATATTTGCACAAAGTGTACTTGCAAGTACACTTTGTCTTTGCTTGCACACTTAGTATTTCCCTTTCTTGCAAGTTTAGATTTGTCAACTCTTACAAGCAACTAACCTTTACAAGCAACCTTAGTATTTTTTTTTTCTTTTTTTCTATTCTCTCTTTTCCTCCCTCATTCACATGACACTTACACACACTTATATATTTTTGTTGCATCTCATTTTGCTTTTTACTTGGTACTTAGGCTAGGTAAATCAAAGAATTAATTCTAAGCACCAAATTTCCCTTCCTTAAAAATAATTCATCTAATTAATTATCAAGCAAGTAATTCAAACTAATTAATTAAATAACACCATTAATTTAGGCTAATTAAATTATGGGGTGTTACATTTTATATTATAAAAATATTTGTTTAAGTTTTACAAAAGTAATTTAGTAATTTTATTATTTTAAAAATATTTTCATGCTATTAAAATATAAGATTTTTATTTTCTTAAGTGAGAAAGAAAATATGCAAAAGTATAAGAATATTTTATTCTCTAGAATATAATATTATTGAGAATATTTTTTTAATTTGTGTTACCAAACACGAGAAATGTGACATTTTGGACCTCATATTCTCAAAAATCTTTTTTTAAACTGTGTATCAAACGTCCTATAAGAATAAATTACTCTTCACTCTTGTAAAAGATTGAAGAAAATTAAAATTTTACTTATTTTAATTAAAATAGACTTAATGTTAACATTACTTTTTTAAAATTTATAATTTCTTACAAAATATATTGTAAAATTATTACTTCATTTTATTGAGTTAAAAATAAAAAAATAATTTATTTTAAATAAAAAATAATTTTTTTATATTAGTTAAATACATATTTAATTATATCAAAAATAAATATAAGGGCATTTTAATTAAAAATGATAAAATTGTTGGGATTTTTTTATCTTCATAAAGCTTTCTTATTATCCAGACATTTAATACATTATTGATCTTAAAATATTTTTATTTAATTTATATTTTTATACACATGTTTGAAATTTTTAAGTTATAATTATCATATATTAAAAATTTTGTTCTTAACTATCATGCATTAAAAATATTTAAAATTATGATTAATATTTAAATAGAGAAATAAAAAATATTAATTATTTTTATAAAAAATTGATCTTAAGTAATCAACATTAATAATATATTTAATTCAAAGGATTAATTAAGGATATCTAGAATATTTAAAAATGGTAAATTCTAATTTATGCATTTAATATATTCAAATTTTAAATATGATTATATATTTAGTAGCTTATTATTATAAAAAATGATTAGCATTGTTCTAGTGTGATGTACAATAATATTGTATAAATATAAAAATGTATTTAAATAGGTAAATATAAAAATAATGTTATATTTTTAAATAACATTTCTTATATATAAAGTATAAATTTTACAATTTAAACAGTTCAATAATGAATTGATATGTGTATTGATAATACTAAATATGACCAACCTTATTAAAAATGTTAATCTTGATCTTACATCTAATAGACTTTTAAAATATTATATAAAAATCCTTAGTATACTTCTAACATACCTTACTATCTATATTCTCTTTGCATCAGAGTTCACGACGAAACTTTCAATTCTCTCGTAGCCTTTAACTCTATTTTATTTTGTAAGATCTCACTATTCTTTGAGTCCAGCTATCGCAACCACCACATTGATAAAACATAGTTTTATCATGTATATTTTTTTTTTGAAAAAATCAAATATATTAAATGAACCTTGTAACAACGGAAAAGATTCGAAAGAGTTTTTAAAGGATTTTAAAAGATAAAACTTGATTTTAACCCTAATCCCAAACAAACGAAGATTGACACGTATTTCGAGGATAATGACTGGACATAGAAGGTCCTTTGAAGCCAGAAACACAATCAAACAGAAAGAAATGTAATCTGGCGATCAGAAACTGACGGAAGGAGTTTCGTGCTTCACTTTCGTTGACGGAGGCCAAGACTTTTGCATGGAAATGCGTGCCAACATCTGGAAGGATGCCGACACCCTAAAAGATCCCCGGGTGGCCTGGGAAAAGTCGGGATCGCCCTTGGAGGTTTTAAATTACGCAAACTCCCGCCATTTCTCCCATTTCACTCTCTCTCCTCACCACACTCTCTCTCTCTTCTCTCTTTTCTCTCTCCACCTTCCTCCACCGTGAACGGCCACCACAGCCACCGTGGGCTACCACCAAGGGTACCAACCGACAGCCCTCACTGCCCACAACCACCAGCAACCAACCACCGCCACCAACGGCCGGAGAGCAGAAAAACGCCGTTTTCCCCATCGCGCGAAATTTCCCGGCCCGATTCGCCGTGTCGACGCCGTTGACCCTCACGCCCTACCACCGTGTAGCCGCTGCCCGCTGCCTCGATGGCTTCGGCCCGCGTCGAAGGAGGCCGGACGCGCCCGGATCGAGGCAACACGCCGTCCGCCGTGCGAGACGCTTCGTGGCCAGAAAACACCGCCCAAACGGCCGTGAACCGCCGTGCCACCACCGTATTCGGACTCCTGAGCTTGCGGGCTTCACCGTGGTGTGATTTTCGAGATAAATCGCACCTCACCGCGCCGTCTTGCCACCGTCGCCGCCGTCTTGCCATTGTCTTGCCGTCTTGGGAGTTCCTGGGCGTGCATCTGGCCGAGATCACCGACGTAGAATTCCATAATCCGAACACGATGGTAAGGTCCGTTTTCCCAAAAACTAATGTTATATGACTGAAATGGCTGCCGAACGTAATTAGACAATTAATTAACCTAGGTAAGCGTATAACCAGGGTTTAGGATTGAAAATTGGATGACGTGACGAATCTAAATATTCAATTTCATGTCCAAGGAATTAATTGGGCTCAGAAATCGAGATTTCGCGAGTCCTCTGACTTGAATTGAAGCGGCCAGGAGACCAGGTAGGATAATTTACACTTCAGAACCCTAGAATTGATTTAGTGAATACCTAAGCGATTTAGGCGACTTGTATGGATTTGC
Source organism: Senna siamea (assembly GCA_031216115.1). Lineage (NCBI taxonomy): Eukaryota > Viridiplantae > Streptophyta > Magnoliopsida > Fabales > Fabaceae > Senna > Senna siamea. Next base: position 15,328,891 of record CM062355.1, on the reverse strand, counting down.
GTCTTTGCTTTCAATGGGATAAAATTGCATGCTGTGTCTTTGAAAACCCTAATTGCATGTTAGACACCTTGTTTATCGAGTTTAGATGCCTTTAGGACGGATTTACTTAGGGTTGGGTACTTGATAGCGGTATGGGACGGCCAGATTAAGTATCCCTCGTCTGAGGAAGCTTTTAAGCGAAATTATTTTTATCGATTTGCTTTGTCTTGAGTTAGGGATTGCGCGTTAAACCAGGACGACCCTAAGAAAGGTTTAGGGAGTATAAGGGTGGATAACCTACACGGAGAAACGTTGTGATTTAGGCGTGATACCCTAGAACCCTGAGGAATAGCCGACCGAGTGCATGTGAGTTCGAATAGACTGTATGAGGATGAGAATTGGCGTATATGCACATGCTAGGGGACGCCCTAGATGTTGATTCTCACCCGGTCCTTGAGTGAGTGATTGGTGTTACGGATCACACTCACAATATAGGCTTGATTCGGGTGATTGGTGTTACGGATCACACCCAACGATAAGAGAGGTATTCTCTCTAGACTACGTGCAATTAGAAGACGATTTAGATTCGGTTACAGTGGAATTGTAACCAACGTGGATTGAGATACACAGGGCATGAGATTTTACTTGATTTTTATAATTGATTTTAAAAGAAAATGGATTTCCTGATTGTGATATATTGCCGCAATTTCCATGTGTTTAAACGATTTTAAAGATAAGGTATTCCACTGTTTTCGAACTGATTTCGGGAAGACGATTTCGGTGTTCACACCGCTGAGTATTCAAGCGGTTTCGAATGATAATTAAATTGTAAATTATTCTATTGGGATTCATATCTCATTAGGTTGTGTACTCAGATGAGCGAGGGACGAGGCGGGAGCCCAGACGATAGCCGAAGCTGACTCGAGGATAGATAGAAGGATGATTAGCTTAGGCTTGAATCATTTGTATATATACTCTGATGACACTGTTACTTAACGGATTCTGTTTCTTGTAAATTTTGTATGAACTAGACTGAATGTATATATAACGTTTCAGACAGTATGTATGGATTGTAGCGATGAATTGATGTTGCTGTGTATGGATTTATATTAGTATGTTTATCTTTGTTGTTGGGTGTTGTTGAATTTTAAACAGGTGATTCTGTATTTGGGATATGACCAATTTACAGAGGAAACTCTGCCGGATTTTCAGTAGAATCTACCGCTGTAAATTTATGGATTTGAATTGAAATGTGTATGAATGTATGATGAGACATGTATGAGTTTTAGATTTCATTCCAGAGGTATTATTGATGATGTATGTATGTGTATTTAGCTAGCTGCGTGTGAATCAGGGTTGAACGGAATCTGAATGGATAACGGAGAATCTATTTGGGTTACGCTCAACCAGTAGCGATCCCCTGACGTTCCCACATAGGGAATAAACATTCAGAATACCACATATGCTTCCGCTAATCAGATAAGCATCGCGTATGACGTATTAGGGGGTCGTTACAAACCTAATAAGATATTATAGCTTATTATTTGACACACATATATTAAATAAGGTTTCACATAAAATTTGAAATTTAAATGACTCATTGATAATTTAAAATTTGTACATTTTGAATATTTGTATTTATTGAAATTTAAATGATAACTATTAAAAGTATAATCATATTTAAATTTTGAAAAAATTAAATGTATAAATTAAAAATTGCCATGTTTAAATATTATAGATATTTTTTAATTAAAAATATAACTAATATGATATCCTTAAAATTGATCTTTAGTATACATATTGATACTCTACTATTTAATGTAGATATGAATTTTTGTAATGTTAAATGATATTTTATAAATATTTATGCATGATACTATATACCAAAACTTTTAATATATGATAATTATGAGTGCATAGATATAAAATTTACATAAAAATATTTTAATTTTTATAATGTATTAAATGTCCAAATGATATGGAAGCCCCTCACAATGGCACATATGTATTTTTTTTTATTACAGCTTATAACTTTACTTTAATATAATATATTTATATATCTCATAATCTAAATATATATATATAAATTTACTTCACAATTAATTTTTAATAATAATAATATTATTATTATTTTATTTTATATATACATATAAACACATCTTTATATTTATGCATTATTATTGTGCATTATATGGGCAATGTTACTTTTTTTTTTTGGTAAAAGGAAAAGTTTCGTTTTTGATCAATAGGAAACAATAAGATTAAGGTCCCCTTAAGGTGATCAAGGAGGCTTTAATTATTAATATCAACATACATGAAATCTACAATACTATATGATTCTAAAATAGACTCTATCTCTACTAAGAACTAGTAACTCTTTCGACCAAGCCTAGTTCTTCTTTAACCGGCAAGCAATAGTCTTGTTCAGAACTGTAAGCTAAATCCTGGACCATTTGTAATCCTTGATATAACCTTTAGAGTAGCTTTAATACCTTTGAGAGATAATTCATACAGATTGATACATTTGCTTTGCCACCATAATAATGATCATTGTACCATGGTTACGATAAGAAATATATGAGCCTTAGAAAATTTGATGTTCTCTTATGCTTGTCCTCAAAGTGAGCAGGCTTGTGTGATTTACCTCGTTCATGCCATTGAATTTAGATAAATCTACTCTTTGTAATCTTGCTTATTGATTACTTTCATTATAAAGAACTCTGCTACCAACAATTTTGTTAACTACTTACCTCAACATTTGGATAATATCATTTGGTTCCATGTTTTTACCTTAAAAAATATTCTTATTTCAGCCATTATAACCAACATGTAATTAATATGTACTTAATAATTTCAAGACCATTTCGCAATTTTCCTAAACCATTTTGAGCTTCAAAAGTTCTTTGGATCCAATTTGGAATAGACAAGTTTATGCTGTTCGAGTGCAAAGAGATATTTGTTCTAAACCACATGGTTCTGGCAACTGGGCAAAGCAAGAATAAGTGTTCTGCATTCTCTAAAAAACCATAGCCATACTCACATTCCCTTCTAATTTTAAAACCTCTAGTGACAATGTTTGCTCAAAGTGGAAGAGCATCATGAAAAAGTTTCTAACCAAACATAATAATTTTCTTCGAGAATTTTACTTCCATAACTTTCTCCATTCTTGGAAATCTTAGTTGTTCAAAGGAACCATTTGATGAAGTAACTTGAAACCATCGCTAACTTTAAAGTTACCACATTTACTACCCTACCAATAAATCTTTCTCTTCAAGTTATGCCTTGGAATCAAAAGATTTTTAACCCCTTCAACCTCATTCTTATAGTAAATACTCCTTAATTTTACTTCATCCCAAGTTCTGTTATCTTTAATTAAATCCTTGACCTAGGTAATTAGCATCTTCCTTAGTCGGTTGGTACCAAAGTTTATCCTTTATGTCAATTGAGCCTCCTTTCCCACACGCCAACTGAGATGAAGTACAATCAAGTCACTAACTGAGTAAATATTCTTTCAGACTGGAGAAGCATTCTGAGGGCATCTCAAATCATGTTTCTTAGTTAGATTACCATACTTGGCCTAGAGAGCACTACTAAGGAAGCTATTTTCCACATTGTACGTAAGCTAAAATTTTTTTTCCAACAGAGCTTTATTTAAGTATAAAAAATTTTGAATTCCTAACCCTCTTAAACTGATAGGTTGACAAGCTTATCTTAGGCAATCACATGGTGTTTGTTGAAATTTGATTCACTTCCCCATAGGAATCTGGACAAAATAAAGTCACATTTTGACGCTTCTCCCTTTGTTATCTTGAAGTAAGAGAGATGATAAATTGGGGTAAAGTTAATATCGAATTTATCAATGTTAGCTACCCGGATTTAAAAAAGGAGGTTTGCTTTCCATCTTTAGAGCCTATTATTTAGAGTTTCCATAATGGTTTTAAACTATTCTTTGTTTTATTGACCTGAGTCAATATTACATTCAAACTTTAAAGTAATATTAGATCCGAGGATTTTACTCATCATTTTACCAAATCTATTTAGTGCATTAGGGATACATTTAATTACAGACTTTGCATGGTTGATTTTGAGACCCAAAAACTCACCAAATTGATGTAGGATATTTTTGTACCTCATGACAAGATTGTAAATATGCTTTAAAGAATAGAATAATATCATTTGCATGAAATAAATGATTTATAGGCAGGGTAATTCTACTTATCTTAACTCTAATGAAACTCTTGTCTTCTTAGGCCTTTGTTATTATGTGAGAAAGCACATTCATACAAAGAATAAATAAGGAAATATCTAGTTCCCTTACTTTAAGCTAGCTATAGGAGAAAACCATTTTGTGGGTTCTCCATTTATCATGATTCTAGAGGTAACAAAACCAAACATTCCATTAGTAGTCTTTTCCATTGGTCTAGGAAGTTCATTTCCAATAAGACTTTCTCTAAGGAAAGCTAATAAATTTTGTCGTATGCTTTATAAAGGTCAATTTTTAGGCTATCCCAAATTTTTTTTTTATTTTCTTAGCCTTTCTAATATAATTGAGTGATTCATTGGCTAGAATGATATTGTTCGATATTTGCCTATTCTTAACACAAACACTTTGATAAGGAGAGATTATTCCATTTGTTAGTTTTTGCAGTCTATTGGCTAAGGTTTTTGCAATGATTTTGTATGATACATTGTAAAGACTAATGGGTCGAAAATCATTGAAAGATGTAGAGCAGTCCTTCTCTGGAATAAGGGTAGTGCTTGTTTGATTCATTTCTCTAAGCATATGTCCTCTATTAAGAAAAGATGCCAACATAAAAATCATCTCATCTCTTATAAATAGAAAATTTGTGGAAAATCATCCAGGCATAAAGCCTTATAGCTATCCCTTTGAAAAATTTGTATTGTAGTCTTGATTTCCAATCTAGTAAAAGGTTCGTTCAAAATTTTAATATGGTCTTTCACTCATATTAGGAATACCAATGCTCTAAATATAGCTTTGACACTCATCCCCATATCTATTAGCATTATTCAACAAAATCAGTTTAAAATAGTTTAAACTAGCTTCTTTAATTTCCAACTACTTAAAGACATAATTATTATCTTCTTTTATGATACATTAAATTTGATTTCTGTTTCTCCTGTGATTCACCACCCCTATGAAAATACTTTGTATTTTTGTTGCCTTACTCTAACTAAATTTTGCTTAGCTCTTTGGGCCTAAAAGGTCTGTTCACAATCTAAAAGGAAATCCAATTCTTTTCTAGTCTCTTTTTCAATTCTTCTTTTATTTGGGTCTAATAGATCTTTTTAAAGCTTATCTAACTCCTTTTACTTCTCACTTATCCTTTTATTTATTCTTCCAAAATCCTCTTTATTCTATCTCCCTAGTTCCTTAGCAGTACTCTTTAATTTATGCATGATTAGAAAATAAGTATAACCATTCACAATACTCATCCAGTCTTGTTTAACGATTTTGTCACATTTCTTGGATTTCAATGACATTAATTCACACTTTAAAGATCTATACTTCTTTTGAACTATGAATGATGTATAAATAATCATTGGAAAGTGATTTAATGTCACCACAGGAAGAAATTCACTAGGCTCTTAGGAAAAATTCCCAGCTACTCACTATTGCATAACACTCTATCTACTCTCTCTCTCATACCTCATCCATATCATTTCTATTATTTGTCCAAGTATAGTAGTTCCCTTTTGGTGGAGTTTCCATCAGGCTTAATTGATTTATAGTATTTTCTAAGAGTTGAGCACTGCTAGAGGAAAAGAAATTACTTAACTTATCCTTTCTCCATAGAATTTGTTTAAAAACTCCAAATATTACCTATGCACTGTTAGAGAGGGTTGATTGATTTTAAGAAATCCTATAATATGTATTTTTCATGTAACTTTGGAGGTTCATAAAGTCCTGTTAAGTCAAATCTCTTGCCATTTGTGAGAGTCACCTTACCATGGATCCAATGTCTGGACTTACTTACAATAGCAATTTCTACTTCCTTTTTCCAAAACAAACATAAACCTCCACTCTTTCCAACTTCTTCATTATTTTAAAAGTAATAAAAAAGGCCCCTTTTCATAATACAAATAAACTTGGAACTATTACACTTTATTTTTTGTAATAACAAAAATATCAAGTCTACAATTCCTAAGGAGTTGTTTAATTATAGAAAATGTCGAGGGACAACCTAGCCCTCAATAGTTCCAATTGATGATCTTCATAGAACACTAGGAGGTTGATGTGGGAGAACCTCCTTAAACCCCAAATAAAAATTTTCCATCATAGTTGTGAGTTGCTTCATAATGAGATTCCATTATTTCTCGTGTTTTTCTTTGCCCAGATCCTTTTTTCTTTATTTTGGTTCACTTCATCTCCTAGTTGTAGTTTTGCGAGATCAACCTAGTGTATTTCCTTTATTTCCCTTCTTCTTTTCCTAATCATTCCTAATAGATTGAAAATTACAAAATCCTTATGTGCCCTATTGGTCACTTCATTTTAAACCTATTCTATTGAACATAATTTCCTTTTTTAAGATAGAATGATATTTTGTATATTACCATTTGACAACAGGTGCAATCCAGTAGCTTGTTTCTTTTTCTTCTCCTTTGTATGAAGCCCAAACTACTATTTTGTCTTATCTTCCACTTCCTATTGTTATATTAGCAGCACTTGAAAAATAAACCTATTTACTCCCCACCAAATTCCCACCTCATTTGCATGAGGTAATGTATTTCCTTCATCTATACCTTTAATAGCTATATCTTGTAGTATATGTGGTCCTTCATTATCCTATGTTATCTATGTTACTTTCCATATATTTGAGTGTTGTTTGATTGCTTCTTCACTCATATTAGAAGGTTCTTTATCCTTCCTTTCTTCCTCTTCTTCCATAATAGGTTCCAGAAGTGTGGCTACTCCCTTATCTTTTGTATTGTTTTCTATCCCATGTTTTTATTAATTCTCCTCCTTCATAAGTTGAGTTATGCCAAACTTGATGTAAAGGTGATGTATATTCATCCAATCTAAATTTGTCTATCAGTGGATTCTTATAATTATACTCAAATCCCATATCTGAGAACCATTTAGTTTTAGTATTAGTTATAGCAAGTTCTCCTAAGAGCATACTTAACCATTTTAAAAATGGAGTATCATCCTTACACCCACTTTGTTCATCCTCTAATTTCTCAATTAGGAGTGGGAAAATACATAAATTCTAGTATGTGACAGTGAATCTCTCGTTAAGCCTAGCAAGTTCCAAGTCAATATCTATCTCAGGATCCCTTAATTCAACAACAATATCCTACTTGATTCAGTAATGAATTGAAATTTCTTGGTTTAAATTCAGACAGTAGAGCTTCATCAATTTGAAAATGTTCATCTTTAGCTTCCTCCTCAGGATATGTTTTAGGTGGTGAGTGATTATGCATTAATCCATAATTATTTTGTGGCATTGTGCTTGCTATACCTAATTCGTAGTTTTGCACATTCCCTTTCTTCATCTAAGACTCCCCATGGATCAAAATCAAAATGCATGGGATGAGCAGACCATGGACGATACTCCACACCCATTCAAATTTTAAAAATAGAGACAATAGTTGATCTTTAAGCGTTTCTATTGAGAAATATTCTTTCTTGAGGGATGAAGAGATTTGAGATATGCTCAAACCAATTTCCACTTCAAACTTGTCCCTTTATCTTTCCTTTTGCTTTTTTAAAGCAATAGTTACTCTTTAGGATGGCCAATCACACCAAGGATAAGTGTGATCTATCCTTCTACATGATCTACAAAACTTATTTACTTTCTCATACTTGCATCTAATCCAAATGTGCTCCCCCAAATCCAAGCTTAGAAACATGCCATTTTGAAAGGTCAGTTCAGTGGAACTTTAACTCGAACCCCCTTATAAATCTAATATTTTTGGGAGTAGAGAGTCCAATCCACCTCTAATTTGTCTACAATCACCCAGATTGCATCATTTCCTGATTGAGTTCTAGGTAATCATACCATAAAATCCATGGAAAATTTATCCCATTTCCATTCAAGGATTTCTAGAGGCTACAACAATCCTGCAGGTTTCTGATGTTCAATCTTCACTTGCTGGCACACTAAGCATTTAGCAACATACTCAACTATGTGTTGTTTTATACCTGGCCACCTAAAATTTTCTTTTAAGTCTCGGTACATCTTAATGGCATCAGAATGAATAGTATAGTTGCTCTTGTGGGCTTCCTCTAAGATCTTGTTCCTCAATCCCCTCAATTATGGGATATAAACACTATCTTGAAAAGTCACTACCCCATCAGCTTCTTTCTTGAATTCCTTTGAGTCCTTCAGGGACTTTAAGAATTTATCCTCCCTTTGGGCTTTTAGGATCTGAGTTCTAAAGTTATTTTAAATTCTCATTTCACTTTGATATATCCTATCTAGCAACACTAGAGTGTACAAACTCAAATTCTTAAACTTTTTAATCAGGCTCATCTCATTCACCATCATTTGAGCAACATGGAGAGATTTCCTACTTAAGGAATCTGCTATTATGTTTGCCTTCCCTGGATGAGATTTTAATTCAAAACCATAATCCTTAATAAATTCCATCCATCTTCTCTGCCTCATGTTCAACTCCTTCTGATTAAAAAGGTATTTGAGACTTTAGTGGTTACTAAATACCTCAAATTTAGATCCATAGAGGTAATGTCTCTCAATCTTTAAGGCAAAAACTATAGCTTCCAATTCAAGATAATGGGTAGGATAATTTTTCTCATGAGGAGTTGTAAATCAATGAGGGAGACCATGTGTTTTTTAGAGTGTCACCTACCACGGGTATTGGTAAACAAATAAAGGCAAAGAAATTAAGTCCATGATTTTTAGAACCATTCCATATCCTAAAAAGAGTCGGTCAAATTACCTACCATATTGCCTTACCTCCCTATCTTTCAAATTTGCATGATGTCTTCTATGTATTGAAACTCAGAAAGTATGTTCTAGATCCCACGCATGTATTAGGGAATCAACCCATGGTGTTAAAGGAAAATTTAACTTATGAGTCTACTCCTATTAAGATCCTAGATTTTGAGACTAAGCAACTTCAGAAAAAAGTTATTCCTTTGGTTAAGGTGTTTTGGCAGGATGTAACAACCCAAAAAATGATGTGGGAGAAGGAGGATAAAATGAGATGACTCTATTCAAAATTATTTACAGGTATGAATTTTGAGGACAAAATTCTTTAAAGGGAGAGGATTGTAATATCTGCTTCCTTAAAGTATTTATTTTGAGGATAAACTAGTGTAACATAAATGGAATAAGTGGCTAAATACTAAAACAAAGATTGAAAAGGATAATTTTAGAAATTTCTTCATGCAAGGACTAAAATGAATCGCTATTATGGGGCCAAATGTTAATGGAAACTAGTTATTAAGTGCTCCTTATGAGATTTATGAAACCTAAGGACTTAAAAGCAATTTTCATATTTTGCTAAGAGGTCCTTAAAGCTTCAATTATGCCACCCCTTTAGATTCCCTTATATGCATACTTTCCCCCTATATCAGCATATGCCAACATTTGAGAAGGAGGGGAAAGGCACGGGTGAAGGGGGAAAAAAGGAGAAATCAAAGTGGAAACATCCCATAACCAAAATTTAGGTAAGAAATCCTCACCTATGGCTTAGTAAACATCTTAGCCATCATTTAGGAGTAGATTACTTCTTCTAAAACTCATCAAACCTGTTGAAATGCTTATGATTAGCAAAAATGGAGAAATCTTCTTTTCTTTAGAAATTTCTAGTTTTTTCGATTAGAGTGAGAAATTTGAGCTTGTTAGAGGTAGGAAACGATTTTTAGACTATAATGCTAGAGCTTTTAGCTCTTATTCAGTGTTTCCTAAACTAATTTTAAAATTTTCAAAGTTAGGTTTTACTATTCACCCAATTTGGATGTGTAAATCGAATTGTATGAGTAAAATTTGAGAATGAAAATGGTTAGAATTTGAGGGAAAATGGTTAGAAACTAAGCTCATACCTTTCAAATTTGAAAAGTAGTGGAATATAAACTAGAAAATTGTGAAAATATGAGTTTTTAAACTGTTAAAGAACATAACAGCTGACTAATAACATGCACTAGTTGACTATCGTGTTCTTGACAAACCCAAAAATTTATACAGAGACACAACAATCGACTAGTAGCCTTATTAGTTGACTATTAGGTTTAATTTTTGCCTAATAGTCGAATGATATCCTTCTATCAGCCAACCAATAGCCTATTGTCTTGCAAAGTCTAGGATTTCAGAGAGCTATCAGTCAACTGATAGCCTTACAACAACCAACTGGCAGCCCTCTAGAGAGTAACCAACAGACTGCTAGCTCTAGAGCAGCTGACTGGCAAACCTTCAACATGAAAAATGACTCTTAAAGTGAGGAATGAGCTTGGAAACCCCTAGTATTGGTTGTAATGTGGCTCAAAACGTCATCATACATGAGAATTACATATGTTGGGTGATAAGTAACAAAAAAATAGGAAAGGAAAGAGGAGAGTTACCCTATAGTAAAACTCTAAGCCTAGGTTACATAGAAAGCATGTTACAATAAATGTATATTTGAGAAGGACTAGTGTGAAATTTGGATTGTTTCTTAGGAAGTGACTTTTGAGATCAAGTCAAAAAGGAAAGAGGAAGACCTTGATCAATAAAAAAATAAATGATTAAGGTAGAGTAATCTACACTCCCCTATTTGAAGTGATAATGTGAATTGTGTTGTTTGAAATAAAATTATTTTATGACATGGGAAATATTTGATGAAATCTATTATGAAATAGAAATATTTTCATACGAGTATAAGGAAAAATTACCTAAATGTGTTGGAAAAGCATGAGATGAACCATTTGCTGCTTGTTTTAATTTTATTATTGGGTTGTATGCTTAAAGTGTGGGTAAAATTTGGGGTCGACATTTAATGGCTAGTATAGTACGGTCATTAAGTGTTCCTTATGCAGATTATTTTTGTAAAAATACAACCATTTTCATCTATGATAGTTTGTATTTGTTAGAGGTTACTCTTTAAACCAATATAACCCTATAAAAGACTTAAGGAGTAAAGTGAGGATAGTCTATACGAGACAAACGGATTGGTTTAAGTGGAAAACTCTATGACCCTAAGTATTAGTCACCTATTTGTATACATTGTTGTATAGTTATGGATAAAGAGACTAACTAATAATGTGCACATGCCAGGGGATGTCCTGATAGTTAGATTCTCAATCATATGGATAACAGTCCTATGACAATCACCAAGATAACGGTCCTCGTGATGATAACAATCTCAGTTACATGGATAACGGTCCTGTGACATTCATTGGGATAATGGTCCCTGTGAATATAAAAATGAGATTAGGAAACATCATGCAATGTGATGAGAATTTTAATGTCTAAAAATGTATGTATATCAATTGTGTGAGAATATGTAGTCTATATGTGGTATTTGTAGTAACATGAGAAATGTTATACAAATAGGAATTGAAATGGAAATACAGGTATTATGAAATAATGATTTTGATTAGAATGTTTCCCTTATACCCTTATGATTTTTATGAAACTATCTGATTTATGAGAGATTAAGGAATGTGAATTTTGTATATGATTGATAATGCTTAGAATATGAAATTTCAATTCATATAGGTGTTATTATAACTACAGGGGAGAGATTTTCTGTACCATAGAAGGGTACAGCTAAACTTTTAACTATTTTATGAATTGTAAATTGTAAATTACTTTACTAGGATAATTGTATCTCATTAAGTTGTTTGTTCAGATGATTAGGTCCAGGAAATACCTAGGAATTAGCCAAGCTTGAGATGTGTACTGAATCTAAAAAGTAGCCTAGAAGGGTGTAAATTCTAAATTCATGAACAGGAGATTTGTAATGGCATGTAGGCCAAGGATTGTATGTATATAATGATAATTATATGGTTATTTTGATGAAGGCCATAGGTTATGAAGTTATGTAATGGAGGTAATTGTACTGAAATGTGAGTAGCCAATAGTAAGTTTATTTCAATAGTATTACTATAATTACATCTCAATCATTCATGATGGATGGTTTAGAATTGTATATTTCAGAGTAGATGACAGTATAAATTGTGATAGTAGGTATACTACGCATAGGAAATAGTTGAGTGAAATTTGATTGACTACTAGAAAAGTCAATTTGGGTTACACAACTAGTAAGGACTCCAAATAGTATAAGTTTTAAAAGGAAAAACTTTAGTAAAAATTCCACGTTTTATGATCTAGCCCCATGATCTACGAAAGAAGAGTGGATGAGACCTGTCTAGAGTTAGACAATGATCCCATAAGTTGATATACCAGCACCTTTTGGGACAAAAGGGATATCATCTCCCTAGTCAGGGATGATCTGTCAGAGTTGACAGGGACCATATAGAGAGAGTTATACCAATCCTATTTGGGACTAAAGGGATATCATCTTGTTAGTTAGGTATGATCTATAAAAAGGGCAGAGACAATTAAAGGGTACTTGGATCCTGCTAAGGGACGCCTCAGATAGTGCCAGTGGCAAAATTGTCACATATGATGTTAAGTGAACTCATGCATGAATGTAGTGGTATATGGAGTTGTTTGCTGAGCGGTGCTCCCGATAACTAGTATGATATGTTTGTTTCTTCTACTTATACGTTAAATGTAAAGGCATGTTTATTACCCTGGAATGTTGATATGAAAGTTATAATGAAAATGATGAATGGATATCTCATATTGTAAAGTCTATATTTTTTAAATGTACATGTATGAATATGAGCACATGATAAGAAAGTATGCTACATGCACTGTGTAACAACCGAAAGGATTTTGAAAGATTTTTAAAGATAAAACTTCATTTTCGATGTAAATTCCAATCGAATAAAGCTTGGCACGACTTTCGAGGATAATAATTTGAAACGAAAGAGTTTTTAAAGAGGAAAATTAAAATTTGAACCTAATTTCTTTTAAACTGAGGTTGACACGTATTTTGAGGATGAGAATTTGCAACGGAAGGTTATTCGAAGTCAAAAACACGAGTAAACAAAAAGAAATGCAATCCGGCAATCAGAAACTGACAGAGGACGTTTTGTGCGTCAAATTTCACTGACAGAGGCCAAAACCTTCACATGGAAATGTGTGCCAACATCTGAAAGGATGCCGACACCCTAAAGTATTCATGGGTGGTTCGAGAAAAGTCAGAATCGCCCCCGAAGGCTTTAAATTTCACGGATTCCCTCCATTTCTCTCATATCTCTCTCTCCTCACCACACTCTCTCTCTCCTCTCTCTCCTCCTTCCTCCACCGTGAACCGCCGCTACAGCCACCGTGGACCGCCAACCAGCATACCAATCGACAGCCCTCACCACCCATAACCTCTAGCAACCACCCACGGCCACCAACAGCCGCCAGCTTCGCTGGAAAATGCCACTTTTCTTCTCCACCATGCGAAAACTTCACCAGCTCAGATCGTCACCATCCGTCACCATTGACCATCACTGTCCCCACCACCGTGTAGCCTGAGCTGCCAGCTTCCTCCAGTAGCTCACCGACGATGAACGGAGACCGGACGCGCCCGAATCGAGGGAATCTCCGTCCGCCGTGCGAGAATCTTTGTGGCCAGAAAACGCCATCCAAACGGCTGTGAACCGCCGTGCCACCACCATATTCGGACTCCTAGACTTGCGGTCTTCACCGTGGTGTAACTTTCGAGGTAAATTGCACCCCCTACGTCTTCGCGCTTGTATCAGATGCGCCGCATTCGGGTGTGCCATCGTGCCGGAGCTTTTGGACATGCATCGGGAGAAACCGAGACCACCGTGAGACAGAATTCCATCATTCGAGCACATTGGTAAGGTTCGATTTCCAAAATCGATGATATCGATCAAATAGTCAGCGAACGTAATTAGGCATTAAATTGACCTAGGTATTTGGGTAACCAGACTTAGGATTGAAAAATGGATGACGTGACGAGTCTGAATATTTAATTTAATGTCCAAAAAATTAATCGGGCTCAGAAACTGAGATTACGTGAAGTCCTGATTTGATTTGGAGCGATAGGAGACCAGGTAGGATAATTTACGCTTCTCGAACCCTAGATTTAACCTAGTGGATACCTGAATGATTTAGATGATTTTCATGGCTTTGCGTGCTGCTTTCGATGGGATAAATTGCATGCCTGTGTACTGAAAACCCTAATTTCATGTTAGACACTTTGTTTATCGAGTTTAGATGCCTTTAGGACGGGTTTACTTAGGGTTGGATACTTGATAGCCGGTATGGGACGGCCGCTAAGTATCCCTAGTACAGGGAGTTTTTAAATGAGATTATTTTTATCAAAATTGGCCTATACTACGTTAGGGATTACGCGTTAAACCAGGACGACCCTAAGAAAGGTTTAGGGAGTATAAGGGTGGATAGCCTACACGGGAAAACGTTGTGATTTAGGCATAATACCCTAGAACCCTGAGGAATAGCTGACCGAGTGCATGTGAGTTCGAATAAACTGTATGAGGATGAGAATTGGCGTATGTGCACATGCTAGGGGACGCCCTAGATGTTGATTCTCACCCGGTCCTTGAGTGAGTGATTGGTGTTACGGATCACACTCACAATATAGGCTTGATTCGGGTGATTGGTGTTACAGATCACACCCAACGATAAGAGAGGTATTCTCTCTAGATGACGTGCAATTAAATGATGATTTAGACTTGGTTACAACGAATTCGTGACCAACGTGACTTAGATACACCGGGCATGGGATTTTACTTGATTTTGATGATTGATTTTCAAAGAAATGGATTTTATGATTTTGATTAATTGCCACGATTTCTATGTAATTAAATAATTTTTAAAGATAAGGTATTTCACTGTTTTCGAACTGATTTCGGGAAGACGATTTTGGTGTTCGCACCGCTGGGTATTCAACCAGTTTTCTAATGATATTTGAATTGTAAATTATTCTCCTGGGATTTTATATCTCATTAGGTTATTTACTCAGATGAACAGGGACAGGGACAGGAACCCAGAAGATAACGGTTGAGGCCTTGGTGATAAGCAGGAGATTGACTTAGTTTAGGCTTGAATCGTTTTGTATATATATACTTTGATGACATTGCTGTTTAGTGGGTTCTGTCTTTTATGTTTTCTGTATGGATTGGATCGATTGTACATGTATAAATCAGGTGTTATGTGATGACTGTCGTGGTGGGATTGACGTTATTGTATATGGATTTTGTTAATTATGTTTATGTTGTTGATGGAATGGCTGTATGATTGTAAACAGGTGATTATTGTACTTTGGATATGATCGAAATACAAAGGAAACTCTGCCGGATTTTTTGTGGGGTTTACCGCTGTAAACTTGTGGAATTTGGATTAGAATGTGTATGAATGTATGACGTGACGTGTATATGAGTTTTAGATTTCATTCCAGAGTAATTTATGATGTATGTATGTATAATTAGTTAGCTGCGTGTAAATTAGGGTTGAACGGAAGCTGAATAGGCAACGGGAAGTCTATTTGGGTTACGCTCAACTAGTAGCGATCCCCTGACATTCCCACATCGGGAATAACTCTGTAAAAGACCCATATGCTTCCGCTAATCGGATAAGCAACGTATATGTCGTATTAGGGGGTCGTTAAACATTGCATCCCAATAGTATGTGTTACATTTTTATGATGAAAAGAATATAGAGGCTTTTCGTACAAGTACAATGGTATCAGTCAGTAATTTTCAAGACAGATTATGTTGCTACTGAGTTAAATTCTCACCTAAATGCTGACATATACTAGATGTGTAGGTCCCTAGCTAAAGGTGATGGTAACATAAAGAGAGGCAACCTTCATAAGGAATATGGAAATATTCATTTCGGATAGTATAGGCAGATATTTATTTTGTACTAGTCTTTATAATTCTTTAGGAAGGCTAGTATAGATTATCTTTTGTATAGCCTATATTAACTTGGATGAATATGGATTAACTAGCAATTATCGGTAGGTAATTTTATGGGGTCATGAGTGGTAGGGATGTTGCCTCCATACCCAATAGTTATTTAATCATACTTAACAATTAAGTATGCATGTTTATGTATAGTTATCTAGAGTAAACTATATATATGATGTGATATTCCGCTGCGGTTCTTGAGTGAGAACTCGAGTGTAGAACCTGACCTGAAATGGCACTCAATCAATTAACTTGGTAAAAAGTTTAAATTTACTCGAGTAGAAGTAATAGTAACACACCATTATTATGATATTTACACATTATATTCTTTAAACATCCGATAAAAAGGAACTATAGGCTAAGGGGTGTTACAATCACTCATCCAAATCAAGAGTAAGTTTTATTGTCAACTTCTTGCTTCCTTTTGCTTAAAACCACCTGCCATGTGAGCTTGAACTTCTCCTTCAAGTCGTAGATATATGCTACCTTGAGCAACAAGAGATGATGTTGGTCTCTGTAGCTAGCTAGAATCAATAGTGGCAAGCTGAAAGTAGATGCATGCGGCCAATTTGCTAAAGATATGAGAGAAAATAAGGTGGAAGGGTAGGAAGAAGAAGGAGAAGAAATGAAAGCTGAAACAAGGGAGAAAACACTGCTGCAAGGAGGAACTTCTAGTTTTACTTGATAGGCATAGAGATTTGGTAAAAAAGTCATTAAGGCACTTTTAAAGAAAAAGACAATTTTGGGTCTTGTAAAAATAAAGTTTTGAATAATATTTTTAATTAAAATAAATTCATAGGTAAGAATGGAAACTTTTTGAAATTATTGGATAGTCTTAAGTCCATTAAAAATATTTGATATTGGGCTTTTAAAAGATATGGCATTTCTATTGGGTAAAATTTTAATTTTGAAGAATTATTGAATTTAAACTATAAGCTCATCAAAATAATTCATATAATCACTATTTAACTTAATTTTAATTTTTATACTTAAATTTCCTATTTATTATAATTACTAAAGTTGCCTAGCATTAAAATTAATAAAATCTTAACATTAGTTAAAAAATTTGTTTTTCTTTAAAATTATTTTTAATTATGTACTCATAATATCTAACCCCAATGTGACAAAATAACAAATAAAAATTATTATTATTATTATTATTATTTGAATTTTAGAGTTATTATATGTGTAATAACCTACTCGAGCTCATGTGAGATAGTTTAGAGGGGAGGAAAGCAGAGGATGTTCGCATTGTACACTTCATACAGGATATAGGATGGAAGTTTTGTGAGCGAGATGTAGGAAGAGAATTAACCTTTAGGGCAGATTGCCTCCTACTATTTTTGAAGTCCTGCTCCTTCTTTGGGTTATCTTTTCTTTTTTCCTTTTTATTATCTTCATCACTGTTAACATTGATGCCTTTCTTGGTCAAGTATGCTTTCTCCCTAATGATGTATTTTTTTGCTTAATCAAGGATCTCATAGAGTGTAGTTGGATGATTACTTGAGATATAAAAGTAAAAAGGGATAAGGCAAAGCTCTTGCTTTATAGTATAGATCGCCAAGCTGCCTTCAAGATCAGGGATCTAAAGACCCATCTTTCTAAATCTTGAGAGAAAGCTTTGTAAGGTTTAATTCTTGCATTGAGTGACTTTGACTAGATTATCAGTAGTCTTCTTACACTTCTTGCTAATGGTGAGGTGCTTTAAGAATTTATTTGACAGTTCATCAAAAGACTCGATCAAATTTATCGATAATGTAGAGTACCATTACAAGGTTGGGCTTGCCAATGTCTTGGAGAAAATCTTTCATTGCCAAGCATTAGACATGCTCAAGATGGACATGACCAAATTAAATGTTTTTACATGGTCTCTAGGATCTTTCTCCCTATTGTAGGGATGAATCTTCATTGGCATCTTAAAACTAATCAATATATGCTCCTTCATAACTTGGGGGAGGAAGGGATGACACCCTTTCTTTTGAAGTTTACCAAGAGTTACTTCTATGTTGTCAATCACTATCTAGTTGACAGTTGGTGCTGGCATGGCTGGGTAGGGGTCTTGAGGAGGAGGGTGCCTATACCACTTGTAGTAATAAGGATAGTATGGGTTGGATTGTGCTAGGCTAGGTGGTTGGCCGATTGGTTCGACTGAAGCCACTAAAGCTACTAGTGCTATTGCCACTACTAGCATAGGTAGTGGCACATTTGGCACAATGGGAGGTCGATATTGATCAAATCTTAAGGGAATGGTTTTGAAATTACTAGTACTCCTTATGGAATTTGTGGCCTTGGTGGCAGTTCCACTGCCAAGATCGATTGACGAATCACCGTAGGATTGATAGTTGGTTGTAAGGTTTTGCGCAAGGCTAACAGTTCTTGGCGTAGAGCCAAGACTTCTTCTTAGAGGTCAACAACCTCTATTAAGTGTCTTGAATGTGGTAAGGCAAACTCGTTGGAACCGCTCCTTTCCTTCTTCTTCTCCTAGCCTTGTGAAGCTTTCATCCTTCCTCTCTTTTTCTACCCTTAAGGAAGAAGATGACTTAAATTTAGGGTTTAAGTGAAATTATCAAAATGCCCTTTGTAACAACGGGAAAGATTCGAAAGAGTTTTTAAAGGGTTTTAAAAGATAAAAATTGATTTTAACCCTAATCCCAATCAAACAAAGACTGACACATATTTCGAGGATAATGACTGGACACAGAAGGTCATTTGAAGCTAGAAACACAATCAAACAGAAAGAAATGCAATCCGGCGATCAGAAACTAATGGAAGGAGTTTCGTGCGTCAATTTCGTTGACGGAGGCCAAAGTTTTCGCATGGAAATGTGTGACAACATCTGGAAGGATGCCGACACCCAAAAACATCCCCGGGTGGCCTGGGAAAAGTCAGAATTGCCCCTGGAGGCTTTAAATTACGCGAACTCCCGCCATTTCTCTCATTCCACTCTCTCTCCTCACCACACACTCTCTCTCCTCTCTCTTTTATCTCTCCAATTTCCTCCACCGTGAACGGCCGCCACAGCCACCGTGGGCCGCCACCAAGGGTACCAACCGACACCTCATCGCCACAACCTCCAAAGAACCAACCACGGCCACCAACGGCCGCTGGAGCCGCCGAAAAGACGCCGTTTTCCCCCTCTATCGCGCGAAACTTCCCCAGCTCGAATCTCCGCGGTCCATCGCCGTTGACCCTCACCGCCCCCACCACCGTGTAGCCCGAGCTGCCAGCTACCTCTAGTAGCTCGGCGTCACCGAAAGGAGGCCGGACGCACCTGGATCGAGGCAGAATGTCGTCCGCCGTGCGAGAAGCTTCGTGGCCGAAAAACACCGCCCAAACAGCAGTGAACCGCCGTGCCACCACCGTATTCGGACTCCTGGGCTTGCGGGCTTCACCGTGGTGTTATTTTCGAGGCAAACTGCACCTCCCTGCCTTGCGCCGCCGTGCCGGAGCTTCTGGACGTGCATCCCGAGAAACCGAGATCACCGGGATGTAGAATTCCATCATCCGAGCACAGTGGTAAGGTCCGTTTTCCCAAAAACTAATGTTATATGACTGAAATGACTGCCGAACGTAATTAGGCAACTAATTAACCTAGGAAACTGTGTAACCGAGTTTAGGATTAAAAAACGGATGACGTGACAAGTTTAAATATTCCATTTAATGTCCAGGGAATTAATTGGGCTCAGAAACCGAGATTTCTTGGAGTCCTGACTTGATTTGGAGCGACCGGAGACCAGGTAGGATAATTTACACTTCCCGAACCCTAGAATTGACTTAGTGAATACCTAAATGATTTAGATGACTTGCATGGATTTGCGTGCTGCTTTCGATGGGATAAAATTGCATGCCTGTGTGCTGAAAACCCTAATTGCATGTTAGACACCTTGTTTATCGAGTTTAGATGCCTTTAGGGCGGATTTACTTAGGGTTGGGTACTTGATAGCCGGTATAGGACGGCCGTTAAGTATCCCTCGTACAGGAAGCTTTTAAACGAAACTATTTTTATCAGATTTAGCCTGTACTGAGTTAGGGATTACGCGTTAAACCAGGACGACCCTAAGAAAGGTTTAGGGAGTATAAGGGTGGATAACCTACACGGGGAAACGTTGTGATTTAGGCGTGATACCCTAGAACCCTGAGGAATAGCCGACCGAGTGCATGTGAGTTCGAATAGACTGTATGAGGATGAGAATTGGCGTATGTGCACATGCTAGGGGACGCCCTAGATGTTGATTCTCACCCGGTCCTTGAGTGAGTGATTGGTGTTACGGATCACACTCACAATATAGGCTTGATTCGGGTGATTGGTGTTACGGATCACACCCAACGATAAGAGAGGTATTCTCTCTAGACTACGTGCAATTAGAAGATGATTTAGATTGATTGCGATTGGAGTGCAGACCATTGTGGATTGAGATACACAGGGCATGGGATTTTACTTGATTTTGATGACTGATTTTAAAAGAAATAGATTTTATGATTGTGATATATTGCCGCAATTTCCATGTGTTTAAACGATTTTAAAGAAAAGGTATTTCACTGTTTTTGAACTGATTTCGGGAAGAAGATTTCGGTGTTCACACCGCTGAGTATTCAACTGAAAACGAATGATAATTGAATTGTAAATTATTCTACTGGGATTCATATCTCATTAGGTTGTTTACTCAGATGAACAAGGACAGGGGCAGGAGCCCAGACGATAGCCGAGGCTGACTTGAGGATAGACCGGAGGATGATTAGCTTAGGCTTGAATCATTTGTATATATACTTGATGACGATGTTATTTATCGGATTCTGTTTCTTATAAATTCTGTATGGACTAGACTGAATGTACATATAATGTTTTAAATAGTATGCATGGATTGTAGCGATGAATTGATGTTTCTATGTATGGATTTATATTAGTTATGTTTACTGCTGTTGTTGTACTGGCTGTTGATTTTTAAACAGGTGATTCTGTATTTGGGATATGATCAAATTACAGAGGAAACTCTGTCAGATTTTTGGTAGAATTTACCGCTGTAAACTTATGGATTTGAATTGAAATGTGTATGAACGTATGACGTGACATGTATATGAGTTTTAGATTTCATCCCAGAGTTATTATTGATGATGTACGTATGTGTATTTAGTTAGCTGCGTGTGAATCAGGGTTGAACGAAATTCGAATGGACAACAGAGAATCTATTTGGGTTACGCTCAACCAGTAGCGATCCCCTGACGTTCCCACATAGGGAATAAACATTCAGAATACCCCATATGCTTCCGCTAATCAGATAAGCATCACGTATGACGTATTAGGGGGTCGTTACACCCTTAATGTAAAACGACTATTTTACACATATTACTTCTCTTTTTCAAGAATGACATCCTTTCTCCTTTCAATGGTAATTTCATGAAACTTTCATGGTAAATGACTACCTTGCCCTTTCAAATTTTGAATTCCCATTATACCCTTCAACTTTTTCAGAAATTACCCTTAGGTCCTTGAGTAAAATTACTATTTACCCTTTATGTCCAAAATGGCCAATCCACTTTTATTTTCTTCTCTTTTCGGCCATAACATAAAAAATTCTCAAAAAAAGCTTCATAAAGTCTCTTTTATGGAATTAATAATTTATCCCTCTTTAGGTAAAATTATTATTTTTCCCTTCATGGTAACATATTTATTTTTACCCTCATTTCATCTCTCTTTCTAAGATAAAAGAGTAAAAGCCTTCAAGTACCATTTCTTAAAGCACTTGGATGAAATTATTGTCTTTTCTTTCATAGTAAAATTACTATTTTCCCCTTTCTTTGGAAAAAATTCTAATTTTACTCCTTTATGGTAAAACTAGCGCTACTTGATGAAAATGTCCACTCTACCCCTTTATTGTATTATTCTTGGCACCACATAACACACAAACAATTACATAAAGAATCATCATTATTATTAATAATAATATCAAACATATTTGAGGTGGGTGTTACATTTCTCTCCTTTTTTAAAATAATTTCATCCTAGAAATTGATACGTACCTCATATGAACAATTTTGGATAAGTTCTCCTCATATCTTCTTTCTCCCAAGTTACTTCTTGCAGTGATTTTTTATCCACAAGACATTCACCAGGGGAATGACTTTATTCCTCAAGTTCTTGAGCTCCATACCAATTATTTGTAAAGGTCTTAGTTGATAAGTCAAATTATCCTTTAATTGTAATGTACTGGCATCAAGTATGTGTGAGGGATTAGGAATATATTTTCTAAGCTGGGATACATGAAAGACATTATGGAGGTGTGACAATGATGGTGGCAAGGCTATCTAGTATGCTGATGGACCAACTCTCTTCAAAATTTGGAATGCATACTAATTCACAATGATGTCTAATTCTACCTTCAAGTGCTTTTATTTCAATATGTTTGTCATCATCAAAAAGGGGCAAATTGTGGACCCATTGAGCACTGGCTCTTAAAGAATCTTTTGATGATTACAAACAAATTGAATCATTTCAGGAAAATTCAAGTTTGAAGAATCATCTATGCAAGCCAAACAGAACAAGAAGCAAACAAATGATTAAGACTTGAATTGTAAAGGTATTAATAGAGACAAGACCTCAAAAATCCTTCCCAAATTCTTGAAATAGCTTTCCAAAAACTAAAGTGGTGTATATAAAATAAGTTTTTCAAGTCTTACAAAATCTTCAGCTAGCAATCGACTTGCACATTGCAAGCAGTCAACTGCTAAGAATAAAATCTTGAAAAACTCTAATAAAACGCTACCAGTCGATTGCCAGGACCTTACTAGTTGAATAATAGCTAACAGAGAGTTACCAGTCGATCGTTAGGCCACAGTAGGCGATTGCTAGTCAACTGGGAGCTAAAAATTTATCAACTGGAGGCACGACAATCGACTGCCAAGGTATAGCAGCCGATTGCCAGGGCATAGCAACCGACTGCCATGGCACATTTTTGAAAAATTACTTTTCCAGAATGTCACCAATCGACTGCCTGCTACCTGTTGTACTGTAAAAATTTGAATTTAAGAAAACTACAGTCGACTGGTAGCTCATAGCATTCAAATTGCAGAAGTGCAGAAATGACATTAGGCTAAGCACAAAAGATTATTTTTGCAGAGATTTCATCTGATTTGTTTTCTGAACAGAATTTTAACCTTTTCTCTTGCAAAAAGCCCATATATAGAGCCTCTAGAAAACCTCCAAAAAGTGAAGAAACATTTTCTAAAAGGCTATCTTTCTGAAAATCATCTGGAGTTCCTATTGCTATTATTTTCCATAATTCTTCATCTGTAAAATTTACTCTAAAAGGAATAGAGTTCCTTAGCTAAAAAATATCTTCTTCTAAATTGAGAGATATTCAGGGAAAGGTTTCTCCTTAAGAAAATTAAAGTGAGAAAGTTGTAGTGGGTCACAAATCTCCCTTTTTGTTTAAACTTGTGAGAATAGTGAAAATCCCAACTTGAGCTCGGGGACTAGATGTAGGCTTGTTAATAAACTGAACTAGGATAAACATCTGTGTTCTTTAAATTTTCGTACATTTACTTTCAATACTTTATTTTACTACTCTTACTTGTTCTAGCTGTTTATTATTTATCTTGCTGCTACTACTCTGTGCTGCTCTGTTTCTGGGTTACCTTAACTGAATAACTCTCTTCATTGGCTACTTAAGTTAAAAGAAATACTCTGTACATTTGCTTTAGGTATTCCTCAAGTTTCCACAACCCATTTAAAAAAAAAAAATTCAATTCACCTCCCTCTTGGGTGCTAGCCATTCCTAACAGAAAATAGGAAAGAAGAAAAAAAAGCGGTGTGGAAGATAAGGAGAGAGAGAGAGAGAAGAAAGGATGGAAGAAAGAATGAATAAAAAATTATAAAAGAAAGAGATGAAAGGAGAGAAAAGTTGCTTGGAAATTTTGAAAATGACAAAAAGTTAATGCTTAGAGTAGAGTGGGCAGCATGAATAGCTAGCTAGGATTCGAGAGGAATCATGAGATTGCTTATCGGAGAAAGAGTGAGAGAAAAAGATAAAATTAATGAGAGTTAAAGAAAAAAAGAATAAATAAATAATTAAAAAATTATCTTTTATGCATTTTTAAAAATTAAAATAAGTAAATAAATAAATAAATAATAATAATAATAATAATAATAAGTGAAATAAAAGAATATATATTAATTTTTAAGATATTTAAATTTTGAAAGATATTTTTTAAAATAGTATTTATAATTTTTATTTATTTAATATAATAATTATATTTATAAATAATTATTAATATTGATATTGCTTAAACCATGGTTGGACTAGTAAACTGTGAAGTACTGCTTTCTAGTTTAATAACTGATCTAATTTTTAAAACATTGATTAGAACATAATTATAATTTCTAGCAATTTTAGATCAACTTGTTTGGATTGGCTTTTTTCCTTGAAAAAATCACTTTTTTCTTTGAAAAAAAGCATTTTTTTTCAATTTTAAAGTACTTCTGATAAAAAATAAATATTTGGATTAGTTTTAAAAAAAATAAAAGCACTAAAAAAAGTTAAAAATGAGCTTTTTTTAGAAGTTATATTTTTTGGGCTTCTCTAAAATGGACATGCAAAAGCTCATAGAGCACAAATTCAAAAAATGCATTTAACATGATTTTAGACAAAATTATCCTTTATCAATTATTATAATGGTAAGTTTTATACTTTTTTAGAGATATAAAAATTATATAGTTCTTCTCTTCACTTTGAAAAATTATACTTTTTTTCCTAATGGATAAAGAAAACTTATAATTTTATTTATTTAGACCAAATTTTTTTCAATAATAATAATAATAAATTTATTAAAATTATAATTTATGAGAAATATATATTTTAAGAATTATTATTTTAATATTATTTATTGTGAGTTAAAAATCATAAATTTAATTGAAAAGAGTGACTTTTTTATATTGGTTAAATACATATTTAATTAAATAAATTATATCTTCTTCTAAATTTTGGCTAAATTACATTTACCACCCTTCCAGTTTCAAAAATTACACTTACGTCCCATCTCATATATTTGTTCTCAATGAAGATAATTGTGCAGAATAATACTATGATTTTATTTTAATATAACAATAAATGTAATTAAATTTATACTAAAGTATGAGATTCTTAATATAACACTAAAACAATTAAGTAATTCTATTATTTTGGAATAAATAAATACTATGTCAAATATTAACTTCATTGTCAAAATTAAAGGAATGCTTGTACAATATTATATCAAATATTAGGGATATAAGTGTAATTTTTAAAACTAAAAGAGTGAAAGTGCGATTTTATCAATCCTCAAGAGTGGTTGGCATAACTTACTCTATTTAATTATATATATAATATAATGGTATTTTGATCAAAATGAATAAAAATATATATTTTTTCACCTATAATTTTTTAAAATTGAAGCAAAAGACATATGATTTTGAAATATCTCAAGGAATGAAAGTGTATAAAATACTTTTTGACATTGTGGATAATTTTACTCAAAATAAAATATTTTTATACATGTTACATACAAATAAGTTTTTTAATATAAAATAGTTTTTATTATTATATCTAAAAGTAAAAAAACTTTTACTTTTCATAAAAGTTATATTTTAAAAAGCCCTATTAAAAAAATATTGTTTTTTTAAAAGCCTATATATAGTGTTTATGATCTCTCTTTTCATAAGCTTATGTTAATATAAAGTGCTTCTAAAGTTTTACATCCAAACAATAACAATAACAGGAAAAGTGCTCTTTCGATAAGTATCCAAACACAATAACTTAATATATAAGTTGTATTATAATAAATCAAATAAAAAATTACTTTTTTGTAAAAGTCTATCCATAATTAATTTATATGTAACTCTTGATAGTAAAATATTTAGTGAGAATTGACGTAAACGTGGTATAAATTAGATGACAGAAAAAATGACATGATTTATCAAATTATAAGTAAATTAACTTTCATTTATCCTAGTCATGGGAACTAACTATAAACATCACATTAATTATGGCTAAATAGCTTAATCTTAAATTTTCCAGACAGTATTAGCATACGCACATAGGGCGGATCATCACAAAAGTAGTAGACAAATAAGGGAAAAATAATAGCTTCACAGTGTAGAGTCATAAAAGGTAATTTGACCCCATTTCAAGTATAAAGTGGTGGTACTAATTAATTAACTACATTTTAGAAAGTCTTTCATCCAAAAAAGTCTCTCCAATCATAATACATACACAAAGGCAAATTAAACCGAGATTCACAATGGCCAAGTCTACTATATTCATCCTTGCCTCAACCCTTTGCTTCTTGTGCTTCTTCAGACATGCTTATAGCGAGGGGATTCAAGTAGACGAGTTGGTCGTACAAGGCTCAGTTTATTGTGATACATGCAACATTCAATTTGTCACTAGGATCAGTGAACCTATGGCTGGTACGTACTTCATACATATAACTTAACATCCTTATATTATTTACAAATGTTGGATTTAATAAAACCATTCTTTTGCACTGTAATCCATAATCTTTTAATTTAGTGCTATAATTAAGAATTCTTTTATATTTCTAACAAATTTCTATGAATTTAAACAGTCTTAAAAAAAGAATTGACACTTCACTCAAAATGTTAACTCATCTGTTTTGAGCAATTAAAACGATTGATAAAATAAAATCTGTATAAGAAGCCACAAATACAATGACTAAGATTGAGTATTCATAAAGAACATGACCAATGGCAATGCCATGCATGATAAAGGTGCAACGGTGCGATTGGTGTGCAAGGATTTTCAAAACTCAAGCAACATCACGTTGAGCCAAGAAACGGCCACTGACCAAAATGGGAAGTACTCTTTCAAGGTAGATGGAGACCATGGCGAAGAAGATTGCGAGGTTCAGCCTGTGAAGAGCAGTAGGGATGATTGTGCACAATGGGACGAATCAAAACATAAGCAACAAGTTGCAAAGCTGAGCATCACAAATCACAATGGCATTATTCAAGCCCAAGTTCGTGTTGCCAATGCTCTTGGTTTTCTCAGGAAGGAACCTCTTCCTGAGTGCTCTAAGGTTCTAAAAGAGCTTGGCTTGAACCCAGATGGTAGCTTAATTGATTGATCATCAACACTTTCATTTCCATCGACACTGGGAATTGGAATTCCTTTCTCCAACTATTTAACAATAACAAAGGGCTCTTTATATTTATTTATTTGAATTGGTTATTGTGATTAGAGTATGAGTATAATATTAGCTTTTCATTTATTATACTATAAGCAGGGTTTTTTTGTACATGTAAATGGTTGAGTTATAATTTTACCATTCTATTATTTTTATACTCTATGCTTCAATGCATCCTTCTCCAATAATACAAAATTCATGCATGGAATGAGTATTTCCTGTCCCTTCCCTTTAATTCTGCTCTAAATCATATTATAACCTGTTAGCCAGAAATCTACTCAAGAAAGAGGGTTGAATTGCGTAGTTGTCACAATTTTTTTTTTTAAAAAATTTAAGTTCCTTATAAGCAAGATTTCTTTTATAATATATTTCTTTTTAGAAAAAAAATTTTAATACTAAAATGAGTTTAAGGAAGTAGAGAAAGTGACACCGCAATTTGTAGAGGTTTAGGTTCCAATTTCCTTAATCCCTACTACGTCTTCTCCTTAAGTAGAGAGCAAAAGAGTTCCTATTATCAACCAAGGTACCTTACAACTGAACAACTCTCACACAGTCTCAACAAAAACACTTTTACACTACTCAACAATACAAAAACCTGGTAACACACCCATTTTATAAATTTGATATAAAGCATCCCCTTAACCTTAGTTCTCCAAAAGATCAACCCTACAAGGTATTTTACCTTGGACTACTTTACACCAACATAAAGAAATGAGAACAATAAACTAAAGAACTACCTAAGTCCAATAGGATACCATAATCCCATATTCTAACCAGATATCTGAAAATTCTTTTTACAATGGTGAAATAAGATAGTTTGGGGCAATTTTGGAACCTTGGACACATGCATACACTGAACATTATGTCTAGCCTACTTATAGTCAATTATAGTAGTGAACCAATCATACCTCTATATTTAGTGATGTCAAATGGTTCACCTTCTTCATCCTTGTCCATTTTGATGGCTGGATTCATTGGAGTTCCAATTACCTTTGCATTATCCATGCTAAACTTCTTAAGTAACTCCTTGGTGTATTTTGTTTGACTAACAAAAATCCCTTCCTTAAGTTGCGTAATTTGTAGTTCAAGGAAGAAGATGAGCTCACCCATCATTGACATTTCAAATTCTCCTTACACAAGCTTAGCGAATTCCATCAGTAGATCCAAAAATAATATTATCTACATAGATCTAAATAATTAGTAAGTCATTGTCTCTTTTCTTGATAAACAATGTAGTGTCAACTTTACCCCTTGAAAATTTATTTGCAATTGAGAAGTTGCTCAATCTTTCATACCAAAATTTAAGAGCTTGTTTTAACCCATATAGAGCATTTTTCAATTTAAAAACATGATTGGAAAAATTTGAATTTTCAAAACCAAGAGGTTACATTACATAAACCTCTTCCATTATGAAACCATTTGAAAATGCACTTTTTATATCCATTTGAAATAGTTTAAAATATTTAGAGTGTTCAAATGCTAGGAGTATTCTAATGCCTTCTAATCTTGCTACTAGTGCAAAGGTTTCATCATAGTCTATTCCTTCTTCTTGGTTATAACCTTTTGCAACTAGTCTAGCTTTATTTCTTACTACTTTTCCTAATTCATCTAGTTTAGTTCTAAAAACCCATTTGTTACCAATAATTGGGTGATTATTGGGTATAGGAACTAAGTCTCAAACTTAGCTTCTTTGAAATTGATTTAGTTCTTCTTACATTGCCAATACCCAATGGTTATCCATTAAGGCTTCTTCTATACTTTTGGGTTCAATTTGAGATAGAAGACCAATATCAAGGCTGTAATAAATTGGAATTTTTGAAATAATTAAATTAGGTGAATTTAATCAGGATTTTGTTAAAATTAAATCCGGCGTAATTTTCTAAGATTACGGTTGAAATCTAAGAATTTTTCAGAGTTAAAATCTGATCCAATGAAGGAAAATGCGACCCAGCGTTAGGAAATTGACATATAAAGTCTCAGACTTCAGCTCCTTAAACAGAGACAGCATTCAGAAATTCCCCCAGGCGAAGTGGTAAAAGACCAAATTGCCCTTAGAGGCTTTAAACTTTCAAAAACTCTATTTTCCCTCTGATTTTCCATTTGCTCTCTCTCTCTCTCTCTTCTCTCTATTTTTTCTCTCTTCTCTCTCCTTCCTTCACCATCGCACGTGGCCACCATCGCTGCCCTGCACCGTCGCCTGACCTAGCCACCAACGCAACTCACTACCCCCAACCACCATCGACCAACCCCAGCCACCCACGGACGCCACGGCCACTGGAAAAGGCTTTTTTTTCCCTTCCGTCACAAAATTCTCTACTTGCCGTGATCTCTACCGTTTGACGTTGTCCGACGACACTGCCCCCACCATTGGGAGGGCTGAGCTACCAGCTTCCTCCGACAACTCCTAACTACCGAAAGTCGCCGCCATATGCCCAGAACGGCGAGGAAACCGTCCACCGTGCATAAATCTTCACCGCCTAAAAACGCCAC
Organism: Senna siamea; assembly: GCA_031216115.1. NCBI lineage: Eukaryota > Viridiplantae > Streptophyta > Magnoliopsida > Fabales > Fabaceae > Senna > Senna siamea. Next base: position 15,299,262 of record CM062355.1, on the reverse strand, counting down.
CTAAACGATCGAGAACCACCAAACCAACCCCAGATCCGGACTCTTCATCTTGCGGGCTTCATTCTAGTGTAATTTTTGACCTCAGTCGCACCCCTCCGCCTTGCACCGCTGTGCGTTGCCGTGCTCTACCGTGCGTTGCCATTGGAGAAGCCAGAAAGGGTCCAGAATCATATTTCCACCTTTCGAAACCCTCGGTACAATCTAAATTGCCCTAATATAATGTTTTTTGACTGAATTAGATGTCGAACATGTATAGCAAAAATACCAACTTAGGAAAACGTGTAATTAGACGTAGAAAATTAAATTAGATAAGTAACGGACTAAGACTTTGATTAAATTGCCTAGGAAATTAACTAGGCTCAAATTTTGAGAATACGGAAAGCCCCATATTTAATTAGGAGCAAATGGTAACCAAGTAGAGTGATTTATGCTCTCCTAACTTTTATTTGACGCTGTGAATGCCTGATTTAGATTAATCTGACTGCATAGGAATGCATGCTACTTTTAATGAGTATATTTGTATGTCTGTGTGCTGAAATTACCTGTTGCATGTTAGAACGATTTGGCTATCGGCCTTAGATGCCATAGGAGAAAGTTGACTTAGGGTAGGGTACTTAATAGCCGGTATGGGATGGCCGTTGAGTATCCCTAGTGTAGAGGATTTTATAAATGTATCATTTTAATTGGATTTAGTCTGCATTCGTTAAGGATTACGCGATAAACCAGGACAACCCTATGAAAGGTTTAAGGAGTATAAGGGGGGATAACCTATACGGGAAAATGTTGTGATTTAGGCGTAATATCCTAGAACCCTAAGAACTAGTCAACCGTCTGCATGTGATTTTGAATAGACTGTATGAGGATGAGGATTGGTGTATGTGCACATGCTAGGGGATGCCCTAGATGTTGATTCTCACCCGATCCTTGAGTGAGTGATTGGTGTCACCCGATCCTTGAGTGAGTGATTGGTGTCAACCGATCCTTGAGTGAGTGATTGGTGTCACGGATCACACTCACAATATAGGCGTGATTTCAGCTGATTGGTGTTATGGATCACACCCAACGATAAAAGACTGATTTTCGTAAAATGGCATGCAATTGGATAGATTCAGATATGGTCACATAAGACTTGTGACAGATGTGAATGTGAAAACCACTGGGCAATGGATTTGATTTGGATTTTTATTACAGATTTTCAGAAAAAAATATTTTATACTCATTTGATTGATTGCCTCATTTTTTATGCCATATTAATGATTTTAAAAGATAAGGTATTTTACTGATTTTCAAAATGAACACGAGGAGATGTTTTCAGTTAACTATCTCATGAGGTTGTTTACTCAAATAAACAGGAATAGGGGCCTAGGAGATAGCTGGGCAGATATTGGATGAGAAGGACGATGAAGTATAGTTTAGGCTTGAATTTGTTATTGTATATATTTGTATTGATGATTTTGCTGTTGTTGGATTTTTATTGGATGTATATACTAGTTTTATAGTTGTTTGTATTTGGGTAACGTCTGAATTACAGGGGAAACTCTTCCAGATTTTTGACAGAAATGAATGACTGAATTTTAGTTTATGATGGATTGCACATGAATGGATGGTATATTTTAATTTATGGTTATTAGATCTGATATTCCATAGCTTGTGATGATCGTATATGAATTTAGTATAGCTGCAGTTGATTTAGGGTTGAGTGGAATATGAATAGACAGCGGTAAGGGTCTATTTAGGTTACACTCAACCGGTAGCGATCCCCTAACATTCCCGGAACGGGAAAAAGTGAAAAATTATTTTGAAAACCCATATGCTTCCACTACTCTGATAGAGGATAGTTTATTATGGATTAGGGGGTTGTTACAAATATGGTATTAGAACCCGGTTTATTGATTGACTGGTTTAGTAGGTTAGAGGTTGTGAATCTTCGGGCCAGCAGCTTTAGGATTTTGATTGATTTAATTGTGGAATACCTAGGACCTGATCTTAAATTGATAAGTAAAGGAATGAATTTAACATCTTTCTTCTAACTGTTGCTGTTAAAGACTAATCAATTTTCTTTCTGTGTCAGATAGCCATGACAGAACCTAGCAGGGATAACACTCAGAGGCCAAGAGGAAGGCCAAGACACAGAAACCAAGGCGCCTCTGGCAGTAGTAGCATGGAGACCAACGTCGATATGCGAGAGATGATGGACTCCATACAAATGATGGTCGACGCCATGAGGGATCAAGCCACTACGAGTGCCAATGTTATGAGGCAGCAATAGGAAGACAGGCAGACTAGGAATGATGGGAACACTCAGAATGCCAACCCAATGTATCAAAGGTGGATTGAATTTCAGAGAACAGGTCCACCCCCATTCTCAAGTACCTCCGATCCAGCTGCAGTTGAAGCATGGCTGAAGGAGATAGAGAAGATCTTTTGTTTGTTGCATTGTGATGATGAACAGAAAGTGACATATGTAACCTATATGCTTAAGGGTAAAGTGGAACGATGGTGGACAGGACCCCAGCAGCTGATGGAGAGCAGGGGTATTCTGCTCACTTGGGAATCTTTTAAGAGGGTCTTTCTGGATAAGTACTTCCCTAAAAGTGTCAGACAGTCCAAGGAAGCAAAGTTCTTGAAGCTCACACAGGGAGGTAGACCGTTCGAGGAATATTTGGCACAATTTTAAGAACTATCTCGATATTTCACTTACCTGAGAATGCATTATGACAAAGCCTAGAAGGCAAGTCAATTGGAAGAAGGCCTAAATTTGCCAATGAAGACACAGCTTGCCCCGCTCGAGATCAGAGATTTCGCAGTGCTAGTGAACAAATGTTGAATCTTGAGTAAGAACCTAGAACAGAAGAAGAACATGAAACAGAGAACAAGTAACAGGCTGAGACTACCAGCTAGAAACCTTAATGTGAAGGGCAGAATGTTCAAACCATAGCCAGGGTCTTCAAGCAGCGGCATACAGCTCGATAGTGCTCTTTGTCTGAAGTATAGAACCAGACATCCTAATCAACCCTGCTAGCATCAGACTCTAATGTAGTGTTACAAGTGTGGGGGCACAGGACACCTTTCAAAGTACTGCCCATCAAGCGGAAGCCAGCAGACACCAGGTGGTCGAAGATCGTAGGCTCCAGGGAGAGTTTTTACTATAGATACGGCGAACATCAACAGGTCATCAGGTTTGATGCAGGGTAGAGATAAAATTTATAATTTTCCTTTGATAATATTGTTTGATTCGGATACCACGTACTCTTTTATTTCTAATGCATGCGTGGAAAGAATAAACCTACCTTTAAAAACCATGCCCTGTGACTTGCACATTTCCACACCATTAGGAGAGACTACCATATCCCTACAAATATGCCTAAATTGCCTCCTTACCATCGAAAACACCCTTTTTATTGTGGACCTCGTGTGTTTACCCTTGACTGTGATCGACTTCATTCTGAGCATGGATTGGTTGTCTAAGAATTGGGTTTTGTTAAACTGTTCTGAGAGGACCATCACTTACTTGGATACCGTGCCTATACGTGGGAGTGATAGAGCGTGTGAGATAGGTGATGTATCCCTAAATCTCTCTCAGGTAGAATTGCAGGAAAGGTTAGACCTAATCCCAATTGTTAGCGACTTTTCTAGAGGCGTTTCCTTTGGAAGTAAGTAGGCTACCCCCACTTAGAGAGATAGAATTTACAATTGACCTGATTCTGGGTACAAGCCCAATAGCTATGACCCCATACCGAATGGCCCCAGTGGAATTGAGAGAACTAAAGGTCCAGATAGAGGATATGTTAGAAAAGGGATTCATTAGGCTAAGTATGTCACCGTGGGGAGCTCCAGTCCTATTCGTAAAGAAGAAAGACGGGAGTTTAAGGTTATGTATTGATTATTGGCAACTGAACAAGGTAACCATTAGGAATAAGTACCCATTACTGTGGATTGATGACTTATTTGACCAGTTGCAAGGTGCGACTGTATTCTCCAAGATAGACCTAAGATCGGGATACCACCAGATTAGGGTTAGAGAGGAAGACATCCCTAAGATAGCGTTTAGCACTAGGTACGGCCACTATGAGTTTCTAGTGATGCCGTTTGGACTGATAAATGCACCTGCTGTCTTTATGAATTACATGAACAAAATATTTAGACCCTACTTAGATCAATTTTTCGTGGTATTCATCGATGACATCTTAGTCTATTCCAAGACTCACGAATAGCATGCCCAACATCTTAGCACGGTGCTACAGAAATTGGAAGAAAAATAATTATATGCTAAATTTGAGAAATATGAGTTTTGGTTGGAGGAAGTGAAATTCTTAGGCCACGTGGTAAATAGGAAAGGGATTGCAGTAGACCCTAAGAAAATCAAAGCAGTATTAGATTAGGAGTTTTTTGGGTTTGGCTGGCTATTACAGGAAGTTCATCCAAGGATTTTCCCAGATAGTATTGCCATTAACCCGGTTAACTCAAAAAGGTGTAAAATTTGAATAGAGTGAGCAGTGTGAAGATAGTTTTCAAACTTTGAAAGAAAAATTGACCACCGCACCTATGTTAATAATTTTGAAACCTTTAGAACCCTTTACAGTGTATACAGATGCATCAATGAAATGCGTCTTATGCAGGATAGAAAATTAGTGGCTTATGCATCGAGGCAATTAAAACCTGCAGAGGAAAACTATCCTACCCACGATTTGGAATTAGCTATCGTTGTGTTTTCCTTGAAGATTTGGAGACATTACTTATACGGGACTGTATTTGAGGTTTATAGTGACCACAAGAGCCTTAGGTACTTGTTTGATCAAAAGGAATTAAATATGAGGCAGAGAAGATGGGTAGAGTACTTAAAGGATTTTGATTTTGAGTTAAAATACCATACAGGGAAGGCTAACGTTGTAGCAGATACATTAAGCCGAAAGTCATTGCAATTAGCCAGCCTGATGATAGATGAGATCAAGTTACTTGAGGACTTTAGGAATCTCAGCCTCAAGGTAATCTCGTTTCAGAAGAGATTAGTGATGAGTGACTTTCTGATAACCTACGATCTAAGGGAACAAATTAGACAAGCTCAACTAGAGGATGAATCTTTGGAGATTTATGCAAACCAACCTGATTTTGGACTAGCCCATAATGGAGTATTGATGTTTAGAAAATGAATAGTAATCCCAAACCATCAGGAGCTTAAGGAAAAAGTGTTAACTGAGGCTCATCGAAGCCACTATACTATCCACCCAAGTATTTCCAAGATGTATCAGGATTTGAAGAGAAATTTTTGGTGGCCAGGTATGCGAAAGGATATCACAAACTATGTGAATGCCTGTCTGACTTGTCAACAGGTCAAGATAGAGTATCAAAGACCCACAGGGCTACTGAAGCCACTGGAAATACCGAAAAGGAAATGGGATCAAATAACCATAGATTTTGTAGTAGGATTACCTAAGACACCAGCTGGTTATGATGCCATTTAGGTGATAGTGGATAGACTAACCAAGTTTACTCACTTTTTACCTATTAAGATGAGATACTCTATGGAAAAACTGACTGAAGTATACCTTAGGGAAGTTGTGAGGTTACACGGGATACCATCAAGTATAGTAACAGACATAGACCCTAGGTTTACTTCGAGATTCTGGCAATCCCTACAGCAAGCATTAGGAACCCAACTTAAGTTTAGCATGGCCTATCATCCTCAGACTGACAGGCAGTCTGAGAGAACAATCCAAACTTTTGAAGACATGTTAAGGGCTTGTGTGCCAGAACAAAAGGCAAGTTGGGATAAACACCTACCTTTGATAGAGTTTGCATACAATAACAGTTATCACTCTACCATCGGTATAGCACCTTATGTTACTCTGTATGGGAGAAGCTGTAAGTCACCTCTAAGTTAGGTAGAAATGGGGGAAAGTACACTATTATGACCTGATATTGTACAATAGACCACTAATCAAATCAAAATAATCAGAGAAAAGATGAGGACTGCCCAACAAAGACAGGAAGCTTATGCCAATAGGAGAAGGAGACCTTTAGAGTTTAGTGAAGGAAAACGTGTTTTCCTAAGAGTGTCCCCCACTATGGGTATTGGTAGACAAGTAAAGACCAGAAAACTAAGCCCTAGATTCCTAGGACCATTCCAAATCTTGCAAAGAGTCAGTCCAATCGCTTACCAGATTACCTTACCCCCATACCTATCCAATTTGCATGACGTCTTTCATGTCTCATAACTTTGTAAATACATCCCAGACCCTACGCATGTATTGGGGAATCAACCCATAATATTAAAGGAAAATTTAACTTATGAATCTACACCTGTACAAATCCTTGACTTTAAGACTAAGTAACTCCAGAATAAAGTAATCCCTTTAGTTAAGGTACTTTGGCAGGATGTAGCATCGCAGGAGATGACATGGGAGAAGGAGGACGAGATCAGACAACGATACCCAGAGCTATTCACAGGTATGAATTTTGGGGATAAAATTTCTTTTAAGGAGGGAGAATGTAATAAACTAAAATTTTTGAAATAATTAAATTGGGTAAATTTAATCAAGATTTCATTAAAATTGAATTCGGCATAATTTTTTGAGATTACGGCTAAAATTTGGGAATTTTTTGAAGTTAAAATCTGATCCGATGAAGGAAAACGCGACTTGGCATTACGAAATTGACAAATAAAGTCTCAAACTTTAGTTCCTTAAACGGAGGCCAAAATTTTTTCATGGGAACCCTTGCCCTTGCCTAGATCGAAGATGGCATCCAGAAATTCCCTCGGGCAAAGTGGCAAAATACCGAATTGCCCTTGGAGGCTTTAAACTTTCAAAAACTTCATTTTCCCTCTCATTTTCCATTTCCTCTCTCTCTTCTCTCTATTTTCTCTCTCTTCTCTTTCGTCCCTTCACCACTACGCGTGGCCACCATCGCCGCCCTGCGCTGCTGCCTGACCCAGCCACTGGCGCAGCTCACCACCCCTAACCACCAGCGACTAACCCCGGCCACCTATGGACACCACGGCCGTTGAAAATGGCTTCCTTTTCCCTTCCATCGCGAAATTTTCCACCCATTGTGATCTTCGTCGTCTGATGTCATCTGACAACACTGCCCCCACCATTGGGAAGCCCGAGCTGCCAGCTTCCTCCGACAGGTTCCAACCACCGAACGCCGTTGCCACGCACCCAAAACAGCAAGGAAATCATCCACCGTGCGTAAATCTTTGCAGCCAAAAAATGCCACCTAAACGTCTAAGAACTACCAAACCAACCCTAGATCCAGACTCCTCATCTTGCAGACTTCATTCTGGTGTAATTTTTGACCTCAGCCACACCCCTCTGTCGTGCACCGCCTTGAGCCACCGTGCGCCATCGTACTCCACTGTGCAACGCAGCCGGGGAAGCCATAAAAGGTCTAAAATCATATTTCCACCTTTTAGAACCCTCGGTACGATCTAAATTTCCATAATCTAATGTTTTCTGACTGAATTAGATGCTGAACATGTATAGGAAAGATATCGACCTAGGAACATATGTAGTCAGACATAGGAAATTAAATTGGATAAGTAACGGACTAAGAGTTTGATTAAATTTCCCAGGAAATTAACTAGGCTTGAATTTCAAGGATACAGGAAGCCCCAGATTTAATTAGGAGCAAATGGTAACTAGGTAGAGTGATTTACACTCCCCTAACTTTTATTTGACATTATGAATGCTTGATTTAAATTAATTTGATTGCATGAGAATGCGTGCTACTTTCAATGAGTATATTTATATACCTGTGTATTGAAATTTCCTGTTGCATGTTAGATCGATTTGGCTATCGTACTTAGATGCCATAGGATTGAGTTGACTTTGGGTAGGGTACTTAATAGCCGATATGGGATGACCGTTAAGTATCCCGAGTGCAGAGAACTTTATAAATGTATCATTTTAATTGGATTTAGTCTGCATTTGTTAGGGATTATGCGGTAAACCAGGACGACCCTATGAAAGGTTTAAGGACTATAAGGGGTGATAACCTATACGGGGAAACATTGTGATTTAGGCATAATATCCTAGAACCCTGAGAACTAGTCGACTATGTGCATGTGATTCCGAATATACTTTATGAGGATGAGGATTGACGTATGTGCACATGCTAGGGGACGTCCTAGATGTTGATTCTCACCCGATCCTTGAGTAAGTGATTAGTGTCACGAATCACACTCACAATATAGGTGTGATTTCGGGTGATTGGTGTTATGGATCACACCCAATGATAAAAGACTGATTTTCGTAAAAAAACATGCAATTGGATAGATTCAGATACGGTCACATAAGACTTGTGACAGATATGAATATAAAACCACCATGCAATGGATTTGATTTGGATTTTTATTACAGATTTTCTAACAAATAGATTTTATACTCATTTGATTGATTGCCTCATTTTTTGTACCATATTAATGATTTTAAACGACAAAGTATTTCACTAATTTTTGAAATGAACACGAGGAGATGTTTTCAGTGCTTGTCACCGCTGAGCATCCAGCTAGTTTTAAATTTAATTATTGGAAATTATTCTACTGGGATTTAACTATCTCATGAGGTTGTTTGCTCAAATGAACAGGAACAGAGGCCTAGGAGATAGCTGGGCAGAGATTGGATGACAGACGGATGATACAGCGTAGTTTAGGCTTGAATCTGTTATTGTATATATTTGTATTGATGATTTTGTTGTTGTTGGATTTTTACTGGATGTATATATTGGTTTTATGGCTGTTTGTATTTGGTAACGTCTGAATTACAGGGGAAACTCAGCCAAATTTTTGGCAGAAATGAATGACTGGATTTTAGTTTATGATGGATTTCACGTGAATGGATTGTATATTTTAATTTATGGTTATTAGATCTAATATTACAGAGCTTGTGATGATCGTATGTGAATTTAGTATAGCTGCAGTTAATTTAGGGTTGAGTGGAATCTGGATGGACAACGGTAAGGGTCTATTTAGGTTACACTCAACTGGTAGCGATCCCCTGACATTCCCAAAATGAGAAAAAATGAAAAATTATTTTGAAAACCCATATGGTTCCGCTACTCTTATAGAGGATAGTTTATTGTGGATTAATGGGTCATTACAAAGCTAACATGTCTAAGGAAGTTTCTAGTAATTTTTGTGATACATCACCTATAACTTGGTTAATTGGAAGATGCCTTACATTTCTCCATGATTTTGGTAGAGTTCCCACTATTTCTTGATCAATTCTTTCACAACTTAGACTTGTTGATTGGTCTTTCTCTTCTTTGTTGTCTTCTTTATCTTAGATGCTCATTTTTTAAAGTCTAACTGTAACATCATTAAATGGGTCTCTTGATTCAAAATGGTTAGATTCATCAAAAACAACATTAATAGATTCTTTAACAGAAGAAGTTCTTCTATTAAAAACTCTGTAGCCTTTGCTAGTGCTGGAGTATCCTAGGAAGATAGCTTCATTAGATTTAGCATCAAATTTTCCTAAGTTGTCTTTTCAATTGTTATGAACAAAACATTTGCAGCTAAATACATGAATATAGGGAATATTAGGTTTTCTTCCTTTGTACAATTCATAGGGAGTTTTCTTAAAGATAGGTCTAATTAATGCTCTATTCATGATGAAGCAAACAGTATTTACAGCATCAGCCCAAAAATAACTAGGTAGTTGTCTTTTATTAAGCATTATTCTACCCATTTCTTCTAGAGTTCTATTTTTTCTCTCTACTACCCCATTTTGTTGAGGAGTTCTTGGGCAAGAAAAATTATATTCAATTACATTTTCATCACAGAAGTTTTCAAAGTAATTATTTTCAAATTCTCCCTCATGTTCACTTCTAATTTTTACAATAATTAAGCCTAGCTCATTTTGAATATTTTGGCTAATTTGACAAAAGATACAAAAGCTTGATCTTTTTGAAAGAGAAATAAAATCCAAGTAAATCTTGAAAATCATCCATAACAACAAGTACATAAGAGTTCCCTCCTAGACTTTTTTTTTTAGATGAACCAAACAAGTCTAGGTGGAAAAGCTATAAGGGCCTAGAGGAAGAAACAATATCTTTAGATTTGAAGGAAACTTTAACTTGTTTTCCTTTTTGGCATGCATCACAAATTTTATCTTTTTCAAAATTAATCTTAGGTAAGCTTATCACTAGATCCTTCTTAGCTAACTTATCTAAAAGACTTATACTAGAATGACTTAATCTTCTATGCTAAACCCAGTTATCATTATTTATGCTAATTAAACATTTCGAGTCTAAAGGGGGTTCTTCATCCAAGTTAACTATGTACACATTATTTATTCTATGTCCTATTAATATAACCTTGTTGCTGATTTTGTTTTCTACAGTGCAATGATTTGAGTCAAAAATTACTTTGTTATTTTTATCACATAGTTGGCTAATACTTAAGAGATTATGATTCAATCCTTCTACTAATAGCACATTATCAATGGTGGTGGATGAATTCTTACCAACTTTACATATACTGATGATGTTTCCTTTACCATCTCCTCCAAAGGTGACTTTCCCTTCATCCTTGTTTTGAAGAGAGATAAACTTAGATTTATCTCCAGTCATGTGTTTTAAGCAGCCACTATCCAAGTACCATTTGTCACTATTTGCCTTTAGACAAACCTGAAAAAAGATTTTCAACTTTTATTCTTAGGTACCCATATCCTTTTAGGTCTTTGAGAGTTAGTTATCCCTTTAGGAACCCACTTTTTCTTGTTTTCAAAAAGTCCATTTCTCTTGTAAGCACATGTATGAGAGTTATGAATTTTTTGACCACAATGAAAACAAGTGGTATAAGGACTACTTGATTGAATAGATGGAACAAAGAAGTTTTTGTAGTATTTTTGCTTTGAATTGGATTTATATCCTATACCAGCTTTATTGAAAATACATCTTTTTTTTCCAAGGATTATATTCAAGTTGTCTCTTCCATTTGTGAACTTAGCTAAAGTTTTTGTTAAATCTTCTTTTTCAATTTCTAGCCTTTCACACTTATCACAAGCATTGGAATTTAAACACATTCTGGGCTTTTCTAAAATGGTGATTTTTTGTTTTAAAGATAAGTTTTCTTCTTTTAAGCAGTTAACTTATTTTTCAAAATCTAGAGCTTTACTTTTTGAAAGAGATAAGGCTTTTGTAATTTTAAAGGATTCACTATACAATTCTTCAAATGCATCTAGAAGTTCCCATAAGAAGGAGATAGGTTTTGATTTATTACCTCATCCTTTTCTTTTGTCATTAAGCATAAGTTTGCTTCTTCTTGTTCTTCATCATTGTCTTCATCACTATCTCCCCGTATTGATGAGATAAAGGCCTTTTTCTTCTCCTTTTTCTTTTCTAATGCTTCTTGCTTTTTTAATTATTAAGAACATTCCTATTTGACACGCCCAATTTTTTTTGCATTCATAGTAGGTTGGAGGCTCCTTTCTTCTATCTTGATTTCTTCTAAAGATTCTCCTTATTCCCTGCTTTCTGTTGTTGAATAATTTTGCAAATTTTTTGACAAAAAATCCAAAGTTTTCTTTATTTATTTCAATTCCATCAAGAAGAAGATTGGAAATATCATCATCATCTTCTTCTTCTAGTTGCTAAGATGAAGTTACTTTGAGTTATAGACTTTTCTTTTTTTATATTGCTCTTCATAGAGCATAACCTGCTGTAATTTTTGCTTCATGTTCTTAGAGGTTCCCAAAGAGAGTTAATACTGATTTTATTGATTCTCCTCTGCTCTTTTCAATGGCTATCACTTTTGGTTGCCACTCCATGGGAAGAGATTTCAAGACCTTGGGCATCAGCTCCTTTGTTGTGTAGCTCTTGCCTAAAGCTGGCAAATGATTCACAATATGAGTAAATCTTATTTGCATTTCTTGAATTTGTTCTCCTTGTTTCATTATAAACATTTCATATTGATAAGTAAGTTGATTTATTTTATTTTCTCTACCACCAGTAATTCCCTCATGGGCAATTTCTAAAGCCTCCCATATTTCTTTTGTACTTTCACAATTAGAGACTCTGAAATATTCATCTTAGCTTAATGCACTTGTGAGAATTAACTTAGCTTTAGCATTTAACTAAACTATTCTTTTATCTACATCATTCTATTCAATCTTGGGCTTTTTAATTGATTGACCATTCTCTTCCTTAAAAGGAATATAGGCTCTATCTTCAATTACTTCCCAAATATCAACATCCAGTGCTTTAAAAAATATTTTCATTCTAAGCTTTTAGAAAATATAGTTTTCTCCATTAAAGCCTGGAGGTTTGTTGATAGAAAGTCCTTTAGATAACATATTATCAGCAAATCTAACCATGTGAACTCTTGAGACAATTAAGTCTTTTTTCCAAGAATTAGGTTCTGATATCACTTGTTAGGAATGACTGGTATCTAATAGGGGGTGAATTTGGTGTTACAAAATTTTTGCCTTTTGAAATATTAATGAACAGATAAAGGCTTTAGAACAAATGTATAGAATAGTTTTATCAGCTTGAATAGCAAATGTAAGGAGTAGTTTAGTTAAGTTAAGAAAAACATAGCAAGATAAAGCAAAAGCAGTAAAGTAAAGTGTTGAATGTAAAATCAAAAATAATGTGCAAAAATATAAAGGACACAAAGATTTATACTGGTTCAACTTATCCAACAAAACTTACATGCAGTCCCTAAGAATAACTTGAGATTTTCACTATCACCACAAGTTCAAACAGGGTACTTGTGAGCCACTACAAATCCTTCTCACTTTTTCTTTTTTAGCTCTTTCAAGGAAAACCTTTTCTTGAATATCTCTCAACTTTCTCAATGAAAGAAATTGTTTAAATAGAGGAACTCTCTCTCTTTCAAACTAAATGTTACAAGTGAAGAACTATAGATGATAATAGAAATAGGAGCTCAAAGAGAGTTTCAAAAGATTGATTCAGAAAATGTGTAGCTTGTTACTTTGAGGCTTTCTAGAGGCTGTATTTATAGAATTTTTGTAAGAGAAAACTTTAGGAAATCATTCAGAAATGAATCAAAGTGTATCTTTGCAAAAATAGTCATTTGTATTTTTCCTGATGTCACTTATGCACTCTACAAGTCAACTGCTATAAGTTGCCAGTTAACTTTCATGTTTTTAAATTCAAAATTTCGTTGTGTAGATAGGCATCAGTTGATTGTCACTTCATTGGTAGTCAACTGGTGGCATTCTGGAAAAGATTTATTCAATACATCGTTGTGGTAGTCAGCTACTATCCCATGGTAGCTGACTGTCATGCCTCCAGTGAAAGGCTTTCAATTCTCAGTAGCCTAGAAGTTAACTACTATGGTCTATTGGTTGACTGGTAGCTTTCTATTAGCTATCAGTTAACTGATAAAATCCTGGAAATCGACTTGTAGTCTTCTGTTCAAAATTTTCAAGGTTCTATTTCTACCAGTTGACTATTATAATGTGCAAGTCGATTGCTAGGTAAAAAATTGGTATTTTTCATGAAAAATTCATTTTGTACAAGCCACTTAATCTTTGGAAATAAATATCAAATGTTTGGAAAAATATTTTGAGTTCAAGTTTCTACTATACCTTTACATTTAGTCCTAACATACTTTCTAGTAGCATATTCTTTCTTCAACCTTTGGTGAGCTTCTTGGACTGAATGTATTCCTGAAATATTTCAATTTTTTTGTGATCATCAAAACCTTTTCTTGAGTATTTGCTCAATGGAGTCAACACCACTAAGTATACATCATTAATTGTTAAAATTCATTTACCTCAACCTTGCCAATCCTAATGATCCTTCCCTGACTATTGTCTCCAAAGGTTAAAAAAGCAAGGTTCTTAGCTAAGATAGATAAGTTTTTTGCACTTCCCTATCATGTTTCTAGAGCAACCTAAATCAATGAATGAAGTTTCCTTGTCTCTATGGATCCTATAAAAGAGATAACTATTTTAGTGCTAGTTCTTGGAAGAACGAATGTTCCTTTTGGAACCCAAATCTACCTTATTAACTTTAAGCCTCTATTTCCACATCTTTCAGACATGTGGTCTTTTTGTTTACACATGTAACAATTTCTTGATACTACAAGCCTTCTTATATCTTTTTCATTTTTGTTCCTAGTCGAGCTTCCCTCTCCTTTCTTAGGGTATCCTATTCCAATTTTATCTAATGTGCTCTTTTGAGCTATAAGCAATAAGTTTAAATTTTATTTTTGTTTAACAAATTGAGCTAGATCATAGTTTAGTTTATCTAGGGTTTCTTTTAACTATTATTTTATGTCATTAATGCAAATAGTGAGTTTTCTTCTTCCACGCATCTAATTCTTTCTTCTAGTGTTTCGTTTTCATTTTTTTAAAGTGCTCAAGATTTTTAGTACCTTTCCATGTGATGTTTTTAATGCACTATATTTTTCAATTATCCTTTTAAAGTCATCAACTAGTTTATTAAATGCATTCAATAACCCATCATATGAGAAGGAGAATTGTATACCTCTAATTCATGTTCTGTTTATCTATTTTCCATGAGACACCAATTTATTGTTTCCTCCTTTGTTACTTCTTCGCCATCAATATCTAGTAATAATTTATCATCACTCCAGGTGGCATTGGAAATCATTTCCTTCTTATCTTTTGTTCCTTTCTTGAGTAGTGGACAATAAGCTCTTATGTGACTTGGTTTCTTACATTCAAAATCAAAAGATTGCTTCTCTTCTTGAGGTTCTTGCTCCTTGTCTCCATGGACTTTTCTTATTAAAGTATTAAAAATTTCTTGACAATAATGCCCTTTCTTTATCTTCATTTGGATATATAGGAAAATTTTCATCTCCATCATTTAGGATGGACATTTTGAGTGCAATAGCCATCTCCTTTAGTTCCTCTTGATCCTATTTTAGAAATCCAGTTTCATACGCAATAAGATTTCCTCTCAATTCATCACATGAAATTTCTCTCATTCTACTAGTTTCTTAAATAGCTACCACCTTGGATATCCAAGCATAGGATAAACTCCTTGTAATCTTTCAAACTAGTTCTTCATTGGTGAAGCTTTTTCCAAGTGAGTCAAGATCATTGACAATTTTCTCAAGTTGATTGAACATGTCTTCAACTCCTTCATTAGGCTTCATTTTAAACATTTAGTATTCTTAAGTCCAAGTGTCAATTCTGGTGAGTCTAACTTCCATGGTTCCTTCATATGTCACTTCTAATTTTTCCCACATCTCTTCTGTTGAAGAACATCTCAAGATTTTCTTGAATTCTTCTGCATTTGTAGCATAAAATAAATAGTTGACTACCTTTATGTTTTTCTCAAACTTCTCTTTATTCGACTCATTCCATTCTACTCTGACTTTATTTATGACCTTCCCATTTTCTATTTTGTTGATCTTCATTGGTCCATCTTTAATAATGACGCTCCATACATCAATATCTAATGGTTGAATGAAGATTCTGATTCTCATCTTCTAGCATTTAATTTTAGAGAGACATTGCAAACAAACTCTAAAGCTAAATAATTAATGTTGGACGCTTCACTTAATAGATTTGAGACAATTCGAAACATTTAAAGAGAGATAGCCACCTTTTCACAGAAGCAGATGCTTAGGTATATATGTTTTGGAGAATGATAAGGAAGAGTGAGTGTCGTTCGTTTAAAGCTTTACAAAAAGGCTTTGATGTACTTTTGCCTTGGGTAGGATGAAACTTTTTCATCACACAAGTCCAAAATCTCTTCCTACCAAATCTTCATTCTCAAGCAACGTTTAGCATAGAAAATAGAGAATTCTGCATTTTCAATTTTGGTGTCTACTGAATTCTATACCAACTACCGATCACTCTTTTCTTTGCAAAAATGCTTTTAAATCTATGCTGATGTGACTTTAAAAATTTAGGAGGCGGGAGAAAATTTTTATTGTTGGGTAGAGAATGTATTTTTTAATTGGATTAATTTTAATCACCAAGTAGGGCAAACAAAATGAACGGAAAAAAAATGTTGGGCCAGAAAAATACATTGGACTAAAATCATTTTTTTCATTCTAAGTAAATGTTTCAATTTCAACTTAAGTGCCCAGAATTATATAGGCCGAAGATACTCTGCTTTTGAAGTTTCAAGAGCTCAAAGTTAACTATAAATCATTACATTATCAAAATTCCCATTATATATATTTGTAAAAAATATCCCAACACGATGTAATCTTAAGTTAATTCATGGTCTTTCTCATATGATTTTTAATTTGATGATTTGTATATATTTTGCATAGCCTAAGAGTCATTCTTAATATTATGCAGGACAATGGATCGGTTGGAGAAATCAACGATAATAATGGTTTGAGATTAAATGGTGACGAGGAATAAGGAAATGATGAGTGTTATGAAGATGTTGATCCTAATTTGAATATGAATGAAAAACACAAATTTTAGAAACATTAATTTTTTAAACTTGTATTAATTATATTGGTCAAGATTATAACTTGGAACAATATTAATTGGTGTTTATAAGGAATATTAATTTGTTTGAATAAAATCAATTCATAGAAATATGCCATTTCTTTTGATTTTGTAACTTTTTTTATATTAGAATAAAATCAATATGTGAAAAGTGTTGTATGAAATAATTATTTTTAAATACTAAAAGAATCTATCATTGCAACAATTTAAACTGTTGGTTAAATTTTGTTAATTGCATTACAAATACAAAAATTATTGCCAATGCAACAATTAAAAAAAGTTGCTTAAATTTTGTTAAAAGTGTTGCAAGTGCTAATTAAGACAACAATTTTAGAAATGTTACCCAAAATAATACAAAGAATTTTGATAATGAGATACATAAGTTTTGCAAAAGGTTCTAAAGTATTGTTAAAAAGGCGTTGTAAGTAAGCGTTGCATATACTTTTAAAATGGTTGCTTAAAACTTAGAGCAACGACAACAAATGCCCAAAAAAAAATGTTGCAAAAAGTATATACAATCAGTTTATAGTATAATGTGCAAAGTTTTGGAAAAGATATAAATCTATTTGGGAGGTTAAATTGACTGTCACATAAGAGATAAAATGAAATTTCTACAAATTTACAATTCGTTGGGAAAAAAAGGAGACTGACTTTGGCAAAGTTTGATTCTTACTTTCAATCTAATATATATACCATTTGTTGTACTTCAAACTTATTAATCAAGAAGCAGTTAACTATCTAAGATGGAGAGTAGAAATGGGAGATCAATTAATCCACATTGACTTGACAAACAATGATTAGGTTTGGGATTGGGAAAAACATATCTGTATGTATAATTTAGAAACAACCAGGAGAATTAAAGAAACTCCCACTTCTCAGTACAATATACTAGGAAAATTTTGGTAGGAGGGAAATAGGTGAAGGAGATATGCTATAAAAGATGGATAAGAGACTAACCTCCACAAATGATCAGAGAACCATATTAGTTTTTTGGATGGAAACTTCGTTAAAAAGCGCTTGCAATAGAAGAGAACTTACTAAAGAGAAACTTTAAAGTTCCAAGTAAATGTGAATTTGGTTGTGAGAAATTAGAAACCTCTTATCATTTCTCCTTGAGATAACCTTTAGCTCGTGTCATCTAGTTTGGTTCGACCATTTCATTAAGAATATTGAGTAATCTCCTTACCCAAGACTTGTAGAAAAGACTCTGATTACTTGTTGGTGCATACACTACCATCAAAATAAAGTGAATTTTGAAGGTTGGAGGCTAAATCCAAATAGTGTAATACAAATGACAAATAGGTGGATGAAGTGCATCTCAAGCATGGAATGGGTCACTTAAAATAGGACTTCTACTTAAGCAAGAGTGGTAGGTATTCTTTTTCTTTGAGCAAAGTCTCGGGATTTGAGTTTTGTGTATAATAAAATTTCTGTTAAAAAAGCTTTATCTCTATTATGAGATGTTAGTTAACTCAAACTAAATTAATTAGAGCTCAATAAAATTTAAATACTTGTAATTTCGATTAAAAAAAAAAAAGAACTTCTACTAATGGAAGACATGAAGAACTTACAAAAGCCCTCTGTCTAGTGGAAATGCTATTGCCACTAGACTCATCTTTTCATGAAAAAAGTAGCAAAAAGGATATTAATTATTACTTGATTAGTGAACTTGTTTATACTTTGAAATAAAGAATCAAACTCAACCACTAACATGTATGGAAATACCTACTTAAAAGATAATAAATTAAAAGCTTATATTATACTCGTATATACTTGATCACAAAAACCAATTAAAAATAAATAAAGAAAGAGCCCTCCATTATTGTTAAATAGTTGGAGAAAGGAATTCCAATTCCCATTGGTAATGGAGATGAGGGAAAGTGTTGACAATCAATCCATTAAGCTACCATCTGGGTTCAGTCCAAGATCTTTGAGAACTTCAGGGCACTGAGGAAGAGGTTGCTTCTTGAGGAAACCAAGAGCACTGGCAACTCGAACCTGGGATTGAATAATGCCATTATTATTTGTGATGCTAAGCTTTGCACCTTGTTGCTTATGTTTTGCTTCATCCCATTCTGCACAGTCATCCCTGCTACTCTTTACAAGCTGAACCTCGCAATCCTCTTCGGCATGATCTCCGTCCACCTTGAAAGAGTACTTGCCATTTGGGTCACTCGTCGTTTCTTCACTCAATGTTACGTTACTTGAGTTCAAAAAATCCTTGCACACCAACCGCACCGTTGCACCTTCACCATACATAATCACATACTTTATGAATACTCAATCTTAGTCATTGTATTTGTGGCTACTCAAACATATGGATTTTATTTTGACACATGCTAATTGCTCAAAATATATGAGTAACATTTTTACTGAAGTATTTAGATTCGGATCTTCTGGATTTGAGAAATTATGTATTTCTCTACATTAAAAGAGATATAAAAAAAATCATTTAGTCTCTAATTCATTCAAAGTAGTCAACCATTTTTTTGTTCTATCTCTCTCTAAATATAAAAAAAAAATACATTATTTCTCAAATGCAGATGATTTAAAATCAAAATATTTGTTCTTTTCCCAATAATGTTTAAATTTAGAGAAATTTTTTAGAAATATAAAAGGGGCATAATCTTTAAAAAGAATTCCCAATCACTGCTCTTAGTTAAACCATTATGAACTTTAGTACAAGAATGGTTTAATTTAATCTAACATTTGTAAATAATATAACGATGAGTTAGTTATATGTATGAAATACGTACCAGCCATAGGCTCACTGAGCTTGGTGACAAATTGAACGTTGCATGTATCACAATAAACTGATCCTTGTACGACCAACTCCTCTATTTTAGTGCCCTCGCCATAAGCATGTCCTAAGAAGGACATGAAGCAAAGGGCTGAGGCAAGGACAAATATCATAGACTTGGCCATTGTGAATCTTGGTTTAATTTGCCTGTGTATGTATTATGATTAGAAAGATTTCTTCGGATGGAGGAGTCTCTGATGTGTAGTTAGGGTGACCCTTTTATAAAGGAAATAGGGGTCAGATTACTTTTTCCAACCCCACACTATGTGGCTATAATTTTTCCCTTATTTTTCTCTTGCTTTTATGATGACCCGCTTTTATTTCCATTTTATTTGTTCTTTTTATCAGAGCCTTTGATGCCTTTCCAGCTATTATTAGAATATGGTCAATTTGAGATTATGCTTTTGGAACAATAATTAATATGTTGTCTATAATTAGTTACCATGACTAGGTTTTATAAATGAAAATAAAAGAAATTTAAATACATTTTTTATATTTTTATCATTTAATTTTTTATAATTAGAAATTAACATGTTTATAATTTATATAACTTATCTCTTTTATAATTAATTCTTTTAAAAAAAAAAATTTATATGCTATATTTTGATTGAACAAACGATAGCAATATAAGCAATTACATTTAAGTTTGGTCTAATGAAAATCTACTTATAATTTGATAAGTTATGTAATTTTTATATCATCTAATTTAATTTGTACTCTTTTATGTCAATTTTCACTTTATAGTTCATATATTTTACTATGAGAAGATAACTAAAAATTAGTACTGATTGATAAACTTATAAAACCCTAATCTTTTATAATTGATTTACTATAATAAAACTTTTATATTGAGAAAAAAATTATTTTGTGTTTGGATACTTATTGAAAAAGTACTCTTCGTATTACAATTATTATTTGGAAGTAAAATTTTAGAAGTCTTTAAATTAATATAATTTTATGAAAAGGGACATCAGAAACACTCTTCAGTATAATTATTTACATTAAAAATATTTATTATAAAGTTTGAAAAGAAATACTAAATATATACGGTGAAAATTTGGCTTCGTAATCTAAAACTAATAGAAGCGTGAGTATGTCCTCATAAAAGTGTGCAACAAACTTACCATAAGTAATTAATAGTATTTTCAAATCGGGTCCATGGGTTGGCCAGTATAGCTTATAATTTGGGCAGTTTTGGGTATCCAGAAATAGCACAGTTTTAAACAGTTCAACCTAGGGACAACAATGGATATAGTTATTATAAGTACTTGGTGATATTTATTTAAAAAAATACTCAATATCTAATAGATATCAAATATTAAATAGAATATAGATAATAAAATAATTATTCATCAGATATTGAATAAGTGTATATATTAATTTTAAATATTTTATATATATTCGTTCAATATAAATAGTAGATTGGATGATCGATATCTCATATTAAAATGATATATATTATTAAATAAAATTTCATGTCCTTATTACTATTAAAATTTTTTTTAATTTCAGTTTAGAATAATTATATAAAATTTTTTATTGTAAAATAATTTTTTTATAGCCTTCTATAATATTTGAAAACTTTTTATTAACTAGATATCAGGTATTGGATATGAATAAATTAATCTAATATCTATTACATTTTTTTGGATATTTTGAATATTTTAAGTATCTAATAGTTTCAGATATAAATATTTAGATTTAAAGTGTTTTTATATGTTAATATTATCCTTTTTTTACTTTATCATATAAAAAGTATTATTAATAAAAATATTTAACATAAAATTAATTTAAAATAGTTATAATACTAATTTTTAAAAATAAATATACTAATTTAAATATGTTAGTTATTAAAATAAAATTAATTCTTTTTATTTATTGATTAAATTTTAAAAATTAAAATTTTAATTAAATTAATTATTTTTATATATCTTTATTACAATATAATTAATATATTTTTAAAAAATAATTTAAAAAAGATTAGCCCCATCACGGGCCAAAACGTGTTTGGATTCCCTGCTGGGCGTTTTAGCAGCGGTTTTTTCCGTTGCTAAATTTTTTTGCAACAAATATTATTGTCACTATAACTTTTGTTAAATTAATTATTTAAACAAAAGTTATAGCAGCAATAATATTCGTTGCAATAATATTAAAACACACTTTAGCGACGGATAAAACCGCCGCTAAAAAGCCCAGCAGGGAGTGCCCAGCAGGGGATCCAAAAGCGGCCAAAACGAGCGGAATTAGACATCTATATCTAAAGTCGTTTGACAGTACTAGTCATTAGACCAAAGATAAAGAATAAACTTAGATATAGTATTTTTTATATATTTTTACTATCAATTAGTTCTCTAATAAAAAAAAAACTATGTGGAGAAAAATTTTTAAAATCCCTAATTATAGGTTAAATTGTAAAAATAAATTATTATTTATTAATTTATAATTAAATAACCTGACAATACTTAAAAAAATTTTTCCTCCAAATTAAAGGTCAAGACTTGTTGATCATAATCTTCAGACATTAAATCTGCTCCTTACGGCCCAATACTTTGACGTTATCTTATGTAAGAAGACAAGTTGCCATTATGAATGAGCTAGTAAAAATGGATTCTAGTATTTCATATCACCTAAAGGAGAGATGAGATTGACATGGAATTCAAGATGATCCATATAACGATCTCCTAATTCACAATACACTATCCTCTATCTGATTAGTAGAAGCGTATGAGTTTTTAAAATAGTTTTTTCCATTATGGGAATATCAGGGAATCGCTACTAGTTGAGCGTAACCCAAATAGACTTTTCTGCCGTCTATTTAAATTTTGTTCAACCCTAAATCTAATTGCATCTATACTAAATATACATTCAATCATCACAATAAACTCTGGAATATCAAAACTAATAACTGTAAATCAAGCATACATACCTTTACATGAAATCCATCAAAATTTCCAAATTTCAATTATAAATTCCTGCCAAAAATCTGACAGAGTTTCCCCTATATTTTGAACGTTACCCAGATACAAACAGTCATCTGATTCCAATATATACATCAAATACAATCCAATCCAATAGATAAAACCATCAACATCTAAAAACTACCAGTAAATACATAAATCCAGCAACAGAATCATCAACATAATATATACAAAACAGATTCAAGCCTAGGACTAAGCTGCTTGTCTGTCTGTCATCAAATCTCTTCCCAGCTATCTTCTAGGCCCCTGTCCCTATTCATCTGAACAAACAACGTCATGAAATATTTAAATCTCAGTAGAGTAATTTATAGCAAATAGTTATTTAAAAACTAGTCGAATGCTCAGCAGTGCAAGCACCGAAAATAACTTCCCATGTTCATTTCAAAAATCAATGAAATACCTTATCTTTTAAATTCATTAAAATTGCACGAAAACGATGCAATTATTCAATGAATATAAAAGTCTGTTTCTCTACAATTTTGTAATCAAAATCAAATCAATTCCCATACCCGGTGTTTCTAAATACACGTTGGCCACAAATCTTATGCGACCGTATCTGAATCTATCTAATTGCATGTCGTCTGGAGAAAATCCATCTCTTATCATTGGGTGTAATCCGTAACACCAATAACCTAAAATCTTGCCTATATTGTGAGTGTGATCTATAACACTAATCACTCACTCAAAGACCAGGTGAGAATCAACATCTAGGGCGTCCCCTAACATGTGCACATACGCCAATTCTCATCCTCATAGAGTCTATTCGAAATCACATGCACACGGTTGACTAGTCCTCAGAGTTCTAGGGTATTACGCCTAAATCACAACGTTTTCTCGTATAGATTATCCCCCCTTATACTCTTTAAACCTTTCTTAGGGTCTTCCTGGTTTACTGTGTAATCCCTAACGAATGCAGGCTATATTTGGTTAAAATAAACATTTATAAAATCCTTTGCACTCGGGATACTCAACGACCGTCCCATACCAACTGTTAAGTACCCTACCCTAAGTCAATCTATTCCTATGGCATCTAAATCTGATAGTCAAATCGTCTAACATGCAACGGACAATACCAGCACACAGGCATGCAATTATATCCATCGAAGGAAACACGCATTTCCATGCAATCAATTTAAAATCATTCAGGTATTCCCAAAGTCAGTCTAACGTCCAGGAAGCATAAACTACCCTACCTGATTTTCATTTACTCCTAATCGATCTGGAACTTCTCTTATCCTCGTAATCCGAGCCTAGTCAATCTCCTGGATAATTAAATCAATATTTTAGTCTGTTACGTAATCAATTTCATTTTCTTATGTCCAATTTCACGTTTTTCTAAGTCGATAGGTTTCTATACAGATTTGGCATCCAATTCAGTCAAAAATATGTTAAATTAGGGTGATTTAGATCATACTGGGGGTTCTAAAAAGTGGGGATTTGCTTCTGGTGTCTTTCTGACTTCTCTGACGGTGGCTCATGGTGGGGCATGGCAGAGGGGTGCGATTGAGCTCGAAAATTACACCAGAGTGAAGCGCTCAAGATGAGGAGTCCAAATCTGGAGTTGGCGCGACGAATCTCGGTCGTTAAGGCAGTGTTTTCCTGCAACAAAGTTTCACACACAGCAGACAGATATTTCCTCAATCCGAGTGCATGGCAACTTCATTAGGCTGTAGCGAATTATGGGAGGAAGCTGGCAGCTCAGCCTTCACAATGGCGGGGGTGGTGACATCTAACGGCGCCAGACGGTGGAGATCACAGTGGCGCAAGGAATTTGTGATGGAGGAGGAAAATGGACTTTTTTAAGCAAGGGTGGCGGCCGTTGGTGGCCGTAGGTGGTTACTGGAGGTTAAGGGTGATGAGGCACATCAATTGGTAGGTCGTACGGCAGCCCAAGGTGGCGTTGGTGGCTACGTGCGGTGGTGAGAGGATGAGAGAGAAGAGAGAGAAAATAGAGTGAAGAGAGAGAGTAAAGGTGGGAAAATAATGGAAATTGGAAAGTTTAGGAAGTTTAAAGCTTTCGGGGGCAATTTGGTCTTTTGCCACATCACTCAGGGAAACTTCTGGATGCCGTCTTCGATCTGGTCATGGACACGGTTTCCCACGCAAGTGTTTCAGCCTCAGTCTGAGGAACCAAAGTCCAGAACTCTATCTATCAGATTCTTAATGTTGGGCTGCGGTTCCTTCCCTCGGATTAAGTTTCTGACTCCGAAAAATTCCCAGGTTTCAACTGTAAACTTCGAAAATTGTGTTGAAATTAGTTTTAATGAAATCACGATCAGTTTTATTCATTTTAGCTATTTTAAAATTTTCGTTTATTACAATCCATGTCTTTGTGAGCTTCTTAAAGCAACGATAACCATGCTATGGAAGTGTTATTCTGTTAATCCTATGAATACCTTAATGTCGTAAAATGGTCAATAAATTAATAAAATTTGCAATTCCAGCTCTAGCGCTAGCAAATTTTTTTCTAAAATTCATCTTTCTTTGTTTTTTAAATGTGTTGTTCAATAAAATTGACATTTATTTGTGATCAAGGTTTTCACAAGTTAAAATTCAAAAGTTGCTCACTTCTAGTTAGTTTATTTTTTTCATTCTATATAATTTTTTATATTTTTTTAAATATATGGCAATATAAATATTTCATGGAATTTTTAATAATTAATTTTTAAAAAATATACGTGTGTTTTTGTTAATGTATGATATTGTTAACAATTTTCTTAATATATGGTATTTTTAACATTGAAAAATATGCTTCTAATAAAAGTCATTCTTAATATTTTTTTTAGTTGCCATTTAAGAATATATGTATTTTGTTATTTTTAATAATTTTTTACTTTGTTTTTAAGAATATATGTACATTTTTTAAAATATTTTTCAAATTTGTTGCATTATAAATATTTTGTTCATAAATGTCAACTTTCATTTTTTTTATTTAATTTTAAGAATACATGTGTAGGTTTTTTAAATATATGGCATTATTGATATTATTTTAGTACATGTCAATTTTAATATTGAAGAACATTTTTTTAATACATAGTATTTTTAATATTTTTATTTGATTTTTAAGAATATATATGTATGTATATATGTTTTTTTAAAATATTTTGTTAATGATAATACCATATCTGGCTATCGTTGGGAGGTTGCCCTTATAAGCCTGGATCACCCAAGATAGGGCCTCGTCAGGGTCAGAGATTGCCCATTAATAATGACCATTAATTGTCACATGTCAACGACAGGCACGCATTGCCAATAAATATTGTCATATCCCCTAGGACCAGGTACACAAAATCTATCACTTTTTAAACTCAATATGCTCTTCTATTCTCCTTGACTTTAGCATCAAATGTGCGTTTTGGGAGTCCTCTGACTTGCATATTCTTTGTTTGTTCTTTGTGCAGGATCTTGCCTCCACCAGTACTCCTCCTATCCCTTACTCAGTGAATCTGTAAAGAATTGATTCATTAGTTAGTATATAGAATTTTTAGTAATTAAGAATATTTTTTAATACATGAAATTTTTAATATATTTTTTATTTATTTTTTAAGACTTATTTTTGTTTTTAATATAGTACGGATGACAATGTGAAATAAAATTAATATCCTCCCTTAGAGTTGAACTTGTCCCATATATATTTTGATGTTATAATTTATCAATTGGCTCGATATATAGTTTTGTGGTACAAATAAAAGACAAATTAGAATAAAGATCATAAATGTTTAATTCCTTTCATAAATTGTCGTGACCCACCAAACTCTAAGTTGAAATATTTTTTTTAATTCATTTGTAGGCATCAAAATGAACAAATGAATATTTTTGTATATTTATTATGGATAAATTAAAAATGACCTTGAGGGCATAATATTTGAATAATGTAATAGACTTAAAATAGTGAGTTCAAGAAAATACCACACTAGAAACCTTAAAAACCTTGATCCATGAAAAATTACGTCTTTCTCCAAACCAATTGGTGTTTGAAATTACATATAGGGCACCATTAACACTTATTTCACTAAAGTATGGACAATTTTATCTGGAAAATGATTTAGATTTAGAGTTGATAATATAGAATCACATAAAAAATTCTACTCAACTTGGGTTTATTGAATTATATATGGAGGTATCAACATGTGAGATTCAAGAACATATGACGATGACTTTACCAACCCCTCTAGTTATCTTACAAGGACCAACCCCTCTGATTGACCAATCAATAGTGCCTAGTTCCTCACATTCACCAATGAGATATTCACACCCTCCACTAGTCTCACAAGAACCAATTGCTAATAGATGTCGATCTCCAAGCAAAAACCTTGATGATATAACAGATGAAGAGGAATATGAGGCAAGTGTTGAGCACTGCAATTGTTAGGTCATAAACCTCATAGAACAAGAAGTCGATCTCCGAGGGAAAACCTTGTTGATTTAACATATGTTGATCTCCAAGGGAAAACCTTATTTTGGCACTTGTTGAGCACTGGTGTCTAGAGACATACCTTCCATATGACGCATGGTGAATGCACCATCATCTTATAAGATGTCATTGTTCTACCAAATTTTCCTTGCACTGGTGTACCTATTAGAGATTGTGCAATGGTGTTCAAAAATATATATCTTTCATATGACGTAGGGTGAATGCATCATCATCGTATTTGAATAGTTTTTAGGTCACAGACCTCCCCATACATTTTCCCACCTCTCATAGAACCTTACTGATGAAGACATACAACATTATGCTAGATCATACATTTTTAAGCTCATTATTGGATATTTAATGGTTGATAAGTTTATGTACTTTCCTTTATTGAAAAATTTGACAGTAGTAGGATTTTATAGTTGAGGCTTCATTGTCTTAGCATACTTGTATAGACAACTCTGCAATAGAGAGGTCAATTTAATTGCTGTAGCTAGTTAGACCAATAATATTTTCTTCCTCTTTCAATATTGGGCTTCTTACCCACTTAATTTTGTTAACCCAATCTAAGAACCAATTATATTTCTTCCCCTTACCCTCATATTCTCCTTCTTCTTCCGTCAACCAATATTGATGTTGTCTCATCCATCTACACACACCAAAACTCTCATAATTATGGCAGTCGAGCTCTAATGTTCTTCTCTTGGTTATTTCGACGTTGGAAAAGTAGTAAATTCCTTCTAAATAGTTTGATACCAGTGCTTTGAAGGAATTCATCTCCTCTTCAATTTTTTGATTTGCCTCCATAGAAGTTGTGGTCTTCATAGGTACGAAAACTTGGATAATCTCTGGTTTTATCTATTCTTTAAACTCGTTTTTTGAGATGGACAAACCTAGTATATTCTTCAACTTAGTCTTCTCTTCTTCACATCTATTTTCTTGGTAAATATGAGAATTCTTCAATTTATTCCATCTATTAGACCATTTGACTGGCTCATGTACTTCCTCCACCACTTTTTTTTTTTTGCATAATCTAACCAAAACACCACAAAGTTCTATCATGCATTCATTGATATAATTCCTATGTACTTCTTCACTCCTACCATCTTCTTCTCAAAATGTTCTACGTTGTCTTCTAGGTCTGCCATACATTCTTTTGAAGCTTTCCTAGATTCTAACTTCTTTGATACCAATTGATGGAACCCAATGAGAAAACTATAAATAACATATGAAAATAATGGATATTATGAATTAAAATGCTAGAAACATGGAAAAGTCATCAATTTCTAAGAAGTAAAACATCAAAACAAAGGCAAAACACCATTGGAAAATTTGCCTTTTACACAAAGACAAAGATAAAATGCAAAAAAAAAAAATAACACATCTTCTAGGCCTTCAAGATGCTAGCTATCTCCCAACCCATTCCATAATATTTTTCATGCCTTTTGCTCTCTCTTCCTTCACTATTTATTGAGAATTTTCTAATTAACTCATTCTAGAACTTCTCTCAAGAGCCTTGTCCCTCACAACATTTCTTCCTTTTACCTTTGCTTATATTTTCTAGTATATATCAGGGCCCATCATTAACCTTCATTCTTTGTTAATTTTAATTATTTCAAATTAGGAAATTTTGGAATATCTAAACAAGGAGAAGAGAAACCATCAATAAACCTTCCCTTTCTTCTCCTTCCCTTTCTTTATAATTCCTTCTCTTCCTTTTCCCTCCTTATTTCCAAACACACCCAAAGATAGGTTGAAAGATATTTTCACAAATCCCAAGGCTAACAGATTGCTCATCATACACACACTCTAACAATCTATTGTATATAAGAGGCAATAGGAACCCAAATTCAATTTTTCATGCTTCCAATACACTTTCTTTTTTAATAAAACCTCACATTCTCATTCTTGTTTCTCACCTTCTTCACTAAGAGTTCCACTCTAAGGCCATTCCACTTACATACAATAACACCTTTTAATTTATTTCTTTTAAAATATAAGAGTAAATTGCACTCCTCTTCCTTAAGAGATAAGAGAAAACTATAATTTCACCTATTTTAAACAAAATACTCTCTCACTAGTTTTCTCTTTCTCTTTTCTTTCTAGCTTCTTCACCCTCTCTCTCATGCCCCTTATCCCCTATAAAACTTAGGGGTTAAGTTGCCTTAAAGTCTTAGGGTGAAAATTTTGTTTAGCCCTTGGGTCATTTTTGCAATTGTAGGCACCAAGAGTGAAAAGTTGATTTCTAACTCTATGAGGTCAAAATGAAATTATTAAAACCCAAAAAAAATTACACTTTTACCCCACCATTGTCTAGAGGGAAATTTTTAAATTTCCATTACCTACAATATTCTTTTACCAAAAATTACATTTTAATTCCTAAGGTCAAAAACTACCTGCAATTTTTTTTAGCAAAAATTACATTTTAATCCCTCAGGTCACAAACTAATTATTTCTCTTCTTTTTGGAGAATTTCATCTTAACCCAGCCTTTTAACTTTCTTTCACTTTAGTCCTTATTCCCTTTCATTCTCATTATCATTATCTTCCCATAAATTTTTTATAGGGATTCTAATGCAACTACATGCTTACTAATACATCATTCAATGTCAAACACAAGCATATTAGTCAAATTATATTTATCAAACAAGATTATAATAATTTTGCAAGTTGTTAAGGAGTTGGTTTTACACCAAACCATGCTAATGTACTCGTACAACTTAAGAATTTGGCCGATAATAATTTCAATGTTTCAACAGACATATCATCTTCATTTTTGTGACATGGTGACTTAGAGGTTCCAACTTGAGTGTTTAAGGTTTAAAATTACCAGTAATGGTTTTAAGCTTCTAGCAGTAGATAATAATGATGGTAATCATGTTTAATTTTTAGAATGAGATTACAAATAGTGGTTTTGTGGGTTGGTGATTTGGGAATGAGAGACATTAGGTTAAATATATAATTGTGAGTAAAGAATTAAATAAAAAAGAAGCATTATACTGTAGTCATACTAGAAAGTGACCAAGAATGCGATGATGTGGCACTTCAAGGATGAGTTAATATATATCTTTTAATCTTTTGAGTACAAACTGAAAAATCTTTTAATGGTTTTAGGAATCATTGGTCTAGTTTTTAAATTGATGAGGCATCCAATCAACATAACATGTCACTTTAGCATGTTCATCAAGGGCTAATAGCTTAGAAACTAAAAAGTTGACTTGTGTGATCTTTTAATACTTAAAAAATTATAT
This sequence comes from Senna siamea, assembly GCA_031216115.1. Classification (NCBI taxonomy): domain Eukaryota; kingdom Viridiplantae; phylum Streptophyta; class Magnoliopsida; order Fabales; family Fabaceae; genus Senna; species Senna siamea. Next base: position 15,269,408 of record CM062355.1, on the reverse strand, counting down.
TTTAATCTTTCAAATAATAAATAAATATATCTTTTAGAGATAAAAATTTCTCTCATAATTGTTTAAAAATTTTCTAAATTGATTTACAGCAAACTGATCTGCCCAAGGATACAAGCTTAACCACGTCAATAATTTTGTTGTTCCTTGATTTTATTTTATTTTTTATAATAACAATGAGGATATTGAAAGGAAATTGATATATGGACTATGTGGAACCTACAAAATTGAGAGTATATTATCATATTAATGTTTGAAGAATATTATTGCCACCAATTTAATTTTTGCAAGTTTTCTATATCAAAATTTTAATTTTAATACTATAAAAGTATATTATTTTAATTGTAACATCTATATTAGAATTAAATTAATGATAATAAAATTTTTTACAAAGTAAATTGATAACAACGATCATTCAAAGATTAAACTGATGATATGATCAATTATTCAAATTAAAAAATATTATATATCTATCCCATACGTCCAAGTAATTCCATTAAGAAATTGAGAATTAGAGATAATTAACGATTTTAGATTGAAATTTCATGCATTTCTATGTAATAAGAGAGAGATAGAAACAAAAGACACATACTAATAGAAATCTATCATAAATAGATTAGGGACTAAACTTTTTTTATTTGTATCTCTCTTTTATTATAGAAAAATATATTAATTTTCAATTGTAGAGGATTCAAAACCCCTTTAACTAAGTGAATGAGTTAACGAGGAAAAAATGAAATAAAAATTATTTCACAATGAGAAAGAGAGATTAGCAAGGTTGAACTTGACCTTGCGAGCTTGTCTTCTTACTTTTCACTGAGAAAAGCTTCTAGAAATCCCTCTAAGCTATGGAAACATGCCATTCTTCCACCATCAGCCCCTGATCCAAACCAAACTGTTGAAATTCAGCTGCTTCATGGATGCAACCCCCCAATAATTCATCAACCCCAAGATCAACACGCAGTCCACGATATGCCGGCTTCACCTTTCTCTGGCCGGCACCCACCAGCACATTACGAAGGGCTCCGTCAGTTTTCCAGAACCAGTGGCAGCTCTTACAGAAGTGCCTCAGCTGATTAACGTTGTAATTGTTGAAGTAACAGAACTTTGTTTCCAAGCTCGTGCATCTAGGGCATGGTATGATTTTATCTGGCCTCTTCTCTTGTCGTCTGATCTTCGCTGCTGCATTTCTTATCTTCTTTTGCTTGCCTACCATGCAACGTAATCATCGCCCCAAAGAGTTTGATCCCCTGAAAGTTTTCTTGGCCACTCTGCGTTTTGGCCATTCCAAAGGGAAAGAGAGGGACCGAGAGTCCAAAAAAAGGATTATTCTAAATAAAGAAGCTTTTAGGTTAGGGCCGGGTTGTTGTAGAAGTTCTCATATAAATATATGCATAGGGAGATAAAGTTAAAAGTACTGCTTAATATTCACAAGACCATGGCATTGATTTCACGTGCTAGATGCCAAAAGCTAAACTTAGGTGGAGTATAAAGGGATTATGGAAGTGCTTATATAAATATTATAGGCTTAGTGCATGTTAATCTTTTTTAATTTTGAAAATATAATATAAAAATAATTATTATATTCTAAAATAATAAATTAAATAACAAGATTTTATTTAGCTTTTTATTACTTTGTTATCACTATTATTAATATTACTTTCTTCTCTTCCTTCTTCTCAAATCACATGATTTGTTTTATATTTTATATTTTATATTTTATATTTTATAATTAATATATAATTTGAGACAAATAATTAAAAAATTTCAGACATTATAATATAGATTTGAAAAATTATAATAATTTCAGACTAAAAAATTTTATATTGCAATATTTCTTTTAATTTATAAAATATTGCAATTGATGATTCCCTTTTTATTAACCACGAATTGATTCTCCTTTATTAACTCCATTATTTGCCTTCTACATGTGCCTTTGATCAACTTTAATTTTTCTTCACCAATTCAACCATTTTCATCTATGTTTGCTCTTTAATTTCATTCTTGCTAACCAATGCATATAATCAATGAAGAGAGGGCCAAGAAAAAACCTTTTTGCATATTTGAACAAAAGGTGTGTTTCGAGACAGGGAGGGAAAGAAAAGAAAAGAAGAGAAAAAAAAATATTAAGTTATAATTTCTCTTTTTAATTTTTTAAAATTTTTTAATTTAAAGTAATTAAAATTAATTAAGGAGAAAAGTCAAAGAGAATTAACTTAAAATTTTTAATTTTCTTTATCTTTAAAATTTTAAGAACTAAATAAATAAATAAAACCTATCAAATTCTCTTCTTTTTCCTTTCTTTCCTCTCCATTATCTCCCTTCCAAATAGGCTCTAAAGGTGTGTTTGGAAATAGGAAATGGAAGGAAAAAGAGCAATTGAAGAAAAAGAAAAAGAGAAAAAAAGAAAGGTAAGGTGACATGATAGTTTTTTTTTTATTTAGTTTTTTAAAACTCTTTCAATTTAAAGTAATTCAAATTAATAAAAAAAAAAGGTGAAGGAAGATTAACGTAAAATCTTTTAATTTTTTTTCTTCCAAAATTTTAAGAAACAAACAAGTCCTTTCTCCTCCAAAATTCCACTCTTAAACACACCATAAAGTACTATTTAAATAGCAAGAAGTTTTTTAAATAAAACTAAGCATGGCAGGAATTCCATGTGGTATACTCCAAAGTTAAACGTACGTGGAGGATAAAGCAGTAAGCAGACTTGCCAAACTAAAGAAAAGAAGAGAGAAAAAGGTTTTAAAAAGTGAGAAAAGCTCAGGACGAGCTTTCAGTTCACATCTATCGTCTACCTCGCATGATCATAACGCAATGCTAAACTGTCAATCCAGCAAGTAAGTTGGCTTCCAGATAATTCAAACCAAGAAAGATAGCTTTCGCCTTCCTTTTTATAAAATATTTATATTTCATAAAAAAATAAACTAATAATTTAATCTATGAAAAATATACGTATAATTTTTTAATTTAATTTTTAAAAAATAAAATATTTTAATTTAATCTTTAAAATATTAATTCTTAATCAATTTGATCTTTTGATTAATAATATATATAAAAAATTAATTAATAATAATATTATTGAATGTTCACTGATTATTAAATGACAAACTGGATTTTCTTCAACAATAACAAGAGAAAAACACATCAAATTTATAAATTAAACATTATCAAAATGCATTATTTACATTTGTTATGTGTAATTTGTAAATTTAATATATTTTATTTTACAAAGTACATATTATCAAAATATATTGTTTGTATTTTTTAGTTGAATAGAATTCAATTTAACATTTAATAGTTAATTAGTATCTATTAATACTATAGTTAAATTTTTATATAATATATTAATAAAATGACTAAATTAATTAATAATTAATTTTTTAAAGACTAAATTCAAAAATTTTATTTTTCATTGATTAAATTGAGATTAAATCATAAATTTACTCTAAAAAGTATTGAAACTGAAAGAAGAGATAAATTTCGCCTGTGTTTCAGGCCAAAAAAAAAAACGTCGCTTGTGTCAATCAAGTTGCTTAGCTTCCGTCCAATTGCGTTGGTGCATATAATATATTCTGCATACACACTGGCACAAGTAAAACATTGCGAAAGCGAAAAAGTTGTAGGTGAAACACTGGATAATTAAGATGGCTGCTCGCAAAATTTTGCAAACTTTGAGGATGATTTATACATATTTTTCTAAAAAATTTTAAAATTGGAAATTAGATTTACGTAACTATTTTTTTTATCATCAATTGAAAATATGTTCTTTCATTAGGCTTTAAAAACTAATTATATTAATTCATGAATTCATGAATTCCATATCACATGAAATACATCTCAAACTCAACTTTAAGAAATTAATTTTATGGGTCAATTTATTTATATAATTTTTATTTAGTGCATATTCACTTTCAATTAATATGGAACTTCTGGCATTTGAATTCCATCAAGTCCATCACATAAACGCACTTTCCCTTGTTTACAAGTCCTTTTCTTTTTATTTCCAATACTTAACGATCTTGACAAGAGCTTAACCCAAATAAATTTTTTTAGCCTACTTTCATGAGGATAGCTACCATTACTTTTTGCCTAAGGGTATGTTTGGGAGGGGGATTTTGGAAGGGAATGGAAAAAAAGGAAAGGAAATGTATTAAAATTTTCCTTGTTTGTTTTTTAAAATTTTGGAGGAAAAAGAATTGAAGGATTTTATGTTAACTCTCTTTAACTTTCATCCTTTCTTAATTTTAATTATCCCAAATTAAAAGAGTTTGGAATATCTAAATATGAGGAGGTGAAATTATCACTTAATTTTTCCTTCCCTGATTCCATTTTTTTTTCTTCATTTTCTCTCCTTCCCTTCTCCTCCTTATCCTCAAACAGACCCTAAATGTTTTCCTACCAATCTCCACCATTCATAGGCTAATGGCAAACCTCGTGCCTCCATACTCAACCATGTCAAACTATCTTTGATACTATTTCTTGGAAACAATGTGAGCAAGAAACATATATGGGAGATTTTTTTTTCCATTAGGTTTTAACAAAGAACCATATTCATGGATAACAAATATCTTGACTAAAATCCCAACTCATGATGAGCCAATTAATTTATATATAGAATTTGATAGATCAATCCTAACCAATTTGGATTAATCCATTTTTTGGTTAATCTTGGACAATAATAAAGGGTCAAAGGAGCAAGGGAGTCAAGGGATCTGCCACAAACTCTTACACCTAAGTCAATACAGGATGGATAAATTAAAGAGTAAGATAGTTGTGTGGAAAGAGATTGTTGAGATATGAAGGAGGAGAATTACTTAGGGGTCTTTATATATTAGAACTCTTTTAACGTCTTTTTGCCCTTCTAGGAGTGTGTTTAGCTAGGTTGACTTATCCTGATAGGGATAGATTGCGCTTCGTATTTATTAGCTAGTTTAGATTTATATTTATCACTAGTCCTCCAAGTCAACTAGCAAGTGAAGACTTGAGAGAATATTTTTTGTCAATGTGGTCGTCGGATGGCTTAACTATACTTTTTGAAGCTTTTTGTTTGTAATAAGGCCTATCAAATATTCAATTCCTATGAGTATTCTCAAGAAGAAAGGCACATTTTGACTTCTATAAAGAGAGTATTTGGAGAGTGCTATGATGCTTCACCATCGGAGGGTGCTTGGTTGTATTTTCACTTTCGTCTTTACTTTTTACATGGGATTTTAGCTGGTAGAAGGGTTGTCCAAACTAGTCAAGTAGTCAACCTTAATTTGCAAAAATGGCTAAGTCTAGGTCTCGACTCAAATGAGCTCGCAATTTTTGCTTTTTGTAAGCTTAAGCCTTGTTCGTGTCAGATGTTTTATGTTCCTAGTCCCCCAAGTTCTTTCACATGAGATGTGGGAGAACTTGCTAGCATTTTCAGTCAATTATATATATGTTAAATTTACTTGATCATTTCTTCTAGTATTGTTTGTGGGAATCATAATCAACTTGCTTAAGTGACTAAAGGGTTTGTTAGAAGCCCCTCAAATTTAATGCATTTGAAGAGGCTATGGAGCCTAAGAAGGTTATGGAAAGTGTGATCACCTTCTTTTAAATGAATTCTATGTGTTCATTTGTAGGGCTAAGATTCCCCCGATAGGGAGATTTTGTAACATATTCAAATGGGCCCTAAAATCGATGAATGGTCTATTGTTCTTTTATGTAAGATGATTAGCCAATCAATAAAAAGAGATCTTGTGATTTTGTATGTACTTATTTCTTTAAAATACTTTTGTCGTCGCTCGTCACTGCTACGAGATGTCCAAAGAAGCTGACCATAATTTCATGTCAGGAAGAATATACATATATCCCTCTATTGAGACTTTGAAGACTACTATGCCACCATCGTCTACTACTATCACCACTAATTCCGTTATCATCCACTGTTGATAGTTGTCTATTTCACTCCAAAAAGTGTGTGGGTTATCCTTAAAGATAGTATATTGATCTCCCTCTACATTGTTTGTTTTTCCCTTTTTCTATTTAGATAAATCAATGTGCTAAGGGCTATTGTTAGTACTTTGGGACTGAGTCTTAGAAAATATATTTGTAGTTAGAGAGTATCCTGATGTATTTTTCCTAAAATCTCCAATTTGTCCACAAAAAGAGAAATAGAAGTTTCTATAGGTTTAATCCTAGGAACATGACACCTTATAGGATGTCACCTTTAGAGCTAAATGAATTGAAAGCCTAGATAGAAGACCTATTAGCCAAAGAATTCATTAAATCAAGTGTGTCACCTGTGGAGCTCCTATTCTATTTATGAAAATGAAATATGAGAGTTTGAGATTATACATAGACTATAGAAAATTGAATAAAGTTACCATTAAAAATAAGTATCCCCTCCCAAAGATAGATGACCTATTAGACCAATTGCAACGAGCAACTATATTATCTAAAATTGATATGAGATTACATTATCATCAAACAAGAGTTAAGAAGGAGGATATTCCTTAGACTACGTTTAGGACTAGATATAGTCATTTTGAATTCCATGTCATGCCTCTTGGATTGACAAATGCTCCTACAATATTCATGGATTATATGAATCAAAATTTTATCCTTATTTAGATAAATTTGTGGTGGTGTTCATTGATGATATACTAATTTATTTTGAAACTAGAGTAGAGCATGAAGAACACCTTAAAATAATATAGCAAGCGCTAAGGAAAGAGAGATTATTTGCTAAATTAGAAAATTTTGATTTTTGGATGGAAGAAGTAATATTCCTAGGAAAATGTGATTACTAAAAAATGAATTGTAGTAGATCCTAGTAAAACAGAGGCTGGGAGTAGAGTTGTCAAAAACAAGTCATCCCAGCTCAAGCTCAATTTGACCTTATTTTATTATGGTCAGACCGAGCTGGCCATTTTTAATATGAGCCAGAATTCTTTTAGCCTAGCTAGACCAACCCAACCCTATTAGGGCTCAGGGCTGGGTTAGGCTAGGTTCATCCTTTTTTCCTTTTTACAAAAATAACATTTTAAACTATCAAATAATATTTATAAAATAAATATTAAAAGTGATCATAATAAATAATTTTTTTAACTTTCTAAAATGCATAATTAAAGTACTTTACATAAAGTCTACAAATCATTAAAATACACAATTCATGAATTCATTACATATCAACACCATAAAATAAAAATTATAGATTTGCTTCATTCTTTATCTTTATTCTTCATTATCATTCATCTTCCACCATTATTGTACTATCTTTTGCTAAATCTTTTTTAACATAATATTCATCTTCATTTACAATTCAAAATAATAATATATATTAAAATATCAATTAAATTAATTAGATAAATTAAATAAAAAGTCAACAAAGTTAATACCATTTGAATTAAGGTCAAAATCATGCAAATAATTCGTTGTATAAATATTAAAAATAAAAATAAATTAAAATAGGCTAGCCTGGCTCAGCTCTTGTCCAGTTTGGCCCTATTATTTTTAGGGTCAAACTATTTTTAATTAGTGATGAACTTTCTCTAGCCTGACCGTATAAATTTTAAAAGGCTAAATGTGTCGACCCGTAAGGTTTAGCCCATTTTGACACCTCTAACTAAGAGAGACCAAAGAATGTGACTAAGATTAAAAGTTTTATAGGACTAGCAGGATATTATAAGAGATTCATCCAAGGATATTCTTAAATAGCTTTACCCCTAACTAGGTTAACTAGGAAGAGAATTTCTTGTGTAATCTCCAGAATGTAAAATAGTTTCCAAACCTTAGAGGAGAAGCTAACAACCCCACTAGTGTTGGTAATTCTTAACCCTTCGAGACCATTTGAAATGTATAGTGATGCCTCTAAAAAGGGATTCAGTCGCGTGCTAATGCAAAATTAGAGATTGGGAACTTATATGCTTTTAGACAACTAAGCCACATTAGGAAATTACCACACTCATGATTTGAAATTAGCAACTGTAGTCTTTGCCTTAAAAATTTGAAGACATTATTTGTATGGGACAAAATTCGAGGTATATTGTGACCATAAGAGTTTAAAATACTTGTTTGATTAGAAGGAGTTGAATATGAGAAAAGAGATAGATTGAATTTTCCAACAACTATGATTTTAAATTGAAATATCATTCTAGTAAAGTAAATGTTTTTGCTTATGTTTTTTTAAGTAGGAAATCCCTATACATGTAGCCCAAATGATGATTAGTGAGTTGAGATTAATAGAGGAATTTAGAAATCTCAATCTGAGCATTGTTATACTCCCTGGTAAACTTTACCTGAGTGAGCTTAGAATAGAGTGTTATGTGAGGAAGCACATTAATGAAGCCCTAGAACAAGATGAATTCTTAAAATATATGAAGGATCAAAAGGAGTTCAACCAAACACCAGACAGTGTAGTGTTATATTTAGGAATAGAATTTATATTTCGACCTAGGAAGAAATGAGTAGAATCCTAGAAGCTCATAAGGTTTGTAAAGTAAATCTATACGTCATTTTTTATAATTTGACAGTCAAAAATATTTTTTTTATGTAAATTTTTCAAACTCAAACTGCTTTTCAAATATTAATAAAAAGTATTTTCCAATTATATTAGTTAAACAAAAACAGTTTCTCTCACAACACTTTTTTTAAAAGTTCATTTGATAAGTCATTATAAAATAAATAGATTTTAAAAATTTGGCCAAACAAACTTAGTCAAGAAATATTCTAAGAAAAAAAACACGACAAGAAATATTCTAAACATATATAATACACATTAAACTTAAAGTTGAGAGACAACAATGTTAAATAAAATCCTTTCCTTTTTGGGACACAATAATGTTAAAATAAAATCAAGACTCTTAATTATCAATTTTTATGGCATTTTGTGTAAAAACAAAAAAACCCCGCAACGCAACTTTTACATGCTTGAAACTACCTAGGTGGCACAATGAGTTCATATAATTCAGTAGTGATCAATATAAGGGCAACGTGTTAAACTAGTCAACAAAACATTTCAGGAAAAATTTATTTAGTCCCATAATAATAATAATAGTAATAAAAAGACTGCATAATAGTCCAATATTTTCAAAATTTTAAAAGAAGTTATATAAAAGTATATATGTACCAGCTAATGGGCATTTTCTTTTTAACACTAAGTATTTATTTGAGATTTAAAATTTGAACAATGCTGGAAAAAAATAATAATAATAAATCTTTTAGGATACATGAAACTTCTTTTACACAATAGGCAAAAGTTGTGTATCTCTTTTGCCTCTGTATAATATAGTCGTGCTCTAAAGTATTAGTGAAAAATGTTTTTTATTGTATGAAAACTACACACATTTCTTAAAAAATAATTATGCATTAATCGAAATGTTTTCAAACCTTTTTATATAACTCGTTTCTAACCATCAACGAATATCATTATCATACTATCAATCAAGTGTTGCCAAGCGTTAGAGAGAAATAATTTTTTACATAATAGGGATTAACGATTGTTGAATGCATATGAAGATATGAAGAATTTGAAATCTTCTACAACAATCAAGTATTAATTATATAATAGCCAACTTGCGAAGAACATGAACGAAAACCTCATTTTGTAGAAACAATTGACTATTACAAAACGTACATAAAAATAAAAACAATAAACACTAGTGAACCTTGACATTTGTCAAGATCTTATGCAACATGAATGCAACAAAAAAAGGCAAATTACATTATAAACTCGCCCTTTCTATAAAGGGTAGCCTCTAATTGTACTTCGTGAATGCGTTGGCTCAACTTGATAACCAACTAATAAAGAAACCAATCCAAGTGACCACAAAATAAGATAAACTAGCAGCTACACTGCACATTATTGCAGATAAAAAAGATTTATTCACACGTACGTACATACAACAAAACCTAATGCAACTACACTTCAGGAGGCCAAAAAGGCGTAAAAGGATGCAGACTAACTATAACACTACCAAAAATTCAAGGGTCACTCCAGTTATCATCATCTTCACCATCATCACTAGCAACGACCTGAAATGTTATTATGTGCAACAAGTTAGATATGAAATGCAAATACCGACACTCAAAAGATCGGAGTGACATATGGTAAAATAGCAGGATATTACTATATTACACGAAAAATGTTATTCAGCTGCATCTAAGCGAATCATAGATATAACAAATGACAAATAAAATCTTCGGTACTGACAATTAACATTTATAACTTGACTTAATAAAACGTTAAGTATGGGAGATTTTAGTTGTCATCTAATTAATGTGGCATCTTTTTTATCTGTTGATTTAATTTTAATTAAAATAAACAGTAAAATCCAACTAAAATGATAATATCATGAGATATCCCCACAAGAGAGGATCCCATTCAAAGAAGATTGATAAATACCTGACGGATTGCATTTGCTTTCTCCAAAATTGCAGTAACTTTGACATTAGTGGTGGGACTTGTAGAATTTGGCTTTCCAGTTACTGTGGGCCTGAGGTTGAAGGACTGACAACAACAAAATGATAAGACAATGAAAAAATTAACTATGATAAAATGCCTTAGTTTATTCACATGTGGCAACAACTCATTTTCTGGATTGACAAAATTCAGGATTTAGACTCATGATTGTAAGGTCTATCCCAGTAGAAAATATATCTTATGACCAGTGTTTACAAGTCAAATAGGTGCCCAAAGTCATAATGTAATGAAATTTCTGATCTCCCCAATTCACATTTGCACGTGGAACATGAAGCTATAAAAAAGAACATAGTAATCAGTGAAGACGTAAATATGAATGGATTTTCTTGCCTTTAATTTTAGTTTAGACAACCCTTTTCCTTAACCATTTTATATGTCAAACATATAAAGGAATAAAATACAGGAGATAAAGTCCTAAGGCTAAGAGTGAGTTCATCAAAAGAGAAAATCCTGCAATGAGAAGGAAACAGAAAATGTCTACTCACTTTTGTTCTGATCTGATACAGGAAATCTTCTTTTTCAGTCATTTCCTTTACCATCCCCACCTCATTTGCGTTCTTCTGCCCAGTAAACTTCTGCTGATTCACCTGCAGGACAGACTGAACTGATAAATACCTGGGGAAATCCTATTATCCGCCATGGTCACTTAAACAAAATGTTCAAGGGGACAAAAAAAAAAAATTATGCAAGATCTTGTAAGCACCTTGGGAAATGTTGTCAAATTATGTGAATTATTTTCATGAGACTTGGGACTTCCATGATTTGTTAGTTTTTGCTGCACTGGGACAGGCCCAGGTTGCCAAGAGAATGTAGATTCTGAAGGATTTAGACCTTTAGTTTGTTCAGCATCTTCAGATATATAATTTTGTGTCCCATATATCATATCCAACTGTGGTTTTGAGGCCTGCCGTTGCACTGGAGGAAGCGGAGGTGGTGGCGGCGGCGGCAGTGTAGGCTCAGCTTGACTCTGTGATTTTACATTATTATTGCAATTGAAATCCTGGCTACAGTCTTGTTTAAGTACTGGGCTCACGTTATCAAAGCTTGGAAAATCAAGAAAAGGTCCAGATAAAGAAGGTTGCCCACCATTCTGAGTGTATGTGCTACTGGCCATGTTGATGTCAGTATTCAATACTCCTCTGACTTCTTCTGAACTTAACGGAGATTCAGTTGATGATCTTCTGTGAGAAGAATCATAAACCCCATGGTCGCTACTTTCAAGAGTGTCAACAGATTCCCACTGATCAGAATTATAATCCGAGTGAGGGCTAGGACAATCATCAGACACGTATGGAGATGATCTACAGAAAGTGTCATCATCATCCGAGTTACAGCCAGAATCATGCAGAGGAATGGAAGGCTCTGGGACCAACTGGAATGAAGGAAACACATCCTTCATACTCTCATGACGATTAGTGCCATCAGGAAACCACAGCTTCAGTTTGGAGGTCTCACGCCCAATAATTGGATGGAAAGATATTTTCATATGTTCAAGTGGTGGTGAAGGAGGTAGGGAATCTATAGGATATCCATTACCAACTTTCTCTTTCAAGGTTGTCTCAGGAAGTGACTGATCAGCAATGCTATTTTGTCTACTTTGCTCCAATATACCAGGTTTCAAAGAACTATCAGGTATGGATTTCTCATCAAAAGAAACTTTCCGACGAAAGCTATTTATTAGTAACATCTGACCAAGTCCAAAGACGCGAGATGAATTTTTACCACTTCCTCGATTGGGTTCAGTATAAGTTGCTTTGGTGTCAGAGGCAATTGGAAGAACACAACCTGGTGCAACTACCCTGATTTCATCCAAATTATTCCCATCAGTTGGACCGGATTCATGACTCAGCCGATGACTACCAGATGTCCTCTCAATAACAGAAGCTTGATCATCACAACTTGATGTTAAGTATCTCAAACTTGGTTCCTTTGCAATCTGTTTAGCTACCTCTGCCAATAAATCCTGTTCCCCTTTATATCCATTGCCCTTTAGCATTGAATTATGATTTGAACCATCATCCATCTCATTTTTTGTGGTCAAAGACACCTGACTTAAAGAACTTGAGATGGACAAGTAAGAAGGTTTTGATGGCTCAAGTCCTAATAATCCACCGTTAGTCCATAATCTAACTGAATGATCACCAGCAGACTCTGTAGGAGTCTCTTTAGATTCACATATATGGTTGCTAATCCTAACTGCTTCTTCACCTGGTAAACCAGAACTTTTAGAACTTAAAAATGATATATCACTTTTGATGGATGCTGAACCAGTATCTTTAAGTGTATGAGCAGAACCCGATAAATCAGAGCTTCCTGAGCAGGGAAAAACAGAATTTTCACATATGCTAGGCACCTCTTTAGAAATAGGAACCTCAGAGGCTTGACAACCAGCTAAATCACCGGTCATTTCTTTGTTAACAGGAACATCTGATGGAGTCAAAGATTCCAAATTTGATACATGCTGATCTGATATGAGTGGTGGATTTACTTGTGGCGAGTCAGGGAAACACCTGCCTGTTTCTTTGTTTAAGGAAACACTGGATAATGTCTGAGAAACAACAGCAGATAAATTATGGTCTAGCACATTAGAATTAGCCTGACCAACTCCATATTCCATTATTCCATCAGTGTTTGAGGTGATTTGATCTACTTCTTGCTTTGTTTCACAATCAGGATCATTTTCAGATTCTAATTCGATGGTGTTGAGTGCATCCATGTAGTTATCATGTTCACTATCAATATCATCAGTTTGGATGTTGCTAGCAACTGGTTTCAGTTTCCTTTCTTCATCAAATAGGATACCATTGTAATCAATATTGGTTAAGGTAACAGCTTTATCATCGTGCATATCTGGATCTTGCTTTTGAGCAAGCATCTCTGTTATGTTATCTTTATCACAGGCTAGACTCATAAGTTCCACAATCTCTTCCTTTTCTTCCCAAGTAACAGCAGATGAACTCGAGGCATTTTGCTTTTCCAGTGAATCAATTGAAATATTATCATCCATAAGAGATACTGAGTGAAGAGTATTCGTTTTCTCATTTAACCTAGACAAAGATGATTCCTTATAATCCTGATCATCAGGTTGCATGGAATTACCATGATGGAAAACACATTCAATGTAGTCAGCACCAGCCCTTGGATCAAAAGAATTAGAATGATCATCTGCATCTGACTTCACTGTCATGTCTACTGTGGATGCTGTGTGTGAGGAAGAAGTTCGCCCATTGACAATTGGAGAAATAAAATGCATTCTGTGCAGGCAAAATACATAATGTAAGCATTGACTGAGAATCAGAAAGATGGCATAGATACCTAAGTCTGCATTACAATTATAGATGTAATACCTCCCACTGATGTTATGCATCTGTTCACGTTGCAAAATTCCATTCCTTCGTGATGACCTTTTCTTCTGTACAACATTTTTTTTCTTGTGTAAGGACCAAAACTTTGTACTTGAAGAGAGATTAAATTGCTTAATACAACAGGAATGAAACTTGGTTGTAGAATTATCATTCTGATGAGATGCTTCAATAAGTAATGTACCTTGCTTTTACGAGATTTTCTAGCTCTTTCAAATTTCTCAGAGTGTGCTTCATCTGAATATGCTGAAACTCTCTTGAAGAAGGTTGGATCTGAATATCTCATTAAGCAAGATCCTTGGCCACCAGCATCAAATCTGAATGACGTAGGAATCATTTGATTAATCAGTATTTGGGACTTGATTTAAACTGGATTATTGACAGTAAAAGGGCAAGACAAGCAATTTTTAGGAATAGCATTATCAATTCTGATTGAAACGGTAATTTTTCACCATCCAATACTCAAGAAAAGAGAAATTAACTTAAGCTGTAGTGGCTAACAATAATTGCTATTTTCAATTTGGAAGAAAACAGAGCAAGGAGGAAGGGAATCAAAAGATAATTAACATACTTATCAAGTAAGTGCAGGCGAGGAGGATCACGGCATTCTTCATATGAATCCATAATAAATTGAGGCAAGTCATTGTAAATGAAATGATTTCTTCGTGTTTTTATGCGAGGATGCCATTCACAACCTGAAAGGTTACTGCTTTCGTTAAGGACTCCTATATCATTAAATTTTGATCACAGGCCACACTAAATTCTCACAGAATAAAACTAAAGGATGCTAAAATGAAATTTATTAAAATATGGCACACCAACAGATAAATGACATATATTAAATATCTTAATTTTCTTCAAATATAGAGGTAATCTAACATTCAGAGCTTGCATGCTGATAAAAATCTATATTTCAAATATGGCAAACCCATAGACAAATGAAATTTCTGAGATGATTTCTGACAATCTCAAGTAACAGTAGATATCAGGGAATATCTAGAGGTTTCTCAATATTTAGGAGAAAGAGTTCAGCAGCAAAGTGAATATCATGAACCATTATGAGGGATTTCTTGTGGTCTGGCAGTGGGGAGACTAAAATAGACTCCTTGGTCAGTTGGGAGGTGGGTTGTAGGTCAAAGGAGGATGGTGGTTTGGGTCTAGGTAATTTGGTGTCTAAAAACATCTTCCTACTGGTTAAATTACACTGCAATTTCCTTTGAAGCCTATTTCTTTGCAGCATAGGGTGATCAGAAGCAAATATGGTGCTCAACAAAATGGTTGGGATACTAATATTGGGATTAGTGCTACACATGCAAGTCCTAAGAAGTTTATCTCTAAGTTTCCTTTTCTCAAATGTTTTCTTCTTTTTTGGTTTTTGGTAGAATTCTTCAATGTTTTCTGTGTTGGAGATGGTATTCATTTTCATTTTTGGGGGAATCATTGGATTGGTAAATCTTCTTTATTTGAGTCATTTCCACATCTTTTTTGTTTATCTTCTTTGCATAATGCTCCAATTTCTGAGTTTTTATTACATCATCTGACCAATTTTCTTGGAATTTTCATTTTTCAAAAAATCTTAATCATAAATTGCTGATAAGGTTGTTTTGTTGCTAGAAATTCTTGCTCCTTCTTGTTGGATATGTGCTTCATGAAATACACGTCTTTAGTTTTTTATTATTATTTCTCTTTGCACCATAATTTTTTAAATTTCCTTATCCTAATCAAACTGATATCCCTTTCTTCAAAGGATCTATTATCTGTTTGAAAAGTTGCTGATTTTTAGAATATTTTGATTATCTTTTATTTTTGTAATCTATTTTAAATAAGTGCTGATAAGCCTAATAATAAAATTCTCTTTTTGCTGGTGCATCAAATCCTCTCTTACATTACTGTTTCCTTTCTCTCTACTTCATCAAAAAAAACCTACAATTGGTATCAAAGCTCTATACGGGATCTGTGATAGAGAATGCAACCAGTTTTCCCCACCTTGCTCCACCTGTCTTTGATGGTGATAACGATCAACTCTGGGCAGTAAGGATGACGACTTACATTGAGGCATTAGATTTGTGGGACGTTGTGGAAGAAGATTATGAAATCACTCCACTGCCAGAAAATCCTACCTCAGCTCAAATCAAAAGCCACAAGGAAAGACAAGGGAAAAGCAACATTGTTTGTTGCCATCTCAACCAGTCTTTACAAGGATTATGTCTCTTACTTCTGCAAAAGAAATTTAGGACTATCTCAAGGAGGAATATGCTGGAGATGTAAGGATACGAGGCATGCAGATGCTAAATTTAATTAGGGAGTTTGAATTACAGAGGATGAATGATTCTAATACAATTAAAGAGTACTCAGAGAGGTTATTGGGCACCATGAACAAGGTACGGTTACTAGGCACTCAATTTTTGGATTCAAGAATTGTCGAAAAAATTCTTGTGACTGTGCCAGAGAGATATGAAGTTTCGATCACTACCTTGGAAAACACAAAGGATATGTCCAATATTTCTTTGGCGGAGCTGTTAAATGTCTTGTAGGCTCAACAGCAACATAGGCTTATGAGACGAGCATGCTGTCGAAGGAGCTATGCCAGCCAAGCACCATGAAGCACGAAAGCAAGAGAACAAGTCAAAGGGAAATTACCCTCCTTGCAAGCACTGAGGCAAAAAAGGTCATCATCCTAACCGGTGTTGGAGGAGGCTAATGCAAAGTGCAACAAATGCAATCAACTCGGACATGAAGAGGTGATATGCAAAAATATGAACCAACAACCAGAAGAAAAGGCACAAGTTGTTGATGAAGAAGAGGAGGACCAACTATTTGCAGCCTCTTGTTTCTCAAGCGACAATAGCTCCAGTGGTTGTTTGTTAATTGATAGTGGTTGCACTAACCACATGACACATAATAAGGCTCTCTTCAAGGAATTAAAGCCAACAACAATCAACAAAGTTAAATTTGGAAATGGTGAATCTATTACTGTCAAAGGAGCAGGAACCATCGCCATTCCTACTTGTTTAGGTACAAAGACAATTTCTGATGTGTTATATGTGCCTAAAATTGACAAAAACTTGCTTAGTGTTGGCCAGCTACTAGAAAAAGGTTTTAAAGTGGTCTTTGAGGACAAGTGCTGCAAAATCAAGGATCCTACTAGCCATGAGTTGTTTAAGGTAAAAATGAGAGGCAAAAGCTTTTCATAGAATTCACTTGAGGAGGAGCAAACTGTATCTCATGTCAAAGCAAGTACTGCTAAACTTTGGCACAAATTGGTCAAGGAACCTCCTAAACATAAAGAAAATTTATCAAACTTTCAAGTTTGTGAATATGGCAAGCAAAATATGCTACCATTTCCAAAGGCATGGAGAGCTTCACATGAGTTGCAACAAATTCATACTGATTTAGCTAGGCCCCTAAGGACCCATTCACTAAAGGGTAGCATTTATTATATCATTTTTACTATAAATCTAACCAAAATGTTTTGGATATTTTTTCTCAAGTTCAAGTTAGAGATCCTTGGTATTTTCTGCAAATTTAAAGCACAGGAGGAGAACTCAGACTTTAGGCTCCTGGCTAAATTCATATGAACATGTCGATGAGCCTCCTATCAGAGGAACCAGGTTGTTATATGACAATTACCAGAGGTACAACTTGGTAGCATGTGAACCTGCTAAAATTCCAAGAGGTAGAGAGGGATCAGAAATGGATCAAGGAGGAGTTATCCATCAAGCCAAGGTTCTTGGTGAAAGGCTTTCCTCAAACCTATGCAATTCCTAAAGCAAGGAAGAGAATGTTGGATATGTGCTTTAGGAAATACACGTCTTTAGTTCTTTTTTATTATTTCTCTTTGCACCATGATTTTTTAAATTTCCTGATCCTAGTCAAACTGATATCCCTATCTTCAAGGGATCTATTATCTGTTTGAATAGTTGCTGATTTTTAGAATATTTTGATTATCTTTTATTTTTGTAATCTATTTTAAATAAGTGCTAATAAGCCTAATAATAAAATTCTCTTTTTGCTCGTGCATCAAATCCTCTCTCTTACTTTACTGTTTCCTTTCTCTCTACTTCATCAAAAGAAAACCTACACTTCTTGTGCTTCATCTTTACCTGATAAAAAGATTTGGAGCTTAGATTCTTCAGGCTCTTATTCTGTTCTTCTTTCTATAAATTTTTTACTTGGGGCCCAACTTCTGGTTCTATTCCTTTGTCTAACTCTTTCTAGAAAGAAAAAATTCATTCTAAGGTTTGCTTAGAATTAATACAAAAGATTTGCTTCAGATTTGACAGCCAAACAAGTCTTATCACCTGATGTATGTGTGATATGTTTTAGAAGTTCTGAGACAAATAATCATCTCTTCCTGCATCGTGAGGTGGATAGGTATATTTGGAATACACTACTTGGATTCTTTTATGAGAGCTGGGTTTGTCCACCCAATCTTGAGGTTTTTCTATCCATCAAGTTTGCAGTTTTGGGAGGCCTAAGGAGTATAATGTCCTTTGGTGATGTGCAGCATCAGTACCCTTGTGGTGTCTTTGGTTGGAGTGGGAAGCTAGAGTCTTTAATAATAAAGTCCTACCACCTCATCTTCTATGAGAAAGAATCAACTTTTTGTCTTTTTTATTGGTTGCTTCAAATGGTTTGTTTAGAGGAGTATCCCTCATGAACCTCCAAAGGGATTGGAAGGCTTTATTGAGTTAGATTCTAGTTTAATTTCTTTTGTTTTTTCGTTCTATTAGTATCTTGTCCTCTATGCATATGATTTTTTGTATCCACTCTCTCTTTAATAAAATTCTTTTTTCCATCTAAAAAAATATCTTGAACCATCCGAGGAATAAGAAAGGAGATGCCTATAAACCAGCCATATTTCAGTATAACTCAACTACCTGGCCAGTAGTAATAGTATGGGAATTCATGCTTGTCATGATCAAATATATCTTTAGATTCTATAACCGTCTCAAGTTACACCATTTTGGGGATATAATAAGTTAATATCATATCAGAATTTCAAAGACATAAGTAAATTGTAGCCTACTAGCTAGGCAAAAAGAATAACTCTAATTTCCAAAAGTAATAACATTCAGAGAGAAAATAAGATATTCTGCACCCATGAATATGATATTTCTGGAAAATCCACTATAACATAGAATGAGATCACTGCCAAAAAGACCATACCAGCTGTGTAAGCAAAATGTATGTGGCTTGTCTGAGCTAATACAGCTTTCTCTAAGGGAGGAAGGGAAGATTCAATGTTTTTAACACGAACCATCAATTTATGGCTCCGAGTGGCTGTAATCATTGCTTGCTCCTGTAAACCATGGAAAACCTCTGCCGCAAAACTACAGGTAAAAAACAAAAAAAAAAAAAAAAAACCTTCTCAGTTGAACAACTAACACCAATACCAAAATTGAGCATTAATAATTTTAATATCTAACAAATCTATCACAATCATCAATAGAGAATTGGGAAACATTACAACAACAAACAAAACCTTTTCCTACAAGGTGGAGGGGGGAGAAGCGGGAAACATTAACCATATAAAAAGCAATCAGGGAAAATGGATGAAAGAGAATAAGAGGGAGGATGAAGACAGAAAATCAAAAGGCATGCAGAGAGAAATATAGCATGATTATCCAACACAATATAAATCAATTTATTTTACTTTATATTTTTTAATTACATTTACAATTTTATCAGGTATAACTTTAAGTGATTTACTTAAATATAGAATAAGGCTATACAGGCCACAGTCGAATTTGAGCAGAAAAATACAGACAGAAAACTACATTCCATTTATTTATTTTTACTGGCAGAAAATACGAGATAACATGATACGTAAAATAAAGAAAATTAACATATCCCACATGTCTACTTCTCCAATAAATCAGAAATCGGATACATCTCAGACTCTGTTTATACTAATACGGTGACTATACAAAAGCCCTTTACTTTGGTTGTACTTCAATTAACCATTTCTATAAACTAGAGGGCTTTCCTAAATACTCAATACCTCTTAATAGGGTTTTTCTTAACCCACAAGACTAAAACCTTCTGAATTCTTAATAGGGTTTTTCTTAACCCACAAGACTAAGACCTTCTGAATTCTTAATTCTTAATATGTCTTAACACTCTCCCTCAAGCTGGAGCTTACAAAGCTTGCAGCTTGTCACAAATGAAACAACTGAAAAGCAAACCAAACAACTGTAACCAATTGAAGAATCCAATCAATGATTTAAAATATTTGACAACTAGTACTCCCCATGAAAACATCCTCGGCAAAGAAACAGGTCTCAAAATTTTTAAATTAGCATTCAATGAGCTCCTTGGCATTCTCTCAACTACTCTTCTCAGCCACATCATCTATCTACCTACTTCTCATGAGTAGTCCCCTCAAGCTTCTCCCAGCTCATCACTACTACTTGGGTCGCTCATCAAGGCAAAGAACAACATATAACTTCTTACTAGTGCCAATCTCTCCACTTTGTACAACTCCCCAAGTTGCTCCAAGAGTTTTGACTACAACATTCTAGATAACAAACAACACTAAAACACTTTGGGGGAGCAAAATAAATAAATAAATGAAATAAACACCTATAATACCAAACTACCACAATCACCAACATTAGAACTCAAATCACTGGATTTTTGGGGCATAGGGAGAGCAATAGTGAGAGAGAGAGAGAGAGAACAGAAAAAGACAACAAACAGAATAGATTATTGAAATACAAAAGCATGACAAGTTAAACTGTTAAAGCCTCGTATGATTAAAAAAAATTTGGGGATAAAACAGCAGGAAAATGAAGACTGTATTTGTCACCATGGACCATCTCTCAATGACTGTTTCCTCGATTTATAAGAAGGAATTACTTCAGCTCAAAGAAGAGACCATTAGAAATTTCTTACTTTAAATGACCATTGCCTGGTGTAAATTGAGTGGTGAATAGTAAACAAGGAGTATAAGTTCAAGATAAAGGAATTCCAGTAGAGGTTTGATGGAACACAAGTGACTTGTAGAACCCTCCCTTAAAAGCTAATTATTGAAGGGAAACAACCAAGTCACTTACGTACCCCATCGATCATCTCATTCTACTCAATGTGGGACTTGGGTAACCCATACTACCCTAGGGACATCCCATACTATCCCCATCCCCATCATAGCATCGCTCCTGAAGAGCCGACGTCTTGGCAGCTACACTTTGCAATACTTCACTCGGTGTTGCTTCACTCTATTGCGGTCAACCCTTCTGTCGATCAGAACCCTTCAAAGGTAGCCCTCTCCATGCCATCAACAAGCCAAGCTCTAATACCAAATGATGGAATCCAAGTGACTTAGGAAACCCTCCCTCAGAAGCTAACTATTGAAGGAAAAGAACCAAGTCAATTAAGTATCCCATCGAGCATCCCATTCTGCTCGATTTGGGACTTGGGTAACCCATACTATCCCCATCCCCATCAAGGTTCCAGCTTCTTGTGAAGCCAATAGATAAGTACAATTAGAAGGTGTGGACAGATTTCCAAGAAAACCATGGAAACAGGTGGCTTCATTTCATCAAAGGAGGATGTTTATATTGTCTATGGAAACTTGTAGGACAATAATACTTTCTGCTACTAGAAATTTAAAATGACAGCTTTTGCAATACATATTTATTCTGGACAGTTACAGCAAATAACAGTCTCCAGTTAGAAGCCAAACTTGCAACCAACTCTCAACATGTAGAGATGCATACTTGCACAGTTAATCATATTGCAGTCAAGTCTCTGAACAGAATTGTAGGCCACTATCTCTCATTAATAATCATGCTCATGCCTATGTAATTGTACCTGTTCCCCATTTCATCCTCAACTCCAACATTCAAAGTTAATCATCAAAGGACTTTACAACTGGAAATGAAGCTCCATCACGGTAGTCAAAGGTACATTCCATAGAAATCAATGAATCATATTGTGGTCAAGCCTCTGAAAAGAATTGCAGGCCACCCATCTCTACAGAACTATAATGTCTATGTATGTAATGTACTTCTTCCTTATTTCTTGGCCATAAAACAAAATTGCAAAGTTAATATCCTAAGGACTTCATGACTGGTATCAAGCTAGACCACTATAATAAAAGATAGAACTTCCAACAAGAGCAATGACAGAAGATTATGAAACAGTAGTTGTGTTGTGCCAAAATGTAATTCAACAACCCAATAAGACCACATCATCTTAAAAGCAATTAACAAAGTAATTATAGAAAAGTCTGCTTGCAAACAGCAGCATGCTTGCCTAGTTGACAATTTTTTATTAGAATATTTTAATTCAGAGAATATAAGGATGCAATTCCCAGGTCCTTACATAAAGTTTGTCATCCTTCTAAGTTAAAATAATAATAATAATAATAATAATAATAATAATAATAATAATAATAATTTGTAATTAGTAGAACACCAGACTGCAAGAAGCAAGAGTCAGTTTAAAGAATTAGAGTAAAACCGCATTGTTAGGCAAATCCCTTCCTACTGCCAACTGCTTCCAGTGAAACCTCGAAAATGTTCGAGGCAAGAAACAGAGTGAGTCTGAGTGACCATCCAACAGCGACTTAAGTATTGCAGATAGAACTTATAATTGTCAATCTAGCTTAAACCTCTCCAATGGGAAAGCTCAAAAAAGTCAAAGACTATTTTGTCATCTTATCAGACTAAATTTGGCCCAACCCAAACTTCTATCTCAATCACAAAGTGACTTCCATCCTAATAGAAACTTAGCCACATTTTTTTAGTAGCTAATGTTATCTCAGTTGCCCATAACGCCCAACCCCATTAAAGCCTCGAAACTAGAGAAATTAATGAAGTAATGAACCCAGTTGCTAGGTACGAACCAAATAGGTACAAATTTAAGACAAAATGCAGCCCTTAGAGCAAAAAGAAAAATTCATAACAAAGAAGAAAACATACTCAGCAAGGTCACCCAACTGCCTCAAGATCCCTACTAGCCCAGCTACAGCCACACCATCAAAAACAGCCTTAGGATCTTCTCTGTTCGTCTCTTTGTATAGCTCAGGCTGCCCCAAACCATACTCATTTCGCACCTGCAACCTCACAAGCGGCATCTTCAAATTCTTCCTCTCTCTCTCTCTCTCTCTATCTCTCTATTTCTCGCACTGAAACAGTAAAACACAAAGGACAAGTGGAGAACCTCGCTGATATTTATGAATCAACGGAGGAGGAGTGTATGAATGAATGTATGAGTTAATAAGCATTAAATGAAGGAATGATGAGAGAGAAAGAGAAGGCGAGATAATTTGTTTTTGCGGTTTCTAGAGAGGGAAAGTAGGTGGGAAGGAGATTGGAGCAGCTTAACTGCCATGGAGAAGGACGGAGAGTAAGAAACGGGTTGAGTGTACGGATCGGTGAGCTAAGGAGAGAAGGGCATTGCCAACTCTGCAAGCCATTCTTGAACGGAGAAATCTTTGTTTGGTACAGTGAGAGAAAAAGGACGTCTTTGAAAGTATTAAATTACCCTTCGTGTTTCATAAAATGACGTTTCTGTCCCCAATGTATAAACGAAATGACGATTTTGGATCTGGGCCCCTCCGGGAGGCTTTGTACGGTTCCGAGTAAGGGATTGGGAGACGTGGGAGCCGCAAACTTTTTTTGCTTTGGTCGAAATGGTAAAAGTACCATTACGGTATATTGGATATATATTTTTTAAAGAAAATTAAATAAGTTTCATTTATTTTAGTTTCAACTTTCAATGGAACAATGTTGAGAGAGAGAGATAAGGAGAGACGAGAAAGAAAAAACTTCTAAGAATGGATTATTATAGTTGAGTGAAAGAAAGTGATCTTTTAGGAGCACGAAAGTAAGGTGGTTCTAGTGACAATTACAGAAAGGATCATTCAACAAATTTTCATTTTCGAAATTAATTTTTACCCATTTGTTAGATCTCCAAATTTTATTTTTAATGAAGTGAGATAAGTATATATCGTCTTTTAAAACAATATTAATAGCATAATTAATATAAAAATTATAAAAAATAATAAATTATATACGTATTAATTTTTAATTAAAAAATTTATTGACAAAAATATAAAAATTATACTTAAATCTTTTTTATCTCTAAATCAATCTCTTAAAATTAATCTTAATAGACTTTGGTTCAATAATACAAAAACTCTACCAACATAAATTAAGTGTACTAGAATAAATTAATTTTTCACAACATAATCAATTAATATTTGAATTTATAGTGAAAGAAGTGACCATATTTAATATTAATACTTAGAATAAAATTATTTTTAATAAAAAACACTTATAGGAAATTAAAAAATAATAATACAAAAATCCTCTTTAAAAAGTCCAAATTTAAATTTCAGTGAAATCAATTAGTAAAAGATTATTCAAATTATAGTGCCTAGTCCTACATACTAATTTCTTCAATTCCTTTCATAATTTCATGATGGTGTATCAAGATACTAAAAAGAAATACTAGTCTCATACAGCAACGTTGTCATAATAAGATTTTTTTTTTCAAAAGTATTTTGTAAACATAGCCTTTCATAACGAGCTATAAGAAAACAGTAAACTCGCTGTCTTAGTATTTAAGTTGTTAATTAACCTAAAATTAATAAGGAAGTGTTCTAATAAATAGTACGGAATTGGTATTTATGTGAGAAAAGATATCCCAAAACCAGTGAAGACGACGAAAAAGAAGAGGAAACGAAAGTGATCGAAAGAGATTTGTCATTAAAATCAATAACAGACATTAAATTCCTCTCATTTTGTCCTGGACCACCTATCTTAAATGTTGATAAAAATTTTCACAAGGGATTTTTTTTTTCTTTCTCCAAGTGAAGGGCATTTGTCCATACTCCAAAACTTTTGCTATAAATCAAAACCTTTTACTACTTGTAGAAAACTAGATTTAGGGATATTTATATCATAATTATTGTCTTTGTATAATTCCTATGTTAATGATTGGAGAAGGATACAGTAATTTTTTTTTTTTAACAAAATCACTGATATATAAAAATTTACTAAATTTTGATTAGTTTAACTACAATTAACTGAGATTTTATATAATAGAATTAGAGCTCTTCAAATAAAAGTGTTTCATATAAAAGACTCAAACTCAAAATTTTATTTAATAGAATACTTACTATTTCAACTAACAGCTCAATAATATATAATAATTAATTGTATAGTTTACTTTGAAGAAAAATATTTTTCTTATTTTCAAATTTCAACAAGTATTAAAATCAATTTTCATCTTTAAATCTTTTGAATATATATATGAGATCTAACCTTATTTGCTTAGAGAAATTTTAAAATAAACAATTTTTTTCTCAAGTTACTATACATTTACATCTATACTCACAAAAGTGCCCTATAAATTATATTCAATATATCATATAAATCCCAAACATATAATCAATATTAAAATAAAACCTGATCAATTGTGTTGCAAGTGGAATGAGAGACAGTTTTCCTTTTTCAAATAATTTTTTATTTTACCTTGACTAATTATTAATATATGCCTTGAAAACTAAAGATGTCCACAGATCCAAAGCTATATAATATAGTATAAATATATTTGTTTTAAGGTAAATTATTAATTTAATACCATATGATTTGTCTCGATTGTATGTAATAATTATCTTATGGTTTAAATTTTTGTCAATTAAATAATATGTGCTTCTCATTACTAGCAACATGGTATCTTTTAAATAGCTAAACGAAAAGTCATATCAGATGACTAATGAAGAAGTCACGTGTATTTTATGTAACTCGCTTAATTCTCTATATTTTCCTTATTTCTTCTTATTAAACCTTAATTTTGTCAATTTTTTCCATTGCTACAATGGTTTTGACCCAAGTTATCCCCAAGTTGTAACCTTACATCTAAATCAAAACCCTAATTCTGCCAGTTTCACTAGTTAGCATAGATGCAACCATTTATTTTTTAAAAAAAAATTGTATATTAGTACTAATATATATATATATATATATATATAGACACACACATCAAGTTTTTGTTTGCCTCAATACACTTATCAAGTTTAGAAAAATAATGGTTTGATTTTTGTATTAAACAAATCGTAGGGGTAATATTTAATTAATCATTAATTCAACAATAAACTTTTAAAAAAATTAAAACATAGCTTTATGATGCTATACACCGAACCTTAATGATATAGAAGTATATACTAATATTGACTTTATCATACCATATATTAAGAATATCAAAAAGTATAGATGATAGTATTTAACATGTTATTATATGCGTTGTACCCTAATATCACATTTTGAATAAAAATGATATTATCTAATAATATTTAGAATTATCATCCCACATTACATGATTAAGTGAATTTTTTTCATAATTATCAATTTTACTCTTATCATTTTATGATATTTAATTTCACAAAAAAGTTTATTTATATACATGTATAATATAGCACATGGGTTATTTAAAAATATGTTTTATTTTTATATGAAAAGAAATAAATTATACATGAAATTAAAAATTTTTAAAATTATATTTCATTCACCAACACTGAAAACTATATAATTTCTAATATGCTTTTTTTATATTTAAAAGAATCTATTTAAAGATGTAAGAAATAAGGAATATTAATTAAAATATAGAATTAAATATTTGTATCTTATTATTATATCATTGTATTAGATATTATTAATTGCCCATCAAACATAAAAATTATAAATACCATTGTGTCTTATTATGCTATATAATATTTTACAAGTGACAGTTGGCTAATGAAGAAATTAGATTATAATAATTATTTAATTAGTTACGAATATCAGATTGAAAATAAAAATTTACAAGGGACCAATAGTTATAGTCATATATCTAAATTTATTAAACTCTAATTAATTTAACTAAAATTAAATAAAATTCTCCTAATTAAATTTTTTTGTATACAAAATTTAAATGTAAGACTTCATTCAAAAAAAATAAAATATTTATCATCCGTATCAATTACCTCTTGGTTACAAGATATTCATAACATGTTAGATCACGTCAATTTGACTTGTGAGTCCACATGCATTATATATATTCTAAATTAATTAATAGATGAAGCAATTAATAACAATAATATAGAGACAAGATTCCCCTTAAAATATGATTAATTAAGCATCATTTTGGTCAACCAGTAAGAGTTGACAAACATATCCATTGGTGAGAGGTTTGGTGAGAACTTTGACTTGGAGTAGTGATCTAGAAACTTTTCACTTTTCCCAATAACAAAACTACTTTTAAGACATCCATGTTTTAAATATTTTAATTAAGCATCATTTTAGTCAAAGCCGTCCAATTGGTACGGAACTAATAGCATCCTACTCTTTTAATTTGGATTTATGATTTGTCAGGAAATTACTATGAGAATGTAACTATGGTTGCACCAACTTACATGTAAGAGTATGTGCTTCAAATTGTTTGGGGATGAAAATCACGGCATATTGAAATGCATGCACTATTTCAATTTTAAAATTATGGTTGCACCAACTTACGTTTTCCACGATGGAAGCTTAACCCGAAAGAGTATATTTTTTGCACGAATTATGAAACCAACCATACCATTTTCAAAAAATAATATGAAATATCTTTAAATATGAGTACTATTTTAAAATTATAAGTCATTTAATTTTATATATGTTTAAAACTGTATAAAAAAAGAATTTAAAGTTTTTGGAGGGATTGAAATGCATGCACTATTAAAAAAAATGTATTGAATAAGACATTTCTTGAACATCATAGTAAGCTTACAAAATGAAAGGAAAAAAAAATCATAAAACGGAAGTTGAACTAGTGAGGACTTAAAACTAATTTAACTACATATACACCTAAAACTAACTGTGGTGGTTGGACGGATGAAAGTTTAGAAGATGAATCAAAATAAATTCCCAACATTTCAAGCAGTATTTTTTATAATGTCAGGACAACATTTTACAATACAACTAAGTAGTTTAAATGGTAAAAATTTTAATATTATCTTTATAATAAATATTTATTTAAAATTTTAATATAAGTTATTTTAATTGAATAAACTTATTATATATATTTTTTCAATTTACATAATTCATATCTTATGTTTTGTTATTGATCTATTTTTTATTGATCTAAATGTTTAATATAAAAATACAAAAAAAAATGTGATCTAAATAACAAAAAAATCTATATAAAGTAAGGGTAAACAAAATACACATAATAATTTCATAAAAAAATTTTAGAGTTTAGAGTCAAAATACAATAAAAAAATTACTTTCTTGTTTATTACATCATTCATCTTCTTGTTCAAACATGTTATTGTGCTACAAAGAGAAAATAGAAATACGAAACCTTAAAATTTGCAAAGTTTAACAAGAGTTGAAATGAGAGATTGTACTTTTGAAATGATTAGAGTAAAAAAATAGTTAAATAAACAAATAAAAAAATAAAAAGAATAAATGAAATAGAAAAATAAGATAGAGTTAAAAATAGAACAAAATTTTTAAAAAAATTTAAACCATTTCAAATCTCTCAATTTGGAAAAAATTTGAAAATTGAGATGTTGAAAGATTTTGGAATGGTTTCTAAACCTTAACCATTCCACCACATTAGTCTTTTAAATATCAAACCAAATGTTTATAAATTCAAAACACCATATCTCACACCACTCTAAAAGATATATCCTCCCACGTCAGTTTCAAACCATCCTTCTAACCAAGCTTTCAAAATTCAATATATATATATATATATATATATATATATATATTATAAATTTATAATAATTTGGACCCTTCTTATCCGTAGTTTTATAAAATATGTAATATGAGGATATGAAAAAAAATAAAAATAATAAAAAGTTATAAGAGATAAGTGAATTAAATAATTTTTTATTATTTAATATATTATTTTAAGTTGATGTAGTCATGATTTAAAACCCATTTAATTAATTGCTGCTTGAAGTTAGCTAAGGTGGTTGGAAGTTTGAGAACAGAATTGCAAATTAGGCCAACTGATTTATTACGATTTAGTTCTCTAATTAAATAAAAAGGCTTCCAAAAAACAATTGACTGTTTGAATATACAATTTTAGGTGATTTAGCCATCCAACATGAATCAAGAGGGGCCAACCCGCGTGTCAAAATCTTTTTACAAAACTCAACTTATTTTCTATAACTTACGGTGAATCATTGTTAAAATTAAATTAAAATGTATAAAATTCTTTTGTATTTTAATTTTTGTGTATATAATTTTTTTTTATATTTTCAAATATAATCCTAAATCCTCTTTATATTTTTAAAATATTACATGAAATCATTTCTGTCTAATTTTTATCTAAAAATTAACGACAATAAACACATTAACTTATAGAATATCAAATTAGAGTAAATAATTAAAAGATAATATGTAAAAATATAAAAATACAAACAAAAAATTGATATTTTAATGATAAAAAAATAAAAATACGTATATTATATTTTAATTATTTCTTCCAACTTAATATTTTATAAGTTAATATATTTATTATAATTAATTTTTGAATGAAAAATTAAATAAAAATAAATTTAATGTAATATTTTGAAAGTACAGAAAGGTCTTGAATCACATTTAAAAACACAAAAGAATTATATATACATAGATTAAAATACAAGAAAGTCTTATACATTTTAACCTTGAAATTATTATGATTGATAAGAAATTAATTTAGTCCATCTCAATGTTTTATAATTTGAAATTATAGAACATCACTGTATGATTAAGTTATTATAATTTTTATCTTTAGACTTAGAAAAAAATATTATTTTTTTATATTTAGACCTAAATTTAAGTAGGTAATAAAATCAATCTACATCTTTAAACCCTCTAATTGTCCAAATCTCTAGATTCAAATTTGTTTACTTAGAGAAATTTTAAAATAAATATATCTTTTTTCAAATTATAACTCATTTATATATTTAAACTCACAAAAATTCTAGAAGTTATATTTTTTATATTATATAAAGTTTAAACATATGATCAATATAAAATTTTGACAAATTTATTTTATAAAATTATCAAATATAACCATTTATATATAATTATTGAAACTAAGCAATTTTTTTAAGGAAATAAAGACAAATAATATAATTAATATATATTTTTTAACATAATAATTTATAAATTTATAAATACAAATAAATATTTATATAATTTATGTAAAACATAATTAAAGTTAGGGTAAGTTTTATCAAATCTAGGTTTAAACTTGTAAATTTTTTTAAAAAAATAAAGTTATCATACTCAACTCACCATTTTTTAATATCTAAACTTAATAATAAGAAGTTGTTTCAATTAATAGTTGACTATAAATATTTTAATCATCATTGATTATATTTAGATTTGATGATGCAACCGTTGAAATTGGTCCAAAGCATAAACTTGAATGCACTGTACAAAAATTAAGAACTAAAGAATACAAAGGAGAGTTTGCTTTCTAGTTGTGTCTCCGATAATTAAATCAATAAGATGGCTTAGAGAGAAAGTGTGAGTTTTGATTACGTAAAAATTTAATATACTTAAATACGTGATGACAACCTCATATATATATATATATATATATATAAAAAATTTTGTGGGTCAATAATGTCAATGTAAATATGTGGACGTCTTAGTTCAGGCAATCGTGGGGTTTAAGAATGACCCATTGCAAGTGGTTCAAGCACAGTATGAGATGATTATTAGATCGATCAAACTCTAAATCATAAAAACATGAAGTTCCGTTGCTTCAAATTTGAACGTTAAGTGGAGGCAAATGAAGCCATAAAAAGTGGTACTTGTGACTTAACCGAGGAATAAATTAGCTTTGCCGTTACGGCACTCTGCTACTAAGTCCAATGCCCTCAGTTGGCTGCAAAGTGGAAAGTTCACGTTGGTGCGTCACTACAATCAATGCAGACGCAGGAAGTGACATCTGCAACTTGCCAATTTCCTAACATCTTTCATTAATTTAATTATCTTTTTAATGTATTGAAGATTGGGTTTGTTTAATCTAACATTTGATTATGGACCTCAATATAATGAGGAATGGCAGACAAAATTAACGAAGCCACGGTGTCTGTGTGCTTAGCACAGTTTCCAATAATAAAAGGAAGTCTTAGCTGCTAAATAATGATAACAATGATATTATTAGTACTCAATGATATTAATAAAAAAATATTTAATATTTAATTAAATATTAAATATTAAATAAAGTATAAATAATAAAATATAATTATTTATTAAATATTAGATAAATATAAATATTAACTTTAGATACTCTATATTTATTTAATATGAATGACTAGATAAAATATTTAATATATAATATTTAAATAATATATATTATTAAATAAAATTTTATAATTTTATTAATATTAAAATGATTATTTTTAATTTTATTTTATAATAATTATGTAAAATTTTTTTATTGTAAAATAATTTTTTAGAGTTATTTATAGTATTTAAAATTTTTTTATTAGATATATATTGAGTATTAGATATCAAATGAATTACTTGATTATAAGATATTTAATATTTAGTATCTATTAATTTTTTATTATTTCAAATATTTTAGATATTTTAAACATTTTTAATTTCAAGTAGTTGTAAATACGGATATTTAGAAATGATATTTTTTTTTTAGATTTGATTAAGATTCAAATTTTAAATATTTTGGATGAATAGTAAAATAATGACAAGATATATACCCGCTCATTGTCATTCCTAAAGATAACAAGTATTTGTGTGATTAACAATAAATTTTTAAATTCTCAAAATTAAATTATTTATTTAAAAATATAATTTATATATATATTTATAAATAAATTTAGAAATTATATCAACTATTATCTGTAATTCTTAAATATACAATCAAACTAAGATTGTAATTAATTCATATTTACAAAATTATTAATTATAATAATTTAATATTTATTTTTATTAATATAATAAATTATATATAATTTTATAATTTAAAAATAAATATTTAAATAATTTATTTGATCAAGTTTAAATTCAAGAATTTTATAACATTGAACCCAAATTTAAATTCATAAAATTTTTAGAACAATTTTCACATTCGAATGTATTTTTTTAATACCTCAACTAACCCTCAATCCAATAAATGAATTTTAGGGGTGCAATTACACAAATAAATAAATAAATATATATATAAGGTCATTTTGGTCTATAGGTCAAGACATTGTACTTTCATTAATTGACAAGTTTTTTCACTTTCTCTCTTGACAGTTGGACAACTTTATAAAGTGTCTTTAATTTTGTTTGTAGCCTTAATTAATGAATTTACTATTTAATTGTTCGAAGACAGTCCTTTCTTTCAGAAATATCAACATTACACTATTTTTTTCTTTGTGACTAACATTACACTATTTTGATAAATTAGAAGATTCATTACATAATATTTATATTGCAATAAAAATAAATACTATAATATTTATTATTTATATAAAAAAAGTAATAATCATTTTAAAGGATCTTATGGTTATTTTTCATCTTTAAAAAATTTTGTGAATATTTTTAAACTAAAAGAAGAGAAGTAGACTATATATAAGTATTTTTTTAAATATATGAGTGTAATTAATTTAATTTTAGCTATATTTTTTTATATTATAAAATAAAAAATGAAATAAGAAGTCAAAAATTTTTTTTTTCACAAGCGTAGAGAGAATAAAGAGTTAAAGGAAGTTAAACACTTTTTCATTATTTTTTATTATTTTAAAAATAAAAATCATTTTTTATTTTATAGCTAGAAATCTTTTAAAAAATAACATTTAGTTTAGTGCATGTGAAGTTTACTAGTCATTACATATATCTTTTAAGTCTTTTAAATCATTAGTCCCAAATATATATATATATATACATATATATATTAGCAAATTAGTATAAATAATACAGAAAAAAAATCTCAAAAATATATGAAAAATAAAAAAGCGGAAAACTATGAGAAAATAATAATTTCCTCCGCTCCTTTTTTATTTATCTCTAAAATATAAATTATTAAAAAATAAATTTTAAAAAATTACATGCCAATTCCACTAATAATAATTAAGAATCGCGTATAGTTCTATCTATCAGTACTCCAATTATTTGATATATCATTAGATCTGTATCTAGCTAGATTATTGTTACAAAAAATTATTTTAATATATTTTGAATACTAAACATCATCTAACGTAATAAACGATGATTCTCTCACTTTTTTATATTAAGTGCTTTGAAAACATCTAATAACTCTTGTAAACTACTTTGGATTTTGTTTACCAGAGTTCCACCGCTGAAAAGAATTGACTCTTTGCAAAATAATAATAATAATAATAATAATAATAATAATAATAATAATAATAATAATGAGATAAATTATAAATATTCCTTATATAGATTTGAATTTATCTATATTTTTTTTCTTCATCTATATTTTACTACTTCATCTCTCTCTCTGCATTTTAAAGAATTCAAATTCTTATGACAATAAAAAAATATTTTATACAACTCTTAAACTTATTTAATTTAAAAAGCCCAACCTCCCAATTAACTGTTACGTGAATGTTAATGACTACTTGTGTTTAGCATTCACTTTAATAAGCCATGAATTACGCAAATGGATTTTTGTCCTTTCACATTTTTCGTTGTCTTTGACAGTCTACGTGAAACAACGTCATTTCGTCCTCTTTTTTTTAGTACTTTACAACTCAAAATGTATCGTTTTTCCCCTTCTAAAATGGTGTGTTTCGACGCGTATTTCTCTCCCTCGATTGCAACTCTATTTAGTGACATTTTAAGTGATCAAAACAAACGGTGTGTTAGACTAATATTGACAGTAGAGACGAACAGAAATGTTTATCTCACGATTTTCGGTGAGCTTTATGTTTTTCGATGAGCCAACAATGGTGCAATATTGCGAGGTGTTAAGGTGTGGTGTCTTTATGGTCTGGTGCGGCTTGATGCTCCGTCTCGATGTGCACAAAGAAAGGGAGCAATACGTGAAATTTTTTCAATGTTGAAATGCACTATTTTGGCAGGGCCAAAATGGTACATTTTGAGTTGCAAAGTACCGATAAAAAGGAAAAAATGACATTATTTCAAGTGGACTACTAAGGACTACAGGAAACGTATTTCAACCGACTGAAAAAAATAAGCTTGAAGCGCACCGTTTTGAAAGGGTCATAGCAGTGCGTTTTAAGTTGCAAAGTACCAAAGAAAAGAACAAAACGATGTCGTTTCATGCAAACTATCAAAGACTGCAAAAAATGTGAACTGGCGAGGATTCATTTGCTTGAATTACATTTTCTTTGGTTATATGTTCAAGTTTTAAAACCATTAAGAACAAGTTATTGTCCAAATTTTAATTAAATTAAACTTTAAAACTTTTAGATCGACCCTTTAGTGAAGTTGGTGTTTACCAAATTGTTACTTATTTATAAGACATTTAGACAGAGAGACAAAATTAATAATAAATCAGATGATGAGAGACCAAATTAAGAAGCAAAATTTATAAGAAATTAAATTAAAAAAATTATCATCTATGAAGGACCAAAATGATGTTTTAGTCATAAAATATTGAAAATGAGTTTCCTAGTTTAACAAAATTCTAGATATAATCATATTGTAAAAATTATTACTATTAGGTTTATATAATAATAAGTAATTAAGCTGGATCATAACTCACATTTTTTTTCTATTCTTATTATATAAATGTACTCATACATTTTATTTTCTTGTAAACCTATATATGACTGCTAACTTAATGAGCCCTTAATTTCCTTTCTCATAATCAGTCAGTTACGATTTTTTCTCTAATTTTTGTCTAGGCTATTTTAATTTTTGAATTTTTGTCCTAGCCAACTGTTTTATTTTCTTTTTCTTTTTCATTTTTTTTGTTTTTTATTTGATTCTTTAGATTTTTTTTCAAGTTTTGGGTCTTCTTTTTTGGCTTTTTAAATGGTCTTTATATATACCAAAACTAACTTAACAAAATAATATATATTTATATTTATATGACCAAAACCCTAGTTCCATACGGTTGGCTTTTTTTTTTAAATTGATTTCTTTTAAATGATTATTTTTAATTTGATTACTTACATTTAAAATTATTATCAAATTTGTCACTTTATGTTCAAATTGTCAAAATATTAAAAGAAAGCACAATTAAATTTTTTTTACCAAAATCTTATTTTAATTTTTCATATTTAATAATTTTTTTAATTTATTTTTAATTAAATGATTATTTTTAATTTTATTTTTAACATTTAAAATTATTATTAAAATTGTCTCTCTCTATGTATATTCTAAACCATCAAAATATTTAATAAATATGTTGATCACCTTTATGGTTAGGTGATGACTATATACATTAAAAGGACAACACATTGATAAGTGGTCATATTGATGTCACGTAATTCCAGAATTTGACATATTCCCTGATTTCATACATAAAGATGATTGATCTTCTATGCTTCTTCCTCTTAGTATAGACAGAAAACTAACTGTTATCATCTGGGTAGGGTAGTATGAGCTATGAAAAGTAGTAAAAATTGCTTGAAAGTTTATTTTTGTAACGTACAACGTAGGATGTATCACATGGTAAAAGCTTATCTTTTTAGGTTGCCTACACTAGCTTTTTGATTTGGAAGTAGTTAAATTAATGTAAGGACAAACAAGTGCTCAAAGCTGTGTACTGTGGATAGAATACTTTTATTTTTTTTTATCTACACTTTAATTTTTATTTTTTAGTGTCAGATTTTTTTATAGGTTACGCTTAGTGTTAGACACATATAGATAAATTTGATAACAATTTTAAATCAGAATTTTTTGTTTTTAAGTAGTTTGTCGGAAGTAGGATTCCAAAGTGAGTCTCCAGAACTAAGATAGTGAATAAATAAGAAACAGTATTTAAAAGCAAGACAAAGATAACAGTTTCACGTGCATCCATGTGAAACCACTACCCTCACATATCCAGAAAACATGGAAATGACAGATCAGGCTTGATGGGATCTGGATAATCTTGAATTCAACTTCTTCACATTTTTCGAACACAAAATGACCTAATTTTAACCAGTTGTATTCAAATATCAAATAACAAAAAAAGTTCAAGTACAGTTCGTTAAAGTAATAACTATTGCCAACTGTGAATCAATTGCCTTCATCTTAATTAAAAAAAAAAAAACAACTGGGTAAATTACTTGATTTGATCCAAAACTAATTTATCATTTTATTGTTTAATGTGTGTCATATATAGTTCATTCAATTGTCATTTAATTCTTCTATGAAAATTAACAGTCAAATTAATTAAATTTTAATAACAATAATCATGTGAATAATAATGTATAAATTTATGTTTTACTTATATTTGATGAATATCTTTTTACAGTGCTGTAATGCTATTATAATGTTAGGATTGAAAAGACATTTTTTATTTTAAAATATCACATAATATATTTGTGATAATCTTAAAAAAGTTTAAAATTATTTAAGATGTGGATAACGCATACTTCTAATCAACGAAATTGTTGATTATTTTAATCAGGATTTTAAAATCTGTACGGATCAACTGGCTCAATTAATCAGACAAAAAACTAGCTGAGTATCCAATCTGATCAACTTCTAAAATCATTGTAGCTTCCAAACTGTATTGAACGGGATTGAATTATTAGGCCGATCTGATTCTCATAATTAGTTTTGCAATTTTTTTAGGTTAAATTATGTTCATCCTTATTACAATTTCACTCAACTTTTAATTTGAAATTTGGTCATAAATTAAAAATTTTTTAATCTAATATATATCTATAAATCTTTCTCAATATTATATAAAATTTTATTGAAATGCTATTATCATATTATCTTAACTCTATAAATATATATAATTTAAGTTAATTTATTTAAATTATTAAGTATAAATTTTATTTTATACTACACACGTAAGTTACTTTTTATCATTATTTAAAAATAAGAATGAAATTAAAAATATTTAAACATTTAATCATCTAATTAAAATTTTTTAAATTTTAGGAATCTAATTAAAAATTAAATGAAACTATAGAGACCATAAGAGTAATTTAAATTTTTTTCATATGATCAAGTAATATACATACTTAAGTAATTATAAGAAATATATAATTTAACAAAATATATCATTTATTATATAATAAAATAAAAATAGGTTAAAAAGTTTAAATATATATATTTTTTCTGTATTTGAGTATTTTATAAACATAAAAAATTAATAATAGATAAAATTATATATATTAGAATTTTTACATATATAAAATCTTATAATATATTTTATATAAATTATTTTAACATGTTTATGATGTTATTTGGTTCAACCTTGAACAGGTTGACTCGTAACTCAAGAGTGCATTTGAATTGTTGTTCATGCTAGATTATAAAACTAAATTTTACTCTTTACATGGTTATTTGCGTTTATATTAATAGCATAAATTCAAACAGGCCTTCTACTTTGCAATTACAATATTTTAACCAGATTATACTTACAATTATATTTTTCAATGATTTTATGTATTTTTTTAATTTTAAAAAATTGTAGTTTAGAATAGATTTTAATTATGATTTAATTATTTTTTATTTTCAAAACACATATTTTCTTTTTTTATTTTCAGTTAAAAAACAATTTAAACAGATTTTTTTAAAAAATAAAAATATTTTTTAAAAACTACATTCAAACTATCGTAAAATTCCATTGTTGTCAATTTTGGTATTTAACCGTTTGGTATATGAAACAACCTTGATTTTTTACTCTTTTGGGAAAGACACCCCAAAAATTATGTATCGATTAGATTATTAATTGACATGCCGAGAAGATCAAATGTCAAATTCAACATATTACTGTACAAAATCTAAACTGTAACTAATTTTGGTAAATTATAACTATCAGCAAAATTTTTATAACTTTAAGGGATTTGGACCCGCATCCATGAGTGAGGCATAATCTTGAACTTTAATCCAAAATATACTCATCGTAAATATATAAAATTATAAATAAAAGAAAAAAGTAAAATAAAATTGGGAGAAGATTGCAAGTTGATTTATGTATCTTTTTGATATAGAGTAATTTTGAACTATTGAAAATTAGATCTAATAAAAAAAATTAGTCTCTCATAATATAATAAACTTGTATTTACATTTTTGTTTAAAAAATATTTATATTTAGTGTTTAATAATATCTTAAATAAAATTATATCTAATAAAAGAATACTAATAATATATATATATATATATATATTTATATATTTTAGCTTTGAGTTTCTTCATCATCATAACCAACACTAATTAAAAGATCTAAAAGGCAACTAATGACAAAATTTTCAAATAATTAATTACGTGGGGTAACATCTAAATGTTTGGCTATCTAAGTGGGCTAATAATGCTTTCGTCTAAATTTGAAGGACCATTTGTAAATGAATTCATTGATAAATATTAGTGGCTAATAAACAAATTACCTCTCAAAGAATGTCCTTTTTGTTCATCCTAAACCATAATAAGTTGAACATAATAATAATGTCAAAAATGGGGATCACATTGATGTTTCCCATAAACAAAAGAGTACAAACTGTTAGTTGAGACACATATTAAAAGGCATATGATAGGGTCCCAAATTGAAGATACAATATATAGGACCACATACTCAAATATTTGTACAGTACGATAAGATTTTAATTAACTGTTGTTCATCTTCTATCGTCTTACTCAGAAAAGCTAAAGAAAATAGAAACAAAGTCAAACACATCAGACTATACATGAGCTATCCCCACACATATATATGAAGAGAGATTAATTTATACTCATATTAATTAAAATTAAACTAATAAATAAATTTTTATGAGATGAAATTTTCACGAAATTCACCGTTAAATTAGAGGTTTTTATCATAAATATCATTCTTATAAAGTTTAATGTTAATTTAAATTTGTTTAATACCTTATAAATTTATGTAAAAATTAAAACATAATATATATATTTCAGATATAAGAAATTAATATAAAATTGATTTTATATTTATAAAAATTTAGCATACAAGAAACACAATTAGTAAATGTAATTTAATACTGAAATTAATGAAAATCAATTTCTCTTATAATTAAAATATTAAGGGAGTAAGAGTCCA
This sequence comes from Senna siamea, assembly GCA_031216115.1. Taxonomy (NCBI): domain Eukaryota; kingdom Viridiplantae; phylum Streptophyta; class Magnoliopsida; order Fabales; family Fabaceae; genus Senna; species Senna siamea. The sequence goes on along the minus strand of CM062355.1, from coordinate 15,230,459 downwards.
AAATCTTATATATAGATTTTTTACATATTATATATATATATCTATATATCTATATATATATATACACGCGCGCGCACAAACACTATGATATATAAAATATATTAAAATATAAAAATTAAATATGTTAATAATTTAAGATGAAAAAATAAAAGGTTCTATAACTATAATACACTAAAATTAATATTGAATAATTTTTCTTTATACAAAAATTAAGTTTACAATTTTAAATATGATAAATATTGGAAATTAATAATAATTATTACAACAATATTTTCAATCATAAAAAGGAAAATGATATTTTTGGTCCTTTAAATTAGTCTTATAGGTTTCAGTTTTATCCTTTAATTTTGATTAATTTCATTTTAGTTTTTTAATTTTAAAAAATTAATTAAAATTTTTTTAATTCCTAATTAATAACTTTAATTTATTTAAAAAAATATTGAGTTAGAGACAATTTTAATATATTTTTATCAAATTATTGTCAATATTAGATATTTATAAAACTTAAACATAAATATAACATTACCTCTCCTTTCACTCTTTCTAGCACCTCCTCGACGAAGAAAAAGAAAATATCCTTTTGCCATAGATGAAAACTATATATTAGCCACCAACACCTTGAATAATAGTACTCAAAACCTAAATTTAAGCAATTGAATTGAAAATAGAAAGATTCAATGCTTCTAAATACTAATCTAATTCAACTAAACTTCAATTTACACAAAGATTTATCTTGCGATGAGAAATTATTGTTAGGTATAGACAAATTGCTTATTCATGAATTCTTCCTCTCTATTCTCTTTAATTTATGTGCTATAAAAAAGTAGAAAGAAAGATGTTGAAAAAATTTAGAGATTTGATTTTTTTAACATATAAGATAAATAAATTGTTAAACTGGCAATGATTTAATATATAAATATTAAATTTAGCTTCAACTCAACATTTTCTATAAAGTAAATTAATAATGTTATAATTTTAAAAAAATTTGATTCAATTTTTAAAGTTAAAGAATTAAGATAAAATTAATCAAAATTAATAAAGAAAACTGAAACATGAGATAAAATTAAGGGATCAAAATTACTCTTTTGCCATCACAAGAAATAGATTAGTTTAAAAAGATGCAAAGAGAATAGGAAAGTTTAACAAAAGAACAACAAGAGGTTTGGCTCAATGGTTGGCTACGTCTTCTGAAAGAGCCATGGCAAGTGTTAATTGATGCTTTGTTCATAGGCCGAGCTGAGCCATGAGGTCCGAACGAAGGCTTGGACTTCATGGCTTCTAAAGGAAGAGAGGTGTCTTCTTCACTGGATTTCTATTTCCAAAGCTACGTTTGACAGTTTTGTCAATTCATTGCACTCAATTTAAATTGCAATTTTTATTTGTCTTATAGATAGTAGGTTTCCGTCTTCGACTATCAATTTTTTTTTTTCAGTATTTTTGGATTAATTAATGGAATATCTCAAAGCATACATGCACCAAAATTCTCAATTTAGCTCATCAATGCTTATAATGCTTATCCAAGCCCTTTTGTGAACTTTTAGGTCACAACAGACACTTGTGGCACTACAGTTAATGATATCACATCTTTTTGGCACCATTGAGAATAAAAGGTCACTCAATTTGGGTTTAGTGAAAAAGTCATACTCATACGTTTTTTTTTTTGGGGTCCAATTTACCTGTCCCTTTCGTTGTTTCTTCCTTGGTTACTGTTACTTTCTGAACTATAGAACCTTTTGGAGACATGAACGGACGTTTAAGTGGTCCACCCAAAAAGGGCCTAATAAATGAACTGTAACTTGTTTATAATCCATTTATATATATATAGATTAATTAAAATTCATATGTATGATTTAAATATCATTTTAAATTGAAATTTTAAATATTTAAAAGAAAAAAAGAGAGAATTATTTGCACGAATGCCTTATATATGTAGGACAAGACCAACCGAGAAGCAGAAACTATAATGGGAGAGAGATCGCCTAGTTTTATTCTTCATGCACCATTTATTTTATGTGTCATGATGATTCGGTCATCGGAGCAGGTCTAAAAATTGAGCTTGAGGTTACTTGAGTTGCACAAGGATAGTAACCCCGTGTTCGTCTCTAAGAATCTAGCATCGTCTCTAAGTCTAAATGGTAACATAGTTTTTTGAGATAATAAAAAAAAAAAGGATAGTAAAGGTGCCCATACTTTTGGGTTTTGGCAGAGTAGAGGTGGGTCAATTTGTACATATATATATATATATATACCCAAAGCAGATTTGTACTACAAGATCTGACGCCAATGGCTCAAAAAGGGCATTAATTGTAGCCATCTATTAACCTGAGACCATTAAATTTGCTTTGATATTAAATGGCAGTAATCACCAGAGACCGAGGTACCAAGTTAAAAACGCGCCCACTTAATAATACGCAGTAGCATCTATTCCTTACTTCCAAATGGAATAAAATCATAATTTACCATGGACTAAGAGGAAAACATGCTGATCAGAAATGATGAAGTAATTTATCGTATTACGTCATATTTCGTAAAAGTCTTACATATGTGCTAAAACACACTCAATTAATTAATGATCCAAATAAAACTCTCTTTACATAATTATTAGAAGTGTTGATGTGATCTAAGGAAGGATCAAACATCTTGATAGAGTGATCGCCATACAAGGTATCAATTGCTCACGATCGTTCAAGACGAGTGGGATCGCTCGTCGATCAGGCCATCACATTATATGAACAACTTTTTTTTATTCTTTTTTAAATTTTAAGTGCTTGAACTTCATAGATTATAAGCATATTAAATGGGGAGCATGGGAGGTCACTTTCAAGCTTTTACGCAAACAAAATGGCCGCGAAAGTAGATGCAAATAAGAGTTATTAAGAAATTTGAAAATGTTGTAGATCTTTTTTTATTTTAAAATAATTTTTAAATACTGAGAATAAATTAATTTTTATTTTTTTAAAAAATTATTTAATAAACATTATTTTTTTTTTATGAATATCATTGCTTTTAAAAAATCTTGAAGAGAGTTGTTTTTACTTTCAAATTATTATAAAGGGCATATTATTCGAGAAAATAAATAAAAAAATTAAGGAGTAATTAAATAGGTAGGTAATTAATGATTTATAGTAAAAATAAGTTTTTGGCTTTTAAAATTAAGGTAAGAAGGAAAAGTGTGATATGCACGTGGCAAGTGCTTGTGAAAACTAAGGACCAAGAATAAAAACACTATAAATCTTTTAAAGTATAAATTTTAATAAAATAATAAAATATAAAGAATGAATAAAAAAAATAAAAAAATAATTTACAAATTCATTATAAATAAATTAAGATCTATCTATATTTTTTTTCTTTCTCTCTCTTATTATATTTTACTATTTTACTAAAATTTATACTCAAGTAAATTAAAGGCGGGGCGTGGGCAAAGGCAACCATAGATGAATCATGAATACATAGCAATCAATAATCATGAACCCAATTTAAAGTGTTATCAAGTTGTATCTGTCAACCATTTTCTGAAATGTGAATTGTTACTTGGACTCTTTCTGTCAATTATCACAAACGAAATTATATCTTTTGAAATATATTTTGTAAAATTTGTTAAAATTATTATTTTATACATTAATTTACAAACGAGTTAAAGAATAAAAATAAATAATATTTTATACATTAACTCATTAACTCATTAATAATATATTTTAACAAACTTTACTGTATCCTTGTGGGAGTAGTGTGACTCTGTCACTCTTTTGTACGATAATTTATTTTCTTCTTTCTAACTCTTCATACAAAAAATGGTATAAAAAAATAGTTTATGTTTGACTCGTATGTTTAAAAGACATGTATAGATTTACTTTGGAGGATGTGGCTAATCTTGGATATTACTCTGACTTTAAATTTGGCTCAAATGAGAACACAGTGCTTAGTTTTTACGGATATAGGATAAGTGCTTAAATTTAAGCTCAAAGCCAAACAAGAAAACATGCAGGACACACCATGAGACAAATTTAGGCACTGTGTTCTCATTTGAGCCTTTTGGCCTTGTTTCAATGAAGCATTTCATTCAGACCAAAAAATATATATAGGATAAAAAATTCTTAGATATATGTATTGTGCTATTTTATTTGTATATTAATTAATTATATTTAATTAATTTTTTATTTTTTTATAGTCTGTGGATTCATCAATATAAATTAAAAAAATTTAATTAAATATTATTGATTAATATATAAATAAAATAATATAAGATATGTATATAAAAATCTCTTGATAATTGGCATACACAATTACGGTGTCTGTTTTTGGTCTGAATGGTTTTTGGGCCTAATGGTCAATTCTTGTTTTTGGTCAAGAGTGGTCCAAGCACCAAATGTTTATTTGGACATTAAACTCCAAATATTAAAATGATAAGATCCCGTCCAACTGAGATGGCCCAAAGAATCCTGTGAACTAATAGGTCATCAGGTCCTTCTACTTTGCTTGTTGAACAAGAAGCATTAATTGGGCCGTTGACCAAACATCGTTTAAAAGAGAAAACAAAAATTACGAATCTGACGATCGAGTTTAGAAATGGACAAGACTATTTTTCCAGGGCAGATATTTCTTCGCCCAAAAAAAATATTTTAAATTTTGGCCAGATATTTCGTGTTTACAATGAACGAGAAAATTTTTTTCATCCCTTTGGCAATGGCATCGTACAATCGAGGATCCGTACGATTTGATTAAGACTAAAACATTCCGTTTTTTAAATTTCATCCTTCATAAATTTTTTTAATTTAATTTTTCATAATTAATTTGATATCTTCATTTATATGTTTTCTAAATAGATAATAATTTTAATGCCTTGAAAATTGAATACTAATTGAGTAATGTTAAAAATTAATTATGATCTAATTTTTTTTTTAATTGATCAAAATATTATGTTTTGTCAATAATATTAAATATTGTCTAATTAAAAAAAATTATATCATAATTAACTTTTAATATTATTTAGTCAATACCAAACGTCTAACTCATCAGTATTATTTAGACGATACTTTGATAAAAGAATTAAATTAATATCAAATTAAATTATAAAAAACTAAATTAAAAAAATTATAATATCAAAATAAAATTTCAGTCATTTGATAAATCTATCAAAACTAATAAATGAAGAATTTTTTTTCCTAATAATTTTGATATAATGAAGTCTTAGGAATTAAGAAAGTCCTTAAAGTTAAGAGAAAATTTATTCATACTCCTACAAAAATTCTTAATTCCAGCCACAATCCGCGAACCAAAAAAAAAAAAAATGATACGTGCCTCCTAATGTAGGTTCTTTAGCATGCAAGTATCTTATCCTTCTCACATTAGCTACACAGATATTTCCAGTAGTTTCTATAACATCTTTAAATAGTTCATGTTAATATGTAAATTTTTAGAACGAGAAAGAATTGTAAAATTATCAACATATATGGTCGAAAACAATTGGAGTAAAGTTTATTTTAATGTACTTATATGACTTGGTTTCCACTTTTCACAGAGAACAAAACTGAAAAATGAGAAAGATGCTCTCTTAAAGTGAAAAATTATTGAGAAGCTTAAATATCATGTAGAGCATTGTGGAATAAACGAGTCTGCAATACCCAGTTAGCCTAGCCTCCATGTTTCATCTTTATCAGAGATTACCTAACCGGGAAATTAATGGCTTTTTCAGTACTTACATAAATTATCACTGTCTGCAGCCTTTATCAGAGATTGTGTTCATTCTTTTTAGGTGGTTAATTAATTATCTGATTGGTGAGATCTGGAAACACCTTCCAAGGAGTTGGAATAACTTTTTACATACATTGTTAGGGGCATAAAATGTTTGTACATGCTCATTCTAATTAGCATCCTTCTACTTCTACCTATATTGTCTAGTATAAGAGATTACACCAATTCCATGGAGAGATAAACCCATTACTTCATCTACATATGAAATTTGTGATGAAAATTATTACTTGAAACCTGAAACTGTATATCTGGATATTCAAATAACGCATAAAATGCTTGTGTTTAGTATAATGATATTTAGGATAATAAGTGTTGTCAAGTATAGGAATCGCAATATTTAAGGTACTATATATGTTCCACTTTATGGGGATATGTCATCACCTCATAACTCTATTAACTTCTACAGAATATTACTTGTATACTAAACATAAACATCACGAATTAATATTCATTATAATATCTTGTTAGTGTTGCATCTCTTAAAGTCCAAAGCATCATGAAATGTAATATGAGAACTGGTAAACTCTGGGGTAGAGTTGGTCTAAAAACATGTGCAAAAAGTAAAGAATGACCTGCAAAAAATGTAGGAGGCTGGGAAGAGCCTCTCTGGTTATGCTTAAGTCAAAAAATGCAAGAGAAAATAAGAAAGATTTGAGGCTTGGGTGCTTAAGTCAACAAATGCAAGAGAAAATAATAAAGATTTGAGAGTTGTAATGATTGCGTACTGAATTAATTGGTCAGACTCAAGTTTGTCGAAACTATATATATGCCAAATTGTCTCCATATGTAAAATTATATAGTACTCTCACAATTATTAAGTGTTCGAATTTGAAAATATATTAACGGTACCTTATTTTGTGAATAATTAAATTACCTTTATATTTATGATTGGTACACCAATTGAAACTTATTAACATACTACATCCTTTAGAACTTAGAGTAGTTCAATCTGATCATTTGCCTTGTGCTCATATATATGTAATACTCTATGTTCACAAGGATTAATTTAGTTAGTCATTTTCTGTTCATAATAATTACATAATTTATATTTGAATTTAAGTAATTTTTTATTAATTAATATTATCTGTAAGTTCTCAGCAAGTATTTAATTGAAAAACTTGATTTGAACTTGAATTAGACACTATTTTGTCACCTAAATTTTTAATCACAAAAATAAAAGTGATACTCTGGAGAATTTAGTGACATGGACTTTTGCGCAGATATTTTGCTCGCTTTTTTTTAGGTACCATAGGGCAAGGAGAAAGAAAAACGAAGTTCTTTTAATTGTATATATGAGAATTATATTACTTCTTCCTCAAATAGAATAGAAATAAAGAGGTTACGTTGTTCCATAATTGATTTTACAAATTCTCTGCTCTGCTAATATATATGTTAAATAATTGTTAACAGATATATATAATATCAAGTTTTATGATTAAACGATCAGGAATTTCATCTTGTCATCTAGTTTAATGGAGGACATGTGCCAATAGCTAGGCATGTGGTCTCCCAGAACCACCAAAAAAGGGTCACAAGAGCGTCGCGACATAATAAAAAAGCAAATAAAAGAATATTTTTAAAAAATATAACAACATTTTGAAAGCACTATAAATAATTTTAGAGTGCTTTCTAAGTGTCACAAAATGATTCGTGCTTAATGAATGTTATAAAATAATTAATTTAAAGACACGTTTTAAGTGTCACTTATTGGGTATGAAATTCTCCTTTCAATTTGTGTTTCCTTCAGCATCTGTAGACTCAAGTTTGAGGAAAGTGGGCCAAAGTAGGATTTAAAGGGCACCTTAGGCATCGATGGATCAGAAATTTGTTTAGTCATCCTCAAGCACCATTATTGTTAATTTATGGCTTATTTCACCTAAAAGGCCATTAGGTTTGAATTCTCAGTCACAAATATTTTCAAAAAATCATTGCCTAGTAAGAAAAAGAAGAGATACACTAATATTTAATAGTACAAATTTGTTTTGGTCCCGATAAAGGATAATTTAATTTAATTATTTATAGTGCTTTAACTTTATTTAAAATTTAAAATTTGTCCTTAAGTTTGAAACATTTAATTTCAATAAAAATATTCTTTTATTAATTATAAAAAATTTAATATTGACCCCTAATTAATTACTTTCAATTTCTAACCCTTAATTTACTTGAGAAGCCTTTAACTTTTATTTGAATGCCTGGTTATCATAAAAAATATAGAATAAAAGAGAAACACAAAAATAGTAGAGTTTAAGATTGCAAAAAATAAAAAAGTATCATATTAAAAAGGAATTTCAAATTAAAATTATTCCATTGGAGAAACAAAAAAATTATTAAATATTTGTAAAAGAATTTTAGTAATTTAAACAATTAAAATTTATATTTAATGTCCAATTTAGAAGATAAGGGGTTTACTACAATAGAGCAAATAAATTAGGAAGTCAATTATATTGTACCGTTTATAAATTAAGGGAGAAATTATCAGTTCATTTTAAGAAACATCATAAGAAAAAAAAGAGTTTTATGGGAAAAAATGAAATTAGTGGACAATTTGACACATTTCAAACTTAAAAGATAGATTTAAAACTCTAAATAACATTAAGGGACTAAAATATTAATTAAACATAAAATTTAAGATCTTATTTAACTATTTTTTAAAACTAAATTATTTGACTTTAATCTAATAACAAATTAAATGACAATAATACTAAATAAAAAACTGAAATTCAAACCAAAATACAATATATTATTGTGGAAAGTTGCTTGCTCTAGGGGGAATAAAGAAAGTTTCCATACAGGGGCCCTAGACTTGAAATGTCAGCAATTGGAGACAATTGAGAAGAAAGTGGGGGCCATTTCACGTGGCTTTGCTATTCTTTACATTGTTTTTTTTTTTTTTTGAGGGAAAAGCATTTAGTAAAGTGTGTGCATATTTTTTAATTGATTTGGATCTATCAAAAAAGTTAATTTTTTATTTTATGTTAAATTTAAATTTTTTTAATAAAAGTGTTGATATTTAAAATTTAGTAATATTTAAAATATAGTAATCTCTAATAAAAAAAACTTATAAAAAATAAAAAATATTCGATGCATCACCCATAAGCTAGGTTACCCTTTGCTTTACACTAGAATATTGATAGGACACTGCAAATTATCTTCAAAATCAAAAGTTAAAAGATAATCTAACGATGATTAATTAAAGCTTCAAATTCCAACGAGTAACACAAAAATCTCTATTCATTTATTGCTAAGTATCTATTAATGTCTTATCTATCATATGGCATGATAATTCATGCTTCCGTCATTATAAATGTTTGATAATTTATGGGTTTAAATTTTTTAAATTTAAAAATTAATATATATATTTTTAATTTAAGAAGAGATAAAAAAAAATTTAATTTTTACATAATTTAAGATAATTTTTTATTTTTTTAATTTTTTAAAAATATATTATTTTTTAAATTTAAAAAATTAAAAATCCTAACTTATGACATGACCTTGTATTATAGTTCGTAATTATTGCAGTTGAAATATTGCGCTGCCATTGTCATGTGAATGCGACATGTAATGACTTTATTAAGTAAATTTAACTTGTAAAAATAAATTAATAATTTAATTTTTAAAAGATAAAATATATTAATTTAATTTTTAATTTTTTTAACTTTTTCTACATTTTTTTACATGAATTACTTCTAGACCTCATTTTTATAATAGGTTGATAGCTTAATATATACTTTAAAATTTTATCTTTTTTATATTTATAATTATTAAAATAGATTTAACTTATCGAATTAACTTATTTAATCCATTAATACAGTGGATTGAGTTTTTTTTCTCTTTCAACCTGTGTAATCATAACAAAAAATGACCTGCTCATTTAATTCACAGGTTGACCCACTTATGGGTCATTCCGCATAACTGGTAAGTTGACCTTTTTTTATAAATTAAAAATTAAGTCATTTATTTTCTTTTATTTTTTCTCAATATTATTTTGGTGTGGTTCAAGAATGTTCACTATTTTGATTTTTTTCTTGTTCCTTAATACTTTGACACATTAAGTCTTTATTTTTTTTCTTGACTTCTTTAATCTCTTTATGTATATATTAGTTTAAAATAGTCATGTTATAAAAATGACAAATCAAATTTTGTCTTTAAATTTGTGTTAAATAAACTTTTGATAGTTAATTTTCAAAAATTTTTGATGTATAGTTAAAATAAAACTTGAAAATTAATTTATAAAAATAAATAATAATTTTGAAACAAATTCAAGAATTTTAACATATGAAATTTTAGTTAAATAAATGCTACATTACTAAAAGAATAAATATTTTTAAGACATTTTTAACAATTAACTTTAATTTTTTTAAAAAGTAAAAGAAGCATTGTTTTTAGTTATAAATGTCATCTAAATATTTATTCATTTAGTAATATAGCATTTATTTATATACTATTTCAAGTTTTAAAATTATTTATTTTTTTTCAAAATTTTTGTATATGTTTTTTTAAAAAAATTAATTTTCTATTTTTATTTTAATTGTAATTCAAAATATTCTAATTTGACAACTTAAAAGGAATTAGATTTAAATAAAAGTTTTTAATAAAAATTAAATGAAATCTTAAAAATATTTTTTATTCATAAACTAATATAAAAATTGTTTAAATAATATTTAAATTTGTAACTTTATAACTAATATTTCGACAAATTTTTTAAGAAACAAAAAATTCTATTAAAAAAATTTTGTAATCCAAATTTAGTCTTATCAAAATTAATCAAATAAAATTTATATTTGGTAAAGTAAATTTTCAAGCTTTATTTAATTATAATTCAATATAGTTTAATTTATGATTTATATAATTTGAATTTTATATTTTAGAATCATTGGTTTAATTTTTTAATATAATTTTTTATTTAAAATTATTGAATAATTGCTTGAAAATTTTAATTATATATAAAATAGTATATCACTTATTTGAATAATTTTACAACTAACATTTCATTAAAGTTTTTAATTTTTTGAATAGTTAATTAAAAACAAAAAAATTAAATTTTAAAATAATTTTTATTTTTTAAAATATTATAAAAATAGGTAAATTACAAATTTGGACAAAAGATAAAATATAAATTTTTAAACTTCGTAATTTTGACATTTTAATGAAAAAAATGCTACAATTCTTTTTTTTTTTTTTTTTAACAAAGCCTATCTATACATTGGCCATGTTAGCACTTCTCGTCGTTTGAGATTCAAGGTGTTGATTGGGTTAAATTAATCTATCAATCCGTTAAATTCAAACTAATTTATATAATTGGTTTAGTGTAGTTTGGGTTAATAGATGATTTGAATTTTTTTTAACTGTTACTAATAGTTTTTAAGTTATGAGTTAAAAAAAATTAACTTATTCTAACTCAAATTAACTCGTTCAACTCTGGAACATTCATTATTTTTTTTAAAAAATATTTGTTAAGCATTTATATAATGTATTTTAGTACTTTTTTTTAATTTTTTTTATTTATTACTTAATTTCATTCAATCACTTTTTTTACACAATATAAAAAAATAATAAAATAAATTAAAATTATCAAAATTCAAAATAGTATATGCAAATTGGTTATTATTATGACATATTTTTATATTAATTTATCTTTCTATTTGTGGAGGAGAAACATGATATAAATTTAATATTAATTTATCTTAGTACATATCTCCTATACTATAAAAGAGTGAGTTGTTTAAAAATTTTATACCTAAAATGCACTGAAAAATATAACTATATGTTCCTAAAGTTATATCCTTTCATATATATTTGTTGCCTTTTCAAAATATATTACTTTTTATGTTTAATCAGTCTTATCCTTTTATATGTAATTTTTTTAAAAGTCATATATTTTCATTCAAAAAATATAACTTTTTATGTTTAGTCATGACCTTTCTTATATAATTTTTATGTTTAAAGTCATATTCTTTCATATGCAATTTTTTTAAAGTAATATATTTTCATTCAAAAAGTATAACATTTGATGTTTAAAGTCATGTCTAATCATATGTAATTATTTTAAAAGTCATATATTTTCATTCAAAAAATATAAATTTTCATGTTTAGAGTCATGTCCTTTCATACGCAATTTTTTTGTCATATATTTTAATATTATATTCAATTGTTTAAAGTCATATCTTTTCATATGTATTTTCTGTCTTTTTAAAATATAAATTTTCATATTAAAAGTCAGATCATTTCATATTTATTTATTATTTTGAGAAAAAATAAACAAATGTTATATGAAAAAAAATACATTGATATATAAGTTTTAAAGCCTTTACATGCGATAGTTCTTACTTTTTCTTTTAATTATTCACAGGTAACTTTTCTTTCTTTCTTTCCTTTTTTCTTATTTTATCATGTTTGTGTAAATTCTCTTTATAATTATATTTATGTCATCCTGTTATTTTACACATTTGTTTGTTTTGAAATAGGAGATCAGTAGTTTATACATGCATAAATAGATTTTATCTTTGGAAAGAATTAATAATTTACAGTAATGGTCATGTTAGTACATATAGACCTTATGCGGGGATAAATTTTGCTCCCAATAGGGTCCAATTTTATATTAAGCAATCCTTTCTAATTATAGTTTATGTAAGAATTAGAGATATTCTGATTGATAATTAGGTTATCATTTTTTTTTGTTGCAAAATTATAACCCATTGTTAAAATACACACACATAGAGTTGTCTTCAATTTTACTGAATACGTACCTTTACGTCTTTAATTTTCTTTAGAGAGGAGGAGTCACCTAGAATATTTTTAAAAAATATTTTTATATATATTTAATGAATAAAGTTTAACGAGATTCTAAATTATAAAAATAGAAAGCATTGTTGAGAATTTAATATAAAAGAGCATTTGATATATTGTAATGTTATATATTATAGTATCTTGCATAATATGAGATGAAATGCTTTAATATAAGATATCATATGGTATCTATGATACTCATTTTTGTTATGATAGATTGGTGGTATTTTATATTTGAATGATGAAAAATATAAATGTTTGGTGTAAGTTAATTAATGTTATCTAATTCTTGAAATTTCAAATATATCTTAAGTTTAAATAATTTAATTTTTAAAATTTATATTATTGTTTACTATTTTTAAATGAAAATAAAATTAAAAGAAGTTTTGAAAAAAATTGAAATTAATGTATAATTTATCTTTCCTTCTTCATGTAATACAATACAACTTATTTTTTATATTTTAAATGCTTACATTTTTATAAATAAAATTTTTTAAGTTAAATATTACAAAAAAGATAAAGATAAAAGTAATAACTGTAATTATCTCATTTAATCTTGTAATGTGAGATGTCAAAATAATTTAATTGTAATAGATAACACTCATTTTACTTGTGATATGATATCAATGTGTTATATTGCCAATATTACAATATATCAAACATATACTTCTTTTAAGTTATCAACATTTTGAAGATTAGTATAGTGCAAAAACATAAGATTTAAGTGTTAGACAACAAAAATAGAAAATTTTCATCGTTTTAGAATATCTTACACATGTTAAAAATTATTCATTTCTTAATTCTAAAATTATCTTACATATAATATTAACACGTGTAATGAATGTGACATTTGCTAATAAATAAAAAATCATCATTTATTTCTTATCTTTATGATTTATAAATATTTTTTTAAAAATTAAATACAAATATTTATTTTTATTAAAAAAAACTCAACCCACCAATCTCTACTGTTCAAGTATGGGTTATGTTGGTTTGAATTTTATGATATATTTCGTAGAATCTAACTCAACCCACTATATATTAATTGGTTGGGGTTAAAAAAATCTCTCAACTCAAACCAATCAAATTAGTTAAGATCCTTTTATGAGATGATAAAGTTATTTTTTTAAAATTAAAAAAAATTTAAAAAGTAAATATAATATTCGAGTAAATTATGTTTGAAGCATATTATATTGAAAAATGAATATTTGAAATATATTTAAGTAAAAAAGCTGTAGATTGTCAATATCAATGTCTCAATACTTTTATATTTTTTAGTCTTTTGATTGGCCCTTTCCATATGTAGAAGATTTTTTTTGTCTTTCCCTTTTATCTTATTGGCATATCTAAAAGATTTATGTCTATAGTTTAAAGTTTATTTCTACTTTTAATTGAAATTATTTAAATTATCTGAAAAATATAAATATAATTTATATTTATTAAGATAAACCAAATATAATCTATTGCTATCATATTATAAAGAAGATGAAAGAAGAAGAAGAAGAAGAAGGGACATAGAAGAGGAAGGGAATAGGTAAAAGAAATAGAGAATGAATTTAAAAAAGAAATTTGGAGAAGAGAAAAAAATTAACGGAGGGAAATTAGGTTTATGGGAAAGAGAAAAAAATTAATAAGAGAGAGAAATGATCAAGGAAAATAATTAATGATAGAGAAAAAAACAAAAATTAATTAAAATATAGTGTTTTATGTATTCTTGAAAGTTGAAATAGATAAATTTAAAATAATAATACATGTAGGAAAATGATAAATGTGTGTGTATATATATATATAAATTTAAATTTTATTATAAAATTATGATAAAAATATTTTAAAGTATTAAGTTTGTATTAATTTTTAATATATTTTAACTATAAAAAATGATAATTATATATTTATTATATATATAAAATAATTATTAATATTAGTACTAGAACGACTATAGTTTAATTATGATTAGATGAATAAATCATGAACTACTCCTTTGAATAGTCCACTCTTTGGTGCAATTTTTAAAATATTAGTTTTACTTAATGAAATGTTAACTAACATTTTTGTTATTAATATAAAATTTATAGGTGGTAGATAGAGATGTAAATGAAATGAACTATTTATGAACAGTTTTGGTTCGATTTGTATAAAAGTTTGTTTAGACTTAATTCATTTATTAAATTAATGATTTTGAATATATAATTAAATTCATTTAATTAAATGACTCGAGTTTAAAAATTTGATACTCTACTTGTTTAGTTTGTAAATAACTCTTTTAAAAATAAAATAATATATATATTATGTATAATAAATATTTAAATGATATTTTTTATGTATATAAAATAAATACTTCTTTTTATATATATATATATTAATTTTTAAATTTATTATATTTGTTATGTTTTTGAACGAAGATATTATTTTGTTAATAAAATGTTTGAAAGAAAATAATTTATAGATTAGTGTAATATATAAAATAATTTGTATATAATTAATTTGTATTTGATTAAATACTTTTTTGTGATTAATTTTTAGATGTTAAATTTTAAAATTATATATTTGTGGTCTATAATTTTTTTTAATTATTTATAATTTATTACACTTATTTAATTTTTTTTTTGTATAATTTTATATGAGCTTTACGAGTTGAGCCAGAGCTTTCTTTCAATAAAATTAGTCGAATATGATTTGAATTTTAAACTTGTTTCACTTAAATAAAATAAGTCTCATCAACTTGTTTATTAAATAAAATAAACCCGAACAATTCATTTATTAAATGACTTGAGTCTGAGCCAACTAAAGCTCGACTCGGCTCGACTCAGCTCAATTTGTCTACACCCTTAGTGATAGATAATTTACATCATATTAAAAAAATTTATATATACAATTAGTCAAAAACATTTTTAATATTTAAATCAATTCTAAATCTCAAATTACTTTCAGATACATAATTAATCAAAATGTTTATGTATGAAATTAGAAAATTTTGATTTATATAAATATTTTATCTTATATAGATTAATGTATGATAGGTGAGTCTAACATACTTCAATTAAATTATATTTCAACATTCTATTTAATAAAAATTTATGGATAAAATTTAGGTAGAAAAATTACATTGAAAATACTTTTATATTTAAAGGATTAAATTAATAAGAATGATTTATAAAAAATTAAATTAAAAGTTTTTATATCTGTTAAATATCAAAATAAAATTTTTCTGTAAATGTAACTATATTTATCTCTTTTTTCGTATTTTTCGTAATGCATTTATTTCTTCAACATTTTCTAAATACTAACTTGAATATTTGAGTGTGGAAAAATTAGACCCAGATAAAAATTTGATTTGATTTACCATTGGTAATGTCTGTAGGGAAACCCACAACTCTAATATGGATGATTTAAGATTTGACCAAAAACATCTTCAAGAATTCTTCACAAAAAATTTGTAAATTCTTTCTGACATCAGATAACAAGAAAAATCATATCTAATTTATTTTTAGAAGTTTGTAAATTTTCTTTTACAATTTTTTCTTTTTATATCTAATATATATATATATATATTTCTTTTTTCTATGAAGAATACGTACAGAATTTCTTTGACATACATACATATATATATATATATATATATATATATATATATATATATGCTTTAGGAATTTCAAAAATTATTACCTCTTACACCAACATTATATGGAGAATGCAATGATCACTCTGCAAGCGCGGGCGCACACACACACACACACACACACACACACACACACACACATATATATATATATATATATATAATATCATTACTAACTCGTCATACTATTTGATAAATGATATTTTTTTCATATTTAAAAAAATAAAAAAATTTACTTTTCATAAATTAAAGACTAAATATTTTTTTATTTTATATATATGTATATATAGCACATAACAATTCATTATTCAGGAGTGTAAATGAACCATGTAGAGATCCAAGCCTTTTCATAATTTTTCGCAAGAACCTTTGCTTGGCACAAACCTGTAGTGCATGGTGAAATATTTAAATGATGAACCGTACCTTTCCCAACAGTAAATGAAAATTGATAAACTCATACGCATTTTGTGAAAATCAGTTATTGCTGTAAAATGTATTATTTTACACATTAATTCGATATTGAGTTAATATATAAGTAAGAATAAAAATAAGAATAAATTATACTTTCATTCTTTAAGAGATTTTAAAATTATATTTTTATCTATTCTGTTATAAAAAATTACACATTTCTTTTTTAAGAAATGAGAAAGTCTATAATTTTATATATTTTTATTATATTACTCTTATGTTTATTATTTATATAATTAAATATTTATTTAATTAATATAAAAAATATTTTTTAACTTAAAATAAAATAAAATAATTATTTTTAACTCAAAATAAATAATAATAAAATAATAATTTTAAAAAATATATTTTATAATAAATTATAATATTTTTATAAAATTAATAATACCATTAAAGGTATTTTAGTTAAAATGAATGAAATTGTAAATTTTTTGATATTTGAAAAAGAGATATTTTAAGTTTTTAAAATAAAGAAGATGAGAATATAATTTTGATATTTCTACTTTGATACACATTTCAGACCTAAGATGTAGGGTTATAAAATAATGAAAAAGAAGAACTCATATAGTAATAATAATATATATAATTAGAATAAAAGAATCAAATCTTATATTTTTTTAGCCTATTTGGAGCCAAGTTGCATTTTGAAATGCAAGCACATATTTATAATGAAATATGGGTTTTCTGCAGATTTGTTTTTAAACAGAGTACGTTACTGGAGAGTTTTATATTCAAAAAAGCATAGTACTCGATTTCAATGGATATATGATCTACTTAAATCGTTTATCTTATAATTTCTTATTTATCATTCTATTGTATGATTTTCCATGGCAAAACTCAAGCTCTAAACAATTTCCATTTGTCAGTACTCAGTACATGCTGTTGATCCATGTCTTTTATTTAGAGGGGATATTATTCTTTGACAGTATTCATGCACAAGTACAGGTTAGAAAAAAAAAACCATTCTTGGTCATTCTGATCCTTGTTAGATTAGCATTCTTATTAGTGCTATGATTAGCATTAATTACTAATTGGTTTGTTACTGCTTATCTATAATCCTTTAACTTTGCATTTTGATTTGTTATAGCTTATCGAAAGGCACTTACATGATAACAAAAGCTTCTTTAAACAGAATGAATTAGTAAATGCCCTTATTTTATCCATTATATATTTTATTTTTGGTTTTATTTTAATATTATAATGCTGCACTCTTAGAAACAACCTATGAAATTAGTATATCACTCTAATTCCAGTTATCTAGTATAAGCTTATATATTTTTTTTTCAGTCGGTGAATGATGAACGTATCTCCTATTTGGTTGATGATTCTGAGTGATGTTTTGTCAATTTATACGTAGTTGTGTTTTATGTGAGTTTTTTTTTTTTTTCCTTTCTAAGATATGCAATGTTGGCCCTGAATTCTGTGGTTAATTTGTTTTTGTGACTGTAAAAGTTATTCTCCTTATGTTCTGGATGTCTTTTTCTGAGAAAAGCAATATTTAGGAGATAAATGGTGTGTCATCCAACTATCAAAAAGTCACGAGCATATAAAAATCAATCAAAATCCCTATCATGTTAATTACCAATGGACAATTGTGGGCCTTTCAATTTGACTTTGACACAAAGGTCGAGGAGTGGCTATGTGTTGTATCTCCATACTCTTAATCTCCAGCTCTTCAATTAAAGTCATAAATGTTACGTATATTACAAAATTTTTTTTATTAAATTTATTTAAAAGATATTGTATTTAAAAAAATATAAAATTATTATTTAAATTATTCAAATTATATGCAAAGTATTAAATTTTGTCACGTCTGATAATAATTGAGTGAGAGTAAAAATATTGTAATATAAAAATATATATTTTTATTTAGTGTTTCAATATTTTAAAAATCTTATTTATATTCTTAAAATTTATTATTAAATATGTTCTCAAAATCTGAGTGTAATATTAAATATGTTCACAAAGTTAGTTTGAGTCAACATTTTATTTTTGTCTAATGTTTTAACATTACAAGTTGAATTCCATATTACTATCTTTTTATTAATAATTTAGATAATATTAGGTCATGAAATAAAATTAATTACAATTCAAAACTTTAAAAAAAAATTTTGATTGCCAAAAATCTTTAGGGATGAAATTAAAAATCGATGTAAAGTTTGAGAATATTAAAAAAAAATTTTGCCTTAATTTTATTTTATTTTTATTTTTTTTACTATAAGGAGGTACAAAAACCCTTTTAGACTCCAGAAAAAAATCAATCCTCAATCCCTCACATACATATATATATATTAATTGTTAAGTTATGTTTGATTAATATCTTTGATGATCAACTTGTTAAAATTTAATTTAAGTTGCACATTGAAAGTTTACATAATAAAAAAAGTTGTAATAATTTATTATTTTTTTAGAATTTATATAATATTATATTTTTTAATTTTTTAGTTTATTATTTTATAAAAGTAAATTTTTCAATAAGATTTAAATAAATAAAAAATTACTCTTTTAAATTTTTTGAATAAATAGGTCTAGAAATAGGGATTAATTAATTTTGCTACTCGTTTGAATTTAGATTCAAGGATGAAAAAAAATAATTTTTATAGGCCTAAATTCAAACACTGCAATACTATATCCATACTTTACTCACAATCATTCTAACACCTATGTTAAAATTAACATGTATTATGTGAACCATCATATAGTTATAGCATTAGATTTAGACATGAATTATCAAAATACTCAATTATTTATAGAAGGAGAAAACCATTGTAAAACACACTCTATTGGGCAAAAGCACTAGCATGGTTTTATCAAGAGCTTCCATGATGTCCCCTCCTCTAGGAGATGAAGGCCTACTATCTATAGAAGAACAGGACTTATTGCTTCACAAATAAGAAAATTAAGATGCAAGATGATGTTTTTGTTGGTGATTCTCCCCTCAATATTCTAACAAGACCACTGAAATCATCGCTGAAACCTATGGAAGAAAGTTTGATCAGCAATAAGTCACAAAGAAATGAAGATGAAAATATGATAGAATCATCCAGTGAAATGAGAAACTTAGAGACAACAATGAGAAGATTACTATAGGGAGAGAAGCAACCTAATTCCTTATCATACAAGGAAAAAAAAATACTTGGATTAAATGGCAAAGGTATGGAAGTATCAAGTGAGGAGGAGGATGAAGAATCCTACTAAGACCTGGAGGAAGAAGCTGAAAATCAAGACAATGATAGTGAAATCTACTGCCTTACCTTGAAACTATCACTTGAAGAAAGAATGAGATTATATAAAGAGTGGAAATTATCCCTAATAGTCAAGATTTTGGGCAAATCCTTATCCCTAAGATTATTCCTAAAGGCCAGATTAGAGAGAATGTGGCAGATACATGGCAAAATTAGGGTAATGGACATTGGTAATGGCTTCCATACAGTAGCATTTTCGAACACCTTTGACTTTAATTTTGCACTACATGAAGGCCCTTGGATTATTGTAGAACACTAACTTCTGGTGTAAAGGTGGAGACTTAATTTTGACTCTTATAACATTGAGCACAAAAAGATTCCTATATGGATCAGGGTACCTCGCTTTCCTATTGCATTCTATGAGAAACACATCTTGTGGCATCTTAGAAATCTCTTCGAGAAAACCTTAAACATTGATGACAATAGCCTACTTGAAAAGAAAAATGCTATGGAAATTGAGAGAGAAAATTTTGCTAAAATCTATATCGAAATAAATCTTTGCAAGAAACTTATTTCCAAATTTTGACTCCTGAGAAAAATCTATCATGTAGAGTACGAATGGTTAAGTCTAGTCTATGTGTCAGATTTAGACATGGCAAGGACTACTATGCAAATAACATCCCATCAGATAGTTCAAATACCAATATAAACAAGCAAGAAGTAGTGAAAAATCAACCTCAAGAGGGTCCTAAAAGAACAAATGTAGGGGAAGAGGCCTTTGGCCCTTAGATGTTGGTCTAATGTAATCAGAGAAGGTTTGTAAGAATTCCCAAGAAAAACACCCCTTCGACCAAGGAAAAAGTCCCCTTAACACAAATGAAATTCAACAGTTCTTAAAATTTGATATAATTCAATCACTTGAGGAAGCAGAGCCAAACATGGACAAGGAAGAAGTACAAGGGTAGATAGCCACAATCTAAGAGCTAGTCATGAGACCTCTGTCATCACAAAGTAAACCTGTACTGACCATAACACAACTTGAACAACAGAAAAAAGGCTTAAGACTAAAGAAAAAGAAGTTAAACATAAACCCTGGCCTAGGGAAGAAACAAACTTCCTTTTCACATCCTAGCACTAACTCTCAAAAGACTGATAAATCCCCTTCCGAGAAATCCCACGATCATGTGGTCATATCTTTCTCTTTTATTCCAATAAAGCACCAGGGCCCTATTCCAAAAAATAAATCACTCAGAAAACCTTTAGACAACCCTTAAAAAGCATCAAATAAACCCCCTGTTGGATTATCGAAACCCAAACATAAAAAGCAGCTTGAGTGGGAGGAACACCTTGATTTAATGAAAATTGCAGAGAAAAGCATTCCTGATGCTAACAGGTTACTTGCTGACTTAAGTATATAAAAATAACCTATAAGAGATCTCTTGCTCTATATTCCACCTCCTTACTATAATGAACATTATGTCATGGAATTGTAGAGGAACAACCTAGAAATCCTTCCTTGGGCTGGTCTAAGATCTTTTCTCTATTCATAAAATTAATGTTCTAGTGTTGTATAAAACTAGAACCAGTGGTAGTCGTGCTAATAAAAGCATCTCAGATTGTGGCATCACACACTTTATCAGAATAAAAGATCATAGTTCTCAAGAGGTATTTGGATCCTATGGAAAAAAGATGACTTGCAGATAAGTATCCTCAACACAAGCTTTCAACATATACATTGTAAAAATACATGGCCTAGTAACCCATGCTTTTGGATAACGCTTGTGTATGCTAATCCTTGCGAATAGGTTAGGAAATTTTTTTGGCAAAAATTAGAAGGGATTGTAGAAAACATAAGATCTCCCTAGATCATTTTAAGAGACTTTAACTACTATCTACACCCTCATGAGAAGAAAGAGGGAAGTGCTCCAAACTATTGAAGTATAGATAGGTTTTCCCTTTATGTAAACAGGTGAAATTACTAGATTTGGGATTTAAAGACCTAAGTTTTACTTGGAAAATAAATCAAGTTATGGAAAGATTAGATAGAGCTTTGTGTAATATAGAGTGAAAATGCCTTTTTTCCTGAAGCCTTTTTTTTTTTCCTACCATCTTTAAAAAGTGACCACAATCCAGTCCTAATCAAAACTACAAATACCAAAAGACTACCTTTAAGGGATAAACCTTTTAGATTTTAGCTTTCCTAGTTAACTAATAGTAGCTTCAAGGACCTAGTTAAGGACTCCTGGTTGACTTATGAACATTGGGAAAAAGCATCATGTGAATTCACCTCTAAAATCTCCTCTTGGAATAGGGTGGCTATTGAAAGTGTGTTTAAAAGGAAAACACAAATCTTGAAAGATTAGATGGAACAAAAAATAAACTCCTTAACCATAGAAATACCTTCTTAGAAGAATTAAAATGAAAACTCTGGAAGGACTACAAACAAATTCTATTCTAGGATAAACTTATTTGGTACCCGAAAGCTCATAGCAATTGGTTAATTTTTGGAGATAGAAACACAATTTTTTTATACATCTACCATAGTTCACAAGAAAAAGAATAAAATAGAGACCCTTATAAATGAGCAGGGGGAATGGATCACAGAAGAAAATACATTGAAGGACAGGGTTAAAATCTTCTTTCAAAAACTTTATACAAGGGAATCAATAAGTGAGTTCTCACTGAGCATTAGAAGTGAATTCCTAAACTTGATGAAGGAAGGTTAAACCTCTTAGTAGAGCTTATTTCTAATGAGGAAATAAAAGAGGTATTCCTTAGCATGAAACCCTACAAATCCCTAGGAAATGATGGCTTACATTCCTTCTTTTTTCAAAATTTTTAGGATATTGTAGGACCTTCAACATCTAATCTTATCACTAGAATCTTTAATAATCCTAAAAAAGTGGAAAGAATTAATCATACCCTCCTAATCCTAATCCCTAAAGTAGAGTCTCTTGAATATGTTAACTAATTTTGACCTATTAACCTATGTAATGTGATCTACAAAGTAATAACCAAAATAGTTGCCAACAAAATTAAACCTCACCTAGACTTCCTTATCTCCCCCTTCCAATGTAGCTTTATACCTGGTAGACAAGGCACAAACAACATTATTATAGCATAAGAAGTGTTCTATACAATGAAAAGAAAAAAAGAAAAAAAAGGTGTCATGGCCATCAAGGTAGACCTTGAGAAAGCATATGATAGAGTAGATTAGAACTCTCTTGAAGATACACTCCACCTCTTACACTTTCTTAGAAGCTTAATTAATCTAATTATGAACTGTGCTTATTAAGAAATATGAAAATTTTATGTAATGGAGGTAAATTGGAAGAATTTAAACCTTCCAGAGGTTTAAGACAAGGGGATCTACTTTCCCCTTATCTCTTTGTCTTATGCATAGAAAGATTGACATACATTATCAATGAGGCCGTCTACCAAGGCTTTTGGAGGCCAATTAAATTAAGTAAAAATGGCCCACCCATCTCTCATTTTTTTTTACTGACGATATTTTTATTTTTGCAAAAGCATACCTAAATTAAGTTAAAGCAATCCTCTCATCCCTATCTTAATTTTACTCGTGCTTTGGCCCAAAAATAAGTAAGGAAAAAACTAAAGTATTTTTCTCTAGAAATATTAATCACACTAGAACTAACCAATTGAGTAATATTCTTGGCTTTTCTGTGCCATGCAATCTAGGGAAATATCTTGACATCGTCTTACATTACAAAAGGGTTATAAAGGAACTATATTCTAACATCCCATATAAAATCAATAACAAACTCTTCTCC
This sequence comes from Senna siamea, assembly GCA_031216115.1. NCBI lineage: Eukaryota > Viridiplantae > Streptophyta > Magnoliopsida > Fabales > Fabaceae > Senna > Senna siamea. The sequence goes on along the minus strand of CM062355.1, from coordinate 15,206,859 downwards.
TAGAAACAAAGAACTCTGTCAACCGCAAGGCGAATCACATTAGTTAAATTAGTAATCTCTATTGTCCCTTCATATGCTATGGAATCTTCTTTTGTTCTAGTTGGACTCCTAGATAAAGTAAAACAAATGGAGAGGAATTTTTGTTCAGAATTCAAACCTACCCAAACCCAAGCCCCACCCTGTCAATTGGAATACAATAAGTCAGCCAACGAGTAGTGGCATATTGGGAATTAGAAACCTAAGGCAACATAACAAGGCCTACCTAATGAAAATTGCCTAGGAAATTACCAAAAAAGAGGATGCTATTTGGGCTCAAATTCTAAGGGAAAAGTACAAAATCAACTTCAATTCACCAACCAAAAAAATTATTTTATTCTTTAACCTTTGGTCTGGAATTTGCCTAATGTGGAATGACTTTAAGAATCACATAATTAAATTAGTTAGAAATGGTTACAATACCAAATCATGGCTTGAATTTTGGGTACCGATTTTCCCTTGTTTGGAATTAGTAGCCTTATCTCCTATTCTGTAACTATAAATACAAAAATATATGTTTGATTATGTAACCACTATAAGAGATTGGAACTAGAACTTTTTTTCCCACTTTGTCCCCTTGGAAGCTTTAGCAATGATTAAGGCTATTCATCCTCCAATTTAGAACTTAAGACAAGACTTCTTTGCTTGGAATCCTTCCTATGATGGTTTTTTCTCTATCAAATCAGCATACCTTGGCCTCACAAGCTAACCCCCTACTAGATAGACCCTATTTGGAACAATATCTATAAGTGAAACTCCATTGCAAGGGTTAGAGTTTTCCTTTAGAGCCTAGCTTATGATGGTATCATGACTGAACATTAAAGAATCAAAAGAGGTTATACAAACTCAGACACATGCAAACAATGTGGCCTACATAGTGAAATGGCTTTCCATGCAATCTATGACTGTCCCATGGTAATCATGCTATGGAAATCCTTGGTAGATCATGCTCAGTGCAATAAATTTTTTAATTTGAATCTCCAAGAATGGATATAATCTAATTTCTTAGGTGACTGGGGCTCTGACTCAAGTTTCTTATGGAATACTTATTTTTCTACCTCATGTTGGTTAATGTAGAAGCAAAGGAATGATTGGATCTTTAACAAGAACTTTGTTAGTGCTATCTCCCTTTTGCCAAGGATTAAATCTTATATGAAGAATTTCAAAGAAGCCTCTTCTCTCATAATCATCTCAATCCTTAACCATCAACATTATAAAGAAATCCAAATCAACTGGAAGGATCTAGGGGCAAGTTGGACCAAGGTGAATGAGGATGGATCTCATTGGGATTACAACAACAGCATTAGTTGTGGTGCAGTTGCTAGAGACTCGATCCCGTGGAAATTGGCTCTTTGGCTTTACGAAAAATATAGGAAAGGGAAACTCTTTCCAAGCTAAAGTTTGGGGTATCCTCATGAGTTTGCAAATAGCATGGGATAGAAATGATCAAAATATCATAGTCGAAGCAGATTCACTTATGGCTATTCACTTTTTCGAAAAGGGCTGTGACAAAAACCATCCTTTGAATTTAATCGTATCCAAGATTAGAGAGCTCACCTCCAGACATTGGGGTCTAGTTTGTCTACACCTTCAGAGAAGGAAACCAAGTTGCTAATACACTTTCCAACCATGGAGATAGTCTTCCCTTTAGAGTCAATCTCTTTGAAGTCCCCCGCTATCTATAGTTTTGCATTTCAAGATGATCTTAGATCTATTTTCCTCCCATGTAGGGTTGCTTGCTAGCTGCGTCTAGCTCTCTTACCCTACCAAAAAAAGTTATAGCATGAGTAATAGTAAAGAAACTCATACTTAGCATTAATAATTGTAAGAGAATTCATCGAATTAATTTAGATCTTCTAAAATAATAAAAATGATGAAATGATAAAGTGTAGAGAGAAAGAAAAAGAAAGAAAAAAAAAAAGAGAGAAATAAATTATGGACCTACTACATGGATCAACATTCACCTATATATGTTCTTTCTTTCTTTATTTTTGTCTCTTTATTTCACTATTTCGCCACTTTCCTAATCCAAATTCAATCAACAGCTTCTAAACTAAATTTAACAATGACAAATAAAAAGCAATTACACATTTTTATTTTATTAAAATTATATTTTTCATTTATAATAAATACATTACATTGCGTTCCCTTTATTCTCCAATAATATCCCAACTTTTTAAAGTATATATATACAATTAAGAAATTTTATCAGTTGAATGACGTGATACCTTTCTTAAATATTAATCATAATATAAATTATGTAGTAGTCTTTAATTTTGGAATTCCAACATTTCAATTACAGAAAAGCAACTAGCATTGATTGTTATTTCTTCTACAAATTTTCGATCAATTCAGAAAATTAAAGATATATTAAACTGTTATTATTCTATTCTGTAAAGATATTATATATATATATATATAACATTAATTATACTCATCATAGAGGCCTTTGGATACAATGTGACCTTTGCCCTGCTCTTACTTTTAGCAGTGGTTTTTTGCGTTGCTAAAGTATTTTTAATATTATTGCAACGAAATTATTGCTGCTATAACTTTTGTTTAAATAATTACTTATAACGGCAATAATTTTCGTTGTAATAATATTTAGCAACGCAAAAAATCACCGCTAAAAGTAATGGTAGGCCAGAAAAAATAATGACAGTAAATCCGAGAGATGAATAGTGTTATGTGAGAAATTCAAGACTCAATATGGGTCCAGAAGCAGCAGTGATCAGTATATGTTGTACTAAGGAGTGAGAGGGATCATAGGTTGTCAATAGGACTTAAAGGAATGTCCAAAGATGTACTCTTAATGACGAGACCTCTCTTAAAATATTTTTGCTTTGTTGCTACACAATGATTTCACTTATTTGCTTTACTTTATTAGCAGAGGAGAGAGCATAAAGGATTTCGCAGAGAAAGATGAAAAAACAAACATAGGAAGCACAATTTGAGGTCCGACAAACAGCATTATTTTATAAATTGAGAATCACAATTGTTTAAACTTTCACTTCTGCATTTTATCAAGCTTGGTCACTAGGAATAAACTTTTCTCTGTGCCACACTGCATACAAAGCATTTTGTAAATTGAGAATCTAATATTGGTTTAATTTGACATTCACATGTTATATAACTCTTAAACTTATTTTTATTATAATTATGAACTTGTATTTCATTGAGCCTTTAACCTTGGCACAAGTCTTTAATATTATTTAATGAAAAAAATTTCACTGAAGTTTTTATATATTTATTATTAAATTTTTTAATCAAAAATTAATAATATATATAGTTTATATAACTCATTTTTTTATAATTAATTTTTTTAAAAAAAACTGCTTCATATATTTTATTTTAATTAAAAATCTATTTAGTTGTTATTTAATTTGTGGGTTTAACTTATAATTAGTAACCTAATTTTTTAGATATAAGTTTTTATTGGTCCATTATATTATTGGGCTCTAATATTATGTTGAAGTTTGATAAGCTCGATTCAAATCTATACGGTGGATTAATGTTGGTCTAGAATACTAATAGTATTAAATTATTGACTAAATATATATAGAAAATGTCTTTTGTCTAAAATGTTTAAAACATTTTAATTTAATATCCTTTATACATTATATAATTGTTATATTTATCTTAACATGGGACGTGGCACTTCCAATTTTTTTTTTCTTTCCTTTTTACATTTCCAACCTAATGTGTAACGCTGCATTAACTTTTTTTTTTGTTTTTTTGCTTTTACAGGGAATGTCAGATATGCATTCGGTGAATAAATATTCCTCACATCTTCCACTATTATTTAAAACTAGATTTTTCAATCCATATAATTTAACAATTATATGGCCTCATTTTAAACTAAAATTGTGTGTTTAAAATATGATGATAAGAAGAATTTGATGATTTGGAAACATGAGTTTAATGCTGATAAATTCTTTAACTGAAGAGAAAAATGAGTTTAATGTTGATAAATTCTTTCGATTTGACAGCTTGAAAAAACATAATTCTGATATTTTATTAGTTATTCAATTGATTTTATTTACTTAAATCCTTGAGTTACATAACGGCAGGCAGAACACCACGTATAAATTACATATTTTATTAATATAAATAATTAAGCGACAAAATTTGACTAACTTTACTTTATGACATTTTTAGATGTATATGACGTTTTATCTTGTAAATAAACTATAATTAATTTATTAAATTTTCAAATATATAAATTTGTAAACCCATTTGTTAACACTTTTATGATCAATTATTTATGTTTTTCTAATGAAATTTTGTTAATAAACTAAAAACTAATAAATTTTTTTTATTTACTAAAAATAATTTTATTTAAGGTATTATTGAGTGTAACTTTTTTAATAAATCAACTCATTTTACTAAAATTAACTTTCGATAAAAAAAGTTTTTTTTTACGACACACAATTCCACATAAAAAATTTCCAGTTTTGGTTTCCTTTCTTCATAGGAAAGTACATTTATTCCGAACTTACACACATAAGCTAAAGAAGAGGCTCCCAATATATGAATAACTAGTACAAGAATAAATGTAAAAGAAAAAACTTCAATAAGCACCATAATTTGTGGACCCAACCATCTCTCAAATATGTCTCTCTAATTTGTATCAATCTTCTTTTCATTGTCTTGTGAATTGTAATCCTTTAATGTCTTATTTGATATTATTTTTACATGTATACAAGAGTTTTTTTTTGTCTTCAATGATTCCTTTGGCAGTAAATGGAAATTTTCTGTATTTTTATTTCGGTGAATTACTATTTTTTGTACCTAGGAAGCTATTATTGCATCTGTAGGTTGTCTTTCATGTTAATTTTACTAGGTATAGAAATTTATAACCATATTATTCTATGAATCTTATGCGTGTGACTCAATCTTCAATTGCAGCCACTTGATAGCTCTTTTATTATAATTTATAATATTTAGGTTTGAGGATATAAGAGACAATGATTACAATTATATATATGCCACAATCAAACCTAATCATTTTAATTTTATGATGAGAATAGAAATGATAAAAGATTGAACTCCAAACCACTTTACATAAATATTAAGTATTTGAATAGAAATCTATATATATGGAAGTACTTTATATATACAGCCACACACACATACACACACAAAAGATAGAAAAAGAGGAAAAGCTCATCATTTAGTTGATCAGACACAATATAACATGTTAATTAATAATTAATCCCATTCTCTTTTAATACTATTCATCAACAAAGTTAAAGCTTCGGTGCCAAGGGAATTGTATTTAATTATTAATTATCCATTTTATTTCAAAAGGGTTACTCATAATACCCATTTGTCATTTCATGCATGGACATGTACTCTCAGAACCTGACAAAGAGAGCTGAAAATTTGCAAACAGGATTTAAAGCTTTCTTTTCAGCTCCATACATTTTATACTCATTCTAGCAAACTTTGGAAACAGCTTTAAAACTGGGGATACCATATCAACTAGCAACAAACTTTTTCCCACTGAAAATTGCTCACCAATTAATCCTATATATTATATGTCTTATCACCCAAATTATTGGTTCAACCATTACAAATTTATAGGAAAATTAAGTTTACATTAAAATAATATAAATTATTTGTATAAAAAAATAGTCAAGATCTCTTCCAATCCAATTAGTTTGGATGATCTATGATCCACTAAATTTAAATTTTTTTATGTAAAAAAATAATATATAATAATATCATGTAAAAAGATAGATAAACATAAAATTAATTGATCAGTGAATTTTATTTACATAATAGAGATAATAGAAATGATATATTTTTATTCTTTATTTATCTGTCTTCATATGTGACACCATCATATTATTTTTTTGTATAAAAAAGATCTTAAACCGTGTTAAACAAGTAATTGACTAAATTGCCTTAATCAAGCCTATAAATACTATATTTCAACAACCAGCAAAATTTTCAAAATAAAAAAGAGGCTCCTCTGGTAATATACCACAATCCAATGATTTAAGAAAAAAAATGATGATTATAGTATTATTGATGATGCCATATTCCATATTAATATAACTTATACCTTAGTGCAAATAGGTAAAAAGTGGAATTACAAATATGTGAGAGAGAGAGAGGAGAAAAAGAAGAACAAAAGCACCTTCGTATAGGGCCCATGGCATGTCCTCTCCAAAGACCCCAGCAAGGATGTGATTTTCATCTTTCGCCTCTCTGCACTAACTCGTTCTTTCACTCATTGTATTTCTATCCCAATTTATAAGTCCTCCATCCATACCTATTCCTCCCTTCCCAACATACATACTCACCTCCACCACCATGTCCGGCGAGACGCCCACAGATCCTGCCCAAGGCTCCTCCTCTCTGTCGCGACCCATCATCGGCCGCCACCAGCAGCAACAACAACAACAGCCGGTTGCAGCCACGGCACCGCCTTTGAGCCGGTACGAGTCACAGAAACGGCGAGACTGGAACACCTTCGGGCAGTACTTGAAGAATCAGACACCACCAGTTTCTATGTCTCAGTGCAACTTCAACCATGTGCTGGACTTCCTTCGGTACCTTGACCAATTTGGGAAGACCAAGGTCCACTTACATGGCTGCATCTTCTTCGGTCAGCCAGAGCCGCCGGCCCCTTGCACGTGCCCGCTACGGCAGGCTTGGGGGAGCCTCGACGCGCTCATCGGACGGCTAAGAGCTGCCTACGAGGAGCATGGCGGATCGCCGGAGACGAACCCTTTTGGAAGTGGCGCAATCCGAGTGTATCTGCGTGAAGTGAAGGATTGTCAAGCAAAAGCAAGAGGGATTCCATACAAGAAGAAAAAGAAGAAGAGGAACCAACTTAAGGGAACTGATCATAATCACACTGCAAAGGCTTTCAAACAATTGGCTTCTTGAGAAAATCAATGGTAACTTTATCATAAAAGCTATATATATATATATAAACCTTAATTACAGATTTCAATGGCTTTATTCATATTATGAGACTTAAATTCGTATGCATATTTATGTATAAATTTTAATTAGATTCAATGCTTGATTTTTGAATATTTACTAATAATTGAAAGTTCGAAACTACATTGAAAGAGAGCACTAGAAGTTCTATAGGTGAATAGGTTAGAGTTAGAGATAATTGGGTAATTTGAAGCCTTTACAACAAACAAGTCCGGAATTAATTGGATATCATTTGTAGTAAACAAAACCCTAGAAGCAGAGTGAAAACCCTAATTTGCGTAGTCAGATTGAGAGAAATGGGTTTGGTTAAACAATATTTTACTAATAGCTGTGACTGAGAGTATGATTAGACTAGCTAGAAAGAAGGCTCTGTCTCCTTCTCTCTCTCTGTTTCTCTTTCTTTCTCTCTCCTATCATTCAAATCACTGTTATGCATTTCCCTAATTAAATAGTTTCTTGGCTGTTTACTTTATACTAATTTTGTGCCTTTTCTGATTCTGTTGGATATTTTATGCTCCCCATGGCTATATGAGCTTGATGATATGTTGCATGTAATTTTAAACACACATTGACTATTTATATATACGTACATACACACCAATTAGAACCTAATATACTTGAATTCTCGCATGTATTCTAAGAAAATACATATTATAATTATCAATGAATTTTGACTTCGTGATTATTTCTTAAATTGAAAGACCTGATTTAAATTTTAGACTGCGTCAATTTTTTTTTTTTAAAATTGCATGTTATATATGATTGATACCCATAATCCTTCTTTAAAACTTTGTGTGTGTGTGTGTCTGTGTGTATAGGTCTAGTCCATAAAAAAATTGTAACAATATTGAAGTAGTGGTGGAGAAAAAAACTTCATTGTTTATTGTTTGGCTCATTGATTATTTAGTCCTCCACATAAACATTGTTTAAGTTGTTCAATGCGGGAACTTTTAAAATGCTTAAATCTAGTCCCTAGTTAGTGCGTATGAAGAGAAGCAAGTGGTAAAGGACATTTCCTTTTTTTATTGTCTATATATAAATACTCTGTCATTAGGTTGTTTAAGCCTATGGTCTCTTGTTATAATTAGAAGCGTAATTAATTAAGTCCTCTCTAGAATCTCATTAGTTATGTTAGTTTGGATTTCTTATACTCATGATGAGAAAGATACAAACAAATAACAACAAATCTTGTCTAAAAGAGGAAAAGAAGGAGAGAGAAAGTTTAATAATGCGAACTTTGTGTTATTGAATATACAAGAAAAATAGATAATGTATATGATTAAGCGGATCAGTAATTACCTTATCTTAGAAGATGATGTGGTACTAGCTAGTATGGGAGAATATTCTCTAATAGTCAATTAATAAATAGAATAATAGTAAATTAATTTTTAATTAAACGCAATAGGGCCATATATATATATACACAATATAAGCTTTTGGCCGGTGAACATCATAAGATATATTTTATAACACTGCAATTTTAATATAACTCTTACATTAATATCAACGATTCTTGATAGTTGAAAATAATTAATCTCATAAATAAACTTTAAGAGCTGTATAATAAAAATCAATTACATCTCTACTATATGATCTCTCGTACAAAAACTTTTTAGAATTGTATAAATAGATAGCTAAAGCCTAGATCCATTACTGCCTTATATTTAGGAAAAGTTCTTACATGTCTGTTGTTTCACCCAACATATATAGATGTGATGAGTACAAATTTGCATACTTTTATACATTAAAAAAAATGATGATATTATGTGATGAAAGAGATAGATATAAAATTGATTAAATGGGAAATACTATTTATGTAATAGAGGCCATGAAAGAATGTTATATTGTGACCTTGTATCCATCTCTCCTCACATCATGCCATCATGTTAAAAAATCTTGATTCGACGAGTACTTAGTAGAATTAGAAATTCATTAAAATGAGTGCATTGATGAAGTTTGATATATTGATTTTGATATATATGAGTATTATTAACCTTTTTACAATAATCTTAAGGGAGAAAATGTTATGAGAATTTGTCCTTTAAATTTCTTAAAAATTAAATTAATGATTTAGTATATGAAAGATTACATTTTCTTTAGTTCTTCAAAAATAAAATTTTTCAATAAGATTTTTTCTCAATCAAAATAATTGCTAAGAAAGAAATTTTCCCAATTAATAAATGAGAGTCCACGTGACCATTAATTCATGATTAAAACTTGATTAGCTAGAATTCTTTGCTTAAAATAGCATTATTTGGACAATTTTAATAGAGCAAAATTAGTGATTGTCAAATAACATTACTCAAGTATAACATCAATATGTGAGAAAGTGCTACATGAACAATCAACGAGAGTTAAGTTTAATAGAAGGGAATAATATCTCATAATATGGTGAATTTATATTCAAATTTCTATTATGAAAAATGTTTATATTTAGTATCTGACAATGTATCGAGCAGGATTGCCTTCAGTAAGAGGATATATGTGAAAAACTAAATAAAAAAAAGTGCCACATGAACAAGAACTAATTATGAGTTAATGACTATACAAGCTCATATATATTTATAAGGGAGAGACTATTTTGATTAGGAAAAAAATCTTAATTTGGATGGTTTATCTTTATAAAGCCAAATTGAAAAAAGAGTAATTTTTCATGAATAAATCATTAAATTATTATGATTATTATTTTAAATATTATAGCATCTAAGATCCCTGGACGCATGCATATAGAATGCCTCCATTTATTGTTATCGTACAAATCCGAAAGTATGAGATCTCAAATTTGTAAACCATTGCATATGGTTCATTTCTAAGACACCAAGTCTTCGTCTCTCATGAATCATGACAACCTGGCATTGATGCATAGTGTCCTTCTCCTCTTCTCCATTTTCTCTTTTCCAGTGTAGAGTTCTTTCATGTACTCTGTGTGGAGGAAGCAGCTTGCTTCCCTTTTGAAAAGTTTTCTTTTCTTTGATAGCTTCGGTTTTATTGTTTGTGTTTTTGAAGATTGACAACTCACTCTGTCATATTTTGCTACAATGCCTCTTAGATTTTGATAGAACTATATAGAAGGCTTAATACTCGTAAAGTTTTGGAGTTGTGTTTCATTTCTTTTTATATGATAAGGTTATTTATTTATTTATTGAGTTGTGTTGTAAATTATTTTTTAATGTTTTAGTGGTAGTGCCTAGAAGAGTGTTGCCTTTTGATCACTGTTTACCTCTTGAGCAAGTTCGTTTGTGTTATGAGTAGAGCGGCTGTTGTTGTGTTCTGCTTGCTAGCTGACATGCCTATTCTATTTTGTTAATCTTTTTTAATACTAACATGAATGAATGACATGCAAAAGAGATGCTTTAATTTGACAACTTTCTATTAAAGTAAAAAACATAGGTATAATTTTTTTCTTTATTATAAAATTCTCTAATTAAAAAAATAATGTGTTTATAATTTTTTTTCTTTATCATAAAATTCTCTAATTAAAAAAATAATGTGTTTATGATTTATACAATTCATCTCGTCTTAATTAAATACTTATTATATATATCTATGTTATATAACTTTCAATTATCTTACCATACATGAAAATCTTTTTTTAGGCTATTTTTTACTCTCGTGTCTAACGTTAGTATATACCAAAAACTCTCTTAATTTAATTAAATCAGACGTTAAATATTCAAATTCATTACGCAGTCTATATTGCTATGATACAAAAATGTTGTTATTTAGAAAATCACTTTATTAATAATATTTTTTAAAACAGTATTGCTACAAAGAAGTATAAGATATAAGGTTTGACTACTTCTTTCAAAAATGCTTTGAGCAAGTTTATTAATAAAGCTTCTGCTTTCAACTGAAAGTGATTTTGTGTTTGACATCTAAACAAAATTTGAAAAGAAAAAAAGAAAAAAAAACTTTTTCTTTTGGCAAACAGGATCAGAAAAGGCATTTGATGGCTTAAATTTATAATTGTGTTAGAGTTTCTCTAAACAAGATGCACGTTACTTGAATTATGCTTCATTTGATAGCTTAAATTAATCTTCGGCTTTCTTGAACTATATCAGAAATATGCATGTACCGGACGTCGTATTCACATGTTAATTGGCATATTATTAATTTGTTTTAGGAGTTTCTATGACATATTGAATCAAAGTCTTAAAAATAGAGTAAATTAATGAATAAAAGGAGTTGGAGAGAATTCGTTCTTTCAAAATTTTCAACCCTTAATTTCCAACATTATCTTTGGGAACTTTGTGCACCAAAGAAACTATACCTGGCAAATACAATTATGACCTTTAACGCATTTTAATTCTGTTTTAATATATTTATATTGTGGTTAATTCTGTTTTAACATTTTACATTTTGTCTTCTAGTCATCGAAGCTTAGGCTGTTGAACATAGAGAAGCCGCCCTCCCTTACGTAGAATCCTATCCCTCTGTCTATTTTATCATGTGTTGGGTTTGGTTCTCAAAATATCTAAGAAATTTTCAAATATTCCAAATCTTGTAATATACGGAATGCTAAATATTGTACGTAGAATGTGGGCTCAGTCCATAAAAAGATAAGTAGATTGTGCTAATTATAAATAAACTTGTAAATGTGTAGATCAATTCATACTTTTATGAGACCTACACCTCTTATATATATATAAGCATAAATATATGATTTGGCTTGACTATTTATTTTTAGTAGATGGAGTCAATTAAGAATTTCTCGATTATATATATATATATATATATATATATGCAGAATACCAAGGCACGTAAATCTACTAAACTTGCTGTAGAATGGCAAGTTTGAAAACATATTTAGTATTCAGTTGGCTCTGTCATTAAGAAACTTGATAGTAAGGACTAAGGACCAAGGAGTCATCACTCTGCATGCAGGACGTACGTAGCATATAGGCACCAATTAGTTGCAGAAGAAAGGAATTGGGACAGAGGAAGAGCATGTGCTGAAAGTGTCATACAAGCTGCTGCTTCAGCCAAAACTCGTCACAAAAAATAGGGCTGTGTCACTCTAGTTTCAGAATAATCTTCTCAAAGCCAGCAGCATATATATATATATATATATAATTAGTAACTCTAGAATATATATTATAGAAATATATAGAATGTACAACCTTGTAAGTTCTTATTACAAGATAGACCTCTTCACCATGGAAATTGCAAGAATTAAGCCTATATTTACGTATGGTCTCTACTGCTGTATCTATTTATAATTATGTAGTGCCGAATCAGTAGTTTTTTTCAAGCTGTTCTGATCTTTCAAGATTCAGGAATGAGCTTTGAAACCTTTTAATTCTTATTATTAGTGTCACTGTCTTGATATAATCTCTGAAGTTTGACTTTGAAGTCTTGTTGAAACTTGAAAACGTTGAATTGTATGCTTCTGAATAAGTAATAAATGGTTTATTAAACTTCAATCTAGAAAATTCCATATTGGAGCATGAGGCAATTGAATAATCTAGTGCAAGCAAGCAAATTTGATCGATTGACGGAGCAAGTGGGAAAAAAGTCTAATTAATAACAATTAACAAGCAACTAATAAAGAGATGGCAGTTCTTCTAGCTAGAATGGCAGAATCATGTGGCACTTTGGCAGCAGAAAAAAAGCTATATATATTAGAATGTAATGAAAAATCTATATGCATCTTGTAATTTTTTAATCAGCCTCCCATCGATTTTGAAATGTTATAGACTGTTGTTTTAAAAAAAAAAACCAAAAAAAAAATATAATGTCGATGCAAGAACGTAATTGTAGTATAATAAGAATTTCAATGTGAATACCTTGCTATACATCAAAGTGAGCAACATGCTGTTGAAGCCTTAACAGAAACTCCTAAAAACTAGGCAAAAGTGACTCAAAAACTAGAAAGTAGTATAACAGAAATTTCAAATTGTAAAAAACTAGGAACTTATTAGAAAATTGAAAATTTCGAAAAACTAATCACTAACAACTTCAGAAATTTAGAAAGTGGACTTTATGCAGCACTCAACTAACACTCCTCTGCATACTCCTACATTTCTGCTTTGTAAAGCCTTGGTAAACAAATCAGTTAGTTTGTCTTCATTTTTGCAATTGAGAAGTGTCACTATACCATCTGTGGTTGCATACGTCTAGGAGCCCATAAAATTTTGATTCCTATCAACAAATTTTTTTTTTCTCTAAAAATTCATTTCATTAAGGCCCATACCAAGATGCTACATTAGGAAGGAAGCAGAGTTAAAGAAAGCAATCAATATTTAATGCGCAATAATGTATGAATTAAGCAAGAAGAAAGAGAGTATCCATAATTAATAAATGCACTTATTTTATTTGGTACTATGCATTTACAGTATATGTAACTACCCCCTAAATCATACTATACATTCCTCTATCAGAGTAGCAGAAGCATATAAAGTTTTAAATAAATTTTTCACTTTTTCCATGTCAAGGAATATCAGAGGGTCGCTACTGGTTAAATGTAACTCAAATAGACTCTTCTCATAGTCCATTCAAATTCCACTCAACCCTAAATCCTGTACAGCATTTCTATTATCACATTATAAACCATAACATACTCTAGAATATAAATTCTAATAACCATTCAAATATAATTGAGATATGCTATTTTAGAGTACTAAATCCATTCATACATCAGTCAATAAAAACCATAATCCATCAAGTTCATTTTAAAAATCCATTCTCCCAAACCATCTTTTTATCGAAAATTCGATAAAGTTTTCCTAAAAAATCGGACGTTTCCCTTTTATACAACAGCCCAAACAACATATACAGCCAGCAAATTCATCAATAAAACCAAAAATCAACAATATAGATATATATATATATACACAAATTCAAGCCCAATTCTATGCCATAATGTCATCCTGATATCCTTCTTCTACCCAGCTATCTCCTAGGCATTCCATGTTCCTGGTCATATGAACAAATAACTTAATGAGATGGTTGAATCCCAATAGAGAAATTTACAGTTAAATACTTATAAAATAGTTGGATGCTCAGTTGTGACAATGCAAAGAAAATATCTCTCTAATTCGAGTTAAATGCATGTGAATCACTAAATACTTTTAAATTTAAAAAGTATGGGAAATTGATACAAAATAATATAATGAGCATATTATCTTTATTTTAAAAAATTATACTAAAAATCATACATAAAATCATGCATGAGAATTTTCATATACTCATCTGTCACACATCTCATGTGACTATTCATTATTCATTTCAAGTTGCATATTGTTTTAACAGAAAATATGGTTTTTGGTTTGGTGTGATCCGTAACACCAATCACCCAAAAATAATGCCTATATTGTGAGTGTGATCCGTAACACCAATCAGCCACTTAAGGACTGAGTGAGAATCAACATCCAGGGCGTCCCCCAGCATGTGCACAAATGCTAATTCTCATCTTCATACAGTCTATATAGAAGTACATACACATAGCCAACCAATATTCAAGGTTATAGGATATTATACTTAAACCAAAATGTTACCCTGTATAGTTTATCCCCCCTTATATGCCTTGAACCCTTTCATAGGGTTGATCTAGTTTAACGAATAATTCCTAACAAATATAGACCAATTTAATTAAAAATAATTTAATTTGCAAAACCATCTGCATAGGGGATATTCAACGGCTGTCTCAGACCAGCTATTGAATATCCACCTTAAGTTAGTCCGTTCCTATGGCATATAATCCCAATAGCCAAATTCTATCAAACATGCAATAAATATTCTCAATACGCAGGCATTCTTATATACTCATATATATTCTAGCACACATTTTCATTCAATACAATCATGCTTAAAACAGTCATTCACAACGTCAATTTAAAATTTAGGGGAGTGTAAATTACTCTACCTTTTACCATTTGCTCTTATTCAGGTTGGGATTTTCCTTTTTCTTTGGAGATTAGTCCCAATTAATTTCCTGAGGAAACAATTCAAATCTTATGTGGGTTTTCCTTTCAGTATGCTTTCCTACAGTTTATTACCTAATTTCTACTTTGATGATGGTGCACGACAGCTCACAACTGCACATGGAAGTTGGCATCAAAACTTAGTCCAAAATGTAGCCCGAAGCTCAAGGATGTCGAATCTGGGGTTGGTTCAGTGAAAAATGGCAGTTAACCATAATTTTTTGATGAAAAACGCGACGGCCTATTTTTCATCGGCAGGCAGTTGGTAGAGGAAGCTGGTAGCTCGGGTTAGTTGATGGTGGCGGTGGTGTGGTCAGACGGCGTCATTTTTTGGTCGAATAAAGATGGTACACCAGATGGAAAAGACGTCATTTCTGGTGACTGCAGCGTCCGTCGATAGTCGGTAATGGCAGATGGAGGTCGACGGCCAGGAGCTACACACTCCGATGGTGGTGCGACATGGTGTAGGTGATGGCAAATGGTGGTTGGATGGTGGACGGAGGAGCTACGTGGGGAAAGGAAAAGGAGAGAGAAAAATGTGAGGAATAAATGAGATTTTGGCATTTTGTGGCCTCTAGGGGCATTTTGGTCTTTTTTCACTTTTCCTGGGCTAAATTTTGAATGCATTCTTCAATCTAGGCAAGAATATAGGTCCATATGGAAGGAATTTGGAAATATTTTGAGGATTTTAAGCCTTCCAAAATATTTGCTAAATTCCTGAAGCTAGATCGAATTTTCTTCATCAGATAAAATTTTTATTTTGAAAAATTCTCAAATTTTAACTGCAAGCTCAGAAAAATATGCTTAATTCAATTTCAAAAAAATTTAAGTTTATTTTACCTAATTTAATTTATTTTAAAATCGAGTTATTACAGTACTAACTAGAAAGGGAAAAGAGGAATATGGGTTACTATGAAGAATTTCTTAAACTCAAAAAGTTAGAAGAAGGAGCCCCAAAAGGAAAGAGTATCTCAAAAAGAAAACTTGAGTCAAATCAAAGTTGTCAATCCCATGATTTGTGGACTATAATCAAAGAAGCAATTTGAAAATAATTATAGCCCAATGGTCACTAGCATCAGATATAAAAAGGGCTTCCTGTTAAGACTGAAAGATTATCAAAAAAGAGAGCAAATTTGAAAGAAGCAGAAAGTTAAATTGCATTATTTTTTGTGTGAGTTATTGTTATGTATTGAGAGCCTAAGTGACTTAAGTTTCGAAATTCTCTTTGTGAAAGTTTCTAAGTGTGGTATAAGGGAGTCTTAGGTAAAAGTCTGTAGGACTAAGCCTTAGAGAAACTAGGGTTATAGGATAATTTGTAACAAACTTAGAAGGTCTGAGATTTACTAGGTTCTTGTACTGTGAGTACAAAAGCGCCTATGCTGATCTCTTAGAAATGGTTGCTCAGTTGTAAGTTTATTTCCTAGTATATAAAACTCTTATAGGTCATAAACTTCTATATATCGTGGTATCATGTTTACTGCCTTTCCTTATTCTCATCTAGATGTTATCTACTTTATAGGAACCAAAATAACAAGAAACAAAAGTTTCTAAGAAAGAAAAATAACACTACCCAATTTAACCCCCCTTATTGGGTGCTTTCTAGCTAACACCTTCCTTGCTTCTTTGTGCTGCAAATAGCAAGTTAGGGCTTGATTGTATCAAGTTTGGTTATTGGTGTGAACATATTTAAGTAGTTTGCATAAAAAATTTTAGTAAAGCCTTTCAAGACAAGTCTTGCCTTGTGTTTTTTGATTAAACCATTAGCAATAAGCTTATTTTGAAATATATGTTTTACTCTAATGAAGTTCTTGTTTTGTGATTTATCTACCACTTCCTAGGTTTTTTTTTTAGATCATGGATAGCTCCTCCTTGCTTGCAGCTATCCATATATATAATCATTTTCTACCTCTTGGAATATTCTAGCAGGTTCACATGTACATATTATAATATTGCACCTTTAATTGGTATATAAGAGGCTCATTAACCTATTCATTTTGAATTAAGCTATAAGCCAAAAATCTGAGCTCCATTTGAATTGTCCTTGAGTTCCATTGTTCATTCTCCATGAATTGCACATCCCTACTAATTACAATGCTTCCTATTTGTGGCTAGAAGACTTTGTAAGTTTTGGATAAGATGTTGTAACCTAAAAAGATTCCTATGATTGCTTTTTTATTTTGTTTTTCTTGTTTGAATTGAGGAACAAAGTTAAAATAGTGATAACCAAATATTTTAAGAAAATTAATTTCAGGTTAAAATAACTCCATCAAATGGATTCCTTGATTAAATAGCACTTATCCTCAAAGAAAACTTTAAAACCTTCTTCTAGAGTAACTGACCAACAGTAAGCAAGTTTTAGTTAAATTTAAGCACATATAACACATCAAGAATTATCTTTGTACCTGAACAAGTAGGAATGGTGATGGTTCATGCTCTTTTAACAATATCATATTCACCATTTCCAATTACACCTTGGTGATGGTCGTTGGCTTTAATTACTTGAAAAGTGTCTGATCATGTGTCATGTGATTAGTGTAACCACTATATTTATTAACTAGCAATCACCAAAGCTATTGTTTCTTGATAAAAAGGAAGCTACAAAGAGTTGACCTCCTCCTCTCCATCTACAACTTAAGCATTTGCTTTTGGTTATTATTTTCTATTTTTGTAAATAACCTCTTCATGCCTAAGGTTGATTGCATTTTTTGTACTTTTCATTAGGTCTCCTCCAACACTTATTAAGATGATAACTTTTTTTTGCCTTAATGTTAGCAAAGAGGGTAATTTACATTTAAGGATTATGACTTGTTCTTGTGACCTCTATTTGCAATAACTCCACCTTTTATTGGTTGATTTTTGTTTTTCTTCTTCCTATTCTTGTCACCATTTTAATGCTTTGTCATTAATGCTCCCTTAAAGTCTTTATCTTGCATCATAACTCTTTTTTTCTCTTGTGCTTGGAATGCATGCAACAACTCTACCAAGGTGATCTTGGACAAGTCCTTAGTATTTTTCAAGGTGCACTACGAGGAATTAACAGCATTGCAATGGTCGAAAAAACCATCACAAAGGACTTGTCAATCAACAACTTTCACAAGCAATGGAATTGTGATGGTTACAAACTAACCATAAAAAAACTTAACGTCTTTATGACGATAAGCATAACTATCATAAGTTCGATAAAAGATTGGCGATGATTGATGACTTGACTGTCGCTAATCCATGTGATTTACGAAGATTTGGTATAAAGCCTTCATTATTCTTCATCTAAGCCACCAACCATCTTTAGCCACCACCCACGAGGTCTATCTGCAAAGTCTTCCAAGCCACAGTCTCGTCTTGGCCAAGCCATTGGATTGTCACCATCGTGGTTCACACATCATCATTGTCATTCACACTTCACCTTCGTTATCTGTTTGTCGTTGTCCATCGCAAGCAAAGCTGTTGTCCGCCACCATGAAGGTGCGTTGTTTAGTTTCTCATTTCTTGTATCCCTAGCATTGTTTATTGATGACTTAAAAACTAAAAATGATAAAATTGTTAATTTTCTTCATGTCTCACCAATAGTTTAAATGAAATTTGATTGCCACTGTTGATTGCATTCTTTCTTTTGATCCCTACTTTTGATTAGTTAATATCATCCTTGATTTTCATCTTTTTTACTTAAAATTTTGTGGGGAAGACAAATATATTTTGTAGAGCCTTGAAATGATAGAAAAGTTTCCCATTTGAAAATTAAAGTAGAATATATATAGACAATCATTCATCACAAATTAATTTTATTTTATTTTATTTTTCCTTTTCAATATATCCCCAACATGAAAGGGGTTGCTTTATCAATGATTCCTTCTTAAAATTTCTAAACAAATATGATGAAGACCTAGCATATATATACCAAAAGGCCATAGGGTGCAATGAGTTGAAGTGATTCTACTATAACAATTTATATAGACAAGACTAGAAAAAATGATGTTTAATCTGTTTAGTATGACAAGAGTCAATTTCTAATTACAAATGTTTGCCAACTTTAGATGTACAAGATTTACATAGAATCCATTTGCTTTTCTCACATTTAATTTGTGACCTTGAAAACGTTTTTTTTTTTTAACTTTGAAGATGGTTGCTTCACTTTTTTTTTTTTGGGTCAAAGATCTTTGCTTCACATTGCCCACTATAATCAAGAGGATTCTTGTCCATTGTTTTCATAATTGATTGAATCTTTTAATCTGTGTTCCTGCATATGTTTTTAATCTTTATTGTCTCTCAAACTAGTTAAATGGGGTTTTTTTGGAACAATTTTCTTTGCTTTGTCAAACCCACTTAGTGGGAAAAGGCTTTTTTTATTGTTTCTATAGTTTTCTTTTCTTAAAAGTTATGACTTGAGAGTTTTCCATTTTAATATACTATAATTGTTTTTGCATGTTTTCTTTTCTAATAAAAAATTTATTTGTAAACTTGTGTATTAGAGGATTGGTGTAACTAACAATGATCATAGATTGTTTGTAGGAGTTGATGTCTAGCTCAGTATAGTATAGTTCCATGTACATTTCATGCCACTTGTAATATGCATGTGGTATGCAATGAGATGTTACTGATAAGTTGGAGAGCTGTTATCTTATGCTAGTTTAATGTGAGATATAGTATAGACTTACCAAATATATTGTTTACTGAAGTGATTTGCAAAGCAAATTTGAGTGATTGGAAAATTTGTAGATTGATATGACTTTAAAGTGAACAATGACTTCTTCATTATGTTACTCATAAATTTTTTTGAAAGAGCAGTTAAAGTGGCATAGATATATGATCTATAAATGATATCTTCATGATTTTCCTCTAAAAGGTCAGAAATAAACTTAAAGGATCTTTTCTTTCTATCCCTAAACAAAGGAAATTTAGGGATACTAAGTCATTAAATATAATTTTTGTACTCTAGTCCTCCAAATGGATTTATCTTTATCATGTTATTATGAAACATTTGCTTTATGATGGTATAATTCTATTATACCTTGAATTCACTTATTCAGAACCAAAAAAAAGTCTTGAAATCACTTATTACCTTGAATTCTTTTCATACTCCTTTTGATTTCTATTAATAAGATATTATGATGGTATAATTCTATTATAACTTTTTGTAAATGTTTCTTCAACTTTTCATGCCTTGAGTTGATAAGTCACAAGATTTTCTTGCCAAAAATACTCCTTGATTTCTATTAGTAAAGGAACACTTAGGGTACTCCTTGTGCTTCTTCATGATTTTCCAGAGCTTTTATGTGATTATCATTTTACCTTTGCTGATGTTATTCCTCCTAGTTGCGTACAAATGTGAAATATTATTCTAAGTGCATTTCCTTGTAGTATAAGGCTGCTAGATCCGTCCACATCAAATTTGGAGGTCCTTAAAATGTAGATGAATATTTAAAGGCATTTTATTCCTACCTTGTGATTGTATATTATAATGAATTGTTGTTTATATTCTTATAATTTTGAGCTAATTACATTTGTGTGCTTACTAATAGTACTTTATATAGTCTATTCATTTTTTTTGGGTTAAGATTCCCTTCCTTTTAGTTATTTATAGTAGTATCTATTTGTTTTCCAAGTATTGCTACATACTGTACTTTACTAATATTATTTTCTTTGAATTATTTAATTCATGTTTGATCAAATTTTCTTCAAACAACGCAGTAGGGTTTTCAATTTTTATCTAGACTGAAGCAGAAGTTACTCCTCTCACCTTAGAAGTTTCTGTCTTCAGAGCAACTCCTGAGCTAAAAACTATTTTTTGATAGTTTAAGATTTTGGATTAAGATCATTTTCATTCATCTATTTCACATGGAAGGTTTCCTGTCTCAAAGGTACATTTTTATTTAGTATTTAGATATTCGTATATGGGTATCTGCACACAATGCATATTTATTCATTGAATATTTTGACTAAGAAAAGTGTCATAATAATCTGAGAAAAAAAGGGCAGTTACATCCATGAATCATAAATTTTAAATTTTGAAAACATAGCATGCAAGTCATCATCACCACAATGAATACATGTGAGTATTAGTCAAATTGTAGAAGTTGTTCATTTTTTATTCCAAAAGGACCAAGTCCAAACTACTATAAATTTGTCCATACGCATAAAACAACTTCCAAATAAGACAAAAGTATAGCCAAGTAGTAAATCCAATTGGAGAATTTGTGCGTAGGCTTTATTGTTTAGAACTTTGAATTCCGCAGTTTGACTTTAGGATGTTAACTTCTAACCAATCAATTTTTTTGTCTCCCTGGTTATGTCTATATGAAATTTCTTATAGTTAATATATTTATATACGCATTCTGTATAGGTGTGTGACAATAGAAGAAGTTCTTAAGTAGAACTCTTTAGAAGTTACAGAGGATAGTCTTTCAAAGCTCAAGTTAAAGGCATAACTGGGCAAACACAACTGAAGGTAAACTATAAGATTTTAGCCCAAAATTGTCTCATCGATGTTTACTAGAAGAGCAGTATGTATATTATGTGGTTCTGAAATTATAATTTAAATGTAAAAATAACACCAAAAGGAAAAAACATATAAGTAGATTTAGAAAAGAGGAGCTAATTGTCTGATGCAACCTTACTAATGGTTAATAAAGGAGCATTGGTTTTGTTTTGTATAATAATTAATTGTATTTTTACAATAATTTATGGAGATTAAGGGTTCATTGAAAACCAAAATCCCAAACATGGCTTGCTTATGTACTGACTAGTAGGGAATAGTTTTGACCTTAAAGAGCTGAAGGTCAAAAAAAATTAGATAGTATTAACTAGTAGAGAATAGTTTTAATCATGAAGTAACATTTGAAATTGAATTGGGAAAGAATATATTTTTGAATTAATGTATGGATTACTTTAAATATATATGCATTATTAATGTTGATTTTTTTCAATTAATGTTCTATCGGGCTTTATTTTGTTGTTATTGGTTGGCTGTGTTAAGTACAATTGGCTAGTTGTAAAATGTGAAAGGAATTATGTGAAAGGGATGTCAAAATTAAAGATATAGTAGGTACTATGCAAAGTAGATTTGCAATAGTCAATAAATCGTCATTATTTCTAGTAATGGCAACAGTTAAATCATGATTGTCGCAAAGTGTTGATTGTTAACTATCTCGTAATTTTGGATTTGCGATGATTTTGTCAATAATCATCAGAAACTGTTGTAAATCCAGTTATTACATATAGATTTGTGATGATTCTTACAACTGTTATGGATCCCATTGGCGACACATAAAATCATTGCAATTTCACTTTTTGTTGCAATTCCACTACTTTTTTATAGTGGTGGTTTTTGTTCCTTCAAATCTTTTAAGCATAGACTATTCAAGAATTAGTGAATTTAGTACAAAAAAAGAATTAGAGCAAGGAAGAAGGTGATACTTACAAATGCTATGCAAGCAAGGAAACTCAAGAATCCCTTCGAGAAATATTCCAACCAAGAAAACAAATTAATTCTGTGAACACTTAGGGAAACTCAAAACACAGTGAAGTGTTTAACTAAGAAAGCAAATTTGACTAAATTTAGATGAATCTAAAAGGGTGCGATTTTCATACCAAAAATTTCTAGTTTGCCCTTATCAAATAATTGTTGGTTGCCATCATGGCCACCACTTCACGTGTCCACAAAACTCAAAAAGCATTTAATGTGTGACAGTCAAATGACATCTTTTTACTTTAAAATGCTTGGAAGACATTTTAAATAGTTCGACCACAGCTTAAATAAAAAAATTTAAATTTCATAGCATTCTCTCCTATAAAGTTAGGGGACTAATTGCTCTTTGTAGGTTCACAACCCATACCGGATCTGAGATCATCTGTATCAATTTCTTAGGTTTCATCAATTCAACAACAAAGGAAACGTAAGACTACATGTGTAGTCCACTTTATAAAAAGTCGCAACAATTTTGGGACTTATGGAGATTACACGGTCAAGCAATTTGTTCACTGAATCAAAGGAAACACCTTGATTGGTACACTGACTAGTTAGCACGCAATCAAAGCAATCTGATTCAACTCATGGCTAGGAGTAATTGGAGCAAGAGTTCAAGTGGTTCTTTAGCTCGCTAAATAGTATGCATGCCTGAACTCTATGTTTATTAGTCATTAGCCAAGCATGCTTGATTTGGATCAGACAGCTGTCATTTCATTGACTGCTAAAGAAATCCAATTCTCAGCTGCAAAGATCAACTTTCCAAGTCTTCACGTGACTCCTGACCAGTTTTGACAAAATTTTAAGGGTGAAAATTTAATTCATAGTTTATATATATAAGGGTTTTTGTTACTTTCAAAAATTTATACACCAATTTTTTAATAATGCTATAGTTCATGAAAGTAAAATGTACTTTTTTTAATTGAAAGATTAGTACATAAACTTTTAAAAATACCACCGTTAAAATTATGTAAAACCTAACAGCTATATCACCAAACTTTTGTCCAAATTTACTTTCAAACCAAAGCAAAATCATTCTTCTTAGCATAGGAAGAATCTTAACTTCAAAAATAGATTTCACAAGATCCGACGATGGCATCAATTATAAATAAATTTAAATTGACTTTGACTTTTAGTTCTGACAAAATCTGATCGATGATAATTTAATCTCAAATTTTAAAAACTTTATATGCAAATCTTATAATGATATTGTTTACAAGAACAAAATGTGCTTTAGTGGCTCTAGTATCTTTCAGACACAAGCACCTTTCTTCGGCACAACAAAATCACTTTCTTGACCATTCCAAACAAAAAATTCCATATCATAATTCTCGGCACATTTTTCATAAATCAAAGCATTAATTTACTACAATGTTAAAAAAATGAAAGAAGTCAAAGACAGAAGGACCCGAGGCAGAGAAGTGGTTATACATTGCGATATTGTATAT
Source organism: Senna siamea (assembly GCA_031216115.1). Lineage (NCBI taxonomy): Eukaryota > Viridiplantae > Streptophyta > Magnoliopsida > Fabales > Fabaceae > Senna > Senna siamea. Next base: position 15,183,037 of record CM062355.1, on the reverse strand, counting down.
CCGAGCCCAATAGGCGAGTACAGTTGAAGAAACAGTTTATAATGACCTAATAATAACAAATAAAAAGCCAACTAAAAGAATCCAAAATTACTCAAGAATAAATTTTTGTTGAAGATTCACTAATGACAGTATCAACTGATAATATGTACTTTGTCGGGTAATAACAAGAACAGTATGCCACATAGCCTTTTAACCACCACGTACCATCAATCCATAGTCCTCTTGGCTAACTATACATATCTGCAGCAAACAAAGTTCGTCAAAATGCAGAACTATGATTATTCGTCGTTTCACTGAAAACACCTAAATGTTAGCTTCAACTGATTTTAATTTCAAAAATCAGGCAGGACATTAGCACAAGCAACTAAAATTGTAGAAGCTGGTAAAGTCTTTCTGTCAGAAGAATTAACAGCTTCCATGAGCAGCTGATTACAGATAAACAAACAATCAACTGTAAATAACAAATACAGTGAATTGGGTAGCATGTTTGTTTAGAGTTATTATTTCAAGTGGACAAGAATCAGAGGAGTTGTGTAGATATCAAATCCCTTGTGCAAAGATATTTGTAAATGCCAACAATAGACCAATTGGGTGAATTATATAATATAAGCTTCTCCTAAAAACATGTTTATCATATTACAAAATGAAAATACTCCCTTCATATGTCAAGATATTCTCTTCCCAAGTTATAGCGAACACAATAAACTTCAATTCATGAGTAAATTGTGGCCAGTCTTGCTCAGCTATGATGTAATAAGGCATAACCCCATCCTGAACAGGGTATCACACTTCCTATTTCATTATTCTTTTAGAGAAACCACGCATGGTTAAACAGAAAAATACTAAAACCCCATTTGCCTAAAAGCTATATGTAATTCCCCTTTGTTAAATTGCATCATTACACTCCAAGGGACACTGCAGATCAATATCAGTCTAAACTGAATTTTTGCTACTGCGGATTAGAAATAAAACAATGAAATAGGAGGTCTGATTGATCATGACGTCCCTACCTTAAATATGCAGTTATGAATAATCCAGTAAAAGATATATTAGACCTAGCACAACTCTAAATAGAAAACATTTTCGTTAGTACCATTTTTATTCTCTAGCTTTAGTTGGAGACTGAAAGATTAGTTTGAACTTTACACCCTGAACTCCTAGATTGTTTATAACCTTGGTCTGAATCTGACCCAAACAAGAGAATATGAAAAAATCATTACAAACAATCAATGCATCGTAAGCTGGCAGATATATTTTAGAACAAGCACATACAATGAGAAATAGAGATAAAAAAATTACACTCCCCTCCTTGAGAGAAAAAAAATAAGCTATAATTTCACCCACTTTCACCAATATATGCTTATATTTAATATTTATATAATATAACAAGTATTAAATATATATGTTTGACCAACAGAAAAGAGTCACCTTTTTAAATTTAAAATTAACCAAATTTATGATTTTGAACTCAATAAATAATATTGACATAAAAATATTAAAGTACGTTTTCTAATAAATTATATTTTTAGTAAAAAATTAATATTATATGAGGATATTTTGGTCAAGTTAAATGTAGCTCATCTTTTTCTCTCAAGGGGGAGAGTGCAAGATTCGTACAAGGTGTATTTTACCGAATAGAGAAACAAAATTAGACATATCAATGTATTATTTTCCCCACCCATTTTGCAAACTATCATCGGAACTTCACTGGGAAGATTTATTTCACTCTACTAGTAACTCCATCTTCACCTTTGTTCTTAAAGCAAAAGTATATGACATCATGATACTTCAAAAACTTCAAGTAGGATAGGAAACAAAAAAAGAATGACACTTCATATCATTGGCATCCGCATATAAATTCCAGTTCCCATCATTAAGTATAATCAATAATTTATTTCATTCTGGCCTTGTCATGCATCAAAAACAGATAAAGTATAACAGATTTATAAAAAAAAAATAACTATACTTCTAGTGACTTCAAATCTAGGGAAAAAAGTTCAAAAACTTCCCAAATAAAATTCAAAAACTACCATAAAACTGATAAAAAATATTAAAAAATTGAGTAAATTACACTGCCTTCTCTTGAGAGATAAAAAAAACTTATAATTTTACTTATTTTGACCAAAATATCTTTATATTTATTATTTATATAATTAAATATATATTTGAACAATATAATAAAATATTTTTAAAAAAATTAAAATAAAATAACTTTATCATTTTTAACTAAAATAAATTATAAAATATATTTTTCCAATAAATTACAATTTAAAAAAATTAATAATGTCATTAAGGGTATTAGTCAAAATGGGTGACTAGAAGATTTTTTAATCTTTTAAGGGAGGAGAGTAATTTTAATATCTCTCAAAGGAAGAGAGTGTAATTTAATCTATAAAATTTGGTGCACATCTCCAAGACAGGTAATCTTTATTTCTAGTTGGTAGGAGTCAAGTTCCCAGATGCATGAATCACATACATACACTATCTTGCTTCAAGAAACCCAAAAGCTCGAAGGTGTATGAAGTAAACCTAAACAGAAATGGAAACTAGAAAAGAAAATTAATCAAAGGGCAAAACAGAATTAAGGCATGTGACCAGAAGCCGATCCAACTTAAGTTAGTCATAGCCCCCATGAAACAACAGCTACCACCAAATTTCCATCCATGAACGGATGAACCTCATTTGCTCTGGATAGGATCATCCCTAAAGCTACAAGTCATTGGTATAAAACTGTAAGGTAAACTCGTCTCACTAACTTTGAATCCAAATCAGATACTTCTTTCAGGCTCTCCAAACTCCTCAAATTTTCTGACTACCTATCCATAATCAAAAGAAAAAACTATGGTGTTATGTAACAGAAAAGAGAATCACTTATTAACAGCTCCTTTCAGTTTTGGCTCACTCAGACTCACCCTTTCACCTCCATACTTAATTCTCAGAATTCATTATTTAACCCACTATCCAGATAGCCCAGCGGCAAAATGGTAGACTGATGAGGACTAGATATAGTATATAAACTATGCAAATTCCACATCAAATAGTATGAGATACTCAATAGGATAATTAAGCTGTTTGATTTTTTTCCTTCAATGGCAAGCTTTTGAGAGAGGTCTCCCGAGTCACTTGAGTTCCATTCTATCATTTGGTATCAAAACCTAGTTTGTTAACGGCACAAAGAGGCCTACTTTTGAAGGTTTCTAACTAGTGGAGAGGTTGACCATGATAGAGTGAAGCAACACCAAGTGAAAGTGCCGCAAAGTGCAACCACCAAGACACCGGCTCTTTAGGGACATGGGATGCTTGATGAAGTATTTAAATGGTTTGATTATTCCCTCTCAATGGCTAGCTTTTGAGAGAGGGTTACCGAAATCATTTGAGTTTTATCATAGACAATCTAAGACTTCATCAATCAATTCCTACTAAATCATAAACTAAAACCTCAATTGCAAAGGGGGAGACTTATGAAAGTTAAGTACAATTTCTGAGCGTCAATTAGCTATATTAGAATTGCAGAATCAATACAATAATTCTAACTCAGTCAAACAAGGCTCAAGAATTTAAGATATCTCTAGAAAATCTTCCCTGATATTCATTTTAAACAGCAGTAACATAAGTTGGATAGATTAACAAGCACCAATGCATACTAGCACAGATAATCAATATCTCAGCATATTGTTGTACACGTAGGACCAACTGGAGTACATGTTGAAAACTTGACCCTTTATGTGGATCTACATTGATACTTTGGCTTTGACTAACCTATTCTCTCTCGGCTATGTTTTGGAGTTTTGAGGAGAGTGAAATGGAGTGATTATTAATATAGAGTGGGATGAAATGGAATGCAGTGGGAAGAGGAGAGTTATCACTCCATTGTTTAGAAGTTAAACGTTAATTAATGGTGTGAGGCGGAAAACTTCCAGTATTTCCCTCCTATATTAGTCCTTTAATGCTTAACAAGGGTAAAACAGTAATTCAACACATAACGGGGAGGAAAACCATGGGAGGTGGAAATTAGGGTGTGAAGCAGGAATGGAATGGTTTGAGAACCCATCCCGCCATCCGACTCCAATTAAAACATCCAAAAAATGGTTTAGTTTCTTTTCCCATCTCACTCCATTGAAACATATGGCCTAGTTACTATAGGGATGACACTCAATAATTTTTTTTTTTTGATAAATTGATAATTTCTATTTATATGCTTTATTTTTAAAGTATTTACGTATATTTACTTAAACATTCATTATATAATTATTACTGATCACGTATTTTAGAGTAATAATTTCCAAGTGTAGAATTATGAGAGTTTCCCCATACATTATATCAGAACAAGCACTCAGAAAATGCATCAATATAACAAAAAGTAAGATTATAGTAACCATTTACCACAAATGATTCTGCCTCAAACCCAATACACAGAAAATAAAATGCATCAACAGCCACTGAAAGCTGTTATCCAGTGCAATTGTAGAAACTCCAATTATGAGAAACTTCCAAAACACCAGCATCACTATAAAGGCGGATACAAAATAGTATTCTAAACAGTTCAAATTAATCTAAGTACCCACTGCTCATACAAGGTTTATTTTCATATTATATAACATCATTCAGGCATCAATAATTTACTGATATTGACATTATGAACCAAAAATTAATGGCTTACCATCCCACTCAATACAAAATATACCCAAAAAAAGAAAATAATAACAGCAGAAGAACTTCACTATGAGACAAACCAAGGAGGCTGTACCACTATTTCACAAGAAACCCTTCTTACAAAGTGAAATTCATCTACCAGCTTCTCAATCATGTCCCTAGAAGGAATCCCCCCTCTAAAAAAAAGAAAAAAGGACCACAGCAATTTAATGGTATATCATTGTTCTAAAAAAATATCAATCTTCAGATATATCATAAAACTGTGCAGACTTAATGGTACATCAAATACTTAATGTGAACCTTGATAAAATTTTAGTATTGAACACCATAGTTTTAGAGCTCCAAACATCAATCCAACTTGAGTCAATAATAATTCAAACTCAACCACATTCCCAATTAAGAACCATTGATACAAACTGTCACACCAAACTCTAAGGTAGGATAGTCAAAATTAAATACATGTACACAAACAGAAGAAGCAAATCAACAAAGTAATGAAACTGAGCTTCACAAACATGCTGCTAATTTTATAAAACACATTATGCAATAATCAGTCATTTCATATAATTTATGGCCCAATTTCTATTGTTTCAAACTTTACCAATTACCACAAGTAGTTGTGAAAATAAACTAATGTCCTTCGCTTAGTAGTCATTAAATGCATAAAAATGCCAACCAATGCTACACCATCTGAAGAAAGACAAAAAGCTTTAAAGAAGTAGCTCACTTTTTGTATGCAAATAAAATTCATAGACAAAATATATGATCATAAACAATGACTAACTCTCCAAATTAAAAGTAATAAAGCTCACCACTTGCCTGTATAAATAAATACAGAACAAACAACTCTTCCATGACATTCATTGCTTTTCTCCAAGATCTACTCAAAATTAATTTTTTTTAAAAAAATTCCACCCTCCAACAAATAACTAATTGGGAAATTCCCTGGCGACCTAGGATCCTCTGTTTAAAAGCCATATAAGCATAACACAAAACATTATCCTTTAGTTAAACACATGACTAAAAAAAGTATGCTACCCTATCAACCCAAAAAATCAAGAATAAACAGAAAAATCTGAAATTGCATCTCACCATTAGACCCAGATCTTTTCCCTCGTTTAATCCTCTCCAGCTGAACCTGTGTGTCCATAAACATCTGCATCCTCTGTACTTCCAGATCTTTAGTAAACTGCATCCTTTGTTTCTCCAAATCCACCATCTGCCGCAGCTTTTCTCTCTCCACCCTCTCATACATTTCCCCAAACCTCTCTATGGACTTTGCCAACCTCCTCATCCCTTCCTTTTCCCTCTCCCCCTCCTCAACTTCACTTCCCCTTTCTTCATCTTCCTCGTCTTCTTCCTCCACTTCGTCCTCGTCCTCATCAGCCTCCGCTGCAGCTGCTGCAGCTGCCACAGCCGAATAATTCCTCCTAAAATACCCATCATCTAAACCCATCGCTGCTGACCGCTTCTGTGGCAGTGCTACAGTTGCTGGCACCGCAGTCACCGGTGACTGGGTTTTACGATACGGCAACGGAAGAGCCACTGGAGGTGACGGCGACGACTTTTTGGCATTGAAAGTGGACCCAATCAAAGCATCTAACCTATCAAAGAACGGCCAAGGGGAACTAACAGCTCCATTGGAGTTCAAAACCCTAGACTTCTCAACCTTATACTTCTTCTTAATAGTATCAATGCGGTTCTTGCACTGGACATCTGTACGGTGCGTTTTCTTCGTATGGCCATGGAGAGCGTTGACGGCGTCCGCCACATCCTGCCAGTCCTTCTGCCGGAGGTTCCCTTTGTTCAGCTCCAGGAAACGGCGGCCCCAGGCGTCGACGAGGGTGGAGGTAGCTTCCTCGCTCCAACAATCTTCCCGGACCGGCATCGGACGGTGATTTGCCGCCGGCGGCGTGAGAGATTCCTGCAACTCTGCCATTAAAAACGACGGTGAACAGAAACCAACCCCTGGGATAATAGATCAGGAATGGATGAATTGAGGCAGAAAGGGTGGAGAATAGACAGAGAGAGAAAGAAGAGAAAAGGAGAGAGAAAGATAAGCGTCGATGAAGAATGGCGTGCCGGACGCATGAAAGAGAGAGAAAGGCGAAAGAGAAGGGTGGGTGAGGTGATGTGGGGTGGGGGGATAATACGGTACGGTCGAGCCGATGAGGTCGCCGGGGAAGGGCGCGTGTTGTTGAGGGAACCCATTGGGCGTGAGTGAGTCAGTGAATGAGTGAGTGGCTCGCGTCATCGTATAGGTTCGGCTCGGCTTGATCGGCACTACACTACAATTTTTTTTTTTTCAAATGTCAAAAATTATTGTTTTGCTAATTAAAACGAAATTGCTGGCATTTTCGGAATAAAAAAGAAATTATGGATAATACGAGAGTATAGGTGGTTTAGTTTGGGTTTTGAAAATTGAGATCAACAGAAGTAGGCGTTCTGGCTTGCGCTGTGATTAACTTGTGAAGATCATCGTTTCCGTTGAAGATTTTATTTTTGGTGACACTGAGCAAAGCAGCGAGAGGCTAGGTCCTAGTTTACGTTAAAAGAGGAGACGTGTTTATTTATAGGGTGAACTAGATTTTTTTTTTTCTTTGAATTTGTTTAAATTATATTTAATATTCTTTATTATTTACTTTTTATCCATTAAATAAATTTATTTATGATATGATAATAAAATAAGTAAGTTAATATTCATTTTCAATACAATAACTTGTTTTTTTTTTTTAATAAAATTATAGTATGTATTTTTAAATTTTATATTAATTTTTAATTTCATTAATAAAAAAAATTTTATAATTAATTTTATTTTAAAAATTTTAAATTATAATCAATTTATGTCAAAGCTTAAAATTTTTTTTAATAGTGGTTTCACATTTTTTGTCAAACATAATATCCTTTAAACATATTTAATTACAAAATTCAGCAAAATGTTTACGAGACGTAAACGTTAATTTGCAGCATTAATTTATAGAGTTTTTTTATTAAATACATAAACATCATGTATGTTATAGAGTTCTTTCATTAAATTTGTTTAAGAGATGTTGTGTTTAAAAAAAAAAATACAAAATCATCATTCAAATCTTTAAAATCACAAGCAAAATATTTCATTGAAACTCTCCTTCAAAACTTAGGAACAAAATTATATTAGGTTATAGAACAAAATTAATTATAATTTAAAATTTTAAAAATAAATTTAACCATAAAAAATTTTTACAGACAAAATTAAAAATTAGTGTAAAATAGGACATGAAATATATTTTTATCTTTATTCTTAACGTAAAGAAAGAAAGCGTGCAACACTTCCTTTATTTTTATGGTCTTAAAATATGATTAAATTATATAATTCTCACTTTTAGTCTGAAAATATAAAAATTTTCTGTTAAAATTAAAAAAATAAAAATATTCTCTAAAATAATGACAATTGTTTAATTAAAAATATAACTTAATACAAAAATATATTTATTGAACTTTTAATTAAATTAAATTAAATTTATTTTAAAATAAAAAATTTAATTTATTCTAAAATTTATATATATGTTGATCATATATTTAATATTTTTATATTATAGGTAATAAATATAAAAATATTTTGGTTTAAAATAAATAAAATTGTCACTGATCTTTAATTATAGATAAAAATTCATTTTTTAATATGTTTACTTATTTATTAATTAATTATTAATTTAATATGCTCATTAATATGAATTAGTAATTTTTACAATTTTTCACAATTTTTTTTTGTTATTTACCTTTACAAAATTAACTAAATTATGAGGTAATTGGCCGAACTTCTTAAAAACTAATAAAAATCTTCTTAGCGCTAGTAATCACAATTTTTCTACCACAAGAAGGAAGCACAAAATTAAACTTCTCTTTATAAAGTGAAAAAAAAAAGAATTTCTTTTAAAGACAATTGTAACCTTACTCAAAATAATTAATTACTACCGTTACTGTAAAAAAACTTTAGCTACCTATGTATATTTATATGCTCTTTTTAATAATTTGATTTTAAAAAAACTCATCTAAAGATTTGCTAAACATCTAAAAGTGCTTATCAAATATTTTTTAAAATACAAACTACTTTGCTATAGTGCATCTTCATTCTTGATAAAACCACGACCTGGTTGACAGTACGTTGATCGGTTGTATACAAGTAATCTCACTTAACATAGGGTTGAATTTTTTATAGTTTAAAATTGATGAATTTTTTTATAATAAAAAAAGATAAAGTTAAAAAATTTAGTCTTTAATTCATTTATGATGAATTTTTATTAATATAAATTTTTTTATTATAAAAAAATACTCTAATTTTAAATTTGAGAAGATTCAAAATTCACTTATAGATGATCGATTCTTTGCATCTATACAGGTGATCGATTAGCTAGATGGATATTTTTTTATTTGGGCCATCTCCAATATTTTGATCAGATATAAGAATGGGGCCTTTAAGAATATTGGGCCCAAAACATGAATAAGAATAACTTGGAAGTTTAAAGAGGATGACCATTTTTGGTTCAAAAACCCTCATGAATTTGCAAAGGAAATTTACCCAAAGATTATTAACCCAAAAGCTTTTGCTATTTGTTCAACGAGCCCAAACTTAAGGAGGATTAAAATTTATTTTTCAAAAGAAATTGGTTTTATTATAAAAGCTTCTTTATTTAAACCATATTAGTAAAAATATTTCAACAGTCGACTAAATTGCCAAATCTACCTCTCTTAAAAAGTAGGGAGGTAGATTTGACACTTTAGCGTCCATCTTGGATTTTAATATAAGTACAAAAAATTCAATCATTGGTTTATAAATGGGACTAGGGCTGAAATAGGTTAACTCGACTTGTTTGCCTAGCTGTCTTTCGTTTTGCTGCTTATACTTGCCTTTGGGTTTTTTTAATAAATTTTTCTTCTGGCAAACAAGAAAATGACCAGAGAAGGAATTAAAAATAAATAAACATATTTCCACCTATTTGAATAAATAATTATATTTCTTGTTAAGACAAAACGTCAAGAATAATTTAATTTACTTTAAACTCTATTCAATGCACAAAGAAAGAAAGAAATCGGCCATGGTGGTTGTTGCTGCACTAAATTCCCTATGTAACGCTTGAACTGTAAGGCATTTGCCAGAAAACCAGTGGGCTCCGATTCCCATGGCACCAATTATCAAACTCCAACAGAGGCTATATATATATATATATGTGCAGCACTTTAAATATCCAATACTTCAAAATTCTCTGACACAACCAATAATCAATTATGTTATAAAGTTTATAAAATGCCAAAACCCAATAGTATAACATTTTTCGTCCTATTCAAAAAATATATAATTATCATAATCAAAGTGAAAGCCGGAGAAAGAGACATTTTAACTTCCTTCTTAACTACTCGATGCAAAAGTGTGAGGCGCCGCTTATTCAAAGTTTTTGGTATTTCCACATAATTTCTTCTATTCGGCACCGCTAAGAGAAAAAAGAATCCACGTGTTTTCCCTTGTTTCTTTAATTGTTGGATTGGGGCAAATCTCAAAAGAGGTTCTCTTCAATATTATGTATTAATTTGTTTGGAATATATTAAATTATATATTAATTTATAGGTTAAAATATATATACTTTTCTGAATTATTAGTTATGCACAGAAAATTTTTTTAATTATAAAAATTAATTTATAATCCTTTCAAACTTTGTAATCTGTACAAAAATTTTTATTAATTTTTGGTAAAAGTGCAAAATATCCTCTTAAATTATTAGTCAAATATAGATAACTCTCCTCAACTATAAAAATTAACTTAAAATTTTTTTAAAATTTATAATTTGTGCAAGATACACTTTTGTTAACTTTTTTTTTATCTAAAATTCTAATGAAATAGTGGCACGTGAGTAAAATAAAGTTATACCAAAATATAGAATATCCTTTTAAATTTTAGGCCTTGTACAAAAATTTTTTTTGAATTTTAAACTTTTGTTTTTAAAAAATATTTAAATAATTTGATATTTTTACCCTTCATTAAGGTTTTAGATAGAAAAGTTAATAAATGAAGATTTATTTGCACAAATTACAAAGTTTAAGGAAATTCTAGGTCAATTTTTATAATTAAAGAGGTTTATCTATACATGATATATAGGTCAGAAGATTACGTACATTTTAACTTTAATTTTTTTATATAAGACCTTAATGGAGAGTAAAAATATCAAATTATTTAAGGAGTTTTTCAATTCTACACAAAAACTAAAGTTTAAGAAAATTTTTATACAAGACCGAAAGTTTAGACAGATTTTTTTACATAAAACCTAAAGTTTAGAAGATTTTTATACATTTTAGTATTACTTGACTTTGTTGATATACTATTATTTTGTCAAAGTTTCATATGAAAAAATTAACAGAGATTTTTTTTGCATAAAATACAAATTTAAAAAAATTTTAGATCAATTTTTATAATTAAAAGAAATTATTTACACATAACTTATAATTTAAATTTTTTGTTTGTATTTTAACCTTATTTATATTGTATATTATATCATTTAAAACTAAAATGAAAAAAGAATCGAAGACATATTATATATATATATATATATATATATATATATATAAGTTTGGGAAAAGAGAGAGCAAGGGAAAAAAAAGGATTTTTTTCCATTGAAAATATCAAATGAGGATTTATTAGATCCTAAACAAAGATGGGAATTTGCCGATTTCTTGCTTTTAAGTTTCAATTCCATGCCCTAACACCAAATCTGTAGTGAAATGAGAGTACTCATAAATACACACTTGTATAATTAGATTTAATTGTTGGACAAATTTTTATTTCTTCTATATAAATATTTGTTGATATTTAAATTTAAATTTTTAAAAATTGACAAAAAAAAATCCACCACTTTGGTTGGAACAAGATTATTTTTAATTTCAAATTATTGATGAGTAATGACTAAAAAAACTAAGTGTAATTCTTAAAATTTTTTATCAACCTCTTTAATAAAAATTAAATTATGATAAATTTTTTAAAAATAATTAATAATAAAACATAGAACTATGAAAAATATTCATATATTATGTTTTTATTTGATGAAAATTTATGACACTTTCCTTGAACTTAAATATGAGGAAAACGTGTCAACGAAAGTTAAATATATTAAAATGAGTTATTATTTTACAATATAATCAATCATAATTTAAATTTTTATTAAAATATATATATAATGTCTAATAATATATTTCAAATAGAATTTTCTTTAATAAAAATTAACTATAAAAAATAATAAGAAAGAAAAAACTTGGCTTCTTTTCCTCTTCCAATTTGAAAGGTTTTATACCTCATTTGTTAAAAGAAAAAATAAGTAAATAGAGTATGACATATGGTATATATGTATGAGAATCTCTTTTGATTGATCAGGATCTTTAGATTCTTTTCCTTTCTTTCAAGCTTCAAGACTTAAATACTTCGTTGATATTTCACAATTTGATATTTTTGGTATCCTTTTTTAGTATAATTAACTCACTTTTGTTTAACTAGGAAACAACATATAGGTAGTACAAAAATTAAAAACATAGCATTCATTCATATATCTAATCAATTTTTGGTAGTGGCAACAAGCAATTTCCTGGAAAAGATTTAATGTCCTTGAGTTAACTTCAATTAATACTGTATTTAATATGCTAATTAAGAGTAATTCTAATTTAAATGATAGTCATAAAAGAAAAAGAAGTATCACAAAATAACATAAAGTTCTTCAACATAAAATTATAATTTTGAATATCAAAGTAACAAAAAAATACTTAAAATAGTTAATTAATACTCTAGTAATTTTTGGAAGATTTAAATAAATTAAGTTTCCAATATTTTTGTATATATCTTTCACCATTCACCACCAAGCACAATACAATAACAGTCCCAAATAGATAATGTAACAAAAATATTATTACTATTAATTCCCACGTTAAGAGAAATTGCAAAAGATAAATTAGCACTCTATATCTCTAGAGAATTTAACTTATTTAATTTATTTTTGGAGTAAATTACACTCTTTTGAGAAGTTAAAATTATACTATTATTTTATCTATTTTAAAATTTTACACTTTATTTTCTTGAAAAATAAAAAATATACAATTTTACTAATTTTGATTGAAATACATTTATATTTTTTATTTATATAATTAAATATATATTTGATTAATATTTTTTTAAAATTTAAAATAAAATAAATTTATCATTTTTAACTCAAAATAAATAATAATTTATATATATATTATGAAAAAATATATTTTTTGAAAAAGTAAAGTTATCAGTAAAAATATTTTAATAAAAAATATGAAATTATAAATTTTTTTAATCTTTTAAAAGAAAAAAGAGAAATTTTTTAAAATAAAAAGAAGGAACACATAATCTTAATATCTCTAAAAAAAATTTAATTTTTATTATTACATACTAAATATAAAAATGATCTAAAGAATAAAAAAAAGTTTAACTTATAAGTTTTTCATAATGTAATAAAAATATTTGTTCAAAGTGTGGGGAAATGAGGTTATGGAATGGAAAGGTAAGAAACGAAGATCAAGTGAAACAGAGTGATGATTGATGAGTTCACTTCCACCACCTGAATCACTGATGACAATATATGTATATATGTTGGCCCCATATGGTGGAAACTCAAACTGTCAAGTAAAAACCGCATATATGCCAGAAGGATCAGAAATCAGAAATCAGAAATCAGAATCAGAACCAGAACAGAACATGAACTTTGCTCAAGGCTCAATGATCTGCCATCCACCCAATCTTTGAGGTCAAACTCTACTGTTTCAATCACCTTTACAAGATGCCATTCTCACTTTAGACCTAGATGAAAACAAAACAAGACAAAAAATGAAAACAAAAATAAGAAATCATGTTTAGTTCTACTAAAAATAACAATGCTAAATTAATTATAAGTATGTTAAATATATTTTTAGTAGGAAAATAAAGTAAGTATAATTTTTAAGTATTTATTATGAGATTCCTCCTTAAAAAAATAATTTTATATTTTTAAGTTAAAATATAAAAAATTCTTTTAAATTATAAGTCATGTAGACTTAGAACTTTTCAAAATTTATAATTTGTGTAAAAAATTCATCCGTTAATTTTTTAATTCAAAATTTTAATAGAACAGTGACACATTAATAAAATTAAGTTATATTAAAATGCTGAAATTTTCTCTAAATTTTTGGCCTTATGCAAATTTTTTTTTTAAACTTTAGGTCATGTTAAAAAAATCTCATAAATTTTAGATCTTATGTAAAAAAAAATCACTTAAATAATTTAATGTTTCTAAGTTAGAATTTTAGATGAAAAAATTAACAACAAAGTTTTCTATACAAATTACAAAATTTTAAAAAATTTTAAGTTAATTTTTATAATTTTAAAAAATTGTTTACATGTGACTTATAATTTAATGAGAGTTAAGTGTATTTTAATTTTTTGTTTTTACAATCTTTTAAAGGAATTCTTGTACAATCTTTTATCCTTTTAACAAAACTAATTTAATTTACTTATTTCTTAAAAAAAAAATAGAGAACCATATCCCATTAATTAATGCAAACTTGCATTCTATTATTAAGCATACAGTGGAAAGTATTGTGGGGACTTTCAATTCCTTCTAGCCCGAAGTGACTTTGGTCCTTTCTTGATCCAACTCTTCCTTTTCTTTAATTTCCTTGTCTCTCCCTTTTTTTTTTTCTTTAAAATTTTCCTTCATTTGTGGGGAAGTACACCATGGCTTTGCACTGCATAGACATTGATGAATCTGTGCTCTCCCTTTTGGGAGGGCCCCAAAAGGTTTTTAGTTTCTTTTATTAAAATCAGAAAAAATAAAAAGCTAACTTGTTGAATTTAATTTTATGATGACAATTGATAAAAACTAAGATAGGTAGAAGGCATGGAAAGTGATGGAAGCACTATGTCATCCTCTCGTGTTAAAGAATGACTGACACCGACGAACTACTCCATCATTTTCCTCTGAGAAACAATGAGAATAAAGGTTAATAGATATCACTCCAATGCTACCACCATTACTACATATAAACATCCTTCACGTCACAATCACTTCCATTGTGATCCAAAATACAGAATTTTACAAGCAACCCCATGATACTGACACTGTAAAAAAAGTGGGATCTTTTAGCTCTGTCTTTCAATCCTAGTCTCTTCTTTTTCTCATGTACTCCTTCAACTTTCGTCAACAATCAAAACCAAACAAATAAAAACCCCTCTAAAGTTTTTAACTTTTGAGTTTATATATTTTTTAGTTAAAAATTGATGTCTTTTTTGTATAATAAGAGAGAGAAAAAAATGTAACCATTTAAATGTTTTAAAGTGAATTGAGTCTTTTATTTTTTTTGTCTTTCTCAAAATTAACACCCCTTCAATTTCATCAATTATAATTAAGCCCCACTATACTGAACAGTGAAAAAAACCTGAAGATGATCATCAAAGCTCAAATTTTAGCAATCAATAGATTCAGAACAGACCCAATTATGGCCTATTTCGATTCCAACATGATCTTTCTACAATCCTTTCACAATTTTAGCAGAAGTAGCAGCAGAGGAAGAAAATTAAAAGCATAGAAAACAATTTTTTTCTTTAAATTCAGAAAATGGATTGAAAATATCTTCTTTGAATTCCCAAGTATATATATAGAGAGAGAGAGATTTGATTAGCAAATTAAGCAGAAGGATTTTGAACAAATTAATTTAAGAAGCATTAATTTGTTACAGATCACTCCATGACTGACTCTGAAATACTCTGTAAGTGAGGCCTCCACACAGCCACTCGCCCTCTTCTTCTTTCTTTCTGCGTCGAGAGCTTCTCCGAGAGTATATCATTCAAGTAACGATCAGACGAAACTAGTAAGTCATTACAACTAGTACTATTACCGATCATCGTTCTTCTCTCTTTCTGTTCCTTATTATTCCTCTTCTTTCTCGCCGCCGCTGCCGCCGACGATCTCGGACGGTTCTTCTCCGCCGCGACGGACGACGTCGGCGCCGTTGAAGGGACTGGCATGAGGAAGTAAATCTTCCCGCGCTGAAGCAGAGCGTCGGGCGGGACGATGACGATTTTCGGAACGACGCCGTCTTCTGTAGCCGACGTCGGCGAGGAGGGTTTCTTGAGCACGTGCTTTGGGTGTGCCTTCATGATATCGCTGGCTTTGATCGAGCCGCTGATTTCTTCTACGCGGCCATTGGAATGAACGATGCGTATTACATCCAGTGCTCCACATGGAAGAATGCAAGAGATGCAACACCTTATGGTGTTCTTCATGGCTTCTAGTTATGCCTCCTCTTCTTTTAATTTGTTAGTACTTGGGTCTCAATCCTGAGAGAGAGAGAGAGAGAGAGAGAGAGAAAGAAGAGTCAGTGAAGGAATGAGTGAATATATGGAGGAGAGAGAGAGAATAGAGAGAGAATGAATGGCTTTTTTTAACCAGACTTAATTGATTTTAAATCACTTGAATTTATTTATCTTTAAATATTTCACATAAGAGAAATAAAAGTTTTTTTATTTATATATATTAACATCTATCTATTTTTTATTGTATAGAATTACTATTACAGAAAATTTTGATTCTAATTTATTTTTACAATAATTTTTTATGTTTAAAAAATAAAAGAATTACAAAATTTATTGTGAATGAATTAAGGGTTAATTTTTTCATTCATTTTGAATTTTTCAATTGTGGAGAAAGTGGATGCAACTTAATTAATCTTTGAAGGGATTGGAAGGAATCAGTCACACAGGGAATTTCGTATCAAAGGATGCATGTTTTTATTGCGAGAGCTTTATAGTTATTGATTATTATTATTTTACTTTTTTGAGCTTTTGAATGGATTGGAGGAATATTTTTCATTCTAGCTTGGGATGAAATTCATGGTATGAATAATTGCACCACACTCTGTACTTTGGCCTTTGATTCATTATTTAGGGACCCTCCTCACTCCTCATCACCACCCACCTCTTTCTCTCTCTCTTTCACAATATTAAGTTGGGATTTAAAGATTGGGGCTACTAACTGGTGACACATTTTAGTGAGTGATTGTGACTGATTAGCAAGCAAAGGAAAAAAAATGTTACTGTCTTTTAAGTGCATCCATATCTTATATCCTAATATCCATCAAGCAAATGCATGAATCATTTCACTGAAATAGTTAAATTATTCTATAAGTCCTTTACTTTTTGGCTTTTATAATTTAAATATTTATATTTGAGTCATTTTAATTAAAAAATTAATTTTTTTCCCTGATATTAAACACAGTGCATGTGTTGTTAAATCCTGTTGACATAATTTATTTTATACAATTTTAACACGTTGAATATTTTATAATTAAAATTGTTAAATGAATTCGGTCTTAAAATAACATGATCTTGTTATATAATAAAAGATATAAGCAAAAAATTAATTAAATAATAAATTTTATTTACATAATAAAAATTATAAATAAATAATATATTTTTATTTTGTATGTATATCTCTTTATATGATATTATCATATTAAATTTTTACTAAGTTCAAATTTTTTTCCCCTCTTCACTCTACCTTCAAACTTAGTCTAAATTCATGATAAATATTCACTGAATGGATACCTAAAAGCAACTAAAAGGCATTGGTTTGAGAGTATGATATACTTTCCCTTGTATGAAAAATGAACTATCATGAATGTTATATAAAAACGATGTTAATTGGTCATGGTGTTATTTAATGATATGTATCGATCCATGAATTAATTATTTGTCATTTTATTTTATAGTATTAATTAAAAAATAATTAAAATTAATAAAAAATGAATAAAAGATAAAATAAAAAAGATTCTCTTAAATTTTGAGTCATGTGTAAAAAAAATTTTTAAACTATATACTTTGACTAATAATCTCTTAAAGGCTTAGTTGAGAGTTTAAAAAAAAATAAATATTGAGGTAATTATTAATAAAATGATGTAGAGTAAAGTGGACTAATTAATTAGACAAATCATCCGATTGATCGAGAGTTTGTAAAGAAATAAAGAGGATAAATCACTTTTTCATTATATAGATAATATTATTCATTAATGAGCTATAGACTAGTTTGTGCAACATCTCCCTAACAACTTGTAAAATCAACCTAACCTTGTTTGATAAATATAACCTGATTTATGTACATGTGCTCGATGTTGATTTGAACATTAGCCATCATGTGGTTCCGTCAGAATTCCTGTAAGTGATTTATGTGAAGATAGGGTATTAGAATAAAAGGAATAAAGACTAAAATGAAATAAAAGTTAGAAGCTTGGGGTTATGATAAAATTTTTTAAAGAAAAAAATATTTATAATTTTTTTTATTTTTCATAAGTATTTTTATTAAAAATAATCTTGTTCATAATATTGTTAAATACTAAAAATATAATTTTAACAAAAAGATAAAAGTAGGTAACTGAAATTTAAAAATTTCTCAGTTAAGGGATAAAAGTGTAATTTTTCAGTTTTAATAATTGTGTTTTGACCCTATAAAGTTAGACGACAATTTTTATCCTTTATCATTAAAATAGCGAAAGTGACCTAAGGGAGTGAATTGTAGAGAGTGACCAGAAGAATAAAACAAAATCGAAAGACAAAGCTAGAGAGAGGGAGAGAACTTGAGAGGAGAGAGAAAGAAGGCAGAGATGAGGAAAGTGAGGATTTGGCTTAGGAATCAAGAATGAACGATAGAGGGAAACTTGCATCTAATTATCACTGAACCATTTCTAAGCTTGGATTTAAGGTAGACGTAACATTCATCCTCTTCTTAACATGACTTTTCGTATTGTTTAAACTAAGTCTGAAATGTTTTACTAAGCTATATGACTAAAGAGGGGTTAAAACTTACATGTCATGCTTTTTGAGTACTATTGCATGTTATACGTACTTATATAAGTTACATGAGTGTCATGAGTATGAGTATGAGTATGATTCAAATCTTGACTTGAGTGTGTTTTTAATTAAGTTAGAGCTGAGTTTTGCTTGTATGTGGTAAAATAACTGGTAGAAAGCTAAGATCATGGCTTGAATGCATGGAAAAAGACATTTGGGTGTGAGAAAATATGATATTTTGAATAGAGTAAGGTCTAATAGTCGATTGCTAATGCCTAAAAAATAAGAAGAATAAAATTTTTAAAATTTTACCTAAATATTTATATAAAATTTTTAATTTTTCTTAAATTACTTGATTAAATTATCATAAAATTTTAAAATTTTACTCCTTCCTAATTCAAATAAAAAATTTTATAATAAGATAATTAAAATACCTTCGAACGTTATTTATCTTCCTTAAATTATCTCATCTAAATAGAAACCTAAGTCAATTTTTAATTATCAAATGTTAAAAGAATAGTGACATGTAGGGCAAGGAGAAAAGGTTTTGTTTATTAAGGGTGAAATGAGAAAACAGTGGGAACTAGGAAATTAATGGGGTGCAAATGTAGGAGCAGAGATCTTCTTTTGAGAAGAGGTTGTGATCTTTCAATATCCCCAAGCAAGATCATGTGGACCGTGGTTTTCATTGGAAAGTGAAGTATGATGAACTTCATACTTTATCTCTAAATGGATTTTAGGTTTGTGAAGTGCTTTGACAATGGCCAATGTGTTTGTCTACTAGCCAAATCACCCAAGATCATTTCCAGCATCACACGCGCTTCCAAACCTTTTTTCGCTTTCTTTCCTTTTCATACATAGAATTTATCATTTTGGTCATCTTTCATTACATGATAAGACTCATAATTGAATTCACAAATACCTACTTTTCTTCTATCCATTTATGATAAAAGAAAAAAAAACCCTTCAAGTACATTTTATATTTCAGAGAGAAAAGATTACAGTATGAATTATTTTAAAAGCAGCATTTTTTTTAGCTGACAAAAAAAATTAATTTTATCCATTCAATTCTTTAAAATTTATCTAATTGTGTCCTATATTTTAAAGAAACTTGATGAGATGACACTTTTTATATATCTATATTTAGTATCTAATAATGCTTTAAAAAATAATATTATCCTCAAAAAAAATTATGAGTCACAAAATTAAACAAAAAAAAAAAAGAATCAACACCTTTATAGAAATGTCCCATGACTTTATCGTACTCAGAAAGTGTTTTCTTCCCCCAAATGTGAAGGGGTTTAAAAAGCTTCCTCAGTTTTTCACTTGACTAGTGAAATTTCAAAATTCAAAAAGTAAAATGATGATATCAAAGAAAGCTCACTAGTACGAATACACCTCTTGGTACTAATCTCATGTACACATAAATTGTGTAAATACTGATAGAACTCTAACAGAATGAAATAACAATTTGGCCAAAAGGCGAACAATACTCCTCATTTAAGGTATCTTTAGATGAAGGAGAATACAAAAGAAAAAAAATAAGTAATATTTCAAATTTAATATTTATTTTCTTTAAAATATGTTTGAATTAATTATAATAAATAAGGTGAAAAAATTAGATTTAAATCTAAATAAAAAATATTAGAATAAAAAGTTCACTTCTGTTAAACACACACCCTAAAGTTATGCAATTGATCTTTCTATTCATTTTTAAAAGCTGGAAAAAGATTTTATTATTAAAATTACACTTACCCCATTTTAATTTATTTTCTTTTAATGAAAATAACTTTATAAAAATGTAATTTTATTTTAATATAATAATAAATGCAAGTAAAAAAATTTATATAACATTATATCAAATCTCAAAAACATTAAATATAAATTTTAAAATTAAAAAAAAAATAATATTAAAAACAATTCTTTTTCGTTTTTGGACTTCTTACTGTCTTAAATTTTCGCTTCAATTGAACTCGAATATAATTTAAAAGGCAGGAGGCAGTTAAAAGTGTTTGGATGGTTTAAATTGCATGTTAATTTTAGTTATGTCGCATCCATTATGTGGCCCACTCATTTAATAGGTGCAGATGTAGATGTTAGTGGGCATCATGTGAGGTATGGCGTCCTGGGTCCCCAAAAAGCCTGGGCTTTTCATATTCTATTTGCTCTCTATCTTAGAAATTTGGATGCCAAGTTAAACTCTCTGTAGATACTTCTTTTACTACCAAACGGAAGGTTAGTCAGCAATGAGATTAGATTTAATGGGAAAAGTTAGGTTCTTACAATTTGATGATAATAAAGATTTAAATTTTTATTAAAAAAATATTATATTTGGTGTCAGATAATCTTTCAAACAAAATTACATTTAATAAAAAATATTTGTAACAAAAATAAAAAATATGAGAGGTTAATTAGAATACATATCTTTATCAATTTATGTTAAATTAATTATAGTTTAGTAATACAATTTTGTACTCAGCTACTTTTTTTTTTGTAGGATTTTATATATGGTGATATGTACATATATATTTTTTAGATAAAAAATAGATATTGATTTTCTTCACAAATTACTTCCTTAATTTTTTTTAGGATGAATTAGTATTTTTGATTTAAAATGTATTGAAATAGTTCATTATCTTTTATGTTGTCCCATAAATGTTATAAATTTTCGACTCTGTCAACCAAATTTTTGTTGAGATAGCACTCATGTTATGTAGTTGTCGACTCTATTAGTTACCTAATTTCTAAAAATTCTATATATAGATTGAGACCTAAACTAATTTAAGGGAAAAAAAAAGAATTATAAGAAAAGGAGGCTATAACACAACAAATAGAACTAATAGTGATGTCGAATGTTATCTCAACATAGTTAAATTAAGCATCTTAACAACAATTAAGTTGGCAGACTTGATAATTTAGGGACTCACGAGATGAAACATATATATAAACAACCGCTTTGGCATGATCCAAATTTAAGGAATTAATTTGAAATTTTAAATAAGGTTATGATTGAACTAAATTATTAACTTAACTATTTTTTTTTATAATCATAATCAATAAGGATGGTAATTAATATTTCTCGTTTGGAGGGATCCTTATCAAAATTGCTCCAAATTGGATGAAATGGAGGCAGATATCTTGCTGTCAATTATGGGAATGGAGAATGAGCATCATGCTTCTCATGTTAGAAAAATGGGCTCACATCATATTTATTTTATTGTTTTATAATGTGGGCTGATGAATGGTCCATTTAGGAAGACAACACACACACACATATATGTTAGGTCCCCTCTCTAATGCTAACCTAAGTGAGGAACCCTATTGTAGCTATTGCACAACCATGGCATAGAGAGAAAGATTTAGCCACTAGCTCTAGTCACTCCAGATTTGATCATGGCACAATTAGGTACGCTTCCAATTCAATTTTTATCAAATGTGCTAACATCGCATTTGGTCTATGAGCATCAAATATCCTAAAATATATTGGTATTAGAGCCTCCATTTGTGGTGTTGGGACCTTAAAAAATTAAGATTTCACATGAACACCTATAGATATTTTCTTTTTTTATTTTTGAATTAAATCTGGCTTGTTTGTTTACAATTGAATGAGAGCTTTTATTCTTCTCTCAAACAAGCTTTATTTTGACATATATGAGCCTAATATGGTTGTGTATTCTATGAGAAATTTCATGTTGAATTTTCTATATTAAGTATGAAAATTTTCAATTTCCCTTGCATTTGATTACGTTTTAAGCCATTTTTAATCCAATTAATTACTGTTTATAGCTTTGGAACATGTTTTAAACATGGATAGATAGATTAATTGAGCCAAAAAAAAATAATCTTAGATTGTGTTAAAATCGAAAAGGGGGCAAATTTGTGTTTTTTCTCATGAACCTTAGCTTTTCGATTTCAACATTCGAGTTTTTCATGCTATTTTCGATTCAATTAGAAACTCCAATAAGGTTAGAAATCCTAGATTTACAAAAAAAAAAAACCTAACATAATTGCCCTCAAAACGGCTGAAATCGGCTTAAAGATTCAAAAATCGAATCAAAAGGGGCAAATTGCGTCAAGAACAAAACCTAGGCAAATTAATCCCAAAATTATCGGATTAAAACCTGAATTTTCTTGAAATTGAAGGCTTGAATGTCTTTAGATCCATGAAATCTACAAAACTCCTCATAAAATCTGGATTAAAATGCATTAAGATCACGTTTTTCATTACGGGTCAAGCGACCCATTTTACAACACTACTTGACCTGACTGGAGGAAGAAGATGACGTCCAGCTGGTCTAGTGAGGCCGACGTGCAACCCATATAAGGAGAAAGATTTTACAAGAGAGAAAGAAGTCTTATTCCAAACTTGCTTCACTACTCTATTTTACAACTCTTATATAGGCAAGGATGGACTTCAAACTAAACTTAAATACAATTTATGTCTACACCTTTTTACAAAGTCAAAAAAGTAATTAATTACTTTTGTCTTCTTCTTCACTTCTTATCCACTTTACTTTTCCACTTTTGTCTTCTTCTTCAAGCATATTTTCCATGTGTGGACTTCAAAATGTTATTGAATTTAATTCTTGCTTTGGTCTGTGGGCCACCACGAGGCCCAAATTGGGTGCATCAACCTCTAGATCCTTTATGGATAAATTTGTGATTTTTTTTGTAATTTTTAATTAATATTTTGAAGCCTTTAATTATTTATTTTGAATTATTTAATTATTTTATAATTATAATTATAATTAAAATATTTATTGGAGAAAATTTAATATAAAAAATTAATGGAAAATAATTTCAGGTCCCTAAACTCAGAAATATACCACACTCCTTCTAGTTAGGTGTGAATTTTGCATACTCTCTCTTACAACTCTAAAGATTATCACATATTAAACACCGATATCATCCATGCACACACATTGGCCTTATACCTGGGTTGAGAGCACCTTTAGGCTAGAAGGGAGTCTAGTAGAGTCATAGAGAACACAACTCTTATGGCAGCCATGAAATCTCCCACTTAGATTGTACCTTATTTATTGATTATGTGTTCATAGAGGATATATTCATTGTGTTCTCATCGTCAATATTTGGAGATCCTTATGAGTCTCAGACTATAAGAGCAATCTAGGGACCGAATTCCTTTAGGATTGTAGATGCTTTATAAAGCTTATAATTATATCATAAAACACTTAAAAAATTACAAAAAAAATTGTTCAAAAAATTTTAAGCTAATAATTAATGTATGGCTTAATTTTTATAAAACTTCCCAGTATGAAAATTTAGTTTTTAATTTTTGAGAGTATTAAATCAATAAAATGATTTACTCATCAACATTCATAAAATTGTTAAATTCATATGTTGACGAGAAGTGGAAGGCAATCTGAATACATATTCTAGTATAGGAATTTTTTGGATTGTTGAGCCTATTATCACTAAAGTGTTTTAGCCATCAAAATTTACAAAATACCTTGTTGACAGAATTTTATTAAATTAATACATATAATTTCTTGCCTAAAGAGGGTTATTGTATACATTGTTTATGGGATCACATGAAGCATATTGATGAGCATATATGATCTTAGAAAATTATTCTACCCAAAGGGGATGAATTTTTTCTAATTATGTATTCCCATTGTATTTGAAATATGTAATTTAAAGTATTTTATCTACTAGAAGGAGATCTAATTCTTTAAATTTTATATATTGTCTTTATTTGCTTCATGAAAGGAAGTTAGCTAATGACATGTTATATTCTCTGCCTGAAGGGGAGTTTATAATGATGCAAAATGTTCTCCTTCAAGTTTGTTTAAATATTGAACTCTTACATATATGATTGCCTCATCTACTAATCACATTAATTATTTGTATACAATCGCTTTCAATGTGAACAACAATAAAGCTATGGTTGAAATGCTGACTGGTTCTATTACAAGAAATGGAAACAAGACATTGAATTTACCTTGGGAATTTTTGACATTAACTTGGCATTAAGGGTGGATGAATCAGCTAGACCTAATGAGGATAGCAATGCTGAGAAAAAAAAGCATTATGCTAGGTAGGAGAGATCTAATTGATTAAGTCTGATAACTATTGAGAGATCTAATTGATTAAGTCTGATAACTATTAAGAGATCTATTGCTGACATAAACCACTAATTATAAGTTTTTCTTCCAAGTTATGGGAGAGAGATTTCAGACCACAGATAAGGTTGAAGCAGGTCAATTGATGAATGAGTTAACAACCATGAAGTATGATTTAGGGAGTACGTCATGAAGATGGTTCATGTTTAGTCTAAATTTAAGGCCTACAAGATTCCTTTGCCTAATGACTTTGTCATTCACCATGCCCAGAATTCCCTTCCACCAGAATTTAGTCAAATTAGGATGGCGTATAACACATAGGATTAGGCTTGGAATCTTAAAGATCTGATTTCAAAATGTGTTACTGAAGAAAAAAAGTTGCAAAAAGAAAAGGCAAAAATTGCTTATCTAGATATCAAGTCATTCTCTCACAAGGGGAAAGGAAAATTTAATAATCCAAAGCCTCATGCTCCTAAGAATGATCGAGCCTTTAAGAAACCTAGAAACAATTAAAAAAAAACTAGGAATGGAGGTAAAAAATCCAATGTGAATGAGATGAACTATTACTTTTGCAATAATAAAGGTCATAAGAAGGTTAATTGTCATAAATACAAGGCATGGGTAGAGAAGAAGAATAAGGAGCAAGATGAGTTGGTTTCCTGTGTTTGTTTTGAATCAAATTTTGCTAATGTACCTTTAGATTCCTAGTGGCTTGATAGTAATGCTTTTGGTCATGTTACCTATACCTTGCAGGGGTTCAGAGACATGAGAAGACTAAGTAAGAGGGAGTCTAGGTTGAAGGTCAAAAATGTTGCTGACGTTGAAGTTTAATACATAGGAAATGATGTTTTAATTTTAAACTTTGGATTTGAGCTTGTATTGAGAAATAATTTTTTTCATTCCCTCATTTAGAATGATGAATGTCTGCATGTCAAAAACCCATCTATTAAATGATCCATGAAAAAGGAGAAATCCTTATTATTGTGGCATAAACTTTTAGGCCATATTTCTCAGGAAAGAGTTGAGTGATTAATTAGGAATCAAATTCTACCTTCCCTTGATTTTGATGACTTAGGGGCATGTGTTAATTGTGTGAAAGGAAAATTGACTAAGACTAGGAAAAAATCTATAACATGTAGTGAGGGGTTTTTGGAATTAATTTAAATTGATATTAGTGGACCATACTCAACTACCTTATGTGGGAACAAATACTTTATCACTTTTATTGATGATTTCTCATTTTATAGGTACATTTATTTGATTAAAGAGAAGTCAAATGTGCTTGAAATGTTTGAAACCTATAAAATTGAAGTTGAGAAGCAATTGGAGAAGGTTATTAAAGAAGTAAGATCTAATCAAGATGGTGAATAACATGATGACAGTGGATAGAAGAAAGGCCCTTTTGCCAAATACTTATAGGATTATGGTATTGTTACTCAGTATATCATGCATGGAAGTCTGGAACAGAATGTTGTGGTAGAAAGGAGGAATCATACACTGATGGATATGGTGAGAAGTATGATGAATAGAACAAACTTGCCTTAATTCTTATGGGATCAAGTAGTTAAAACTGTCATTTACATTCTAAATTGTGTGCCTAGTAAATCTGTAGCCAGGATAACTTTTTAGTTATGGATTGGGAGAAATCCCATATTGAATAACTTTTGTGTTTAGGATTGTCCTGCAGAATTAAAGATTTATAATTCATTTCAAAGAAATTAGATCCTAAAACTTCTAAAAGTGTCAAAATGGGCCAACCTGACCTATCCCATTAAGGGCCTTTGCTTTTAGGGCCGTGCTAGGTTTAGCCCATCATAAATGGATAGGCAAAAAATGCTAGCCTAACCTAGCCCTACAAGGGTCATAGGTTGGGCTAGGCTAGACCATGGGCCTTTTTTTTTTAAAAAATAATTTATTTTATTTGACCAAATAAAAATATATGCATAATTTATTTTACATATCAACATATTATGAATGAATATTGAAAATTAGCTTATAAAAATAGTAATTAATTTTTTTTTTGTATAATTCATTCTATATATCAACATAATATGAATAGATATTATAACTTGGTCTACAAAAATATAATTTATTATGCATATTAACATATGAGGAGTGAATATTACATATTAATATAGGCTATATGACATTTCATGACACGACATTTTTAAGAATTTAAAAAAAAAAAGAAGAGGCCTATAAGGCCGGCCCAACCCAATCATTGTAAGCCTGCTATGTGTAACATCTACTCCTAATATGATTAAAAGATGTTTGTTAGTTGTTAATTTACATTTAATACTTGTGCATGTTGCCTTAATTACATATAATGACATTAGTGTAGGGACTTAGTTAGAAGCGATAAAGGTTAAGTTAAAGCATGACTCAGAACCTAACTGAAAAGGGAAAACTGAGTGAGACCAAAGTCATAAAAAAGGGCCAAGGATATGATTGCAATTTGTGAGACTTAAACTTTAGAAACCCTAAACCCTAGCCCACACAACTCACATTTCAACATTTTCTAAAGAGAGAAGGAGAAGGGCGAGTAGAGAGAGAGTGATGAGTTAGGGCAAAGGGGAAGGCATTTGCTGGAAGAAGGATAGATTGGAGGCTAGGGATTGCTCCTACAGTAAGAGGAAGGCTATTTTAACACACTGTATATGCACATTACTCAGGAAATCTAGATAACAACTCAACCTAAACCCTATTTTTGAAATGTTCAATTTTTGATGTAGAAAATGTGATTTATGAATGTTTTGAGTTAATTTAGGGTTTAAACCTACATTCTTTATGTTTTTAACTACTATTGAGTGATACTTGCTGAATAGTTATGCTCATTTATGCCTATTATTGATTATGAAAGTGGGCTTATGCCCTAAGTGCAAAAATGTGGTTTGATCTTAGTTTGGGGTACTGTTAAGTTGAGTTTTGGGTCTATTATGAATGTTATATGATGTCTAAATGTTGGCTTTGAGTTCATAGTTTGAGGAAATAGTTTAAGAACATGTTTTGAGGTAAAACTCTAGATGTAACAGTAAGTTTAGAGCAAGCCCGAATGCTAACAACTGATTGCTAGCCCTAGAAGTCGACTGTCATTTTCTTCGTCTACCCAGAAATCAATTTTGAATGCTAGTAGCTGACTATTAGACCCTGGAATTCGACTGCCGTGTTCTTCATTTTCTAAAAAATTTACCAAAAATCTAGCAATTGATTACCTTGCTTTAGCAGTCGACTGTCGGGCAAGTTTTTCACTAGCAGTCGACTGCTAAGCCTTTAGCAGGCGATTGATAACTTTTAGCCAAGATAGAGTAAAATGGACAGTGAGCTAGCAGCCGACTGCCAGCATAGGACCAATCGACTGCTAGCCCTCTGACTTAGATAATGAGCTCAATGACCATTTTAAGAGACAAATAACCCAAGCTTTCACTCAAACTAAAGATCTAAACTTAGGATGTAGTGGGAAAATATAGGAGATAGAGTCATGAGTCACTAGGATGAGAGAATCCTTGTGATAGTGAAATAAAGAGAGTGAAAAACATAAGACGGGAAAGAGGAAAGTATTTTAAGCATATGCCTAGTAGTAGATATGTTCATGATCGAGTGACTAATTGCCGGTATAGGATGACAATAGGGCATTTCATGGTTGTGCAATAAATTAGGATGGTTAAACATCCATTTGAACTTAGATGATTTTGAAAACACCATAATGGTTATGAACTTTAAGTTAGTGTCATATTCCAAAGGCTATTTAAGAAACACGTACTTAGAGTTAGGCAAAACTATGGACATAAGCCAAGTCACCTTAGTGTATATGTTAGAGAATAGCATATCGAGAATGTGATCTATCAAAAAAGGGTAGTGATTCTATAGTATTGAGATCCACCTAAAAGCGAAAAGAGGAAATGATTTAGGTAGAGTTGACAGTGATCCCATGAGTTGATAACTAGTCTTGTTTGAGGAAGGAAAATATTGGGTAGAGTTGACAACCATCCCACTGGTTATGAGATAGTACTCAGATCTAGCTGAGGGATGCCTTAGTATGTACAAAAAGTTAAAGTTAAAATTTAGAGGTGGCTGAATAGTCACAAACTCATGAAATAGAGAAAGTGGTACGTGGAGTTGTTTGCAGAGCAACACTCCCGATAACTCTTATGATGTGTTATTTTCTCTACTCATATGCTAAATGTAAAGGCATGTTTACTAACCCACAGTATGTTTATATGAAAGTTTCATATGAAATTTATGATGAGAATGATGATGAATGCACATCCCATGTTTCAAAGTTTAGATGTTTTAAATGTACATTTATAAATATGAGCACATGACATGAGAGTATGTTGCATGCATTGTATCCCAATAGTATATATCATGTTTTATGATGAAACGAATGTAGAGATTTTTCGTATGAGTATGGTGGTATAGGTTAGTAGTTTTCAAAGCAGGTTGCATTGCTACTGAGATTAATTTCTCCCATTAGCACCACTTCCTGCATTTTCCATGGCTTACTGATACAAAAGAAATCAAATAGAATTTTAGCAATAGTAACAAAACCATAGCAATAAGTTTATCCCTAATATCTCAAATGTCAAATCTGAAGCCTATATATTCTAGAGTTTAAGATTTCAGAATCAAAAATTCCTAAAGCTATAATTCAATCATCAACCTAAATCAATTTCATATCCTGGCAATTAATCAAAATCAGGCTCTGATACCAAACTGTAATGACACCCTTACCATAGCATGTAATTTAGGAAGCGTGAAATGCTATGAAAAATTTTTCTTTTCAAAATATGCATCGATCGGGGCCATTACTGGTTGAGTGTAACCCAAATAGCCGTCCCTATACAGATTTCACTTAACCTCATACCTTCGTAGCTTATCTAATATCTCAAATCATCATAACAATACAACCATCAATATACTTTGGAATATACATATATATTACCATTCATAAATTACATTTGAGATATTAATTACAGGATATGAAACTTAATCATTTACCACAATAGCACATAAAGATTTCCAAATACAAATTCAGTGAGCAATAAACTCCATATTAAGGCTATCAAGCCATTTACAATTAATACCATAAGCTACAACATAGCTTCTCGGTCTCTCTGCAGTTCTATGTAGTAAATATATCCAGTTCTAGGCTAATTCCTGGTGCCATCATGCCCTTGATTGCCTAAACACACAACTTAATGAGATTTTGAATCCTAGTAGAGTAATATACAGTTAATTTTATTCAAAACAGCTGAGTCCGGGTATAGAAAACCTCTTCCTAAATTCATTCATTTAATCAAACATGTGAATTGAAGCTTAATTTATCATAAATCAATAAATGTGGGAAATCTAGTGGCTGTCCAAGAATCAGAAGTTAAAATCATTTTCTTAATCAAAGAGTATAAGTGTTTATGAAAACCATCATTTTCAAAATACTTGCAGCCAAATTTTCATATCCATTACATAACGCTCCTACGTTACTGCAAGGATTTCAAATATCTGTATATATATGCATAAAATTATATAAATAAATTCACAATTCATTGCTTGCTATTTTCCAATCTCATTTTAAGATCACAAGGACCATCCTTTCAATGATTGTCATAGGACCGTCCTCCTTTGACTGAGAACCTAACATCGAAAAGGGGCGTTCCCCATCATGTGCACATTACAAGTAGGTCTCATCTCTTTATGCCGACTATAAGGCAATGTATACATATAGGTGACTAATACTCAGGATCATAGGGCTTTACTCTTAAACCAATCCATTCCCCCGTATAAACTCTTATCCTTTACTCCTTATAGTCTTTTATAGGGGTGTATTGGTTTAACAGGTAAATCTTAACAGATACAGACCAATTTAGTGTTCAAATAATGGAAGTTTAAAAAATAGGTCTGAATATGGAATACTTGATAATAGTCCCATACCAGTTATCAAATATCCATCCCAAGTTTTGTCTGCACTGTAAGCATAACATTCCGATAGTCCAATCATAACTAGTAGTAAAGAATTTTTAAATACATTTCAAACATATGCAGGTCATATCTTATACTCATCTAATCGAGCACACATTTTTCAATACATGTTCACAAACATATTCACAACAATAAATTCACATTAAACATTTATCAAACAAAGGGGAGTGTAGATTACTCTACCTTAATTGGGATTTCCTTCACTGAACTTAAAATTCTTCTCCTTTTCCTTTGATTAACTCTTCAAGCCACCTCTATACATTTTGTAACCAACATTCATAACTAAAACTTACTTTCAATGCCTAAAAAAAATAAAATTTTACTTTAGTCCCTTATTTATCCCAAAGTTAGTATTTAACTATAAAATTATCCAATTTACTCTATGATGCTTCTATGAGGCTAAATGAACTTGATTCACTCAAAAGTTCACAATGTACTTAAACAGAATATATCAGTATTTTTAGTTTAGTCCCTAAACTTACAATTGAAACTTTTTCAACAATTTTCTTCCATTTTCTAATTCCATACATTCATAAGAGTCCTAATTAAGCTAAGGATTCTATAGATGCATCAAATTATGAAATTATACTTCATACCAAAATTTTCTAAAATTTACAATTTAGTCCTTATTTTCTAATTTATGGTTTTCACCATGTTTCTCTAATCTATCCCTTCAATTCATCCCTAATAGCATCCTAGAGGTTAGAAATTACAGAAAAAGTAATTAATTTGGAGTATTTCAATGTATACCAATAGTTTTAAAAAATTACAATTTAGTCCCTAAACCTTTCGTGGCATTTTTCGATGACGGATGACGGCAATTCTAGTAGCGAAGGTTACAGAAAGGACCTACAGACTCTTAAGTGCTTATCGGGGACCAACTGGTGAGAATGACGGAGATTGAAGCCACGCTTTTTGCTTTATGACGGAGGGGAAAATGACCGTTTTTAGCTGCTGTGGTGGCCGACGGAGCTGCAGACGACGTGCTGTGGTGTCAGGCGAAGCTGCTGCACCTTCCGGTGGTGACGGCCGACGATGCGGCAGTGGTTTGACGGTGAAGGGAAGTCAAGCGTGATAGAGATGGAGAGGGAGAGATGAATGTGTGAGGAGAGGAAAAATGGGAAGAAAGAGAAGAAATTTAGGATTTTTGGGCATCTAGGGCATTTTGGTTATTTATCAATTTACTCTAGATAAATTTTAAATCCATTTTCTGATTTAAGCAAGAATTTAGGATGATATGGAAGGGATTTGAACAAATTTTCTTAATCACCTACCAATAATATTTCAAGGTTTTCAATTATTTTATTCCAATTATTTAATCTTAAACTGGTTATTACAGTATGCATATATATTTTTAAATCCATTCCTCCTTTTGACTATTCAGCTAAACCAAAAAGGAAGAAAAGAAAAGAAAGAAATCAAGTACCTTACTTGCTTCATGACCAAGCTATTGGGAATAACATTTATATTTTGCAATGCATTCATTTCATCTCTCGGTCACCTTAATAATGAAAAGCAAAGAGAAGGAAAGAAGGCCATTGGAATACGTCTCTCTTTCTCTCTCCCACCTCTTCACTGAATGGCTTCTTCTCTTTTATTTAATCATTATGAAATTTCCTCTCCATTCACTCTTATATGCTCGGTCAAGGTAAGACAAAAGAGGAGTAATTGAAATTCTCAATTTGCAAAGTCAATTCCCTTTCTATCTAACTTCCACCGAGTGTATTCTTCCCATTGCCTTCTTGGTACACTTAATAATAAGAAATGAAAGAAAAAGAGAAGAATGCAAGTACAACACGTCTCTTTCATTCTCCTTTCCTTCCTCATGCATCACATTATCTTCTTTTAACCAATTATCATTTTTCTCTTACAAGCTTATTAGTGACAAGAAGGGGGCACATTAATATTACGCCTTCTCTCCACTCACCTATTAATTTGGCTAACATAAGAAAGAAAAGGGACAAATTTCACATGTTTCCTTTTTAATTTCACAACCCTCTTGGCTAAGGTAAGAAAACCAATGTGACTTCATTAAAACCTCCTTTTCCCTTTTTATGAAAAATTCATACTACTTAATGTTTATATCCATTCTTTCACTTTTCACATTTATTCTAAACACTATATCACCAAAGCATTTTCATCACAATTTATGGCAAAATAATTCAAATAATTAAGGAAACAATAATATAGAATTCAAAAGAAAGAAAAGTGGGTGTTACAGAACTAGGATAAATCTTCTAAGTCTCTTTTCTTTCAGCACTTAAATTTTTGCAATTCATCTTTTTGCACTTTAAATTTTTGTTCTGCACTTTCCTACACTTTGTTTTACTGATTTAAGCTTTACTTGCTGCATAATTTCTACTCTTTTCTATTCTAGCATACTTCATCTATTTTGAAAGACTTCCAAAGTTTTTGAAAATTTTTAGAAAAACACCTAATTCAACCCCTTCTTGGGTGCTAGC
This sequence comes from Senna siamea, assembly GCA_031216115.1. NCBI lineage: Eukaryota > Viridiplantae > Streptophyta > Magnoliopsida > Fabales > Fabaceae > Senna > Senna siamea. The sequence continues at coordinate 15,150,008 of CM062355.1, read as the reverse complement.
CATTCCTATCACATTCCATTGTCTAGTAGTAGTAAGCCTATGATATGACTGTGACATATGACTTTTATGAAAAAAATGAGTGAGAACCATTAGTAGATCAATTCTTAAAAAGGATATGCTAACATATTCTTATTGATTTGGGATCTCTTTATGTGAGAGGGAATTCATGAACTCCAAATGTTTGGAACTTTTATGTTTTAGATTGCATCTCATGTCTTTGCTTTATATCTAATTAGTTAGTTTGTAAATTGTAGGAAAAGATTTTAGAAATTAAGAGTCAAGGGATTTCTGGTCTATTTGAATTTTGTTTTGTTATTTTGTTCTTTAGAACTATTTTATAAAATTAGTTCTGAGAATTCATGCTAGTATTATTTTCATATATTTATATACATGGTATTGATAAAAAATTTTTTTTATGTGTTTTTCTTTGTTTTAAAAAGCTGGAGTTGAAAACATATTTTAATTGTTTTATGTTTTATGTTCCTAAAACACATATTTTATTTTTTTGGTTTTAGTCTAAAAATAATTATTCAAACAAGTTTTCTTGTTTCTATATTTTAAAAAACCAAAAATAGTTTTTAAAAATTGCAATCAAATAGGCCCTTCATCTACACAACTTAGTGAGAAAGATTTCCTTGGGTAAGTTTGGGGAAAGGAGCAACATAAAAGAGTATGAGGTTTAACGTTTGGCCCTAGTGCAACTCAAGTATTTGGAGTGACTACAGAAAGACTTGGTAGGCTTCCACTGAACTATTTTAATGGTAATTCTGTTGATGCTCTTCAACAAGAGGTTTTTATATTGCAATTACAACTTCAATATTCAAATCAGTAGTTGGAATCAGAGTTACATTCTACTAGAGGTGCCTTGAGTTACATTTTCTAAAATTTTCTAGGAAATGTACTATTTGAGTTTGCACATTTGATAAATTGTCATGTTAGTTAAATGATTTGTTCTTAATTAACTTTCAAAATTTTCTTTGCTTTATTTGATTAAAAAAATGTAGATGCATATATAAATTTGTTAATTTTTTTAGGTATCTTCATTATTAGGACACAAATCTTCAAAGGCCTAAGATCTCAATCCAATAGATGGGGTGAACATATTTTGGTGCTTATATTAATAAGTATGGAAATATTTAAATTTGTATAACTTTTAACTTGATTGTTTACAAAAATGATTACTCTATAATATGATAATATTATCAATTTTTTTTCTTTAACATTGTTGTAGGTATACAGACTTTAATTACTTGATTGTAGTTGGTTTATTTTCTTCAAAGGACTCTTCTTTTTGTTATTAGTAGTTTAGAATGTACAAAGTTTGGTGATGTAAGATATAGTTGGAAGGAGATTTGGGATAATATTTGTACTTATTTTGGTTATTACATGTAATGTTATTATTATCAGATATAATATATGATATTTTGTACAAAAAAAATTATATTTTTAAAAAAATTCAATCTTATATTTTTTGGTGATAAGTGTTAGAAAAAAAATCCTTTATTTTGTAGCACCTGTAAAGTGCCACAAAATTTTTGAAAATAGAATATAGTTTAACAGTTAAGGTACTTTAGAAGTGACATGACATAACAATAAATCAAATAAAAAAAATTACATATTAATATATTGACACTTTAAAAGCGCTAGTAATATAATTTTAGGGCACTGAGAAAGTGTCACAAAATGTTTCATTTTGAGCCGCTTGAGAATTGTCGTTAAAATCTTTTTCTAGTGCTTATTCTAGCCCTTGCTTTGTAGAACCTCGAAATTAGTCTCGATACGAACTTGTCCGAGTCTTTGCTAAGCGCCAAAAAATGATTTTCGTGATTCTTTGAGCATCACAAAATAACTAAATAAGCCTTTTTAAATGACGAATTTTTGGTAGTGAGTAATTTAGTTATTAAGATAAAAAAATTAAATAGGATAAAAATTATAGTAATTGAGAGAAATATAACTATTCAATAAATCTTAACCATGGATTTTGTGAGTTATGTTGATGAAAGCAACAAATGTAAGTGAAGCAAGTGAAAATTTAAATTTATTAAAGGTCAAGGTCATTTTGAATGGGGTTCAAAATATTAAAAATCTTAGGACAATAAAATTCAAATTATTATTTGATATTTTATTATTAATAGTAAGTATGATATTGTGCCTATAGGTGCTTTGGAAGTGCTTTCTACACTTAGACACCCATCTTGGAATAATTAAGGTATTGTCCTTATTTGGCAATACTATGAGTAGATAATGCTTGTTATAATGCGTTCTTTGATTTTCTATGTACCGATTATGCTCTTTTTCAATTATACTCTATTTCATGGTATTATATCTGTGTAGATTTGAGACAAACCATTTGTTAATTGTTTTTGACTCATGAAAAAATAATTATTATATATTTGACTTATATCTTTATAAGTTATTGATTTGTTATATGAAAATTTGAAAATAATGCTTATCAATTCCCTTTGGATGATGGATTCGATTATAGTGAATACAATTATATTGAAGTATGTTTTAAATGTTGTGAATTTTTTACATACTATTTGATGAAATTTCTGAGGTCATTGGGACAACATGGATTGAGAAAGTTGCTAAAATTGATTTTTTCGTGGATTCAAAATTAATTTGTTTTAATTACTTATGTTTGAGGTTTGAATAAGTACATGAGAAGTATATTTCTTGAAATGTTTTAGTGGAAAGAACTCTTTCCGGAACCCTGGTGCTATAGTTGTATTAGTAGCCCTATTCTCGCCAAGGTAGTATCCCCATCTAGTAGGGGTTAGATGATTCTAGCTAGCCTTGAGTGCGGTGAAATAGGTGGAGTGTATGTATATCATATGTAGGGATTAGGGCTTGAGGAGTTATGGTTGAAGTTATGTGGATTTATTGTTTATGGTGTTGTGGAGGGATGTTATCAAGAGGATATATGTTTTCTATTCTGAGATGTCCCCCCTATACACTTCTTTAAATTTTTATTATAATGGAATTTGAAAGCTTGAGTTTAAGTAAATTATCATCTTTTCAATAGTCATGCTTTTATGTATAATTCTCTTGGATATTTTGAAATCGTATTGAGATTATCTTATAATTTGATTTAATATTTGATCTCATTTGATTACAATATTTAAATCACTTAAGAAATTATCTCTAATTTTTAAAACTATAAATATTATTTTCTTTATCGAAAAATACTTGTTCCTAACTTGTCCTATTTTAGTTATAACTTGTATTATTTACTCACCTGGTGGTTTTTCATTTACCCATTTATTTTCCTCTCTCTTTTCAGACAAAAAGGTAAAGTTCAATATTTATACAAGATGTCATAGATGTAATTCCAACATTGTCTAGTTGGTCACTGTTCTCATTTTTTTTATGTTATTCAAACTTTAGAATTAGCTTTGTATTCCATAAGTAGATCCCTCACCCCAATTTTTTTTTTTTTTGAAATAAATGTAATATTGAGAATAGGGCTCTCTTTATGTATTTGTTGGTACTGGCTAAATGTACATCTCGAAAATCTCTATTTTTAGCCAAGGTTCTATCGATATTTATTTTGGTTGATAAGATAAGGGTTCGAGGGTTTTCCTTGGATTTTGTGTCGAACATGTGCCCAATTTTGGGTCGTGAGAAGGATGCTATTGAAGTTAGAATTCAGCTATTTATCATCTAATATACTTTTAACCATTTTTTGTGTTCAACGGCATTTTCAGGTGACCCTATGGATCCATCAATGCAACCTAGCTTTCCTTTAGCTTACAGCAAAATCTTGATTGCTGTCCTCTAGGCCAGATAATTTTCCCCCGTTAATGGAGAAGTCACGAGAACCATTCCTGGCTGGTTTGAGTTTTGCAAGCTCCATAGATCTTCATCACTTCTTGTTGTCGAAACCCCACCTCTCTGCTCATGGGTTTAACGCCTACTTTCCTGGGTTTGATGCGTGTTACTACGTTCATCATCCATCTAAGCCTAATATTCTTCACAGGCCCTTTTCACTTATGCTTTGATACCATGTTTAATTCTGCATATGGATCATATATTGAAAATGGAAAGTAAATGAGAAAGAAAATGAATTTGTTATTGATGATCTGAGAGATTCGTATATTCAGCACTCGAATAAAGTCACATGCTCTTCATACTTCACTAACTAAAACAACAAACTAACTTTTAACTGACATAAACGAATGTAGATGATAGAATAGAAAATAACAAGAAGTAAACTATTTAATTTTCTCACATTTTGTGTCAGGCATTACCCTGGTAGAAAGCTCGCTCTTTGCGCCAGGGTTTTTGTGGCATTGTGCCATGGAATTCCTTGGCGCATTACTTGCTATAGAGAGTATCCTAGCACAATAATAGATTTAGCATATTTAAGAATAAGAAATTTAATCCTTTTTAATTTTTTTTATACATTCTACAATAAATAAAAAATTTCTTTAGAAGATGAAATATTTTATCAAGAGGTCGAGAAGATTTTTTTATAAAATTGAAATATATGTTTTAAAATAATATATATATATATATATATATATATATGGGACTAAGAAGATAAAATTTTATCTTACAAATAGGGAAAACTTTCTTAGAACAATAGAAATAAGAACGCTTTCAAATCTATTTTATTTATTCAAAAAGAATAATATACAAATCACTTTTGTTTTGAAACTCTTTTTCCTCTCTATTATAAAAGTTGCTTCCTTTGTCTCTACCTTCTTGTTATCCTCTTGTAAAATATTACGTAACTCAGTAAAGAACATAATATATATTATGAGCATGGGATAAAATATAAGATATACTAATGTAAAAGTAAAATGTGTCCTTAGATTGAAAAGACAGAAGGTAATCATGTAGCAAATACATGATATCTAATAGATCTAAGAGACTGAAATGTTATTAAAGTAAATATAAGATAATTCAAAAGTACCAAGCTTGACTGAGGCTCAACTTGAAGTGGTACTTAATCTTTATATATTTGACACTTTACTGAATGTGAATCTTAGATCACCCAAGAAACTTAAGAATATGCTATAAGTAACTATCTCTTTGTTAGGATATTTTTACCTATACATAATGAGAATTTAGATAATGTAATTATTTATTTTTATAAAAATAGTTAATTTGATATCATACATGTTGGACTCTTGAAATTCTAAAGAAAACATCCTGGGCTCCTAAAACTTGAAGTCAAACACTTGCTTAAAATATTTGGATAAAAGTCCTTCAAGTTTTAATGCCTAAAATGTTATGAAAATTTTGTTGACGTAATATATCATGTTTCTTACCAATTATCCCTTGGCCTAATTTTTAAAAATAAGCTCAGCCCAATGGTGAAATAATTTTTACCCAACAAAGAAAAATTTGCTCCCACCTCTCAAACTTTTAAATGTACACGTTAGCACAAATTAAACATTTTTACAAATTAAAAATGAGGTGGTTGGTACAGGTATAGAAGACGAGAAAACACTAAAATGAAAAAAGACAACACTCTCCCTGATCTGCAACTATACTATTGAGAACGGGAGAACAGAAGAAAAAAGGGATGTTGGTTGGTGTAAAAAACAAAAAAGAATTGCAAAGCTCAAGAAAAAGCACATTAAAAAGATGGCTTTATTGAAGAAATCAGTGGACCAAATTAGACTAATACCTATTTCTACCCAACAAGCATTTTAGGTGTTTGTTTCTCTCTTGAAGCAAAATTTATCCTCTTCAAAACCTCAAATGTCTTACTTTTGATAAAAAGAGTGAGATGCATTAAATGTGAAGCCTCAAAGTTGAGGATGCAAGCTCTCCTAACATTTATACTTTATGTGAAATGGTAGCTTTTGTGCTTTCATTGAGTCATTTAAATTCTCTTCATCTCTTTGTCTTTTTGTTAAGGTATCTAGTGAGAACTGAAGATAGTTAGTTGAGAGATTTAGTGTTTAGTATAAACTAGTAGGTTATTGGTTTCAAGTTATGTGGGAGATTTCTAGGTTTTTTTATTATGAAATGCTTAGGGATATAAAAGAAAGTGGTGTATGCTGATTCTTTAGGAGAAGGTTACTAATTTGTATTATTTGGTGATTACCTAATTTTAGCAAATACCATTGCTTTGTGCATGGGAAGAGGACGTAAGTTATAATTTTGATTTGAACCTCTATAAATTTTGTGTGTGATTTTCTTTATATCTCTACTCAACATTAACATGAAAATATTTTCTAAAATTAAGATTTTTTTCTGTTGAAATTAACTACGTTGAATAGAAACCTAATTTCTAGTATACACCTAACCAACAATTTTATAAATTTATGAAAATTAAGTTTTTGAAAAGAAAACTAATTTAATTCCTCCTTGTTAGTTTATTATTTGGCTAACACTCTTGAAGTCAAGAAATAAACTTTTCCTCTTACTCTTAAAGGATCCCCTAGGAATAGGCATTTGGCTTAGGCTTAGGTGTTAAGGAATGCCTAGGCATAAGTGTTGAGTGATATTCAACCTTTAATATCGAGGAATATCATTCTTTCTTTAACCTTATTTTCTTAAAAGGCATAACTTAATTTTCTTAAGTTAGCTTCTATCCCGAGCCTCGAAGCACCTCACTCTCTTTAACCTTCATTTAAAGACAAAGTGTTGTACTTAGTCTTCTCAAGTCAATTTTTATACTAAGCCTTGAGTTATCATACTTTCCTTAATGCTGTCTTAAAAGGCAAAGTGTGACAGCTTATGTTTACTATCCAATGAATAATTTTTTTAGGTATTTCTCTAAACGCTATAAAAGTGTGATGGCAAGTTGACATCCTTCATTCTTCAGCCTGCATCCCTAAGTCGGTATTTCTGCCCTCACCAATTGCATCTGAAGGGCATCAAGAGTGTGCCTTAGATCAGATAGAAGCTCAGGTTGGTAATGACAGAAGATAGATGCCCTGTAAGATGTTGATCCATCTCTCCCTTCGTTGTTATATGGTTAAACTTTTACTTCGTCGACATCAGTTGGAATTAGAATACCTTTGCTTGCTTGTAATCTAGTGAGTTTCTCTAGCCATTTTCTTGTGATAAAATAAGGTTCTTGTCACTTGTAAGCACTTACCCATACCATAATATTATCACATTTCGGCTACTTAGAATGCAGTGATATGCATTCTCAAGAACTTGGTTTTTACTTGCGGCCTTATTTAAGTAATATTCAGCTTACCAGGTACTTATCTCATTCATACTTTGAGAATGGTGAATCGTGAATGAGCAATCTTTGGATGTAATTGATTAATCTATGAGAATATATGAAGCATAGACATTTTATAAATGGAGCTCTGTCCATGTCTCACATATTTTGGACACTTCTATCGAATACAACGCGACACTTTAAATTACATATCGACACTTCAAATTTTGCAATGTCGCAGTGTCAGTTTTAGTGTAATGATTGAATTCTAATTGATTTTGATTATCTAATCCAATTCTTGAACCTTAAACATAAAATGGTTTTCCTTCCCCCCACATTACCCTTATCAGTTGACCTACAAACAGAAGATCTCTGTTCAAATAAAACCAGACAAAACATGCAAACTATATTAATTCTGCATTACATAATATTGTAATGCACATCGTTGTTGACTAGCATCTCCCAAACCTAGTTGACCATTGAAAGACAACAGTGATGTGATTAGAAAATTGTATGTAATTTAATTACAATTAAATGAGTTCAAATCTCATAATCTTGTGGTGATAAACTGATAATGGCGTGCTACAGACTTCGAGCTCCATTTTTCATTCAGGATTGACAGAAACAAAAAATATCGTACAGAACATAACACAAATATCATAATAGATTCTTAATAATTGAGACTTAAATCATGGGGATCCGAAAAAATACTGATCATGCATTAAGCTGCAAAGAGAATCGAGAAGAGATGAAGAAAGCAAAGTAACTAATGAAGATTCTGTATATTCGATTATATTAATGATACACGCACTAATGATATCTTTATATACTTCAATTTCTGACCAACCAATGCTTAACAACTTCTAACAGATTCTAACTATCTGAGCTTCTATATGGATCTAGATGATTCTAGATGATCTAGATAATTCTAAATAACATATACGAGTGATCTAGAAAACTATATATCAGAAATAAGAACCTTCGAACTAAATTTGTCATCTTTTCCTCGCACTAATAAGCTTTTCTCTTTTCTCAATGGCCACCATAAAAATCTTTTTTCTATTATTCAACTTGGTTATGGCAGAAAATGAAAATTATCTCTGTTCCTCAATCCTCACTGAATTTCAGTTAAATCTTTGCTTCTTTATCCTTATCACTTATCAGCAACGCAGAATATGCATTTTTTTAAGAAACATTAACATGGTTCAAATGCAAAAACTTGTATGAATATTCTGTTAGAATGATTATATCTGTCATATATGGCATCTTAACCAAAACTTATTATCCAAACAAAGCCAATTTGCAGAATTCAACAGGAGAAGCTTCTAATGCTCTTACAAACTATAATGACAAACGTACCGTAAACTTCAGAAGCACCAAAAATTTTGAATAAAATGGCACTCCCATGGAAAAAACAATGCTAGAAAAAATTGTACTAGTGTTTATTGACTTTTCTTTTTCTAGAGCACTTTCAGCATATTCTAGTTCTGGCGCGTCCTCTTTTGAAGATTACAGAGTTGCATAAACTAATAATTTAATCAAAGTATTAAGGTTATGTTGGGAAATTTCATAAATAATAGAATGATATTTGACAGTTTAATATAGGGCATACCTAGCCACTTACCTAAATCTTAAATCACCATCATCATCTAACTCCTCATATGGTGATAACCTTATCGCCTGACCAGGGAAGACTTTCTCCATGTCTATCGGAAGAACATTGCTTATGCTAATATTTCTTACTATATGTCTGATCACATTTATTCGGACGATATTCTTTATCATCGATATTCACAAAGCTGATGTCCCCTGCGGCATCATTTTTGGTGTGCCTAGTTGCCTGGACGACTACTTTCCATCAGAAATCAGAACCTGCTGCAACGATCCTAGTTATGTTCTGGAAAGGGAGAACAACAAAACAGTGCTCTACTTGAATTACGAAGAGAACAAATTTCATATCATTACTGCTGGAAATTCCACCTTCCACTCACGAATCACTGGTTTTGGTGATTCCAACAATAAAAATTGCCCTCTCATCACTGTTCTCCCTCTGTCCTACGGAATCTTCAGCCACAGATTTTACAATATCCATTCAAGTGGATGAATTTTCCCCAGCTGCAAAAATCCAGTTACTTCTCCTCTCCTGGTGGACATAGCACCACCTCGTAGTACAAATGGACACAACATCACGGAAAGCCATTACTCTTACGCGTTGCCTTGGACCGCAACAGTTTCAGATGTGGCAGAATCGTGTGGGGTAGATTTTATGGTGCATGTGTTTCCCAGACGGACAAAAAGTTATATGACAAAGTGTTATCGTCCTGAAATTCAAATTGAGCATGTGAATGGAGTTGAGCTTAGATGGCACTTGAAGAGTCCTATTAAGGGGTTGCTATCAAAGGACAAGTTCGTGTTCGAGGAGCGTAGTTCTGTCTATAGGAAGTTCGGATCAAGTTTGTTTCCAGGTCAGTTTCTTAAGGACTGCACGAGTTATTGCAAATCACCAACTTATTATACGTTTCCTGTGTTACATAATTATGATTTATGAGTAAAGTTTTGCCAAATGAAGTTTTGATTGAGATTATATATATAATTACATTGTTTAAGAATCATGCCCTGTATCGTCGTTAAGAGGCATGCATATGTGTTTAATTCAGTTAGTTTTGATGCCTGATTTAAACATTAGGGATTAATATTGTAAGTAAGCTAAATCAACTAATAATTGTTTGATAGATTCTTAGTGTTTGGGTTGTAGAATTTTAAATTCTGTTGAATTTAAAATGTTAAAAATTTAAATGACTACAATTTAAATTTTTATACATTTTAAATTTCTTATTTAGATAACCATATAATATTTATAAATTTTTTTGTTATAACTAATAATTATATATATAAGATATTAATGTGAGTATATATATATATATATATATATATATATATCTATTATGTGTATGTATGTGAAAGTGCTTATATGTAAATTAGTATATATATATATTTAAGCATGTAATGTATATATTCGTGTGTATTTATATCTATATATAAATAACACAAATAATTAATATTCTAAAAATAAATGATAATTTTAAAATTCTACCTATTTAAATAAATTATTTGATAAAATTATTATTAAATTCTTTAAATTTTATTTCTTTTTAATCCAAACAGGGAACTTTGTGAGAGGTAATCAAAGATGTTTTTAAATATTACTTTCCCTTTTTTAGAGTCATTATTATTGGACACAAAGATTAGGATAAAAGAGGTAAACTGCTAGCACTTTTCCTTCTTTTTCTAATGATGAGCTTCTATATATATTTCTTTTGTTAATATGCTGATCTATATTTCCATTTAATTTCTTTTTCTTATAATCCAACAGGAGCTAAGCACATGACAACTTATTTCCGTAAGACCACTTTTTCTCTTTCTGTCTTCTGCGCGTAGTACAAGGCTTATTTGCATATTATATCCCCAGTGATTATTATATCTATGATTATTTTAATTTTTTCTTTAATTATATAAGATGCAATTAATGTTTGAACTATGTCCCCAGTGATTCCATGGTTTGCAGTAAAATTTGTGCTTGGATTCCCAATTGCATTTGTATTTTTGATACAAAAATGGAGAAAAAGGCATTTATCTGAGTATGATGAAATTGAAAGTTTCCTCGAAAGCCACAATTATATGATGCCCATAAGGTACTCTTACTCCGATGTGAAAAAGATGACCAACTGTTTTAAGCACAAGTTAGGTGAAGGTAACTATGGTTCTGTTTACAAGGGAAGACTTCGCAGCAAACGAGACGTAGCTGTCAAGTTAATGGTCAAGCTCAAAACCAATGGCAATGAGTTCATAAATGAAGTTTCCACCATTGGAAGTATTCGTCACGCCAATGTGGTCCAGCTAATTGGATTTTGTGCCGAAAGAACAAAGAAAGCACTTGTCTATGAGTTTATGCCTAATGGGTCTCTTGACGCATATATACTTTCACAGGGGGATTTAAATCTTGATCACGAGAAAATGTACAACATTTCTCTCGGTGTGGCTCGTGGAATTGAATATTTACATCGAGGTTGTCATATGCAAATCTTACACTTCGACATCAAACCACACAACATTCTTCTTGACGAAAATTTTACTCCAAAACTTTCAGACTTTGGATTGGCAAAAATTTATCCAATAAATAAAGGTATTGTGTCTTTATCTGGTGCTAGAGGAACACTCGGATACATGGCTCCTGAAATGTTTTATAAGAACATTGGAAGCATCTCATACAAAGTTGATGTTTATAGTTTTGGGATGATGTTGATGGAAATGGCAGGAAGAAAAAAGAATCATAATGTTGTGGAGAACTCATGGCAAACTAATTACTTTGCAAAATGGGTTTATGATCAGTTTGAGGAAATAATACTTACGAGCAATGCAACTGATGAGAAGAAGATGATAGCCCAAAAGATGATTATGATAGCGCTAAATTGCATACAGATGAGACCATGTGATCGCCCCTCAATGAGTAAAGTAATAAAGATGCTTGAAGGAGATGAAGCCATAGAAATTCCTGTGGAGTAGCATACATAAATAAATTAGTAATCTGCTTTTTCTTTGTGGACTTTCAAAATGGCACACTTATGTAACCCTTTTAGATGTTTGAAAAAGCCTTTAAATTCTCAAAACAAAGAAAAACAGTTTCATCAAATAAAAATTTCAATTATGACTTGGTGACTGTTTTATAAATTTTATTTGTATGTGTAAATTGTTCAAAAGGTGCTGCCTTCAAGAGAGAGAGAGAAAGAGGCTTTGCTCATTTATTTTCTTTTGTTGCCTATTTCTTTTAATTTACTATTAAAAAAGTTAGGAAGACAAGCAAAAAAAAAATCAAAAAGCCAAAGTCATCTTCTTCTCTATCTTCAAGTAAAGACAAACTCAAGAAAGATGAATATATCACAGGATTAGATAAACTCAAGAAGAGATGAATATATCACAGGATTAGATATATACGTAGTTTTTGATATTTTTATTATTAAATTTTTTATTCAAAATAAAATATATGTAAAAATTTTTTTAAAAAAATCAATCAAGAGAGAAATAACTTGTAATTAAATACATTAATTTTTATTAAAAAATCTGTTAATAAAGATATAAAGATTACATATAATTTTTTTTTATATTGTATTACATATAATTTTTTTAGGAATAGAGATTTGACCAAGTCTACCACAAATTTGTTTAGTATTTTACCAATTTGGCCTTCATTACTTGTGTTTCTACTTTTGAGTGTCTGCATCTTCAATTGACAAATGATTGATTGACAATTAAACGCAAAAACAGGACCCAAAAATAAAAATTTTAGGACAAATTCACAATATATTCCGGTGGCCATATCAATAAATCACAGCTATCTTAAAAAGATAAAAACGTAGAGGGTGAACTAAATATACTAAAATAATCGATGAAGTCAAGATTTTGAAGTTATATGAAATAGAAGTCTTGGTCATCGGTTGTCTAAATCAATACAATATTGACAGCATGACTTAAAAGGCATCAATTATGGATGCCTTGGAGTCAATAATAAAGTACTGATACCACCACATCAATGTACAGGAAAAATCAATGAAATGTTTGGAATTTGGTTTCATTCCAAAATTTCTATGTTCACACTTGACAATAGTGCTTCTTAGAATACAAGCCGTGTGCCTCGCGTTTGGATTCGCTGAAGTTTGTTTTTCTTGAAATTTTATGAAGTTTGCTAAAATACATTATTAACTCACAATCTTAACCCACTTGCAGACTAACTTTTAAAATAATGATTTTAGCAAAATAACCTTACTTGAGAGGTCCAGGGCTCGTACCTAAAGATTTATGGAGACCTGAAGATATACGAAACAGCACTTGCATGTCAGGCTTGGCGAATGGCTAATCTGTGCAGAAAGGGAATCCCATTCTTATTCTCCTACTTCTTAACTATTTTTGCAGAAGTCAGGTTCCATGAACCATGTATGGAATCAAGGTGTAGTATTGATGGACCAGCCATTCGATTCCCCTTCAGGCTTAAAGGAATACAAGAAGAATGGTGTGGCCACAATTCTGCGTTTGATCTACACTGTACTGAAACAAAAAAAACAGTGCTCAAACTGCCATTGTCTGTTACAGTATTAGTCAATAACATAGACTATGTATCACAGGTCTTGACTGTGTCTAACCCTGAAGGATGCCTTGCTCAGTTGAATTTATCTGCTTCTCCTTTCCTGTTTCTTCCTGAATTTGAATCAGGTGGATTTGTATTGTTCAATTGTTCAGGGACGTCTCATAGAAATGCAGATAGCAGTTACTTTTCAGTATGGGGGAATTATTCATGCCTTGATGTTGCTGGCTATGAAGTTGTAGCCATACCGTCTAATATTAGAATTAGAGACAATCCCTTTTTATCTTGCACTAGAATTCATAGTCATGAATTGGTGCCTTATTCTTTTCATAAGAACAACATTCTAAGTCTATTTTGGCTCCAACCAGATTGCAGAAACTGTGGTGGGCACTGTAAATCGAGTCAAAAAAAAATACAACCGTGAACCTGAATGTATCCTCAGCCCTCATAAGGGTATAATTTCTTCTCTGATTTGGCTAACTTCATTGACCGTGCATTTAAAATCTGTGTGTGAAGCTCATATATATCTTCATTTATTCATTTTGGCAGGTCCATCAAAAGGAAAATTTCTTGCAGGTAAACGTTCTTCAGCTCAAGATGCATTTCACATATTGGGGATAAAAGACCTAGAATCAATTTATTACATGTTTATTTATTTTAAAATCTCTATGTGAAAGCTAATATATGTTTTTGGATTAAAAAAAAGCTCATATATGTCTTCATTTATTTATTTAAGCAGGTCCATCAAATGGAAAAGTTCTTGCAGGTAAACATTCTTCAGCTAAAGATTCATTTTACATATTGGAGATAGAAGTTCTACAATCAATTTATTACTATACTTGCAGGTGAAATCCTAGGCCCATTTATACTGCTCCTATTAGTTGGGGTTTCCGTCTATTGTTTCTATGTTGCTGGCGAGAGGCAGAGTTACGAAAGGATCAAACAGTTTTTGGAGGATTACAAAGCACTTAGGCTTGCTAGATACTCGTATGCAGATATAAAAAAAATTACAAATCAATTCAAGGATGAACTAGGACAAGGAGCTTATGGAACTGTGTTCAAAGGGAAGCTATCGAATGAAGTTCAAGTTGCAGTTAAGCTCCTAAATACTTCAACAGGGAATGGACAAGAGCTCATCAATGAGATGGAAACAATGTGCCAAATTCACCATGTCAATGTGTCTCGCTTGGTTGGCTTCTGTGCAGATGGATTTAGACGAGCTTTGGTGTATGAATTTTTACCAAATGGTTCATTGCAGAAATTCATTGCTTCGGCAGACTCAAAACATCATTTTCTTGGTTGGGGAAAGCTTCATGATATCGCTCTTGGTATAGCTAAAGGAATTGAGTATCTTCATGAAAATTGTGACAAACGAATTCTTCACTTTGATATCAAACCTCATAATATATTGTTAGATGATAAATTCACACCCAAAATATCTGATTTCGGTTTAGCCAAACTCTGTTCCAAGGATCAAAGCATTGTGTCAATGACTACAGCTAGGGGCACTTTAGGCTACGTTGCACCGGAGATATTTTCAAGGAACTTTGGCAATGTATCATACAAGTCTGATGTTTATAGTTATGGGATGCTGCTACTTGAAATGGTTGGAGGAAGGAAAATCACTGACATTACAGAAGAAAATAGCAGCCAAGTTTACTATCCTCAATGGATTTATAATCTTTTAGATAACAATGAAGACAAACAAATCCATATAGAAGGAGAGGAAGACAGTAAAATTGCAAGAAAGCTATCGATCGTAGGACTTTGGTGCATTCAGTGGCACCCTGCAAATCGTCCAACCATGAAAGCTGCAGTTCAAATGTTGGAAGGAGATGGAGAAAAGTTAATTATGCCCCCTAATCCATTTGGCTCTACAACTTCAACTAAAACAAGGGCTGGAATTGGACCTAGGAGACTGAAACTGAACCCATCATCTCTGAAATAGGATTAAGTCGAAATGGTTTCGTACTCCATAGTCATAGGCTAGTCGTCTAATGCTTCTCTTAAATTTCTCAGTATGATGTAATTAGTTGTGTTAATATTCGGAGTTCAGATTCTGTTCTTAAAGTCTCGTCTCGTTGAGAAGTTCGAAATGGGATCCTACGCATAAAAGAAATTCTAGAAGGGTGAAAGAGAATAAAGTTAACTCCTATATTGTCTGCAGAATCTATAAAATGAGACCAAACTAAAACTAATTAAATTTAAAGGACAAAAATAAATTTTTTTTATCAAAATTAAAGAATTAAATTGATCTTTTGTTAAATAAAAAAATAAGTATAATGTTTGAAAACTACATTGCTTACAATGAAAAACCCAAATTATAAACAATAGGTATAAATATCTAAAAATAATATTTTCTTCGACATTTTTTGTGACTGATCAAAATTTAATGTGATATTGAAAATATTTTTACCAAACCTAAGAGTTCACATATTTTTTATTATGGTTAACAAATTTGTTAGAGGGGCCCAATCACATTAAGCTAAATTTAGGATGCTGAACAATAAAAATATTTGAATTTAATCATATGTTGATATTTTTGCTCTTAAATATATAAGATTTCTTGAAGAATAAATCTAATAGCTAATTTATTAAAAGATGTAATATTTCTCATAATTACACTCCTAATTGAGTCAAAAGAAAAAGGAAAGGTGGAAGATATTATTTTGCAAACAAACATTATTGAAAGATTAAAAGCATTGAGAAGGTTTCTTATAAGCCACTCTACAAGCAACCAAAAAGGAAAGAGGCCCGTGTTATTGTCGATTACTTCTTGATCCTTTGTTTAAGATTTTAATCATTAATGTCTTGAAAACAAATGTGCTCAAATTAGTTGGAGTGTGGCAGTCAACTCATTAAGTACTGGAGATAGCTAAAAAGATGGGATGAAAATTTGAAATGGTTAAAGTCCAATAAAACCCATGTCAAGATGCTAAAATAAAAGGAAGTTGAAAAAGGAAAGTAAGTTAAAAGCTAATATTCAAGTGTATTTGAAATTAAACGAATCTGATTATACATAAGAAATTACATTACTAACCAAAACGAAAACGAAAGGTAGCATTTATGTTTTTGCATGGATCATTAATATTAAAAGTCAAACATAGGATCTCATAAATAGAAACAAGTTCTTGAAAACTTGAGTTCTCCTTCATCAGCTCTTGACATCACAAATACTTCAAGGAAAACGTGTCTAAATAGCTAGAGGATATCAATCACAATATAACAGGCCAGAATCAAAGGGAAAATTAAAAATTATGGCAAACTTCCTAACGATCTCCTCTGAAACACATATAAAAGGCTCATATCTATCAATGGTGCAACTAAGAGGAGAGAACTTGAGAAAAAGTTATCAAAGAATCATTTACAAAGTATAAACTATATTTTTGTGTGTTGGTGTCAGGTGATCCTAGGTAAAAGCCTTGAATTTGATACTTACGGGAGCTAAGGTTAAAGGGATGCTTTATATCAAACATAGAAAGTGATTTTGTTTGTGGTATTTGTTTCTTTGTGTTGGTTTAAGGTAATTCTAGGTAAAATCATGTGGGGTTGATCCTTAGAGGATCTAAGGTTAGGAGAATACTTTATGTCAAACTTAGGAAGTGTGTATGTATTATTATGTTTATGTACAATTGAGTGTAAAAGCTCTTGTGTTGATCCCTATGAGAGGGTAACTTAGATTGTAAGGTGATTACCCTAATATGAATAAAACTTTTTTATTGTGTGCTTGAGGAGAGAACATAGGGATCAAGGAAACTGAATTCTGAACCTCTATAAATCATAGTGTTTCTTTTATTTCTTATTGTTAAACTTATCTTTCTCTAAAAAGAAATATTTTAAATAGGAACCTAAAAGTTTTTAAAATATTTATTTTTTAATAACTACCCAATTTAATTCCCTTCTTGGGTAGATTTTTGGCCAACATAATGAAATAATCACAAATTACATAAGTGCTTGCCTTGTTTCTACGTTGAATATATTGGTACCTTATAAAGGTTTAGGCCAAGCAACTTAAGCAATCAACATGTCTTTTTTGTCATCATCAACAAGATGTCCAAGAACTAGAAAGGAAAAAAAATGGAAAGAAAAGCTTTTATTATGTAATGAGTAACGAGTTATGTTCATAGTTAGAGTTTTAATTTTTTGTTGAAATCTCCCATCAAAATTAAAAAGGTTTCATGTGGCGTCAAACCTAATAGGCAAATGTCCCATAAGGATACTAAATAGTATAGAGTCAGCCCGTTTCTAGCCAGCAATGATTAAAATACTCATATCCAATACTTGTAAAACTTATCTATTTGAGGCTACGTTCAAATATTAAAGAAATAGGTCTAAATATGAGTTATTTTAAAAAATTTTATATGTCTGACTTTGGTACCTACTCCGAACCTATAAAAATTATTAAAATATTTGTTATTATACAATAAATATATATATACATTTTATTATATTAAAAATAAATATATTTAAAAATTATATTAGTAGTATCAATTTCCTCAATAAGATTATTTAGTTATAATATTTATATATAAATTTTTTATATTTGACTATAAAGATAAACTAGTTAAAATTGTATATTGATTGTATATTTGGAGATTACCTAATATAATTTATGGAACTAATAAACTTCTTTATGAATTTATATGTGTGAGTCATAATTTGAAATAAAAATAATCATATTAAATTTTTTTGGATAAATTGGTCTAAGTCCAAAGATTTGAAGATTCAAAGGATTCTGGAATGATGATTAATTTTACTACACATTCAAATCTGAATCTAAGGATGAGAAAATATATTTCTTTGGATGCAGGAATAGAGATTACAGTATGTTACTCATATTCTACTCATAATCATCCCTATATTTCATCCCCAAAATCATTTATCCAAAAAACAAATAAGTTGCACTAATATTATTAGTTTCTATTTTCTACAATGATCTCTTATACTTTTCTTATAATGTGACGAACTAAGATTTAAATCTTTGTTAAAAGATATGCCTATATTTAATACTCGACAAACAGTACCTTGAACAAGATTAGCTCTCATAGATACTTTTAGGAAACCAAAAATTATTGAAAAAAGACAGAAAAATATATATTATATATACAAATAAAACTAAAAAGTAATCATTAAGTACTAAAAGGTAGTGCTTAGTCAAGATGATAATTTCTCCATAATAATAATCTAGAATATAATTGGAATAGCAATGCTTGTGTAAAAATAATGGTTTGCATAGGTTCTAAGTGCACAACGATAATAGTATTCAATATATTAAAAAAGCATACGGAGTTCATCAAATAGAGCATAAAGGAGAATAAAACTTATAAAAAATTTTGGTTTGTTCTTCAAAACAAGGGTTATAGACTAAAATTTATAGAAAATGAACAAGAGTACAAAAGAAGGTATAGGAGGCATTATCCACTCATAGATATCTCAAACACTAAAAGTATGCTCTAACAATTTCCTTAATCAAGCTTCTCCATTGGGATCATCCTCAAAGGTCCCCAAAAATTGTCATAGAAACATTCTCACCTTCAAATAAATTATTAATATTCCTAATTTAGTTTAAGTCCCTATGTAATCACGATATAATAACTTCCTTCTAATGTTCATTCTCCTCTTTATTTTTCAACTCTAAACGGAATTAAAATTTCTGAAGTTCAAATTCCAACTTGTTTTTTTTCTATTTTCTAGAGGCTCAGATTGACGAAGGGTGGTCGGCCAACTGTACCAATTTGTGGCGTTTGGTTGTGGAGAGAGGAAGAATCAAAGTGAAACCAAGAGAAAAAAAAGCTTGATGGGGAGAAATCAAGGAAAAGAAAATATATGCTGCTACTGCTGCTAGGAAAGAAGAGAAAGTTTTAATTGGATAAGGGATTTAGGAGCATTTTGGTTATTTAAGCCATTTTTAGGAAAAGAATTATTTTGGGTTTTGTAAACATAGAATTTTGAATAACATTTTTTATTCAAAACAATTCATTGGTAAGAATGGAAAAGTTTTAAAACATTTAGATAGTCCCAAATCCATAGCAAATATATGATATCAGGATTTTAGAAAATAAGAAATTTATAACAACAATATCTAACCCCAAGATCATATAAATATGAACCTCAAATTATTCTTTGAATTTTTAGAGGTATTACAATTCGCCTTTTTTGGTTGCACACTTACACCTATTTCTCAAAACTCCTTTTTTCCTTATTCCTCCTTCATTTGAACTTATCTTATTATATGTTAGTCTAACATAGTTTGGCTAGAAGAATGGGCCACATAATAGGCAACCATAAAAAATGGGTCTTGTGACATTTATCAATATTTCTCCCTTTCTAGCTCAACTCCTTTCCAAGGATTACTCTTCCTAAGTACTCGTTGCCTTTTAATCTAAAATGCAATCACACAAACACATTTGTACACAAGGCAATCAAGGAATGTTGAAATCATCACACCAAATACACACACAATTTAAAGAGTAATGAAGCAATGGATGCTACACAAAATAACTTTATTAATTAAATGCATTTATACACTAGACACTTTAATATAATATATTTGATTGATTATTGCACCCAAATTACCTTATATTTTGAATACTTGAATTTCCTATCTTAGAATGCTTAAGTTATTGGATATCTTCAAAAATAATATTCAAAATACTCAATATTCATCTTAATCTTTCGAACATTTTTGTAAATATTAATCACTTTAAAAAATGTATAAAAAATATTAATATAACAAATAAATAAAATTTGCAGTATATAATGTAATGTTCATGTATAATCTAACTATTACATATGACTTTGAAACTTTTCTAGTCGTTGGTTTCAAAATTATATATTTTTTTGTACATTATTATATTAATAGAAATAATATAAAATTTTAAATATATTGTATATACAAGAGTGTGAAAAGTTATAGGAGAATAAAAAATTTAATTAACTTTCAACGCCTTTTTAATTAACTTTCGACACCTTTTATTATAAAAATAATAAATATAAAGGTATCTTGGTCAAAATAAATAAAATTATAAATTTTTTTACTCTTTCAAAAGAAGTGAGTGTAATTATTTAAAAATAAAAAAAATTAATTTCAATATTTCTTAAAAGAGGGAAGTGCAATTTATTTATTCTATTTAAAAAAACCTTAATCTAAAACTCTAAACACATTTTTTCCTAGTTTATATAATTATGTTGACATACAATTAAAGGCTACTCGCATGAGTGAGAAAGTCCCCTTTCTCTATAAACATTGAGAGTTCCTGGGAGCTTAGTCCTATATTCGTTGAGTTTAAATGGAAAAAAAGAAGAATTTTATATTGAAAATTATAAGTGGATTGTTGTAGGCTGTGTTGATTTATGGTCTTACCTAACCTGTAAAATTTTCTATTGTCCCTTTTTGTTCTTTAGCTATTGCGTGTGTGAAAAGGTTGTACTTTTTCTATTTAAAGTATCTAGAAAAAATAACTTATTAATGGCGAATCTAATGTCACATGCGAGAGGCTAGTTGGTTTGAGAGCATCGCCTCAGACACTCTAATAAGTTGGATCAAACTCGTCTCATATGTGGGCTCACTTTATAGCTCCTAGACAAGGACTTGTTGTACATGTGGTTACAGAGCTACTACAAATAACCAGACAAAAAAGGAGTCAGTGTCTCATTGGAGTTCTCTTTGGTAGAAAATATATACCAGTACATAGGATGTAGAAAATCATTCAAGAAGCTTGGAAAATCCAAGGTAACGCGCGTATGTTAGACGGGGAAATTCTTGCCACTATCAAGTTAAGGATCATAGTCTGTTTAATTTTCCAAGACAATAGTCTGTTTACTTTTCCAAGACAACCATCACACTCTTCTAGTTCAAATGATGAACATCCCTTCGTAATTGGAGTATACTCCTCTTAGGAAGATTCAAGAAGTAAGGATGATGAAATATGGCTAGAATATTCCTCTTAGTCACCGGAATAAGAATCTCCGATGGTAGTAGATCAGGGCGTAAAGAATCTTGCATGTCCTAACAATTGGTGATCTCACAGAATGCCACATGGAACATGAATGGATGAACACAGAATGCAAGCCAGCTAGACCTACAAGCACCTAGTATTTTTCAACTGTCAGAAAGGGTACTCAACATGTTCAATGATAGTTTTATGAATTGGCATGTTGTACCTAATATAAGGTTCTAGTATAACCTACTTTATAAATAGGCAATGGCTACTTTGAAGGAGCATGAAGGATTGGCATTGGTAATCAACTCCAATGGTCCAAATTCAATTAAATGGGACCTGGCAAAGATAAAGCTCCAGAACTGTCATAGATTCTTATACATCAACAGTATCTTTATATTAGTCTCAAACCTCAATGATCCTTTCATTTTATCTCCACTAAACTGGTTTTTCCCCTACAAGTTATTTGATAACTTAATCAGATCCTCCACACTGACAATCATGCCAACTGCCAACAACTGTCTTGGTTCATATGAAATAGAGGAAGAAATCGTAAAGGAAGCAACAAATTCAACACTGAATAGAAAAGTTTACAATAATCTATCTCCTCCTTTCAAAAAGTAGAAAAATAATGAATCGTTTCAAGTGAATGATTGAACAAAAAGCGAAAGAGAGTAAGTTTCCATGAATCAATAATATTTAAGGAAGCAGAAGT
The DNA here is from genome assembly GCA_031216115.1 of Senna siamea. Lineage (NCBI taxonomy): Eukaryota > Viridiplantae > Streptophyta > Magnoliopsida > Fabales > Fabaceae > Senna > Senna siamea. Next base: position 15,128,085 of record CM062355.1, on the reverse strand, counting down.
CCCTTATGTCAAGAAACTTGGGAGGATGAAAACTTAAGAGTATGTTGCAATTGAATCAAAATGGTCAAAATTTGGGTGATCTCTCGGCCACAACATCTAATGTGGGCTCTGGGGAGGCTGGCTTTGAACAACCTCCCAGTGCACCATGAAGCTAATTGATAACTCTATGAAATAGAGTTATTTAAGCTATTTTTATGTCTAAATATTGAGTAAATTAGTGAATGAATGTTTATTTGTTTGTTATTTTAATGTGTTTATGCAAGTTAGTTTTTTTTAGATAGGTTTTAAGTTATTTTTAGATCTTTAAGTGTGATTTAATGTTATTCAAAGGTGTTTTATTTAATTTTATAAGTTGGTCATGGTGTTTGAACCTTTTGTTGACCCTTAAAAGCAAAGAAATTGATGAAGTTCAAGAGCCAAAGCCTTGACACCAAAATCTAGATTCAAGGCTATGGAGTGCAGCACCCTATAGAGAGTCTAGCAACTTAAAGCCTTAACGCGAGAATCTGGCATCAAGGCACGAGCTCTTAGTGTAGAGTTAAGTAAACTCGTGCCTTAATCACCAACTAATTTGGAATGGATAAAAGAGGGATTTTTCTAGGGTTTCAAAGGAGACTTTTATTCTGAAGAAAAGAAGAACTAAAGGAGTAAAGAACATCAAGAAAACGGAGGTTCGGGGGCGATTTTTGCTTATTCAAGAGCGAGAAAGACCGATTTGAGCTTTGGAAATGAAGTTCTTTCTTCCCTTTTCCTTTTATTCTTGAGTTTCTTATGTTTCTTGTTATTGGGCTGAAATTTCTTATAATAATGATAGAATAAACTCTTTTCTCCTTAGGAATATAGTTTCTTAGCATGTAGATTGTGAATATTGATACTTTCTTTACTTTTATTCAATTTCTATAAGGCTTATTCATATTATTTTTATTTTTGGCCCTTCTTGCTTGATCACCAATTAGGGAGATTAGGAGAATTTTAAGTTGCTCTTGGAAAAGAAACTTGAATTTAGTCCTACGGCTGAATACCACTTGTTCTTAGTTAATTAATTATGTAATTAACTAAATTTACCTAAAGGATAGGCATATACCAATAGGTCTTGTGGAGTCATAATTAGCTAAGCTTAATGCGTTTCTTTAATTTAGGTTTCCATAGGAATATAGGGAATTAGATTGGAGAAATAGACTTTATAAGAGATCAGAATATTCTTATAATGAATATAGAAGCTAAGACTAACTTTTAAATATTGAATTAAGTTGAGAAAAGTAGTAATATCAAAATTGAATTGCCAAGTTAGACTATAATCGCAGGGATTTTATTTCATTTAGTTTCTTTTATTTAGCATTGTTACTTTACTTAAAGATTTTATATTTTTCTTTCACTTGAATATAATTGTTGCTTGGATAAGGTAAATACAAGAACATTGGTACATAGTCAATCTTTGACTAAAATTCCCTGAGGACGATACTCTTATTCATCATTATATTGCTTATTGACAATGTACACTTGCATGTGTCAATTTATACGCAACACTAATCTCCTAAAACTTCAATGGTTGTGGCTATACCATGATAGTTCAAAGGCTCAAATAACTAATAAGTAAATTTAACCTTGACTTTTTGTTTTTATCTGAAACTAAACAATCAATTAATAAGATAGCAAGGAAGTTGAGCAACCTTAGTATAAAACACATTGTGGGATGTAATGCTGAGGACAAGAGTGGTGGACTTTGCCTAGCCTAGTCAGACTTTAAAAAATGCAGCACTATTGACATCTCACAACACTACATCCACATCACTATAGAGTCAATGACAGGTTAGAAAATTCTTATCACTTTTATATATAGTTTTCTTGCCCTCAAGTTTTGACACATGTTGTGGGATTTAATTAAAAATATGCATAAAATTATATCTTGTACTTGGATTACATTGGGTGATTTTAATTAGATCAGAAATTCAAATGAGAAATTAAGTATATCAAATATAGTGGAAGGTTTTAATGATTTTAAGAATATGATTGAACAATGCAACTTGATGGATCTCAACCTAAATGGCCCTTGGTTTAACTAGACAAATAGAAGGAAAGATGGTGGAGCAGTATGGTCCAAACTAGATAGGGAATTATGCAATGTTACTTAGCTTTTATAGTTCCCCAAAATTGTTCTATATACTTTACTTATAGTTGGTTCTAATAATGGGCCAACTTTGGTTGATGTTTATAATCATAAACCTTATTGTAAAAGGCCCTTTACATTTAGACAAGTGGTTATTTTTTATTAGATGTTATGATATTTTAAATACTACTTGGCTTACTAGAATACATGGATCTCCTTCTTATATTGTGGCTGAGAAAATTAAAAGGGTGATACAAAACTTTCTGAAATGGAATAAGGATGAAGTTGTTAATATTCATGCTAAAATCAAAGACTTAACCAATAAATTGAATGATTTACATGTTAATATTCATTAGGGTGATAATGTGGTAGAGGAAAGGAATGTGAAACATGAATTAGAATTCTTCTAAGACTGTGAGAAGACCTTATAGGCTTAGAAAGCTAGGCAAACATGAATGATACAAGGAGATAGAAATGCTACTTACTTTCACAACTTAGTAAGGAAAAGAAGAATTCAAAATGAAATCAACATTATTAGAAATGAATAGGAGTAATGGGAAATGGCTAAAAAATTATGAACAAATTGAAGAAGAGGCAATCACATTATTTTCCAACATATATTCATCACCCTAATTGGGCAATGTTGATCCAATCATACATCAATTGGTAAATATGAAATTCCTTACCTTCAATTGGAATAGTTAAATATTTTAAGTAAACCTTTTTTGGAAGAGGAATTTGAGAAAGCATTGTCTCAAATGAAATTAGACAGTGCTCCTAGACCTGATGGATGACAATAAGATTCTTCAGGAAGTTTTGGGCAATGATTAAACACGACATCATCAATATGGTAAGAAGTTTCTTTGACAGTAGATTTCTTCTAAAATTGATCAATAGAACCTTCATCACTTTGATTCCCAAATCTAATGGTCCTCAATGTTTCAAGGATTACCATCCTATTAATCTTGCTAATGTGATTTGAAAATTGATATTTATAATAATTTACAATAGGATCAAGTGCTTCATGACAAAAACTATAGCTCAAAATCAAGGTTCTTTCCTCAAAGTCACACACATATCAGATAATATTATTCTTTTTAGTAAACTGATGCACAAAATCAAGAATACAAAGAAAACGAGGAAAAGATTATGTGCTCTCAAGTTGGATATACAAAAAGCTTATGATAAGCTTTCCTAGAGTTTTATTGAGTTTGTACTCTAGAAAATTGGATTTCCTAATATTTAGATTTGTCATATTCTTGAATGCATCATCACAGTTTTCTATTAACTCCTTTTGAATGGTAATAAAACAAAGATAATATTTCCTTCATGTAGAATTAGACAATAAGATCCACTATCTCCTTAAATATTTATAATGTGTTAAAAAAATTTTCCATGCATGATTAAAAAATGGGAGGAATAAGGAAGCTGGATAGGTATTAAAATTGTAAGGAATTTAATCGGCATCTCCCACATGATGTATATGGATGATATAATTATCTTATTTAAAGTTTGTCCAAGGAATTTTCAATCGGTCAAACAAGTATTGTACAAATATGCTTCTCTTTAGGGTCAAACAATGAATATGCAAAAATATTTCCTCATCTTATATCCTAATACCCCATACAAATTCAAGAGATTCATGTTTAGCAGTTTAGGATTAAAATTTACAAATAAAATGAGAAAGTATCTTGGGATTTGGATCAATAATCATAAAAATAGGAAAGATGATTTTTAAGAAATAATGGAAAATACTAGAGGCAAACTACATTCTTGGAAATCTAAGTGCCTTTCACAAGCTGGACACATGACTCTTGCAAGGTTAGTGATTAATTCTTCTTTGATCTATCCCTTAGCTTGTATCTATTTCCCCGAGAAATATTTTCATCAGATTGAAAAACTTATCTCTAATTTCTTCTAGAGTTATATCTTTAAAAATACATATGCAAAAGTGGAGTAAACTTTGCTTGCCCAAGGAACAAGGTGGTCTTGGATTTTACAATTTCAATTTTCTTAATCAGGTGTTATTAGCTAAGAACATTTGGAGATTTCTTCACCAATTTTCATCAATGGCAACTTAGGACTAAGCAAGAAAATATCTAAAAGCACATAATCTTGGATCCTTGAGGAAACATTCTAGTTCCTCCTGGATGTGAAGAGGCATCTTAAAATCTAAGGACATCATCATGAACCATCTTCAACAGAAAGTTGGCAATGGTAGTTAAATTAGTACAAACCACCATCTTTGGTGGTCGATGCCTCAAGATTAATCACTCTACCTAACTATGAAAGATCTCATAGAGCATAATACAATGTCTTATGTCCAACAGCCAGCTGCATAGCCAAAGTTCCTTTTTTAATAACTTGTATCCAAGATAAAATTATATGAAAGTTGAGTAATGATGGTTAATATAAAGTGAAGAAAGGATATAAATTTTTAGTGCAGGATAATCAATGTCAGGAAACACTAGAGGCAATAATGTCAATTACTCTCCAAATGATCACTTATGGAAGAAATTGTGGAAGCTCCGAATCTTGATGAGGATAATACTATTCTTTGGAGAATTTTACAAAATAACTTACCAAATACCAATAATCTTAGGAGTCACTACATGAACATTCAAGAAATGCCTAGCCTGTGACAAAAAGGAATAAGATATCAATCATGTTTTCTTGAAATGTGATTTTGCAAGAGTTGTATGCATTACTCATCTCAACATTATACTTGTTACAATTCAATGATGTTAGGGAATGGATTAATCATGAACTAAACAATATCACTCAGCTAAACTATGTTTCTGAACCTTTTTTGACTATCAGTATTGTGTTAAATACCAAATGAAGATGCAGAAAACTAAAGATTATGGAAAGGAAGGCCGTGACCCCACCCCAAAATCTATAATAAGGTCAATATATAGTCACCTCAATCATATTCATCTTGCATATAAAAGGATGGATCCGATTTACAACCACCTGCCTCCTATTAAAAAATATTCCAATATCACTGAAATTCCAAGTCAAAGGTGGTTAGTATTTTCTAGGGAAGAAAATTTAGAATAAGAACATTTCATTCAACATCCTTTGCAATGATATGTATCATAAAGTAATCCATGAAAGACAATAACATTTAGAATCTTGTCCCATTACCTGCTAGTGTAAAACTAATTGGTTGTAAATGGATTTTCAAGACCAAGAGGGATTCACAAGGTAATGTGGAAAGATATAAAGCTCATCTTGTTGCTAAAGAATTCACTCAAAAGGAAGGTATTGACTATAAAGAGACTTTCTCTCTAGTTTCATCAAAAGACTCTTTTAGGACAATCATGACACTTGTGGCACATTTTGATCTTGAGCTACATCACATGGATGTAAAGATAGCTTCTCTCAATGGGGATATTGATGAAACTATCTTTATGAAACAACTATAAGGGTTAGCTAATTCTGAGGAAACTAACTATTTGGTTTGTAAACTTAAGAAATCCATCTATGGACTCAAACAAGCTTCTCGTCAATGGTACCTAAAATTTCATCAGGTTGTTCTTTCATTTGGTTTTGAAATGAACATTGTTGAAAATTGTGTGTACCACAAGTTCAGTGGGAGTAAATGTATATTCTTGGTCTTATACGTGGATGACATTTTTCTTCCTAGTAGTGATATAGAATTGCTTCGAGAAACCAAGAAATTCTTATAAAATAAATTTGAAATTAAAGATCTTGGTGAACCATCCTTTGTATTAGGAATCTAAATTCATCTTGATCATTCATGAGGAATTCTTCGATTATTTCAGAAGGTTTATATTGAGAAAGTACTTGAATGGTTTGGCATGCAAAATTGTAGACCTTATGATACCCCGATATCTAAAGGAGATAAGTTCAGTTTAAAATAGTGTTTGAAAATTAATATAGAATCCAAGTTCATGAAAACTATCCCTTATTCATCAGCTGTAAGGAGTTTAATGTATACGCAAGTCTGCATTTTACCTAATATTCTATACATTGTGGGGATGCTTGGTAGATACCAAAGTAATCTAGGCAAAGAATATTGGGTAGCAGCCAAAAGAGTTTTCAGGTATTTGCAAAACACTAAGGTTTATATGCTCATATATAAAAGGTTGGAAAAACATGAAATCATTGGATTTTCTAATTTTGACTTTGCTTTTCAGGTATTTACATAGCACTAAGGATTATATGCTCATATACAATAGGTCAAACAAACTTGAGATCATTGGATTTTCTGATTATGATTTTTCTGGATGCCAAGATAGTCAGAAATTGACATCTGGATATCTATTTTAGTTAGTAGGAAGTGTAATTTCTTAGAAAAGTGCCAAATAGACACTTGTTGCATCTTTTACTATAGAGGTTGAAGTTATAACATGTTATGAAGCATCCAATCATGCTATATGGCTACGTAAGTTCACCATGGGACTACGTATTATCAATGGTATTAACAGGTCACTTAAGTTATATTGTGACAATAGAGCAGTAGTTCTATATTCAAATAACAATAAGAGCTCTTCTAGATCTAAGCATATAGATACAAAGTTCCTTTTTGTGAAAGAAAGAGTTGATATTGAGTTGATAGGAACAAACTCCATGCTTGCAAATATGCTTACTAAGGCATTAACACCCATGGCCTTTCATAAGCATATTGCTCACATGGGTGTTTTTACATTAGATGCTGTTTAATTTAGTAGGAATTTGTATTCTATTGTATTTTAATGTCTTGACATTATTGATTACATTAATGAAGTATTCATTTTTCAGTTTATGTCACTTACTCTAAACTTTGATTTCATTTTCTTAAAGTAGGACTAGTTGGAAATAGACATGTGTATATCACAATGCATGTAATTTCCATGCTACAAATCCACACATAATCTATGTCATTTAGTGAAATTGATGTTTGAGATTATTGTAGGCTTAGTTGTAAAAAAATACAACGAATGCCTCTTTAATCCTTACATTAATAAGACTAATGGACGAGATTGATCAAAATAAGGTGCACATAAAGTTACAGTGATTTGTATATGATTAATGTAACATTTTCTCCTTCTATTTATTGAGAGATGTTTACTAGTTTTAAATAAATTAAATGCTTGTGTATGTTGTATTATATTGCATATAGTTGCACTAGAGTGAGGGACTAAACTGAGAGGAAAAGAGTAGGGCTTTTAATGAAAGGAAAAGGTTTAATGGAGGAAATTATGTAGGTTTTCCATATTCCAAGGGTAGCAAACCATGATTTTAGCCAAAAGAGTTACTGTAGCTACTAGATTTTTGAATTTGCCCACCAATGGTTCAAGGGCAAAATGGTAATTTGATAGATGCCTAGAGAAATTATCATTTTGAGCCGAATGATCGAGAATTAGGATCAAATTGCAATTTGTGGACCACCTATAAAAAGGGCTAAACTCCAGAAGCCTTATTTTCACCTTGAACTTCAGACTTAGAGAGAGAAAGTAAGGAATTAAGAAGGAAGAGAATCATAGGGAGAAGTTTGGCATACTTGAGGCAAGAATAACACATCAGCAAGCCTTTAAACAAATCTTTACATGCTTTAAGGTAACAATAAGGTAGCAAACAACCTAATCCTCTCTCTCTCAAAATTTACTTTTCATATACTGAAAATTGTGATTTTCATGTTATTTAAACAAGAAAGGAGATTAAAAACTATATTCTTGAAGTTTTTAACTACTATTGGGTGTTTTGAACTGCATGGATGTACTTATGTATGCTTAAATTAGATTATGAAAAATTGGTGTTTACTTATTGATAAAAATGAGGTTGAATCCAAGATTTGAGTGAGATTAAATGGTAGTTTGGGCTGTTTATATGTGTTAAATGATGCTTATGTACTAGTATTGAGTTGATGATTATCAGAAGTGGGTTACTAACAAGTTCTTAAGTGAAAATATGGATTAACAGAAAGTTTGAAAAATAGAGTATAACATAGCAACCGACTGCCAGCCCTTGAAAGTCAAATGTCGTGTTCTTCAGTTGCCTAAAAACACATATCGAGCCCTAGCAACCAATTTTTATCCTTTAGAAGTTAACTGCTGTGCTAATATTTTCTAGAAACTTACTAAGAACAGAGCAATCAACTGTCAGGCTTATGGCAGTCCACTTGTAGCCTTCAAGTTTGAAAAATTTGGCAGGAAAATAAGAGGAAAGTTAACTACTAAGTGGGTGAAAGTTGACTTACTGACCCCTATTTTAGATTATGAACTCAATGACTTAGTTTGAAGCATGGTTAGCCTAAAACCTTACTCAGATAAGGGATCTAGATCTAGATTATGTAATGAGTAACATAAAGGTTGAGAATGAAATAGAAAGAGCAATAATGATATAAGAATTTGAAAGGAATGAGCATGAGACATAAAAGAGAAACGAGAAAGTATTCCTAGTGTATGGGTATGTGATAGATAGGCTCACGTTGAGTGACCAATTGTCGGTATAGGATAGCCATTGGGCATTCCACGGTTGGATTAAATGATTTTGAAAACACTGTGATGTTTATAAATTTTAAATTAGTGAACTCCCCTGTGGCCAAATTAAAAGAGTCACATACTTGAAATTTGATATAACCATGGTATGAGTCGAATTACTTAGTCTATATACTTGTGAATATCATTTTGGGAAATGATCTATTGAAAATAGTAATCCCGTATGCACAGAGGAGGAGCTACCAGAGAAGTAGGCAGGGACTTTGTTTTAATGGTGATACAAGGGAAGAAATACCAAGCGGTGGGTAGGAACCCTATTGGACTTAGTGATGTTGGTCAGAGAGGAGGGTAGTGACCCTTGTGGGGATGTTGTGGATAGATGTACTTAGATCCACTGGAGGACACTTCAGAATATACATGGAATTACAGTCATGAACTGCCAGATAAGTAGTTAAGGACTATGAGAAAATCACTTGTGAGTGAGAGTTTAAAATGAGGAGTTGTTTGCTTGGAAAATCTCCTAATTTCTTTTGTTATGATTATGATTTTGCTAAGGCCATGAGAATATACTATGATTTCCTTGTTTATGCTCTTGTTTACATATGATTATAACCCTATTACCATGAGAATTTGAGGAAATATCCTATGTGATGGATATGTGATATAATCTAATGTTATATCCTATGTGATTAGTATGTGATGAATTGTAATTGCATTCATAAGTATGAAATTTTTATAATTCATGCATAGTATCCCAGTAGACATGATGGATTACTTGTTGATAAAAAAAAAGAATGTAGTGTATTTCCATAAGAGTAAGGTGGTACAAATCAGTAGTTTTTTTAAAACGGGTTGTTATTGCTACTAAGAAATCATTCTCATATAAATGCTGATTTGCATCATATGCCTAGGTATCAAATATTGCTAGAGATGGAAGTAGAGATAGTAGAGGTACCCTTCTTAGGGTATTTCCCAGTGATTAAAGAGCTATGGATTATTTTTGTATTAGAAGTTTCTACTACACCTTGAATGCATGAGATTCTAGGGTCTGTATAGTAAATTTTTGACATGCCTGATACCTTGATTCCTTACTATTATTTTGAGAAGGATCAGGATGGTGATTTTTGGTGTATAAAATGAGAGTATATATGTACTAAGATAATGAGGTAGGTATTCACTAGCAAGTTTTTGTTAAATGGGTATAAGTGACAGGTTTGTTATCTCCTTACCCTAATTAACACTTTCACATATTTATAGGTATATTTCTGATGCACTAAAATAATAATTATTGTAAAAGAAATATGTATATGAATGTGAATGTATGTATATCTATATATTTTATTTCACTTAATTCTATTGTATTATGTGTGAGAACTCGAGTATAGAAATCCCAGATCAATAGCACTTAATTATTTAACTTGATATGATAAAAGTTAAAATTTACTCAGGTAGAGATAGTAGTAACTCACCAATCCTGTAGTATATTATATCATATTATTTAATTAATTAAAAAAGAACCATAGGATTAGGGGTGTTATAATTAAAGGTTCTATGATATGAATACATAGTTGTACAATCCAAGTGGGAGATTGTTAGAATTTAGATTGTATACTATGTACATACATATTTATAAACACATTACGACATGTATTGTAGATTAATTATTATGTCCATATTACTGTCATAAAGTTTAAAGACCTATAAAGTGATCTAATTTGATTAATAATCTTTATCATATAAAATAATGTGTGGGGACTAACAATATGTGTAGAATCCTTGAAGTATTAATTATTGATTAATAATGGGCAAATTGGTAATTTGACACATAAGGACTTATATATAAAGGGTATGGTCCCTAATTGAGGTATCCTAATATAATATAGAATCAGATATATTGTTTTATCTCTTTCATAGTTTACTTCCTTAGAGGATGCCATGTTCTCTCTTGTTTTAACCACATAAACACCGACAATGCTAGTAATGTCAATTTATACAACTAGTGCTAACAAATAAACCCTCAGTCATGACCCTTATTATTTTCTTCTCTTATTATTTTTTCCATTTCCCTCTACATCCTCATTCTGCTCATTCCTCATTCCCTCCATACTACTCATTTTTTGTTCACTCATTCCCTCTATCTCGGTCTCTACATTCTCTCCATCTCGGTCGCCCCATTCCCTCCGTCTTAGTTACCCTAATCCATCTGTCTTGGTCACTCCATGTTCTATTTTCTTCACCTTAGACGCCTTCTATTTTTCATTTAAACTTTTGTTTTCATCCCACTTGCTAAATCCATTTTCCTCATTTAATTCACTTCCTCCACACCATGGCACGACATGACATAGCACGAAAAAAGGTAGCTCTCCACAGTAAGAAAAACATTTCCATTTCAATCTTCCCCTATTTTATCCTTTCCCTAAATCCTTTGATATTTTTCCCAACATTTTTTAAAAGTTACGCCTCTGATCGTCTCTCTTTTTTCTTTTTGTTTCCTTCATTGTAGTGTGTAATTTCTTCCATGTCTAAGTTCTAGTGATTTTGCTCAAGTGGAAAAGATTAACATGGTAAGAAAGTTTAGTCTTTGGTGATTATACTTAGAATATGGATTTTTGGGTTTTGGGTTACAAATTTGTGTTTTGATTTTAGGGTTTTTGGCTTTATATCAGATGGAGTTATATCTAATAGGTTGAATGAAATAACAGAACTTAAAGATGGTGTGAATTTGTTTTGAAGCAAATTTGGTGAGTTGAATCCTTATTTTTCTTGATGGGACTATGGCTTGGTGTTGATAAATAGTGATTTTGGCTATTTACTTCCCATGTTTTATTGAATAGTTTATCATATGGTTGAATAGGTGGGTTTTTTGTTTTGTGTCTTTTTCTTTAACTTCTGCATTTTGAGTATCCTTCTGATGTCATTATTAAAGTCATTATATGTTGGTCTGAATCTAAAATAAGTTCTGTTTTGGTTATTTTTTGGAACTTTTTGCCATATAGTTTATTTTTATTTTTCATGGCTAAAAAATGTAGATAGTTGCATTACAATTTGAGCTTTTAGTCTCCTTATTAATCATTTATTTTTTGCTAGAGTGAATAGTGACTTGATTCCCTTTTTTTGTTCTTTTAAAAACTCTCATTTTGTTGCTGAGTATTAGATCTTATTGATTGATGTGTTCTCTAGTCTTTAATTTTTTTCTTTGGTGATTTGAAAATCCTCATTTTGGTGTTCAATGACATTTCTGAGTGTTGTCAACAACATCTTCACCATGTTTTGCTACTTTTTTTTTTTGTGGTTTAAGAGGGGGGTTGTTGTCTTCATATTGAGTAGTTTAACCTTTAGTTTGATGTGATTTCAAGATAAAGTTTCTTTTCTAAAATGGGATGCCAATTTGTCATGTTTTGAGGATATTTTAAATCCTCATTTTGTTGTTTGAAGGTATGTTCTCCCATGGCTGAATCATTGGTTTTATTTTGGTTTGTATTTGATAATTTAAGCTCTCTTTATTGATGCTAAAATCATGACCTACCATGGCTAAGATAATTTTTTGTTTTGTTTTGTTTGTTGCACTTTTAGTAGATCTAACCTACTTTTTGTTGGTTGAGATTATATGTTAATGGTCAAACTAAGCGTTTTGTTCTTTCTCTTATTTTTTGTGAGTGAGTGCATTTGAGTGTTGCATTCTTTTTTTGTTGTTTTCTTATTTCTCTTTTTTTCTTATTTCTCTTATTGTCTACTTATGTTTCTTATTCTCTTGACATAGCAGCTAGGTACTTATATTTTGATACAGCCCCTTCACTTCACTAAATAGTACTTGTATAAGTTGAAGTATTTGAGTTTTGTTTAAAATAAATATATTTGTAAATAAGTTATTTATGTATGAGTGTATTGATTTGGTTAAAACAATATTCTATTTGAATAGACGAGAGTTGGTGAATTTTTTGTTTGTTTGGTTCAAATGTGTAATTAGACTTAATTATCTAATACACTTAAATGATTTGATTTTGACTAAACCAAAATAGAGGTTAATTCAAAAGTATCTTTGTAATTAAAAAGCACTTTCTTGCTTAGAATCAATATCAAAGAATTAAGAGTGCATTAAATATTTAAAACTTTTTGTGTGAATTAAAGCTTAAAATACTTTAACTCCTTCCTTTCTTTAAAATACAAAAACCTTTTCTTGTTTAGTTATTCACTTTTTTTTTCATGATTATGTATTTTCTTTCCATCGTGCCTTTATTTCTGTCCCTTATAATGTCCATACCCAAAATCCTTTTTGCTTCCCCTAAGTCTTTCATAGAACTTGCTTGAGTTTCTTAATAGCCTCAACATCTTTGCTGCTATTAACATGTCATCTACATATAGGAGTAGATATATGTAGTTCCCTGAAGATTCCCTTTTACGATAGACACAGCTATCATAAGTATTTCTTTGGTATCTTTTAGACACAACAAAGCTATCACACCTTAGGTACCACTATCTTGGAGATTGTTTAAGTCCATACAGTAATTTCTTTAGCAAATAGACTATACTTTCTTTACCTATCACTTCATGTCCTTTAGGTTGTTTCATGGAGATTTCTTCATCAAGCAGACCATGTAGAAATGCTGCCTTTACATCCATTTGTTCAAGCTCTAGATTATAGGAGCTACTAGAGCTAGGATTATTCTCATACTGGTGTTCTTGACCACAAGTGAGAATATTTCATTGTAGTCTACTCCTTCCTTTTGTGAGAAGCCTTTTGCTACTATTCGTGCTTTGTACCTGCCTTTCTCAACACCAGGAATCTTAGGCTTCCTTTTGAAAATCCATTTACAACCTATAAGTTTTTGCCTTTAAGGTCTTTCCACAAGCTCCCAAGTATGGTTTTTCATTAGAGAATCATATTCCTCCTTTATTGCAACTTTCCATTTTGCAAAGTCAGCACTTGACATGGCTTCCTTGTAGTTGTTAGGATTAGAGCTAGCTTCTTCATATTCTACTATCAAGGCACATGCTATAAAGTCAGTAAAACCATACCTTTCTAGAGCCTTTTTGTGCCTTCTTTCTCTATCTCTGGTCAACATGCAATTGTTTTGAGTTTCATCAAGTTAGGTTTCTTTAGGTTGTAGAATATTAGGCTGGTCAGATTGCCTTATGGTGGTTGGCTCCACCTTCATTTAAATTCTTCTTTCTATGTTGGCAATTTCTAGGGCAGTAGGGTTTTGATTGTCATCCCTCATCATGTTTTCTTCTTGTAAGACAACATCTCTGCTTATAACTACTTTTCCTCTTCTATTTTCAATAATCTATACCTTATACCCTTTCACTCCATCAAGATATCCAAGGAAAGTCCCCTTGTTTGATTTAGGTTCTAGCTTCCCTTCATTAGTGCAGATGTATGCACCACAGCCGAAGAACCTCATGTGTTTGAGGCTTGGTAGCTTCTCTATCCAGAGTTCCTCTGGGGTTTTGAACTAGATTGCTATAGAAGGAGATCTATTAATGGTGTATACATCTATGTGGATAGCTTCTCCCAAAAATTGTTTAGTAAGCTTGGTATTTGAAAGCATGCACCTTACCCTTTCCAAGATGGTTCTGTTCATTTTCTCAGCTAGGCCATTTTTTCAAGGAGTTAGCTTGATTGTTTTATGCCTCATAATGCCATTCTCTTTGCAAAACTCATTAAACTCTTCACTTAGGTATTCCAAGCCATTATCTATTCTGAGCACCTTGACTTGTTTGCCAGTTTGAGTCTCAACCAAAGCCTTCCACTGTCTAAAGGTTTTGAATGCTTGATTTTTATGTTTCAACAGGTATATCCATACCTTCCTTGACCAGTCATCAATGAAAGTAATGTAGTACATTGCTCCACCTAGTGATTGAGTTTTGACAGGTCTCTATATATTAAACTGCACATAATCCATGATTCCTTTAGTAGTATGTGTTCCACTAGAAAATTTGGCTCTTTTTTGTTTACCATACAAACAGTGTTCACAAAAATGTAGTTTCTCATGACTAGTTCCTTCTATTAGGCCTTATTTGTGTAATTCTTCTAATCCCTTCTCATTGATATGAGCTAGTATAAGGTGCCATAATCTTGTTGAATTATCCTTAGATGCTAAACAGGAATTACTAGAATTGATAAGTGTTTTGCCTTGCTGCCTATAGAAACCATTCTATCTGACCCCTCTTATGATCTACTTGGAACCTCTTTTGATGACAATGGACTTGCTTTCTCCATTGAACTCACACCCTGCCTCATTTAACATGCCAAGGGAAATAAGATTTCTCTTGAGATCAGGCACATTTCTGACTTGTGTGAAGGCTTTTATCGACCTATCTTCTAGTGTAATCTTGACAACCCCTATACCAACTACCTTTCATAGGGAGTCATTGCCCATTATAACCCTTTCAGCATCTAATTTCTTATAAGTATCAAAACAGTGCAGATTTGGAGTCATATGGAAGGTGCAACTTGAATCCAGAATCCATTCCTCACTCTATGGATGATCAGTGACAGAGAGGACATCAGAGCTTTCATATCCATCTGCCACAGTCACAAGATCAATTCCTTTCTTGCTTTTGCCAGAATTCTTTTTCTTTCTTTCTAGATAATCTCTTTGAAAATGGCCTTCTTTTTGATAGAAATAACAAGACTTCTTAGTCTTGGACTTCTTGTTTGGATTCTTGGATTTATTCTCCTTTGTGTCAGGTTTCCCGCAGGCAAATAGGCTCTCTGCTTCAATACCTTCACCTTTAATTTTAGTGATCTTCTTTATGGTTTCCTTGGCGTTTACTGCAGACTTGACTTCTTTTAGAGTAAGTGTTTCTCTTCCAAGCATCGTAGTGTCTATAAGATTTTCATATGATGGTGGGAGAGAGCATAGTAGCATGACAGCTTGGTCTTCTTTGTCAATCTATACATCAATGCCTTTCAAGTCCAAGATTGTCTTTGTGAACAATGACACATGATCTCTAATGGATGATCCTTCCTCCATCTTGACTTGATAAATTTTCTTCTTTAAGTATAATTTGTTTGTCAAGGATTTAGTCATGTATAGTCCTTCAAGTTTTAACCATACACCTACTGTAGAGGTTTCTCCAGCAACTTCCTTGAGCACCTCATCTCCCAAAGACAAAATGATCAAGTTGTCCACCTTACTCGTGATATCTTTCTTTTCTTTATCTATTAAGGTAGCCAGCATCTTGCTTTCACCCACTGGTGCTTCTTCAATACCTTGATGAACTAGAAGTGCTCTCATCTTGATCCTCTATAAGATGAAATTGTTGCTGCCATTAAACTTCTAAATGTCAAACTTGGTTGAGGCCATCATGGGGTTGATCTTAAACCTGCTTTGATACCAGTTGTAAGGTTTACATGACAGAAACACACAACAAAAAGAAGCAACGAAGTAAGAAAGCAGTAATACAACAAAAAACTTGAATGGCAAGATAGAGCAAGAACACAACAAGATTATAGTGGTTCAGATTTTGTATCCTACATCCACTCTTCAAGATGCTTTAGGACTTGTTATTGAAAGAGACTTCAAGAACTTTACAAGAGTTTGATCCTCACACTTTATCTCTTATGCTCTCAACATGGCACCTCGTTTTCTGGAAACTAATTTACCTTTTAGTCCTTTTAGCTAAGTCTTTATATAGGCAGAGATATCTTGCTTACATGGCATGACTATTCCTCTAACTAACACTTAACCATTCTTTAATGACACCTAAGCACAGTAACACGGCACCATGAAGACCCACAGTTTTCAGCACTTAGTTATGCTAAATTCATGGGTACATGATTTACACTTTACAGTTAGCGTAAACCCAATTTCACCTTGAGTTTTGTATCCAAATGTTATTGTTGTCTTTGATAAATTCTCTGTTTTATCCCAAGGATAGAAGTTATTTACAGAGCCAATACTATTGATGAGTAATACATTGTCATATAGTGTGGCCATCTCAATTGATAAGTGAAGTTATTATCATGATTTACTATAGAAATATTAGAACTCTGGAGATTGTGATTGGATCCAAAATGTTATCTCTGTTCTTTCTTTTCCTGTAAGAGAGGCACACAATATTGCATTTACTTATAAAATTCATCACTTTTTATCTCTATATGATTTTCCTCGTCTCCCTGTTGTTATTACTTATGGCTCCTTGTTGGCAGATTACTTTCTTTTGTGGTATGGAGCTTTAAGTAGTCTCAAATTCTTCTGCACCTATCCACAGAATTGTTATTTCATTTATTTGCTTATTTAAAAATGTAAAAATTTTATCCAGATAAAATGATCTACCCAAGAAATAACTGCTATGTCTGGATACTGATATGCAGAACAATTTATGACTGTAGCACCTGAAACAAAATTGTAGCCAGTCATCTCAACCAAATTATAACAGAACCAATATTTTCATAGCAAAATTACATGATTGAATACAAGAAAGGAAATAGAATAAGTGGAGAGGATGAAATAGGTTAATGCATTCTCTATTCAAAGAAAAGAGGATCAAAATTTAATAAAATTAGAATTCAGTAATTCATTTAGCTTCATCTCTAGTTGCATTTTAGTCTTTTGCATTTTAATGCCAAATACTTGAACTGTGGGATTATGCTTTCGATGGAAGGCAAGACATCTTCTTCCTCCCTACTCTCAATTGCTGTGCTTTTCCTCTTCTCAGATCTTGTGATCAAGAAAGAGCTTCCCGTTTTGGTGTCCAAGTGAGAAGTGCTGCAGCTATACAGCAACGATAGAAATATGGCATGTGCTCTCCAAACGGTGTGTTTCATATGAAATAAAAGAAAAAAAAAAAAAAAAAGGGATGTGATATGAGATGGGATGCTGGATTAATGGAACGGCTCACATTTCTTAGACAGCGGCATACAACACTAAATTTATGAAATAACTATATTCCAAAAGTTTAATAAAGTTTAAAATAATTAGCTATTAAAAACAAAAAATTAACAAATTGATTATTCAATAGAAATTTAAATATTTAAAAGATGATAAGTAATATGTATATTAAATATAAATATTGTTATTAATATAACTGCAATTCAGAATAAATTAAATTTATTTTTTTAAAAAAATGAAAAAGTTAAGAAATATATTTATAATAATTTATATTTTTATCAAATTAGGTCTAGCTGTGTAATTAATTTTTGCAAATGAATATAGTCAAAATTTTCGTAAGTTTGTATGATTATAAAAGTTTCTTTAAAAAAAATTTTATCCGAAATATTATTTAAAAATAATTTTAATCTTTGAATAGCATAGAATATAATAGAGTTGCTATGCTAGCTCTATAAACCGCCTTCTAAGAGTCTGAGCAGATACAGAGGGCGATGATGCCATCGTGAAACCGACCCCAACCAAATCCTTTCCTTTCGATATTTAGTTCTCTCTCTCTCTCTCTCTCTCTATATATATATATATATGCAGTTATGCACTAATCTTTCAATTGAATCCAAACACAAGTGAAAAACTATAGAAAATGCTCTTCAGTCCACTCTCTAATACCTCAACCTTGAAGAGTCCCAAAGCTCAAGCCATGATGATGAGCCACTACCACACTGCTAACCTTGCACCCAACCAGTGTGGCTCCCTCCTAATCCAAACCATAGACGCACCACTCCCTCTGGTCTGGTCCCTCGTGCGCCGCTTCGACCACCCTCAAGCCTACAAGCAGTTCATCAGGAACTGCACTCTGCTCGTCGGAAGCGGCGGCGTTGGGAGCGTACGCCAGCTCGAAGTCATCTCCGGCCTGCCGGCCGGCGTTAGCTTGGAGAGGCTTGAGGAGCTGGACGATGAACTTCACGTAATGAGGTTTAGCATCATCGGCGGCGATCACCGGTTAGAGAATTACAGCTCCACCACGTGCTTGCTGGAAGACGAGGAGGAGAAGACGGTGGTGGTGGAGTCGTACACGGTGGACATTCCAGCGGGGAGTAGCGGTGACGATACTTGCTCGTTTGCGAATACTATTATTGGATGCAATCTTAAGTGTTTGGCGCGAATCGCAGAGGACATGGCTTGTAATATGGAAGCCGAAAGATAATAAGACCATGTTTAGAGACAGCGGGTTGGATTTCAAATTCCGATTTTCTAATTTTGTCAAGCATTAATTATTTTTTGGTTTACAATGTAAAAGAGAAAAGTAATTGTCAAAAACTTAGGTGTGGTCTAATAAAAAATAATATGTAACACATTATTTTATGTGGTTGAATTTTTTAAATTTTTACTATTTCATTTTTTGTTGAAGAATTTATTTATGAATATATAAAAAACTACACTTATATTTGTTTCAAGTCATTCTTAAAAATGAATTACTGGGTATCCACTAATTTGATAGTTGTAAAAACCAAAGTTGTTAGAATTAAACTAGAATGGATGATTCAACTAGTTGAACTGATAATTGACTAGTTCAATATCTGGTTTATTTTTAAGAATAAGATGATCAGTTGGATTGCTTTGATACAATCAGAATCACTCAAATTTGGAAGAACTAGAAAAAAATTGGGAATCGGATGATTTTTTACTAAATCGGTCAAACCTTTAATTTTTTTAACTTTTTGTTTACTTTTTTATGTTTATGTCTAAAATTTTGAATTAGATTTGACTATATACATTGTGCATTTTAGAATTTGAAATTTTATATGATTATGGAGCAATTGATATGATATATAAATAATATAAATACTTAAATTATCATAATTTAAGCGTACATTATTTTCTTACATATTACTTGTATAAATTACTCATTATATTTAAAAATCATAAGTAAAATTATAATTTTTGTAATATAAGATATATTATTAATATTAAATATATTTAATTATTATTATTTTTATATTTACGATGTTAGCCATTTCAATCACTAGTCGAATTGATTAAACTGATTAGACTGTAACTTAATAGATTTTTTGGTTCAATGATCAATTTGATTTTTAGAACACTAGTGAGAACATGATAGTCCAAGGAAAAAAAGAATTAGAGTTAAGTGTGACTATGTATATTCTCATTATTAATTTTTTTAATAAAATAATATATAGAGAAAACTTTTAAAAGATCTAACTATGAAATGGTGAATTGTAATATATATATTAAAAATCTTGATAATAAATATATAGGGATCATAAATGCAAGAAGACCCCGTAAATTTTGGGATAATTGTAAAGAGACTCTTCATATGCTTTGGGGGAGTAAAGATATCATATGTTTAATGAGTCTGGTTCGCAAGCACAATGTTTATCTTACTCAACCATATATACCTAAAGGCAGATCAAGAAAGAGAGATCTTGGCTTTATGACTTTTAAGAATCCAATTACATACGTTGAAAATGATGATAAGGATAATGATAATGAAATTGAACATGCTATATGTACAAGTGCATTGTATTTGTCCATGTCATCAGTTGTCTCTTCATCTTCATTTATGCCAATGCCATAGAAAGAAGGCTTTGGTGATGCTAGTCCCTTGTACTATGTGCCAAACCTCCATTTATAGGCTTAGGAGATGTTGAACATTTTTCTTACAATCTAAATCAACTTTATATGCCATTTTAAGCTCTCGAGTTTGGTTTTTGTACCTCTATTTCATCACAACCGTTAGGTAGGTTTGGATCATTCTCTTCACTATTTATTGATCCAACAATACTTAGTTGAGAGTATGATAATTATTTGTTTCAAGGCTAACGAATGTTACAAAAATTAAATTAAGGATTTCTCACTCCAAATCAACATATTCCTGCATATCCAAGCACAAGATCATCTACAATAACTAATTTGACAATTTTCACGATGAGAAATTAGAAAAACTCTTGGAGCAGAAACCCATTATATGTAAACTTTCTTTGTTATTTAGTATAAAATGTGTTAAATATTAATTCAAATTTTGAATTAATTTATATAAACCAAGTTTACTCTTCCTTTCAATTTTTGTTTTCTCGTTCAATTTTTTTTTAATTCAAAATGCCTTTGCCATGAACGGTCATGGGCTGCAAAAGATAAAGCTAGCTTTTTTTTTTTTTTTTTAACATTACAGTGTCATTGCCCTCTGTGGCAACAAAGGCATCTGTTATAAACTACCTTCGCCATGTCAGATGGCAAAGGTAGTTTAATTTGCACTGCAAGACCTTCGCTGTCTAACACGATAGAGATTCATTTGACATTTCGAAGATTTGGCTAACACGACAAAGGTAATTAAAAAAAAAATAAAAATGAAAAGATCTGTAGTATTTTGAGATATAAAATTTTCCCTATTGTATTTTAAAAATAAAAGTAATTAATATTTTATATATAAGTAAATTGCCTTGTTACAAGTATAATAGTTATCTAATTTTTTTCTCTCTTTTGTTCTCCAACTTTATATAATAAGTATTTAGGGGATCCAAAATCTTGTGGCGCGTTAAAAGATGTTGTGAGAATGTTCATTGACTATCCTACACTCATATATACATGGCATTTAATTCAGGAAATTAAACAATGAAATTTGACATCAAATTTTGGATGACGAAAAAAACGATAAAGAAGATAAAATTATATCATTTTATAAAATAAAAAATTTGATTACTTTTGAATTAATGAAACTAAAACTTGTGTGAAAGGAAAAGATAAAAAATATGTATTTAAGCAGTTTTTTTAGCTTACATTTAAAAAATTTCCTCTATTATTTTTTCTTTTAAATAAGATGACAAAAAAATAATTTAGTCTTTGAACATATCTCACTCTATTAATGACATCATAACATATATATATAATTAAAAATAAATAATTAAGATAATATTCTTTTTTTATTAAACTTTCACATCACACTCATCATTTATTAATAATTATTTTATTTTTTTCTCTTAAAAAATTTCAATCAAACCTTATGAAATTATGTTGTAAACAAAATTAAACAAAACATTGTTAAGTGAAACATATTTGGCACTATCAATTAAGTCAACTCTCTAATATGAGTACACTGTGTCCTTAAGAGATATTAGGCGGCACTCCAAATGGAAATAAAATCTTGATTAGACCAAAACAAACATGTCATCGCATATATTTCATGCATAGAGAAAAAATTATCAGTTTTTAATTGTATTTTCTTCTTGGTGGCTCATTATTGTATGCGCAAAATCTACTTTTTTCTTGACTCATTTACTTATCTTATATTCATACTTGAACTTATATATTCTTAGATATCCTATTATCTAATCAATCTGAGACTTTGTTTAACATACTCATATACTATAATTTTCAACGAAATCAAAGTGAACAATTAGAAAAATTTTGCTATGTTAATTATTTTTTATGATAAAGTAAATTTTTAATGAATCTATAAAATTTTTCATCATGCATAATGAGTTCTAGTTTTTTAGCTTTTGGATGTATCTCAAAGTTTATATTATAATTATAAAATATTATTTGTGCATTTAAAAATCAAACCCTCCTGTGTTTAAGGACACCTCTCTGAATGAAAGAGGTAAGCTAATAGGGTCAGTATAATCTTTTAGCCATACCTAAGGGCTGACTGATAGCAGTTTGAAGGGTCAATCTACTCAATCACATGGGACGTTTTAGACCTTTAAGTCCCTTAAAGAGCCAAATGGTTCCCAGAAACACAAGCAATCAATGACGAAGGCAACCAATGTTTCTATGGCGCCAACCCACTCCCTAGCTAATCCACTAATTCACTTGCATCTTCAACTGCAACACTTACGAAGTTTTGTCGTATTATATTGAAGATTTTATAATAAAGTTTTATATTAATATCTATATTATAATAATTTTAGAACTTTTTATTCATTAATCTCTAAAATCATATATTATCTCATATAAAATAAAGTATAATTTTAAAAACATATAATGTGAGAAAAAGAGAAAGAG
Source organism: Senna siamea (assembly GCA_031216115.1). NCBI lineage: Eukaryota > Viridiplantae > Streptophyta > Magnoliopsida > Fabales > Fabaceae > Senna > Senna siamea. The sequence continues at coordinate 15,105,676 of CM062355.1, read as the reverse complement.
AAAGTAGAAAGAGAGAAAAAAGTTAAAATAGAAGTTAAATAACATCATGTTACTTAATTTTATAATTGTAAAATAGGTTGAATTATACATTTTGTCACACCCCAAAAAACAAAAGAGGGGTGTCTGACACTAGACTCAAAAATCAAAGATTCAGTAACTCAAAACAACAAAAACAAAATGTAAAATTTCTAATATTAACATTTAAATGCATACAAGTCTTTTTTTGAAAATCTGGCAGTCTCCTAAAACATAAACATTTAGGAGAGGTTTTTCCTATGACCAAAGGAGCTATTTAGAGCCAAAATATTGGTTAGAAAGAAATCAAAATAGATTATAGTCTACACACAAATTAAAGTGGACTCACGTACCAAAATAAGGTTGCCTCGAACTACGTGGAGGGAGATGGATCAAGTGTAACATCTCACTAAACTATTTGGTCTCTAAATGTTAGAGATATATTTGTTATGTAAAAGTGATATGGGAAGCTAGAGAATTAAGTAACGAGTCAACTGACTGTGAAAATAGGTCAAAATGAGGTCTGGATTAGGAGAAAATCAAGTTTTGCAGAAATACTATAGTTAGGTAATTTAACCCAAGGGACAGATAAGGAATTAAAGACCCAATAATCAGAAATGGAACATTTAGGAAATTTATCTTGAAAGTAACACATAGGACGAAAAACTTTTTAGGATAGTGAAAATTCATTTTTAACTGAGGGACTAGTTAGTAATTATTTTTCAATTTGACATAATTGCATATTGGTCCTCATGCAACTGTGTATGCTAAACCACTACCTCCATCTTCTCATTTCTTCATCTTCATCATAACTTAAAGAGAGAAAGAGAAGGAGAGACATGAAGGTTGAGTGAGAAGTCAAGAAGCAAGAGGATTTAGGCTTTGAAACATACAAGATCTGAAGTAAAAACTAGCAATCTAACTTCTAGGAATGTTAACTTGCACAAATCTTCAAGGTAATCAAAGAAATATTCTCCTACTACTTTAGGTGCAAGAACCCATGTTCTTCTCTATAAAAGTCTTTGTTTGAATGGAGTTAGGAAGATTTAAACTTGCATTCATAGGTTTACATGCTGGATATATACTTATGGGGCCTTTTTTAGGCTAATCTATGCTTGAAAACATGATTGAAAGAGTGGGTGTGAGATTTTTCTCCATGAACATACTTTTGAGATGAATTTTGATTCCTAACTTATAAGAACTTGATTTTTGTTGTATGGTGATGTTTTGGAAGAGGAAAAGAGTTTAAAAGTGGTCCTAAACAAATTCCTAAAGTTTCTATATAGTATTTTCGGCCAAAAATGGTTTTAACTCATTTTATGCAGAATTTTCTTGGAAATCATTAAGTTTTAGAGACTTCGCCATAGGCAAGATGCATTTTTGTCGCGGCTAGCTATCTCTAGCAACTTTATCATGACAAACATGGTTTCTAGTCATAGTGAAGTGCTTCTGTGCACTTAGCAGCGACTAAGTGGCCAGTTTGCTATGGTGAGCTGCACAACACCTTTGAAGTTCTTTTCTTAACTTGATGTTTCATGCTTCTTTTCTTTTCCAAACATCATGTAAGGGATAGGAAATCATTCCAAATTTTTGATATAATATTTGAAAAGTAATATGGTCAAGTCTAGATGAGTTTTGGATTAAATGATCTGTGGTTAATATAGGAAGATTACTAGAAGTTCCACATTTTCTAAATTAAAATAGCCATTTTTCTTTTTAAAGAATAATTGGAAAAAAATGTGTTGATGGTTGACCTTAAGTTCGTCTCCGAATGGCTACAAAGTGACTTACTTAGAGTTAAATCAGTCATGATCAGGGAACTTATCAGACTAGGTTATATATATTAGAAAGTATTCAAGGACGGCAAAATTGTCCCCCTTTAGCATAGTGTTGGTGGATATAACCTCTAACCCACAGAGAGGTGAAGTGATCTATTGAGTGGACATAATTTGTGAGCCACAGAGAGGTGAAGTGATCCATTGAGTGGACATAATCTATGACCCACAAAGAGGCATAGTAATCTCTATTAGATAGTATGGTCTTTCAAAAATGGCTATGGGATGCCCTAGAGGTAAATGCTAGTTAACCAATATGAAAGAAAGAACTCATTCAATGTTTGTTGGATGATTCTTTTATGAATGGCCATGTAGAGGCATATGATAGTTATTTTTCTAGTGGCCACATAGAGCCAGATAGAAGTTGTGTTATGATTGGCCATGAAAGCCAAATGATTGAAAGTTATTTCCATTAATGATAATACGAAATGTCCATATTACTATGTTTTGATGATGTAAAGCATGAATGGGTCTAGTAATTCCCACAAAATGATATATTTGACATGGCATAGCACAATAGTTGCATATCCAGTGATATTGTATTTATGATTTGAAATAAATGTGAATACAATAGTTTTTTGTGTTTGTCATAGATGATAATATTAACAGTGATTTTAAACTTGATTTCTTTTTATTATTGAGATTTATATCTCACATGTGTGTTAATGTGTCTGGATGCCTGGGTATTCAGTTATATTTTAAGTGGAGATTGAGGTAGTTTATATGCTGAGAATAGCATATTATACAAGAATCAGCGAGATTATGATCTATATTGTAGATGTACCATCACCCTCAGTGGGTTAGAGTGGGAATAGATATAACCATCTTTTTGGATGGTCTTTAGGAATGGTGACACTATTTACCCAAGTTCTCACCTAATATTTTGATTACCATATACAGATGTATATGATGTAAAGAGAAATGTGTATAACTATATCTTAGTTTCTCTTATATAAATATATATATCTACACACACACACACACACACACACACATATACATACGAATGAGAACCCTGAGTGTAACCTTAAAATTAAAATTGAAATTAAATAAGGATTTTGGGCATTAATTTAAAAATTAAACTCGACTAGTTAAGAAAAGATATATAGTAGCACATAATCTCTATAGGACTAGTGTGTATTGCACTTGCAGAGGTGGAGTGTTATATCAAGTACTACACTTTCATTTGAAAAATGAAATTAAAGAGTGATTCACCAACTCAATGATTAGATAATACATACTATAAAAAGAAGGGAACAAACCTGAATGGACAAATTTTTCATAAACCATTATGTCACAAATATGATTTCTTAAACAAATGAATGAGAACAAGAGTAGCATATAAGCTTGTAAATACTAGTCATTTACAAATTAAGTTACTTTCTCAAAAGTTTATCTATATCATATCAAAAGTATATCTAGGGAAAACACATTCACAGAACTAACCACATTGCTTTTTGGACAAGGCTGCTTAATTTACTTGCAGTGCAGCAGAGCTTGCTACACTTAGAAGGCAGGATAGCTTTCTGCACTTATAGTACAACAAAGCTTGTTGTACTTCTTAGTGTGTATTTTCTATGTGGATGGCAAAATCATGACTTCCTTGTTACTGGATTTTTTGGAAAACTAATACATCCTTTTTTCATGTATGTTATCTTTTCTCATGGCATTAGAATTGATCAAATAACTGATTACTTTTTTATGGAGAAAGTGTACATGATCATTGGACGATTTTGAGCATATATATTAAAACTAACTAGGTAAGAAATTTTTGGGACAGTTAGCTGCATTACTTGACAAGTGCAACACCACTTGCTTCTTAGCACTCATTTTCAATGTGTGTTATTGGTTTACAAGGAAACCTTTGGTAAAGGATACTTCGTTTGGTGTATTATTGTATGTTAACATTTTGATGGATTCCTTCTTGTTCGTTTAACTTTAGGTATAAATAATTATTGAGTTTAAACCAAGAAATAATGCAAGAAAATAAAAATGTCTCTTTTTTCAGCAGGGTTTTGGAATGAATAATTAGTAATCTAATTAGGTGCCCGTAATGATGGAATAATTATTTTATTAATTTAACAACTTCTAGATTAAATCCTCTTGGCAAACATTCTTTTTTTTTTTTTAACAATATGTAGTTGTAAAGCAAGCTCCCTACCTAGTTTTACAGATTTCTAGTCATTTTAGCATTTTGCCCCTAAGAATGATTTTTAGTAGAATTAAATAGAAGTTGAAATTGGGTACCAATTAAACACAAGCTTTCATTAATTTGACAAATATTTTGAAATGTTTGTGGAGAGTTTCTCTTATTGAAGATCTAACATTTCAATGAAAATATTATGATCAATTTTTTTTTTGGTATGATGGACTGAATTAATGATCTTTAGTGGACTTGTACTCAATTCTAATGCAATATATATATAATTTCTAATGCTAATTCAATACAAGTATATCATGTTTTTTTTATGTTTAAAATTGAAAAATAATATTTTAGACATGTAGTGCAATACAGAAAGCTTTGCGGCACCAGGTGCAGTGTAGCAAGCTTTGCAGAACCTAGTGTTGCACTGAAATTTCTTTTATTAGGTTGGTGTAAATTTGTAGTGTTTTAAGATAACATTTTTTTCTTTAATTATCCTTGTAGATTTCTAGTGAGGAGGGATAATCAGTTAACAAGAGAGTGAAATTCTTGAAAATCTCAAAGGTATGGTTAACAATGAAACCTTTATGAATTGTGGAAGTTGTTGTTTTATAATTGTTGTTGAACTAGTTAATATGACAGATTTTATATCTAATTTTAGACTTTAGTAACCTTATAGTATTGTAACAAACTTGTTATGATGTAAATATATGGAACATTCATGTTTAGTATCCATTGTATCTAGTTTAGCAAATTTAGCATGTTGAAATGCTTAGGTTATGGAATAAGTTAACTAAGCTTAGGTTATGCTTTGAAATGCTTTCTTATTTTTCTAATTATGTCTCTCCATAAATATTTAAGTTTTCTATTGGTAGAAGTTAGATTAGTAAGCCTTGATATTTACCAAAATATGTTGTTGGTGCAGAAGGTTTTCTTTCTTTTGCATTATCTACACCTAATGTAAAAGGAATTGTGAAATACTCATGTGTCTCGTGGTTTTAAGAAATGGTTTACAAGAGATGTTATGTTTAATCACTTGATATGTAATGGGTTTCCATTGGGTTATACTACTTGGATTAGGCATCATTAACACATAGAGGAAGACATTTCGATTAGTCATATAGTACAAGTAAAGTAAGAGGGTGGATAACTACAAGATTTATTACATGATGCATTTGGGGTTTTTAGAGAAAGAAAAAATGATGAACCGAGGTCATCCCACCATCCAAATAGTTATGTGCATATTGATTCCACTATTGGGCCTAATGAGTAAACTTGTAAATTCAATGACTTGATCAATGATGAAAACCAAGACTTGTATGAAGGTTGTAAGAAGTATTCAAAGCTTTCATTTTTGGTTAAGCTTTATCACATTAAAGTTTTATGTTGAGTGAGTAATAAAGCTATGGATATAATCTTGGAATTTTTCAGGGATGCATTTGAAAATGAGTGTATGATGCCAAAAATGCTTGTCCAAATGAGTGTATGTTATATTGGGGGGATGATGCTGAGCGTGGCAACTATAAAACCTATGATACTTCTAGGTGGAAAAAAAATAAAAGGATGGATAGTAATAATAGACATAGTGGAAATAAGAAATGAAAAGATAAACTTGCAAAGTGTTACGTTATTTTCCATTTTCTCTAAGATTGCAATGATTGTTTATGTCAACTGAAACAACTGAGCATATGAGGTGGCATGCTATAGATAGAAACTTAGATGCTTTCTATAGACATCCAAGAGACGGTGAAGCATAAAAGTCATTTGATGTTCAGTACCCTGAATTTGCTGAAGAACCTATATGTTGGGATATTTTTACTTAACAATATTATGTTTTTGATAATGAAAATAATTTCAAAATTTAATTAAGTATTGAAAATTTAATGTTGGTTGGGCTATTTTAATTGTCAAAAGAAAAGGCTTCTTGAGCTAGTGAATTCTTGAAAGCAAAACAATATTGTTGTTGAGCCCAATTATTTTAAAGAGTATGGCCCAAACATATTTAATTAGTCTAAAAGCCCAGTGTTCTGATTCCTATATTTTTAGTCAAGCCCAATATGTTTTATCAGCCCAAGAACTCAAATTACAACTTTTTCATGAAAAAAATAAGTCTCTTGCCTTCTGAAAACATTTAATTACATTACATAATTTTAGTAAAAAGTAAGGAATGTTAGGTGCCCAGTACAAGTGTAAAATACACCAGAAGGGAAATCTGAAGACTTTGCCCCTGCTATAAGTTTTTGTGGCTCAAGGAATGAAAGCTTAGAATTGTCGAGATGTAGACTTTGCATGCTAAAATTTTTTCATTCCTCCCAAGATAAAAAGGACTTCAAAAAGCTCTACATTTTAAGGATACAACAGACAAAAGTCTTAAGCTTGCCATCCACCAAAACTTGTACATGTGGTTGATCTTCTGCAGTGGTGGTTATTTTATTGAAGCACTCCAAATTGTCTCAACACCGTAAAGAGGAGTATCTAGCATTTATTATCTTACTCTAAAAGTCTCTACCAACCATTTTTATAGCATTAATTGCAAGCTTCAATGATTAGAATTTGAATTCTTAAATTTTGGTGGATTGTCTTCAGAGTCCAAAAAAATGAAAACAAAAAATCTAAGTGTTCACCTACATTCTTTAAAGTTTATTAATTGCTCTTAAGTGTTCATTTGCTCTGAGTGAGATTGTTGTTGTTGAATTACAATTTCATTCATAAATTTCTCTTCATCTATTTGTCCTTCTTTCTATGTGTTTGGTGAGAATGTGGTATAGTTAGGTAAGAGATTTAGTGGGTGTTTTTAAATCAATTGGTTGCTGTTTTAAGCTTATTTTCAGGGAGTTTTTGAGGTTGTTCATTGAGAGCTTCTTTAGGAGAGTAAAAATAAGTGTTTTTATCCTTTTTAGGGTTATATAGTGGATATAGGCATTAAAGTAGTGCATGTTGATTTCATAGATGAAGGTTTCCATGTTGTAAGCTTTGGTGATTACCCAAATAGTAAAATATTCTTTTTGTGCGTTAGAGGAGAGGATGTAGGATCAAGTTTGGATCTAAACCTTTATAAATCTGTGGAGTGATTTTCTTAACCCTTTTTAATTTTTAAGAAATAAGAAATTTATCCTGAAGTTTTTGTTGAAAAACAAGAAACACATTAAAAGAAATAACATTAACATGTTTTTTTTACCATACCCCTAACTTTCAAAATACCTAAGAAGCTTTTAAGAGAAAAAGAAACTAATTCAACCCCATTCTTGGTTTACTTGCTGGGTAACATTTGGTATCAGAGCTTAGGCTCTTTATTTAAGATTATCCTCTTAAGAGAAAGATCCAAGCCAGATTGAGTCAACAATCTGAAGGAAACTCCATCAACATGCCACCTTTTTTTTGATGGAGTAACCTACTCCTATAGGAAAATAAGAATGCACATTTACATACAATTAATTGATGTGTGAATCTAAAGGGTCATTGAAAATGACCCCTTTCACATAACTAAAGTGGTTAATGGAGTTATAGTTCCAAAACCTGAAGCTTAATGGACAAAACAAGACAATGAATGATTTAAGGTGAATAACAAGGCTATAAACTTGTTGTTCTGCTCAATTGGTGTAGAAGACTATAGAACGCTATCAAAATGTGAATCGGATAAGATGTAGGAAAAGTTGCAATTCACCTATGAAGGCACCAAAGAAGTTTAAAAAATAAGGATTGACAAGCCGCTACATGATTATGAAGACTTCTAAATGAAGCCAAATGAAAACATTGAAGGGATGTTCTAACAATTTGGAAAAATCCTAAATGATCTTGATACTCTTTGAAGAAATATCTTAAGAGAAGATATAAACAGAAAGAAATTGAGGTGTCTTACTCCACCCTAGGATGCTAAGTGTAACACCCCACCTTCACAAGCCCTTATATAGTCTGGATTATAGAGTCGGTATGCTACTGCCTCATCTTTTTGTTTAACTACCTGAGTTTAATTTTAGTTTATTACCTAGGATCTATTTATTAATTAAGTTACAGGTTTGAGTTTCATTCGAGTAACTCATACATATACACAACGTCACAGAAGCACATAAAATAAACTCATTCAAATAACATAACCATGTATATATATATAGAGTAGATATATCTATCCATAAGTACACACACGCATGCAAGAACACACACACATACAGACACATATATGCATAAGACAAAAACTACCACTTATTAGATACTTGCTTTTTTGTAGTGAAATAGCTCTATTTCTTAAAGTTATCACACACTCAAACTTAAGCTTTTGATTGTACTTGGGCAAAATAAAAGAAATTGAAGGGAAGACAAGTGGAAGTACTCTTATTAAGCATTTAAGAATGGCCAAACTTTTACCCTCAACAATCGCACATAGAATCATAGTTAATAAGAAATACAAGTCAAGGTAATATGTTGCAAAGTTTAATGGGTAAAGACAAATTTCTTCACCTATTCTTGGAGTATATGTGTGGGCAGTTAAACAGTCACATCATGTATGCATTAAAATCTAAATTTCATATAATTCAATATGTATAAAAAAAATCTCAACTGTAGCTACTTCATATCGTTACTTTTTTACTCTTTCTTCATTAATGTAAGCATTACACAAACCACAAATCTTTAAAGCTTGTAATGTGGCCTAGGGTTATGGCTATCAAACAAAAGGATATGAATCAAAATCAAAGCTTAAGAGAATTAGTCCATTGCAAGCACAAAACACAATACCAAAGGTTCTCTTCATTTTTTCTTTTTTCTTTTTTTTTTCAAATGAACTTCATATCAACAGAGAATTAGTCCATTGGCAAATTTCATTTCTTTTCCTAGTTAAAAAAATTTGCACAATCTTTAAATGTGTTTGACTATTTAGAATCCTTATTCACCCAAAAACCCTTCAACCAACACAAAACAGAGACAACATGGGCTTTACCAATCTCCTGAAAAGGGTTAGTTATTTATTTTTCAAGCTAAAAAAGGTAAGCTCATGTTGCTAACTTCAGAAAAAATATAGTTCTTGGTTTTTCTATTAAGGCACAAATTGGGTGATAAGGAAAGATTTATTTTATAAGCTAAAAAAGATAAGCTCATGTTGCTAACTTCAGAAAAAATATAATTCTTGGTTTTTCTATTAAGGCTCAAATTGGGTTCTAAGGAAAGATATATGTGCATATCAAGGCTTGAAAGGCACAAATTCATAATGAAATGCCTAAATTATATCTGTAATTCATATACAGCCTAGGATTTCTCCTCAAGAGATAGAATAATTTTTGGTGCCCTAAGATTGATAAAGTCATACAAATTGAATGATTTAATTTTCCTCTAAAACAAACACTCTATTCATGCAAAGTTACTTTGTACTCAAAGTGAGTTCTAAGAATAACAAAGATATAAGTATTACCCAATAACCTAATAAAAGAAGAATAATATCTATTTCCTAATAACCATAATTCATAATACAATTAAATTCATCATAAGACCTTCATAAAACACCAAACAAGATATCAACAACAAGTCAAAATTTTCACAAAGCTTAATTCACCCCTAGGGTGATCAGATAGACAAGATGAACAATCGAAGGAAAAGAAGGTATAGGAACTGTTATTGTTAGAGGCAGATTAAGAGGAGTTATGGCGGTGGATGCAACAAGAGCTGGTAGGACATTAAATTGAGATTAGTTGTAGATAGAATATAGTGGGAAAACGTTGACTCCTATTGGGAGTGAATCAGCAATGGTCGTAGCTAGAGGGATAATGGCTAGTTCAAATTGTGAAGTAGAGAAAGAGATTGGTTGTGGTTGATAGTATGGTGGAACGGTGGGTTGCAGACGATCATAAGCAAGGTTGAGGTAAGGATACTCAGACTATTGGCAAAGCTGAGCCATTTTCTTTCTGGAGAAGCAAGAGTTCTTGGAAGAGATCTTGAGTTTTTTGAGTAGGTAATGAGACGTCATAGCTGGAGCCACTCCCTTCATGGCCAGTAATAGTGAGGCGACGCTAGTATCATTTAACATAGTTAAATGTTAAGAAAGCATAATTTTAATGATAGTTACCTAATGACCATCATAACCGTAATTAAAGGTAAAAATTAAAAAAAAAAATTACATCTAAAGTAAAACCTTTTCACTCCATAATTTTCCCATTACAACCTATTGTACTTCCTTTCTCACATTAAACCATTTCACTCAATGATGATTAAGTGATTGGCGTTGGACGATGGCATGTGAATCCCTTACTTGTGGTGGTTCGGTGATTGGTATGTTAGAGTGGGTGAATCCCTCTTTGTTTTCCTCCAACTCCTCCTTTTCTCTACTTCAACATTAGGGTTTCCTTTTTTCTTTAATTTATTTTTCTATTGTGATTCGCCTTCCTCGTTAACTTGGCTGAGGAATCGAGATTTGATTTTGGAGTTTGTTATTCATTTTTTGTTTTTGCATCAACTATGATTTATTTTGCTTACTTGTTTCATTTTGGATATATGTTGTTCACATTGCTAGTTTGGGCTTTATACCTTAAACTATAACTCCCAAAGATGCATCCAGATTCTCTGCTTGGCACCTGCTTGGCACTTTTAGTGGTGTTTTTTTCTGCTTCTAATATTTCTTGCAACAAAAAGTATTGCAATTATAACTTTTTAATTAATTATTTAAACAAAAGTTATAGTAGCAGTAATATTTTTTGCAATAATATTAAAACACACTTTAACAACGGAAAAAATTGCCTCTAAAGGTGCCAACCAGAGGATCCAAAATCCCCAAAGACACTACATTGTCAAATGCAAATTAGTCAACAATATTCTAATTTTTTTTTGTATATATGAATGAGAAAAAAACTTAGGGTGATAAATGTAACTATCATTTTAAATGCAGTGCTCCTTGTGGGGGCAGAGGGAAACCCCCTAACCCAAAGTTCCATTAGTTATATACACACACACATAGTACATATATAAAATTTTATCTGTGGCTCCTATAGTAAAAAAGTTATAAAAATTTTATAAGATTATTTATAGGACTAAAATTTGTGTAAAAAATATGATAATATAACTAATAGTTAATAAAACATATCATATCTAATTATAGATTAATTTAATATATGTTATAGTTTAAATTATAAAAATATTATTTATTTTTATTTATTTTTCATAAATATGTTATTTTAACAATTCTATATTTTATAAGAACATAAAATTTAAGAAAGACAAAAAATTTTAAGACCATATTATTATTCAAACTTAATAAATTTCATAATAAGAGTAAATTTTAATAGAAAAAAACTTATCTTTATACTTTTATGTTAGAATAAAGTTATAAAAGAATAAGGATTGTCATTTTCTATCATATTTCATTTTTTTGTGATATTTTGGTAACTTTTAATTGTTCCATATCATATTATATTTACCTTTTTTATATACATAATTTTTAAGGATAATTTTTTCTTATTATTTAATATTTTTAACTTACCCTTTATTTTTTTCTCTAAAAATCTAAAGTTTTTTCCTTACTTATAGGTATAAAAGAATTAATTTTTGTTATCATTATTAACAAATTATCAATAGATTTTATTTTTTTTAATTTATCATTTATACATAATTTATACAAAGTTAATCTTTGAGAATAATATCTTTTGTAATAAATTTTTATTAAAAACGATTAATAAAATGAGTCATATAGAATAATATTTTTGATAACTATGTATTTACTTTTATATATGATAGTGGATATAATATTATATGAATAGAAATAGTGGTGTGCCACCATTACAATAAAAGGGAGCTTTAGTGGCGACAAAAAAGTCGCACTAAAAGACATCATTCAGTGGCGCCTTATAAGTGTTGCCAATGAAGCTCTTCAGTGGCGACATGCATTATCGCCACTAAAGACCTTCAGCGGAGACAATTGTAATGTCACCACAGAAGAGCTTCAGTGGCGATGCCCAGTGTCGCCATGGAAGGTCTTTTAAATTGTTGCCGCTGTAGATTTTTTTGTGGCGACGATGTTTGGCGCTGCCATTTATATTCAGTGGTGACATTCTAGTTGTCGCCATTGAATCCCTGAACGCCTTAAAATTTTTTAAAAAGTGTCCTTTGTTACCTCGAACACGAGACACGAAAGACACCTCCAAGGAGCCTCACCACTACGCCACAAGAGCCTTTGTTATGTTTACTGCAACAACTAATATATATTAGAGGTGATTTAAACTATACCTACTTAGCTCTGATCTTCGCCACTGTCACTGCTTGCTGTCCTTCGCAGTGTGCTTAACCATCATTCTAGAGCTTGCAACCACTATCGCCTCTGCCGTCGTCCATCGAAGCATTCTTACCCGTCTCGTTCTCGCACCATCTCCTCATCACGTTCTACATTTTCACTTGCCATTCACCATCCGTTGCAACATCCTTAACCGTTATTCCACAATTGAGAATTTTTGTCGCATTTACCATCTTCCGTTGCAGTGTTCTCTACCGTCGCATTCCCTCATTCACCATCACAAATTTCTTCCATCATCGCGTCGTCCACTACTATTTTTGGTTACTTATCCTTTCACATTCGCTAGCCAACCTCAAAGGACACTGGTAAGTGCGTTTTATCAACTGATTTGTTACATTAATGGTGATGATTTTTTGGATTTCCTCCCATTTGCAATTTTCATAGAAAATGCAAAGTAATAGGTTGCTGTTCTGTGATGTTTTGCTATAAAAAAATGGCTCTATGTTCATGTTTGCTATGGTGATGTTTTGTTGTAATGTGTTGTGTATTCAATGGTGATGTTTTGCATCAATTTCAATGGTTTCATCCACTAGTTTTGTAGTTATATAACACAATGTGAAAAGATTGTGTTGGAAAAATTGTTAAAAAAATATGTTGATGGTTCTGTGATTTTCTATGCTTTTTTTGCTACAATTTGTGATACTAGATTATGTTTGTGATACTAAATTATATCTGTGATGTTTGAAACTTGAAAGTGAAATGATAAGGACATCCCATTTTGTTGTCAAAGTCCACCATTGGAGATAACGGAATGCTCAAATCTCAATAAGTCATTTTTTTCTTTGATAGCAATTATGGATATTATTATAAGAAATTTTATATTATGGATATTATTATATATTTTTGTGTGTTGTTGTTATTTGAAGATTTTAAAAGTTTTGGAATGTTCTTACCGAAATGTAGGAAAATAGAATGGATAAAAGTTATCTAGATATAAAAATTAGAGCGAATCCAACATACATAAGAGGAATAGATGGATTTCTTGAATGGGAATACAATCAACCAGGGGTGAATACTTTGATTCGATGTCCATGCAAGGGGTGTAGGAACATAGAGTTTAAGTTAAGAAATATGGTGAGATTTGGTTTATTGAAGAAAAGATTTTGGGATAGTCACAAAGTATAGGACTTACATGGAGAAACCTTTGTGATAACCAACAGTCATAGTCATGATGGTCAAGGAGAAGATGGCAATACTCTAGTTGATAATATTAACAAGATGATACATGATGCTTGTGGATTTGCAAACATAGGGGAAATGAACCGTGTTTCTGAAAATAGTGAAGAACCAAATGTAAACGCCAAAAAGTTCTTTGATTTATTAAAAGATGAAGAGACAGAGCTTTATCCTGGATGAATAAAGTGTCAAAGTTATCCTTTGTAGTTAGGTTACTTCACTTGAAGTGTCTTAATCATTGGACCAATAAGTCTATCAATTCGATTCTTAGCTTCCTCAAAGAAATTCTTCCTGATGGGGCTATTATACCTAATTCATACTATGAAGCCAAAAAGATTATTAGAGACTTAGGTTTGGATTAAAAAAATAGATGCATGTGAAAATGATTGCATCTTATATTAGCGAGAGCATGCCAATGCAAATTTATGTCCTATATGTAAGAAGTGTAACATCCCATAATTTTAATTAAGTCTAAATTAATGCCCTTTAATTGATTAGATGAAGTTACTTGTGTTATTTAATGATTAGAATAAATGTGCTAAAAGATAATGTTGTCAAAATTTTGAGGAGCTTGATTAATCTCCTTTTTGATTAGCCAAATTTTCAAGGGGAGAAGAGCATAACCAAATTAAGAATTTCATGTACATTCAAAGAAAAAAAATGGTGAAGGATAAGAGTCTTTAAATTACTCTATATATATATTCACCCATTGCATGAAGTGGCAACACATGGAACCCCACACGTGCCTTGCATGCCATGCAAGTTTTGCATGAAGAAAGGGGCCTACGTGAATCCTCTCTTTTCCCTCCTTTGGCACCACAAATGATGAAGTTCACATGCACACTAGGATAAGTGGCGTGTGAGACTAGCCTTTCCCTTTTCCCTTCCCTTTTGTTTATTTTCCATTATTTTTAATCAAGGTGACCGAATGGGTTAGGGAGAAGTGCAGAATTTTTAATTGAATATATATGCACATAAGGTGGAGAAAAAAAGGAAGCAATAGTGTAAACGTTTAAACCACACGTGAAAAGAAAAAGGAGAGAGAGGTGTGTGGAAAATGTATAACAAGGAAATATACATAGGAATGCACACGTGTAATAAGGAGTGAGGTCATGGAAATATAGTTATGAAAGAAAAGGATAGGGTAACTTGCAAGCAAGGCAAATTGTACTTGAAAGTACACTCACAAAAATAAAAAATAAAAACAATAGAAAAGAAGTGTGACATGTCACCTTAGCTAAAATAGAAGAGGGAATGGCATGAAATTTTGGCTTGCATGCACATGAAAAACCTCACTAAAGACAAGCAAGTGCAACCATGATAATTAGGAGAAAGAGGAAGTGATTAAGCAAAGGGGTGCAAAATTTATTCAACACTAAATACACCACACAACTGGGAAATAGGAAAGCATGTAGAGCTAGTGTCCTTCCCTTGACTTTCCTTCCAAGCAGCCAAGCAATCATAACAAGCTATAAGAAGGAGTGCAAAGTTAATTTAAGTAAAATATAGATGTGTATGGGTATAGTGAAGGTATAGCTGCATGGGACTCCTTCTCCTTTTTGTTCGACGTTACTAGTGAGGAAGCATGAGGGAATTGAATAAAAATTTTACAAGTTATAGATGCAGCCGTACTCCTTGCATGAGGGAGAGGTTACGTGACCCTTCCTCCTTTCTCTTTTACTTGACGTGAACAAGGGGGAAACAAAAGAGTATAATATATATATATACACTCAAAATGATGCAGGCAACCATGGAAAAGATAAAAGAAAAGGTGAAGAATTTAAGTGAAGGAAAATGCAATGCAACTAGGTGGGGTTTCACATTTCCATTCCTTTCCTTCCTTTGGTGCCAATGCACCAAAAAAATTATTATATATGCATAAGACTAGAATATGGAACACGTGAGCCTTGCTAAAACACATAGCCTTGTGTGAAGGAGAGAAGTGGCATGAGCTAGTGGATAAGGGAAGAGTGCAAAAGAAGTAAATGGTGCTTACAAGTACAAGGTGACTAAGTAAACACATGATACACAAAAAAAAAAGAGAAAAAAGAGAAGAGTGTAGCATTTTTAGCCGAATAGAAAGAGAAAGAGAATTGAAATTTCATGTGGGAAATACATGCAAAGGCACACATGAAGAAAGAAAGAAAGGAAAGTGTAGAGTGGCGTGAAGGATAAGGAATTAGAATGTTTTTTCTTAGTATGAATGCATGCCACCTAAGTAAGAGACAAAAGAGTTGAAAACTTCATTTTGCATGCAACACAACCACACGTGAAAAGAGAGAAAGAGAGAAAAGAAAAAGAGAGAACTTTGAGGGAAAGGAGGGAGCACGTGAAGCACCACAATTGTGAGGAGGAAGAAGTGAGGGTGATCAAGAAGAAAAGCAAAGGAAACAAAGAATCAAGAGGAAGCCAAGCAAAACATCTTAGGACACCAAAGAGGTAGGTTAACAATTCCAACAAAATCATGTTCCATATTTTAGTATGTGTAATTACCATGTTTTCATAAGTATTCTATGGAGCATGATGTTATTTCTCTACATTCTTGATAAAATGCATGTTTTATTGGCTAATCTTGTATGATAGGTTGATGTGATGAAATGAGTAAGATGAGATTTGATACTAAATTGATGTTGAACCTTTGATATGATTAGGTTAAAGAATTTCCCTTAAGCCAAAATTACTCTTGAACTTGGTAGACTTTCATAAGGAATGATATTATTGCTATTATTCAAGGAAGGGAATTATTCTTGAACGTAGTAGAATTTTCTAAGAGATGACATTATTATTTCTCAAAAAGGGAAGTTACTAGAATTTTACAAGAAATATGTGAAAAAAATATAATAAATTTCTTAGAAAGGGGAATTTATTCTTGAAATGTTAGAATTTTATAAGAAAGGTACATAAATATTAATTTCCAAGAAAGAAGAAATTATTATTAAAAATATTAGAATTTTCATAAGAAATGTACATTGAGATTAATTCCTAAGAAAGGAAAATTTATTCTTAAAGATATTAGAATTTTATGAGAAATGTACATTAAAAATTAATTTTCAAGGAAGAAGAAATTATTGTTGAAAATATTAGAATTTTTAGAGAAAATGTACATTAGAATTAATTTCCAAGAAAGAAGAAATTATTGTTGAAAATATTAGAATTTTCATAAGAAATATACAGTGACTTGAATTTCCAAGAAAGGGGAATTTACTCTTGAAGAAATTAGAATTTTAAAGAGATGTACACTAGTATTATTTTTCAAGAAAAAGAAAATTTTCCCTTGAAATTTGATAAAGAATCGTAAAGGTGGCCAAGTGTCCACTATAATAACCGAAAAAGTTTTTAAAAGATAAAATCAAACTTTTAACACCAATTCCTTTTAAACTGAGGCTGGCACGTATTTCAAGGACGATGATTTGAAACAGAAGGTCGTTCGAAGTTAGAAACACAAGCGAATGGAAAGAAACGTAATCCGGCGATCAGGAACTGACAGACAATGTTTTGTGCATCAATTCCATAGATGGAGGCAAAAATTGTTGTATAGAAACTTGTGCCCACATCTGAAAGAGAACTGACATCCCGAAGTTTCCCCGGGTGGTCCGAAAAAAGTTGGAATCACCCCCGGAAGCTTTAAATTTCCTGAAATCCCTCTATTTTTATCAATTCTCTCTCTCTCTCCTCACTCTACTTTCTCTCTCCTACTCTCCTCCTTCCTCCACTGTACGCCACCACCATAGCCACCGTGAGCCACCACCAACCATACCAATCGACTCCCCTCGCCACCCCCAACTTCCTGCAACCACCCACGGCTACCAGCACTGCCGAAAAATGCCATTTTCCTCCTCCATCGCATGGGATTTTCGCCAGCAGAGATCGCTGCCGTCCGCCACTGTTGGCCATCACCGCCACCACCAGCGTGTAGCTTGAGCTGCCAGCTTCCTCCACCAGCTCGCCAATGTCGAACGGAGGTCCGACGCGCTTGGATCGAGGCTTTTTTCGTCCATCGTGTGTTGTTCTTTGTGGCCAGAAAACACCATCCAAATGGCCGTGAACCGCCGCGCCAACACCATATTCGGACTCCTCGTCTTGCGGGCTTCAACGTGGTGTAAATTTCGAGGTAAACTGCACCCTGCTGCCGTGCACCGCTGTAGGCCATCGTGCACCGCCGTGCCAAAGCATCTGGACATACACCGGGAGAAATTGAGACCACCCCAGGATAGATTTCCACCATCTGATGACATTGATAAGGCTCGATTCCCTAAAAACTAATGAATTTTGATTTAATTGGCTGCCAAACGCAAATAAGAAATAAATTGACCTAGGTATTAGGGTAACTGGACTTAGAATCATAAAACGGATGACGTGACGAGCTTGAATATTCATTTAAATGTCCAGGAAATTAAATTGGTTTGAAAACTGGGATTTTGTGAAGTTCCAAATTGATTTGGAGCGATAGGAGACCAAGTAGGATGATTTACGCTTCTCGAGTCTTAGATTTGACCTAGTGATTACCTGAACGATTAGATTTAATTGCATGGATTTACGTGCTACTTTTGATGGAATAAATTGCATGTCTGTGTGCTAGATATCCTAATTGCATGTTAGACGTTTTGTTTATCGAGCTTAGATGCCCTTAGGACGGATTTACTTAGGGTAGGGTACTTGATAGCCGGTATGGGACGACCGTTAAGTATCCAGAGTACAGGGAGTTTTTAAATGACATTATTTTTATCATATTTAGCCTGTACTGTGTTAGGGATCACGCGATAAATCAGGACGATCCTAAGAAAGGTTTAGGGAGTATAAGAGGGGATAGCCTACACGGGAAAACGTTGTGATTTAGGCGTAATACCCTAGAACCTTGAGGAATAGACGACCGTGAGCATGTGAGTTCAAATAGACTGTATGAGAATGATAATTGGTGTATGTGCACATGCTAGGGGATGCCCTAGATGTTGATTCTCACCCGGTCCTTAAGTAAGTGATTGGTGTTACGGATCACACTCACAATATAGGCGAGATTCGGGTGATTGGTGTTACGGATCACACTTAATGATAAGAGAGGTAATCTCTCTAGATAACGTGCAATTGGATGACGATTTGAGATTTTGGTCGCAGAGGATTTGTGGCCAAGATGGATTTAGATACACTGGGCATGGAATTTTACCTGATTTCGATTATTGATTTTCAAAGAAATGGATTTTCATGATTTTGAGTATTTACCGCGATTTCCATGTGATAAATAATTTTAAAGATAAGGTATTTCACTGATTTTGAACTGATTTCGGGAGATGTTTTCAGTGCTCACACCGCTGAGTATTCAACCAGATTTCAAACTATATTTTGAATGGTAAATTGTTCTACTAGGATTTTATATCTCACCAGGTTGTTTACTCAGATGAACAGGGACAGGGACAGGAACCTAGACGTTAGCTGGGCAATGCGTCGATGATAGACAGAAGAATGGCTTAGTCTAGGCTTGAATTACATTGTCTATATTTTGATGATGATGTTGTATATTAGTCTTTTGTCATTTATGTTTTTTGTTGTAATTGGACTGGCTGTATATCTGTAAACAGGTGACTGTTGTATTATGGATATGTTCGAAATATAGAGGAAACTCTGCCGAATTTTCGATAGGGTTTACCGCTATAAACTTGTGATTTTAAGTTGGAATTTGTATGAATAATTATATACCGTATGTATGGATACTAGATTTCATTCCAGAGTAATTTATGATGTATTTATGTATAATTAGTTTAGCTGCATGTGAATTAGGGTTGAACGAAATTTGAATGGACAACGGGAAATCTATTTGGGTTTTGCTCAACCAGTAGAGATCCCCTGACATTCCCACATCGAGAATAACTAATTAGAAAATTCCATATGCTTCCGCTAATCAGATAAAGGGTTGTGTATGTCGTATTAGGGCGTCGTTACATCCACAAGTGCCCAAGTGTGCACAAAGAATTATAAAGGTGGCCAAGTGTACACCAGTACCCAAGTGTGCACAATGATCCCAGAAAGGTGGCTAAGTGTGCACAAGTGCCCAAGTGTGCATAAGAGATTTTTATAAAGGTGGCCAAGTATCCACAAGTGCCCAAGTGTGCACAAGAGATTTTTATAAAGGTGGCTAAGTGTCCACATAGTGCCTAAGTGTGCATAACCATTATATAAAAATAAGTTTTAAGAATGACAAGCATAAATGGTTTTGTTAATTTTGCAACAATGTGTTTTATAGCATGCAAAGATGTTTTATTTGAGATGAATATTATTTTATCACATTGACATTTAAATTGATCATACATTTCTTGCCAATTTATGTTTATGCATGATGCTATGTTTTTATTCCAAGAATGTAGAATTAAATATTTTGGTGCTTGCACCCTGATACATATTAATTTTTTTAAAATCGAATTATTAAGCTACTGGGAAACTTATGTTTCTCATTTATATACTAATATATATCAGATGCAGATGTATAGCAGAGCCAGGAGATAGAAGTTCTTTTTGGGTTAAAGCAATTTTTTTTAACCCCTATGTTTGGGTCCTAGTCCAGACATATTTAGTTTAGAATTAGGATGACTCTTTTGGCAGTAGACACGGGATGTAAATGAGAAAGAATCGGGGAAGGGATATGTGAAGGATCGGTCTGTCTTAGTAATGTGTAAAGGGGTCTGAGTGACAGGATTGTTTTCTCCTGACTTCCTAAGAACGGGTACTTCATATATCCAGGTACATGTTTACAGAAATGTAATTGACATTATTGGATATGTATTTATTTAAATTACATGAAGATTTTAAATTTTAATGTGTAGTTTAGTATATTTTTATCTATTTCACTGTGCATACAAGTTTTTAATCTAAGAAAAAGATCCCGAACCTAATCCACTTAATGAAATTTAAAAGTATAACTGCTCAGACATTAATTAAATAAAAGGATAAGAATAATGTACTAAACCTATATGTTTGCATTGGAGGAATTGTATTGCTAGATAGGGCCACTACAAGAAGCCTAGGTGAAAGTCAAGTGACCCCCAAAGGAAGAAAGTTCCAAGCAAAATATTGCATCATTTCCTAATTAAACCTAGACTGCAAAGGTTGTTTATGGCAAAATACACAGCTAAACAAATGATATGGCATAAGGAGAAACAAGTTGATGATGGCATTTTAAGAAATCCTTGTGACTCCTTGGCTTGGAAATCGTTCAATCAACAATACCCTAACTTTTCTAATGATCCAAGAAAGGTTCAATTAGGTTTAGCAAGTGATAGGTTGAAACCTTATGGAAATATGAGTGCCAATCATAGTATCTGGCCCATTGTTCTGGTTCTATATAATCTTCCACCTTGGGATTGCATGAAGGACCTGTACTTTATGATGACACTCATAATTTCAATCCCCAAGTGTCTAGGCAACGACATAGATGTTTACTTACAACTAATGATTGAAGAGTTGGAAGAGTTATAGGAAGGAGGGGTAGAGACTTATGATGCCTACTCAGAATCTAATTTTCTATTATTGGCAGTAGTGATGTGGACAATTAATGACTTTTCAACATACGGGAACCTTTCTGGATGGTCAACTAAAGGTAAGCTTGCTTGTCCGTGTTATTATAAAGATACACATAATGTTTCTTTACAGAACAAGCTATGTTATATGGGACATCATCATTTCTTACATACCAATCATCCATGGCGTCGAAATTGAAGGGCATTTGGTAAAAAAGTGAAAAATGCCATGGCGCCTACTCCATTGACTAGTACTGAAACACTTGGCCAATTAGAACAACTAAGGATCATGACTTTTAGGAAATGCCAGAAAAAAATGCAATCAACCAACCAATTCTTGTAATTGGAAGAAGAAGAGTATATTTTTCCAATTGCCTTATTGGAAAAATCTTCTCATATGACATAATCTTGATGTCATGCATATTGAGAGAAATATATCTAACAATCTTGTGTCAAAAGTGATGAATATGTCTGGAAAGATGAAGGATACGTTGAAGAGTTAGTATGACTTAGTGGACTTAGGTATAAGGCAAGGGTTGCATCCAATTGAAGATGGAAGAAATATTTTGTTACCTGCAGCATGTTATGCATTGTCTGCGGATGAGAAGTTAAAGGTTTGCAACTTTCTTAATAATTTGAGGGTTCTTGATGCATTTGCTTCAAAAATTTCACATTGTGTCAACGTTCATGAAAGGAAAATATTTGGATTGAAGTGTCATGATCACCATGTATTGCTGCAATACATATTTCCAGTTGTGATTCATGGTCTTTTACCTAAAGAAGTTTACGAACCAATAATGGAATTAGGTAATTTTTTCAAGAATGTTTGTTCCAAGTACTTCACAATTGAAGATCTTGATAAAATGAAGACCCAAATTGTGATCACATTATGCAAAATGGAGACCATATTTCCACCAGCTTTTTTTTTATGTCATGATCTACTTGTGCAAATCTTGGTGGACCCGTGCAATATCAGTGGATGTATCCAATTGAGAGATAATGCATTGTATATAAGTACTGCCTAATTAATAAAGTATTCATTTAACAATGTATTTATTTGTATATAGGTACCTTTAGACTCTCAAATCATGTGTCCGTAATAAGGCTCATCCAGAAGGATCCATTGCAGAAGGCTACTTGGCAGAAGAATGTCTAACCTTTTAATCACGATATTTGAAGAACATTTCAACCAAATTCAATAAGCCAGCCAGGAATGATGATGGACCCGATAAGGATTGTGAGATGTCCATCTTCAAAGAAAGTGGTCAACCAAGAAGGGTTACAAAACAATTGGTCTATCTCGTTCAGAGTTTAACCAAGCTTGTATGTATATGCTCCAAAATTGTAAGGAGGTTTAGTCACTTATGGAGTAAGTTCAACCAACCTTTGCAATATAATTATGTACACTCTCTAATATAAAAGTTCATAACATTTCTCTTATAATATGTAAAGAGCACCAAAAGGATCTTGAGATGCAAACATCAACAGTAGCTGAGAGGAGTAGCCGAGAATTCCCTTATTGGTTTTATACACATGTATTGGTTTATATAAACTTATAACCTAATGCATTATTTTTCAATTCATACTTAAGTTTTGTAGTGATAACTCACGTTACCTTATTTATGTAGGTTTTTAAGCTATATGGACAAAAATGTGTAAGTGAGGACATGATAAGCTTAGTTATAGGTCCTCTTCAATAGGTGCACAGATATTCCATGTTTATGGTGAATGGATTTAGATTTCACACAAAAGATAGTGCCTCAAGAAGAAAAACACAAAATAGTGGAGTTTTTGTAAAGGGAGATGATTTAAATCCTGAAAAGGAGTACTATGGTGTATTAGAGGATGTTTATGAACTTTCGTATGTCAAAATAAGAAGGCATAACTCTTCAAGTGTCATTAGTGGGACGTTGCTCATTTGGGAAAAGGATATAAAGTAGATAAACATGGATTTGTAAGTGTCAATACTCGAGGGTCATTGAATACGAATAAGCCTTTTGTCTTGGCATCTCAAGCAGAATAAGTGTTCTACTTAGATGATGTGATTGATCCAAGTTAGCTGGTTGTTGTGAGGAAAAATCTGTGTGATCTATTTAACATGCCTGCAGAAGATTATGGTAATGATAGTGACCATGTATCGCTCGATGTAAAAGCGTATCAACAACTTGAGGTTGATCAGTTAAATGTTTCAGTTGCCAATGCAGTTGACAAAGAGGTTGTAGTTCCTTACCAAAGGGTAGATGTTGAACCATAGACTATCAATCAAGTAACGAAGCATGAAGAAATGTGTATAATGCTGATGAAGTGAATTTCATTGATGATAGTGATGTCGAAGTGAGCAGGACTGAGGAAAGTGAGGAAAAAGACTTTATATCTGACAATGACACACATGACATAGATGACTTCAACCATTAATTACAGGTTGTTATAGCATAGATATAAGTGTAACCATAAACTCTTATGTTAGGTTTTTCCTTTTTAATGTAAGCATATATATCTTACTAGTTAGAAATTTAATTTATTTTTTTTACCATACACAAGAACTAGTGCATAATTGTTTAAATACAATGTTGCAGGAAATCTCAGGACTTGGACGAGGTTGAGGCCTTTGGGGTCCAAAAGATTGTTCACGTCGAGGAAGATGTGTCAATCAAGGAGAAGTGAGTTCAGCAATGAGATTGTCACCACTACATGTTAATAGTGGTGCACAACGTCCACATCAGCCGAATGAGGATTCTCCAATGACCTCTGGACGAAGCCATCAGCTGAGAGAGGATTCTCCAATAGCCAAAGGATCACTGCATCAGCTGAATGAGGATTCACTAATGGCACAAGGGTCAAGGAATCTGAGCAGTGCATGTTAATGTATCTTTATGCTTGTAGTTTGACAATACCTAAAAGTAAGACTGTTAACCTTTTTCCCTTTTTCTTATAGCTTCCTGCTCTTCTAAGGCTAGAAGAGGAAAATATAAGTCCATTGCAGTGGACATAAAGATGAAATCTCGACAATAAGCAGATGTCGAAGCCAGCGTTTCCTCCGCAATTAAAATTTTATGTGAGGAGATGCAAGCCAAGTTTCAAGAGGAGCATGCTCAAATGCAATCTGATATGGAGAAGAAGTTACAAGAAGAGCTTAGTAGAAAGCTCCAGGAAGAGCGTGTTCAGATGCAAGCTAACCTTGATCGTAGGCAAGCTGACCTTGATCGCAGGCTACAAGCACAATTGGATATGATAATGTCGAGGCTTCAATACGTATTGTGCTACTTGATGAATTGTTGATGGTTATGGACTAAGAAGTTAACTATTGATTGGCTTGTTGATGGTTATGCTTGAAATTTACATGTTGATTGACTTGTTGATGGTTATGGGCTAAAATGTCCTTGTTTGTCGAACTTTTAGTGGTAATGATCTGAAATTTACCTATTGATTGACTTGTTGATGGTTATGGGCTAAAATTTACTTGTTTGTTGAATTATTAGTGGTAATAAGCTGAAGTTTAACTGTTGATTGACACGTTCATGGTTATGGGCTGAAATGTAATTTTATGTTGAATTATTGGTGGTAATGAGCTAAAATTGAACTTTTGATTGAATTGCTGATGGTTAAGGGCTAAAGTTTAACTGTTGAGTGACTTGTCATGTTGGTCCTTAAACTTGGTACAAGGATGCATTTAACAAAGACTTTTATGAGTTTTGAAAGGAAAATGTTGTTCAAAGTGCACCCTTTAGCGACGTTGAATTGTCTTTTAGCAATGATAATATTTTTTCTATAATCATGAGACTAGTTATACTTAATGTTTATATTTTACACAGAGCCAAATTCCAAGAAGGAATGACAACGCTTGACAAAAATGATGCGTTGCGTGTTTTAGATTACTTCACTATCGTCATGTGCTTATTACAAATTATGATGTTATCATCAACTATTGTAAATTATGTTAAGTTATTATCAATTGTCATCATCTAAATGTTTTGTAATACTACTTTTGTGCAATATATTGTAAATTTTACATGTCATCACTTAAACACTCATCAGTGGCGACAAACTGTCGCCACTGACACTAAAATTAGTGGCGACTGTATGTTTCGCCACTGATAAAGGTTTCAGTGGTGGTATATTGTCGCCACTGAAAATGGTTTTAGTGGCGACAAATAAAGTCGTCTCTGAAACCATATTAGTGGCGACATTATATCGCCACTAAATCCATTATCGGTGGCAAAAAAATTGTCGCCACTGATTATGGATTTAGTGGCAACTAGTTGTCACCATTGATGAGTGTTTTAGTGGTGACATATTGTCGCCACTGAATCCATTATCAGTGGCGACAATTTTTTTGGGCACCGATAATGGATTTAGTGGTGACAAAAATTGTCGCCACTAATAATGGATTCAATAGCGATACTATGTTGCCACTGAATGTTGGATAAAATGGCGACTTGTTCCTTGTAAATAGCACATTCTATGGTGATATATCATCAACAATGGTGGTGACAATTGTTGCCATTATAAGTACTTTGAGCGGTGAAATTTTTTTGTCGCCACCGTAGGCTTTCAGTGGCGGATTTTTCAATGGCGACATGTGACGCCCATTTTGTCACCACCATAACTTTTCAGTGGTGACATTTATCGCCACTGAAAGGCAAAATTCTTGTAGTGTGCACACTATTAATTTATTTAATGTTTTTGTGAAATTAATTTATTTAATCTTAATATAATATTTTTTATACAATATATTTTTATAAAATAATTAATATTTTTATAAAAAGATATTATGTATAGTAATTTACCATTTTAACTCCTCTAATCAAAATTTTCTGCCGCCGCCACTGGCTCCTTGTGACATTCTTGGTGATATTAGCTATGAAGAATTATGGGCAAAAGCATATGAGGATGCTAAGCGTGGGATGACCTTCCCATTAATTATAAAAAAATGTGGATCCTTTACTTTTTTTGACATTGTTATTTGCATTTATAAGTTGACAGTCATGTTCATGAAATCGTTGAACGTCAGTCAGCATACCCTGGCCTCTTTCCCCTTCGCTCTTGCACCTTTAACTAGGGATTTGTTACATAGAAAAATTCTATTTGGAAAATATCACTATTTGGAGTTTGGACAGTTATAGTCTACAGGATTAATACTAATGATATACATTACAGATTTGTTGGTGGGAAAATATTTATATTTGTGTGTGATATATTGCTTTAGTCATGAGATACATCTCCTACACTTTAGTCGGGATTGGAAGGGGTTGTAACAGGCCTATAGGACTTTAGAAATTTGATTTTTTTTCCTGCTTTCTTTTTGGGAGAACTGCAGAAAAGTTACTCCTTCTAAGAATATTTACTATGATAAACATTGCTGTGGAATTCTATATTTAAATTGCTCCTTTTAACTTTTGTAATTTCTTGATTTAAATTTCTATGGGATTCTATATGCTCTTGATTTTCTAAAAAATATTGATTTATACCAACTAAACACCTTTTATTCTGTCTAAATACTGAAAGAATATGTTTGCACATGTTGAGAGAGAGAGAGAAACCTACTAAGTTCCAAGTTAGTTGTGTTTCAGAACCTACTTCACGAACCTTACAAAATGCCTGAGTTCTTCTTCTGCAACTCAGAAGCATCAATCTCTTGGAACCAATGAAAATCCATTTTCAAGTATTCAAAATAATTAATGATTCAAAATAATGATCCTCTAGCTTTAGTCAACTGGGTGCTTCATCGAACTTGGGGATTGAAAGGTAAGTAACACTTATTTATTATAAATCTTTAACATCTCATTTTGCTTACAGATTGCTAATGCCTACTATGGACTTCCATTACTATATTCTTCTCAAGTGAAAGCTTCTGCTACTGAAGTTGATATAAGTACGTTAAACAAAGAGTTATTTCAATCAAGAAATGGAAAATAGTAAAATAGTCAAGGATCAAATGTCCTCTGAAAAAAAAAATCAACAAACAAAAAATCACAATAATATTTAGTTTAGTATAAACTGAGACAAAACTTCTCAAGGTTTTCACTTATTATCTCATCATCATCATCCTTCATTTTACTTCCTGTATAGATAGGTCAGGGTAGATTGAATCAATGTTCATGTTTGTAAGAAGTCGATATAAATTTATTATCTGATTAAAATTAATAGAAATGGTTTTCTTTTAGTAATTTTACACCCCGTAAACAATAAATAACTATCCCTTCGGCTTACTTTGATGTTAGGATGATGTATGGCTCTTTCATCAACAAAATCAGCTAGCTAGAACTATAGGAAAATACTGAGAGTTATCCTGAACAAACTTAATATATCTTGTCAATGTTTCCAAATAAATGAGAGCAACTAGCCTATTAGAATGGCAAGGAAACCTTGGTGATAAAAAGCACAGTCACCAGCTCACTCAACAGTTCAAGAAATCCTGTAGAGAACTAGTTGGCTATACTCTATAGTTAATTTGAAACATTATTAGGTAGTAAATATAAATATAAATAGAAATTTAAATCATACTTTACTATATGAAAAAGATTAATTATTTTCCGTTAGCTTAAACCAATAGTGGAGGAAAATTTAAATTAAGTTGAAGGCATGCCAAAAGATTGAATTGGAGCCCACCTTACAAAATAAAAGAAAGTCAAACAATATATGTTATCAAGTAACTTTTGGTTTCCTAAAAGAAATCACAATTCTATGTTCTAAGGCATTTGTTTTCAATTTTCTACATTTAATTATTAAATTATTCCACAAGTTCTCATTAGTACTATAAAGTGTATATATAAATATAGTTACTCTATATTCTGAATTGTGATAGCTAGCTTACCATTAATAACTGATCGAAATATATAAGACCAAACCAACGATAGAATCTATATTAAATCCACTCCTTTTTAATTATTTCTCTTTTTCACACCATAAACCTTCCCATTATTTGACCACTATTTTCTCTTTTCACTCTTCTTTCTGTCTCTCTGAGTTTCTTTTCTTTTTTTGTTATTCTTTGCTATGGAAGATGTTGATGACACATGCAACACAAGGCTATGTCTTAGAATTTTTGTGGGAGCTAGGCAGAGGCTATGTGCCATTAGAGAAGAAGCAGAAGGAAGAAGAATTTGTGAATTTGAATATGAGAATGAAAGAATCAAGATTTTCAGGAGATGAAGACAGTGATGATCATATTAAGAGCACAAGTTGCTTAATGAATCTAAGGCTCTCAAAGGAGCAATCAGACAAGCTTGAGAGGATACCTTTAAGCTGCATACCTTTCTTACCCCAGTAAGAATCATACATGTATCTATATGTGTAATGAGTTCGCATCCATCATCATTTCATTTCATCCTTCAATTAATTTAATTTGATTTAAAGAAATTAAATTATATCAAGTAGAATTTGATTAGTTAATTATTAGTTCTTATGGGTTGGTTTTTTTTTATGATAATAATTGTTAATTTATATATATATAACTATATACGTAGTTCCATACCTTGCTCGTGTTTATATAGTTTCATAATTTTTTTTGGAGACTTCTAATTATATGGTTTTATAAATGTGCAAGGAGGGTAAAGATGGTATTTGACAGAGTACAAGAAAGCCCAAAGAACTGCAACAATTTTCCCTTAGCTTAAACCATTAGAATGGCCGAAGATTTTACATAAAATGTAGTGAACTTGCTTCCATGTTTTATTTACTATAAATTTAAATAATTTCCATTTGATTGTGCTACAAAAGATCATGGATCATATTTTAACAATACTTATGTAAATTTTATTTTGAATACATTTTTATCATTGAATTTATATATTTGAATTAAGTTAGCAATTCTTTATGTGAACGTCTCCTTTCATTTCAGTTAAAATAAAATAAAATATTGTATTAAAATAATTGTAAAATAGAATTAGCCTCCGTTACAACCGCCGTTATAATTTTATATTTTATACAGTAGGACACTAACTACGGTCAAAACCGTCGCTAAATTTGCAAGATCACAACTGTTTCTATTGTTATATTTAGCGTCGGTTGTTACCGTCGCAATACATCTATTTAGCGACAGTTCCAACCGTTGCCATATGGCCATAACAAATTTTCAATCCAATTTAAAATCGTTGCTAAAAATTTTTTCTTTATAACGATGATTATTCCTATAATTGTTATAACCGTTGCTAGAGAATGTGCTAAAAGAGCATACAATGACGGTTAAAACAATTGTCACTAAAAGTTTTTTTGTAGTGTCCATCGGAACGTTGCTAGATGAGGAGTTGCGCAAGGTACAGCAAGGACAAGTGCGACAGTTTCTTCAACGAGTGTTGCACCATACAACAGTGGCAACAGGGGAAAGAGAAGAAGTGGGGACGACAGAAACATTGTTGAGAGCCATCAAGAATGCATAAAAAGTAAATCTTGTGCCAAAAAGATTGAGTGAGAACGAAAAATATGGTCAAAGTAAGATCATGATAGACGATGGCCAGCATCTCAAAGTTACTTGTCGGTGGGCGGCCTAGGCTTTCTGAGAGAAATTACGGGGGTCAATCAGGGCCCTAAATCAGCAAATTATTTGCCATCATTTTTTGCCCTGAATATAAATTTGTTTAGATTAAATTAATTACGATATATTTTTTTCTCACACACGTGTGTATATATATATATACGTATGCGGAGTTGTGAAATCACGTGAGGCGTAGCTAACTGTGAAACTTGAACTTAACTACTAACATTATATAACAAACAGATTGTCAATATGAACAAGATGGATTCGACCACTTGTGGGTGAAATATCGATCCTTTACATTAAATTTTCTTGCTACTTCAAATGTATATATAAGTTGATTTTGAGTGGAATTTGAGCATAAATGTTCTTAACTATAAGGTAGGGGTGTTTGTGACAGGAGTAATAAAAGTAAATATATCATATAATTATAGATTGATTGACTGGATTCTCCTCCATTATGTAACATTTTTTATAAGTTTTAAATTTTTACGAATTTATGTCTACAGGTAACCAAACTTAATTAACTTGTTATCAAAATTTAAAATCATGTAAGCTCATGTTAATTAACAGTAAACTTTTGATAAGCTCTTGGAAAACTTAATTTTGTTTATAAAGTTTTCTCTATAAAAAAAATTGGTTAAAATGTAATTGTATTCGTCATCTAAACTACAAAAAACAAAAAGTTGAATAAAAATGACTAAATATATAATAAATATATTATGTAAGAAAGTACATGATTTGGTTGTGGATCAATATTCAGTATTTATCTATTAATTACATTTAAGACCGTGCAAGGACTGGCTAGAAATTAAGACCGTAGGAACATTTCCATGCTAATTAAAGTATCTTAAAGTGTTGAGATGTAAGCATGACTTTTCTTAAATTCATATAAATTAAAAAAAATTTGACTTTTGTTTTGGCCAAACAAAAAAAAAAACTTGACTTTAAATACCAATAAGTATGAAGACTTCGAAAGCTACTTTTGGAAAGTAACCTTTTTCTTTTTCTTTTTCTTTTTCTTTTTCCTGTTAATTGTCGGATATACATGATCCATATTGTCGTCGGATATCTTAAACGTAAACCGAATAAATAAATATTTATACACTTATGCATAGTTAAATTAAATTAAATTAAATATTTATTACTTCAAAAAGATAACCCAGTTCTACTAATATTTTATATATATTACCCAAAAAATTAATATATTTTTGCTAATAAAATTAAATTTTTTACATAATATGTCTTTTTTTATAAAGAGAAAATCACTTAATTATTTTTAATTAATATTAAATTTTCTGAATTTAATATTATATTAGTAATAATATTAAAATTGCACGTTGTTTGAAAATTTAATTTCATTAACAGAATGTAAATTAAAGTGAGTTTTTTATAATTTATATGCATATAATATTTTTAAAATAAAAAGTATCAAAAATATAATGATTAAGAAGTTCAATTTTAAATCTTAAAAAAGTATAACATATATAGAACATGTGGATAGTTTTTTTTTTTTATAGATAACTAATAAAATATTTAACATTTTCTTAATTTTTTAAGGTGATTACTTAATTACTTTTCTTATCATATCTGAATAAAAAGCATAACGATTTTTAAGAAAACTAAATTAAAAATGCGAGACCTACAAACAAAATTGTAATAAAATATAAAGTTCATTTAATATTAAAATATTTTTATTAAGAAATAAAAACATACTAATCAGAAGGGATCCCAAAGATCATCTTTGAGTATACTTTGTCAATTTATTTAGTCTTGAATCAGAAGTTTTTTATCATTAATTTAATTTTGAAAATTTCATTGTCATCAATCAATAATTGAATTCCAAAACGAAGAGGGGGACCAGAATAAAGTGATACAATTTCTAGAGGCAAAAGTATTTTTTTTCCTAAAGGTTGGAATTATTCTTAATTTTTTCCCTAAATTGTTTTTCAATTATTGTGAGTTTGATCCTAAATATTTGTTTCTTATCTCAATTTCATTCTAAATGTTTATGAAAAATTGGAAAAATAGAGATGATGATACAATTTTATATGTAATTTTCTTTTTTAGAATAAAACGAAGATAATAATAGTAAGGTATTTTTTGTGCTTAGTTCATGAAATTAGGTTCACTATTAAGACAATATATCTACCATTTGATTGACAACATCACTCTTTTTTTTCCCATTACTAATTTGGATTGCAAAAGCAAATAGAATGAAACTGATTGAGACAATAAAAGAAAATTAGGAACTAAATTGACAGTATAACTAGGGGTTCCAATCTTTTAATGTAAGAAAATAACATAATAGCATTATGTAAGGATTGAGAAAAGAGATAAACGATTAATTTAATGTCTCATTCACATAATAAAGACCATAATAAATGACTTTATTTTATTTTTATTTTTCTTCTCATATGACATTGTCATAATATTTTTTAATATGAGAAGATCTGGTCCATATAATTAGTGAGAGGACTAGTCATTGTTTGGGTGGTAAGCCCAGGCATTGATTGAGCATACTCCATGTGGTAAATCTGTATTCCTTCGGATATACATGTATCCCTTCATTCCCCAATCTTCTCCCCATGAGTTCTTCACAATCCAATAATCTTCTCCATCTTTTGAATCATAACCAACAATCAAAACTATATGAGTTGTACCAGTTGAATGTTTGGGGCAATTATCACCATCATAGATTCCCTATAGTCCAAGTCAATTGAACAAAATAAAATAAAACTAAGGGGCAAAAAATTGAGTGAATAAAAACACAAAAAAGGTTGCATCTGGATTTTGACATAGTAAGACTTACATTACTATAAAATTGAAAATCAGTTGCATTCAAAGACACAGCAACAGGCTGCTTAGCAGTGGCACATAAGAGAGCATTATCTGACTTGTATACATGTGTATAGCTTTTGATTTTAACATCTGTGTGGTTATTTTGCTTCACAAACAAACAAAGGAAACACAAATTAGATAAAGAAACAAAGCTCTAATTTTAATTTCATGCAAACTAAATAGCAAAAAACAAACAAAAAAGACAAGAATATTTTGTTTGTTTTTAAATTTTACTTTCATTTTCAATTTTGTCTTTAAAGATATTTTGTGATTAATTTTGTTTCTAAAATTTTAAATAGCAATAGATTTCGTCCTATAACTTAACATTGTCTAAATTATTAATAAAAAATAATGACATGACATTTGAAGTAATATTAAAATATTAAGTAAAAAATAAAATGGTGACTCACTAATTTTATAGACATATTTAATATTACACTCAAATGTTATTTTACTATTTTGCGTTAATAATTTAGATGACATTAAGTTGTGAGATAAAAATAACTGTACTTTTAAAGATTTAGAGATAAAATTGATCACAAAAGAAATTTTAAAAATAAAATTAAAAATTGATATAAAATTTGATGATATAAAAAATATTTTTGTGAAAAGAAAAACAATAACTACTGGAAATAATATATTACCGTGATGGTTTTGCAAGTACCCTTTCTGGCTACATAAGGATAATCTTCTTCTTCACTAATTCCACCACTGTTTATAACCCATTCAAATGCCCGATAGCTCCATCCATAAGAACAACCATGGCTTGTCTTGTCGCAATCTACCAGTTCTTGTTCTGACAGAGAAATATTTTTTCCTGTGGTTATTGCATATAATGCTTCCATGGCTCCAGTGGCCGCAAATGCCCAACAACTGTCTAAGAATTACGAGCCCATCTCTTAGTCAGTTCACGTAATTATTCAGGAAAATGAACATAAGATTTGTAAAGATATATTTATTAAAAGACAGTTTGTATTTTAGTTCAATAATTGAGTGAAACAGTAATGCACAAATGTGACACTTGAAATAATAATTAAACATTAAAATTTGTTCGCCAATAAAGCGTCATGTTCGCACAATTCTTTGAATAAATTAAAAGGTTATTATGCACCGTGTTGGTTTAACATTAGCAATTTATTATAGTTCTTTTTGGTCCATATATATAGCATTGTATAAATACAGAATTAGAAAAAAAGAGAAGAAGAGATAATGAAATATAGAGATAAAATCATTGGTAGGTTATGAATAAGGTATTATAGTTTTCGTACATACAACCATACTTTGATTTAGATTTGGAACAAGTATCAAAATTAATCTTTATTTTTTTAGACCCTTTGAAACTCTTATATATATATTTCTAATATAATAAATTATATATAATATAAAATTAATATTTAAATAATTTATATAAAAAGTATAACTTGAGTATTATCCTCCTCAGATTTAGACTTATTTTCTTAATATCCAAACTCAAATCTAGCAGGAAAATTTTATAATACCTGTAAAGTAAGATATGGGTATTTGATTATTCCTAATAGAATGTTTAATTTAGACTTTTCTAAATCTATTTATTTAAAAAAATAAAATGAATAACTTTTTCTCAAGTTAACACCTAACATAGATGATATCTATTAACATAAAATCCAAACAAAAAATAAAATATCTCAAACAACCATAACATAATTTAAGATACAGAACTCCTTTTGGGTGATGTTTGTTTAACTATTTATTTAATATTAATGTAAAGAAATAAAAATACACAAACTCTGACTCATAAATAGAAGATGATGAGCAACTTACTACAATCTTTTTGGTCCTTAACAGGAGTCACAACACCCTTGTCTCTCCAATCCCAAGAAGTTGGAAGGTCAGTACAGGAGTCTGTGTTCTGCTGCAACACTTCGTTGAAGCTGGTGTCGGGCATCTTCGACTCCTGCAAGTACACTTTCCTGAACTCTTGAGAACTCATATCAGCAAACTTGTTCAAACCCAAACGATACCCACTGGTCGACTTTGATCTCTTTGCATTGGTCTCAGTAATATACTTGAGATTCCTTTGAAATATCTGGAATCTATCATCGCTCTCTTCAGAGTTCTGGTAGATTCTTCCATGCTCCTTCATCCATAGCTGGAATAGTTCATACACTTGTTCTTCCTCTGAAGGGAACTTGTCTAGATTATAACTAGCCAATTTTGTGAATTCCTGGGTAGAGAGACGTAATAGTGAACCCCAGATTATCAAGTAATGAAGAAAAAACAACCATGTTCTGGACAAGTACATTGTCGTTTCTAATATTGAGAAATGAAGTTAGAACTAGAAAGTGTGTGACTTTGTGTATATTATATATAGTTGATTCATTACCTGGAACCGGAGAAAAATGAAAACGCGTTTTAGTTTTGAGTGATAATTTAATTTATTTACTGGAGTTTATATAAATATCTGTCAAGTTTAGTAAAAGAAAATACGTGTACACTTAAAATTGATAACTATAAAAATATTAAATTATATGAACTTACTTCTTAACTTATATTATTTTTAATTTTATCTATTTAACTGTTAATATATAATAGATTTATATAAAATTTGATGAATTTGAATATTCAAAATTATTTTTTGTTTGTTGAATGGTGCTAGCCTAGTATTATTCACGTCTTGTCTATTACATTTACAGTTTTATACTTAGTTCATTGTTTCATCGTTCTTTTAGAACTTTTAATAATATCTGCCGTCTTATAGACAGTATATTTTTCGGTATTTAATATTATGTAGTATTCAATATTGGTGCTTTATTTATTAATAATTTGATACGTAATTTTAAATTAATTTTTAATAAAAATTATATTTTTTTAATTTTAAATCATAATTAAATAAAATTTTAAATTTTAAATAAAAATTATTTCTTTGTGACTATAATAAAAATATTTTTTTACTATTAATAATAAAAATATTTTTTCAACAAGAATTTTATTTTGCAAAAAAACAAGAAGAAACAAACAAACAAACACTTCAAGACAAAGTATTTTTTTGACATATATATAGATGATATTATCAAAGTTAAGTGGCTGGCATGAATTTGTACGAATCATGCCTAATCATGGCGCCAAATGCCAACAAGAAGGCACATGATTGATCATGTCACAAAATTTAATGATAAACTAATGGAGGTTTTTACCGATTTCATAAATTTAATAATAAATTGATTTTAAGCGGAATATAATTAGTCATGATTTTTCTTACTTTCATATAGAAAATTTGTAAAATGAAACTAAATTAAAGACAAACAAAAAGTCAAGACTTGAAAATATTTACTAAACTTTCTTAGTAATAAAAAATTTAATTTAGGATTATTCATATAGCTTAACAAATAAATATTTTTATCTAAAATAAAAATTGAATTAAGTAAATTTTATAAAAAAATTAAATTATGTGAAAAAAGCATAAGTGCCATTAATATTAAATTCTCATCATACATTAGTAAAGAAAATGAATTCCTTCAAAAGCTATTGCTAGCTTTTGGAATGCATATAAAGAAAAAGTTAAAGAATGGGGTCCTTTAAATTAATAGTAAATTAATAATTTAATCATGATGTATGTTATTTTAATTTAGTTTTCAAAGGATGAAACATTGTAATTTAATTTTTAAAAAATTAATCTTCAATTGATGTGGTCCTTGAGTTATTAGAATAAATGCAAAGTTAATTGGTACGTTAATATGACATTAAAAGACACTAACTAATTAATTTTTAAATAATAAATTGGATCTTTGTTCAACAGGAAAAAATAAAATAAAACATATTATATTTATAAATTACACATAAATATATATATATATATAATGATATTATATGTAGAGATCATTTTATGAGTCTCTATTAGTACACTCAAAATGGTTTGTGTTGACTGACTTATTTAGCTCAAAATTTAGACAGACAAATTATTTGGCTTGCTTATCCCACAAGATAAATGGATTTGGACAAGTTGATCTGATGGTCGACCCGTTCAAAAATAAAAAATTAATAAATTGATATAATTTAATTTAAAGTAAAGATAAATTAATATGTAGATTTAAAATGTTTTCATTGAATCGACCCGCACCCAACGCGTTTATGACCATCTCATCGCAGGCTAGGTCTATTTGGAAAGACTTCCCTTTGAACATTTTTATTTATCTTCTGATTGATACTTTTTCTCATAGCTTTCCCTAGGTCTTAGTTTTGTTTCTTTGTTTTGTGTTATCTCTTCACACAAAAAAAAAAAATAATAACACTGAGATTTTTGTATATAATAAAAATAAATACTTTATATATCAATCATTAGATAGTTGTAATGATAAGTACTTTATTTTTTAATTAAAATTTTAAATTTAAATTTTATATATAAAAATATTATTATTAAAAAACTCTTTCTCTTATATAATTTTTTTTCAACTCGTACTAAATTAGTTGAAAACCAATAAAGCACTTTGGGATCTTAACCAATTGTTGGTGAAAATATCAAGTAAATTAAATTTTCAGGCTACTTCAAATGCATGATGATTTTAATTGGCGGATTATCAGCGTAAATTTTCTTAACTTTTATATATGATAGGGTTGTTTGTTAAAGCAATGAAAATAAATAAATAATGTCTCTAACAACCCTATCTTCATATAACTATAAATTGATTGGTTGGATTCCCACCTCTTGTGGGAAGAAATTAAGACCATATAAACATTTCCATGCAAATAAAAGTACTTTAATTTATTGAGATATATAGAAGCATGACTTTTCTTAACTTCATATAAATAATAAATCGACTTTTAATAATAAGAAGACTTCAAAAGCTACTTTTGAAAAGTGACCTTTTTCTTTTTTTCTATTAATTCACATTCATGCTGATGCGTAGTTTTGTTATTAGTGTGTAATCGATCAAGTGATGTCAAATCACAACTTGATGGATTTCGCTTTTGGATCCCGCTGCTGGGTTTTTTAGCGGCGGTTTTATCCGTCACTAAAGTGTGTTTTAATATTATTGCAACGAATATTATTGCTGCTATAACTTTTGTTTAAATAATTAATTTAACAAAAGTTATAGTGACAATAATATTTGTTGCAAAAAATTTTAGCAACGGAAAACACCGCTGCTAAAACGCCCAGCACGGCCAACAGGACTTTTGATCCATGCTGGGCTGCTGGGCTTTTTAGCGGCGGTTTTATCCGTCTCTAAAGTGTATTTTAATATTATTGTAACGAATATTATTGCTGCTATAACTTTTGTTTAAATAATTAATTTAACAAAAGTTATAGTGACAATAATATTTGTTACAAAAAACTTTAGCAACAGAAAAAATACCTACTAAAACGCCCAGCAGCGCCGAGCAGGGACACGCCCAACAAGGAATCCGGACGCATGGATTTCTAGGCTAGCTAGTATTAATCTTAAACGTTGACATGGAACAAACAAATAATTTAACTTTGTATAACATTTTAATTTTGTTCTTTATTTTTTAGCTTTAATTTTATCTTTTATTTTTATTAATTCATGCAATATTTTTTTTATTAAATGAGATTTGTATATATTATTAACAATAAAATTTTATATAAAATTTATGTAAATTATGTTCATCAGCTTGTTAGAGTATAAAAATGATTATATGAGATTAAAACAAACGATTAAATTAATTTTTATATAATTTTAAATATTTTTAAAGTTATTAATTTTTAGATTTTAAATACAAAAAAAAAGATTTTAAAATATTTTAGGATCTTCTAAAGTTCAATTATGTTTCTATTAGAGCAATTCTATTTTAACTTTACATATGAATGAAGACATTTGAAAAGAGAAAGAAGTTACATTAATTAGAAAAATAATAAAAGATAAAATTAAAACAGAAAACTTAATTTAATTTAATTTAATAATTATTGTTTCAAAAGAATAATCCATTTGTGCTAATATTTTTTTTTATGTTACGAAAATTATTTTAATAAATTTTTCCAATAAAATTATTATTTTTTATATAATATGTATTTATTCTAAAGACAAAATTTCCTAAATATTTTTAATTAATATTAACTTCATTTCATTTATTATTATATTAATAATAAGATTAAAATTTCATATGGTATGAAAAATTAATTAATTTTATTAATAGAATGTGAATTAACTAAAGAGATTATTTTTATAATATATACATATATATATATAATATTTTTAAAATTAAAAAGTATCAAATATAATTTATTTCATTTAGAAAAGTCAAATTAGTGAAATTTACTTCCTATATCTTGTGCGTTCCATTAGCACTAATTGAAATATAAGAACAAATAGATTAAGAATTTTAATTTTAAATCTTAAGACTATAGCCATCAAACCAGATCGATTAATCCCATCTACATTGGTAGATTGGATTTTTATTTTTTCAATTCATATAATAATAGGAATTTTTTTTAATCTAAGTCGCGAGTTATACGTTTTAATTTGTATAATTTGTGAATTTACTCTTTTATTTTTTGACTAAATTATATTTTTATTTTTTTTAGAGATATTAATATTATACTCCCCTCTCATTTACTTTAAAAATATATATATATATTTTTTAAATATTAAAAAATATATAATTTTATTTATTTTAATTAAAATATTTTTAATAATATTATTAATTTTTTAAAAATATTATAGTTTATTATAAAATATATTTTTAAAAATTATAATATTTTATTATTATTTATTTTGAGTTAAAAATAATAAATTTACTTAATTTTAAGTTAAAAAAATATTTTTTATATTAATCAAATACGTATTTTGTTATATAAGTAATAAATATAATAATATTTAATTAAAATAAATGAAATCAAAAGCTTTCTCATTTCTCGAATGAAAAAAATAATTTTTTAAAATAAAATTGATATAATAATAATTTTAACATCTCTAAAAATATATATATATAATTTATTCTTAATTTTAATATTTTTTTTATAATTCTTAAAGAGAACTAAGCATAATAAACAAATCTTCGAACCAAATATTAAAAATGAGTCATATTACTATAAGAAAACAGTCATTTAGCGTCGAAAATTTCTGTTGCTAAATTTATTTTGTGACAAATTAGCCACAAAATCTATCTACAAGAAAAAGTCGTATGGCTAAAAATTAACGGTGGATTATAACGTTCGTTGCTAATAAGCGACTGTAACATCCGTCCCAAATCTATTATTTGTGACAGAATATTTTTCATTGCTAAATTCCATCTCTAAATAAGAATATTGTATTTTACGGATTTTGATGGAAATTTTGTTGCTAACATTTTTTAAACAATATATATAAATAGCAGTGGTAATAACCGCTGCTAAATGTCAATAAAATTAAAAAAATTAAAATAAGTAGCTCTTTCATTAATTTAACATACTATATAAACAATAAACATTCATACGAATTCTTTAGTTTATGAAATTGAAATGGAATCAACAAAATAAATAAGTATCTTTATTTTGCTTTTGACATGACAATATATAAAAAGTCTAACAATCCAAATAAAAGAGAAATCATAGTAGGGCCCCCTAGATTTCACTTTGTAGTTCTTCACATGCTCCACACAACACGTAAAATCTAAAGGTTCTTTCTAACTTAAAATCTCATCCTTAACCTTAATTCTCAAAGAAACAGGAAAGCCCAAAGCTAACTGGCAAACCAAAATTTACCTTATATCAAACTCTTCTGATTTCTGCACTGCTTCATGAGCAGCTTTAACAGCTTGATTGTGAATGTCAAGATTATAACAAAATTGCCTCAATAAAGTGAGGTGAAACTAATTTTAGTGATAACAATAAACATGACGAGTTATATATTAAAGAAGAGATATAATTAAATAAGTCATTATTTTTGTTGGGGTTGGTTTAGGTTGATGAGTTTTGATATGAAATTATTTGATGTAGCAATATTGACATTGAAATAAGACATGATCATTTACCTCTGACACTCTATAAATAGGTAAGGTTGTTTTTCCATCAATGACAATGCCTTTTATAAAAGAGCCATGAGGTCGACCATATATGCTTAGATATATATGGGTGAGACCTACACATTAAACAACATTTAGAGAAATTCAATCCATTAAAATAAAAACCTCTAAAATTGTAGTTAATTAAATGACGAAGAAAAATACAGTAATGGGTTTGGATGCACACTCTCATGCTACAAATTAACAGCATATAGCAAAAAAATTAAGAGCCTAGAGGTAACCCACTAATTCCCATAGAAATGATAATATTAATAAGAATTTTCAACACATTCCCAATTTTGCCACGCCATAACCCACTAATTCACATTCACTAATGGGTTTAATTTGTGCTAGCTTGAAGAAGGATGTGCACCATTTAAGAGCCTAGAGGTAAGGAACTAGAAATTTTTGCCAATGGAAGGAGCTAGAAATTTGAAGATGAACTATAAACTAAGTGAAATGGTGTTGTTCATAAAGAAACAATGAAAATGTTCCCATGAATCTCCTCTTCCCCTTAAAACCGTAGGAACTTAGGCTAAAATAAAAGGTACCAGAAAAGAATTTAAAAGGAAAAAAACTCAAAATCCCAGCCTCAAAACATTGACATTTTGTGGAGAAGAAAACATAATTCCTTCACTTAAAATGGAAAAAATAATTGGTTTACACCCAATCTGGGCGGGT
The DNA here is from genome assembly GCA_031216115.1 of Senna siamea. NCBI lineage: Eukaryota > Viridiplantae > Streptophyta > Magnoliopsida > Fabales > Fabaceae > Senna > Senna siamea. Next base: position 15,064,767 of record CM062355.1, on the reverse strand, counting down.
TGGACAAAATGCACATATCACCAAACTTATTTGGCCAAATAGGGCAAACTTTGGTGTTATAGAAAGCTAAGACCACCAGCTAAATGATGCCTTAAGTTTTATCCTCATATGAAATTTGTACAGAAAATTATACCTCACACATCAGTTAAAAATGTTACTTGCTATAAAATTATTCTGATCCTAGACCTCAGCGTCTTCAATTAAAAACTGACTGATACATAGGTCTCTTGGCCTAAAGCTATTCAAAATTTTATTCTGCAGGCCCTAAAGAAACTTTAGCCACAAAAATGAGCTTGAAATGTAAGATTTCAATTTTATAAGAATTTTGAAAGTTCTGGTAAGAAATAAAGGGAAAAACAGAATTTTACAGACTAGGAATAATCTTATAGCAAACGTAATAAATTTAAGGCATGGATTGGATTGCCGTTAACAGAGATTCTCTAAAGCACTCATTAGAACATCTTTTTATTTTCTTAAAAACTTAATCACATTACCGTTGTTGTGTATATACATATATTCCACAACATTATACAAGAAACAAATTAAATGCTCAAAAAGCCAAACATGTACTTGAGTATATTCAGGGTATAACTTTCCAAGATAAGTGAAGATACCTTTAGCGCGCTCCTGTAATTACCACAATCAGAAGCCTTGGCCGTGCAAACCTTAATATCCCTCACAAATTTGTCAATCTTGTCTGCATCAGGTTCCTATAACTACCAACAAAAGAAAATACTCAACTCAGTTCTCTCTCTGCAATCAAAATTGTAACTCTCACATTAAAGAATTGAGTTGGATTTGACAATCAAGTGTAAAAGTAACGCTTTCAAGATTCAGAAGATATGTCAGTGACATTTTTATGTTAGTGACACTCTTAGAATAAGAATTTATTCATTAGTAGTCACCATATGTCTTAAGAATGCTAGTAAACAATGAACATGTTTTTGGATAGGAAGCCATAAAGGAATCAAATAGATATTATACAAATTGTATATATGCAGCAAGCAAAGGAGGCGCGAGTCATAAACAATTGTGTCACTGAACTGCGGAATCCAATATACGTATTCCATGGGATGCCTAATGAAAAACAAGATAAAAGCATGATCCAAAAATAAACTATTTTAATAATTATATTATACATATACTTACTACAAAAATCAGGATATTATCCAATTTCAAGCATAACTACCATTTTTCCTTTATCATTTTCATCCAATGGTCAACATGTCAACCAATAGAAACAACAAGCAAATCAAGAGACATATTAATGGGGGATCAAAACAAAACCTAGCTTTAATTTTACATATCATTGTCTATAATAGTTGCAGGCACAAGACTATTTAGTGTATTATAAAAGTTTTTTGGTTTCTCACCGGCATCTTCTTATTTGAAGCAATCCTACTCAAGACATACTATCGGGTCCTAAATGAAGGCACTTCTCTTAGCAGAAATTCAAACCTTAGTTTACCACATTATAAGGGACTAGCCTTGTCTTCTAGACCAACCATTAAACTCACAATATAGATATCTATACAAGTCAACTTCCATGAGAAACAACTATTTGACCATTAATATCATTGCTTGATAACCACAAAATTTAGACTAAATAGCTAATAATCAATTTCATCAAAATTTAGACTTGTTGAATGCACTATTTATAAGTTAATTAACTTAAACATAGCTTACAAATAGTTTGATCTTTTTCAACCAAAAACAATAATTAAAAAAATTGTAACATCCGCTCCTTCCATATAAGAGAGATGATTGTTAGTTTTAAAATAAATTAAATGCTTGTGATTGTTGCATTAGGTTGCATGTAGTTGCATTGGGGTGAGAGACCAAATTGAAAAGAAAAATATGAGGACCTAAATGAAAGGAAAAAATTTAGCAGAGGAAACTGTGTATGCTTTCAATACTCCATGGTAGCAAACTGTAATTTTAGCCAAAAGATTTACTGTAACTATCAGATTTTCAAATTGCCCGCCAATGGTTTAGGGGCAAAATGATAATTTAGCATGTGGCTGGAGAAATTATCATTTTGAGCTGAATGATCTAGAATTTGGATCGAAATTAAAAATTCTCAGACCACCTATAAATAAGTGGAAAGAACAGAACCTTCACTCATTTCCTCCTAAACTCTAGTTTTATAGAAAGAAAGAAAGTTCTGGAGAGAGAGGGAGATTATGAAGGAAGAAGAGATTTTAGAGTAAAATTGACTGCAAGAAAGATTAGGAAGGCGTTTACTATCATTTACACACTTCTTCAGCAAGACAGAAGGTAGCAAAACAAACTATTCCCTCTAATTTTGAATTTATTGTTACATTCTAAAAATGAGATTTTGATGTTGTTTAAAGTAAGAGAGGGATTAAAATTACATTTTTGATGTGTTTAAATTCTATTGGGTGTTTTAAACTGTGTGAATATACTTATGCATACTGAAATCAGATTATGGAAAATGGGTTTTTACCTATTGTATGAAAATAAGGTTTAATCCAAGACTTGAGTAAGATTAAACAGTAGTTCGGGCTATTTTTAAGTGTAAAATGATGCTTGTATGATGGTATTAAGTTGGTAATAATCAGAAAGGGTTTTTAAACTAGTTCTTGGGCAAAAATTTTAGTCAACTGCAAGTTTTAAAAATAGGGTATAACATAGCAGCTGACTGCTAGCTCCTAGCAGTTGACTATCGTGTTCTTCAGTTGCCCAGAAATGTATCTAGAGTGCTAGTAGTCGACTGCCAACTCGTGGAAGTTGACTGTTGTTCTCTTATTTTTTGGAAAATTGCCAAGAACGGAGTAGCCGACTATCAAGCTTGAGGCAGTTGACTGGTAGCCCTCGGGTTTGGAAAATTTTAAGGCACTAATTTGCAAGTTGATTGCCAAGTGGGTGGAATTCGACTGGTAGGCCTTTGTTTTGGAAAATGAACTCAATAACCTAGTTTGAAGCATATTTAACCCAAAACTCCACTCAAATAAGGGATCTAGACCTAGAATTATATAATGGGTAACAAGAGGGTGAGAGTGAAAGAAAAAGAGCAAGAATGATATGAAAATTGAAAAGGAATGAGCATGAGAATTACAAGAGAAATGAAAAAGTATTCCTAGTGTATGGATAGTGGTAGATAGGCACATATTGAGTGACCAATTGTTGGTATGGCATGACAATTAGGGCATTCCACGGTTAAATTGAATGGTTTTAAAAACACTGTGATAGTTGTTAATTTTAAGTTAGTGAATTCTCCTATGGCTAATCAAAGGATTCATGTACTTAAAGTTATACATAACCATGATATGAGCCAAATCACCTTAGTCTATAGACTTGTGAATAGAGTTTTGAGGAAATGATCTGTTGAGAATAGTAATCCCGGATATACAAGGAGGGATATACCAGAGAGATAGGCAGAGACCCTGTGGTTCTCAGAGGTGGGGAATAATCTATTAGAGTGATAGACAGAGACCCTCGTGGGGGTGTTGTGGATGGATGTACTTAAATCCTGTAACACCTTTGGTAACACACCCTTACCCATGGTTCTTTTATAAATTAATTAAAGATATAAAGTGTAGTTATAAAATAATGGTATGTTACCGTTACCCTTACCCGAGTAATTTTAAAATTTTTACAGTTTAATTTGGTTGAGTGCATCTTGGGTTGGGTCTCTACTCTTGAGTTTCATTCACTCTCGTAGCGGAATAGAATATATAAAATATACCTGAATTAACTATACATAAACATGCATTCTGAGTTAAATATAGTTCAATAACTATTGGGCATGGAGGCAACAGTCCTGCCACTCATGACCCCGTCAGCTAGTCTAAACGGTAGTTCATATACATCTAAGTTAAGATAGGCTATACAAGAGATATTCTATACTAGCATTTCCAAAAATTATAAGGACTAGTATAATAATAACATGTACCTATAATATCTCAAAATAAATAAATCAATTTCATATGCCCCCTAGTAGGTACCTCTTCCCATACTATCTCCTCTTCAGCCACAGGACCTACACATCTGATACATGTCAGCACTATCATGAGAAATGAATCTTAGTAGCAATGTAACCTATTTCAAAATTCACTGACCTGTCCCACTGTGCTTATACAGAAAACATCTACATTCTCTTTTACCATAAACATAGTACATACTATTGGGATGCAGTGTGTATAACATTTAATCATGTCATGTACTCATATATATATATGCATATTCATTAAAACATATCAACTTTAAAATATGAAAAGTGCATGCATCATCATTCTCATCATAAAACATTTCTTTAAGGTATTAACATGCCTTTTGAGCAGGAGAAAATAATCATATCATACGAACTATCAGGAGTGCTACCCAACAATAACTCCACGTACCACTACATATATGAATGAGTGCATGAATTTTTAGCCATGCCTTAACTTTTGTACATTTTGAGGCTTCTCTCAATGGATCTAAGTACCTTAATGGTCCTTATCCCTTTCCAGTAAATCATCCTTGACCAACGAGATTACCTCTCTTTCGTCCCAAACAGGGCTGTCATAAATTCATGGGATCACTATCTCCTCTAAACAGGTCCATCCTCTCCGCTTTCGTAGATCATGAGGCTATAGAATCACCACCGCCTTTTCCAGTGGATCACGCTCCTGGTACGCTATCCTCTAACATATATACTAGGGTGACTCAGCTCATGCTCATGGTTATGCCTAATTCTAAGTATGTGTCTCTTAAATGGCCTTATGAAGATTACACTAACTTAAAATTCGCAACCATTATGGCATTTTTAAAATCCTTTATATTTAAGTGGATGGTTAACTATCCCTATTTATGGTACAATTGTGGAATGCTCAACGGTCGTCCCATATCGATAATTGGTCACTCAATTCATAAGCCTATCTATCACTAATGCATATGCTTAGGATACTTTACTCTTCCTTTTTATTGTTTTTTCGCTCCCCTGTTGTATCACTATCAGTAAGACCATTCTCATCCAAGTGATATGTGACCCTATCCTTTGTACATTACCCAAAAACATGTAGTTTCCTTGCCTACCTATGTTGTGAGCCTTTAATCAAATCAGTGTGAAGGATTTCTAAGCTCAATTGGCATTTAAAAATCATGTTTCACAAGTTGGAGGGCTGCCAGTACACTTTTAGAAGGCTAGCAGTTGGCTAGTGGCTCTCTGGAATCCTTGGTTCGTAAGACAGTAAGCTGCTAATCGATTGTTAGAAAAATAAAGAACACAACAGTCAACTACGAAGACTGCCAGTCGACTGCTTAGAAGAAAACCCAAACTTAACAATCGACTGTTGGAACTCCTTATCGGCTGCTAAATCTAAGTATGTGATTCTAGGTTTTCCAAGAACATGATAGTTGACTACAATATGCTAGCTATTGGCTGTTATGCTCTGCACCAGTTCATTAAGTGGTATTTTCAATATTTCTCAGCCTAGATTCCATTCTATATCAAGTTTAAAACATCTAAGCTTAGTTTCTATGCCGAAAACTTCACTTTTTATTTAAACAGTTCTTCTCATAATGCTCAAACACTATGTAGCCAAGAAAATCTAGCCTATATCTCTAGATGAACACAACTTAGCCTTTCCAATCATTTGCAGACACATATAAGCATAACATTTCAACACAATAGCATCTAATAGTAATAGAAAAATATACAGAATGTAGGTTTAACCCTAAACTCAGTTTAAACATTTAGAAATTCATATTTTCTAGCAACATTAAACTTTTTAGAAAAGAGAGGGGTTTAAGATGGATTATTACCTTAATTACTTGCAAATGTGTGTGTTTGATGTGTTAAGAAGGCTCTTCCCTTGTTGTAGAACTAATTTCCAGCCTTGAATCTGCTCTTCCTTCAGTAAAATTCCCCTTTTCTTGCCTTAGCTCACCTCTTTCTCTCTCTACCCATCCCTCTGCTGCTATCTCTAAAAATTTTGAAGGTTTGAAGTGAGTAAGAGGTTTAGAGTTTAGCTAGGGTTTAAGAAATTTTGGGTAATTGCTCTTTGGTCCCTAAGCTATTTTGCAATCTTGGAATCACTCACCTTTACCTTTTCAATTAAGTTCCAAGTAACCTCTTGTTAAACCTTGATTTATTTTCTTTCAATTAAGTCCCTATGTTAATGTAAGTATATGAAATTAATGCAACATACAAAAGTATTATAATTCAATTAAAAATTAACAAGCATATCTTTAATCATATTTGAAGTGGATTTACAAATCCACTAGGGGACGCTCCAGAATGTACATATTGTAGTTGTGAACTACCGGATAAGTAGTCATGGACTTCCAGAAACTCACCTGAGAGTGAGGGATTAATATGAGGAATTTTTTGCTAGGCGACTCTTCAAATTTCTCTTGGTATGATCTTGTCATAATCATGATTTAGCATTAGTAATGATGATATGCTTTGCTTTCTTAATTAATGATATGAAGAATGTAGTATTTTTCATAAGAGTACGATGGTATAAATCAGTAGTTTTAAAACAAGTTGTTATTGCTACTGAGATTTATTCTCATATAAAATGTTGGTGTATATCAGATGCCTAGGTACCAAGTCCTGCTAGAGATGGAGGTGGAAATAGTGGAAATATAGTTCTTAGGGCATTTCCCAGTTATAAAGGAACTGTGGATTATCTTTATAGTAGAAGTTCCTCCTGCACCTTAGTTGCATGAAGTTTAGGTTTTGTATAATGTATTTTTGACATGCTCGATACCCTGAATCTTTATTAATATCTTTGGAAGGATCAGGAGGCTGAGTTCAGTGTATAGACTTAGGGCATATATGTATTAAGATATGTGAAATAGGAATACACTAGCAATCTTTTGTTAAAAGGGGTATGAGTGATAAGTTTGTTGTCTCCTTACCCTAGTTGACACTCTCACATATCTATAAGTATATGTCTGTTGCACAGAAACCATAACTAATGAAAATGAATTACATATGTGAATGAAAATATATATATACATATTTTATCTATATGTTTTGTTTTAATTATTTTTGCTGCAACGTTATGTGAGAATCTCGAGTGTAAAGTTCCTAAACTAGTAGCACTTAATTATTTAACTTGGTAAAAAGTTAAAATTTACTCGGGTAAAGATAATAGTAATTCACCAATCTTATAGTATATTGTATTATATAATTTAAATAACTAAAAGGAACTATAGGATTGGGGGTGTTACACTGAGTTGGTATCAAAGCACGGCTATCATGGCTAGTTGAATACTAGCTTGGTAGTGAAGGGTAGATTCCTCAAGATAGAAACCATTGTAAGGTAGTTAGCTGAGCCATAGCAATTGATTATCTTGTATTGTTTTTTGACTTAAGGAATGAAGTGCTAGGTTTGGGTAGATAGTATTTCTTATTGGTGCCACATGATCTCTTATAAATATTATATTATTGAGATTGATCACCTTGGTAATATTTTTTTTGTACAGTGACTATGGCCCTACTTGTAACACCCCATATTTTCTTGATTAATCTAAATTAATGTTTCCTTAATTAATTAGATGAGTTACCATAAAATGTGATGCAATTACTTTAGTGATGTAATGAAGAATAAATGTCACAAAGGAAAGAATGGACCTAGGTATTAAGTAGCATGGAATGTTCATAAAAAGGGAACATGTGAAATTGAGGTGTTTAATTTAATTTCCTATTTTCTTTTCCTTTCGCCTAGCCTAATTGCCAAAGGAGAAAACCAAATTTCAAATAGACATATATATATACATGCATGGCAAGGACAAATGGGAAGTGTAACTGTGAAACCAATGGAAAATAAGAAGAAGCATGTGAATTTTTATATACCACACGGCAATGGAGAGGAGAGAAAAGAATTCAACCTCCATAAAATATATATACACGTGCATTTGGTGAAGCAAGAGTGAGTGAGAGAATTTAAATCTTTCTTAAACTATTTCACCATGCAATGCTATGGGAGCTATAGAAATTTTTTTAATCCTATATCCCTACACGGCAAGGAGGAAAAGAGGAAAGAGGAGTGTGGCACTTGCTTCCTTTCCTTCCCTTTGTTCATATCCACGGTAACTGATAGATGAGAGTGCAAAATTTATCTAAATAAATATGCATATGTGTGTGTGTACGATGAAGCAATCCCTTTCCTTCCTTTCCTTTGGTGCCACCAAGTGATTAAGTTCACGTGCATGTAAAATGCTAGGACTAAAGGCTTGTGTGGAAGGTACATCTAGCATGTGATACAAGTTATCTTCCCTTCCCTTGTGTTACCTTCAACGTGCTGAGAAAGGAGATTAAGGAGTCCCTTGCATGGCCATACGTCTTGCGTGAAGGAAGAGGATTACGTGACTTCCCTTTCTTCCCTTCCTTGGTGTAACCGAATGGCAATTGCAAGAGTACAAGGAAAGTAAAATGTACTCAAGTACATGTGCAGCCTAATGTAAGAGACTAGGTAACATACAAGAAAGGGGTTCTTCATTAAAACAGAGATACACATACGGTAAGGGGAAAAAGAGAGAGCAGCATGAGAATTAGAGAGAACCCAAAAGCTTTTGGTGAGGGAAGTCTAGCCTAGCTGAGAAGGGGAAGAGCAAAGGGAGAAAGTCAAAGAGGAAACCCAAGATAATCTCATCTTAGTTCATCCTTGAGGTAGCTTAGCAATTCTTTTAATTTTGTTCCATGGTTTAGTATGTATTCATCATGTTTTCCAAGCTTTCATGGAACATTAATTTCTTCTCTACATTCTTGATGATATGAATGTCATGTTGGCTAAGCTTGTATGGTAAATTGGTATGTTTGTTGATGTGCTAAATTGGATATTGTTGTTTATAGAAGAATTATTGTTGAAAGAAAAATTCAGCATGTATAATAGAAAGCCCTAACTTAAGATAATGCTAGAAAATTTGCGTTCTTGTATGGTTAATAAATATTTTAAGTTAGAGATACCGAACTAAAGATCTCTAGCTAATGTGTTATAAAAAAATTTGAAATCTCCCTTTTTGCCTTACCAAATCCGAAGATGGCCTTGGTAGGGTAGGAAATCTTTTAATGAGAATTGTGTAAGGGAGGTTATAACTCGGTTTGGCAAAGAGAGAAAGAAAATATGGTTAATTAAGGTATCTATAATTAGTTTACCTTTTTACACATAATAAAGCCCCACATTATTATCAAAATGAAAAATAATGAGAAAGGTGTGTAACCTTAAAGTTAGTATATAGCATGAACCAAGAAAAAAAGAAAGGGGTAGAATAAATTGCTAATGGCAATGGTTACTTAAATTGGATGTGGGAGAAAGTACCATAGAAATTCTAAGGCATGGTATCATTAAATTTAAATTATATAAAGGAGGTACAGGTGTGGCCATGTAACATGAAAAATCCTAGATTTCATTCCTCTTCTATGATAGCCGAATGTACCCTATTAGGTTAATGAGGATAACCGAATCATTATGCCATAGATGCTCTTGTGCTGAAAAATTTATGAGATTAGGGATGGTTGATTTAAGAACACATGCTTGTAGACAATTGTAACACAATTAATTCATAAAGGTGGCCAAGTGTCCACAATGTGACCAAGTGTTCACAATTAATTCATAAGGGTGGCCAAGTATCCACAATGTGACCAAGTGTTCACAATTAATTTATAAAGGTGGCCAAGTGTCCACATTCCTTGAAGTGTGACCAAAGGTGCTTCACACTTTAAGGCAAGGTAAGTTTTAAGAATGAAATGTATAAATGATTATTTTCTATTCCAGTTTTAACATGTATGATCCCATGAAAAGATGTTTTACTTGAAAGAGAATATCTACTTTTATCACATTGACAATTTAATCATCATGCAATGCTTGCCAATCTGCATGTATATAAATGAGACTTTGTTTTAAATGACTTGAATGTAGATGGAAAATGTTTTCTGAGCTTGCACACTGGTACATATTAGTATATTTTAAAATGATGTATTGTTAAGCTACTAAGAAACTTGTTTTCTCATTCATATGCTAATATGTATCAGATACAGATGTTTAGCAATCTCGGGGAAGGATGAAAGTAGCATTAGAGGACATTCTTTTGTTAAGAGTATTTTTAGTCTTTAATTTTGGGTCTTGATTCTATATATTGTTTCTGGATTGGAGTTAGGATTATTATTTTTGGTTGTATATAGTAAAGAAAAAAGGGAAATTACTAGGGAAAGGATATGTGAAGTACCTGTTCATTCCTGTTATTTTGTACAAGGAGTTTAAGTGACAGGCTTGTTGTCTCTTGGCTCCTTATAGACGGGTACTTCATATATCCTGGTGTGTGTCCACAGAATGATGTAATAGACATTTATTATTGTGACATTATTATTTGTAATCTAAAAGTTTTAGAAATTTCACTGTGATGCATGAAATTTATTTTCGCTATGCTTATAAGTTTTGATCTAAGCAAAAGAACCCGAACCTAATATACTTTAATAATGCTCAATGGTATAAATGCTCAAACGTTGTAGATGAGTAATTAAGGTTTAGAATAATGTACCAAACTTATCTGTTTACATCAGAGTAGTTGTAATACTAGATAAGGGCATTACACCATCTAGAAAGAATACTGAAAATAAGAAGGAAGAAGAGAGTAATATGGAAAGAGTGATGCAAGTTATAATGGGAGTGGTTGAAGCCATGAGGGAATAAGCTGCAGCTATTACCAACATCCTCTGAAAATTCAAGGGAATAAAAATAATAACTGTCCTAACCCAAATCTTGTTGGAGGACAAGAATGGAATCCAACTTATCAGGGATGGTCGAAATTCCATAAGTCAAACCCACCTACCTTTAGGGATGAGTTTGACCTAAGTTAGCTGAGGGGTGACTGATGGAAATGGAGAAACTATTCATAGTCCTTGGGAGTACTGATTCTCAAAAGGTTCTATTTTTCACATATATGTTGACTAGAGAAGCAGAACATTGGTGGAGAGAAGCCAAACAGTTGATGGAGGCTTAAAAAATCTAGATTACCTGTGTAACATCTGCTCCTAACACTTATATCTTATGATGACGTTGTTGTTATTATCATTGTTAGCATTAATTGTGAAGGGTTAAGGATGAATTATTGAGGAGTTAGAATGAACATTTTTATCATTATATAATCACTTTTGTGATAAAAGAATGAAGTTGGAAATTTGGTAAGGAAGGGTAAAATGGTAATTTTTCCATGAAATGAATAATTAGTTTAATTCTTTTATTTCATGAAGTTATGTCAAAGGACTCTTATTATTTTCATTTAAGAGAGAAGAAGAATCTAGTTATGCAAGAAATTACTTACATTGATGTTGAAAGGCAATTTTCCTTAAAAAGGGTAAAATTGTAATTTCATACTATGGGTATGATAAAAATCTTATATGAGATGGGAAAAATTTAGTTTTTACCCTAAATGTTCTATGAAGGTGGGAATTAGAAATCCTTACTCATTCTTGATCAAAAGAAGAAAGTAAGAGTGTGAAATGATAGTTTTAACATAAAGGGCAAAAAGGTAATTTTGCCTTAAGGGCAAAATTGTAATTTTTCCAAAATAGAAGTAAATTAGTAAATTCATGGAAATGAGCCTTATGAAATTTTATTTAAGTAATTTTACTCCTTGAAACCGAAAATAATGAAAAAGGGAGCAAAAATGGCCAATTTGGACTTAATGGCAAAAAGACACTTTTCTTAGAGACTAAAATGCAATTTCTGAAAATTTAAGGGACCACTAGGCAATTTCAAATTTTTGGAAGGGCAGAACAGTCCCAGCCCATGGAAGTTGCATAAAATTACAATGGCAAGGAGAGACAATGTCATTGTTAAAAAAGAAAAGAAAAAGGATGAAATTGACAAATTAGTAAGAGTGGCATTTGTGTAAATAAGTCAAACTTTAATTCAGCCTATTTCTTCTCCTAATTACTAGAAATGTCGTGAAAGGTGGAGAAGAAGGAAAAGTGGTTGAATTGTATCTTGCCTTGGAGAAGAAGAAGCTTCCACCAAATTAACAAAGAAATCACACATCTATTAGTTTTTCAAGGTAGATAAACAATCCTATGCCATTTCATGTTTTATGGTATGTTTATGGTGTTTTCAAACTTGTAAGCATGATGGCAATTTCTCTCTCTACATGTGTATAGTGGATTTGTATGCTTAGATATGAGATATGTTGGAAATAACTTGTGGTTATGATTATAGATATGTAAGAAAGCATGGAAACCCATGAAATGGTGAATTTGCATGGATGGAACTTGATTTTATTAAACACTAATTGGTGTCAAGGCTGAGTTTGTGGTTGTTAGAGTGAGAAAATGGTATTTTTGTATGGATTTTTCATGGATATTGTTGTATTGCAAGCAAAGTGATGAAATAACTCCATTTTGCTTATTTTTCTCACCTTGGCCGAATTACTAGAATTATAAGAGTGCTGAATTTTTGGCCAAATTTTCTATTAGAAAGAGTGAGAGAAAGTACTAGAAAATGGTAAGAGAGAGAAAGTCTAATTAGATTTGCATTTAGGTACTTTTCTCATTGTCTAGCTTCACAAGTAGCCAAGCAAATGTGCTTTAGTCACCTTGGTCGAATGGATGCATATGAATGGTGCTGAATTTGCTCTTGAAAATGATTTAGAAACCATATAAGTTTAGTTCCAAGAAAGGAGGAGAGAGAAAATTATGGCAATTTATGTTTCAAGCAATGTTTCCAATTTAAAGTCTTACTTGTTCACCTTAAAAGTGTGCATAAAAATGTGAAATTGTGATATTAGATGTGTGATTATGTTTGGCATGAAAAATAAGCTAGAAAATTATGAAAAAGAATGGCCTAAAGTACACTTACCTAATTTTTAGGTGTGAGAAAGTGTTAGGCATAATTATGGGAATTGTCACTATAATGTTCCATTAATGAGAGTAAGGCTAGAAAGGTGTCGAAAGGGTTAGGACTACAAAGTATTCATGTTCATTCTACCTTAGCCGAATACTATGTGAAATTTTCTCTAGAGTGGCTAAACTTATGAATGAGTTGGAAATAGCCTAAAGTGCCATCTAAATGGCCTATGTTAAGGGAAGAGAGACCAAAGATGCAAGGGTCAAGAATGAATGAATAATAGCATGCATTTTGCCATAAATAGTGAAATGTTTAAATTACGCAAAAGTGATTGAATGGCAAAGAATGCTTAATGTAATTGTGAAAGACAAGGTTAAAGCTTCCTTGTGGGGAATGCTCTGGTGTATACTCCCAAGGAATTAAATGAGGAGGAATGATCTGGTGAATACCTCCTGAGATTAAAAGCCTATGAAGGAATGATCTAATGTATACCTTCCAGGGAAGCTTCCTAAGGGGAATGATCTTATGCAAACCCCAATAAATTGAAATGTGAGAGGAATGATCTTATGTATACCTCCATAGAGCATAGTTAAGTAGGAAGGAATGATTTCATGTATACCTTCCCAGAATTGAGTAATTATGAAATGTTATGTATGTATTGCATGAACGTGATTTATGTGATTATGATTATGGCATGTAAGCATTGAATGCTTGTAGCCTATTCCTTGAATAACCTAATTGAATGTGTATTTCATTTCTATAGCTACATCCACATATGTTTTCGTGATATTTCATATCCAAGTATCTATATAAGAATAGTTTTAAAAATTAACCGCATGTAGAGTGTTTTTCAGATATTACAAAGGGTACGTATCAGTTATTTTAAAATAAACTGGTTATTTATCTACTGGAAATGTATTTCTCATTACTGAACTGATATGTATCAGATGGTTAGATATTGCTTAGTAATCGAGGTGGAGTTGGACACGGTGGAAATTCCTTTCTTAGGAGTTTTCACTATTATCAAGAATGTGTATGTTATCACTGTTTTTGAATTTCCTATAAAATAGATGAGTACATAAATATATAGTTATAGCCTGACCTTTTGGAGTCCTAATTCTTAGTTTTTTTTTAGGGTTCGAATTAGGGCTGATATTTTTTGTTGTATATAGAAAGAGCAAAGGGCACATGTATAGGGATATGTGAAGGACCTATTCACTCACGTTATTTTGTAAAGGAGTATGAGTGGCAGACTTGTTGTCTCCTTACTCCTTATGGATAGGTACTTCATCTATCCCAGTGTATGTATACCAACTGATGTACTAAATAGTTGTATAACATATGTATATTAGAAAAGTTTTTATATATTCTGTTGTATTATTTAATATTTTATATTTCGTTGTGCCAAAGCATGTTACCTGAGCAAAAGAACCCAAACCTAATTGCATAACAAATCTATGATGGATTGGATGCTCAGGAGAAATAAAGGTACTTAAAGACTAGAATTAATGTAACCACTTATCTAAATAAGCATTATGACATTGTTAAGTTATGATAAGGGGTGTTGCAACCTGGGAGTCATTTAAAAGGGTATTTCTGAAAAAGTACTTTTCTCAGAATATAAGGAATGAAAGAGAGATAGAATTTATGCAATTTAAACAGGGTAGCATGACTTTTGAAGATTATCTTGCTAAGTTTGAGGAGTTGTCCAAGTTCTCTTCATATTTAAAGCTTCAGCCAGATGAGAATTGGAAGGCAATGCATTTAGAGGCTGGATTGAGCCCAAAGTTAAAGAGTTCAGTTACTCCAATGGAAATAAGAAATTATGCCACACTGGTGAATAAGTGTCGCATAGTCACTAAAAATTTGGCAAAGGCTGAGAAGAATAAGCAGAGAATTAACTTCCTGAAGAGGAAATAGTCTGAATCTTTTAGAGGAAGGGACAACAAATTTGACGGAGCCCAAAAAGGAAAGAGGCCAATGTTGAGGTAGGTGATGCCTAATGTCTGTTCCAAGTGTGGAAAGAGCCACGGTGGACCTTGTAGAGACATGGTGGACCTTGTAAAGCCCAAAAAATGCAACAAGGTGTTTGTTTCAACTGTGGAAAACAAGGACATTATTGTAAGGATTACCCAGAGTGGAAGAAATAGGGTAACACCATTAGACCTCCTACCATTGGAAAAGTCTATACCCTCAAGGGCAAGGAAGTGACCTAGTCCGATGATTTAATGAAAGATAAATGTTTAATAAATTATGTATCGTTAATTGTATTATTTAATTTTGGTGCCACCCATTCTTTCATTTCCTTGGAATGTGTGAAGAGATTGAATTTACCTGTGTTTAGTTTACTTTACCAATTGTCTATTTCTATTCTAGTTAGAGAGTAGATTTTGACTTCTTTAGCCTACTTAAATTGTCCCATTGTTGTTGAGAATAGATCTTTTGTTGTTGATCTGATTTGTTTACCTTTAGTGGATTTGGACATTATTCTTTGGATAAATTGGTTATCTTTAAACAATGTAGTCTTAGATTGTTCAGAAAAGTTCATGACTTTTATAGATGCCTTACCAGTAAATAAGAGTATTGAGGAAAAGAATGAGAGGATGCATTTTCTATATTCTTCTAAGGTTGAGATTCAGCATAAGCTTAGTACTATCCCTGTAGTAAATGAATTTCCAAATGTCTTTCCCGAAGAAATCTTAAGTCTTCCACTTGAGAGAGAGATAGAGTTCTCTATAGAGTTGATTCTTGAAACAGGACTGATCTTTATAGCACCCTATAGAATGTCTCCCTTAAAGTTGATAGAATTGAAGATACAGATAGAGGACCTCTTAGAGAAATAATTCATTAAACCTAGTGCTTCACCATGGGGAGCACTAGTGTTATTTGTGAAAAGAAGGATGGAAGCTTGAGGTTGTACATAGAGTATAGGCAATTGAACAGGGTGACAGTGAAGAATAAGTATCTCCTCCCTAGAATAGATGATCTGTTGGATCAATTGAGATGAGCTAATGTGTTTTCCAAAATTGATTTGAGGTTAGGGTACCATCAAATTAGAGTAAGGACAGAAGATATACCTAAGACAACTTTTAGAACCAGATATGGGCATTATGAATTTCTTGTAATGCCATTTAGATTGACAAATACTCCAGCTATTTTTATAGATTACATGAATCATATCTTTAGACCCTACCTTGATTAGTTTGTAGTAGTGTTTATTGATGACATTCTTGTATATTCCAAAAGTAGCGAAGAGCATGAATATCATCTTAGGATTGTGTTGCAGTTGATTAGGGAGAAGCAATTGTATGCCAAGCTTGAATAGTGTGAGTTCTGGTTATAAGAGGTAAGATTCTTAGGTTATGTAATCACTAAAGATAGAGTAGCAGTAGATCCTAGTTAAACCAAGGCGGTTGAGAGCAACCCATAACAGTGACAAAAATTCATAGTTTTCTCGGATTAGCAGGTTACTATAAGAGGTTTATTCAAAGGTTTTCATAGATCACGTTGCCTTTAACTACTCAGAAAGATGTTCTATTTGTGTGGTATGTCAAATGTGAATATAGTTTCCAAACTCTAAAAGAAATACTGACAAACACACCTATCTTAATCATTCCAGATCTATTAAAAAATTTTGAGGTATATTGTGACACATCCAAGAAGGGCCTAGGGTGTATCTTGATGCAAAATAGTAAAGTAATAGCGTATACTTCTAGGCAACTTAGACCTCATGAGGGAAACTATCCTGCTTATGATTTAGAATTAGCAGCCATAGTATTTGCCTTGAAAATTTGGAGACATTACCTCTATGGCACTAGATTTGAGGTATTTAGTGACCACAAAAGTCTCAAATACCTTTTTAATCGAAAAGAGCTAAATATGAGGTAGAAAAGATGGATGGAGTTTATTAAAGACTATGATTTTGAATTGAAGTACCATCTGGGGAAGGCAAACGTAGTGGCCGATGCTCTAAGTAGGAAATTCCTTCATGTAGCTCACATGATGGTGAGTGAAATGAATATGATTGAGAAGTTTAGGAATTTGAGTTTATCTACTCTGGTGTTGCTAGATAGGCTGTACTTGAGCGAAATAAGAATTGAGAATAATCTTAGAACTCAAATCCTAGAAATCTAAAGGGAAAATGAATTCTTTAAGTCCCTAAATAACTCAAAGGAATTTAAAAAAGAAACAAATGGGGTAATAACCTTCCAGAATAGGTTGTATATCCCAGAATCAGGAGGATTGAAGGATCAAATCTTAGAGGAAGCCCATAAGAGAAAATATACTATTCATCCTAGTGTCACTAAGATGTACCAAAACTTAAAGAAAATTTTTTTGTGGCCAGCTATAAAGAAGCATATAGCTGAGTATGTTACTAAATGCCTAGTGTGCTAGCAGGTGAAGATTGAACATAAAAAACCTGTAGGAATGTTGTCGCCTTTAGAGATTCCTAAATGGAAATGGGAGAAAATTTCCATGGACTTCATGGTCAGTTTACCTAGAACCCAGTCAGGAAATGATGCAATCTGGGTGATTATAGATAGATTAACTAAACCTGCCATTTCCTACCTATCAAAATAAATTTCTCATTGGATAAGTTGGCCTAAGTGTACATACAAGAAATAATAAGACTTCACGAAGTACCCACTAATATAGTATCAGATAGAGATCCTAGGTTTACTTTTAGATTCTAGAAAGCCTTACAAGTGGCATTTGGTACTAAGCTAAACTTCAATATTGCTTATCATCCTCAAACTGATAGGCAAACTGAAAGGATTATCTAAACTTTAGAATACATGCTTAGGGTTGTAGATTAGAACAGAAAGGGAGTTATGATAGAATTTTGCCTTTGGTGAAGTTTTCTTATAATAATAGTTTTCACTCTAATATAAGAATAGCTTCATACAAAGCCTTATACGAGAGAAAGTGTAGATCACCATTGTGCTGGTTTGAGGTAGGGGAGAGACAATTGCTAGGGATTGAGTTAGTTCAACAAACTACCGATCAAATAAAGATGATCAAGAAGAAAATGGCTAAGGCCTAGAATAGACAGAAAAGTTATGCTGATACGAAGAGAAGACCATTAGAATTTATAGAAGGAGATCATGTTTTCCTCAAAGTACCTCTAATTATTGCTATTAGTAGGGCTATTAAGTCCTGGAAATTGAATCCTAAATACATTGGACTATACCAAATTATGAAAAGAATAGGTTCATCCACTTATTAGATAGCATTAACCTCATTTTTGTCCAATCTTCATAATATTTTTCATGTTTCTCAACTACATAAATACATTTTTGATCCATCACATATTCTTTAAGCCAATACAGTACAATTGAAATATAATTTGACTTATCATCCTAAACCTTTAAGAATCATTGGTACTGAGGTTAAGAAGATGAGGAATGAGACTATTCCATTGGTAAAGGTATTGTGGGATCAGTCATCACCATAAGAAGCCACTTGGAAAAAAGAAGAGGAGATGAGAAGAGACTTTCCAAAAAATTTTGAATAGGTACGTACAAATTTCGAGGATGAAATTTTTTAAAAGGAGGGGAGAATTGTAACATCCACACCTTTCATATATGACAAATGATTGCTAGTTTTAAAATAAATTAAATGCTTATGACTGTTGCATTAGGTTACATGTAGTTGTATTAGGGTGAGGGACCAAATTGAAAAAAAAAAAGAATAAGGACCTAAATGAAAGGAAAAAGTTTAGTAGAGGAAACTATGTAGGCTTTCAATACTCTAGGGTAGCAAACCGTAATTTTAGCCAAAAGATTTATTATAGCTACCAGATTTTTAAATTTCCTGCCAATGATTTAAGGGCAAAATGGTAGTTTGGCATGTGTTCGGAGAAATTATCATTTTGAGCTGAATGATCCAAAATTAGGAATGAAATTGCAAATTCTTCGACCACCTATAAATAAGTGGAAACAATAGAACCTTCACTCATTTCCTCTTAAACTCTAGTTTTAGAGAGAGAAAGAGAGTTCTAGAAAGAGAGGGAGATTGTGAAGAAAGAAGAGATTTCAGAGTAGAATTAACTGCAAGAAAGATTAGAAAGGCATCTACTATCATTTACACACTTCTTCAGTAAGACACAAGGTAGTAAAACAACCTATTCCCTCTAATTTAGAATTTACTGTTATATTCTAAAAAATGAGATTTTGATGTTGTTTAAAGTAAAACGGGGATTAAAACTACATTCTTAATGTGTTTAAATGCTATTGGGTGTTTTAAACTATGTGAATATACTTATGCATGCTAAAATCAGATTATGGAAAATGGGTTTTTACCTATTGTATGAAAATAAGGTTTAATCCAAGATTTGAGTGAGATTAAATGGTAGTTTAGGCTATTTTTATATGTAAAATGATGCTTGTATGATGGTTTTACGTTAGTAATAATCAAAAAGGGTTTTTAAACAAGTTTTTGGGCAAAAATTTAGGTCAACCGCAAGTTTTAAAAAAAGAGTATAACATAGTAGTCGACTACCAACTCCTAGCAGTTGACTATTGTGTTCTTCGGCTGCCCAGAAACGCATCTAGAGTGCTAGTAGTCGACTGCCAGCCCGTGGAAGTCGATTGTTGTGCTCTTATGTTATGCTCTTATTTTCTAGAAAATTGCCAAGAATAGAGCAACTAACTGTTGGGCTTGAGGCAGTCGACTAGTAGCCCTCAGGTTTGGAAAATTTTGAGGCAGTAAGCTGCAAGTCAACTACAAAGTGGGTAAAAGTCGACTGGTAGGCCTCTGTTTTGGAAAATGAACTCAACGACCTAGTTTAAAGCATAGTTAGCCTAAAACTTCACTTAAATAAGGGATCTAGACCTCGAATTATATAATAGGTAACAAGAAGGTGAGAGTGAAAGAAAAAGAGCAAGACTGATATGAAAATTGAAAAGAAATGAGCATAAGAATTACAAGAGAAATGAGAAAGTATTCCTATTGTATGGATAGTGGTAGATAGGCACATATTGAGTGACCAATTGTTGGTATGGGATGACAATTGAGGCATTCCATTATTAAATTGATTGGTTTTTAAAACACCGTGATGGTTGTTAATTTTAAGTTAGTAAATTCTCCTATGGCCAATCAAAGGATTTACGTACTTAAAGTTATACATAACCATGATATAAGCCGAATCACCTTAGTTTATAGACTTGTGAATTGAGTTTTTAGGGAAATGATTTGTTGAGAATAGTAATCCCAGATATACAAGAAGGAATCTACTGGAGAGGTGGGCAAAGACCCTGTGGTTCTCGAAGGTGGGGAATGATCTTTCAAAGCGGTGAACAGAGACCCTCATGGGGGTGTTGTGGATGGATGTACTTGAATCCACTAGTGAATGCTCCAAAATGTACATATTGTAGTTGTGAACTGTCAGATAAGTAGTTATAGACTACCAGAAACTCACCTAAGAGTGAGGAATTAATATGAGTTGTTTGCTTGGTGACTCTTCGAATTTCTCTTGGTATAATCTTGTGATGATCATGATTTGGCGTTGGCCATGATAATATGCTCTGCTTTCCTTGTATATGCTCTTATTTCTATGTGATACCCTATTCCCATTATGATGTGCTATATATATATATCTTGTGTAATGGATATGTAATTATTGCATAAGCACAAGTATGAGATATGAGATGATGTAATTGTAACATCCGCTCTTAATGTGATTAAGAGATGTTTGATGATTGTTAATTTAATGTCTAATGCTTGTGTATGTTACATTAGTGCATATAATTGCTATTAGTGTAGGGATATAATTGAAAGGAATAAAATGTTGAGTTATGAGTATGACCAAGGACCCAAGTGAAAAGGGAAAAGTTTAGCTAGATAAATGCAGAAAGTGGGACAAGGATTGGAATGCAAATAAGGGAAATTATATTCAGAAGCCCTAAACCCTAGCCTCACATTTTTAAAACTTCTACCTTCTAGAGAGAGGGAGAGAAGAGGGTGAGTAGAGAGAGAGTGTAGAGTTAGAGCTATGAAGGGAAGATTTTCTAAAGGTTGATTTAAGGCTGGGATTCGATCCCACAGTAAGGGAGGATTATATCTACACATCATACATACACATTTCAACAAGGAATCAAGTTAGCAATTCATCATAAACCCTATTTCTAAAATATGCAAAAAATTTACTGATAAATGTGATTTTGAATGTTTGAAGTTAAATTAAGGTTTTAAACCTATATTTTATGTGTTTTTAACTGCTATTGGGAAATGTGTGCTGATTTACATTGCTCATTTATGCTTGTGAATGATTGTGAAGTTGGGTTTTTGCCCTAAGTGAGAAAGATGTGGTTTGATCTTAGTTGAATATGTTAAGTAATATTATGGGCATTTTATGAATGAGAAATGATGTTGAATGTTGTCATTGAGTTCATGATTTAAGTAAATGATTTAAGAACATGTTTTGGGCCAAAATCTAGGGAAAACCATAATTTTCATGTAAACCAAGCGCTAGCAGCCAACTGCTAGCTTTGGAAGTCAACTGCCATGTTCATATTTTGCCCAGAAATGCGAGACAGAACGCTAGTAGCTGACTGCTAGCTAATAGAAGTTGACTATTGTGTTCTTCATTTCCAAAAAATTTTCCAGAGGCTAGCAGCCGATTGCCAGACCCTTGGAAGTCAACTGTCAAAGCTAGCAACCGACTAACAAGCCCTAGTAGCCGACTGGTAGCTCTCGGCCAAGAACAAGGATTTTAGACAATGAGTTAGCAACCAACTACCAGTAAGGGGGAAGTCGACTGCCAACCCTCTGACATGGAAAATGAGCTCAATTGACTATGTTAAGAGGAAAATGGCCTAAAATCTCATTCAAACTAATGATCTAAACTTGGTATGTAGTGGGTACATGAAAGAGACAAAGGCACACATCACTTAGATGATAAGGTCCTTGTGACAAGTGAAATGATAGAGTCACAATTTACTTGGATGATGAGATCCTTGTGATAGTGGAAGAGAAAGAGCATAACACATAAGAGAGGAAAAAGGAGAGTATTCAAAGTGTATTCTTAGTGGTAGATAGGCTCATGATCGAGTGACCCATTTGTCGAAATAGGATAGTCGTTGGGCATTCCACAGTTGTGCCGTGAATTAGGATGGTTACACATCCAATTGAATTAAAATGATGTTTGAAAACACCATGATGGTTGCAAACTTTAAGTTAGTGTCCTCTTTCAATGGTCATTAATAAACACGTACTTAGAGTTAAGCAGGACCATGAGCATGAGCTGAGTCACCCTAGAGTATATATCAAAGAATAGCGTACCGAGAGTGTGATCCATCAGAGAGGGATAGTGATTCTATAGTATTATAATCAGCCTAAAAGCAAAAAGGAAATGATCCAGGTATAGTTAATAGTGATCCCAGAGTTGATAACCAGTCTCGTAAGGGGAAGATAGACGTTGCGTAGAGTTGACAACTATCTAGCTGGTTATGAGAATGGTACTCGGATCCGCTTGAGGGATGCCTCAGAATGTACAAAAAGTTAAAGTTAAAAGCTAGAGTTAGCTATATAGTGGTTGAATAGTCACAAACTCATTCATATAAATAGTGGTATGTAGAGTGTTCACTGGGCGGCACTCCCGATAACTCTTGTGATGTGTTGTTTACCTTCTCATATGTTTAAAGCAAAGTAATGGCATGTTCATACCCCTACAATATGTTTTATATGTGAAGTTATGATATTGAGATGATATCCCATATTTTAAAGTTTACATGTTAAGAGCACATGCATAAATTTAAGCAAATATTATGAGAATATGCTACATGCATGACATCCCAAATGCACACAATTTGTACATGTTTTATGATGAAAGAATGTAAAGATTTTTTGTGTGGTCACAGTGGTATATGCTGGTAATTTTAAAAGTAGGTTGCATTGCTATGAGATTTAATTCTCACCTGAGTGTTGGCATGTATAAGATGTGTAGGTTTCATTAGGTTGGAGAGGAAGGTAAAGTATGAAGAAGTGTCTATTTTGGGCACATAAAATTATTTATTTTGGATAGTATAAGTACATGATAGTATAGAGCTAGTCTTCATGATATTTTCAAGAAAGGCTAGTCAAGGATTATTTTGTATAGCCTATCTTGAATTATCTATATATGGATTAGCTTGAATTGATGGATAGATATTGTGGTGGAAATTAAGTGGCAGGATTGTTGCCTCCATTTCCCAATAAGTTAAGTTAAGTTAAGATTAATCTATGAGTATTATGCATGTTGATGTATAGCTAATTAAGATAATTATATATATACATATATGTATATGATATTATTCCGCTACGATGTTAAGAGGAGTAAAGACCAACCCAAATGGCACTAAATTAATTAACTTGGTAAAAGTTTAAAATTTTTCAGGAAAAAGGGTAGTAACACACCAGTATATATATATATTACACTTTTTAATAACTAAAAAGAACTATAAGCTAATAGGGTGTTACAATAATTGTATAATTCATGCATTGTATCCTAATAGGCATAATGTTTTAATTGTTGATAAGAAGAATGTAGTATTTTTCATAAGAGTACGGTGGTACAGATAAGTAGTTTTAAAATAGGTTGTTATTGCTACTGACATTTATTCTCATATAAAATGCTAGTGTGTATCAAATGCCTAGGTACCAGGTCTTGCTAGAGATGAGGTAGAAATAGT
Source organism: Senna siamea (assembly GCA_031216115.1). Lineage (NCBI taxonomy): Eukaryota > Viridiplantae > Streptophyta > Magnoliopsida > Fabales > Fabaceae > Senna > Senna siamea. The sequence goes on along the minus strand of CM062355.1, from coordinate 15,041,303 downwards.
GGAAATATCGTTCTTAGGGTATTTCCTAGTTGTGAAGGAACTGTGGATTATCTTTGTAGTAGAAGTTATCCCTACACCTTAGTTGCATGAAGTTTAGGCTTGTATAATATATTTTTGACATGCCTAATACCTTGAATCCTTATTAATATCTTTGGAAGGATCAGGAGGCTGAGTTCGATGTACAATGTCACAAACTAAAAATCCTACCACCTTAACTAGGTAAGCATGGAGATATCGATGGAGAGTTCAATAATTCTACAGAAGGATCTAAAACTCTTTGGAAAGTTCAAGAGTATAACAAAATGTTTTAGAAAGATCTAAAATGTTTTGGAATGTTCTAGAATACCATAGAAGGCTCTGGAATATTCTAGAAGGTTCTAGAATGTTAGGAAACATTAGAACATTGTGGAAGAATCTAGAATAATTTGGAAGGTTCTAGAACATTGTGAAGGCTTATGGAACGTTCCAGAAACTTGTAGAGAATTCTCCAAAGAATCGTCCATTCTAGATTTGTATAGAATTCTCTAGATACAAAATATTAACCATAGGATTGGATGGATCTCCATCATCTATTGAGGAGGTGGAAGGCTATAAATAGGTGGTCTTGGACATTTTCCAAGACATCCAGAAATCTAGAAATCCAAAAATCCCAAACACTTTGTAAAGCATTCTCCAAGTTAATAATATTCTCTTTTCAAGCTTCCAACACTTGAGTTCTCTTCTTTCCTACTTGAGTATACTTGCCTTATTATTCCACTACACTTAGCTTGCGCCCATCATATCTACAAAGGGATTTTAGGCTGACTTAGTCACTAGAACAGAAGTGTTTAAGTGCCGCACAGGCAAGAGAAAAAGTAAGTCTGTGCCAGTTGGTATCAAAGCCAGGTTTCCTTCAAGGGCCAAAGCTAACGTTATACAAGTATGTCAAGAAACGAGATCATTCTTACTGAAGGTGTTGGTACCGAGGGGTAAAGAGGAGAAAAGAGAGGGAGATCAAAGTCTGGAGGACCTTCCAAAGGTGGGAAGGAAATGGGGGATGTGGACACAAGGCTCATGAGGGTAAAGCTTTCGATAGCCAATGGAGAGGATAAGTTCAAGGAAGTAGACTCCCTTCTAGAGGAGCTTGATGGAAGGGTCGATGAGCTCCACGAGGAAATGTTGGGAGCCCTGAATGAAGCTACTGGTAAGTGTTCACAACAATGTGAGACTTCTTCAACATCTCTTTCTAATGAAATCCTTACCCTTAAAGAAGAGAACAAAGCTTTAAAAGAAGAACTTGAAGGGGTACATATAGAGTTGAGAAATATGAGGGAGGATATAGTACTTCTGAAAAAGGCACTATCTCATGATGTGGGAGCTACCTCATCCAACTCCTTCAAGAGTGAAGGTTCCTAAGCCCAAGGCTTACAAAGGGGCTAGGAATGCAAAAGAGGTAGATAACTTATTATGGAGCCTGGAACAATACTTTTGGGCTACAAATATCATGGAAGATGATAGGAAGATTGACCATGCCTCCTTTTATTTAGAAGAAACTATATGCTATGGTGGCGTCGTAGGCATGGTGAGATCGAGAGGGGAGTTTGTACTATTGCTACTTGGGATGAGTTCAAAAAAGAGCTTAAGCACCAATTCTATCATAAGAATATGGAAAAAGAGGCCCGAGCAAAATTGAGGTGACTTACTTAAAAAGGTAGTATCTGAGAGTATATGAAGGAATTCTTTGAAGTACTTTTAGAAATTCTTGACTACCCAGAAAAGGAGGCTTTTTATGCTTTTTGTGATGGTTTACAAAATTAGGCCAAGTTAGAGATCGAGAGAAGAGGTGCACAAGACCTCGCTTCGAGCATTGCTATTGCTGAATCCCTTACCGAATTCAAGAAAAGTGAGAGCATTAAGCAGAAGCGAAATAAAGGCCATGGTGGGGGAGGAAGAAAACCACACAAAGAAGGAAGCATGAAGCCAACCTATAAGGAAGGAAGTTTTAAAGGAAAAAGAGATGACAAGAGAGGTAAGCGCCCACCTTTTAAATGTTTCTTTTGCGAGGGTCCACACCTAGCTCGAGAGTGTCCAAAGAGAAGCTAACTCTCAGCTATAATTAAAGAAAGGGAACAAGCTTCTCAGCAACCAACAGAGAGGAGCATGGGATCACTCTATATCCTTAACTCCATTAATGCCAATATCGAAGTGCCCAAGCCTAATAAAAAAGGGTTGTTGTTCGTACAAGTAAATATTAGTGGAAAAGATGTACATGCCTTAGTCAACACTGGAGCAATAGACAACTTCATCAAAGAGGAAGAAGCAAAGTGCTTGGGTATAAACTACGTCAAAGGAAAAGGATGGATAAAAGTAGTGAATTCTCAACCAAAACCCATCCTTGGTATCGCTCGCAACATCAACATAAACCTTGGTGAGTGGTCTGGCCTTATTAACTTTTTTGTTGTTCCTATGGATGATTATTCTATAGTACTTGGCATGGAGTTCTTAGATAAGGTAAAGGTCATGCTGATACCCTTCGTCAACACGATGTGCATATTGGAGGAGGGATATTCGTGCATGGTACCTTTATCATGGGGAAAAGAGGGCCAAGTACCTGTAATTTCTGCCATGCAACTCTCCAAGGGGCTTAAGAAAGGTAAGCCTACTTTCTTGATGGCCGTTAAAGAGAAGACTAGGGAAATAAAGTCTGAAGTGCCAAAGGAGATTGAGAAAGTCTTGGATGAATACCAAGACATCGTGCCCAAAGAGTTACCAAAGAAACTTCCACCTAAGAGGGAGGTGGATCACATTATTGAGCTTGAACCTGGTGCAAGACCTCCGGCTACAATACCTTACTATATGGCTCCTCCTGAGCTTGAGGAATTAAGGAGGCAACTTAGTGGGCTCTATTTAGGGTGCCAATTTTATTCCAAAAGAAGCAAGATGGGTCACTTCGATTATGTGTGTACTATCGTGTGCTAAACAAGATTACTGTAAAGAACAAGTATCTGATCCCACTTATTGCCGACTTATTCGATCAACTTGGAAAAGCAAGATGGTTTTCCAAGTTAGACTTGAGGTTAGGGTACCGTCAAGTAAGAATAGCCGAAAGGGATGTTCCAAAGACCACATGCGTAACGATTATGGCTCTTTCAAATTCTTAGTTATACCTTTTAGCCTAACAAATGCACCTGCTACGTTTTGTACACTTATGAACAAAGTGTTCCAACCCTTCTTGGATCGCTTTGTCGTAGTGTACTTAGATGATATTGTGGTGTATAGTAAAATGTTAAAAGAGTATGAGAATCACTTAAGGCAAGTTTTCTAAGTGCCAAGGGAAAATAAGCTTTATGTGAAGAAAGAAAAGTGCTCCTTTGCCCAACCAAAGATAACATTCCTAGGACATATTGTAGGATAAGGAAATTTGTGCATGGATGAGGCAAAGATCTGAGCCATTCAAGTATGGGAACCACCGAAAGAGTTCCTGAATTGTGATCATTCCTTGGATTGGTAAACTACTATCGAAGGCTCATTCATGGCTATTCTGCTATAGCTGCACCTTTAATCGACTTGTTAAAGAAAAATCGAGTGTGGGATTGGAACGAAAAGTGTCAAGAAGCTTTCAAGACCTTGAAGCAAGCTATGATAGAAGAACCGGTGTTGGCACTTCCTGATCACACCAAAGCATTTGAGGTACACACTGATGCTTCTGACTTTGCTATTGAAGGCGTTTTAATGCAAGAAGGACATCCTATTTCTTATGAAAGCTGAAAGCTTAATGACACTAAACAGCGGTATACTGTCTAAGAGAAAGAAATGTCCACTGTTATACATTACTTGTAAACTTTGAGGCATTAATTGCTAGGGGCCAAGTTTGTGGTAAAGACTGATAATGTTGCCACTAGCTACTTTCAACCCTAAAAGAAGCTCTCTCCAAAGCAAGCAAGGTGGCAAGACTTTCTAGCCGAGTACGACTTTAAGATAGAGTACAAGCCAGGTAAAGCTAACTTGGTAGCAGATGCATTAAGTCATAAGGCCGAATTAGCTAGTCTTGCACAACCAAATTTCCCTATCTTGAAGTTCAAGAAAGGTATAGAAGAGGATCCTCAAGCCAAAATACTAGAAGAGTTAATTAAAAAAGGAAACACTCATAAATTTTTGCTGGAGGATGGTCTAATCTGCACTATAGGAGGGAGGCTTTATGTGCCAAAGTGGGGTGGCCTACACAAAGAAATTCTAAAGGAGTGTCATGACTCCTTATGGGCAGGACACCAAGGGACACATCGCACACAAGCCTTAGTGGAGCAAGCATACTATTGGCCAAACATGCGTGACGATATGGAGTTGTACGTGAAGACTTATCTTGTTTGCCAACAAGATAAAGTAGAGCAAAAACATCTTACTAGATTACTTGAGCCCTTACCTATCCCTAAGAAACCCTGGGAAAGTGTCTCAATGGACTTCGTTGTGGGATTGCCAATGGTAGACGGATGTGGCAACATTCTAGTAGTGGTCAATCGATTTAGCAAGTATGAAGTATTCATCCCAGTACCGAAGAAATACAATGCTGAGGATGTAGCAAGATTCTTCTTCAAGCACGTGGTGAAGTATTGGGGAATACCTAAATCGATTGTGAGTGACCGAGACCTAAGGTTCACAAGGAGGTTTTGGACAGAACTATTCAAGATTTTAGGCTCAGAGCTAGACTTCTTTACAAGATTTCATCCACAAACTGATGGGCAAACTGAGCGGGTGAATGCCTTGTTAGAGCTTTACTTAAGGCACTTTGTAAGTGCCAACCAACAAGATTGGGTAAAACTACTTGATATTGCCCAATTCTCATATAACCTATAGCGGAGCGAGTCAATAGGAGCTAGTCTATTTGAACTATCAACAAGTCAGCAACCATTAGCTCCCTATACTATAGTAACTTCTTATACAAGGAAGAGTCCTGGTGCCTTCCTATTTGCCAAGGGATGGGGAGAAAAATTTGAATTAGCAAAAGCGTGTTTCACAAAGGTAGCAAGGAAAATGAAAAAATGGACTAACACAAAAAGGAGGCATGTGGAATATGAAGAAGGAGACTTAGTCATGGTGAAACTACTTCTGCATACCATCAGAAACTATGGTAAGGCTCATAAGAGGCTACTTTTGAGGTATGAAGTCCTGTAGAGAAAAGAATTGGGAAGCTTGCATACCACATCACTTTACCATCTCACCTCGAGGATCATCCCATGTTTCATGTAAGTTTCTTAAAACCTTATCATGCTGATGAGGAAGATCCAAGTAGGGGTGAATCCAAGAGGGCTCCTACTAGGTTACCACTACTCATGACCGTGATGTAAAGGAAATTATCGCTCATCGAGTGGTTCCAAAGCAAGGGAGTCATCCAAGCCACACATAATATTTGGTGCATTGGAAAGGCTTGTCCGAGATTGAGTTAACATGGGAGCATGAGCTATCTTTGTGGAAACATGAAGATAAGATTTGATCATATTGGGAGGAAGTGACGAGGACGTCACCTAATTAGGTAGGGGAGGATGTCACAGACTAAAAATCCTACCACCTTAACTAGGTAAGCATGGAGATATTGATGGAGAGTTCAAGAATTCTACAGAAGGATTAGAACTCTTTGGAAAGTTCTAGAATACAACGAAATGTTCTAGAAAGATCTAGAATATTTTGGAATGTTCTAGAATACCATGGAAGGCTCTAGAATATTTTAGGAGGTTCTAAAATGTTGTGGAAACATTAAAACATTATGGAAGAATCTAGAATAATGTGGAAGGTTCTGGAACATTGTAGACGCTTATGGAACATTCCAGAAACTTGTGGAGAATTCTCCAAAGAATAGTCCATTCTAGATTTGTATAGAATTCTCTAGATACGAAATATTAACCATAGGATTGGATTGATCTCCACTGTCCATTGAGGAGATAGAAAGTTATAAATAGGTGGCCTTGGACATTTGCCAAGACATCCAGAAATCTAGAAATCCAGAAATCCCAAACACTTTGTAAAGCATTCTCCACGTTAATAATATTCTCTTTTCAAGTTTCCAACACTTGAGTTCTCTTCTTTCCTACTTGAGCATACTTGCCTTATTATTCCACTACGCTTAGCTTGCACCCATCATATCTACAAAGGGGTTTTAGGCTGACTTAGTCACTAGAACATGAGTGTCTAAGTGCCGCACGGGCAGGAGAAAAAGTAAGTCTGTGACAACAGACTGAGGGCATATATGTATTAAGATATGTGAGATAGGAATACACTACTAGTCTTTTGTTAAAATGGGTATGAGTGATAGGTTTGTTGTCTCCTTACCCTAGTTGACACTCTCATATATCTATAGGTATACGTCTGTTGCACAAAAATACATATTTTATCTATATGTTTTTTTTTAATTATTTTCGCTACGACATTATGTGAGAATCCCAAGTGTAAAGCTCCCAAATTAGTAGCACTTAATTATTTAACTTGGTAAAAAGTTAAAATTTACTCAGGTAAAGATAATAATAATTCACCAATTTTACAGTATATTATATTATATAATTTAAATAACTAAAAGGAACTGTAGGATTGAGGATGTTACAACAATGGTGAAAATAATTATTTAATTATGCATTAATAAAATATTTTGTTATGAATGGCTACATCTGAGAGAGGGGGTGAATTGAATGTTGTAAAAATTTCTAAGCTTTTGAAAGATGAACAACTTTAAACTAGTGAAAATATGTTATAAGTTTCTTGAATGAAGTTTGTAAAGATTTAAATTACAAAGAAGCAATATAGAATGAAGGAAAGTTTAGATTATATGCTAAAATAGAGCATAACAAAGTAGAACATAGTACTGCAATATAAAGTGATGGAATTTAAGGTTACAAAAATTTAAACAGTTTAAATGAAAGTGCAATAATGTAAAGAAAACAAATGTTTATCCTAGTTCATTTTATTCAACAAAGCATACATTTAGTCCCCAAGAAAAGCTTGAGATTTCAACTAATCTCTATAGTTCTAAATAGACACTTGTGAGCCACTAAAATCAACTCTTAGCACTTTCTTTTCTTAACATACTCAAGGAAAGCCTTTCCCTGAGAATATTCTCACACCGTTTCTTTGTGGAAGAAGAAGATGATTTCAAAAGAAACTCTCTTTTTTAGAGTAAATAATACAAATAAAGCATTATAGGCAAGTTAGAAAGTTGAAGCTTAGAAGAAGAATTGAAATTTGGAATTCAATTGTTTTACTTAATGTTTTCAGACTTCCTAAAGGATTTATTTATAGATTTTGTTAGGATATAGCCATTTGAAATCATATATTTGCATATCTTCTTGAAAAGAGCATTTGCACTTTACTGTATTGTTTCATTCCTTGGCAGTAAACTTGTAGGAATCTACCAGTTTACTGTCGTGTTCTTCAATTTAAATAGGTATAGACTTGTAGCAATTAGCTATTAGACACCTAGAAGTTGACTGATTGCTCTCAAGTTTGAGTAATTTATTGTATGGATTTTCCAAACTTTGAATGATGTCAGTCAATGGTTAGCATTAGAAAAAGAACTTGGTGAGCTCAAGTTTCTATATTACCATTACAATTAAGTCATAGGCATCTAATAAGATTGTTACTTCTTTAAGCTTTTGGTGAACCCTTAGAGTTTGACTTTTTCTTGACAAATCTTTCAATGTGTTTGTCATTATCAAAACTTTAAAGAGCCTATACTCAATGAATTCAACACATTTATGATTCATATCATCTAGTGATGTGAGCAAATGAGAATCCACTCACAACATGGTTCATTATGAGAATTAAATGTTGCATTGGGCCTGTCAATGGAATAAGAAGTAAAAACACCTTCGAAAAAAGGCTTCTAAGCCTAGCTAGTCCAAAGTCTAAACAACGTCATCCTTCAAAAAAAAAAATAATGTAAGGGCTAAAAGATCAATTAATCATATCATAAACAAAATATAATGAAAAGAAGCAGTATGTAATCGATCACCTATTGAACAATCAATAATATTAATGAAGAGAAATAAAGAGTGGATAATAAGAATTGGAGAGAATACTCAGATTTTACATTCTTTACAAATTTTATTGCATTCTTTCACTTCGGGCAATTTAATTTTTATTCTAGCTGCTGATAGAGTAGTACGTACTATAGAGTGTAAAGAATCTTTTGTTGTAATGATCTTGAAATTCTTTGACACCCCCCCCCCCGCCCCATCATCCTCATCCATGATAAGTTTCAAATCTTCTTTTCATTAGTCCTTTACAATGGTAGGTTAATGCCTTATTTTGTTTTTCTTCCTATCTTTATCTCCCACTGCAAGAACGACAGAGAACTCCAATTGTAGAGGACCCAAATGCAACTTTTTGGTCTTTTGATCTTTTTTTTTTCAAAATTATATATTATTTCATATAAAATAAAATATAATTTTTAAAAATATGTGATAGGAAGAAAATAAGGAGAGAGAAGGTGGAAATAATGAAATGTTAAAATAGATGACATATCATTATTTAATTTTATTATTTTAAAATATAATAGTTATTTTATTATTTTTATATTTTAAAATTTGAAAAAAAATAATTAGCATATACTCCAGTGCATGCCAAATCACTAATTATTAAATATGATTTGTCATGTCATTAAAACTAAGTATTAGATATTTGTATATGGACAAGACTTAGATATAGTTCCTTTTATCTTTACTAATTACTATCATATTGTTCAATAAAAATAAAATATGTAAAAAAAGTTAAAATTAAAAAAGACTCAATCATGAAACGGTGAATGACATGCCATATTTCCCCGAATAAGGTGGCCTTGGTCTAAGGAAACTTCGCAAATTTAACCAAGCCTTCTTTATGATAGTGGGTTGGAATTTGATTAACAAAAAAGATGCTCTTTCGGTCAAGGTGATTAAAGCAAAGTATAAGTGTGGCTCGGATATTATCCCTCGGGTTACAACAAAAAATTCAGCTTCCAACCTTTGGAAAGGGATCACAAATTACTGGTCTAATATTGAGAAGAATATTACTTGGAATGTAAAGAATGATGAGAAAATCAAATTTTGTAAGGACACTTGGCTTGATGATTTAGTTCCATTAGAACAAAAAGTGACAAATCTAGCGCCAGCTGATAAATTGGACAATGTCATTGCAAATTACACAACTTCTATTAGAGGTTGGGACTGGAGCAAAATCACCCCTTTTTTACCTAAGGATATTTGCAGGTGCTTTGGTGCCATTCTTCCTCCTGCGTATAATGGAGGTGAGGATGCGATAAGATGGAAACCTAGGAAGAAAGGAATTTTTGTAGTTAAATCAGCCTATTACTTAGTGTCAAGTTACCAAATGCACCACACCACTATCATATGCATGGAAGCATATTTGGCGTTGGTTAGTACCAGAGAGAATCCGATCTTTCTTATGGTTAGTGGCGCATGATAAAATCCTTACTAATTAATGTGCACAGAAGAGTAAGACACATGTTGCAGCAATGTGTGTTCGAGATGAGGTACTTGTGCGGAGACCACTATCTATGTGCTGCATGACTGTTCTAGTATTTCTAATCTTTGGCTTCGACTGGTGCACGCACCCCAATAACTGGAATATATAGTTTCTTTTTCGTGGATGTCAAGAAGTGGCTAACTTGGATCATTCAAATATAACAAGTTATACCAGAGATGAAGATTGGAGGACCATTATTAGTTTTACGATCTAGCATATTTGGAAGGATCGAAATAAGTTGGTTTTTGAAAATAATGGAAATGACACCCAAGATCCATACTTCATAATCCTTTTTTATACCAAAGATTTTCATGCAAGGGTACCAAATCTAAATAACATCAGAGATGAGAATTATGAAATGCAACTAGTGAATATATTGCTAGCTTCTGTAGAAATCTTGGGTCTTGTTTCATTCTGTGGGCCAAGCTAATTAAGGGGAATTCTTGATGGTATGGAATCATGGTTTCACTCATGTCATGTCAGAAACTAATTCCAAGAATGTTGTGGATTAAATTAACCAAGGTGCTTGAGAAAGTCACTCATGCTCTCAAATTGTCCGATGGATAATTAAAGTGATGGATGCAAAGAAATTGGTACTTGAAGTTTTGTCCTTTAGTTGCGGAGAGAGAGCAATAAAGCTGCTAACTTCTTGGCATCCGGATTCTCTGCTAGGCACTCGTTGCTGACGCCTGTTGGGCATTTTAGTAACGATTTTTTCCGTTGCTAAAGTTTTTTGCAACAAATATTATTGCCACTATAACTTTTGTTAAATTAATTATTTAAACAAGAGTTATAGCAACAATAATATTCGTTGCAATAATATTAAAACACACTTTAGCGACGGATAAAATCGCCGCTAAAAAGCCCTACAGGGAAAGCACTAAGCAAAGGATCCAAAATCGACTTCTTGGCCCAGTTTGGGCATAACGTGTCTTATGATCTCAAGATATTTCATCAACCCATGCCTAGGTGTGCTAGCATTCTAGTTAAGACATGAATAAGACTATGTTGAGCTCGATTTAGCTGGGTGTCCTTTTTCTTTCCACAAGAAAAAAAGTTATGATAGCCATTAATAAAGTAGGATTGAGAAGTCTAAAGCGATAGATAACTCACTTTATTTATTGATTGAAAGTATAATAAAAAATAAATAATATTTTACTTCTAGCTAATTGAATATTAGAATGTCAATAATAAGATGTGATGAGTTAAAAGGTTAAAATATTTAATTTTATCTTTGTAATATTAATCTTTTTATTAAAATACTCAAGTAAATAAAAAATTATAAATATTTTTTTTTTGTTATCACAAATACGCCTAGAGCCTAGACACCACAAACCCGCAAGATCCTTAAGCCTTCTAGATCATTTGCCAGAATTTCACCATAGCCATAAGGAGGGGACCCGTACATATATCTTTCTTCAAGAAGACTATGAGACTATGACTCAATCTAGCCATGGAATATTCATCATCAAGGTTTCCTTCTTTGTAGACATGTTTAAAATTAACATTCTGCTCCCTCTTGCATAAGCTCTCTATTTGATACATAATCTGGGATAGGGGTGAGCATAATGAAATCTGAAACATTTCACCCCTACAAGTACCTACCACATAATTGTCCGTAGAGGTGGTATGCTACTAACCCATCTTTCCTTTTATTGATTTTTGCTTAAATACTCCAGTTCAATTTTATATTAATGTTCTAGATCCTTTATTAAAATTCTCACTCGTATACATACAACAGCGAAAGTATAAAATTCTAGGATATAGTTATATACAAGAGTCAGATATTTCTATATACAACCTATGTATATATGTACATAATTCCAAAATAATAGGTGAGAACTTGAGAAATGATGATGACTTTCCTCAAGACCACCTAACCCATTACAGGATAAACTGTCAATGCAGTACTTGAGTTAGCGTACTTATATACATACATATCAAACAAAGGTAGACTCCACTCTCCTATACAATATATACTAGCCCCCTATAGCCATCCCAAAATAGACTAGGGGTAGTGAAGCACCAAAAAGAAAGTTATTCTCTCTACCACACTAATCCACTAGGGGTGGTGGTGCTACATCAGCTAGCCATATTAGAACCTTGTCGAGTACCTCAATAACCTCCACATCCACCTCAATCGTCACAGAGTATCTAGGCATCTAGACACATAAACGCACATGTGAGACATAATCTCAATAATCAAGAGGAAACATGTTAGAAAATACTACTAATAGTACCAGCCATGAGTCACATGAAAAACTCTTGCATTCAATTTGTTTCAATACAAATCATATCAAATACTATGTAATGCTCTTGATATGTAAGTTTTTGCATCAAATAATTTATAATCATGCTATGATCAATGAGTATGTTCATCATTACTCATTCATTTCATAGAAATACAAACATTTATATTAATTAAAGTGGGAAATAACATTCATTTTCATTCATGTAGCTTCTTTGGCCCGTTGTTCATATTTTTCCTCTCAAACATACATTGCATAAGTTTCTTTTAGATAAGTTTTTTTTGTTGCTAGCATATAAATCCTAGGGCATCCCCTAGTCTCCGTTTATCATTTTAGGATTACCATTCTCTGTGATGAATCACATCCCATATTAGATCACTATACCTCTTTATGGGTCACAAGTCATATATACTTATCAGATCAATGTACCTCTCTATGGGTCATTTCTGCTCATTCTTTCTGACAAGCTAATGATGCTTCGATATCATTTTCAATTACATAACTCTCTATTATATAAACTAGATTGACAGGTTCCTAAATTATGGTAGGTACAACCCTAAGTAGGTAACTTTTAGGCCATTAGGGTAAACTAACTTAGGGTTGACCACCATCATGGTATTTTCTCAACACTTTTTAGAATTAAATGGATTCTTTACCATCTTATATTATGATATAACCATAGAATTTCTGACAGTCATTCTATACTGACCATCTTTTCTTCAATCTGAAACTTATCTAGACTAGAGCATACAACAGTAGTATTTTAACTTTTCTTTTCTAGTTATTTCGTTCAAACTTGTCTATATTACTTCTTAAATGAACTACTATAGATTTGGGATGATTTCCCAGCCTTTACATGATATTTGGGAAAAGTAAAAAGGAAAAAATACAAAGATGAAAAGTACCAAAACTTTGAGAAAGTTCACCGAGACGAAGTCCCACGACAAAGAATAAAGAAAACACTTAAGGCAGTTCACCATAGTGAACACAATTTTTTACTGCGGCAAAGAACACAACACTCGTTGGAGGCAGTTTGCCACGACAAAAACAACTTTTAGCTGCAACGAAGATGTCAGCAAATGCAATACCTAGTTCTTGCATTCGTAAAAATTCATCTTTTGATTAATTTTGGCCCCCTAAAATTTCAAGGTTTCATTTCTAATCATTTATATACTCTTTTTCCCTTCTAAAACATCATACATCAACCCAAACACTATCAAGCTAGGAATCAAGCCAAACCTTTAAGAAAATACCTTTATAGATGAAGAGAAAGCAACCCACAACTAAAACTCCAATTTTGGCAGAGATCAATCACATGAAAGACCCCACAAGCATGTATCCAGCATATAAATCACATAATACAAGTTTAAATCTCCCTAGCTTAGCTTAAGGCACAGATTTGACAAGCTTTCAGTGAGAGAAAATGAGTTTTCACCCAAAAGATGAAAGGGAGGGCTTTATCTTGATTACCTATTGGATTTGTGCGTTGATTTAGTTGTTGTTGGTCAAGATTCAACTGTTTTAGCAATTCCCTTCAAGTTTTAGTTCAAATATACTCTTTTCTCCTTAGGTTCTTCTACTTTTCTCACTACTCAGTCTCCTTCTCCCTCTCTAGAATGTTTTTTTGACACTTACTCTTTTCCCTATCCTTGTTTATTCGATAGTTTCTTCTAAGGTGAAAAATAGTTAACTAAAATTTAAAAATAATTACTAATTAGTCCTTAAGGTTAGAAGTAAATTTTAGCTATTTTAAAAGATTTCTCCTTCCTTTATACCACCTTCAAATTTTAATTCCTTCAGGGTTCCATTTTTTATTATCTTATTTTTAATTCTTTACTTGTCCTTTGGGTTAAATTACCCAAATGTACCATTTTCTTAAAACTTTATTTTCTCTTAAAGCGGACCTTATTTCAACCTTTTTTTTTTCTTTTCATTCAATCAACCCATAACTAGCTTCTCTAGGTCTTAGTATCATATTTAATTAGAAACATGTTGCTAACTCAAATATATTACATGTAGAGACTAGACTGCTTAGGAGGATGTTACAAACTGCATGTTCCAACATTAAGATTGCAGTAGTAAAATCCGATTCAAGTTCGAAGTTTTTGAACCCATAATCCCACAAAATAGACAAGCCCTCCAAGACACCCCGAAGCTCAGCACAAAGAGCACCACAAGAGTTTAAGTTCATGTTGAACCCAAGGATGAACGCACTAAGGGCACCACAGATTAAGCCTCTATAAGCTAAAAATTTCAATTCACCCATTGCTAAGCCATTTATATTACATTTCACTTTGTCTTGAGCTAGCATGATCCATCCAACCAAACAAATGACTTGATCATGGTTGGTATCTCATCTCCTTCATATTATACCAGATATTGAAGAAAAAGTCTTGCAAATTATTGTTCTTATTCTAAAAAACCAATAGGTTCTTGTCCTTCCAAATTTTCCATCAAGCAATCCCGAATGTTACTCTCCAACTTTAACCATACTATTTCCAATATGCTGATAATAATTCCAGCTTATCCATTTAGTGAGATTTAGAGAAAATAAACTAACCTATTTGTTCAAATTTAGGAAGCACAACTAAATGTTAGATATGTAATATCTACATTTTTCCTATTATCTGGTACATTTGAAATTATAAAATTTAGCAGTTTTATACCCAAAAGGTTGTAATTAAATTAGCCTAAATTTTTTAGAAGGAGCAGGGACCAAATCGAAAGAAAAATTTGGGGACTAAAGTGAAAGGAATAAAAGTTTCAAATAAAGATGAAATATATTCATTACGCCTCCAAAATATCTTACGTATTTATGGCATGTCATTATTATGTCAGAAAAATATCTTTGTGCATTTATGATGCGTAATGATTATGCTTGCAAAATATCAGGAAGTCATGATGATAACTTTAGAAAAATATTCTAGGGTAAAACAGACAATTTTTGTTTAAGGGTAAAATAGTAATTTTTACCTTAGAGGTTAAATGGTCATTTCATCATGACAATTCTCATAGAGTCCCTCCCACAGCACTTTTTGAAATTATAAAGCAAAGTGAAGCGTAAAATAGTCTTTTTATCATAAAGGGAAAAATTATCATTTTGCACCAAATAAATTGCCATGTCTTCTTCGCCTTCTTTCTTAGCAAAACCGACTTGGAGTTTTGGTGGAGGAGTAAGTCGTGAAGTGGAGAAGCTTGAGAGAAGAATCCAAGTGAAGGAAAAAGGCAACCAAATCCATTTCTATTGTAAACTTAAAGTAGTTAGACAATCCTTTGCTATTATTTTCATGGATTAAGTAGTTATTTAAGCTTTTCTCTTCCATTGCTGCCATGAATAGTAGCAAATTATTCTACATTCTTGTTTTGCTTGATTTTCTATTGGAAAGATGTTTAAAGTGTTGTATGGATGCATTTTAAGGTGTTTTTGGAATGGATTGAAGTATTATGATGAGTTTGAGAAAATCCCTTCCATTTTCATTAAAGATTTAATTCCCATGGATGTGAGCTTTTAATGCATGGATTGTCATGAAAACAATGGGTAAATGATGTTTTGTGCCTAATAAATGATGAAAATGAAATGGGTAATTCCATTTGATGAAAACAAAATCTTTTCCTAGATTTTCTTTGCTTGGCCGAGAGGAAGCTTGTAAAATTGAGAAAGAGCAATTAGTTGTAACTAATGATGATAAGTGTCTCGGTTGTAAGGCAAAAAGGGAAGGAAAAAGATGTGTACAATTTTGCTTCCTCCTTTCTTAGTTTAACCGAAGTGGTAAGTGAGTGGTATGAATATTTTGCAATTTATATGAGAGATGCCATTTTCATTCGATAAAGAAGTGGGAGAGAGAAATGTAAAATGATGTTTCATTTAATTAATTTATTTTCTTCTTTCACCGAGAGGCTTACAAATGGAGAAAGAAATTGGTTAAAAGATGATGAAGGTGACTCATGATGAAGGAAAGAAAAAAAGAAAGAGATGTGTTTCACTTATTCTCTTTTCTTTTCCTTTCTTTTCTTTCTTTAATTCCACCAAGAAGATAAGTGAGAGATTGTAAACATGATTTTAATATTAAAAAGCTCTATTCATTCAGTGAAAGTAGTATGAAAAGGAAGTTTTAATAAATTATATTGACTTTTTCCTATGTTAGTTGACAAAGTTTGAAAGAATGGAAAAAGGAGTTTTGTTTGTATTTAGTTTGGTCATGATTGATTTTGCAAATACAAATTTGACTCCTCTTTTGTTTTATTATAACTAAAAACACAAGTGGATGAAGAGTAAAATTTTTAATCTTTGTTTTAAACATATTCTTGTTTTCATTCGGTAATGAAGAAAGGAAAGAAGAGGAAGGTATTGTTCTAATAAAGTTACATTGTTTCTTTATCTCTTTCTTATTGATTAAAGGTGTAAGGAAATGAATGAAGGAAAATCTCATAGTCTTTTTTTTTCTCCTTCCACTTGATCGAGAACCCATCATCATAACATACAAGAAAATCCAATTTGACTAGTTATTAGTTACAAGTAATGGAAAATAAAAGAAGAGTATACTTTATAAAATTTATCTCATTTCTTCATTTTAGGCATCTTAACCAAAGTAAAGAGGTATTCTCATGAAAAGTTGTAATATTTATCTTGACAAAAATGTAATACAAAAGAGAAAGAAGGTATTAAAGAATTACCCATTATGTAAATTATTAGTTTCATAACATACTTGTATTAAAAGTATGTAAATGCAATATGGAGGGATAAATGTTATATGTGTATAGATATGTATGCATCATTTAAGAGAAAAGATATTCAGAAATGCATTCATAACTATAAGGAAATGATAAAAAAAAGGACATAGTATCATGATAGATTTATAAATTAAAGAAGGGAAACATAGAATGAATTGGAAAACATAAAATTAAGAGGAAAGCTTAGACTGGAAAGAAAGAGAGCTTAGAGGAAGTATTTCCAATGTATGCTCTAGGATAAATAGGCTTGTTACCGAATGATCAATTATTGGTATGGGACAATAATTGGGCATTCCACAAAAAATGTAAGAATTAGTGATGATGGAAAATTCTAAGTTGGTGTAACATAAAAATGTTCAAATTAAAAAGAGGACATTTACTTAGAATTTAGCATAAGCATGAGTACAAGCCAAATCATCTTAGTTAATATGTGGGAAATAGCATACTAGGAAAGTGATCCACTAGAAAATTGGTGGTGATTCCATAGTACTATAATCTACCCAAAGCGGAGAGGAAAGGATCTATTTAATGACAGTGATCCTGTGAGTTAGTTTTAGATTAGCTATAAGGAGAAATCCCACCAACTGGAAAATGATCTATCTATATGACAGTGACCACTGACTGAGCAATGACCTGCATTTTGACAGTAACCATTGACTGGAATAGGACTTGGATCCACCAAGGGACGCCTCAGATAGTACCAATGGCAGAAATGTCACAAGGTTGGAACTGGAAATAAAATTAACTCAATTATTTATGTAGTAGTACGTGGAGTAGTCGACTGGGTGGCGCTCTCGATACTCTTAAGTTCCTCTTTCATTGACTGTGGCTTTTAGGCAATAACTGATAGTAGTTTTCCTTATGACTGGCGATGTTTTCCTTATGAATGATTAAATATGTTTTCCTTATTTATAACTGGAAATATATTTGTGACTAAAAATGTATTTATAACTAGAAATATATTTATGACTGGATATATTTTAAAATCATGATACTGAGATGCCTTGACTAATGATTTTTAAGGTGAACTGTCACATGATACATTTATAAATGTATGCCATACACACTTAAAATATACATGTTACATCCCATTAGAATAAATTATCTTTTAAAGTAAGAATGTAGAAATGGTTTCCGTATCACTATGGTGGTACATACTATAATTTTAAAATAAAAAGGTGGATTTTCTAGTTACTGAAAAATTATTTTTCTCATAATTATCCTGGTATGTATCAGATAACTAGGCATAAAATACCACTAGAGTTGCAAGATGGATTCTGGGAGTATGTAAGAGTTATGTATATTATTAGTAAGATAATAATAAGGGTTTGAGGTGCAGGATTGTTGCCTCCTTACCTTATGTATCTATCAGAATATTATATACGAGTAAACATATATATCAAGGTATGAATGAGGTTTCAATTTTACCGTTGCGTTATTTACTGCACGATGCATTTAATTTATTTACTTTTTGCGATGCTCTTAATGAATGTAAGACCAAGTAATTAGTCCCAAGCTTAATTATTTAAATAAAAAATTGAAAAAATTTTACTCGATAATAAATAAGGACGAAAGTAAGAATAGCATGTCAATCCAATAACCAAAGGTTTTCATTAAGGAAAATGATTCATAAAAATAGGCTATAGGATTGAGGTGTTATAAGATATCTCCTCACTATCTCGAAGGACATGAAGAACGGTTTTCCCTTCCTTCCCACATCTTAGGCAAGTAGAGTTGTTAGTCAAACATCTATGCCTTCTGACTATGGGTAAGAATTTTGCCATGAGAGACAAGCCAAAGAAAGGCCTTGACCCTTTTTGGAACAGGCCACTTTTATAAGTTTTTCCAAATTCTTTTTAAATATTTCAAATCATCTTGAAACCCCTAATTTTGAGGGGTTTGAAAATTGGGGTATTATACGATTTGAAATTGTTTCTAAATCATTCTAAACTATGCAACTTTATTAGCTTTTTAAATCTATATAATAATACCTTTGGGGCCTTCTAATTATTTGTACTCAAAATTAATATATTATATAATATAAAATATATGATGTGAGGAGAGAGGAGAGAGGAGAAAAACAATAAAGATAGTAATAAGTTAAAATCAATGTTTTAAAAACCATACTAATTATTAAATCAATTAAGTTACTAATTTATGGTTCAACTTAGGTTGAATCGTGATTGAATTGATATTTATATTATATATTCATTTTATATTATAATTAAGCATAATAATAAATATTTTACACAATTTTATTATATAAAAATAAAATAAATATATTTTATATTTTATATTTTTAAAAAAATCAATAAACTACTTACCAATTTTTTTTAAAAAAATAAAAAACATGTCATAATATACAAATTTTTTATTTTTGTTTTTGTATTTTTCCTTTTTTCCCTCATTTTTTTCTATTCTACTTCTTCTCTCTTTTTTTTTTTTTATAGATGATTAGAAAACTCATAAAAAAGATCAATTTTTTTCACACCAGTCAAACTATTCAAGTTATTAATTTTTGATTAAATTTTTCAGCTGTTGACCAATTAGATTGGTCAATTTGATCATATTTTTTCAATAATGGTTAGAACATATATAATAGTGGAGAATTAAATAAGTTCTTATTATTTAATTTATTATTTTAAAATTTAATAATTATTATTTTATATTATATTATAAAATTTAAAAAAAAATATACATTTTTATGTATACAAATTAAAGCCTCTAATAACTAATTAAGAGTTTAGACACTTCCATCATCTTACTCTATCTCACATCACTATCAAATTATTCAAGTCCTAAATGACAATACGTAACAAAATTAATCTTTGAGATTTATTTGAAACATTTTTTTTAAACTCTTACATTTATTTTAAAAAAAATTAAAACCAAAATTTGAAATATTATTTTAGAACTAAAATAAGGTTTTGACCTTTTATTTTTTTGTTAAAAATTGCATAAAATATTTTCTTCAACATTAAAAGTTAATAAAAGATCCATCAAAATTTCAATTTTGTATAATATACTCCTTTGTTAAAATTAAAAAGATTATTATACAAGTTTAATATATCAACTTGATGGGACAAATTATATAACCTCCTAAAATTTTGGGGCTTCTATGCATTTTCATCTCATTT
The DNA here is from genome assembly GCA_031216115.1 of Senna siamea. Classification (NCBI taxonomy): domain Eukaryota; kingdom Viridiplantae; phylum Streptophyta; class Magnoliopsida; order Fabales; family Fabaceae; genus Senna; species Senna siamea. The sequence continues at coordinate 15,021,703 of CM062355.1, read as the reverse complement.
TTTTTTTCACGTATTAACTATTAACTTTGATAACTTCCTCTTTACTTTTTTTTGTTATTGTTTTTTTCTCAAAAAAAAAAAAAAAACCGATAACCCTAAGCCCAACCAATTCCTTCCATTACGATCAGACAGATGCTTTCTTTCTCCTCAGACTACTTTCTTCTCTAAACTACGAACAATCAAACCCTAGACAGACTTCACCGACGCACCGCTGCCGCTGCTCGCCTCCGTTCTTCGCCTTTCTGCTGGCTGGAGTTCTGACGGTTCTGTTATTCTTTCTGTTCTTCGTTCTTTGCGTTTCTATAAAGCAGGTGAGCTTCGTTTATTCTCATGACCAAATCAACTCTGCGTTTCATTCTTTTGTCCCAAATCAGCTCTGTGTTTAATTTTCTTTTCCGTTTTAGGTTCGTTCTTCTCTATGCCGAAACGGCCTCAATGTTATTTTTTCAAGATTTAGGAATGCTTGACAGCATGAGATGAGAATAGTATCTTAGTTTTTCTTTTCTGTTTATATTTCCATCAGAAGTTTTGCATTCGTAATGTTGTATTCTCTGTGTTTTAGATTTTGTAATGCTTGAGATGGGAATAGCTTGTATTTTGCTTGATAATACAGGGCAATTTCCTTATTGAAATTAAATTACCAATGGGAACATGTGGACTACGTAAAAATGTCTAGTAAGAATATGCTTCATAGACGTATTCAGAATCAATTTTTGTTATTATGTAGAATGGTCAGTAGAGATTAATCTTTGGTTCTAATTTTTTTGAATCTTACTCAGTTTTTCTATTGATTCGGGGATCCCCAGTGAAATGTGGATAGGAAGATTTTTTTCTGTTCCCCAACGTGGGGATCAGGGATGGGGAAGGGCAGTGTTGGCCAGACCGGGTAGGGTGGGGTTGTCATACTAATCTTTTCTGCTTACATAGTTTGGCAAAGATCTGGGTTTTTTTTTTTTGTGTTTGGGATAAGGTTATGCAGCGATATTGTTTTTGGTCAATACGTTCAATTAATATTAGAGGATCTAGTATCATATTTATAATTTGCAGAAAAGGTGTAGTGATATTGTTTGCAGATTAGTTATCTTTTTAAAGTTTAATGAGATAACTTTCTTGATTTTCTTCTACTATGGTTTGTCTTTAGCCCGTGGTTATCACTTATTAGGTAGAATACTGGATAATAATGAATTATTTTGTTGATAGAACTAGCGAGACAGATTAAAATTTCTTAGCTTTTTTATCAAAGAAAAAATAGTATCTCTGCTTTACTTGTCTAATGTATTGACTTTTATTTAATTTTTTCTATTATTTTGGAGTCCCTGTTGTTCTCTGCTTTACCCCATTTTGTTTTTCCTAGGGTTTCTGAGATTTGCCTTGGCACCATTGCATCTCATTCTCTGTCACTGTGCAATCATCCAACTCTTCTATTGTGGTCATTCTACCATGTATGGGAATCCGTGCCGTGCTTCTGAATTTTGTCTTTGGAGTTTTTCTTCTGTTGTGATTCAGGTATTCTATGGCCAAATCTCAGCTCTTGTAATTCTTTCTGCTAGTTCTTGAGTTTTTTTATTTGTGTTTCTTTGTTCTCTCTTTTTTGAAATGTTTGTGATTAAAAATTTTATTTTAGTCAAAGTTGAGATTCTTTTGTTGGTTTTGATTTTATTATTACTGATGTCAGGCTATTGATTGAGATTTATTTGAAGGGCTTCAAATTTTTGAACTTGGGCTATTGGAGGTGCACATCATTGTGAATAAGTTTTAGCTGCAGTTTAGTGTTATATATCATGGCAATTGAGAAGAACAACTTTAAAGTGTTGAGGCTTGATTCAGAAATTTCACCCCGTAGTAGGGAGACTATGTCTAGTGATGATGATGAGCTTCAGCGGCGTAACTCAGCCCTGGAATCTGATGATGATGATGAGTTTGATGATGCAGATTCTGGGGCAGGTTCAGATGACTTTGATTTGCTGGAATTGGGTGAAACGGGGGCAGAGTTTTGTCAAATTGGCAATCAGACTTGTAGCATCCCTTTGGATTTGTATGATCTTACTGGTCTTGAAGAAGTATTGTCAGTGGATGTTTGGAATGAGTGCTTGAGTGAGGAGGAGCGGTTTGAACTTGCCAAGTATCTTCCTGACATGGATCAAGAGGCTTTTGTTGGCACCTTGATGGATCTTTTTACTGGCTGTAACCTCCATTTTGGAAGTCCCATTAAGAAGTTGTTTGAGATGCTGAAGGGTGGCTTGTGTGAGCCAAGAGTTGCTCTTTACAGGGAGGGTTTGAACTTTTTTCAGAAGCGACAGCACTATCATCTATTGAGAAAGCATCAAAACAACATGGTTAACAATCTTTGTCAGATAAGGGATGCTTGGCTTAATTGCAGGGGATACAGTATTGAAGAAAGGCTTCGTGTTTTGAACATTATGAGAAGTCAAAAGAGTTTGATGTATGAGAAGATGGAAGATTTGGAGGTTGATTCATCAGATGAAGAGTCCGGTGAAGGCTTATGGAATAGAAAGAACAAGGATAGGAAAACTGTGCAGAAAATGGGTCGTCATTCTTCACTTGGGGCAGGTACAGGTATGGAATTTCCATCGCGAGGACGATCAATGGTTACAGAACCAGAAAAGTATGGAAAGCAAAACCCAAAGGGCACGCTTAGGGTGGCTGGTTTAAAGACATCTACAGCAAAGGATCCAATGGGCCACTTGCCTGCAGTCTACCATGCTTTGGATATGACTCCAGGGCTAAATGGTTCGGCAATTGCTCTTCCTCGACAAAAGTCAGTGGGATATGATTCAGGGTCAATAATCAAGATGAGGGATCAGCTAAGGAATGGTGACAATGCTGAGGAAATGACATATGGACTTGGTGTTCAACGAGATCGAAATGCATTACGTAGTAATATAATGGAGAAGTCTGGTATTATGAGAGTGGGAAAGAGGCAGGACTTTGTAAGAGGTGATGAAGTAGATACTGACAAAATAATGGGTCCTTCTTTTTCTCGGACCACAAACCAGTTTGCGGCAAAGCCATCATCTACAAGAGGTTCTTATGATTTTTCTAGGAAGGCTAAGTATCCTGAAAATGTCAAACAATTTGTGGAGGATCAAGTCAAGTCTAAACTTAGGGGCGCTCAGTTGCCACTTAAAGGCAATCTGATTGATTCATTTGATCATGATGAATTTTTTGGCAATAATAAAACACCTGGTGAGGAATCTGCTATTGATTCATCATTTAAATATGACGATTGGAATTTGAAGGGAAAGAGATGGAAGACAGGGAGGGAGTCTCCTGATTTCAGTTATGCAGCTTATAGATCTTCGTCACCACAGGTGAGTGATAGACATGTAGCCAAATCATTTCCAGAGAAGATTAGAGGGACTTTTTCACAGAATGGTGGACAAGATATGTTTGCTTTGAGGGGTAAGAGGATGCTTCATAGAAGTGAAGAAACTGAATCAGATTCATCAGAGCAATTAAATGATGATGAGCATACTAATCCTTCGTTGCAGAGCAAATTTGCTTACTCAGTTACTGCTGATGATTCTCGTGTGACATCGTTGAAGTCTCTTCTTGATCCTGAGAAGGTCAAGTTTGTCAAGAAAGACTTGAAGGGACATGGAAAAACAAAATCGAAAAAGATGGGCAGTCTTGGAGAGCAGCCTGGTGTAGAAATTTTGCTTTCAAAAGGAAAGCAGAAGGGTAAACTGCGCCAGAGAGGCCCTTTGCATAACACTACTGGTAAACTTTTGGAAGAGAGCTATCCCTTGGGTTCAGAGAAGCTTAATGACGGTGATGATGATTGGAGAGAAAACTACACGTTTGGTAAGAATGGCCGAATAAGACAGGATCCTGTTGAAAGTTTGGACATGCCCTCATCAAATGCATATAGTTCTAAGCTAAAGAAGAAAGGGAAAGAGAGAATTGATTTTGATCATTCTATTCTCAGGTCAAAATTCTTGCATAATTATATTGGTGATGAGGAGGATGACTCACTTGAGGCACGGTTACTGGTGGACAATAATGGAGTTGGACGGAGTAGGGTTAGGAGGAAAGGGAAGAATTATGAGGGGTATAAGGATGGTCAATTTGAAAAACCAGAGGCTCAATTTCTGGGTTGTAATTCAGTAACAAAGAAGCGGAAAGTGAAGGATGATCCAGCAGATCTGGATGGAAGAGATGGGGATGCCAATCCTCTGTCCAACTTTCAGACTGATGATTCAACTTCCCTGAAGAGAAAGTCAAAGAAAAAAATGGAGATTGAGACAAGTAGTTCAGATATGGAAATTTCTGAACCGCCAGTTACAGATATGGGAACAGGAGCAGATATAGAGCTCGAGACTAAGCCACAGAAAAAGCCATTTACTTTGATTACCCCTACTGTTCATACTGGTTTCTCATTTTCCATTATACATCTTCTTTCAGCAGTCCGTATGGCAATGGTTACCCCACTTGCCGAAGACAGTTTAGAGGTGGGAAAACCTAGAGAAGAGCAGAACACAGCACAGGAAGGCATTGCTAATGGTGTTCCTCCTGATGAGAAGATAGCTACTAATTCTGAACTTTCTGGCCAGCTGAATACGCCTTCTCTTACTGTTCAGGAGATTGTTGATCGTGTGAGATCAAACCCTGGTGATCCTTGTATTCTTGAGACACAAGAACCTCTGCAGGATTTGGTCAGAGGAGTTCTAAAGATTTTTTCCTCAAAAACAGCACCATTAGGAGCGAAGGGTTGGAAGGTGCTAGCAGGTTATGAAAAATCTACAAGATGTTGGTCATGGACCGGCCCAGTTTCCCATATTTCATCTGACCGTGATTCCATTGAGGAGGTGACATCTCCTGAAGCTTGGGGTCTCCCTCATAAGATGCTTGTTAAGTTGGTTGATTCCTTCGCCAATTGGCTGAAATGTGGTCAAGAAACACTTCAGCAGATAGGAAGTCTTCCTGCACCACCTTTGGCATTGATGCAAGTCAACCTTGATGAGAAAGAGAGATTTAGAGACCTCAGAGCCCAAAAGAGTCTTAACACTATAAGCCCAAGTTCTGAGGAAGTGAGAGCTTATTTTCGTAAGGAGGAAGTTCTCAGGTACTCAATTCCTGACAGAGCCTTCTCTTATACTGCAGCTGATGGTAAAAAATCTATTGTTGCACCCTTGAGAAGGTGTGGCGGTAAGCCAACATCAAAAGCCCGGGACCATTTTATGTTGAAACGTGATAGACCGCCACATGTTACAATTCTTTGTCTTGTCAGAGATGCAGCTGCCAGGTTGCCTGGAAGTATTGGCACTAGAGCAGATGTATGTACATTAATTAGAGATTCTCAATATATTGTTGAAGATGTCTCTGATGCACAAATTAACCAGGTAGTTAGTGGGGCCTTGGATCGATTGCATTATGAACGTGACCCTTGTGTGCAATTTGATGGGGAAAGGAAATTGTGGGTTTATTTACATAGGGAACGAGAAGAGGAAGATTTTGAGGATGATGGCACTTCGTCCACAAAGAAATGGAAGAGGCAGAAAAAAGATGCTGCAGATCCATCTGAACAAGGAGCAGTAACTGTTGCTTATCATGGGACTGGAGAGCAGAGTGGATATGACTTGTGCTCAGATCTGAATGTGGAACCATTGGGCATTGAGGATGATAAGGGTGCAGAACTTGTGTCTGATGATGTGAGGCTAAATGTGGAGGACAATGTTGATGTCAATCAAGCTTCTGAACAAGGCAATACTTGTCAGGATAATTCAATGGCTTGGGAGACTCTTGGATTAAATCATACACGAGAGAATAAATTGCTATGTCAAGAAAATTCCACAAATGAAGACTTCGATGATGAATCCTTTGGAAGAGAAAGGTCTGTTGGACTATAAAGTGCGAGCATACTGTGAAGAATTCCTCAGGTAGTTTATTACATCATTGTGACCCTTGTTTAAGATTTGCTTGATGTTTCTCTCTACTGTGTTTAAATGAAAGTTTTTCCTTAAAAAAAAATTAACATGATAGACGAGCTAACTTATTGTTTAAAATTGTTTCACTGTCATATTGTCCATAAATTTCATGTTGGTTTGAAATTTTCTGATCTAGTTATTTGCTAACATGAACTCATTTTCTGATCTAGTTATTTGGCGTTAAAGTACTGTATTTTTGGCATTATTTATTATTATTATTGTTGTTGAAAACTTTTGACTTTATTACTCTCTACCTTGTGAACCAACTGTATACCCTTAAAGATCTAAAGCTACAATCGGATATTAGATCATTCTCAGTGATAATCCATGTTGACTGCAATGTTATAAAGTTATAATAAACTTATAGAAAACCACCAAGTCAAAAAAAATTATTTTCTTTCTTTTTATCTTCCACCGTTTTTCTGGAAATTTTGCATCGAATAATTTTCACTTATATAAAGATGATAATGTTTCTGCAGGCGTCAGTCTACTTGCACTTGGGCTCTACTTTCCATATTCTAGCTGTGCTTGTAAATTTTGCAGGTGCAGTATCTTTATATGTTCATTTTATTTGGAAGTATAGAATAGAATGTGATCTTGTTGAAGATCATGGAATTTGGTAGTATTAGGTGGATGCCTTTCTGGCTCTACAACCCAAAAATAATTCCTTTCGGATCTCATTATGTAGGATCTCAGGTATAGTTCCTTTTGTACACTGAAGGACCGAGGAGCTGAATCTTGCACTGTTGTATTGCTTCACAATATTCTTATTTCTCCTTGTATATATGGTTCAGTTAAGAATCTTAAGATCATCATAGTACTTCAATAAGCTCGTGTCTTCTAGCCAAAGGAAGAACCAGAGAAAATCTGAAATACTCTCAAGTCAAATAGTCGACTCATATTTTAAGACAGGATTTGTTACTCATTGCTTGATTGATATTTGATATTGTATATGCTTCAGAAGAATACCCAAAAAAAAAAAAAAATTTTGTAACATTGTCAATTTAAGCTTAAATGACAGACATAATTTAAGTTGCTGCTCTTGTTGCATTACAGAAGCTGCAAGAGTCTTGTGCAAAACTTAAAGCTGTTCAGCTAACTGAGACCGCAATTTCTGGATAAGTATTCTGTTTCTATCTTCAATTTTATTCTTACCCTCTAATGTTGGGAAAAGCACTTTTTGAGCAAACATATCCCTGATGTCAAAGGTAATTCCTTCCATAAAAGCTCCGTAGGTAACGGTAAACTACTTGAGATACCTACTAAATTGAGCAAATAGGCTGACACGCTTCGCTAACCAGATTGCAGTGGATTGACTTGATAAATTTCCTTTTCTTGACAGTTGCATGTGCTTGTTTGTGTCCTAACTCGTGATAGAACAATGAGCATTTTGGTACCTGTGGGAATAAATGATGGCATATACCGTTTCCTCGAGTCTGCTTCAAGTTCCATGTTTCTATCCTTTAAGCCATTGCCTGGACGACATAGAAAAATAGTTGGTTTTGTTAATATGACTTTCTAATTAATATTAAAACAAAGGTAGAAAGACATCTGCTTTATCGTAGATTCTATTCTGTCTTGCAGCATATACCTGTGTGTAATCTTCTCTAATATTATTGTCGTGCGACCACTATCACCATTTTTACGTTGTTACCACCACCACTATTGTCTGAATTGTAATTGTCACCATCACTACTGCATAATTGCCGCCACCATTACATTTACCTTCACTATATGACTCTGTTGTTACCACCTCGGTAGTTACATTAATGCCGTCATCACTATCTCTGCCTTCCTGTCCACCATTATTACCATCATAACTTACGCAATATCTAGATTATTATGTTACGACACGAGTATAATATTTTATGTTCATATAATATTATCTAATGTCATGTTAAGTTTAGCAACTCTGCCTATATTAAGTTTGACTTTTATAATTGATCTAAAACTCAAATAAAAGAGGAGAGTTGTGTTAAATAGTTGATAATTAGTTTAAAATTTTGTTGATTCTTTATGAATATGGATCAGTGATATAAATATGATAATATTAGGTTGTTGCTTGAGAGCAACACTTTGTATGGTTTGAGTATAGTGTCTAATGAGCAAGAGCAGCTGCATTAACATTGGGAGGCAGTGAAAATAAGTGAAGGCTCTCACATTTTTGTGGACAAGTGTCGGTAAAAAAAAATTAATTAATAAGAGTAGATTATGTTTTGGAACATAGAATATTAGCACACATACTAGTAAATTGACAGAAATAATAGACATTATGATTAAGAGAAAGATAAATGTAATGTATTTATAAAAAAAAAAATGGGTAGGAGATAAGGCAAGAGAATTAGACACTTTTAATTTTAAGCTTTACTGCGTTGGCAAGTCAAAAGTTAGGAATGGAGTAGGTATAATTATAGATAAAGAGTAGAGGGACAAAATAGTGAATATAAAAGAATAGGAGATAGGATAATTGTTCTAAAACTTGTAGTGGATTGGAACATCTTTAATGTTATTGGTGTTTATGCACCACAAGTAGATTTAGAAGAATACTATAAGATTAAATTATGGGAGGACTCAAAAAGTTTAACATAGGGAATATCGGTAGGAATGAAGATTTTATTAGGATCAGATCTAAATGGGCATGTGAGGATCGAAGCTAGAGGATATGATGGATATGGCATCAAGGTAAATGCAAAGGGTAAAACACTCTTAGATCTTGTTTTAGTTTTTAACTTCGGTATAGCCAACACGTGTTTTAAAAAGATGATAGAACATCTTATCATGTATAAGAGTAAAGCAACATGTTCCTAAATCGATTCCTTTGTGGTATGGAAATCATGTAGAAAACTTTTTGGTATGGAAATCATATAGTAAACTTTTTATCAATTGCAAATTCATGTCTGAAGAGAGCATAATTACTCAACATAAGGTCTTGGTTATGGACATTCATGTTAAGAGAAGAGTCGAAAGAAACACTCAAAAAACAAGTCCTAGGATAAGGTGGTGACATTTGAAAGGTGAACCACATGAGAGTTTTAAAAGAAAGGTGTTGGAAAAGGGGATTTGGGAAGTATTTGGATATGAAAAATACACGTGGAACCCTATGGTTGAAGGGATTAGGAATTTCGCAATAAAATCAATGGGTATATCAAGAGGTTTTGGACTAAAAGAGAAAGAATCTTGGTGGTGGGATGCAATGTACAAGATAAGATTAAGGTCAAAAGATAGTGCTATAAAGCATGACACTCAAACAAAGATAATGAAAATTGGAAGAAATATAAAGTAACTAAGAAAGACATCAAGAAGACAGTGTCAAAGGCTAGAGATAGAGATAGAGCTTATGAAAGATTATTTATATCAATCCTTGGAACCAAAGATAGGGAAAGAAGAATATTCAAGATTGCTAAAGGTAGGTAGAGAAAGAAAAGAGACATAGATCAAGTAAAATGTATTAAGGATGAAGAAGGTAATATTTTGGTAAGGGAACAAGATATTCAAGAAAAATAGAAGCACTATTTTCATTAACTTTTTAATGAAAGAGAAATGCCTACTTGTCAAGCTAATAGACAAAGTACTAAAAAGGAGGATTTCAATTATAGTTCCTATCAAAGAATCCAAGAGTTTGAAGTAGTCTATGCATTGAAGAGAATGGATAATGACAAAGTAATAGGACCAAATATTATACTCATTAAGGTGTGGAGTATGGAAGAGTTAAGAATTAAAGGTGTAAGTTGGTTAACAAAGTTGTATAATGAGATATTGAGATCCAAGAATATGGCAAATGAATGGAGGAAAAATATTTTGGTCCTAGTATATAAGAACAAGTGTGATATAAAAAAATTGTGCAAATTCTCATGAGATCAAGTTCATGCCATAATATGAAGTTGTGGGAGAAGGTTATTGAGTGGAGATTGAGATTGGACATACAAATTACAGAGAACCAATTTTAGTTTCGTATTAGGAAGGTCAACCATAAAGGCAATATAGTTGTTAAGAATATTGATGGAAAGATATTAGAGATCTCATAAGGATCTATATATAATCTTCATTAATTTAGAAAAGGCATATGATAGAGTCCTGAGAAAGATATTATGGAAGGCCTTAGAAAAAAAGGCTCCATTTGGCTTATATTCGATTAATTTACGCCTTGTATGAGAACACAAAGTAAAGCCACGAAAGATTTTTCTATAACTATAGAATTATATCAAGGTTCAGCTTTGAGCCTTTACCTTTTTAACTTGGTATTGGATGTTCTCACTAAACATATTCAAGAAGCAACGCCAAGGTATATGCTTTTTGCTGTCAGAGATTCCAAAGAAGTAAACAAAAAAAAAAGGTGGAGGCATATGAATTTGGTATAATTCGAAGCAAAACAAAATATATGGAATGTAAATTTAGTGAAAGTGACACTGATTCTAGGGCAGACGTAAAACTTAGAGATTATTTCATACAAAAAGTCACAAATTTTAAATATTTGAGAATGATAATACAAAATAATGGAAAAATAGACGGGGACCTAAATCATAGGCTACAAGTTGGGTGGATGAAATGGAAGAAGGTCACAGGTGGTATTTATGATACAGAAGTACCAATCAAGCTTAGGGAAAAATTTTATCATATAGCTATAAGACTGAAATTGTTATATGTATGGTATTGAATGTTGAGCGATAAAAAGTCAACATGAGAAAAAAATTCAACATTGCATGAATAAGAATATTGTGTTAGATGAATGGTCATACTAGAAATGATCAGATTTGAAATAAGTGTATTAGAGAGAAAGTCAAGGGAAACACCTATTATAAAAAATTTAATAAAAATGTGTTTTAGGTGGTTTAGTCATATATAAGGGAGATCATTAAAGGCTCTTATGCGAAGAGTTGATCAGATGAAAGATAGTCCAATAACAAATAGCAGGGAAAGACAAAAAAATGAGAATCTATTATAATGAATTTAACTCTTAATAATCTAATTGTAGAAATGAGCAAGGATAGAAGATGTCGGCATCACTTGATCCATATAATTGATCTCACTTGATGAAAAAAGACTTTGTTATTGTTGTAATACTATCTAATGCTACTTATAATTTTAGGCTTTGTCCCAAAGGGCATACTAGACCAACCCTTATTTTTTTTAATTTTATTTTTGTAAGTTTGGAAAAAATCCCAATGAATTGATATAAATCATATATAATTAAATTAAGGAAAAAACATAAGTGTTATTTTTATATCTTTATCATTAGGTTCTTCATTCAAAAAATTGATATATGTATAGTTTATATAATTTATTTTTCTTGTGATTGATTCTTTTTAAAAATAAGTTTTCACATGTTTTATTTTAATTAAAAAAATCTAATAACAAATATATAAAAATTACATATAAGTCTAATTCTTAAATTAAATATTAAAATTACACACTGTATGTCCCAATAGGTGGTATAAATCATAAAAAATTATTAAAATAATTTTAATAAAAAAATAAGAAATAACAAAAGCAAATGCAGGGTTGTTACTTTCAATCAATACTCTAAGAGCATGGTTTTTTTTAAGTTAATTATAAGATTAAATGAATTACTTTATTGATAAAAAAGGTAAGATTAAAATGTTTACTCGATAAAAAAGGTAAGATTAAATTGAATAATAGTCAAAAAATTTATGAAAAAATTATTATAAAATATAATATATTTACTCGATATAATTTTAATTTTAAAAAACTTTTAATTTGAATGATGAGTTTAAAATTAATTTTATTCAGCTATTTAACTTTATTGTATTTTTTTTATTTTTTTCAACTAATTAAATTATCTAAATTATTCAAAATTAAAATCTCACAAATTATTCTGTCAGTTAAAAAAACAAATTAATTAATGTTCATTTCCCAAAATGTCACCATTCTATCTTGAATAATTATAACAATTTCAAAATTTATTTCCTCAATTCAAATTTAAAATTTAAAAATTCAAGTTATTACAGACATCTCTTTTATTTGTTAACTTTTTATGCAAGTTTACGCAAAGAACAAGCAACAACTTTAAAGTTGGGGAAGTTTCCAGAAAGATAGTTCTTGCCCATTTTCAAACAACTTCTCTCATAGTAGTTAAGGATGGATGAAGAATAACAAATTTAGTCCCCCTAGTGCTCTCGTCTAGTGGTGGTTTTTGATCCAAATGTTTTTTGGTTTAGTCTTTCAATCTAATAGCACTATCTCTATCATTGAAGGTCTGGTTTCTATGGTATATAGAGAATGGACAATTGGAGAAAGATTGAATTTAATTCAGATTAATTATCTGTGGTGGAAAACATACATTCTGATCCAATAGGAGATACAAATAGGTTTCAGTTATGTCTGGTAGGGAACCTATGGAGTGAAAATTCTTTTAATCAACAAGATTTCCATTAAACAAATATAGAGGGTAAGGCATGGTGTGTGTATAAAGGTGATTGAGAATAATTTATTCATCTTTCAATTCTATTATTGGAAGGATAAGGAGTGTATTCTAGCTAGTGAGCCATGGTAGTTTGACAAGAAAATATTGGAAATGCAGGAAATTACTGGCAATAAACCATTATCAAACCTTAAACCAAATATTGCTTCTGTTTGGTTTCAGGCTTATAACTTGCCTTTCAATTTACGTACAAGAGATTCAGCAAGATCTTTTGGAGATAAGGTAGGAAGTTTTATGGAGTGGGATGATAGTGATTTTGGTTGTTGGGGTAAGGTCATCAGGATTTGTTTGAAGATTGGTCTTACTAAGCCTTTTAAAATAGGTATGCTTGTTCGAGGGAAGGATAATCAAACTATAAAATATTTCTTCAAGTATGAACATCTTCTTGATTTTTGCTATGTTTGTGAAAAATTGGGCCATGGAATTAAGGATTGTACTGATGAGACTTTTGAAGATTCAGATGATGATCATAACTACTCTTATGGACCATGGATGAGAGCTTCCCCAATTAGACTTAAATATCAATAGGATTTGAGGATTAAAAATTCTACTTCGACTAAGAAGATATTATTCAAGCCATTATAGCAACAGTCCACGGTAAAGGAAGGGGTGAATCAATGTGTCACCGGTAATGATGAAGGGCAGAACAACTCAGGTGATGGTGTAGAACAGGGAGACCCCAGTGAGGGTTCAAATAACTGTAGCAAGTTGTAGAAGTGAAAGAAGCTGCAAATTGAGGCAATGGATGCAGTGAAAGTTAATTTTAAACACTGCCTAATTTTGCTTTCTCCAAAATTAAGCCCAATCGTGCTCAACGATAGTATGAACCCATGTACAGATCCTAACTTTGGTCAACCTAGTCTAAGAAACACAAGATGGCTTAAGCAAACCTAAGAAGTGGCATCATGTGAAGACTATAATGCCTAATTCTCCTTCAATTTCTAGTGGGCAGTATTCTACTTCAGCTTTGGTTGATGTTCAAGTTCTTTCCCCTTCTATGTTGAAGATTGATGGCAGTTTGAAGAGAAGAAATCCAAGAATTTCTGTGTATGATGTAGAGGTAGAGATTATTAAGCAACCCTACATATTGCCATGAAAACCATAAGCTGGAATTGCCAGGACACCATGAGCAATTTTGGATCTCTCAAGGCTTTTCCAAGCCTATCATCCCAACCTTATGTATTTGATAGAGACTAAGGTAACTAATCCAAAGATGGAAAGAATCAAGATGAGATTTGGGTTTCTTAATGATTTTTCTGTTAAATGTAGAGGAGTGGGTAAAAGAAAAGCTGGTGGTTTATGTTTGTTATAAGATCACAATGTAAATTTTTCTATTCAATCTTTTTCAATGAATCATATTGACGCTATAACTGTTGATGTCTCTTTGGGTTTTAAATGGTGTTTAATCGAACTGTATGGATATCCTGAAGAACATAATAAACACATGACTTGAAACTTAATCAAGATGCTTCGTTTTTCTTCTAATTTTACCATGGATGTGTTTCAGTGATTTTAATGAAGTATTGTCTGAAGTGGAAAAAAAAGGGCGGTCTTCCAAAATCACAACGTTGTATGTAGAATTTTTAGGACATTATTGATTTGTGTGATTTTATAAATTTGGGATTTAGAGATTATCCTTTTACATGGAGTAATGGGCGAACAGATAATGAAAATATTTAGGAGAGATTAGATAGAGTATTAGCATATGAAAATTGGAGATTAATTTTTCCTCATTCAGATGTACAACATTTACAATGGTATTCCTCATATCATTGTGCTCTAGCTGTCTATTTTGTTTCACTTCCTCCTTATAGTGCAAATGCAAGAAGGAGGATTGTTATATTTGAAGAATTTCGGTCAAGAGATGAGAGGTGTGCAGAAATTATTGCTCATGCTTGGCAAAATACTGAATTAGTTGTAGATAATATTTCCAATGTGGCTGACCAATTGAATATCATGAATTTAAATCATCCTTTTAAAGTACAGAAGCGTATTAAGCATTTAGAGCAGAGCTTAGAAATTTTAAAGTGGTCCCCTCAATCTAAACAAATTTGTGATTGTATAAATATGACTTCAAAGGAGCTAGATTCACTATTAGAAGCAGAGGATATTATGTGGCACCAAAGATCTAGTGTGGCTTGGTTAAAGGACGATGACAAAAATATCAAGTATTTTCATAGAAAGCTAGTGAAAGAAGGGAGAGGAATCAAATAAGGCTAATTAAGAATGAGTCTGGTTGCTAGCAACTTGAAGAGGAAGATATCAATTTAACCCTCAAGCGACACTTTCATAGTATTTTTACTGCATAAGACTTATCCAATGTGGAGCAAGTTTGTGGTGCTATCAAGTTAAGGTTATTTGAAGGTCAAAAGGATCTCAACCCTTTCACCAGTGAGGATGTTGTGATAGCATTTAAAAGTATGTATCCCACAAAAGCACCAAGCCCAGATGGTATGCCTACTTTATTTTTTTAGAAGTATTGGATGTGATTGGTGCAAATGTGAACTATTTGTTGCTAGATATTTTGAATAATCGTAAATTCCCTGTAGATATTAATCATACTTTTATTGCTTTAATTCCTAAAATGGATACTCTTGAATTTGTTAAAGACTTAAGACCAAACCGTCTTTGTAACACTTTGGTGAAAATTGTTGATAAGGCTATTGCTAATAGACTAAAGATGATCTTACCATCTCTTATAAGTAAATCACAGAGTGCTTTTGTGCCAAATAGAATGATTACAAATAATGCTCTAATTGCTTTTGATATTTTCCATTATCTCAAAAAGAAGAGGAGGGGAAGTTATGGGTATATTGAACTTCAATTAGACATGTCTAAGGCTTATGATAGGGTTGAGTGAAGATTTCTCTATAATGTAATTCTTCTATGAATTTTCCTAAACAAATGGTAAACTTAATTATGTGGTGGGTTACATCTGTATCATATTCTTTATTTATTAATGGCAGTCTTGGCTCTAAGTTTTCCCTACTAAGAGGTCTTCGTCAAGGAGATACATTGTCACCATATCTCTTTATCATGTGTGTTGAAGTATTTTCATGTTTATTAGAGAGATCTGTGTATTATGGTGACATTTATGGTATAAATATAGGGAGGGTTTCTCCTTCTATCTCTCACCTATTTCTTACAAATGATAGAATCATTTTTTCTCGATCTAATAATAAGGAAGTGGACAATATTCTCTCTATTATACATTCTTATGAGCAAGCTTCAGGGCAACGAATTAATTTGGAGAAAACAAAACTCTCTTTTAGCCAAAATGTTCTAATCAATTGTCATTAGATGATCCAAGATCGAACAAGAGTAAAAGTTGTACAAATTCATTATAAGTATTTGGGTCTTCCTACAATAATTGAGAAGTTTAAAAAACTTATATTTTTTAATTTACATGATCATTTGTTGAAGAAACTCACGGGATAGAAGAAGAAATGTTTGTCTCAGGCTGGTAGGTTCTTATTAAATTAGTGGCTTAAGCATTGCCAACTTATTTTTACATATAAATATTGGGTATTTTAATAATGAAATGATTTATAAAAATTGCTAAGAATTAATTTCTATTGGGCTCTTGAAATCTTAAGAGAAAAAGTATTTTAGGCCTACGAAATTTGGGTACTTATAATAAAATATTTGTTTAAGAATGTGAAAATTAAAGTTTGATTTAGCTTAACATAGTTTCATGGCCTAATGTATTTTTTATCTCTTTTAGACTGGCCCATTTTATATGAAGTCAACCCAAATTTGAAAGTACACTCTCTCTTTTAAAATGAAATTTTTACCACCTCTTGATTTTTAAGACACATTAGCATATAAATTTAAAAAGCAATTTTTAAAAAAGAAAAGAATGACGTGTGGCTAGTACAATAGGCAAAAGACACCAGAATGGAAAAGGTGCAAGTGGATAAAGTGCTAAAATTGATAGACACCAAAAATAAAAATTCAAACTCTCTGTAGACACGTTACTCAAGAATGGAAGAATAAAAGAAAAGGGGTTTTAGCTTGTGTGTAGAAGAAGCCTTACTTTATTCAAAATAAAAAGAGGACATCAGAAAAAGTGGCTTTTACAATATTTCCAATGGACAAAGACCTTCTACTACCTACCATTACCTTACAAAGTAGGTTTTAGGAGTTTGTTTCTCTGAAATTGGAGTTTTTTCAAGCCTAAAAACCCCTCAAGCTTGATCAATGGAGTGTCCAACATTAATTTTTTAGCTTTAGAGGTTTCTTGCAACATTTATCCGGCATTTATTACACACTCCAACTAGCAAAAATCAAAGAAGTTAAATGCTAATGTATTCTACATTCAAATGTGAAGTGGTTAGGCATACTGAAAATATTGAGAGAACAATTCTCATCCTTCTGAAGCTTTTCATTTATGCTTTATTGCTTATTTTCTCAATGTGATTTAGTTGGTTGTTAAGCTTTTATTGTAACTTTAACTCTCTTCATCTCTTGATATTTCGGTCTAAGTGTATGATGAGAACCTAGGATAGTTAGATAAGAGATTTAGAGTTAGGTTTAAATCAATAGGTTATTGAATTGAATTTTTTTAAAGGATTTTCTAGGTTTTATCATTGAGAGATACTTGGAGGTGTAAAAACATATGTGTTGAGCCTTCATAAGGGTTTCTAGGTATATACTAGTATAAAATCAATGTATGCTAATCCCCTGAGTAAGATTTTCTAAATGTATTTCTAGTGAATTGCCAAATTTCTTGTGGTTGTATTTGGTGTATGTTCTAAGAGTCTTGCTTAAATACATAAAGGTGTAAAAGTAACATGTGTTGATCCTTTAAAGAGTTGCTAAGTGTATAGAATAAAATTAATATATGTTGATCCCTTAGAAGGTTACGAGGTTGTATTATTTAGTGATTACTTAGTTATTGAATTCCTGTACTTTGTGCTTACGGAGAGGACTTAAGATCATAATTTTGATATGAACCTCTATAAATCTTTGGTGTGATCTTCTCAACTCTCCTTTTCATTTATTTAAATTTTACAAGAACTTTTTTTTGGATAAGTGCCTCTTGAAAACTTAAACTTTTGAAACAATTTAATAGTCACATAATTATCAACATACACCTAACCTATTGCTTTCAAAAATCCAACAAATAGTTTTAATTTTAAAAGAAAACCAATTCAACCCCCTATTCTTAGTTTATTATCTGATTAAAAAATGATTTGTTTTAAATTGTGTTTCTATATGCCAGAAAATGAATTTTCTAATAGCTAATTTTTGGTGGGGATGCAGGAAGATTGAAAGGAAGATTCATTGGCTTAGTTGGAATACACAATACTTGACTAAAAACAAAGATGGTTTGGGTTTTTGTTCTTCTGCTGCTTTTAATGATGCATTACTTACAAAACAAGGGTGGTGTCTTATGAAAAATCTAAATGCTCTTTTTGTAACACCCCATAATTTAATTAGCCTAAATTAATGGTGTTATTTAAATAATTAGTTTGAATTACTTGCTTGCTAATTAATTAGATGAATTATTTTTAAGGAAGGGAAATTTGGTGCTTAGAATTAATTCTTTGATTTCTTTATTTACCTAACCTAAGTACCAAGTAAGAAGCACAATGAGATGTAACAAAAATATATAGGTGTGTGTAAGTGTCATGTGAATGAGGGAGGAAAAGAGAGAATAGAAAAAAGAAGAAAAAAAGAAATACCAAGGTTTCTTGTAAAGGTTAGTTGCTTGTAAGAGTGGACAAATCTAAACTTGCAAGAAAGGGAAATACTAAGTGTGCAAGCAAAGACAAAGTGTACTTGCAAGTACACTTTGTGCAAATATATATATATATATCCAAAAGTGTGCATACTTTTCTTTAAAAAAAAAAAGAGAAAGAAAGGGAAATGAAAAGTGGAAAGAGAATTAAAAATATATATATGTACTAAGGTTGCTTGTGGAAGTGAAAAAAGGTAAACTTGCAAGAAAAGGAATACTAAGGCAACAAGCAATCTAATAGGTGTAGAATTTTGTACAAAATTAGTGGCTAGTGGGATGCACCTAATGTATAGGAAGGAAGAAAAAAAGAAGGAAAACCAATTTACAAGCAACCCAAAAAAGAAAATAAGGAAATGAAAGAAAAAAAAAGAGGGAGGCATACCATAATCCCCACACTTGAAAATAAGGGAAGGGAGAGAAAGAAAAGAAGAAGGGAGAAAAGAGAGGGAGAAGGTAAGGCATCAAGGGAGAATTGAGAGATCAAGGAAAGAGGAAGTAAAGAAGAACTCAAGGGAAAAACCAAGGAAATCAAAGGAAAGGCCAAGAATATTTTCTCTAGCCCACTTCCAAGGTAGTTTGGCAATTTGTTAAATTCTTATTCCATGATTGAGTATGCATGTTCAATGATATAGCTTCCATGGAATTTGAACCATATCTACACTCTTGATTTAGGAAAAATTTAATGGAGCTTGCATGATAAGGATGGAAGGTGACTAATGCTAATCTCTAAATTATTACTTCCTTGAGATCATGAGAGTACTTAGATTTAGAAATTCATTTAATGGTTTGGTTGGCTTGGTTTACTATTCTTAGTATTGTAATTGACTTGTTATTTCCATGATGAAATTAATGGGGTTATTGAACATTTATGATTGCTAGTAAAAATGCATGTGATTATGGAAAATTACTAGGAAAATATACATAGGAATTAATTTCTAAGCAAAGGAAATTATTGTGGAAGTGATTAGAATTTCTAGAAAGAAAAAAATATATAATGGAATTAATGTCCAAGAAAAGGAAATTATTAAGAAAATTTTTAGAATTCCTAGAAAGAAAATGTACAATAGAACTAATACCAAGAGAGAGAAAAGTAGTATTAAAAATATTAAAAATTTTTAGAAAGAGAATATATATGGGAATTAATTTCCAAGCAACGAAAATTTATTATGAATTACTATTGAAGTTTTATAAGAAAAAAAATGCACATTAGAATTAATTTCCAAGAAAAGAAAATTATTATTGAAGTTATTAAAATTTTAGAAGGAAAAATGCCCATTAGAATTAAATTCTGAGAAAAGACAATTATTATTGAAGTTGTTGGAATTTTAGAAGGAAAAATGCACATTTGTATTAATTTCCAAGAAAAGGAAAATTATTATCAAAATTATTGAAATTCTTAGAAGAAAAATGTACATTGGAATCAACTTCCAAGAAAGGAAATCAATATTGAGATTATTAGAGTTATATAGGAAAATGTACCTTAAAAATTATTTCTAAGAAAAATAGAAACTATTCCTTAAATATTGAATTTTTCATAAGAAATTTTAAAGGTGCTCCACACAGGCGGCCTAGCGTGGCATGGCCAAAGGTGCTCCATGCCCACGACCTTGTGCTCTTGATTATGCCCTATGCATGGCCGAGGGTCCACGATTTACAAGGTGTGGCCAAAGGTGCTCCATACGGGACCTAGTGCTCACGATTATGCTTTATACGTGGCTGAGTGTCCACGATTTACGAGGTGTGGCCAAAGGTGCTCCACACGGGTGGCCTAGCTAGGTATGGCCGAAGGTGCTCCATGCCCATGACCTAGTGCTCATGATTACGCTATGTACGTGGTCGAGTGTCCACAAATTACAAGGTGTGGCCAAAGGTGCTCCGTACCCATGACCTAGTGTTCACGTAACACGCATAAACACTATGACAATTCCATAATAAACCATTAAGCTGATAAGAATACGTGTTATTTAAAAAGATATGTAATCTTCATTAACTTCTAAATTTATCATGCAATGATTGCCAGTTTACAGTTATGTGTAATATTACACCTAAAATCAAGGATGTAGATTGAATGTTTTGGTGCTTACACCCTGGTACATATTAGTTTCTTTTAAACTATGAATTGCTGAGCTACTGGGAAACTTGTGTTTCTCATCTATGTGCTAATATGTATCAGATACGGACGCGTAGCAAGGCCGCGAGGTAACAGTCTCTTCTTGATTGAGTATAATTTTTGTAATCCCCTATTTTAGGTCTTAGCTAGGTCTGATTTAGAATAGGACAATAGTTGACCGTATACATGAGTTATATTTAGGATATACAGGGGAAACAAATATCTGATGGATCGGACCATCCTTCATTTATACAGGAGTTTGAGTGACAGACCTGTTGTCTCCTAACTTCTGATGGTTGGGTACTTCGTATATCCAGGGATGTGACTTATCAGCATGTAATGGAAATTATTGGACCTGTATTTATTTGAATTACATGAAGGTTTTTAATTTTTGTTGTATAGTGTAGTATTTTTATTCCGCTGTGCATGTAATTTTTTATTCTGAGCAAAGGATCCCGAACCTAATCTACTTAATATAATTGAATGTTATAACTGCTCAGACACTAATCAAATTAAGGGTAAGGATAATGTACCGAACCTATCTTTTGATATTGGAGTTAACAATAAGACTAGATAGGGGCGTTACACTTTTCACTAAGGTTTGAAAAGGGAAATATTTTTCTAATAACACTTTTATGGATGCAAGAGTAAATGGTCAAGCAGGTTATACTTGGAAGAGCATTTTAAATGCCAGATGGGTTATTGATCTTGGACCTGTTTAAAGGATTCGTAATGGCAACTCTATAAAAATATTATAGGATGGGTGGTTATCTCAATTATATGGCAGAAAGGTCCTTATACCACAACCTCAAAACACTAGTATTTTGATGGTGTCTAATCTTATCAATCAAAAGACTAGGGAATGGAAAGTGGACATTCTTAAATTGATTTTTTTCTTATTTTGAGGCAATTTTTATTGCTTCAATTCCTCTGGTTTAGAGTAATATAGAGGATAAATACATCTGGCCACATGAGAAAAATTCTTGCTTTACAATAAGGTCTACTTATCATCTTATTATAGAGCAAAACATAGCTAACAATCCTTCTAGTTCTAGCTATCAAAATTTTTGGGCAAAGATTTGGAGTTTAAATGTTCTTCCAAAAATTAAAAATTTTATGTGAAAACTATGTCATTGTATTCTTCCTACTCACTTAAATATGATACATAGGGGTTTTTTGATAGTGGATGAATGCCCATATCGCTATACTCATTCAGAATGAATTTATCATGTTTTTATAGGTTATTCTTAGGCAAAGGCAGTTTGGTTGCACTCACCATTAGAGTTCTTTCCTAATTTACATAATACTGCTGAATTCAAGCATTGACTTATAAAATGTTTAATTCAAGAAGATTTTGTAGTTTTGAATTAGATAGCTATTATTTTTTGGTCAATTTGGAAGCATTCAAATAATCTTGTTTTTAATAATAAGTCTTTTGATCCATCTGTGGCAGCTGAAAAAGAAAGTTCGGTGTTTTTAAAATACGGTTCCAATTTGGCTACATAGTCTAATGATTATACCAGATTTTTGAGTAGATGGTAGTTACCTATAAGTAATACTTTCAAGCTTAACATTGATGCTGTAAAATTATCAAATAATGAGTGAAGCTTAGGGGCTGTGATTCAAAATGATAGTGGGTTAATTTTAATGGCAGGAATTTCTATAATAAGATCACCATTTGATCTTGCAGTTTCTGATGCCATAGCAATTAGGTGGGGTATGCGATTTGCAATTCAATGTAGCATATATAAGATCCATGTGAAAATAGATTGTTTGGAAGATGTCCAAGCCTATAGGAATGATGCACAAATTTCTATGTTTGATCTAATAATGAAGGATTGTGCCAACACGTCGCAGGAGTTCCAATGTTTTTAATTAAGTCATGTAGGTAGGGATGGTAATAGAGTAGCTTATCACATAGAAAAAGATTTGTACTACCTTTCCCTATTAGTTTGGTTTGATACATGTCTTGAGTCCATTTTATCTCTTGCCAACTTTGATGTATCTATTACTTGAGTTTTATTAATGCAATTTCATGATTTACTTCAAGAAAAAAATGTTAAAGTTGAGTTGCTCATCGGAGCACGACAAGATTCCAATTTATCAACAAAGATTTTATACACAAAAAATTAGTGAAGTAAAGAAGTGTAGGGGAAATTTTCTTAGATGCCCATGTTGTACTACCTCATCTCTACATTGATTAATAAAATTCAATTATTTATTTTTATTTTATTTATTATGTGGTCTTTTAGTTTAAAAAACTAAAAATTTAAATAAATATTATTGATCAATGCATAAATATAGTACAATACATGCACTTAAGAACTTTTTGTTACATAAATTTTTATACTTTTAACATATTTACATATATATTTATTATTAATTTAATTTATCTTTTCTCACTAGGTGAAATCTATTTTACAAAATAATGAATGAGGAAGAATAGGTGTGAATTTAAATTATATGATGATACCATAACCAAATGAGACTTCTAAAGGAAACAAAAGATCCTTAGTTTCAAGATTAGAATGACCACAATGCCTCTCCACATCTCTTATTTTTCAACTTCACTTCATCTGAATCACATTGATCTTAGCAGCAACAAAGCCTCACAGACTTTAGAGAATACATTGGAGCAAAAGGCAAAAATGTGATTTTAGATCCTCTGTATTTCTTCTCTATAATAGTTCTTTGTAGTAAAAGAAAGATAGAAAGAAAAAAATATAAAAAACCCACATTGATAGGGACTCACCCTCTATAGTAGTTCTCTACAGTAAGAGAGAGATAGAAAGAAAAAAATGTGATATTTGATCCTCTGGATTTCTTCTCTATAGTAGTCCTCTATACCTTATGATGATAATATTGTTTAGTCTCATTACTTGGCTTTGTGTAAAAACATATGGACATCTTATAGACTGTGTCAATTTTCAGTTTTATGCCTTTGACAAAGGAACAACTACAATTCATTTTATTGAACACTATGAGACTCAAATCTCAAATTACAAAGGAGGTAACATGTTGGTGAACTTTGTTGCTGATGGAAGTGGAGGTTTACCCTAGAACATGGGTTTTTCTTAAGGCATGTAGAAGTATTTTGCTTCAATGGAAACTTAATGGCATCTTCATTTAATTTGCATATTACTATAAAAAGTCTAAATTTTGTCATGAGAATCAATCACAAAGCTTATTTTCTAGCACATTGTAACACCCCTAATCCTATGATTCCTTTTAGTTAATTAAATAATAATATAATTTATTACAGGATTAGTGAGTTACTACTACTTCTACCAGAGTAATTTTAACTTTTACCAAGTTATATATTTAAGTGTCATTAGTTTGGGAATTCTACACTCAAAATCTTTACACATGACATCGTAGCAGAAATGATTAAAACAAAACATATAGATATATGCATATATACATTCACATTCATATACATGATTTCTGTTACAATAATTACCAACTCTATATATATCAGACATATACCTATGAATATGTGAGTTTGTCAATCAGGGTAAGGAAACAACAAGTCTATCACTCATACCCATTTAATAAACGACTACTAGTGGATTCTTATCTCACATATCCTAATTCATATATGCCCTCGTCTTATACACCAAATATCATCCTCCTGATCCTTCCAAAAAATAAAAATAAGGATTCATGGTATTGGGCATGTCAAAATAGGTAATCTACTCCACTACTCCTGGAATTCCACTCCTCTTATGGGTAGAGGTGATGGAGCTACTTCAACTACTGTGATCACCCATAATTCCTTAATCAAAGTGAAATAACCCAAAAATGGTATCTTTATTACTTCTACCTCAACCTCTAGCAACAACTAGTACCAAGGCATCTAATATAAACTAGCACTTAATGAGAATAATTCTCAGTAGCAATAACAACCTGCTTTTAAAAATCACTAATCTATACCACCGTAATCATACAAAAATATACCACATTATTTTCATCAAATCATACATCTTGTCTATTGGGATTCCATGCATGAATATAATTTTTTTCACATACTCATGAATGCATTGTCACATACCCATTACACAAGATATATTATCATATTAGAATCAACTCACATATCTATCAAACAGGATATATAATACTGGTAATAGGGTTATATTCACATATAAACACAGAGCATACATAAGGAATTCAGAGCATATCTCGTGGCCATTGCCAAAATATGATCATAACAAAAGATCATCAAAAGAGAAATCCAGAGAGTCACTGAGCGAACCACTCCTCATATTAAACCCTCACACACAGGTGAGTTTCTCGTAGTTCATGACTACCCATAGTTCCCAACTACTATCTGTATATTATCTGGCATTTCTCGATTGTAATTCATGTACATGTTAAAGCGTCCTCTAGTAGATCCAAGCACATCCATTCACAAAACCCCCACGAAGGTCCCCACCTGTCTCTTGACAAATCATTCCCCATCACCAAGAACCATAAGGTCCCTGCCCGTCTCCTGGTAGTTCCTCCCCCATATATCTGGGATTACTATTTTCCACAGATCATTTCCCAAAACACTATTCACAAGTTTATAGACTAGAGTGATTTAGCTCATACCATGGTTATGTCCAACTTTAAGTATGTGACTCCTTAAATTGGCCATGGGAGAGTTCACTAACTTAAAATTAATAACCATCGTAGTATTTTCAAAATTATTTTTCTCAACTGCGGAGTGTCCAACAACCATCCCATACTGACAATTAGTCATTCAATATGAGTCTATCTACCACTATCCATACACTAGGAATACTTTCTCATTTCTCTTATATTTCTCATGCTCATTCCTTTTTAAATTCTCATTTCATCCATGCTCTTTCTCTTTCACTTTTAACCTACATGTTACTCATTATACATTCTAGGCTTAGATCCCTTGTTTGAGTGAAGTTTCAAACTAATTGTACTTTAAGCTAGGTTATTAAGCTCATTTTTCAAAAATAGAGATCGACAAGTCGACTTCCACCACCTGGCAGTCAACTTTTAGCTCACTACTTGCACCATTTTCCAAACTTGAGAGCTGGCCAACTGCCATGGGCCCGACAGTCGACTGCTCTGTTCCTAACAATTTTTTAAAAATTATGAGCATGGTAGTCGACTTCCAAAGGTTGGCAGTCAATTGCTAGGACTCTGGATGCATTTCTAAGCAACCGAAGAACACGATAGTAGACTTCCAAGGACTGGCAGTCGATTACTATATTATACTTTTTTTTTTCAAACTTGCTGTTGATCCAAATTTTGACCAAGAACGTGGTTGTAAGCCTTTTTTGTTAATCATCAACTCAATACTAGCATGTAAGCATCATTTTATACATATAAACACCCAAACTACTATTTAGTTTCACTTAAATCTTGGATTCACCCTCATATTCATTAATAGGTAAAAATCTATTTTTCATAATCTGATTTAAGTATACATAAGTATATCCATGCAATTTAAAACACCCAATAGCAATTTAAAATATCAAGAATGTAGTATTTAAACTCCTCTATGGCTTAGACAACATGAAAATCACAATTTCAGTCTATGAACAGTAAATTTTGAAATATAAAACAACATTTGAATAATTGTTTTTGACAAAAAATAAAAAAAATAGAATATATATTTTAGGAACAAAAAACATAGAATAATTAAAAGATGTTCTGAACTCTAGATTTTTAAAACAAAAACACAAAAAACAAATTTTTTATTAATAGCATATATATAAATACATCAAAAAAAATACTAGTATGAATTTTTAAAATTAATTTTATAAAAAAAATTTAAAAAAAGATGTTCAAACAAGCCCTAAACTCTCTTTCCTTTCCTTCCCTTTCCCTCCATTCTCCGTAATAAGCTAAACATCCTTAATGTTTCTGGTATTGGATTCAAGGCAACTAATCTCTTTCACAATTTGCCTTTTTTATGGAAGAAATATTATACTACCAATTTTTTCATTGATATTTCAATATAGAATAAAAAAATATTTAATCTATTTTAAATTAAAAAAATTAAATAATATGAAATTATTTAACTTCCAATTCTTGTAAAAATCAGTTTAACTCTTCACTCTCACACTCTCTTCATCAATATTTTAAAAATCAAATCGATCATTGAACTGGTGAAATCATTCTCTATTGACTAACCCATGCGATGAAACTAGTATTAATATTAATAATTATTTTTTATATATAATAAATTTATAATTATCATGTTAAATAAATAAATAATAATAATAAGTATTACTTTATTGTATAAAAATATATATATTAAAATTCAAATATCTTAAAAATTAATATATATTTAATACTTAAAATATTTTAAACATAATTTTATAATAAAATATAAATTTAATATATATCATTTCACTACACTTTTTTTAGGTCGACCCATATTATATATTACATCTTTTAAAATTATTTTTTATAAATAGAAAATAAAATGTTTTTTTTCAGATAAATTTTAATGAACATATAACTTTAATTTTCTGATTTTTAACATAAAATATTATTAACCCTAGTTTCAGTTACAATTGAATCACTTCATAAATTAAGTTATTTAAGTATTGTATTATATTTTAAATTTAATTTGCAAACATTTTAGTATTGTACTTATCTTGGTGGTTTAGTTTATTATAATTGCCATCATAAAAAACTTTTTTCTTTCTAATGAGCTAATTTACTTTAGGCTAGGTTAGGCCCAACCCTAATAATGAGAGAAAATGAGCTTGAACTAAAGCTCGGGCCTACATTTTGGTAATATACACATATAAAAGTTTGACTCTTTTTTTGAGAGTCAAACCTGTACTTAGGTCTAATCTACAATAGTATAGATTTGCTAAATATTTGAGTTTATTTTAAGTAAAATATGATTTTGGTCTTCCAAATATAGTAGTGGTAAAAATTAGCTTATTCAAAATTTTGCATCACTTTAGTATTCAAAAGTCCAATTTTGTCCTAATTTAGATGCCTTGTAGCTCAAAACCTTAAGGATCATTCCTTGAGTGCCAACTTCCAAAAGTCTTAAGTAGATGCCTCAAAAAATCATGTGTCCCCAAGCTAGCTTTCTCAAGATTAATAAATTCACCTATTGCTTCGTAATAAAAGAAATCCTGAGTAAGCTAATTGATTCTAAAATTATCTTTGGAACATGAAAATGAAGTTTTAATCTATAATTATTTGTGTAGAAATCAATGAAAAATTACGTCAACTGAATCAACATACAAATTCATTATCAAAAATCAGCATACAAATTGTTCAAAATGAAAAGTTTGAGGAACTAAAACCATTAGCCTGCCAACGTTGGAGAATGGAGACATTGATGTATTAGTTTATTTCTCACTCTACATCTTACAACGCGGTCCCGGCCCAAATCTATATACACTGACTTTATTGGACTACTGTATTCTGGGCCAAGAATAGTGTTAAATTTTTATTTTTTAGAATAAATTATACTTCTTTATTTTAAGAAATGTCAAAATTATGCTCTTATTTTTTTGTTTTAAAAAATTACACTCATCTCTTGAAAAATAAGAAAAAACTAAAATTTTATATCTTTTAACTACTATTTTGTTTATTTTATATATAATTAAATATGTATAAGATCAATATAAAAATGTTATTTATAAAAGTTGAATATGAAACTTTATTGTTTTAGACTCAAAATAAATAATAATTTTTAAAATAAACTATAATTTTTAAAAATTTTAATAATATCATTAAAGGTATTTTAGTTAAAACAAATAAAATTGTAAGTTTTTTAACTTCCAAAAAAATAAAGTTTAAATTTTTAAAATAGAAGAGAAAAAAGTATAATTTTAACATCTTTACATTTATTTTTTTTCAATAGATGGTGTAATTCCATTAGAGTGGGAGTTTTAGTAAAGTCTGGTAAGTTCAATATTCCTTTTGGACATTTGAAAGAAAAAAAGTATGTAGATTTTAATTTTATCAAATCTCAAAAATCCCAATTCAGAGTGGACCAAACATGAAGAAAAAATTTATATATATTTTTCTCTTTTTTTTTTATTTTTTTCTTTTTTTTTTACCTCTAAGCACCTTATTATAAAAATTCATTTCCATTTACCTCCTAAATTTCCCTCATTCTACCACATTTCAGCTTGATCCAAAAGTGTAACCAATCATGATCATTTTTAGACAAGGCCAATCTTAAAATTTTAATTTTATTATATCTATAGATAAGTGAAAAGTCCTAAGTATTTAAAAATTACTTATGTTTTGCAGATTAGAAATTAAAAAAATAAATAAATTAAAGATCATTAATTCTCTATGAATTAAGAACTCTATATGAATTAAGATTCACATATATTTGTTTTCTTTATTTTTTTCCTCTACACTTAATTGATCTTTTTCTATGCTTTAGAATTTATTGGATCTAAATCTATTTGATGTTAATGATCCAAATTCTGCCAAGTGTAACATGCACTATATTAACAAAAAACTTAAACATTTTTCTTCTGGTAGAACTTTTATTATTTTATCATTTATGCCTTCAGAACTAACTTTCCTTTTTCTTCTTTCTTTTTCTATTGCGAAAAATCTGCAGATTGTGGACCTTCATTCCTAACACGATTAAATGAAAATTAATGATAAGAAAGAAGAAATACGAGAACACTAAAGAAAAGGGAAATACTCCGTAATCCATATAATAATTAAAACTTTGATTGTCGTAACAAAAAGGTATAGATGCTTTATAACAACTATTTTGTTTGCTTTAGTTTCTAATATTAAAAATTATTATTAATATATTAGAAAGAGACAAGAAAAATAAACTATAGTACTTATTGCTCGTAAAGGGACGCATATTCAATTTCTTTAAAGGGATTATGGAGAATCTTACATTCTAGATATTTAATAAAAAGAATTACTATTTTGAAAATTTTAAACCTTTAGATTTATATATATTTTTTGGATAAAAAAAAGAAATTGAAACTTGAAAGATTGGTAGGGCTACCATGATTTAACACGAACCAATGAAATGAAGAGCCCAATTATTCAATTTCGGAGGCTTCAACTTTTGACAAAGACGCTTAAATAATGCCTCAATCCATGCTAGAGACTACAAACCAACAGTCAAATGTCCAAGTTTCTCATTTAATGTTGCCAATAGAATATACGCTGTACCATACAATAGAAGCAGTGCACCATGTTTGGAAAAGACATATTTGTAACTACTTAATACAAAATATTTTAAAATTTATTATTTTATTTTTTTAAAGGTGTGTTTGGAACAAGAATTTGAAGGAAAAAAATATAAAAAAAAATGTTAAGCACTAGTTTATTTTCGTCTTGTTTAAATTTTTTTTAAAATCATCAAATATCAAAGATTTAAGAGAAATGCAAATAGAAAAATTGATGAAAAGATGAAAAAAATATATATAAATATCACTTTATAATTCTATGATTTTTTAAACACCAATTTTAACTTTATCTATAACATAACTTTTGTGACAATTTAGGGCCATATATAAATTAAAATATTACGTTTTAATCATGTAATAAAATTTCAATGACTAGAGTATATATAGTTCATAATATTATAGAAATTATATTTATTTATTTATTGAGTTAGTGCATCATGGTTTATTTAAACTTATAACTTTTTGTAAGGTATAAAATAGTTATTTTCAAATAAATTGAACTCACTTCCATATAAATCCTATAAAATTTTCTTCGATCTCTAAATATATAATATTAAAAAACTTCATTTACAAAAGTCAGTTCAATTTTTCAATTAATAATTTTGAATAAGTTTTACACACGAATTATGAACCAATTTTCAATGTCCATATTTCTAATTGTTCCAAACAAACATTACTTAAAATAAAGGGGAAAAAATTATTTCCCTAAAGAGACAAAAAAAAAATTACTAGTGGTCAATGTTCATACACAGTTTAGTCAATTCTTTAATCAAATTATTGAGAAGATAATTAGTTTTTACTTACCAAAGTAAATATAATTAAAGTGTGTATTTGCAAAATTGGTACATTTATGATTTATCATGAATGATAGTGCAATAATTCTGACAGCTTCTAGTAGCTTTCATGAATTGAAACGTGGGCTTTTCACAAATTAGCTATATATGATAGTGATGTGTGATATTTAACATTGAACAAAAAACATAAAGACAGGAGCTCACACTCAAAATTTGTACGACTCTCATTTAGTAGTATGGCTATTCAAATAAAGTAGGTCCAGTCAAGGCTTTTATCTTTTAAGGCCAAGCTGAAAAATTGGTCTATCCTAAATGAATAGATCTAAAATGTTAGTTTAACTCTTGAAGAATTATGGAATCGGTCACTCTATAGGTTTTTTATATAATTTTTTTTAAAATATAATTTATTTTATTTAACTAATATATATATATATATAATTGACTTTATATATTAACATATTAGCAATAAATATTATAAATTAATATAAAAAAATAGAATTTATTTTATATTTTAATATTATATGTCAATATAGGTTATGACATTCAATAATACAATATTTTTAAATATTTAACAAAAAAGGGAGACTTAAACAAACATATGATGAGAAATGTATTTAAAATAGATCAAACTAAAAATTTATCTTTAAAATGAATCATTATTTCTTGACTCAATCTTTTCTATTTTAAAGGTTAATTTAATAGGATAAGTCTATTTTCACAATTCTATTTAATAGTTATTGTGTTCTATTTTGATAATCTTTAAAATTATTTTTTTTAATTCTTTCTCTTTTCTTTTAATTTCTTTTATTCCTCTTTTCTTTCTTTTTAAACACACCCAAAAGTGAAAGCCACTCTCAATATGAGAAATCACAATATGGGCCAAAGAGGGAAATAAAGGAAAAGGAAAGGAAGGAAAGAAAATGAAATAAAAGGTTGAGTGTTGTTGTTATTTTGACAACTCCGTCGTTGTTATTATTATTATTTTTTATTTAAAATTTTTTAATTTAAAATAATTAAAATTAAAAAAAAAATTAAAAAAATTATTACAAAATCTTTCTTCTTTTTTTGGTCCAAAATTTAGAATCTTATATATAAAAAGGAAGTTCTGATATTTCCGTTCCTGTCCTTCCAATTCTCTCCAATTTTACTTTCCCAAACATGCCCCCTAATCTTTTAAAATGATTCATAATTTAAGTTGTATCAATCGGTAACAAAACATTTTACTACAACTTGCGCTACACATGGCATGGCATCTGGATTTTTTGTGGTCAACACTCACAAGTAGTCCAATGTTAATAAATCTGATGTGATCAAAATTTTTATATTAAATTTTAATTTATAACAACTAATCTATAAATTATTAAAATATAACTCAAGGTTTACTAAATTTATCGTAAATACTGAAAAGAATTTAGTCAAATCAGTAAGATTTGAAACATATTGTTGTAACTTAGCTAAGCAAAATAAGAAAAAAAAAACAATCACAAAAAGTTAATATGACGCATTGATTAATTTTTTTCCCCTACATGAATTTGGTTAGGTTTAATTATTTTTGAAATAAAGTGTTGGTTTCGTATTCATTTGTTTTGTTGCGTTGGGTAGGTTTGGAAGACACAGAAAAAAAAGCAGAGAAAGAGATAAAAGAGGGAGCGTGATTGGTAATGAATGAAAGAAACAGTGAAGAATGGCAGACAAAAAGAATCAAAAGTGACGATCTTTGTAGGACACAAACACACCTCCTTTCAATTACTTACTCATGAAACTCATGTTCCCACCATTCCCCTTCCTTTCCGCAATTTAAGGACATATATTCGATAAATTAAAAATTAAAGATTAACAAAGTATAAAATTTTAAAAGAAAAAAGAAGAAAGTATATTTATAGTAATATCGGTTTAAATTTCTTTATGTGTTTATTGATAAGATTAGATATAATAAAAAAAAATTAATTTTTTATAATATAATAAATTCAAATTCAAATTTTTACTAAGTAACTCACATTTAATGTTAACTTTATTTTAAAAAATTATCTTTAATAAAAAAATATCAATAAAAAAATCTTTTGGTGTGTTTAGTCTTAAAACTATATGTTAACATGTATTATAAAAGATAAAATGCAATAGGGTGTATAAAATTAAATAACTTCATATATTATTATGTTCAGTCTTAAAATTAAAAAATCCTTTGGTGTGTTTTGTCTTAAAATTATTATGTTTAAAATATAATAATAGCAAATGGGCATGCCCTAAACTTATCCATTTGGATCATTGTAGTACACTTGATACAGTAATATATATAAATTCTCTCATAAAGGAATTTAAACACATATAGGAACACAAAAGCTTAGTAGGAAACGCTCAGTCCTTTCAATCAGTTAAGCTAACCCCTAAAGCTTACTGGACTACCAAATATAATTAAACAAAGCTATTTTATTTATTAGTTCTGGTTTTAATACTATATCACTTCTGTCAACTAAAATTATTTTTACATAATTGAATAATTTTTTATAGAATTATATTTTCATAAAATCTACCATTAGATTAATTAAACTTATCATTATATTTAATAAAATAGATTAGTCTTTTATATCAGGGTAAATCAAAATTTAAATTTTTATTATAAGAAGTGTTAATATTTAATGTATGAGAATGTATTAAATAAAATTACATTCAATAAAAAATTACTTGCGAAAAGTTACTAAAATGCCTAATATATTTTTTTGGTAAATAAAAATTGATAATAAAAAAAGACACCTCTAAGATTATCAAATAAAATATTAATGGTACGTTAAGAAAATTAACAAATACCTAATTTAAAATATTATTACACAAGCCAAAATTTTAAGTGATTTTACTCAAAATGACAATGAATAATTAATATGAGAGTTTAAGTTTAAACAAATAGTGCGACAAAAATTTATGTATTTAAATTAAGAATAGGAACCTGAATAGATTAACGAAGTGAATTTTTAAAGAGCGCGAGAAAATCAATTATACCCAAAAGCATCATCATGTGAGTAGTGCCCAACACAATTGTTAACCAAACTTGAAATTATTGTCTCATCATTGTTACAACTGCCACATTAATTTTCTCCCTCTATATCTTTAAAATGTATGTCAAAGAGACAGATGCACTTGCATACTCCAAAACTTTTGAAAATTTTACAAAAAGTTAAAAAGAAATAGACGTATAATATGTTAGTGGCTTCGCATGTATTTTACACTTGTCAATTTTTTTAATTTTTAAAATATAAAATATAAAATAATTATTATATTTTAAAATAATAAATCTAATTTCTCATTATTATGTTATTTATAAAAAAAAATTTATTATTTTTATTTTTTACATCATATTTTATTTTATATGATATGATATATAGTTTGGAGATAAATGATTAGGAGACTTCAAAATCAGATAAATTTTACTAAATCTTATTTATTTCTTGAAATGTAGTTCTAAAACATTTTTTTATTTCTTCAGGATCTATTATGTAAATTTATTTATAACCTAAAAATATATGGATATAAAATAGATTTAGAGAGTGAAAAGTTAACTAATTTCTTCTTTTTTATTATTTTAAAACTATAAAATATAACTAATTTCCAGTTTTCACCACTAACTACTTTTTTTTTATTACTTTTATATACATTTTATTTCATATTTAAAAGATTAAAGATAAAATTGACATCTCCTCCAATTCATGCCAATATAATTTATTTTTTCAAATTTTAAATTACAAAAAGCTTGAGTGCTTTCTTTGAAGTTTAAATTCTTAATTTTTTTGTTTTTTAAAATATATAATAATTTTTTATTACAATGTACAAATGATTAAATGACTAAAAACTCATACTTCAAAAAATCTGAACTCTGCCTGACAACTTTTTCTTTTTGCAAATTAATACATTTCTACTTTCTGATAGCTATTGCACAAGTTTTGTTAAGTAATAACGAAAGGTTTGGATGCATTTCTTATCCTAAAAAGAAAGGAGTTAAAGAGATGAAGATACTCATAACTTTTTAGCTTGAATGTCTTGTCAAACGTCCCACCTCGAGTTAGCTTAAACGTGGGATGTTTGATTCTTTGATCCCCTTTTATCAAGGTGGTGCTTCAAACATTTTTTGTTCAATCTAATTAGAAAAATGTTTAAATTTATGACTATTTAAGTGAATCTCTCTCTCTCTCTCTCTCTATATATATATATATATATATATTACTAAAATCAGTTTATCATTTGTAAAGTTTAATTTTTAATTATTTTTTATAATTTTGTAATTTATGGTATTTATACATGTATTAATTAGCTAAATATTTTAAGAAGTTGTAACTTTTAAAGTTTTTAAATTTAAAGAGTTTAAATCAACTCGTATAAATTTATAAACTCGTATAAGTTTACTTAAATCAATAAATATTTATTAAAAATATATCTTCTTATTATAATTAATATAAATAAAATAAATTTTAAATAATATAAATTCAAATAAAATTGATATATATATCTATAATTATTGAACATAAATTTATTAAATCATAGACTTTCATTCATAATTTATACATTTATTAAAAATTTAGTTCTTTAAATTTAAAAATATTTTTATTTTTTTAAAGACTCTAGTTGGTGAGCTTCGTAAAAAACAAAAAAAAAAAAAAAGATTCAAAGAAAACTTCATTAAGATTTCACGAGTTCACCATGTGTAGTTCACTTCGAATTCAATATGAGTTTACACATTTCTGAATTTGCTAACGAGTTAATCACTTTCGTTTATACCTAGAGTAGTTGACTTCGAATTCAATATGAGTTTATACATTTCTGAATTTGATATTGAGTTAATCACTTTTGTTTATAGTATAAACGTAAAATTATAAGAGTTCAAAGTTAACTTAAAATTTTAACAATTATTTAGCACTTAATTATTTATTTAATATTTAAATTTAAATAATAAATTTGAAAATGATAATGAATAAATTTAACACAACCTTTAATTTTTTAATTATATTTTTGTAATTTGCACTATACTAAATTTATAACTTGATTTTTTTATTAATGGTGTATATAATTTTAAAATAATTAAAAGTCAGTTTATTATTTAAATTTTTTAATATATTTAATTATTTATTGTACTAATTAAAATAATTTTGTAGTAATTCAACAATTAAACTAATAAGCCATTAATATGAACTCCTCACCGAATTAATTCCGACTCAATGCATGTATAGATATCAATTTTTGTCAAATATCTACTTTAGTTCTAGTGGCTTGATATTAAGACACATGAAAATATATAATTAAGATATTTTGATAATTAATTTCATTGATCAAAAGAATAAATTTTTGTATTAATAAGATTAAATCTAATAAAAATAATTAGTTCTTCACAGTATAACGAATTCAAGTTCAAAGTAATACTCTTTTAGCATTTAAGATTTTAATTTTAAAATTCTCTTTAGAAAAATTAAATTTCAAGCTAATAAAGAAAATTGTTATAATTTTTTTTACCAATTAAAAAATCCCTTTGGATGTTGGGAAAAAAATATTTGGATAAAATAATAATATAAGTGAAATATAAACATAATTTTACAAAAATATTATCTTTTATAAAATTAGTCTTTTTGGTTCTAAGATATGTATTTTAATTTTTTTTAAATTTTTTTACATTATAATTTGATCAAAAAATTATTTACATGGATATTTTTAAATGAATTTAAAAAGATCAACTATTTTTGGTAACAAAAATGTACTATTTTTGGCAACAAAAATTTAACCCTTTAAAAGTTGAAATTTTCAATTAAATAGTTTTACTCAAGACTTATCCTATTAATCAAATTTTTAAAACAGATTAAAGCTTTGAAAATTATAAACGAAATCAAAATTAAATCTAGAACCATTGTAGACCTAGAAACAATTTTGTATATTTTTACAATGAGATTTTTTAACTAAATTAAAACATATAAAATTTTTTTAAAAATAATTAATTATAAATAAGATAAATTATATATAAAAATCATTTTCTTATTAAAAATTAAAATTTTTAGTAATAATAATAGATAGAAGGGTAGATACTAGATG
The DNA here is from genome assembly GCA_031216115.1 of Senna siamea. NCBI lineage: Eukaryota > Viridiplantae > Streptophyta > Magnoliopsida > Fabales > Fabaceae > Senna > Senna siamea. The sequence continues at coordinate 14,985,439 of CM062355.1, read as the reverse complement.
CGAGCATGCCAAATATTAATAAGCCGTAATGATTACAAGGCGCGTGGCGTGTAATTCCTTGTCAACAAAAGAAGCCCCGTCCACTCCTTACTTTATGACCGTTCGCTTTTCATCAACTGTTCTCCAACTGTATGTCCCGTGACCACTCCACCCTCCACCACTCCACCCTCCACTCATTTTATTTTAAAATAAATTAATAATTTAATTTTTTAAAAATGAATATTTTTAATATAATCCTTAAAATATTAAATATTTTAATTTGATTAATAAAAGTTTAATTTTTACTCAGGTTAATCTTTCAGCTAATGAAATAAATAAAAAATTAATTGACAATAACATTAATAAATATTAATTTGATTATTAAATTATGAATTAAGTCTTATTCAACCATAAAAAAATAAATTACATCATATTTATAAATTAAATATTTTTTATTAGATATTGTCAAATTGTATTATTTATTTTTTATTGAATAATATTCAATTTACTGTATAACAGTTATTTAACATTTATTAATATTGTTTTTAATTAATTTTTTATTTATTATATTAATTAAAGGATTAAAATAATTAAAAATTATTTTTTAAAAAATTAAATTGAGATATTTCATCTTTCATTGATTAATTGAGAAAATATATATATATGAATAGATAATTAATTTATTTTTTATTTTATAATAAATTAATAATTTAAATTTCAAAAATTACTCTTATTTTAATTTGATATTATAAAATTTTAATTTAATTATATAATTTTTTGACTTATCTAAAGTTATAATTATTGACTCTTATCTTAATTTAATCGTATAATATCTCTTAATTTAGTTTTTTTTAACTATTTTTAATCAAAATATATTTTTTAACAAATTATCCAAGATAACACAAAAAGGATCTCAAGTAATTGTTAATTGATGATCTAAAGTAAGTCAGATGTCATTTTCGTTAAAAAGACACTTGTTTGCTTGATTTCCATCACATTGCATGATTAAGTGAGATTTGTCTATTAAATGATCTTAACTTTAATTGCATAATATAAGAAACTATTTTGATTAGGATGAAATAATTGATAAAAAAAATTGAGATTGTATTTGAATGCATTTGGTTTGCGAATATATATTCCTTATTGTGTCCAATCTTTAAGGTGGAGCCATCAATTGTATACTGAAAAAAAAAATGTGTATAAATATTTAATTCAATATTCGTGTGAATGGATACCACTTACATTTGATGACTTTTCTATAGGTATCTTTAAGAATAAATGAATATACTCATATATTTAAAAATAATATATCATATGAAAATTGTAAAAAAAAAAATGTGTCATATTTTTATTAAAAATTTTAATGAAAATTATATAATATATTATACCTAAGTTCTTTTCATAGTTTATATATATTTTAAAATTTTTAAGTATTTTCAAAATTGACTTATCGTAGGAGAATAATCTGCTAATTAAAAAAAATTATTCGAATGACTTTCCCTTGGTATAATATTTGGGTTAGTTATTACAAGTATCAATTGATGTCAGCCAATATTAAATAATAATAATAAATAAATTTAATAACATATAATAGAACCGCCTATTGGCGGAAATAATAACACAGAATCGAACCACCCAATATCTTTTTTTTTTTTTTGGGTGAAATGACGGTTCAATATTTTAGTTTTTCTTTTTCAGTAAAATGTATAAAGTCTCGTCTGAACTATGTGTAGATAGTTTTTAACTATAAAATTGACCCAAAATTTTTAAAATTTTATAATTTGTATAAAAAAAATTTTATTAACTTTTTTATTTAAAATTTTAACAAAACAGTAACATGTTAGTAAAAATAAATCATATTAAAATATAAAAAATATCTGATTTTTAAGTTTTATATAAAAAATATTTTTAAACTTTAAGTCTTATGTAAAAATTTTTTTAAAATTTTAAGCCTTACATACAAATATTTTTTAAATAATTCGATGTATCTACTCTAAGTTAAGATTTTAGATATAAAAGTTAACATATAAATTTTTTTTTGCATAAATTAAAAGTTTTAAATTAATTTTTATAATTGAACGGATTATTTACATATGACCTATAATTTAATAAAATTATGTACATTTTAAATTTTTTTTTATGTGTCTGTCTTAATCGAGTTGATTTTGTTTAAGACATTATTGACACTTCTCTTAAAAAGATTTAAACTTTAATTTATTACATTGTCATAAATTAATCTCTTTTGTTAAACCTAACCTTATTGATATTTTAATTAGTCTCATTTCTATACATTTTTAAAAAATATTTTCTAGCCCTATTTTAAAATTTTGCCTCAAATAAATTTATAAAAGGTTTTTTTCAAGTTACTCATTTATTTTAAAAGTTATCCTAATACTCTAATTTATCAAATCAAGCATACAAAATTCCACGCAGTTTATTTTTTTCAAAAAAAAAATTCAGAATTACTTTTATAAATTCATTTGCATTTTTTAAATAAAAATTTTGAAAATTGGGAGAGGATAAAATATGTTATAGAACTATCTATTTTACTCTAACTATTTATCGCAGTCCCAAGCACATGAACAATTAGTAGAAGAATTATGTACAACGTTGCTTTTTAGTCTCATCCTTTAGATCGACCGTAAAACTTAACATTATAATAAAATTGATAATTTATACATTAAAAAAATGTGTATAAATATAATTATTATAAATTAAAATTAAAAATAATAATTTTAATATTAATAAAAATATAAAATTTTATTTAATAATATATATTATTTAAATATAAAATATAGAATATCTTTTTTTATTCACTCATATTAGATAAATATTAAATATTCAAAGTCAATATTCACACTCATTAATATCTAATAAAAATTTATATTTTTATTATTTATATTCTATCAAATCCATATTTATTATCATCTCTAAGCATTGTGTCTAGACTTACTCAAGAGTTTTGATTTAGTTGTTTTATATATATATATATATATATTATAAATTACATAAGATATTAATATATTTAATTTAGGTTCATTTTGTAAGACTCTAAACTATCTTTTTTTAATAGATTTTAATTTTTAAAATCATTTATTAAATTAATATTATATATATATATTAAAAAAAGCATAATAAGCTTAAAAAGCATTAGGTATAATTAAAATATCTATATCCTATATAAATATTTATAAAATTTATCAGTTGAATTTAGATTTAAATTCAGTATTAAATAAATATATTTAAGAATTCATTTTTTTAGAAGACTCTTACATGTTTATGTCTAGGGAAGGCAGTATTTAATTTGCACCTAGACTTTTATTCACTGTATATAAATTATTTAAATATTATTTTTATATTATAAATATATATTTATTTTATTTTATTAAATATATATGTAAATCATATTATTTATTTCAATTTTTTCAATAACATAGTTTAGTTTTAATATTAATATAGAAATTTTTTTATCAAATAATTTTATAAGGATAAAATTCTTTAAGATTTTATATTGATTATACATTTAAAATTTACATAATGTAATTAATGTAAGTTGTATGATTTTTTTTTATGAATTTACATGCAAATGAGTTATAATTTAAAAATAATTGATAATTTTGAACTTTTTTTTAATAAATAATTCCAAGTCCAATGGTTCAAAGAATTAAAGAATTTAAAGATCACATTGATTTAGATACCTGTTTAAGTCAAAGGTTAAGGATGAAAAGAATAATTTATTTAAGTTTAAAGAAAAAGACTACGTACAATTATAAATTATTTTTAAAAATAAAATTTTTTTAATATAACATTTTTAACTGAAGACAAAAAAAATTTTATAATATGCATTTTCAGAAAAAAAATTCCAATTATTCTGAACTCCATAATTCAAATGGTGACTCTTCGAAACATATTAGAGAAGTATGATGAATTTAGATCGAGATCTCCTTACTTATTTATACTTGATTTTTATTTGTCCATTTTTTCTCCTTTCCTAACTCTTGAGTCTCATTTGTAATCAGAATAATAGTAATAATAATATAAAATAAAGCGCGTGATCTCATATAAAAAAAAGGCCTTTTTTTCTACCATTTTTTCCTGTTTTTTTGGTAGAAAAAAAACGCCTTTCTAATATATACAAAGATATCTTTTCTATATACATTTTTATTTTTATCCCAGGCTACCGAGTACCATAGGAAAATAGTGAATAGGGTCTTTTTGAACGTCATTTTATTTTTTTTATTTTTTAAAACTATTTTATAAAATTAATTATAAAAATTTATATTAATATTTGTATATATTAAAAAAATTAAACTTTAGAATATTTTTTAATTATTTTGTATTTTTTAAAATTATTATCAAACAGCGTATTTTAAATCCAGTGAGTCCACACTTTCCCTTCCAAATCCACTCCCTTTCTCTCTCTCTCTCTCTCTCAAAACCGAACTGTGAAAAACTGAACATACGTAGAAAACAAAAGAGGAAGCTCACTATAAACCATCAATCCCTATATCTCTCTCTCTCTCTCCTTTTCTTCTGTCTCACTCATTCCCCCCACTCTCTACGGCACCATTTAGCAATTATCACTCAGCCATTTCGTTCTGATCTGTTGTTCAAGTGACTCCACTCTCTCTCTCTCTCTCTAGGTGATCTTACTTTCTCTGTTTATTTTCTACTATTTTTCATGATTTTCTCTTTTATTTGCTTGATTGCTTGGGTGGATTTTTCTGGGCTTCTTAAATTCAGTTTGTCATGAAGTTGTTCTTGCTTTACTCAATTACTTATTGATTGACGTTAACGTCAACAATTTCTGAAATATTTTTATTTTTAATTTATGAGGAGAGAAAATTGATTAGCTATTCATAATTCATATGTTGTGTAATTAATATGGATGGGATAATTCTTTGAAATGTTTCGACTTCTTCTACAATGAGGTAATTGAAGTTTCTTGTTCCTTGGTTTTCAAATCAGTGAATCACTTTTGTACAGGCAGGAGATTTTGAAATGTTAATGTTAATGATAATATTCTCTCTAGCTCTCTCTCTCTCTCTCTCTTTTTCAGATTTTCATAATTGAGAAGAGGGGCTCTTAATAGTCTATGACATTGTTTTGAACTAGGACCTTAAAAAGAGGGTTGCATATAAAGTAGTTCAATTGTGGAACAGAATGGCTGAAAGGAGATTGAACATTAATGCTCCTCTTTTGTCTGTGAGACGTTCTTCTGCTACATCCCCATCCTTAACTGAAGCAAAGAAGAAGATATTAGAGAAGCGACACACTCTTCCAAACTATAAATCTGATTCGAGTATGGATCTGGTAACAGAACCTGTTGCAGTTCCTTTCAACTGGGAGCATATCCCGGGAAGACGAAAAGGAAATGGTGGATCTGAACCTCCTCAACGTCCCAAGGAGGCTTCAATAGCTCCAAGTCCAAGGCTTCCCCCGGGAAAGTCTACAATTGCTACCAAAAAGCCATTGGAAAAGGAAAGTAAAGCTGCAAATAAACTTAGGTCCTCAAACAAATCAAATTCTTTTAATGTCAGTATTGTTAGATTAGATAGTGACAAAGAAAGAAAAGATGAGAAAAGAGTATCAAATGTGGATGGTGATGATGATGATGATGTTTATTCTGATGCCCTTGACAACCTGTCTTTCACAGAATCATTCTCCATGAATTGTAGTGCAAGCGGTGTGAGTGGGTTAGATAATTTTGATACAAAGAAGTCCGGAACCTTTTCTACAGACCCACAAACTCTAGACTTCATGATGAGCCGGTTCTTACCTGCAGCAAAAGCAATGACTTTGCAGACTCCTCAATATGCTTCAAAAAAGCAATCTTTACCATTAGAGCAGCAACCTAGAGAAGTTAAAAAATTGGTTCGTGAGGAGAAGAAGCCACTTCTGAATACACCTATCTCTGACATTGTACCATATACTGGCCAATGTCAAAAGGAAGAAAGTGAAGATGAAGGTGATGATTATAGTGAATCTGCAAATATTTCAGCTAAGGGTTGTGGGTTGCTTCCCCGATTACGCATTGGGAATTCATTGAGCATATTAAATCCAGTGCCTGGAATGAAAATGAGGAACCAGGCTCCCCTGTCTATTACCAATGAGGTTTCAAAACCAAACAAAATCTCTCATATACGATCTTATAGCCCAGCTCCTGCTGTAAAGAAGGTAACAAATGACTCTCTTATTGTTTGCATTGTAAAGCGCACCCCTCTCAATACCCTCTTGACTCTCATACCATGGATATCAATTGACATCTAGGATGCTTGTGTTTTAGATGTTGATATCCAGGATGACACATGTATATGATCACAGCATTTAGGGTGGTATCTCATACCACTCAAAAACCACTTGTATCCTTTTTATGGAAATTTTCCATTATCATACCAGACATGGGCATCGTAAATATCATTGTATCTTATAACTTGGCATTCAAGATAACATTGGATATGAGTGACGTTGTATCAAATGTCTCATAGGAATGTTCACTGATTGTGTTTTCATCTCATTTACTTACTCTCATGCATCTTTTCTGCAGGCTTGGGATGCTATTTACAAGAACAAATCAAGCTCTAGAGCACTATCACCCGACAAGCAGGAGGTAAGGAAGAGATGGATTAGTGAATCAAACAGATTTAGTTACTCAGGCGAATTACAGCAGCCTGGTAGGTTGTCTCCCTTCCGCAGAGCTGCTGCTGCTGGTATATCACCCTGTAGAAGTAAACCTCAGTCTCCCTTTCGTGGAGCGAGGTTGCTCAGTGACTCTAAAGAAGCCGAGGTTAATCAAGCCTATAAATTGAAATTCCAGAACAAAGGGCATGGAAGCACTCAGGAGGTGCTGTCTCAAGAAGCCAGAAAAAGCCCCACAGTCGAAAAGACATTGTACATAGATACTGCAAGTACAGTAAAACTATCATGTGCAAATTCAAGTTCTGTAGATAACAAAGGGGGAATAGACACTGTGATTGAGGATTTAGACAGAATAAGAGGAAAAGGAAATCTTTCAAGTATTAAATCTTCTCGAGATATAAAACAACGGGAAGGTTTGGAACGAAAAGGCATGTTGACTTCTGCAGTACAAGGCTCTGTAGATGGTCAATCTCCAACTTTGTCTAATATGTTACACATCAGGTCCCAAGAACTTAAACCGGAAATCAGCCAAGAATATTCATCATCACAATGTGTACAAGGAACAGCTGATGAAGATTTGAATATCAATAAGGCACAAATTGTTGTTGCTGAAAGTTCAGGTAATGGTGGAGACGGAGTTGATCCTGGTCCATCTCCTCTTCCCCCACCATTGCCAAAATCACCTTCTGAGTCCTGGCTTTGGCGTGCTCTGCCATTAGTTTCGATAAAGAAATCCTTCCTGAATTCAAATCAAGGTAATCAGTCTCATGCTAAAAGGCAGAATTCTAATACAGCATCTGGCAATTCCAAGTGGGAAACCATAGTGAAGTCTTCAAATTTGCATCATGATCATGTACGCTATTCTCAGGTAATCTCATTAGTCGTTTTTTTCCATCATTTAGTCTAGCTCTGTGGTCAAATAGTGACAAAGATGAAGACTCACATTTAACTTTCTCTACAGGAACTAACCACACATAAATCTCAGCATTCAAAATCTTAAAGATGGAACTCGTTGGCTTGTCTAACACATCATGGTCCCTAATTTTTGTTTCCTTTTGCTGGATCTTGTCATTTTGGTTTTCGGCACAATTTCATAGGTAACTAAACTACATTTGGCATGGTTGATGAGATTGTTACTTTTATAAGGAATACCAGTGTTGATTTTTCTTTCACTTTGTATGGGGCAGATTGGGCTATGTTATTTGTGTTGACTTATGAAACTTCAACAGCCCCTAACAACTTTTGGTTTTCTTCATGTTTGAAATGTATAGAGAAGAATCAAAATCTGTTTCGGTGATCAATAAAAAACAGAGCTTCTTTTGGATTCGTCGTTCTTTCCGGTGGATTGAAGTTTCTTCTCCTGCCACTTAAGAAGAGCAAAACCAGTATCTTTGTGTGCTCTTTCACTCTGTTATCTAGTATTTTTGTGTTCACCTGTCTGGTGCTAAATCTTATGGTTTCATCATTTTCCATGTCAACTATATAAGTGATTGATATTATTATTGCTTAATCTTTTGTTTCTTTTACTTTCAGACATTTATTTCCACTTATGTACAAATCAGGTTATTCTGAAATGAGATGAATCTAAATATATTATGCTATTGCATTTCGGGTTATCAATATCATCACCCCATTCGTTGACAGATTTTTTGTAACTTAAGCAAGTGTCCTAACCTTGTTTTATTTTATATTTCTGGTCTCTTCATTGATTTTTCCTTTTGAATGCTGTGAACCATGTAAGCTACTTGAAGTTGTCACCGCCAAACATCTTGTTCTTGCAATATACTTCATAAGCCTAGCCTTCCAAGAAGGATGAGAATAAGATCACTTGTCTGTCCTTAATCTTTTGCCTAGTATCGAGTTGCGGCCTATCATGTGTGACGTTTTTTTTTTGGTTTCTGAGAAAATGCATTTTAACCTCTAGGCTAACGCTTAATAGCAACTTTAATACATAAATTTAAACTGTAACTAATCCCTCTGTTCTTCCTGGAAAAACTAAAATATGTGGGGGTGTTGTTTTAAGAACTAGGGATGTTTGTTCTATTTTAAATTATATACTAAATTTGTAATTAGGGAAAAAGAAAAGGGTAAGGATTGAACTGAAGAAATGAAGCTTATTTTAATATCGTGCCTACATATAGATATTAAATGGAAAAGAAGAGAAGTGTGGTTTTAAATATATGAACCCAAATAATATGATAAAAAATTTTAAACTACTTCCGAAGCTTAAAATTGGTCAGAAATCGAGCGTTATTTTTTATGCAAAGTGTGTCTGAGATGCTGTTTACTCCATTCATCTTTCTCCTCTTCATCAATAAAGCACAGACGCAGTATGTGATAACATTTATAGTTTGAAAGGTCTTCACTTTATTTTCCCGTGAGACCATTCTATTAAAGGGCTTCCATGCAAGTGTCCGGTGCTGTGACAAACATTTTTTTAAGCTATAGTTCCTTCTGCAAACCAATTTGAGAAGTCCTTCCATTGTTAATTTAAGATCCTGGCCTGGCTATTAGTGCAGTCACGAGAGAAGAATGAAGACTTTAAGAACAGGGTTATGACTTCGAGGTTACAGAGGGATGGAGATTTGGAGGCTCTCATCTTCGGGGAAGGTACAATTTATCCCATTAAACAATACTTAAATAATTATTGGTGTTTAAAATTGATTAAAATCAATTTATTAAATCAAATCGAACATAAATTAAATAAAATTGATCAATGTTTAGTTTTGATAGATTTGATTTGCTTTTTGGTTTATTGTACCAAAACATTGAGCAGAACTGCATATTATTATTATTATTATTATTATTATTATTATTGTGTTATTTACTAAAAAAATTACCCTTAGTCTATGTTATACTTTTCTTATAAATTTGACTTTGAAAAATTAAATTGATTTTATAATTTTTGAATTAGATTTAAAAAAAATAATGTACTTATTATCTTTTTCTATTGGTAATTTTTTATGAATTAGTTGTGAACAATTATGATTTGAGTAAATTATATTCCTATCTTTTCAAAGATTTTGAAATTATACTTTTTTCATTCTGTTTTAAAAATTTATACTCTTTTCTTTTGAGGGTTGAACAACTTATAATTTTATTTATTTTGACCAAACTACCATTATGTTATTATTTATATAATTAAATATATATTTAATAATATAAAATATATATTTTTAACCAAAAATAAAATAAATTTATTATTTTAAACTCAAAATAAGTAATAATAAAATATTATAATTTTTGAAAATATATTTTATAATAAACTATAATATTTTTAAAAGATTGATAATGCTATTAATGGTATTTTGATCAAAATGAATGAAATTATAAATTTTTTAATCTTTTAAAAAATGAGAGTGTAATTTTGACATTCCTCAAAGAGAAGAATGTAATTTACTCTTATGATTTTATCAAGTTAGTAAATGAAATGTTGCATTTTTTTATTAGTTAATATTTATATATTAAAAAATTATTATTTTTTCTTTGATAAATAATTTTTCTTTTAGTTTTTCATAAATAATCTCATATTAGAAGTAAGCCTATTCGATGTACTGTCGAGTATTGGACACCTCTTTTAATAAAAGTTTGAACTTTGATTCATATTGTGAAGAATTAATCTTTTTTATTAAATTCAACATTCGTTAATTTTGGATAATAAGTTTAAATGTTCACTTAGACAAGTTAAAATAAGTTTAAATCATCCAAATTAAACTATTCAAAATCGATTATTTATGATTTAATTTAGTTTAACACTATAAATTAAAATTGATAGTTATATTATTATATAAAATTGATCTAAACAATTTAATTTAAAATTTGATTTAAATTATTTAAATCAAACCGACAAAGGCTACATCAAAAACTAAAAATATGATCCAAGTCATAGTAACAAAATTTCAGTTTACCAAAAGAAAACAGCGATGTTAATGGGAACTCCTTAGATTTATTGAAAGTAACGTCTAAAATGATTGATAATCGAAACCCAAGACAGTCTTGACATTATGTTCAAAGAACATGGTGTAAGAGATAAGTTTTTTAAATAAAAATGAAAAGTAATTTACCACGGACAAAACTAGGAACATGCATGTTTATTCTACAGAGGAAGTAATCGTAATTCTTCACTAAATTTAATTTATGATAAATCAATGAGAAGGTAACGGTGAGAGTGACTAGAAAGTAAAGCGATGAGACGAGAGAATAATAATAATACTAACAATAATAATAATGGAAGCAGAAGCTAAAATTATGTTAGCGATGGAAGTGATAAGGTGATAAGGTGATGGAGATACTTGATAGTTACAAACCAATAATATAATAGTGAAAGGGTGACCAATTGTGTTGGAATGAGATATCGAACCAGTGGTTGATGCGTCCAACTCCATCTGAATGTAGGAAAAAAAAAAAAAAGAAAAAAAAACGCAAACAAAAACAATACAATACAAATATAGAATAATGCAACTTACAGATTCCTCTATTGAAATTAAGGGATATTTTTGTACAGCCACGAATTTGATAATTTTTAATATAATATTAAATATATATTTTAGAATATAACAATGAGATTATTAATATTTTAAATAATTTATTATTGGTTATTTAATCTGTACATATACAATATATCATTATGAGGTAGGTATTATTATTTAAGAAAATTGTCCAAGTCAGAAGAAACTATGTATTAATCTACTTTATATAGTTAATCTTAATAATATTTTTCTAATTTACCTAAGACATAAAAATATATTATTGAAGTAAGTAATTAACAAAATAATACTATGAAATAAAAACTACAAGCTGTCAAACATAAATTTATCTTACATTTATTTTCAACTCAACATAAATTTACATTTATGTTCATGTATTTATATACATGTCATTAATAAAAAGACTTAATTTTTAATTTTTATTATTTTAAAAAATTAGAGTTCAGAATAATTTTTAATTATTCTATATTTTTTATTTTTAAAATACATATTTTATTTTTATTTTCTATAAATAATAGTTACTCAAAATTTTTTTTTATTTTTTATTTTTAAAAATAAAAAAAAATTATTAAAAATTTTATTCAAACAGATTCTAATACTTAACCTTTTTTTTCTTTCTTTTTTCTTCCTTTCACATTTTCATTTTTAAACGAACTTAATGTTCTATCTCAAATAGTTATATTGGATAAGAGAATATATATATAAAAAAAAAAACATAGTGCCCTCAAGACGTATGGCTTGGTGTGACTGTGTCCATAGCAGAGACGTTGCAGACCAAATGAATTGGGCTCAGTCCAGTAAAATATGAAGTGGAAGTGGCCCAAACTAATAAACAAACATCCCATGGCACTATCCCATATCCATTAGGCAGCGCATGAACACGGGTCATTAATGATCACAGCATAAAAGCACGATGCAGATTTTGTGAGGAATAAGGACGTACGACACACACTGACACACACAAAACAAACATAAAAGTCCGTTTGGGGTATAATTGGTTGCTCGGAATATCACAGAGCTTGTCAGAATTCTCATATACAGTGCTCACCAGCTATATATCCCCAATATCAGAGAATGTTTTTGCTTTTATTTCCTTATATACATATTTTGGGAGAAAATGATTTAAGGGATCAAATTAGTTAACTTTGCAGGCACTACGTAATTAAATTTCTTAGTTTATAATTTGTACTTTCTCATTTCATTAGGCAAAACGTGTACATGAACTATGTTAAACATATATATGGACAGGGACATAGGGTTCTTTCTTTTTACTCCACTTGAAGTTAAAGCAAGAATTTATTAATTATATATTGTGATTTATTAAAAATAATTTCTCTATGATGGTAATGAGAATTAATTATTTATTAACTAGCATTGTTCTTGTGGGATGCAGTGATATTATATAAATATAAACATGTGTTTAAATGTGTAAATATAAAAAATATTATATTTTTAAACATGTAATTAATTAAATCACAAGAGAAATAGATATAAATTACTCTTAATTAATTTAATTAACAAAGTAATATTGTAACCTTTTGTTAGTTAAGGTGTGGAAACAATAATTTCAAAAGTTTGAATAAGGATGGAGTCATAATTAAATTGTGCGATGTTTGGATTATAGATGAAATTAAGTAAAAATAATTATTTTCTAATTGACAATGGTAATTTTTAGTTAAGTGGTAGGTATATTCAACATATTTAACAAACGGAAAAAAGAATACACTATAAGTGATATATAAGCTACCAGAAATTAAGTATAAGGTTCATCTTGTTTGCAATTTTCTAAATCTAACCTTAAATCTTCTCTCACGTGGCAGGAGCTGCTGTAGTAATGTCTCACCCATATTAACTGTACGTATTCATTGTCTTGTTTCGAACTTATTAATTCTTTATTGAGTGATCAAATTAATTAAAACTTGCACAAGGATAAGTGCTCGTGGGAACTCCATCACCCATAAAAATCATATATAGATCATTTCACTGTATCCTCTAATTAATCCTATTTTAAAAAAAGAAAATAAAATTAATTCTATATACTAGCAAGCCCACAATTATTTGGTCTTGTAGTGACATGTGTACGTACGTTGTGTGTTGTGTTTGTGCATGATGATAAATCTGAGTTTATTGTCTAAGTAGGTTGTGATATTTGCACTATTGACATGTCAATATAATATAGCTGCGATCGATTACTCTACGAAAGGGAAAGCTTAGTGCAAATTTCTTGGGTTTCCCTGCAATGATCATCATCCTGATTGACAGCATCGTTATTAATATTGTCATCTCTCTGAAAATTTAATCCCAATTGCAAATCAGGCAACCATTGTTCGTCTTTCCCCACTCCTTTCTCTTCATTTAACTGCATATGAAATCATCATTTAATTCATCAAACAAGAATAAAAATATGAAAAAAAAAATGTAAGTGTAGTTTTTATTATCAAGTTTTTAAATAAAAAATTATTTGTGTATGATTTATATAATTTATCTCTTTTATAATTAATTAATTTTTTTAAAAAAGGTTTTACACGTGATTTATTCTAATAGAAAATGTTAATAATAAAGATATAAATAATTATATATATGTATAGTTTTAAGTATATATCAAAGAATAACAAGTGCAAATAGTTAGATATGAATATGCACTGATATTGGTCCTATTTAGTTTCTGTTTAGAACAAGAAAATTTTTTTATCAAAATAAAAAATTTTGTTTTCAAAGTTGAAGAACTTTATATATATATATATATATATATATATAATCAAAATTCTTTTGATCTTAGTCCTATATATATATATAAAAACAAAAAATAACAATCCGAGCTTTTTTCTGTTTTTTTCTAGAAAATAGAAAATAATTTTTATGTTAAAATATTCTTTTGATCAATATAGTTTCTCTTAATTTTCAATTTGATCTGTATAGGTTCAATTTTTTTAATTAAATTTTTATATTTTAAAATATGTTTAATTTAGTCCCATTGTTAAATTTTCATCAATATAATTGTTATATGAAATTTATTGACATAACCAACTATATGTACCATTTTCACTCTATAAATATACATGATCTTCACTCTATAAATATGTGTTTGTGTGTGGATACGTTCGAGCCTGTGTCTGCGTCTATCATGACAAATATATGTATATGACATATATATTATGCAGCTTACGCTAAATTTGGGTGGATATCTTGCATTTCTAGAGAATTCAGATGGTACATATTCTGTTTTCAACCTTGTATTCAAATCTAAAAAATGAAAAAAAAAATGCAAATAGAACCAAATAAATTTAAATTTTTTTATATGAAAAAATAAGATGACAGTGTCATATGAAAAAAGATAAATTAAAAATTAATTAAATAATGAATCCTAGTCACATAATAAAAATAGTGAATAAGTTTTATATTCTCTTTTTATAAATATTTTTTTTATATAATACTATCATATTATTTTTTCACATAAAAATATATTATTTCAAACCAAACAGAGTTGAATTAGATGTTACCTTTATTCTAAATGAGGGCTCAAATTCAAGCTTCAAAGTACTTCCATGAATATTGGAGTTTGAAAGGTGTTCCTGGATGCTTGTGTTGCTGATCCCAAGCCTCCATTCAGCACCATTATTAGTAGTAGTAGTAGAAGAAGAAGAAGGTAAGTAGTTGGTGAAGTTGCATTGGGGATTACTACTAATAATGTGTAATGGAGGCCACTTTTTCCCTTCCAGAAATTGGCAAGGTCTTATGGGTGCAATTCGGCTGGTTGTATCATTTAGTGGATTTTGTGTTGATGTTAATGTTGAGGGCATCATCACTTCATTGCTTATTATGGAACTTTGCCTTCTATAAGGCTGCTTGTAATTCAAGTACCACTCTTGCTCTTGGTGCCTGTCATGTCAAGTGAAAGCCAAACTAATTAGAGACAATGTCAACATTTTAATTGGTATCTAGCGCCACCAATTACTTTTTCCCTGTTTAATTGGTGTCTCAATTATTATAAATTAAGGAGAAAAATTAATTTTTAGAGATATTTTAGTTATCTTATTAATTATAAAATTTCCTATTTGTATTAAGAGAGAATGAGATTTAAAATTTTTATGATAATTTTATTAAGAGGTTTATGAAGAATTTGAAATTCTATCTATTTTTGTAATGTTAAATTTTTGCATCAACTTACGTTTAATACATAAATAAAGATAAATATATACATATAAACAAATTAACATAAATAATTATGTATATAATTATGTATATACATACATACACTTTTATATATATTTGTATATATATGTATACAAATACAAAGAAAATGTGTGAATATAACACACACACATATATATATATATATATATTAAAAGCTTTTCATGCACAAATGAACATATCTATTTTTCTTTAATTTTTAAAATATAATATAAAATAATTATTATTATAATTTTAAAATGATAACCTAAATAATAAAAATTTATTTAACTTTTTACTTATCTCTTATAACTTCTCACTATCTTTATTTTCTCTCTCTCACATATTTAAATCACACATTTTATTTTATATTACACACACGCACACACACGTACTCTAATATAAATGCATCAGTGTTCACACACATACACATACAATATACATGTATACATTCATATTAATATATATTATTTTTACATCTTACACATGTTTATTAGTTACAACAATAAATTTTATAAATATTAGGGTTATTCAAATAACATTTAAAATACAAGTAATTTGAATTGTAACAATTTAAATTTCATAGAATTAAAAATTCTATAATCCAAACACAACTAAAGCTTGACTAAATTAATTATACTTGATATCTCTTTCCCTTCAAATTTATTTTCTACCAATAAAGACAACTTTCTTTAACTTTATTTATAGAATAAGATTGGATTTTATTTTTATTACAGTAATAATTATATAAGTATAGTTATATAAATTGATACTAAGCTATTCAATATCAGATTTTCAATGTAATTAAACAAGAAGAGTCACAAGCATAAATTCACCAGACTTAAAAGGAGCATGACATACCATTATTATAATACTTGAAATACTATTTTTTTCATCATAGCTATTTCCAAAATGTTTATAAAAGCCTAAAACAATCTATAGACTTGGATGTTGGATGTTATTTGATGGTAATTTGGTGAAAATAATGAGGGAGTCTTACAGCTCAGAGAACAAATCAAGTAATGAAACAAGATGGTAACATAGAGTGCCAACAAGTTGTGCCTGCTGCTCAGAGGAAGGACAACGGACAGATAGAGTAATGCTGAGTTGGATAGAGGCAGTGTGCTGGAATTAAGGACTATCACGTGACAGCTTCTAGTTAGTTTAGCTTTGTGATTGATTGCCAAATTCTGCTAGTTTGTTATGGCCCTCACGTATATTAATGTCTATTGAATTTTAGCATATAAAAAGAAACGTTGTTATTCATTCATTAAAATGTATATAATTTTTTAAATTATAGGTTATGTCTAAATAATTTTATTAAACTATAACATTGACTTCAAAATTTTCATACTTTGTAATTTATGCAAAAAATTCGTATTTATTAATTTTTTTTATTTAAAACCTAATAGAAATGTCAAATTATTTAAAATTTCTTTTGTATAAAGGCTTAAAGTTTTAAATTTTTTTTTTTTGCAAAAGACCTAAATATCATAGATATTTTTACACAAGGCTTAAAATTTATATTTTTTTTTTTGTATTTTGATATAATTTAATCTTATTGACATATTACTGTTTTATTAAGTTTTGGATAAAAAATTAATTGAAAAAATATTTTGTACAAATTACAAAATTTAAGAGAAATTCTAAGTCATTTTTTATAGTTAAAGAGAAATTTTTTATATATGAAATTTTTTATATTTTAGCCATATCCATTTTGAAGCTAATGAGAATAGAGGATTGAATCCTGTAGTCTCTCCCTACTCGAAATGATGAGTTTTCTTATTTCATTCGCATCTTCTCTGGCTTCACTCTAACAGGGACAAATAACGACCAATTTAATTGACTAAGAAGTTTGATGTTTTATATATATATATATATATATATATATATATATATATATATTAAAGATAAAAAAGTAATATTGAAGGAAATAATATGTGAAAAATTAAATTAAAAATTTACTTATTTGTTAATAACCAAAATAATAGAATTGAAAGGGAGTATTTTCAGATTTTATCTGAAACTAAATCTTCTCCACTTGATAATAAGAAGAAAGATGACATTTTTTTAAACAACCAGACACTAACTTCAGTTGGGTCAATTATAAAAATACTTGAATGAATGTATACATAAATCCATAGTTACCTTGAATCTGTAGCCGTTGTATGAGAGTGTGATAGGGTAAAAGATGGCTTCAAGAGACCGTGAACAACACTATGCTCGTTGTAATTGCTTGCTAGAATAATTCCACCATTTCCCATCTTGAATTGTTGATTATTATTCATAAATTGATAAGATGGCTGAGAAATTCCACCAAAGTGGGAGGATCTGAACGTGTTATTTATCACTGCGAAAGTAAAATTGAATTAATAACTTCACAAAATCTAGAAATTTGGTTTAATAGTATACAATGAAGTAATTTATAAGTATCCGAATTTTGCACGCATCAATATTTTCAAATTGAGTAAGTAATAATTACATACGTTACAAATATACTAAACTTTTACTATTCATCGCTTGCATGGATTTTGATTTGCCTAAATACATAAGTAAAAGATTAAATTTATGTACGATTCAATCATGGAATGTATCCCTTTATCATTTTCTATAGCTTACTTTTACTGCTGAAGAAAAGGGAAAATATTAACATAAAAGTATTTAGGGTTTTGTATTTTTTTTCATTAAGCAGTATTATTATGAATCAAGTATATAGACCAAGAATATAAATATTCTCAGAAATTCAGTCTAATTGACAATTGAGATATTTTCTACACAACATCGTAAAGTTTTTTACTTGCCAATTAAATATTTGGTTTCGACAACAACTCTTGTCAGCTTATTTAAAGAAGCGGGTTTGTGACGTAGTAAAATTGTACTTGTGATTAGTGACTGTCAAACATACAAGACAAGTTTTCAAATTGATGTGATATAATAATAATAATAATAATAATAATAATTGATATTTTCATACAAAAATCTCTATGCTTGGAACTCAAATTGTAAAAAGGATTAAAATTAATTTTTTTGATTAATAGAAACAAACGAATTGAAGCATACACCTTCGTTCTTAGCTTATTGTGCACAGAGAGAGAGAGAGAGGGAGAGAGAGAGAGATTGGGAATAATCCTCACCTTGTCCAGCCTCGTCAAGTTTCTTGCTTCGATACATCTGAAACATAGAGCAATTGCATAATCATAGAATTTTTCATGGACAATATTAATAAATAAATTTCACTGCATATCTAATATGAAGAGTTTCTGTCATTCTTAAATCCCTTTGTTTCTAACCTGCAAGTGACTCTTGACATGAGCAATGCTGAGTCCTCTTACATTCATTTGCTGAAGCACCAATTTGGGTGTTGCTCCTGCACAAACCTCTCTTTTTTGTTAGGGATAAAGGCTTTGTTTTCTGTAGTTTGCTAAATTTAGAAAATTATAGTTACAATTTTAAGTTTCTAATCAATTTTATCTATACTAAGTTTGTCTTTTAAAGTTAGTCCCCAAGTCTGAATAAAAAATGAGAGTTGTGTTAGAAATGTCAATTAGTGTAAAATTTCATCTATGGCTAAGGATTGTTGAAGCAAATTTTAAGATAAAATATGTTAATATCACTTAATTTATGTATAGTGAATCTTACCTAATGAAAAAAACTTTACTTATTAATTTGTTTGTTTATTGTTGTTGTATTTTAAGTTTTTAATCATTTGATGGTATATTTTGATTGAAATGAGTTTAGTTGCAGCTTATGTTTAGATCTCAGAGGAGGAGACAACAATTTTTCAAAGAATGGTGTGCAAATAGGTGATTTCTTAACAATGGGAGGAGATAATAAATTCATCAACTATAAGAGTTAACTTAAAATTTTTAAATTTTACAAATTGTACAAAAAGAATTTCCTTTCACTAACTTTTCATCTAAAATCCTAAATGGAAGGTGAACTAATTAAATTAGTTAAAGGAGTTTTCTACTCAAGGCTTGAAATTTAGGATAATTATTTTTACATAAAATCTAAAGTTTACAATTTTTTTTTTTTATATAACACATCTAAAGTTTAAGAGATTTTTTTTGTATTTTAGTATGATTTAATTTTTTTTTTGACATATTACTACTTTATAGTGTTTTAGTTGAAAAAGTTAATAAAAGAGATTTCTTGCACCAATTACAAAGGTTAGAAAGTTCTATATCAACTTTTATAATTGAAGAGTTATTTATACATGACTTAAAAATTTTGTGTATTTTAATCTTAAAATAAACTAATGTAATATTTTACCAACTAATTCTATTAGATTTATTAATATAATAAGATGTATCAATCATATTAATAAGATTGATTTAATTTTTATGAAATTAATAAATATGATTATATTAATAAATCTAACATGGAATAAAATTGTTATATATAGTAATCATCTTATCATAATTAAAATTTATGATAAACCCGAAGTCCATAAAATCATTACTTCAAAATAAATTTATGCGAATTAGACATCCATAAAAGAAGACACTTCACAACTCCTTAAAATTTGCATACACACTTCATATTTTTATTCTTTGCAATATTTTAATTTTTCTATTTTATATCTTATATTATCTTAGTATTACTACTTTTCAGTGATTTCACCTTTAATATATATATTAGAGTTTACAATAATTAATTAGTACAGTAACAGTTATACTTACTCTCTTGACCACCAAGCCTTTTAACTGCATGCACAAAGGAGAGATGAAGATCTGGAGTCCAACGAAGCCGAGGCATCTTGGATCTCACATACTGTCTCACTGATCTTCCTCTTCTTTCATTTCCCTCTCTTGAATTTGATGACGAATTTTCATCCTCTTGAACTTGATCATCATCTTTGTCTTTCTCTCTTTGATCTTTATCGTCTTCTTCACTACTAGCTTCTTCGTTCAAGTCAAAGGACGAGCATTTCTGTGAAGATGATGATCCCAATGAAACTTCTTCATCGTTCTCATGAATCTCATTCTCTTGCTCTAATTCTGACATGTCTGATGATCGATCTGATCTAACTTTCTTTTTGTCCTTTAAAAACTATGCTTTTTCACTGAATTCCAAAGAGGGAACTTTAATTATTAATGCACAGTAAAAGATTTGGCAGAGTGTGCAACCAAGTGACTTAAATAAGAATATGTGAGGACAGGCTGTAATGTTAAGCAATTAATTAAAGTAATATATTGCAACACCTAAGTTCTCTATCTATAACAATTAATATAACCTTTATAGCTCTTTATGTTCACCTAATTGGCCGTACGATAATGCTATATATATATATGTATATATATATATATATAAGTTGATGGTAGATTTACGAGTGAGATGTTGTTGCATAAGACATATTCAACAGTATAAATTTGAAGTAGTTTGAGAATTTTATTATAAAGAAAAGAATATATGCAACCTAGCTGCCTCTCTACCTTAAACTTTTGTATAAGATTTCTGGTGAATGTCAGGTTCAGATCTATATATATTCATAAACTGATGTTGACCATAAAATTGAATATATTTGTTTTGGAAAACCAACAGCTAGAATGGAAGCTAAAGAAATATCACAAATTCACATGCATAAATTGTGGAAAAGAAATTGAACTGAAGAGTTGTTATGGAGGAAGATATATATTTACACTAAAAAAAAAAAAAGAAAGCGAATAAGGTCATTTCACTTCGTAATCCAGAAATCTTAAGGAGCAAACGTCTTCACATGAAAACTTTAAAATTGATGACGGAAAGAGAAGCAACAACAATCCAGTTAAATCTAGAGAGAAGAAATTAAGATTGCACATGTTCCCTCAGCTTTAATCAACACACCAAGAAAAAAAAATCCTGTCAATTAAATGATCCATAATGCTACATATTATACAGGCCTTTTTTTTATTAATATCTTGTGAGAATTGTAACAAGGCCAGCGAATTATATGTCTTAATTAATTTTTGTTCTTTCACTTCGCAAAAGACGCATCAGGTATGAAGAAGAATAACACACACACACACACATATATATCCAAAAAAAGTTCTAATTATCCCCAAAATCAAAACAACTTGAGAGAGAAATGCTCTTCAGAAGGAAAAAAGCAGTTCAGAAAAAAAGTACTTGGCAAGATCGGTATGGATTAAGAAATCTTCGACTAGTTGTGTGGTTCTGAATGTAAAAGTATATATCAGCTACTTTCAGTAGAGACTAAGGATTAAATATATTCAGAGTGCTTTCCATAGGAGGAATCATTATAATAATAAAATATAAAAAATAAGGTAATTAATATATAAATATATCCTAATTAAGAAACCAGGAGTAGTAACGAAGATGCGGATGCCCATAAAGATGCAGAAGCATAAATTGATGAAATCTTTAATTTCTCAGAACATACGATAAAATTACATAACATATATATCTTCAATAAGTCATCAATGGAAAACGCTTCATGACCTAGCTAATTTTGACATGTTCTTAATTTTGTGAAGAGGGGAAAGAGAGAGATATATAGATAGATAGATAGATAGATGGAGTGAGAGAGAGAGACAACTTGATGCCTGCCTACCTGGTTTTGGGACGTCGTTTCGATCTGCAGCCTTGAGCAGCAGAATTAGAGTCATCAAGATTCAAGACAAGAAAAAGAGTGTATATATAAGAGAAAGATATTAGAAAAATAGAGTTTATAGTTTCTGAAAAGAAAAAAAGAAAAGAAATTGGATGAAGAATGAACAATATTGGGATGGGACAGTTTTCTTGTTGTCTTTAAATTGTAATAAACTCACATAATGGGAACAGATGCGGCTGGTCAGTTTTGTACTGTTGGAAATCATGTGACAACTCCTACTCCTTACTCCTTTCACAGTTGTAAAACTCTACCTCTCTCTTGCTTGCTCGTGATTATCTTTATTGTTTTGACCTCTCTTGCCTATGCCTTGCCTACATACTTTGTCTTTCTCTTTCTCTCTCCCTCTTATAATTTGTTTTGTCATATATCTTTTTGAGGGAATTGACAGTTTTGTCTTATAAGACATATTTTATTTTAATTGTTTCCTAAAATTTGAATGTTTCATTTCAGTCTTCAAAAAAATATTCTATCTTTTGATATCATTCTTATATTATTAAGTTTGTTATTAGACATGGGTCATATATATAGTCTAACGAAAATTTAATTAGTATAGTCAAAATATGATTAAGAATTAAAAAGTGATTAATTTAAAAATGGGTCTAAATAATCTATTCTATTTAGCCTACAGACTAAATTGATTTGAGACAGCACCAAAAATTTAAAATTTAAGAAAATTAAAAAATATATAATTAATTAATATAAATGAGTTTAAATTAAATACATTAATTTACTTTAATTCAAAATAAAGATAATATTAACTTGAAAAATAAATATATTAATTAAAATATTTTATTTTTATCAAAATAAATTTAATTTTCTTTTTTTTTTGTTTACTAAAATTGTAAAAAGTAAAATTTTAATATATTTAATTATTTTCATCTTTATTAATATAATAATTAAAAAATAAAAATTTGTCCTATGTAAACTAGCCCATTTAGCATACAAGTAAAAGAAAAAAAACTTATTATCCACAGGAGGTATATTGGAGTACTACTAGAGTACTATCAGGTATTTTATTTTTCTTAAAAAGAATTTTTAGTTTGAATATTGTATATAAAAAAATTTGTTAATGCAAGAGCTCGATCTACCGATAGGACTTCAAATAATTCAAATTAAATTAGTCAAAATTTATTAAATTTTTAGATATTAGTGATTTTAACCAAAAAAAGAAAAAAAATTATCCTAACTAAACTTGTTCAATAAACAGGGGATCGATTAACACTTGATTAGTTTATGATCGACTCTGGTTGTCAAGACTACATAAAGTTATTGTATATATTATGTCAATATAAACAAATATCAATATAAAAAAAATATAAATATAGATTATATATCATATTATTGGAACTAATCACAATACACTAAGTGCTGTAATTTGTTATAGCGTGTTTTATTTGAGTACTTATAATAACCATATCATCTTCTTGCATGTTAATTAGCACTCGTTGTTATCTCTATTAACAAAGTCAACACATGAAATTAATGATATTAAAGACAGAATACTCTTTGTTATGCTGAAAAGAGATATTCAAATTTTAAAAGATTAAATTGAGACACAATTTATAATTTAAGGACAAAAAAGTCAATTTATTTTTTTTATTTTTTGGGGTAAAATTCACGAAGCTAGCTTAGCCTAGCTATAATAATCTCGATATGTATAGGTATATCTTGTAAGTATGTAAGTGGTCCATTCCTTCATCAACCTTTCAATTTCTTCTCACCTAAACAAAGACTTTCTTCCCATCTCGGAGCCACTGTTTTCCAGTCTCTAAGTGTAAGTTCTGAAAGGTTGTAATATTTTCATTTTTTGTATTTTTTTAAATATATATAAGCATTTCCAAATCTGACGTCTGATTTTTGGTCCGTTTAGGCAAATATTATAAATTGATCAAACCTTAATAATGCAGTAATTTGCAGAGTGTACTTCCAAAACAGTCAAATTTGGTGGGAAATGTTGTAAAACAAGGACAGTTATATTTTAGTCTTTAAGGTACTGTCAATAGGTATTGGTGGCAATATATATATATATATATATACACACACACACACACAAAATTTTATATACTAGCACATTTCACAAAATATTGTAATTAATTAAATATTTCCAAGTGCATGAGCTATGACTGGAATCTTGACTCCAACTTGTAGACTTCCACGCACGGAGGAAAAGGAAATTCAGATTTTAATTGATTAGACATTTCTCAACTTGTTGCATATATCCAATAAAGAATTAAGAATTTGAGTCCAAGTCTAACCATTATATGAAACGCCCAGCAGCGCCCAGCAGGAACACGCCCAGCAGGGAATCCGGACGCAATATATATATTAGGCAAAAATTTGGACTTAATTTTGCAGAAATCAAACCAAATAATTTTTTTGTTTTGTTTCTTATACATATTTTCTTATTAATTAGAATTAATTGTGTTTAAGATACTATTGGATACTAAATATAAAAATTTTTCTTAAAAAAAATTCAAATTTTGATTCGTCGCATCGTGAAGAACTAGTATTTTTTTTTAAATCTAACTTCATTCTTTTAATAAGCTAAAGAATTTTCTGATTCTTGTGATTCTATCCAAAAAATAATTGTATATTGTATAGTCAAAATAAACCTAGAACTAATAAACATAATTAGCACTATCTTTATCAGTAAGTGACACTTCACTTTTTAACCTAAAAGTTGATTGCTGTAAAGAGAATGAATTGTGGGAAGAGGGTGATCATTTGCAACCAAATCGTTTGAAAATTGAACTTTCTTCTGATGGAAATCTAAAAGAGAGAAGGGGGAGTTGAAATTTAAATTAAATCGAACGACTTTATTGACTTCTGGTCTTGCAAACTAACTTTTTAAATTTGATCAAGAACTCATCAACCACGTGTAGTTTAATTACAATGTCTTTGCCAATTTCTGATAATGTATATAACAAAGTGTAATTTTTCTACTCAAGATTGTAGAGTTCGTTAAAAGTGCTCATATCAATCCTCTGACAAGCAATTAATAGGTTGGGATTACTTGGAAATGTATCAATGATTAATGTTCTAAATATTGTGATTGTGGTTAGGTGATTTCAACTTTCTACTATTAGCTAGTATTATATATTTGAATTCTTTCAATTTTTTTTTAAAAAATAATAGTCTTCATTTATGACAGAAAAATTTAAAAATAGAGTAGATCGGCACTAATTTATATATAATGAATCTTTAATTTATTTGTTTTTTTCTCTCTTGTACTCTATCAAATACACTATAGAGATCCAAAATCTTAGTATTTTAGTTAATTAATATTCTCCTACTACTGCAAGACACAGCTAATTAGCTACGAAATTTAAAGAGAATACTTAATATAATTTTAAATTATGATTGAGTTGCACCATAAATTTGAACCGAGAATAATTTATTTCTCAAAATATAAATAATGATAATATTGAAATTTCCCATTTTATTAGAGTAGAAAACATATTTTTCCTGAAGTGATTCCCAATTTATATAACTTAAGCACTACTAATTGGTATATATTGGTGAGTGATGATCCCAACTATTATATATCATTCCGAATTTCAATGAAGACAAGTGAGGGGGACATTATATATAATAAAATTTGGTAATTGAAGAAGATAGGTGTGGCATGCAGTAAAGTGAAGCCCAAACAAGAAAAACTTGTCTGCCACAAAATATGTGTTGACCATATAGGCACAAATCGTGATAATTTTCCCTCCCATGCATCCAAAAAGTGTTTACTTCCCAAGACTCCTCAAAGATGAATTTGAGTTGTTCTTGTCCCAAAACAACAAAAAGAGGTCCTACTTCTTATAGATTTCGGGACACCAAAGGAATCGGTTCTCAAATTATTTGGTTTTAATTTAATACCATATTCTAAAGTAATATATAGGTCATTTTGCGTGACTTGTGCATATATATATATATATATGTTTCTCTGCTAATTAAGAATGACGGATGGAGAAAAGAGATGACAGATATTCTAGGAATTAAAGTAAAGGGTTTTGCACAGACAATATTACAGGAAATCAAGAGGGGTTGAATGTAACGAAAAAAGTTAGTCTTTAATAATATAATAAATTAATATTTAAATTTTTTTTAAAGATATATTTATATTTTATGTTTGATAGTACTTTAAATAAAATTATTTTTATAAAATGATACATGTAAAAAATTTAAAAAAAATCTAAAAGACAATATATATAGTATTTTAATATTTCTCTAGGTTGATTTTGTCATCTTATGTATGCATGCATAAGAGTTGACATTTTGATTATAGTAATACATCCATAAGAATCTTTAAAAAAAAATAGGCGTCTTTAATACTGTGTCTGGACGAAGACGTTTAACCTATATAGGTAGCATATTATGTACACCAACGGTCTCTAATTATTAAATACCATAGTTTAAGCAATTTTTATTGACGTCTAAAGGAGAATAATGTCGGATAAGACCAGTAACTTATTGAGATCAATAATTTCCTGATGATGGTGGTGGTGGTGTGTGTGTATATATATATTATATGTTTCCCGAAAAAATAATTAAAAAAGAAACTTTAAATATTGTAAATGAGAATTAATTCTTAATATATATTAGTAATTTAATTTCCACTCTTTGGACGGACATATATAGGATGTTGCTATGGAATGGAGCTGTATTGTAGTTGGGAATCGATCATTGACTGAAGAATTAATGTATAAGCCAAACATTGTGTCTATTTGTGCTATTTTTCAATGATTTTTTAATTTTGAAAAAATTGGAGACTATTAAAAGCAAGTAATATATATATATATATCCGAGAAAAAAAAAATCCAAAGAATCTCATTGGAAAAGGCATAAAGTTCAGGAAAAATTCTCATGCACCAGAAAAAAAAAGTAGAATTGAAAAAAAAAATTGAGAATAATGTATTTTGGTTCCTTTACTTCCTATCAAATTTTCTTATAATTGTGTATTACTGGTTGGACAAAAATAGATCAGGTTGAGCTGGCTCATATTTTAGATAGATTGAGAATGAGCCAAATCAGCTAATTTAGGAGTGGGTTACAAGTTAAAAAAGCACTACAAAAAAGGAGGGTGTTTACGACGCTTAATTAGTGGCGCTTAACTAAATGCACCAAGAAATTAATATAATAGTGGCATTTCAAGAGATATCAGGAAAATTTTTTATTTTGTGGTGCCTATGAATGAATTGTGATGCCTAAAGCGCCCTTATATTTAAAATAATATATTTTTTATTTTTTTTAATTTACTAGCACTTATTAGGCATTGCAAAATTCTTTATTCTTTTAATTATTTTTTTTTAAATTTTAAGGGCGTTTATTAGGAACACAAAATCCCCCACCCACACCCTTCTGCCAAAGTTTCTTTATTTTCATTTTCCCTGAAGTGCGAAACCCTTTTGCCATTTTTGCGATTTCACCTTCGCATTCTGAGCGCAATCTCACCTTGTGCTATTCGTGATTTTCATTTCTCATTTGTTAAACTCCATTCGACTAAAGAATTCTGAGAGACATTGTGATATATCTCCACGATTCCCTTCTGTTGAGAGGTAAGTATTTCAACCCACTCTTTTGGCTTTATTTTGTCGATTGAAATCTATTTTAGGAGTGAATGATACATTGAGATGTACCCATGGGGGAGGGGTCCTGTACTGGCCAAGAGGCAAGCATTATTTGCTCTGTTTCCATGCTATTTTTGTTTTGGAGTTTGATGAATTGGAAACATGTGTTCACTTGCTGTTTCTTCATCCTTTTGAGCTTTATGTTGAGTAATGGAAATTATTAAGAGTTTTAGATGATAAAAGCATTGATCAAATTATTAAGAGTAATGGAAATGATGTGATAAAATGTGGCCTGTATTATAGGACTTTAAATAACAACAATTTAATGTGAAATTATAGAACAAAGTAGAGATTGTGTGGTTGAAAACTTTGATAAAAGCTATACATCTCAAAAAAAAAAAAATTGAACTATAAGGGAAATGAGGAGTTGAATTGTAAGAGTGGTGAGAAGCAATTAAAATTGGCCACTGTCATAAATTTACCTTATAGTTTTTTTTTTGTCATTATAGAAACAATTACAAACTACTGTCATAAATTTGGTTAAATACAAACAATAAGGAAAATGGGGAGTTGAATTATAGGAGTGGTGAGAAGCAATTAAGAGAAATGGGTTTTGAAAAACAAATGGTAAGCTAAAGAGAGGTGTAGATAGGAATTGAATAAGAAATTGTTATTTTTTATGGATGGAATTAGTAAAGAAAATTTTTTAGTAGTATATGTTAATTAAGGAGGAGAAACACCCACTTAAAGCATGTAAAAAGGGGTGAATTAAGAGTATATTAGTAGGCATTTTTGGTGTTGCAAATGGGGGAGATATGGATTGCTGTAATGGGTTAAACTACTGTCATATTACTGCATAAATGATGAAAATTCTGCAGCAAAAATCCTCTACACACCGTGCCTTTAATTGTCCAAATCTACATGATGCATGCATAGGTGAAAGGTGGGAACTTAGGTATAATTAGTAAACTCTATTTTGCATTTTTTTTTATTATTTGGCTGTTTGGAGGACACAAAAACCAATCAAAAGCACTACTGTAAACACCTAGAAATATGACACACAAGTGAGAATGAATCTACATTAGCACAAGGCACTTTGAGGAAATTGTGATGGGTATGTTGGTAGCATTTTAGATAAATAAAAGAAATTTTGCATTTTGAAAATGTAACACCCTCAACCCTATATTCCTTTTATTAATTAAATAATATAAAATAATATAATATAAGGTTGGTGAGTTTACTACTGTCTCTATCTGAGTATATTTTTAACTTTTTTAAGTTAAATAATTGAGTGCCACTAGTTTGGGTTACTACATTTGGGTTTTCACACATTATGCAACGGAAATAAATAAAATAATTTAAATAAAATATATTGATATAAAGATATTTACATTCACATTTAGTACATAATATTCATATATACATAAACAGTAGTGTGTGTCAAACATATACCTATAGATATGCGAGTTTGAGCAGGGTAAGGAGACAACAAGCCTGTCACTCATACCTTATTTTAAGCAAAATTCTTTATCTCACATATCTTAATACATATATGCCCTCCTTACTTACTCCAAAAATCATTCTCCTGATCCTTTCAAAATACTAATAAGGATTCAGGGAAATGGGCATGTCAAAATACTATATACTCCTAGTTATGCATATAGTCAAGGGGAAGGTGGTAACTCAAATACAACAGGACCCAAAGTCCAGTGATCACAGGAAAATACCCCAGAAAGGGTATCTCCACTACTTTTACCTCTACTTCCAACAACACTTGGTATCTAGGCATCTGATACAAATAAGCTTAAATGAGAAAGATTTCTCAGTAGCAATAATTACCTGTATTTAAAAATAGCTGATTGTACCACCGTATGATACGAAAATCCACTACATTCTTTTTCATAATAATTTTAAATATTATGCTATTGGAATAATGTATATGGATTATATAAATATCTCATGCATATACTTATGATTACACATACACTTCAACAGATATTCATCACATAAGATGCATTCTCAAATTGTAATGGTAACAACTCATATTCTCATGTCAGTATATAAAGCATAAACAAAGAAATTATACAATTTGATATGGCCATAGTCAAAAGCATCACACAGTAATTCTTTCAATTTTCTATTCATAAATGAGATTCTCTTATGGTCATGAGCCACCTGCAATCATTCTTGTGGGTTTCACTGTCAATAATTATTCTCAAGTTATCCATCAACAATTATTCTCATGGTTAATTGTCTGTAAAACTTTTCCTGGATTAAAGCCAGTTGCAGCTACTCACGGTCTAACCAATTGCATCCATTTTAGCAGAATAACCAAATGCCTCTCTTCTTGCGGTGTAACCAAATGCATCCATTCTCACAGATCAACCATTTGCAGTTATTCTCATTTATGGTTTATACTCATTAAAATTCTCTTGTTTCTCTTATTTTTCTCATGATTTCTCAAGCATACACATTCCTCATGTTACACATTATAAGTCAAGATTAAATCCTACATTTGAGTGAAGTATTGGGCAAATTATGTATAAAAAGAGGTTATTGAGTCAAATTTCCCAAAGCAAAGGGCTACAAGTCGACTTCCAGCCTCTTGGCAGTCGACTTCCAACTTACTGTAATAACTGAAAC
The DNA here is from genome assembly GCA_031216115.1 of Senna siamea. Lineage (NCBI taxonomy): Eukaryota > Viridiplantae > Streptophyta > Magnoliopsida > Fabales > Fabaceae > Senna > Senna siamea. The sequence goes on along the minus strand of CM062355.1, from coordinate 14,955,350 downwards.
TATTTTTGAAAGATAAAATCGAATTTTTGATGCTAATTCCATTTACACTGAGGCTGGCACATATTTTGAGGCGATGGTTGAACTCAGAAAGTGATTTGAAGTCAGAAACACGATCGAATGAAAAGAAATGCAACCCGGTGATCAGGAACTGACAGACAAAGTTTCGTGCTTCGATTTCACAAACGGAGGCTAAAATCTTCACATGGAAACTCGTGCCAACATCTGGAGGGAAGTCGACATCCTAAAGTTTCCCCGGGTGATCTGGGAAAAGTCAGAATCGTCCCCGGAAGCTTTAAATTTCCAGAAAGCCTGCCATTTGGCATAATTCATTCTCTCTCCTCACTTCATTTTCTCTCTCTTCTCTCTCCTCCTTCTTCCACCGCGCGCCACCACCTGAGCCACCGTGAGCCACCACCTGGCATACCAATCGACTCCCTTCGCCACCCTTAACCTCCAGCAACCAACCACGGCCACCAACGGCCGCCAGCGCCACCGAAAAATGCTGTTTTCCTCCCCCATCGCGCGAAAATTTTGCCAGCTAAGATCGCTGCTGTCCGTCACTGTTGGCCGTCACCGCCACCACCTGCGTGTAGCCTGAGCTACCAGCTTCCTCCACTAGTTCGTCGACATTAAACGGAGGTCCGACGCGCCCAGATCGAGGCATTTTCTGTCCGCCGTGCATAAAACTTTGAGGCCAAAAAATGCCATCCAAACTGCCATAAACCGCCGCGCCACCACCATATTCGGACTCCTGGTCTTACGGGCTTCACCGTGGTGTAAATTTTGAGGCTAACCGCACCCCTCTGCCGTGCGTCGCGATACGACGCCCTGCACCGCCGTGATGGAGCATTTGGATATACACCGGGAGACACCGAGACCACCCCGGGACAGAATTCCATCATCCGACAACACTGGTAAGGTCTGATTCCCTAAAAACTGATGAATGTTGATTGAATTAGCTGCCGAATGTGATTAGGAAATAAATTAACCTAGGAATTAGGATAATCGGACTTAGAATCGTAAAACGGATGACGTGACGAGCTTGAATATTCATTTAAATGTCCAGGGAATTTAATTGGCTCAAAAACTGAGATTTCGTGAAGTTCTGAATTGATTCGAAGCAACAAGAGACCAGGTAGGATGATTTATGCTTCCCAAGTTTTAGATTTGACCTAGTGAATACCTGAACGATTATATTTAATTTCATGGATTTGTGTGCTACTTTCGATGGACTAAATTACATGCCTGTGTGCTGGATACTCTAATTTCCATTTTGTTTATCAAGTTTAGATGCCCTTAGGACGGATTTACTTAGGGTAGGGTACTTGATAGCCGGTATGGGACAGCCGTTAAGTATCCCGAGTACAGAGAGTTTTAAATGACATTGTTTTTATCAGATTCAGCCTGTACTACGTTAGGGATCACGTGATAAATCAGGATGACCCTAAGAAAGGTTTAAGGAGTATAAAGGGGGATAGCCTATATAGGGAAACATTGTGATTTAGGCGTAATACCCTAGAACCCTGAGGAATAGCCGACTGTGAGCATGTGAGTTCGAATAGACTGTATGAGGATGAGAATTGACGTATGTGCACATGCTAGAGGATGCCCTAGATGTTGATTCTCACCCGGTCCTTGAGTGAGTGATTGGTGTTACTGATCACACTCAAAACATAGGCGAGATTCGGGTGATTGGTGTTACGGATCACACCCAATGATAAGAGAGGTAACCTCTCTAGATGACATGCAATTAGATGACGATTTGGATTTGGTCGCAGAGGACTTGTGGCCTATATGGATTTAGATACACCGGGCATGAGATTTAACCTAATTTCGATTACTGATTTTCGAAGAAATGGATTTTTATGACTTTGAGTATTTGCCGTAATTTCGATGTGATAAAATGATTTTAAAGATAAGGTATTTCACTGATTTCAAACTAATTTCAGAAAGTTATTTTTGGTGCTCGCACCGCTGAGTATTCAACTAGATTTTGAATTGTATTTGAACTGTAAATTATTCTACTGGGATTTTATATCTCATTAGGTTATTTACTCAGATGAAGAGGAACAGGGACAGGAACCTAGACGTTAGCTAGGCGATGCGTTGATGATAGACAGAAGAACAACTTAGTCTAGGCTTGAATGGCATTGTATCTATTTATACTGATGTTGTTGTATATTGGTCTTCTATAATTTATGCTTTCTGTTGCTATGGGATTGGATGTATAATGTTTAATGGATATATTCTGTTATGTTGATGACTGGTTGTACTATTGGGATATGTCCGAATTATAAAGGAAACTGTACTGAATTTTCGGCAAGATTTATTGTTGTAAATATATGAAATTTAAGTTGGAATTTATATGAATGCATGATATGATGTATATATGGATGTTAGTTTTCATTCCAGAGTAATTTATGATGAATGTATGTATAATTAGTATAGTTGCATGTGAATTAGGGTTGAACAGAATTCGAATGGACAACAGGAAGTCTATTTGGGTTACGCTCAACCAGTAGCGATCCCCTGACGTTCCCACATCGGGAATAACCATTGCAAAGACCCATATGCTTCTGCTATGTAATGTAGGATGGTGTAAGTCGTATTAGGGGGTCGTTACACTTACTGCCCCAAAAATGTTTCAAAAAGTGAGCAATCAGTTGACTTCCAGGACTCCGACTGTCGATTACTCTGTTCTTGGCTAATTTTTGGAAAATAAGAACACGACAGTCAACTTTCAGCCCCTGGCAGTCTACTGCTAGCATTCTGGATATGTTTCTGGGCAACTCAAGAGCATGACAGTCGACTGGTAGAGCTTACAAGTTAATTGCTATGTTATGCTCTATCTTAAAACTCATCGTTGACCAATTATTTTAGCCCAAGAACATGTTTTTAAAATAGTTTTGATGACTAAAACTCAATAATAGCATAAAAGCTTCATTTACCACTCAAAAACAGCCCAAACCACCGATTATTCATGCTCAAATCTTAGATTTAAACTCTTTCTTAAAAACTATGAAAAACCCATTTCTCAAATTCGCATTCATGCATTCACAAGTATATTCAAGCATTTTAAAACATCCAATAGCAATCAAAAACACTAAGAATGTAGGTTTTAATCTCTCTGGAGTTTAAAATTATGAAAACTCAGAATTTTCTAACCATGCACAGTAAATTTCAAAAATAAGGATGATAGTTGATTTGCTACCTTTTTGTTGGTTTAAACTTGGTATTTGATGAAGGTAAAGTGTTCTGGTAAGTTTTCCCAGCTCCTGGAATGCTTAAATTCGATTAGCTGCTTTCTTCCTTTACAATTCTCACTCTTTCTCTATCTAACTTGATTTCTCTCTCTCTCTCTAGATTCTCAGACTTTAGGATGCAAATGAAGAGTTATGGAGGCAACTTTGCTCCTAATTCTCGACCATTCGGTCCAAATTTATAATTCTTCTCACTTTATGTTAAATGACCATTTCGTTCCTAACTGCTTGGCAGAAAATTTTTCAGAATTCTGTTGCTACAGTGAATCATTTGGCTAAAATTATAACCTATTGTCCTGAAGTTTTGGATATTCATACAATTTCCCACTATATCATTTTCATTTTTAATTTAGACCTTATTCTTTCTTTTCCCTTAAAACTCTTATCTCTAATGCAACTACATGTAACCTAATGTAACAAACACAAACATTTAATTCATTTAAAGTTAACAAACATCTCTTAATGCATAGAGGGAGTGGATGTTACAGAAAAAAATTAAGGACAATACATAATTTTATTACCAATTGAACCAACTTGAATGGATCACTTTAATATATAGATATAAATTGATTCTTTGTTCTTATGCTCTTCTAATCATTGTAAGTCTGAAGGCCTAATGGTTTGATGCCTAATTAATTACAATTATCACATTTTCCTAAATTTATAGTTTATAATACTTTTTTTTTATATAACTGAAAAATAATTGCCCATATAGATAACCTTAATATAAGAGATGGATAGCTATAAATTTTCTTTAGTAGTAATTTTCTTTACATTTTCTTTTAAGGGGAGATTCTGATATTCCTCTTACATCTATGCTTTTTCGTTGTTTAATTATTTGGTTAAATCTTGATTAGTTTTGATTAAGATAATTTGCTAGCTAGGTAAGGATGTTTCATAGGAAGGTTTATTGTTTTCTTCTCTCTCTCTCTCTATCTCTCCAACTAGATAAGGATGTTGAAGGTTTCTTACTACTAAAATATATAAATCATATACTTCAATTATAAGCATTGAAAGATGAAACATTTTGTTGATTTGAAGTTTACAATATGATGAAGCGAAAGATTAGGTTGTTGCCTTTTAATTAGCTTAGATGGCTATATAGTTCACATCAGTTTCCTAGCTTTCTATTTAATATTGTGTAAGGGGTTGCAATAGAGATTCAATCATCAAACTTTAAAATGTAGAACTCTTAATGTCATTTTATAGTGCTGTTGAAAAATTGAAACAAGGAGGAAGAGTGTTTAAAGTTTGAGGTGTGAAGCTTTTTATTGGATCACTGCTTTGGAGGTGATATTTTGCTTGCATTTGACTGATTTCTAATTCTAGTAGGGATGATATTTCAATGATTAATATTGTTACTATCTTTATTAATATAGGTTTTAAGTATGGATAAATCATGGATTACCAAGTCACGACTTAGCCCTGAATATGATAAAAGCTTGAATGAGTTTTTAGATTTTGCATTTGCATACACAATTGCCAACAATAAGATAAGAGATAAGATGTTCATGTAGTTTTTATGGGTTTAAAAGGTGGCAAGATAGAGAAGTGGTATATGACCACTTAATTTGTATCCAATTCCCACAAGGGTACACTATCTGGACTTGGCATGGAGAGTCAATGATGGGGAATGCAAATGATACTTTAAATGTATCACATGATGTTTTGGGTAGTCAAAGTAGTTTTTTTAATCAATATTGTTTGCAAGATATAATTCATGATGCATTTGGAGTTAGTAGACCTGCTACAATGGAAACAAGTGAATCTCGAGAGGAAGTAGGGAGCAGAATACATGAGGATGATTCATATTTTGCAGATTTAGTTAGAGATTGCAATGAGGAGTTGTATCTCGGGTGTGCAAAGTACTCAAGGTAATCCTTTCTAATTAAGCTATATCATATCAAGTGTTATTGTCAGATAATTGACAAAATAATGTCTATGATACTTGAATTTTTGAACTATGCTTTTAAGCATGCTAATATCCCTAGTTCTTTTTATGAGGCCAAAAAAATAATAAATAAACTAGGTCTTAATTATTCAAAGATTGATGCTTGTCTAAATGATTGTATGCTATATTGGAGAAATGATGCAAGTAAGGAATCTTGCAAAGTTTGTCACATTATAGATGGAGAACTAATGAATGTGCAAGTAACATGCTTGATGGGGGTAAGAAGCATAAGAAGAAGAAGCAACCAGCTAAGTTTCTGCATTACTTTCCTTTGAAACCATGATTTCAGCGGCTATACATGTATTTTAAAATGGCAGATGTTATGAGGTGGCATAAAGAAGATAAAAATCATGACGAGCTAATGAGACTTCTAAGAGACTCTAAGGCATAAAAGTCATTTGATGAAATTCATCTTGAATTTGCCTCAGAATCATGTAATGTATGAATTGGGCTAGCTAGTGATGGTTTCAATCCTTTTAGAACTGAGTACCAATTATAGCATATGGCCCGTGATTCTTATTCCATACAATTGGCCTCCTTGGATATGTATGAAGCAAAAATCTTTCATTCTTTTTATGATTATTCCAGGTAAAAGTATGCCCGAGAATGATATAGATGTTTACCTACAACCTTTAATTGAAGAGTTGAGTGAATTATGGATAGATGGAGTAGAAACATATGATTCTTCATTGGCTAAGATGTTCACATTGCGGGCAACGCTAATGTGGACCATTAATGATTTTCCTAGTTTGGTACCTTATCTGGATGGAACACATATACGAGATTAGCTTATCTGTCTTGCAATAATGACTCAAACACTTGTTGATTGCCTTTTAGTAGAAAATGATGCTTCATGGGTCACTGTCATTTTTTGGAACCTGGGTATAGATTTAGATTGAATTGAATCTAATTTGATGGTAACCTTGAAATGAGGAATCCACCAATTTCACTATCAGGCTCAAAAATATTGAAGCATGTAGAGAATATTGATGTGACCTTTGGTAAAGGACAAGAGTTAGATGTTAGAGGGAAAATAACTCGTAATAGTTGTGTCGAAGGAAGTGATTCCTAGTAGAGGAAAAGAAGTATATTTTTTTAGCTTCCGTATTGGAAATTTAATTTTTTAAGACATAACCTTGATGTGATGCATATTGAGAAAAATGTGTGTGAAAATGTCATATATACATTACTCAATGAAGTTGGTAAGACAAAAGATCATCTCAATGCTCGAAAAGACCTATGTGCTATGGGAATCCGTTAAGACCTTTAGTCGGATGACAATGGAAAATATCCTTTGGCCTTATACACAACGATAAATTCAAAAAAGGATAAATTTCTCAATATCTTGAAGAATGTGGAGGTCTCAGATGGTTGTTCTAGCAACAATAAAAAAGAAATCTAAAAAAGTGTCAAAAAGTGCTTAGTAGGCGACATGATTTAAAATCGTGGTGCAAATACTAGCAGCTACGTTGAAGCACTAGGAAACTTGGTCTTGACACAAAAAAATGGTGGCGCTTTTACAAGAACCACGAAGTTATATTAGTGGTGCTTCAAGCACCACTAAATGATTACTTTAGGTGCCACTATTTCTCTTATTTTTTGTAGTGAAGTCAGCATACTAATCTGCCAAAAAATTATATAAGTAAAACAAAAAAAAAATGAAAAATCATACAAGGTTAGTTACAAAATTTAATATCATGAAAATACAATCATATCATTTATATAAAAAAAAGGTTAAAACCATGTTTTAAAATTACAATTCCATAAATATATAAAATAGTAAATTAGTTGGAAAAATATAAAAATAATTATAAAAAGCCTCTTATGCAAAAAATTTTCTCAACTAATTTGGCGTATCTATCTTCTATTAGGGTTTTGGGTAAAAATTTAACGAAAGGAGGTTTTTTTTTGCACAAATTAAGAAGTTTAAGAGGTTCTAGGTTAACTTTTATATTTAAGGAGAGTTATCTGCATATTACTTATAGTTTAAGGGGTTATAATATGCATTTTAGCCTAAAAAATTATTAATTGAATATATATATTTAAGATAGTAATTAATATAAGTATTTTTATGTTTAGAAATTTCATTTTGATTTAATAATATTATACATATTAATTAAATATGTATGTACACACAAAAAAATATGCATGTTTTCTTTACCCAAGTATAAGGATAATTAACGCATAGCATCCATAAAATTAAATGCATAGGTTTTGGTTGGAAGAGGATCCTTAGAATTTCCTGAAGTTCTCATAATCCCAATCATTAGTTACCTAAATGTGGGTTTTTGTGCCAGATCATGCATAATGCCTAAAAACCCACCATTTCATTTACTTGAAAACAGTGCGTTTTGAGGATTTTTGTTTTGTTTTTGCCTTCTATGATGGGGTCAAAATGTATTGTTTTGTGGCATTGTAAAATAGTGCATTTTGACTTGCATTTTTTGCCTTCTCTTTTGGCTCTTAGCCATTGTCTTTGCTGTCCATCTAAACCCTAAACCTTCTTTACCTTTCAGTCATTGCCCTCATTTACGTGGTCTTTAGCTTGATCAGTTGCATGCATTGAAGGTGATAAAGGTGAATACAAGAAGATGGTTCTTTCATTTTCCCCATATTATTTTCTTTACTGTAGTGTGTTCTCCCTTTCATCAAATGAAAGGTGAAAAATCATTAATGGAAGGGGGATCCTTTGCAAAGAAGAAATGATAAGGGGTTTAGTCAAAGGGTGGAAGAAGAGATGCTTGGATAGAGAAAGCAAATGTTTTCAATTTTCAAAAATTGTTAATTTAGAAAATTGACTGAGCTACTAGCCAATTTGATCTTCACTTTCCTATAGATTTTAATGATAGACGTGTTGATGATCTTGCTTTGATGTTGGAAATTCTTGTCCTTTATTGTGATTTCTCCCTCCATAGAAGGATTTTGAACTTGGATTCTTTGAGCTCTTATTCTTTTTCATATTTCTTTAAATTTTTTATTCAAAGAACCATTATTTCTTCACCCCTTTGTCTAAAATTTTCTAAAAAATCAAGGCCTATCATGACTAAAACACCTGGTTGTGACTGGTGTATAGACCCAGCCAACCTTAGGCTAAGTTTAGCAAGCCTAAAGTTTTGATACAACACAAGCCACTAAAAGATACAAACTAATATACACAATTTGAACGATGAGATTAGTTAAGAGAAGAAAAATGGCCAACATAAGCTTTCAAAAGAATCGAATAAACTACCCAGCCAAATCTAAAACTTAAGGACCAAATGTTAAGCTACGATATCATAGAGTCTAAGAATGCCCAAGACACAACCTACCCAAAAGTCAAGGAGTTCAATCTTGTAACACCCCACTCAATAGCTGGTTGCTCTTTAAAATTATAGAAATGAGGGGTAAGTCACAAAGAATTAGTGAGTATAAAATAAATAAAACAATTAGAAGAGAAATAGACGCATGCTCGAGTTTCTAGCAACAAAGAAGAATAAAGAAAGCGGCCTATAAATTACTATTCGTACATTCTAGAAAGAACCATAAGGAATTTAATAGTCCATCTAAGTAAATAAATATAAAATGCACATAGCCTCATTACATATAACAAATTTGAAAGAATTTCTCATCATTTGTATTCAAAAGAAGATAATCCATTAAGCTAAAATGGAAATTAAGTAATAGAACCTATTTATACTCATAATGTCCGTGGTATTGCACATAATCTTATCACACTGTGCTGCCGCATGTAAAGATATCCTTTGTTGTCGAATGTAAATAAATCATATTATACCGACGCACATAAGAATATCATACCATGCTGCCGAACATAATTAAATTATATTGTGCTACTGCACATAAGAATATCATATCGTGCCACCAAATTTAATAAAATTATATTGTACCACCGCACATAAAAATATCATAGCATGTTGTTGCATGTAATTAAATTATATTGTGTCATCGCACATAAAAAAAATCATACAGTGCCACGCAGGTAAAAATATCAAGCCGTGCCACCGCACATAATTAAATTATATTATGCTACTACACGTAAAATATCATACCATGCTGCCGCACATAATTAAACTATATTGTGCCTTTGCACATAAAAATATCATATAGTGCATAATTATGACATTCACTTGAAGAGAAATAAACAAGTAAAATTAAACTCTATAAACATTATCAAACTCCCTTGGTTTAAGTTCAAGGATCATATACTCAAGTAAATAAATAAATGAAATTAAACTCTTCAAGCATTATCAAACTCTCTTGGTTTAAGTTTAAGAATCATATACTTAAGTATAACTTGTAGTCTTAGCATATCTATATCACAAGAAGAGACATAAGGGTGCCTAATTGTTTTGCATGGTTAGCTAGATGATAACAAAAATGCAAATAAGTGGAACTTGGCATGATGATGGGAGAAATTATTGAGTAAAATTAAATTTATATCTCACTCATTATATACTTACCTTGTAGACAAAACAATGATAATCCTTACTCTATCAGTCGAATACCCTTTGTAGTCAAGTAAGTATCCTTTGATATCCTTAAATCATTATAAAGTCTAATCAACATAGGAATAAATGTGCTTGGTGTCATTTGTCCCTATTCAAATTTATAATTATCACAAATATCCCAAAATTCAAATTTTAATCATTACACCTCTTTACCATACTATTGACTATTTTGAATAATATTTGGTTCTTGTCAAACCATTTCTTTATTTTTTTTTCATAGTAAAATAATGATAAAGATATATGTCCTTTCCACTAGAGTTTATATAGACAATGACTTGGCATAATACTAAAAATAATCCAATTTCTAGATTATACTATAACTAATAGACCATGGGCCTAATTAAATTGAATACAACACTCAATTCAATCAAATTCATTTCTCAAAACACAAGCATTTTTCAATTACTTGTTAACTTAAAGTCCACAAAGCTTTAAAACTACATAACCTTTAAATTTCACAATTCTAACACTACCACATGAACTCTAATTAATCACCCACAAGTATATGTTAATATCATTAATATTAATATTAATATCATCATTATTATCACTTGCAAAGAAAAGAGTTTTCAATTATCAAACCCACTAATTTATAATACTATACTATATTCTTACATACAATCTAACTTTCTTCTATCACCATTTTTAAACCCTAACCAAACTTTAAAATTACTCATTCATAAATTTAGCTTAAACCTTCTATTAAGATAGAGAAATTTCAATTACAAGGGATAAACACTTGAAATAATAAACTAATTTAATAATTTGCAATGGGTATGCAAAATCTATAAATTTTATTAAATTTAAGAGGCAAATTTGCATATGATTTCTAGCCATAAATTCTCTTCCTTAAAAACTCCCAAATGACTCAAATGGAAGGTAAAAGAAAGAGGGTAACTCACCAAAGAGGGAGCATAAGTTAGAGCTCTAACCCAACCCCTCTCTCGGTCAAAGTAGAGTAAAGGACGACCGCATTTTGCTACACTTCTTCCAAGTTTCCATGGCTGAATGGGTGGTGCTTCGATGGCCAGAGGGAGGTGCAAGTTTGTGGGTGTCAATATGGAAGAGAAATGGGATATGGAGAAGAAGAGAACGCAAGAGAGAGAGAGAGAGAGATAGAGAGAGAGAGGGAGAGAGAGGGAGAAAGGGTCAAAAATGAAAAAAAAAGGAAGCTCTAGGAAGAAAAAGATGCACGGGGAGAGAAGGAAAAAGGTTGTGGGGCTTTAAAGTTGATTTGGCAAAATTGCAAATTTTACCTATCAAAATAAAATTAATTTCATTTAAGTCCTTGTCATCCTTTCAATTAGACCCTTCTTGGGTTTAGATCTTGGTTTTATTTTATTGAATAAATAATAAAACTAGTATTTGAAGAGTGAAATAACAAAATCGTATTTCCATGATCAAATTTTTTTTTCATTTTATATATGTACATATACATACATATATATAATTTTATATATATCTATATATATATAAAATGTGGGTTGTTACATTCTTTCTTGCTTAAGAAATTTGGTCCCTGAATTTGAGTCAAGCTTCTCACTTGGCACTACTTTCAACCAAACATATTGAATGAGTATGCAAATTATCTATCTTTACCAACCAGCATTGTTTCTATGGTACTTCATTGTGTTGTTATCCATCATGATACCAACTCCTTCTCATAAGTTAGATTCCCAACTACCTTACTAAGTAGAATCTGCTTTATAATAACTCTTACAATTAATACTTATAAATCAAATTAATCCAAGCCTTGAACTTGTCTTCAAGGGGCAAGCATTCTCCTAATTCAACACTAAGAGATCAATGACCTATGGCAAGTATGAAAAAAATACCTTGGAACCCTTCAACATGAAACAATTGATAACATTAAATACACCATCTTGCTAACTTACATAATCTTGCCATGTATTCTATAAGTAGCATGCAATTGATTAAGGGTAGCATGTGAATGGTCAAACCTAACCAATCATCTAAGTAATAATGTGAAGTGATGCTAGTGTAAACCATTATTAAGTATAAGCTCTTTACAAAATATTTGTCCTTTTGAGGACATCCAATAAAATTGGAATGATACTTCACAAAATATTTTAAGGACAGGACCACTATAAGGAATCTAGTGAGCTCTTAAATCCAACCCCTGATGTGGTCCTTGGATGATACAGAAGCAATTGATCTAGACTATGTATTATGAGTATACTAACATTCTGAGTAGAATCTGTAACATCAACTCTTTCTATGCATTAAGAGATGTTTGTTAATTTTAATGAATAAAATACTTGTGTTTTTTGCATTAGGCTACATGTAGTTGCATTAGGAAAAGAGTTTTAAGGGAAAAGAAAGAATAAGGACTAAATTGAGAATGCAAATGATATAGTGGGAAATTGTATTAATATCCAAAACTTTAGGCCAATAGGCCGTAATTTTAGCCAAATGAATTACTGTAGCAACAGAATTTTGAAAATTTCTCGTTAAGCAGTTAGGGACGAAATGGTCATTTAACATAAAGTTGGAAGAATTATCAATTTAGACCGAATGGTCAGGAATTTGGAGCAAAGTTGTAAAAGGCTGGATTGCCTATAAATAGGCCAGCCTTTAAGAACTCTTCATTTGCCTTCTGAAGTCTGAGAATCTAGAGAGAGAAAATTGAGTTAGAGAGAGAAAGAGTGGGAATTGTGAAGAAAAGTTGTGGAATGGATTTAAGCATTATAAAAGCTAGGAAATCACTCCAGAACACTTTCTAATCCTCAAATACCAAGTTTAAATCAGCAAAAAGGTAGCAAATCACCTATCTCCCTTTTTTTTTTAAATTACTATTCATGGTTGAAATTCTGAGTTTTCATGATTTTGAACTCCAAGAAGATTAAAACCTACATTCTTAGCATTTTTAATTGCTATTGGATGTTTCAAATTGATTGAATATACTTGTGAATGCATGAGTGCAAATATGAGAAATGGAATTTTCATGGTTTTCAAGAAAGAGTTTAAATCCAATATTTGAGCATGACTAATCAGTGATTTGGGCTATTTTTGATTGGTAAATGAAGCTTTAATGCTTTATTGAGTTTTCAATCATCAAAAATATTTTAAAAACATGTTCTTGGGCTAAAATAATTAGTCAACAAGAAGTTTTAAAATAGAGCATAACGTAGCAGTCAACTTGTAGGCTCTACCAGTCGATTGTCGTGCTCCTGAGTTGCCTAAGAACGTATCCAGAATACTAACAGTCGACTGCGAGGGGCTGAAAGTTGACTGCTGTGTTCTTATTTTCCAGAAATTAGCCAAGAATAGAGTAGTCGACTGTCGGGGTTCAGGAATTCAATTGATTGCTTACTTTTTGAAACATTTTTGGGGCAACAAGCTGGAAGTCGACTGCCAGGAGGCTGGAAGTCAACTGCCAGGAGGCTGGAAGTCGATTTGTAGCTCTTTGCTTTGGGAAATTGGACTTAATAACCTCTTTTTATACACAATTAGCCCAATACTTCGCTCAAATGTAGGATTTAATCTTGAATTGTAATAGGTAACATGAAAAATGAGAATGTTTGAGAAATTATGAGAAAGAGAAGAGAAATAAGAGATTTCAATTGAGCATAAAGCATAAATGAGAATAACTGCAAATGGTTGATCCGCGAGAAGGGATGCAATTGGTTATACTGTGAGAATAGTTGCAACTGGCTTTAATCCAGGAAAAGTTTTACAGACGGTTAACCACGAGAATAATTGCTGACGGATAACCTAAGAATAAATGCTGACTGTTAACCTGAGAATAAATGCTGACGGTGAAAACCACGAGAATGATTGCAGGTGGCTTATGACTACAAGAGAATCTCATTTATGAATAGAAATTTGAAAGAATTATTTTGTGATGCTTTTGACTATGGCCATATCAAATTGCATGATTTCTTTGCTTATGCTCTATATACTGAAATGAGAATATGAATTTTTACCATTACAATCTGAGAATGCATCCTGTGTGATGAATATTTGTTAAAGTGTATGTGTAATCATAAGTATATGCATGAGATAGTTATTTAATACATTTACATTATTCCAATAGCATAATGTTTTAAATTATTCTAAAAAAGAATGTGGTGGATTTTCGCATTTGTACGGTGGTACAAAAAGCTATTTTTAAACATAGGTGATTATTGCTATTGAGAAATAATTCTCATTAAAGGTAATTTGTATCAAATGCCTAGGTACCAGGTGTTGATGGAGGTAGAGATAGAAGTAGTGGAGATACCTTTTCTGGGGTATTTTCCTGTGATCACTAGACTATGGGTCCTATTTGTATTTGAGTTACCACCTTCCCCTTGATTGTTTGCATAATTAGGAGTTTATAGTATTTTGACATGCCTACTTCCTTGAATCCTTATTAGTATTTTGAAAGGATTAGGAGGATGATTTTGGTGTACAAAAGGAGGGCATATATGTATTAAGATATGTGGGATAAAGAATTTTACTTAAAATAGGGTATGAGTGGTAGGCTTGTTGTCTCCTTACCTTGCTCAGGCTCACATATCTAAAGGTATATGTCTGCACACACTACTATTTATGTATGTATACAAATTATGTATAGTCGAATGTGAATGCAAATATAGCTATATCTAATTATTTTATTTAAATTTCTTTATTTATTTCAGTTGCGTAACGTGTGAGAACCCGAGTGTAATAACCTAAACTAGTGGCACTCAATTATTTAACTTAGAAAAAGTTAAAAATATACTCGGGTAGAGGTAGTAGTCACCAATCCTATATTATATTACCTTATATTATTTTATTTCCTAAAAGAAATATAGGGTTGGGGGTGTTATAGAATCCATATGAGTAATTCAACCATGAAATCATGAAATGTTAGAGCTCACAACATTCATGTCAAGCATAACAAATAGGTCAAGGAAAACCATTACAATTTTAAAAGTGAATCAATCTTCCTAATAAATTCTCAATAAACTATTTCCTCTCTCCTTTTTTTTTTGTTCGTTCAAAGATTCTATAGACATATTAGCAAGGTGGATGCCTTATTGATATTGCCACACACACAAGAAAGCAAGTTTCCTAACCAGGATTTTGTGTTAGATCTAGTGTTACATATAACATACAAAATGGACTAAGCAAGAATAAATTAATAACAAAAAATTATATATATTATGTTTGAATGCTTGCATATAAAGTAACCTCAATCAAGGAAGGAGCCCTGACATCCTAACTGAAACTTGCAATCATATGAACAACTTTATTATAACAAAGATGGATTGCAATGACAAATTATTGATGCACATAATATTTTTATCTTATTAAAGCTCCCAAGACACAATTTGTCTCCTCATAGTTAAAAAAATTATTTTTGTTAGTAATATTTTGGTTGTTGCTATTAATATATATATATATATATTAGGCACTTTCTTATTTGTTTCTTTGCAACCTAACTCCCTTAGACGTAGAAGTATAAAACTATTAGCATAATAACAATAACAACAAAAGGTCAAATAACAAAAAAAAACATGTACCTACCTTATCTATCTCTAATTGGTACAACTAAAGCAAATATTAACTAGAAGACTAGTAAAAACAATACCAAGAATTAAGAGGATAGGAATAAGGACATAAACTTTCTTTATTTTCTTAAGGGACTTCTTGTCGATAAGATATATTTGATACAATTGCATTGTACCCTTCTCTCACCTTTTTTTTTTTTTAAAAGGGAGATAATAGCAATTAATGCTCACATACATTCAATGGCATGCGAATTGTGTAATCCATTATTAATGGGATATAATAAGCACTCTTGAAGTCATCTTTCACTTTTATAAATATGCATTGAGATAATAGAGACCTTTTTAGTAATAATTTGAAAAATGTTTGATTCAGTAACACCTGATTCTGGCATGCTCAAATAAAGTTACTCAAGCTTACTTTTCTTTGAGTCTTGATATTGATCAAATTAATCTTATTATAAATTGCTTATAGGAATACTTCAATAGTTATGGTTAGTTTGATCATTATGGATACATAACATTTACATATGTTTTGCTTTGTTTTTGTTTTTTTTTTTTAGTTTCATGTTAGACCAAATAGTATTATTATCTCTAATCTTTTATCTAATTACTTGGAACCTCCTTCAAAATTGTTTTCATGCTTTTAAGAATCTTATATTGTAACCTTCCAATAATTTATGCATGTTACCTTTGTAACTTCAATTATCAAGCTTAAGATATTACATAAATTAAACATTCTGAAATTCATTCCCTTATTGCCAATTATGCATAATCAAACACATATAGGCATACACCACAACAAATGCCTCCTCACCCGCCTGTCTCATGCTGTTACTATAAATAGAATTTGATAAAGAAAAGATATCTATGTAATAGATAGCTTAGAATAATAATAAAAAAATTCCATATCAATAATGCCTAGACATAGATTATAGTTGACCTGTTTCACTAGCAAGGAATAATTACTAGATATAGATAATAGTTAACCTGTTTCACTAGTAAGAAATAATGCCTAGACATAGATTTTTTTGCCAACTCATAAAAGTAAGCCTCCCTTTTTTTTTTTTTTAGGTGAAGGTTCAAGAAGACTATTAAACATATACTAAATTTTGGAATAACCTCACCAAACTTCTCGAAGAGAATTGTCAATTAATTAGGATCATGGCTGGGAGATTAAGCTTATTATGAGTATATTAAATTTGATGGTAATTCAAATTATTGTTGACTATAAAAGTTCTTGTGATGAAAAACACATGATGGAAAGGTCTAATTAATTAGAAAAAGTGAGGATATCCATGGTTTACAAAATTATGCATTACTAAAATCCTTATACAATACCTTGTTATGAATTCCAAATTTTCTAGTGAGGAATAATAATAGAGAATAACCTTTAATGAAAAGGAATCTACATTGACTACAAAATTTGCCTTTATGTATGGTGCATTAAGTAATTATATCTACACATTTTATGCATATTATACATTGGCCTTCCCATTAGTTAAGATTTGTAAGCTTGTAGTGTTTAAAGGAAAACATTATGTCTAACTTTTTCACATTACTTATCCTTTTTAATTACATTATATGAATTCCAAATTTAATTAAGCAACTTATATAAGATAAAAGAAGTATTTATCAGTAAACAACAAAAGACTACGAACAACTATATATATTATCCATAAAGAATGAGATGTATATAGCCTTACCTAAGGAACAATTAAATTTTTACCTAAATAAAATTATGGGCCAACAATTAAATTCATCACCCCTGTAACTATTATAGCCTTTAAACAAAATACATCGAGTATATGATGAAATAGTAATATCTTATTTTATCATTTTTTTATTTAATTATAGACTCATTGCCCACTAAGGTTGATGTTCTTGCTATCAATATAACTACACTTAAGGCAGTGAACCTATCGATGCAACCTAGTGTAATGGTGAGTATCAAGGTCGTATTCCTAAGGAACGGGAAAGCCTATAGTTACTACTTGTTCTCTGTTATCTAGCCTAGGAATTAAAATGATTGATTTTTAACTAAACTAATAATTAATTAAGTGCAATAATAAACTACTAGTAACAAGTGAATGGGAAAGGAGCTAACCAAGACAAGGAAATCAAACCCATTGGGGACCTGTACTAGTTGGCAAACACTTAAAGGGTAATAGACTATTGAATCTAATGACGCTACCTGTGAGTGAATTCTAAGTTAAATTCAATTTCCCTCTCGAGACAGTTAAATTTATAAATCTAAGAATCTACCACTGGAATCTCTTCCTAATGATTGATTTCAGGCTAGCCTTATCGTTCTAATTCACCACTATTAAGAATAGCTACTCCTTAATCTACCAATTAATTAACCTTATCTGTAACAACCCGATTTTTAAATAAATTAAATTTGGTAAAATGAATTCCGATTTTGTTCAAATTGAATTAAGAAAAATTTTCTGAACTTTTAGCAAAAAATTTGAGAATTTTTCAGAATTAAATTATATTTGATAGTAAGATTTTGAGCTGCCTGTGGAACCTTGCGGATAATTTTGTGAAGCTTGCAATCATTTGAAAATTTCCAAAATTCCTTCTATATCGTCCTAAATTTTTCCTAGATCGAAGAAATGCGTTCGAAACTTAGCTATGGAAAAAGGAAAAAATACTAACATGCCCCTAGGGCCCCTAAATATTCAAACCCCTCTCATTTTCTCCTATTTTTCCCTCTCATGCAACATTTCTCACTCTCTCTCTCCTCTCTCGTTCACATCACCCACATCTACCACCTTCACCATTCCTGTCCGCCGTCCAACAGACTTACGGCTGCTTGTCGCTGCCAGAAGGTTCCCCAGCTCAGTCCGACTGACGACCACCGCAACTGTCGAAAAATGCCCTTCTTTCCTTCCCGTTACGTTTTCAAGGCCAAGGCACGATATCCATCATCTGAAATCGTGCGGCCACACCACCATCACCGTTGGGAAGCCTGAGCTACTAGCTTCCTCCGCCAGCTTTCAGTCGTAGTGTGCTGCCGCAAAGTGCTCAGAATGTGGGAAAATAGCTTTTGACGTTCGCCACCTTTGTCGCCAGAAAATGCCATCTAAACGGTCGTGTTTCATCGAACGGACACCGGATTTTTCCTCCTCGAGTTGCAGGCTACATTCTGGTGTATTTTTTGACCCTAGCCGCTGTACGCCATTTCCGGAAGAACTAGAAAATCATAAAAATTAGATCTCAAGCCCCCGGAGCCTCTGGTATAATTTAAAATGCCCTAATTTGATGTTTTCTTGTAGTTTTTGTGCCGAATGTTCCTTAATGATTGAACCAAAGCGAAAAATTGGCATTATTGTAGGGAAATAAGAATTTAAAGAAAGCGAGGTGTAGAAGGAGATCGAAGGGAGGCCAAAACCAACTTGTTCTAGTTATTCTCCAGGTAGTTTGACAATTCTAGAAAATAATGTCCCATGATGGCGTATGTGTATGTCTGTTTTGCTAGCTTTGATGGGACATTATTACAATTTTACATTCTTGATATTATTTATGTTCACTAGCCTAAATCATGGAAATAGAGTTAAATTAAGTTAGGAAAATAAGAATCATAGTTAAAGGTGATAAAGATATATTGAACATTGATAAAAAGAAAAGAAAAGGAACGCAACTAATAAGGAAGTACATAGATAGGTACACAATTTACGATGTATGGCCAGAGGTGATCCACATGGGCGACCTAGCGAGATGTGGCCGAAAGTGCTCCATGCCCATGACCTAGTGTTTGTGATTACGCTATGTACGTGGTCGAGTGACCACACTTTACGATGTGTGGCCAGAGGTGATCCACACGAGCAACCTAGCAAGGTGTGGCCGAAGGTGCTCCATGCCCATGACCTAGTGTTCGCGATTATGCTATGTACATGGCCGAGTGACCACAATTTATGATGTGTGGCCAGAAGTGATCCACACGGGCGACCTAGCGAGGTGTGGCCGAAGGTGCTTCATGCTTATGACTTAGTGTTCACGATTACGCTATGTACGTGGCCGAGTGACCACGATTTATGACGTGTGGCCGAAGGTTCTTCACATGGACGGTCTAGTGAGGTGTGGCCAGAGGTGCTTCATACCTATGAACAAGGGTTCACGATGATTTCATAAAAGTGGCCTAGTGTCCACATAATACCCCAGGCGCTCAATTAACTTAGATTAAAGAAAAATGTAAAAGCTAATACATAATTAAATTGCATAATGGCGCGACAACATGTATAATTTCATTTAGATATGTTTCATTGAAAGAGAATGTTTGATTTTTTGTGTGTTAACATCTAAATTATCACGTAACGCTTACTTGATTTCATTGATGGGTAACATTATATTTTAATATCAAGAATGTAAAACAGAAAACCTATAACTGAAACAAAAACAAAACAAATAAATAATAATTAAAACAAACAAACAACTAAATATCAAAATAATTAATAAAAAAAGAAATAAAATATAAAATAGAGATAATAAAAGCCAATAACTGAATGGAATGAAAGAAACAACTAATCAAAAACAAAAACAAAATAAAACAAATAAAAGTGGCTAAAGTAACAAATAACAATTTCACTCTAATTTTCACAAAAGGTCGCCTGCAATGGTGCCAAAAACTTGATGTGCTTGCTACCAATGCAACTATACCTAAGATAGTGAACCTATCGATAGAGCCTAGTGCAATGGTGAGTATGAAGGTCATATTCCTCAAGAACGTGAAAGCCTACAGTTACTACTTGTTCTATGTTATCTAGCCTAGCAATTAAAGTGATTGATTTTTAACTAAACTAATAATTAATTAAGTGCAATAATAAACTACTAATGACGTCTTGTAATGAAAACTTAAACAATACATGCATAATCACAAAGAAGATCACACCATCAGAATCAACAATCTATAGAATTCAAAACAAAATACCAACACAGTTAGGGACCCCAATGGATTTTTCAAATTTAGCCACACATAACAAAAGACAATGCCTACAGTAGATAATCTATCAGACAATTAATTAAAAAGGAGACAAAAATAGTAGAATTTATGTAAGCCCTATTTTCTCAAATGCCCAATGGTTACTGTACAGAATGGTCGTCGAAAAAGCCACCGAAAAAGGATCAAAAAATTGCAAGAAAATCAATTTTTTGGGCTGCCTAATGGAAGCCTCACGGGTCGGGTTGGGTCTTCAGACACTCGACAAAGAACATCTGCAACGGAAACTGAAGAGCAGGGGAAAGGTTATGGATGAGGTGTCGAGTGACAGAAGAATTATTTTTAGCTGTAGATTGGATGAAAAATACTAAATGGGTCACAAAATCCCAATTGGGTCGCGTCTTGGGTCTATCTCGGATCTCTCGATCCAGGGCATTCTTGTGGCTGACGAGCCGAGGGATAGAGGAATGGTCATGGATGGTGGGTCGGATGAAAAACACTACAAATAACAGCAAACATGGATGGGTCGTGGTCTCAGGTCATAGTCTCAGGTCACACGATCTGTCGTTAAAACTCCATTATTCTGGTATGTTTCAGTGGCTGATGTTAACGATGGTATCCTACTTATCATCCCTTGACACCAAAATGTTACTGCGCAACTGTGGAAATTTGCCTAGGAGGATCGCCCTTTACCTCAATGTCATGGTCTCCTTCTCGCGCGATGCACACACAGGTCTACTATTGTTCTAAGCCTTTTCCTTCTTTTTTTTTTTTACAAATTGCCGCTGGATCCCCTCATTTAGCCCAGTCCACCCACTTTCAAGGCTCAATAAGGGTATTAGCTCAACCCAATAAACAAAATTGGCCCAAATGGTCTATTTAGGGTACTATAAAGGCTGTCCAGGCCCAAAATTGCTCTGTTTGCTAATGATGACTTGATAAAATGCCTAAAAATGAAAATTATGCATACTTAGGTGATTTTTAGAATAAAATTATATAAATCTCATAAAATGGATAAATAACTTGAAGCAAATATGTATAAAATAAAATACATCAGTTCCCTTTGAACTTCCTTCCTCCTTTCTAAATCTATCAATTATGGTTAATGCCCAAGAAATTGCAATGATGTGCACATTTAACCAAATAAAATACAAAACATTACTCACCAATTGTGAAATACGTAAGAAAGAAAAGACACCAAGAAAAATAACTATCATATTCAAGTAATAACTAACATTTAGCTAAATGAACTTTGAATTATAGAACTCACATTCCATGTTCATATTCTTAGCAAGAATCCTGAATTATCACTTTAACTTCTCAACTTATCTAAATTTATAGTCAAACTAAAAATCAATTATCATGGCCAATATACAAATACATCACAAAACAAGAGAAGAAAAATTCAAGATAACTCTTACAAACCAGAAAATAACCCTATCCTTACTTCCTGCATGCAAGGTAGAACATCTTTTTTTTTTTCCTTTATTTTGCAAATAAATTCGTAGTAGCAAATAATTAAAGATCTACATTACCTTATATCCTTATCATATGCATAAAATAACCAAGACATATACAGTTTTAAAGATCATGATAACCTTCCTCCTTTATTAAACATTTATATTTTCTCCACTTTATCCTTTAAGAATTTGCATTTCTCACTCTACTCATCAATCCAAATTTTAGAAATCAAATGAAAAATCCAGAGACTAATAATACAAGACAACAAGGAAGGCATAATCATTCGAAATAATATTCATCCAAACTTTATTGTAGGCTTGAAATTTCATACCCTACCAATCCCAAGTGTACAATTATAACTAATCAAATGTAGGTAAAAGAGAAGACTATATGAGATTCTAGGAACCTTGTATTGTATGGACATAAAATCATGTAACAACCTAAAAAGAAACTAAAATAACAAAGGTAGAAAAAGTGGACTAAGTTTAGAAAAAGTGGACTAAGTTATTAAACTTTATGGCTTGAATTGGGTGATGGTAGCTTCCTGTATGTAATGTGTATTGGCTGGTTACACCCTTTCACACAAGATTTTACTCATTCCCAATGTCACAACAATTAAGACCTTAACAAACTAAGGTTTGATACCAAATTTGTCACGAGCCAAAACATCTGGCTGTGACCAGAATATAGACCTAGCTAACCTTAGGCTAAGTCTAGCAAGCTTAAAGTTATGATACAATACAAGCCGCTAAATGTAACGCCCCTATCTAGTATTACAATTCCTCCGGTGCAACTAGATAGGTTTGCTACATTATTATTTCCCTTTTATTTAATAACTGTCTGAGCATTTATACCATTCATTTATATTAATCAGATTAGGTTCAAGATCTTTTGCTCAGATTAAATCTCGTATGCATAGTAGAGTAGATAAAAATATACTAAACTACACAGCAAAAATTAAAACCTTCATGTAATTCAATTAAATACATGTCTAATAATGTCCATTACATTTATATATATATATACCAGGATATATGAAGTACCCATCCATCAGGAGTCAGGAGACAATAATCCTGTCACTCAAAACCCTTTACAAATTACTATGATGGACCGGTCCTTCGCATATCCCTTCCCCGATTCTTTCCAATTTACATCCTATGCAATGTCCTACATCGATTGGAGAGAGGAACGAAGCATGCCTTATAAGGGTGTGGATACCTCTCCCTTGTGGACGCATTTTCCCTTCCGGAAGGATAGGGGGAAGAACAAAACCGTGAGGAAGACGGGGGTGGACATCCCCCTAGGGACCCAAAGTGGACAATATCTGTAAGTGGGCAGTTGGACTGTTATATTGGTATCAGAGCTGGGGCCCAAATTGGTATGCCAACGAGGACGCTGGGCTCCCTAAGGGGGGTGGATTGTAATGTCCCACATCGATTGGAGAGGGGAATGAAGCATGCCTTATAAGGGTGTGGATACCTCTCCCTTGTGGACGCATTTTACCTTCCAAAAGGATAGGGGGAAGAACAAAACCGTGAGGGAGACGGGGTGGACATCCCCCTAAGGACCCAAAGCAAAGAATATCTACAAGTGGGCAGCTAGACTATTACATCCCATGTTTATTGTCAAAAGAATAATCCTGATTACAAACCAAATATATCTGGACTAGGACCCAAAAATAGGGGTTATAAAATTTTCCTTAGACCAAAAAGGAACTTCTATCTCCCAGCCCTGTTAAGAATTCGCATCTGATACATATTAGTATAGTAAAGATTAACAATTCGGCTTTTAAAAATAACTAATATGTATTAGGGTGCAAGCACCAAAATATTTAAATCTACATTCTTGAAAATAAAAATATAGCATTGTTCAAAAATATAAACGGGCAAGCAAGGTATGATCAATTTACATGTCAATGAGATAAAAATAATACTCTTTCAATTAAAACATTTTGCATGTTATAAAACACATTATCATAAAATTATCAAAGCATTTATCTTATCATTCTTAAAACATACTTTATATAAAAGTTGTGCATACTTGGGCACTATGTGGACACTTGGTCACCTTTATAAAATCTCTTGTGCACACTTGGGCACTTGTGGACACTTGGCCACCTTTATAAAAATCTCTTGTGCACACTTGGGTACTTGTGGACACTTGGCCACTTTTATAAAAATCTCTTGTGCACACTTGGGCACTTGTGGACACTTGGCCACCTTTAAAATTCTTTGTCAAATTTCAAGGGAAAATTTTCTTTTTCTTAAAAATAATACTAGTGTACATCTCTTTAAAAACTCTAATTTCTTCAAGAGTAAATTCCCTTTTCTTGGAAATTCATATCAATATACATTTCTTATGAAAAGTCTAATATTTTCAATAATACTTTCTTCTTTCTTGGAAATTAATTCTAATGTACATTCTCTCTAAAAATTCTAATATTTAAAGAATTATTTCTCCTTTATTGAAATTAAATTCTAATGTACATTTCTTATAAAAATTCTAATAACTTCAAGAGTAATTTCTCTTTCTTGAAAATTAATATCAATGTACATTTCTTATAGAATGTTAATAAACTCAAGAATAAATCCCCCTTTTCTTGAAAAATCACATTGATGTGCATCTCTTATAAACTTCAAGAATAAATTCTCATTTTTTTTGAAAAATAATATCAAGGTGCATTGCTTAAAAATTACAAGAATAAATTCCATGGACTTGGCCTAAGGAAATTGGTTAATTTGCAATTCAATTCCCCTTTTTTATTCCTGAACTAACACCTTTAAGATGTTATTATCCTTTTCCTCTATGGGTATCATTTTCTCACCAATTACAACTAGAAGTTTTACACCTAATTTCGTGTAAAATTTCCTCTTCCATTCGGCCAAAGGGAGTTTTTATGAAAGAAGCATGGTTTTCAAAAATATCCATCCATTTCTATCATATTTAATCATAGTTCATCTTAAAATAACATTATCTACCCTAATCCTTTCACAACAACAATATTCCTGTCATCCCATCAACCACATTCCAATCAATCACACATGCTTAGCCAACATAACATGCTTTTTATCAAAAATGTAAAGAAAACAATCATGTTCCATAGAAAGCTTGTAAAACATGTTGATTGTATATACTAAAGAATGGAACACAATCTTAAAATTGTTAACTTACCTCAAGGATGACTAAAAGGAAGTGATCTTGGCCTTTCCTTTGATCTCTTTCTACATCTTGCTTTCTTTCTCTTTAACTAAATTTGCCTCTTCTTCTTGGTACATTTTCAAGCCCTTTTTCCTCGGCAATTGAACCCAATTAGTTTCCTGAGGAAATAATTCAAATCTTAGACATGTTTTCCTTTCAATTATGCTTTCCTACATTAATTTATCTAATTCCTAGGTTGGCCTAATCCTTAAACATGTTCAGAGTCAATTTCGATAGGAACACATCAAATTGGAGTATTTTAAATTTTACTGGGGGTCTAGGAAGCTTAAAATTGGATTCTGACAACTTTCTAGCAACTCTAGCGACGACACATGGTGGAGGACGATGGCTTACGGTGATGCATGATGGCAGACGGTGGTTGAGGTCAAAAAATACTCTAAAATGTAGCTTGAAACTAGAGGATGCCAGATCCAGCGTCCATTCGACGAAATAAGACGGTTTAACCATGATTTTTTGGCAGAGAAGGCGGCAGTCATCGAAGCTATTTTCCGTCGTTCATAGCGCATGGTGGCAACGTTTCACCAGCTGGCAGCTGGTAGAGGAAGCTGGCAGCTCAGGCTAGATGATAGTGGTGGCGGTATGGCCAGATAGCGTCGGACGGTGGAGATAATGGTGGGTCTTCGAATTCACGATGGGAGGAAATGCGACTGTTTCTGGCTGCTGTGGCATCCGTCGATGGTCGCGGATGGTAGCTGGAGGTCGATGCCGTCGTGCTGAACAGGTGGTAAGGTTCGGTGGTGGTGCAGCGCAGCAATTCCAGTGGTTGGAGGGTGGCATGTGAGTGAGAGGGAAAAGAGAGAGAAAGTGTACTAAGGAGAGAGAGAGGTAAGGAAAAATGAGAGAAAATGTGAGGTTTTGAGATTTTGTGGCCTCAAAGGGCATTTTGACCTTTTCCCGCTTTGCTCGGGGTAAATTTCAGATGCATTCTTCGATTTAGGTAAGAATATAGGCCCATATGGAAGGAATTCAGAAATATTTTGAAGATTTTAAGCCTTCTAAATTATTTGCTAAATTCTTGAAGCCAGATCGAGTTGCTTTGTCAGATAAGATTTTTACTCCGAAAAATTCTCAAATTTTAACCGCAAGCTTAGAAAAATACGATTAATTCAATTTCAAAAAAATCTAAATTTATTTTACTGAATTTAATTTATTTTAAAAATTGAGTTATTACACTAAAAGACACAAACTAATATACACAATTTCAAGGATGAGATTAGTTAAGAGGAGACAAATGGGCAACATAGGCCATCAAAAGAATCAAATAGACTACCCAACAAAATCTAAAACATATGGACCACATATTAAGTTGTGACGTAATAGAGTGTGAGAATGCCTAAGACACGTCCTACCTAAATGTCAAGGAGTGCAGTCTTGTAGCACCCTACTCAATAACTGGTTGCTCTATAAAAATATAGAAGTAAGGGATAAGTTACAAAGATTTAGTGAGTATATAATAAATAAAAAAATTCATAATGAGAAATAGATGCATACTTGAGTTCTTGCAACAAAGAAAGAATAAAAGAAAGTGGCCCATAAATTACTATTTGTATATTCTAGAAAGAACCAGAAGGAATTTAATAGCCAATCTAAGTAAATAAATATAAAATGCACATTGCTTCATTACATATAAAAATTTTAAAGGAATTTCTCGTCATTTGTTTTTGAAAGAGGATAGTCCATTAAATTGAAATGGAAATTATTAAAAGAACCCATTTATGCCAAAAATCTCCATGGTATTGCACATAATCTTATCACACATGCCGCCACGCGTAAAAATATCCTACTGTGCCATCGCATGTAAATAAATCATATTATGCTAATGCACATAAGAATATAATACCGTGTTGCTGCAGGTATTTAAATTATATTATGCCACTACATATAAGAATATCATATCGTGCCACTGGATATAATTAAATTGTATTGTGCCACAACACATAAAGTTATTATACTATGCTGTTGCATATAAAAATATCATACCTTGCCACTGCTCATAATTAAATTAGATTGTGTTTTCACACATAAAAATATCATACCATTCCACTGCATGAAATTAAATTATATTGTATCACCGCATATAAAAATATCATACCATGCTATTAACTTATACGCGCCACACATAATTAAATTATATTATGCCACTGCACATAAAAATATCATACAATGCAGAACTATGATATTCACTTGAAGAGAAATAAATAAATAAAATTAAACTCTAAAAACATTTTCAAACTCCCTTGGTTTAAGTTCAAGGATCATATACTCAATTGGCATTCACTTGGAGAGAAATAAATAAATAAAACTAAACTTTACAAATATTATCAAACTCCATTGGTTTAAGTTCAAGGATCATTTATACTTAGGTGGCATTCACTTGGAGAGAAATAAATAAATGAAATTAAACTCCACAAGAATTATCAAATTTCCTTGGTTTAAATTCAAGGATCATATACTCAAGTGGCGTTCACTTAGAGAGAAATAAATAAATGAAATTAAACTCTAAAAGAATTATCAAACTCCCTTGGTTTAAGTTCAAGGATCATATACTCAAGTATAACTTGCAGTCTTCGCATATGCATATAACAAGAAGAGGCATAAGGGTGCCTAATTGTTTCTTGTGGTTAGCTAGATGATAACAAAGATGCAAATAAGTGAAACTTGGCATGATAATTGGAGAAATTATCGAGTAAAATTAAATTGACATCTCACTCATTATATACTCACCTTTTAGACATAGCAATGATAATCCTTACTCTATCAGTTGAATACCCTTTGTAGTTAGGTAAGTATCCTTCAATATCCTTAAATCATTAGAAAGTCTAATCAACATAGGAATAAATGTGCTTGATGTCATTTTTCCTTACTCAATTTTAGAATTATCACAAATATTCCAATCTCAAATTTTAATCATTGCACCTCTTTACCACACTATTGACTATTTTGAATAATATTTGGTTCTTGTCAAACCATTTTTTTTTCCACAGTAAAATGATAAAGATATATGTCCTTTCCACAAGATTTTATATAGTCAAGGACTTATCATAATAGTAAAACTAATCGAATTTCTAGATTATACTACAAATAACAAACCATTGGCCTAATTAAATTTAATTCATCAATCAGTTCAATCAAATTCATTTCTCACAACACAAGCATATTTCAATTATTTGTTCACTTAAAGTCCACAAAGCTTTAAAACTACATAACTTTTAAATTTCACAATTTTAACACTACAACCCAAACTCTAATTAGTCACCCACAAGTATATGTTAATATCATTAATATTAATATTAATATCATCATTATTATCACTTACAAAGAAAAGAATTTTCAATTATCAAACCCACTAATTTATAATTCTATATTATATTCTTGCTTACAATCTAACTTTCTTTTATCACCGTTTTTAAGTCCTAACCAAACTTTAAAGTTACTCATTCATAAATTTGAGCTCAAACCTTCTATTAAGATAGAGAAATTTCAATTACAAGAGATAGAAACTTGAAATAATAAACTAATTTAATCATGTGCAAAGGCTATCCAAAATCTCTAAATTTTATGAAATTCAAGAGGTAAATTTATATATGATTTCCAGCCATAAATTCTCATCCATAAAAACTCCCAAATGACTCAAATGGAAGGTAAAAGAAAGAGGGAAACTCTCCAAAAAGGGAGCATAAGTTAGAGCTCTAACCTAACCCCTGTCTCGGTCAAAATAGAGTAAAGGATGGCACCGTTTTGCTGCACTTCTTCAAAATTTCAATGGCTGAATGGGTGATGCTCCGGTGGTCAGAGGGAGTAGCAAGGTTATGGGTGTTAAGATGGAAGAGAAATGGGAGATGGAGAAGAAAAGAATGAGAGAGAGAGAGAGAGAGAGAGAGAGAGAGAAAGGGAGGGAGAAAGGGTCAAAAATGAAAAAAAGAGAGAGGAAGCTATAGGAAGAAAAAGTCACACGGGGAGAAAGAAGGAAAAAGCTTGTGGGGGGTTTTTAAGTTAATTTGGCAACATTTCAAATTTTACCAATTAAAAGAAAAATTCATGTAATTTGCGTCTTTGCCATCCTTTGAATTAGCTTCCTCTTGGTTTTAGATCTTGATTTTATTTTGTTGAATAAATAATAAAACTAGTATTTGAAGAGTGAAATAATAAAATCATATTTCCATGACTAAATTTTTTTTTCATTTTAATATATAGATATATACATTTATATATATAATTTTATTTAATGTAATTATATATATATCTATTTATATAAAATGCAGAATGTTACAAGGACCTTCAAAGGTCTTGCTTTTAATTGGATAGTAGTACTTTATAAAAGTAATACAAATTATTTGCTCCAAATTTGAGGATTAGCACTACCTTTTTACTCGATGTTTGTGTGATGTGTTTCATAAGTTTAAGAAAATAAGCATCTTTTCTACTTTTTGATGTAGGTCAGTTTATATGGAATACAATGCTTGGTTTTTTTGATAAGAGTTAGGTTTGTTTAGATGATCTAGGGTGTTTAAGGTATTAAGTTCATAGGCGTTTGGGAGCCAAAAGGAGTGTAAAGTTAGAATTGAGTGCTAGAGCATTCAAATCACCATTTCCTTTTGCCATTTTTGTGGGAGAGGATTATTTTTATGTTCTATTTGTGGGTGTCTAAAAATGGCTTTTCTAATGGAGTGTCCTTTGGGATTTTCATGCTCTTTTATGTTAGTGTTTCAATTATTTTTAGTTTTTAAGTTTTTTTTGGATAGAGGATCTCTTGACCTTTATTTTTGTACCTTTTGTTATATCTTCTCTTTTATTCAATAATTTCTTTTTTCCTTTACACACATAGGAGCAAATGTGAAATAAAATTGTCTTACTCATATTTGGAACTAGATAATAGGGTTAAGAATAAGCAAATTAAATTCTAATTCAATTAATTTTCTAAACTTGTTGCCTTGTCTCTAGTCTTTATTACTTAATGATTGGATTTTGCATGTGACATTATAGCTTAATGTTGTACTAGTGTGTGTTTCCATGATTAATTTCTAACATGTACTAAGACTTATTTTGCATATGGAAATGTATTTTAAATGTTATTCACTGTGTTAGCAATTTTTAATATGTATTTTGGCATGAACTTGTTGGGAGAGTAGAACTCAAAAGCGATAATTTCTAGTCCTTCCTTAATGTCTATTTACATGTAATTAAACTTGATTTTTCTTTAAAAATTGGATTTAAAGCTATCCAAACATGCTACTACCGTTTAACCATTCTAACCTGCATTGCAAGGCTTAAGTTTATTGAGTAAATATGTCATATTTTGTCCCAGTTTGTTGTTTCCATTTAGGCATCATGGTAAGCATTGTTAAATTTTCTTTGGTTATGGAATTAAGTCATATGTTGGACAAATGTTTTGTCCTTTGCATTTTACAATCTCTGACATAATCTGGGCAAACCTATATAGATGAATGCTTACCACTTCCTAATCACCTTCTAGTTATTTCCATTTGCTTGATATTTAGCTCTTTTCATATAGTACAAATAAATGCTTACCATAGTGACAAAGGATATTAATGTCCCTCGTAAAATGTAAGGACTTTGTGATGGGT
Organism: Senna siamea; assembly: GCA_031216115.1. Classification (NCBI taxonomy): domain Eukaryota; kingdom Viridiplantae; phylum Streptophyta; class Magnoliopsida; order Fabales; family Fabaceae; genus Senna; species Senna siamea. The sequence goes on along the minus strand of CM062355.1, from coordinate 14,924,932 downwards.
CATTCGATCGTCACTAAATCTTTATCACTAAATGCCTTGTTGTTTTAGTGGTTGTACTTTCAAAATCCACAGTCTTATCTACGACAAAGGACATAGTTGTGCGTTTTTACATGTGTGAGAAATATTGAACTTCCTATTGTAACATTTTGATACCATGTGTTGGGATTTTTTTACCTATGAAAAATTGGGAATTTAATTTTGGTAATGAAAATAGTTTTTTATGAAAGGAAATTAATTTATTTTATATGATGGGCTCCTAAAATCCTAAAGCAAACATTTTGGGCACTTAAATTAGAGTTAATAATACTTGGATAAAAATTGTTGTGAAAAGTCCACAATGAATTTGTACCCAGTATACTTTAATGGGTTTTGAAGTTTTACTTTACTATGGACTATGGCCATTACACATAAAAAATATAAGCCCATTTTTAATAAATATTTTAAATCCATTTTGCCAAATTTCCCCTAGAACCAAGAATTTTTAAATTAAAAATTTTAGCATAAATTCAATATTCTCCAAAAAAGAAAATTGAGCAAGTGGCTATAGTGAAATGATTGATAGATACCCAGAAAATAAAAGCAAACTCTCTTTCCTCTGTATTCACATTATCCAGAGGGAAGAGTTGCAATATTTTTGTCTTAAGTATCAAAGAAGATTTACTTTATCTAAGACAAATGGTACAAGTTAGAAAAGATGGTGGCTCTAGTGTGTGAAACACTCTATAACCTTCTATTAGCTAGGACATACACTTTTAGGCATATGTTTATATGAAAATGGACGCTTGTCTTTAGCCATGCCTCAAAGTGTCTCAAATTTGAAAGGTAAAGCATTTAGCATTAATTGTTTATCTTGAAAGGTTGCTTCCAACATCTCTCTAACATTTAATGTGCATTTAAACAGGCAAAAATCAATGAAGTTAAATGCTCGTGCATACTCTTCATAGAATCAAGAAGTTGAGAAGAAAAAAAAATCTTAAGAATTCTCTCAAATTCTTTGAACCTTATTGATTGCACATCACAGGCTTTTTTTTTCTCTTGGTGAGATTTTTAGTTGTTGAACTTTCATTGTGTCTAAAATTCTATTCATCTCTTAGTCTTTCTGTCTAGATGTATAGTGAGAACCTAGAATAGTTAGTTAAGAGATTAACTGTTGGGTATAAATTAGTAGGTTATTGGTTTGAAGTTGTATGGAGAACTTTTGGGTTTTTTTATTTTGAAATACTAACTAGTGTAAAAGCAAATCTACTGAGCCTTAAAAAAAGTTTCCAAGTGTATATTGGCATAAAGCGATGTATGTTGATCCCTTAAGTAAGGCTACCTAAGAGTATTTTTGGTCAATTACCAAGGTTGTATTTGCTATATGTTCTAGGAGTCTTGTTTAAATACTTAGGGGGGTGTAGAAACAAGTGTGTTTATGCTTCATAGGATTTCCAAGTTTGTACTAGCATAAAATTTATGTATGTTAATGCCTTAAAGGAAGATTACCAGGTTATATTGTTTGGTAATTACCTAAATTTTGTGAGTAACCTTTCTATGTGCTTAGGGAGAGGACGTAGGATCAATTTTTTGATATGAAACTCTATAAATCCATGGTGTGATCTTCTTAAAGCTTCTCTTTTACATTCAGTTAAATTTTACAAGAAATTTTTTATATAGGTGTCTTCTGTAAACTTAAACTTTTGAAGCAATTTAACAGTCACCTAATTTCCAACATACACTTAACCTATTGCTTTTGAAAATCCACCAAAAAGTTCTTGATTTTAAAAGAAAATCAATTAAACCCTTTCTTAGTTTATTATCTGGCTAATAGTGTGGATGTTGTATTTGCTACAATTTCTCATGATGTGCTATATATATATATATTATTGCTCTAACATCTTTTGGATATTCAATGAGAATTTAGGATTGGATACTCTTAATTTCTTGTTTGTGATTGTCTTAATTGTGCCTATATTCAAGTTTTAGTTTACATTTATGTCAAGTGGAAAATTATTTTATTAAAAAGTGTTGAGTGGATTAAAATCATATACCTAAACCTATTTAATATTCATGAACATGCATGCTTATAATATGATTATTGAAGAATTTACTTGTTTCTATTTTCATATTCTTGGGTTCTTTTTTTTTAAGGTGGTACTCAAGAATTCTTATGCTGGCAAAGGTCAAAAATATCCATTGGCAGCTGAAGGCTCTAAAGTAGATTGGGAAAATTCTTTAAGTTAGATTTAGATTGAAGCTCAACCTAACTCTTAAGACGTATCTTCCTTTGAATGCCAATTCTTTTCTTGATCCATGTTGGTTGTGACAAGCATTCACTAATGGGTGCTATAGGATCATCTCTCTCATTTGTCCTCAACCAAACCTCCATGAATTATTTACTTAATTCTTCCATAGCTTTAGTGTCTAACAAGAATTCTTGCTCATTATCAGTCACTTTGAATGCTAACTTGACAAGCTTAGGGCAAAGTTGTCTGTATCGTAGTGTGTGAGCTAACTTAGGATCTTTCACAATTTTGTTTCTCTTAATGTACTAATCAGGAATAGTTTTTATTTCATTATCATCAAGCACCTTTAAGCCATGACAACTCAATATACCAAAGCTCTCAAACCTCTTACAACTACATGACAATACCTTCTCAAAAGGATGAAATAAAACTCTAAATTCATCTTCTTGATCAACCTCATTGATGAAACATTCAAAGCATGGTTTAATCTCATTTCAATTTATAGAACAAGCCAAGAACATGTCAAATTGATTTTGAAACATCTCAAATATCATAAGAGTGTTAACTTCTACAAATTGTTTTAGCATAGGTAACATAGAACATTTCAATCTTAGAAGCTTTTTTCGTGACTTAAATTCACACTTTAATTCATTATAACTTTTATCCATCACAACCCTTTCAAAGTGCTTAAAGAATTGAATAATATATTTATATTTAAGCACATTCTAAAATTAGAATTCTAGCTTTCACTTGATTGGTTCACATTCTTACTGTGAAAACTCTCTTCATATAACAGGCTATCCATTTCTCCTTCAAAGTGTATACTAATGCAAGCCATATGTTTTCTTATACATAATTATCTGAAATTAATTTATGCTAAGTCATCTCAAAGTGTGCCTTCTCTTTATATTCGTACATACAAGTCTTGAAGTCTCTAAAAAAGTGGGATCTATGCTTCATCAAGTTGCCCAAGTGTTTTATGCCATTTTGAATCAAATTCCAAGTGCTTAATCGATGGTTAACCTCAAGCATAACCTCACACATTGCTTTATCCATTGATTGATCATGATAGGTAATATAGTCTAAGACTTTTTATTGTAAGTGTGCTTCCAAAAATGTTTCATGTAACATCCCTAATCCTATGGTTCCTTTTAGGTATTCATATAATATAGTATGATATATATAGGATTTATGAGTTACTACTACCTCTACCCAAGTAAATTTTTAACTTTTGGTAAGTTAATTAATTAAGTGCTACTAGTTTAGGTTACTACACTTGGGTTTTCACACGTTACACAGCGAAAATAATTAAATAATTTATATAAGATATATATACTTATTTACATTCAAATTTAAATTTACATGATATTTCTTACAAAACATAAACCTCTGTGTGTGCAAGACACATACCTATAGATATGTGAGTGTGTTAACCAATGGTAAGGAGACAACAAGCCTGTCACTCATAGCCCTTAACAAAATTGCTAGTGGATACATATCTCACATATCTTAATACATATATGCCTACTTTTCTTACATCAAAAGTCATTCTCCTGATCCTTCCAAAGTATTTATAAGGATTTAAGGTAATGGGCATGTCAAAATATTACTATACAACTCTTAAGGTTTCATGCAGTCAAGGGGTGGGAGGAACTTCCCATACATATATAACCCATAATCCTTTAATAAGGGGAAAGTACCCCAAAAAGGGTATCTCAACTATCACTACCTCCACTTCCAGGAACATCTAGTATCTAGGCATTTGATACAAATTAACATTTAATGAGAAAAGTTTCTTAGTAGCAATAATCACCTGTAGTTTAAAAACTGTTGACTTGTACCACTGTACTAGTATGGAAATACACTATATTCTTTTATCAACAATTAAAATATTTTAACTATTGGAAGAGTATACATTAATTGTGCGAGCATCTCACATATACCTATGAATACATAGACAATCCATAAAGTATTTAATACCTAGGTTAGATTCTCAGATGATAATGGTAATAGATAATATCCACATATTAGTATATAGCATAAACAAAGAAATCAAGACATTTTAATATGGCCATAGTCAAGAGTATCATAAAACAAATCTTGAAAATCTTCCATTCATAAATGAGTTTCTTGTGGTCCATGACCATCTGTAATAATTCTCATGGTTTCATCATCTGTAAGAATTCTCATGGTTTACCATATGTAATAATTCTTGTGGTTTCATCATCTGTAATAATTCTCATGGTTTACCATCTGTAATAATTTTCATGGTTAACTGTATGCAATACTCTAGTGGTTAGAGATTTGTTGTAGTGATTCTCGTAGTATAACCATTTGCAGTGATTCTCGCGAATCAACCAGTTGTAGTTATTAAAATTTCATATTTCTCTTTTCTTTCTCCTTTATTCTTAAAAAATTTTCATTTCTCATGTTACCCATTACATCTTAAGTTTAAATCTGACATTTGAGTGAAATATTGGGCTAAGTGTGCCTTAAAATTTGTCATTGAGTCAAATTTTTTAAAACAAAGTCCTACAAGTTAACTTCTACCCTTCTGGTAGTCGACTTGTAGCTTACTGCCCTAAAATTTTTCAAACCTGAGAGTTGCCAGTCGACTTCCAAGGTCCCAACGGTTGATTGTTCTGTTCTTGGCTTATTTTTGGAAAATAAAAGCACGACAGTCGACTTCCAACCTCTTGGTAATTGGCTGCTAGCACTCTAGATACATTTTTGGGTAATTCAAGAGCACTATAGTCGATTGGTAGAAGCTACATGAAATGACCCCCTAATCCACAATATACTATCTTCTATCTGCCTAGCGAAATCATATGGGTTTTATAAATAGTTATTCCCAATGTGGGAATGTCAGGGGATCGCTACTGGTTGAGCGTAACCCAAATAGACATTCCGTCATCCATTCGGATTCTGTTCAACCCTAATTCACATATAGCTATACTAATTATACATACATTCATCATAAATTACTCTGGAATGAAAACTAAAATCCATACATACATCATATCATTCATTCATGCAAATTCCAACTTATTTATACACGTTTACAGCGATAAACCCTGCCAAAAATCCGGAAGAGTCTCCCCTTTATTTTGAACGTATCCAAAAGTACAACCAGTCATTAACACAGCAGATTACATCCATTCAATAGTAAAATACATCATAATTACAAAATATAGTACAGCAACCATAGGATACATATATATACATCATTATTCAAGCCTAGTGTAACACCCTATAATTTAATTGGCCTAAATTAATGGTGTTATTTAATTAATTAGTTTGAATTGCTTGCTTGCTAATTAATTAGATGAATTATTTTTAAGGAAGGGAAATTTGGTGCTTAGAATTAATTCTTTGATTTCTTTATTTACCTAGCCTAAGTACCAAGTAAGAAGCAAAATGAGATGTAACAAAAATATATAGGTGTGTGTAAGTGTCATGTGAATGAGGGAGGAAAAGAGAGAATAGAAAAAGAAAAAAGAAATACCAAGGTTGCTTGTAAAGGTTATTTGCTTGTAAGAGTGGACAAATCCAAACTTGCAAGGAAGGGAAATACTAAGTGTGCAAGCAAAGACAAAGTGTACTTGCAAGTACAATTTGTGCAAATATATATATATATATACATATCCAAAAGTTTGCATACTTTTCTTTAAAAAAAAAGAAAGAGAAAGAAGGGAAAATAAGGAAGTGGGTGGCATGAAGTGAAGGAAAAGAAACAAGTGGAAAGGTGTATTTCATGAAAGACACACATGCTCACATGAAAAGAAAGAGACAAAGGAGAGATTGAGATTTATTTTCATGCAACCTGAACATCCCCCACACATGAAAATAAGAGAGAGGAGAGGAAGAAAAGAAAAAAGAGAGAAAGGAGAGGAAGAAGGTGAGACATCAAGGGAAAATTGAGAGACCAAGGAAAGAGGAAGTAAGGAAGAACTCAAAGGGGAAACCAAGGAAATCAAAGGAAAGGCCAAGAATATTTTCTCTAGCTTACTTCCAAGGTAGTTTGGCAAATTTTAAATTCTTATTCCATGATTGAGTATGCATGTTCAATGATATAGCTTCCATGGAATTTGAACCCATGTCTACACTCTTGATTTAGGAAAAATTTAATGGAGCTTGTATGATAAGGATGGAAGGTGGCTAATGCTAATCTCTAAATTCTTGCTTCCTTGAGATCATGAGAGTACTTAGATTTAGAAATTTATTTAATGGTTTGGTTGGCCTGGCTTACTATTCTTAGTATTGTAGTGGACTTGTTATTTCCATGATGAAATTAATGGGGTTATTGAACATTTATGATTGCTAGTAAAAATGCATGTGATTATGGAAAATTACTAGGAAAATATACATGGGAATTAATTTCTAAGCAAAGGAAATTATTGTGGAAGTGATTAGAAATTTTAGAAAGAAAATATATATAATGGAATTAATTTCCAAGCAAAGGAAATTATTAGAAAAATTATTAGAATTCCTAAGAAGAAAATGTACAATAGAACTAATACCAAGAAAGAGAAAATTAGTATTAAAAATATTAGAATTTTTAGAAAGAGAATATATATGGGAATTAATTTCTAAGCAACGAAAATTTATTATGAATTACTATTGAAGTTTTATAAGAAAAAAATGCACATTAGAATTAATTTCCAAGAAAAGAAAATTATTATTGAAGTTATTAAAATTTTAGAAGGAAAAATGCCCATTAGAATTAAATTCCAAGAAAAGACCATTATTATTGAAGTTGTTGGAATTTTAGAAGGAAAAATGCACATTTGTATTAATTTCCAAGAAAAGGAAAATTATTATCGAAATAATTGAAATTCTTAGAAGAAAAATGTACATTGGAATCAACTTCCAAGAAAGGAAATCAATATTGAGATTATTAGAGTTATATAGGAAAATGTACCTCAAAAAATATTTCTAAGGAAAATAGAAACTATTCCTTAAATATTGAATTTTTCATAAGAAATGTTAAAGGTGCTCCACACAGGCGGCCTAGCGAGGCATGGCCAAATGTGCTCCATGCCCACGACCTAGTGCTCTTGATTATGCTCTATGCATGGCCGAGGGTCCACGATTTACAAGGTGTGGCCAAAGGTGCTTCACACGGGACTTAGTACTCACGATTATGCTCTATACGTGGCTAAGTGTTCACAATTTACGAGGTGTGGCCAAAGGTGCTCCACACGGGCGGCCTAGCGAGGCGTAGCTGAAGGTGCTCCATGCCCATAACCTAGTGCTCATGATTACGCTATGTACGTGGCCGAGTGTCCACAAATTACAAGGTATGGCCGAAGGTGCTCCACACGGGTGACCTAGGGAGGTGTGGCCAAAGGTGCTCCGCACCCGTGACCTAGTGTTCACTTGACACGCATAAACACTATGATAATTCCATAATAAACCATTAAGCTAATAAGAATACGTGTTATTTAAAAAGATATGTAATCTTCGTTAACTTCTAAATTTATCATGCAATGATTACCAGTTTACAGTTACGTGTAATATTACACCTAAAATCAAGGATGTAGATTGAATTTTTTGGTGCTTACACCACGGTACATATTAGTTTCTTTTAAACTATGAATTGCTGAGCTACTGGGAAACTTGTGTTTCTCATCTATGTGCTAATATGTATCAGATACGAAAGTGTAGCAGGGTCGCGAGGTAGCAGTCTCTTTTTGATTGAGTATGATTTTGTAATCCCTTATTTTAGGTCCTAGCTAGGTCTGATTTAGAATAGGACAATAGTTGACTGTATACATGAGTTATATTTGGGGTATACAGGGGAAACAAATATCTGAAGGATCAGACCATCCTTCATTTATGCAGGAGTCCGAGTGACAGACCTGTTGTCTCCTAACTTCTGATGGTCAGGTGCTTCGTATATCCAGGGATGTGACTTATCAGCATGTAATGGAAATTATTGGACCTGTATTTATTTGAATTACATGAAGGTTTTTTATTTTTACTGTATAGTGTAGTATTTTTATTCCGCTGTGCATGTAGGTTTTTATTCTGAGCAAAGGATCTCGAACCTAATCTACTTAATATAATTGAATTTTATAACTGCTCAGACACTAATCAAATCAAGGATAAGGATAATGTACCGAACCTATCTTTTGATATCGGAGTTAACAATAAGACTAGATAGGGGCTTTACACCTAGACTACGCTGTTCTCCTGTCTATCACCAATGCCTTGCCCAACTAGCGTCTAGGTCCCTGTTCCTGTTCATCTGAGTAAACAACCTGTTGAGATATGAAATCCCAGTAGAATAATTTACAATTTACAATATAGTTCGAAATCTGGTTGATTACTTAGCGGTGCAATTACCAAAAACAACTTCTCGAAATCAGTTCAAAATATGTGAAATACCTTATCTTAAAAAAATCAGTTTATTGCATGAAAATCACGGCAAGTTCTAAAAATCATAAAAAATCTGTTTCTTTGAAAATAAGTAATCAAAAGCGAATCAAAACCCATGCCTGGTATATCTAAATCTGTATTGGCCACAAATCATCTGTGACCATATCTAAAATCCTTCAATTGCACGTCATCCAGAGAATTTATATCTCTTATCGTTGGGTGTGATCCGTAACACCAATCACCCGAATCTTGCCTATGTTGTGAGTGTGATCCGTAACACCAATCACTCACTCAAGAACTGGGTGAGAATCAAAATCTAAGGCGTCCCCTAGCATGTGCACATACGCCAATTCTTATCCTCATACAGTCTATTTGAACTCACATGCACACGGTCAGCTATTCCTCAGGGTTCTAGGGTATTACGCCTAAATCATAACATTTTTCCCGTGTAGGTTTTCCTCCCTTATACTCTTTAAACCTTTCTTAGGGTCATCCTGATTTATCACGTGATCTCTAACGCAATGCAGGCTAAATCTGTTTTAAAATAATGTATTCATGAAATCCCTTACATTCGGGATACTTAACGGCTGTCCCATACCAGCTATTAAGTACCTTACCCTAAGTAAACCCATCCTAATGGCATCTAAACTCAATAAACAATTTATCTAACATGCAAATGGGGTTTTCAGCACACAGGCATGCAATTTAGTCCATTGAAAGTAGAACACAAATCCATACAATTAAATCTAAGCGTTCAGGTATCCACATAACTAATTCTAACGTTCGGGAAGTGTAAATTATCCTACTTGGTCTTCGTTTACTCCAAATCAATTTGGGACTTCTCGTATCCTCGGATTTTGAGCCAAATCAATTCCTTGGACATTTACACGAATATTTAAGCTCGTTACATCATCCGTTTTACGATCCTAAGTCTGATTATACAATTTCCTAAGTCAGTTTATTTCCTATTCGCGTTCGACAGCTAATTCAATTAAAATTCATTAGGTTTAGGTGAATCGGACCTTGTCGGGGTTGTGGGATGATTGAAATCAGTACCGGAGCAGTCTCGGGTGTCTTTCTGGATTCTCTGGTGGTGGCGCACGGTGGTGCACAGTGGCATACTGCGGCGCACAACGAAGGGGTGCAGTTGGTCTCAAAAATCATACCACGGTGAAGTCCGCAATATGAGGAGTCCGAATATGGTGGTGGCACAACGGTTCATGGTCATTTGGATGGTATTTTCTGGCCTCGAAGAACAATGCATCGCGTGAAGGCTCTGTTCGACGGCTGCTAGCTGAGGGAGGAAGCTGGCAGCTCGGCCTACACGCTGGTGGTGGCGGTGACGGTCAACGGTGGCCGACGGCGGCGATCCCAGCTGGTGAAGATTTCATGCGATGGAGGGAGAAAATTTCATTTTTCGGCGACTCTGGCGACCGTTGGTGGCCGTGGATGGGTGGCTGCCTGAGGTTGAGGGTGGCGAGAGGTGTCAGTTGGTAGGTCAGGTGGTGGCCTACGGTGGCCTAGGTGGTGGCACACGGTGGAGGAAGGAAGAGAGAGAGGAGAGAGAAAATAGAGTGAGGAGAGAGAGAGAAATGTTGAAAATGGTGGGGTTTTGGGGAATTTAAAGCTCCCGGGGGAGATTCTAACTTTTCCTGGACCACCAGGGGAAACTTCGGGACGTCGCCTTCAATCTAGACATAAGCACGGGTTCCCATACAAAGGTTTCGGCCTCCGTCTGAGAAACTGAAGTTTGAAACTTTGTCTGTCAGTCTTTTATCACCGTGCCGCGTTTCTTTTCATTAGATCACGTTTCTGACTCCTAAAAATCTCTCAGATTCAGCCGTTAACCTCGAAAATCATGCCAGACTCAGTTACATGAAATTTAATGTAAAAATTCAATTTTTATCTTTTAAAATCAGTCTTGGTTATTACACTATAAGTCGATTGCTATTTATGCTCTATTTTTCAGACTGCATGTTGACCCAGATTTAAGCTCAAGGGCATGTTTCTAAACTAGTTTTGACAATCAAAAACTCGATAAAAGTATAAGGATGTCATTTACCACACAAAAACAACCTAAGTTACCAATTATTCTTACTCAAATCTCAAATATAAACTTTATCTCAAGTACAACTAAAACCCCATTTTCTAGAATTTCATTCAAGCATTCATAAGCATATCCATGCAGTTTACAACATTTAATAGTAATAAAAAACCAATCTTAGATTTAAATAACAGAAAGATCAAGGTTTTCAGCAATGCACAGTAAAATTTCATAAATAAGAGAGATTGGTGATTTGCTACGTTGTTGCTGATTGTAGGTTTTGGGATGTTTTCCTAGCTCCCGAAATGCTTAAATTTGTTCAACAATCTTGTTTGCTCACAATTCCTTCTCTTTCTCTCTCTAACTCGCTCTCCTTCTCTCTCTAGAATTCTGAACTTAAGATGCCAAATAGGACTTCTGAAGTCTTCACCTATTTATAGGTGATTTGGTCCTTTGCAATTCTTCTCCTAATTCTCGACCAGTCAGTCTAAAATGATAATTCTTCCAACTATATGTTAAATTACCATTTTGTCCCTAACTCCCTAGCAGAAAGTTTCAAAATTCTTTTGTTACAGTAAAAGTTTTGGCTAAAATTACAGTTTATTGTTATGAAGTTTTGGGAATTCACACATTTATCCTCACTTCATCTTTTTCCTTCAATTTGGTCCCTATTATTTCTTTTCCCCCAAAACTCTTGTTCTAATACATTTATATGCAATTTAATGCAACAAACACAAACATTTAATTCATTGAAAATAAACAAACATCTCTTAGTGCATGGAAGAAGCGGATGTTACATTTCAAAACTGTAACAACGGGAAAGATTCGAAAGAGTTTTAAAGGATTTTAAAAGATAAATTTTGATTTTTGAAGTTAATTTCCATTAAACAAAGCCTGACACAAATTTCGAGGATAATGACTTGACACAGAAGGTCGTTCGAAGTCAGAAACACGATCAAACAGAAAGAAATGCAATCCGGCAATCAGAAACTGACGAAAAAAGTTTCATACATCAATTTCGTTAACGGAGGCCAAAACTTTCACATGGAAATGCGTGCCGATGTCTGAAATGATATCGACACCCTAAAACATCTCCGGGTGGCCCGAGAAAAGTCAGAATCGTCCCTGGAGGCTTTAAATTACGTGAATTACCTCCATTTTTCTCATTTCACTCTCTCTCCTCACCACACTCTCTCTCTCCTCTCTCTTTTCTCTCTCCACCTTGCTCCACCATGATTGGCCGTTACAGCCATCGTGGGCCGCCACGAAGGGTACCAACCGATAGCCCTCACTGCCCACAACCTCCACCAACCAACCACGGCCACCAACGGCCGCCGGAGCCGCCGAAAAAATGTCGTTTTTTCCCTGCATCGCGCAAAACTTCTCCAGCTCGAATCGCCGCCGTCCGTCGCCGTTGATTGTCACCGCCCCCACCACCGTGTAGCCTGAGCTGCCAGCTTCCTCCAGTAGCTCGACGCCGTCGAAAGGAGGCCGGACTCGCCCGGATCGAGGAAGAACGCCGTCCGCCATGCGAGAAATTTCATGGCCAGAAAATGCCACCCAAACAGCCATGAACCGCCGCGCCACCACCGTATTCGGACTCCTGGGCTTGCGTGCTTCACCGTGGTGTGATTTTTGAGGCAAACCGCACCTCTCCGCCATGTGCCACCGTACGCCACCGTGCACTGCCGTGTGCCACCATGCCGAAGCTTCTGGACGTGCATCCCGAGAAATCGAGTCCACCGTGACGTAGAATTCCATCATCCGGACACATTGGTAAAGTCTGATTTCCCAAAAAATGATGGCATTTGATTGAAATGATTGCCGAACGTAATTAGGCAACTAATTAACCTAGGTAACTGTGTAACCGAGTTTAAGATTGAAAATTAGATGACGTGACGAGCCTAAATGTTTGATTTTATGTCTAGGAAATTAATCAGGCTAAAAAACTGAGACTTTGTGAAGTCCTGATTGGATTTGGAGTGACAGGAGACCAGGTAGGATAATTTACACTTCCCGAACCCTAGAATTGATTTAGTAAATACCTGACTGATCTAGATGAATTGTATGGAATTACGTGCTGCTTTCGATAGGATAAATTGTATGCCTGTGTGTTGAAAACCCTAATTGCATGTTAGACACCTTGTTTATCGAGTTTAGATGACTTTAGGACAGATTTACTTAGGGTTGGGTACTTGATAGCCGGTGTGGGATGACTGTTAAGTATCCCTCATACAGGAAGCTTTTAAACGAGACCATTTTTATCATATCTAGCCTGTACTGAGTTAGGGATTACGCTTTAAACCAGGACGATCCTAAGAAAGGTTTAGGGAGTATAAGGGTGGATAACCTACACGGGGAAACGTTGTGATTTAGGCGTAATACCCTAGAACCCTGAGGAATAGCCGACCGAGTGCATGTGAGTTCGAATAGACTGTATGAGGATGAGAATTAACGTATGTGCACATGCTAGGGGACGCCCTAGATGTTGATTCTCACCCAGTCCTTAAGTGAGTGATTAGTGTTACGGATCACACTCACAATATAGGCTTGATTCGGGTGATTGGTGTTACGGATCACACCTAACGATAAGAGAGGTATTCTCTCTAGACTACGTGCAATTAGAAGATGATTTAGAATTGGTTACAGCGGATTTGTAGTCGACGTGGATTGAGATACACAGGGCATGGGATTTTAACTGATTTTATGATTGATTTTCAAAGAAATGGATTTTTATAATTTCGATTAATTGCAGCGATTCCCATGTAATAAATGATTTTTAAAGATAGGGTATTTCACTGTTTTTGAACTGATTTCGGGAAGACAATTTCGGTGTTCGCACCGCTGGGTATTCAACCGGTTTTTGAATGATAATTGAATTGTAAATTATTCTACTGGGATTCATATCTCATTAGGTTGTTTACTCAGATGAACAGGGACAGGGACAGGAGCCCAGACGATAGCCGAGGCTGACTTGAGGATAGACCAGAGGATGATTTAGCTTAGGCTTGAATCATTTGTACATATGCTTTGATGACGTTGTTGTTTATCGGGTTCTGTCTCTTATGTTTTCTGTATGGATTAGACTGAATGTACATGTAATATTTCAGATAGTGTATATAGATTGTAGTGATGAATTGACGTTGCTGTATATGGATTTATGTTAAGTATGTTTATTACTGTTGTTGGACTGGCTGTTTGATTTTAAACATGTGATTTTGTACTTGGGATATGATCGAAATATAGAGGAAACTCTGCCGGATTTTCGGTAGGGTTTACCGCTGTAAACTTGAGGAATTCAGTTAGAACGTATGTGAATGCTTGACAGTATATGTACATGAGTCTTGGATCTTGAGTTTAATGATTGTATGCTGTATGTATGGACTTTAGCCTCATTCCAGAGTTATTGGTGATGTGTGCATGTGTATTTAGTTAGCTGCGTGTGAATCAGGGTTGAACGAAATCTGAATGGACAATGGGAAGTCTATTTGGGTTACGCTCAACCAGTAGCGATCCCCTGACATTCCCACATAGGGAATAATTATTTAAACTAACCCATGAGCTTCCGCTAATCAGATAAGCATTGCGTATGACGTATTAGGGGGTCGTTACAAAAACACCACTCGAAGGACAATGTTGTCTTATCATATAATAATGCAACTCCAAAAATCACTACTCCCCTAAAATGATTGAATCCTGAAATTATGGCAAGTGGCTTATATGCATTATTAATACAATATGTTGTGTCCAAAGAGATTATAACACTAAAATAGCCATTGTCCAAGAGCATTCTTACAACAGCCCAAATTATGTTAGTTATTTTTTCTTCACTATCCATTTGATAATCATGGTTAAATTATGGATTTTCTAACGACTAGTCTTGAAAATATCTCAAAAAAAAATTAGCTTCCTTATACATTAAACTCTTCTATCTTCTAGTTCAGTGATTGTAATAACTTTAAAATTCATAGAATAATTTGGTGTTCGTAGTTATGTTACATTGGGGCAAGATATTGTGACCAATAAATTTTTTTAAAAAATTTCGTTAAAATAACTTTTTTTTTTTACTAATATTAGGATTTGATTAATTTTAATACTAGGAAGCTTAGGGAATTAAAATAAATAAAAATTTTAAGTATAAAAATAGAAATTAATTTAAATAGCAATTAAATGAATTATTTGAACTTATAGTTCAAATTTGAGAATTTTTCAAAATTAAATTTTTATCTGATAGAAATTTTCTATCTGCTAGGTCTCTGATATAAGAAATTTCTATTGGTCTTAGGACTCCTTAAAAATGTCAAATCTCTCTCATTTTTACCTATGTATTGTTTAAACCAAAGGTATTAGCTAAAACTTTATTTTTATAATACTCAAAATTTTCTTTCCCATTTAAGAAATGTTAGAATACCTAAATTGTCCCTAACTCCCTAAATCTAATTCAGAGCTTTATTTTTCCATCTCTGGCGGTAGTGGTGTCCTTCACTTTCCATTTCCTTTTTTTTTTTATAATTTTCCTTCCACCTTTCTTCTCTTACTTGTGCAATTCACCCTATTTTTAGCCAAACTATAGGTACTCACTGATTTTGGCTTTCCACTGATGACACTCATTAGCCACCACCATCTTGGGTTGTCCTGGGCAGTGTACATGAATCTTTTGCTAAATGCAAAAAAAGAAAAAAGAAAAAAGAAAAAAAGAAAATTGCAACCCTTTGTGTTTTGGTGCTTAAGCTTTGAAAGAGTTTTGGAGGTGGAATCTTCTTGATTTTAGGTACTTCAGAAGTCACCTCTATTCGTAGGGATTCAACCTAGCATAATGGAGGCTTTATTCTATTTCAAAATCACTATGAGTAGATAATGCTCACTATAATGCGTTTTCTTATTTTCTATGTATTCATCATACCCTATTTTTCATTATTCTCTATTTCATTATGTTAGATATGAGTAGCCTTGAGATAAGCCATTTTTTATTTGGTTTCAACTCATGAAAGAAGAATTTTAGATATCTGACTTATATTTTTCTAATTTATTGATCTTTTATAAGTAAATTTTAAAAGAATGCTTATTAAATGCATTTGAATGATTGATTTGACTATAACGACTACAATTATATTGAAGTATGTTTTTGGATATTATGAGTTTGCGATATATTATTCAATAGAACTGATAAGGTCATTGTGACATGGATTTAGAAATTTTTGGAATTTTTTCTTATATAGATACAAATTTTATTTATTTAAATGACATATGTCTTGAGAATTATATTTTTAGAAATGTTTTGGGGGGGAAGAACTCTTTCGGTAACTATGGTGCTATAATGATATTTATAACCCTATGTGCGTCTAGGTAGTAACCCCAGCTAGCAGGGTTCGGTTGATGCTAGCCTCATGTGCATCCACATATGGAGTGTATGTATATTATATGGATGTTTTGGGGCACATAAAGGAGTTGTGGCTAGCGTTATGCGGATTAATCACTTACGGTGTTTGGAGGGATGTTCTCAAGAGGGTATATGATTTCTTTTCTATGAGATGTCCCTCCCATGAATGCATTTTTTATTGTTATAACGAAAATTTGAAAGCTTGAGTTCAATTAAATTATTCTATTTTAAACAACAATTTTTCTTTGTATATAATTCTCTTGGATATTTTGAAATCATATTGAGACTACCATATAATGTGATTTAATATTTTACACAATTTGAGTACAATATACCAATCACTTGAGAAGTTATCGTTAATTCTTTGAAACTATAAATATTACTTTATTTATTGAAAAGCACTTATGCCTAGCTAGTCATGTTCTAGTTATAATTTGTATTATCTGTTCACTAAGTTGTAAAACTCACTCCTTACTTGTTGTTACAGCTATATGTTTAAAATGTTCATTGAGCATTGATTTAAGTGCAATATTGTCAATCGGTGAGCCACACATTGGTCGTGTGTGCCTTAACGATATTAACTTGTTCATACCATTTTATTGTATTCTAGAGTTGCTATATAATGCCACAACTAGGGTCCTTACTTCTAAAAGATGGGTAATTATTGTATTAATGATTACATGTTGTTAAAATACTAGGAATTTTGATTTTGAGTGTGTTATTCTAGTTGCTAGGCTAATAGGATTCAAGGGTCTTTCTTGGATTTCATGCTAGTCATGTGCTTGGTTTTTGGGTTATGAAAAAATTGGTATAAGAGCTAAGGTTTTTCTGTGGGTTATAAAGCAAAGTGTTCTTTGTTGGGATCTCATCTATCATTATGAATCTCTGCCATAATTATAGATGAGGTATTACTAGAGACCTTATAGGATGTGTTGTTCTTTCTTTGTTCCTTTCTTCCTTCCAATTTTTCCAAGTATTAGGAGTCCTTATTTATGCTATATCCTTAATCGTGGATTGTATTTTTGATCTTGGATTCTTTGGACATGCTATTAAAAAAAAAAGCTTAAGTAAGACTACCACGTGGTTATGATTCATTAGATAGAGTGATGGTGAATGTAAGCCATAAAAGATCATCTTTACATCAATGTTAAAGTGGCTATATCTAGATATTCTACATTTAGTTATATGTAATATAAGTAATAACATGTTAGTAGGTACCAAGTACCAAACAATTTCAAATAAGTGTAGTTGTTGAAATTGGGTTGTGCTATTTTTCTATAATTTTGAACAAAGGTAATAGAAATTTGGTTAATAACATGATTTCTATATGCTTTTTAAAAAATGTGATGAAAGAGATGTAAAGAAGGTCTAATTAAGTTGAGATAGGTTTTGGAAATATTTTTTATTTCATAGTAGATTGTATGATACATATGGTGGATATATATATATTTTGGTCTTTGAATTATCAAATTTTATCCTAACCTTGGATCTAGTGGATTGTTTTGGAGTGATTTTCCTAAGCCCCACATAGCTTAGTTGGTAAGTTTAACTCTTATTGGGAAAATTTTTCACAACAAGTATTTCTTATGTTAAATAGATTTTCTCGCTAATCACCTTTTATTTCTAAGCATTAGTTTTATTTATGTTGAAAAAAATAGACTGTATTAGACTCAACATAATAGGTAGAAGCAAATGAAAGCTCATAAAATAGAGACAATGTGATTTGAATTGACAGTTATAGTCACAATATCTCCACATAACTTATAATATTATTTCTTCAAATCTTTGATAGGACATTATGAATTATTTAAATTAATAACCTATGTTACTAGACATTGTTTTTGCCAAACTTCTATATGCCTTCCCATTCATTATTCTCCTTAACTTATCACGCCTCTTAATTCACATTTCATTTCCCTTAATTTGTTATTCTCACTTAAGTTCCTTAATTTTTTTTCATTGGAATACAAAGATGAGGCATATGATGCTATAGTGCGCTTGTAAGAATTACCCTTTCCTTTTGGCTAGATACACAAGGTTTTACGGTTTATATTATGGGAAAAATTGTTGAGGTGTGCATACTTGGTAGTTTAAAATTTATTAAAGAGTATGTATTCAAAGTACCAGAGTTCTAACTCAAAAAAACAATCAGAATTTTTTTTGCATGAAGTAGGAATTAATTGCAATGCTCAAATGGTAAAGGTATTGAGAAGAAATTTGTCACATAAATGAGACTTGAGAGAATAAATTAAAAACATGAACCAAGACTTAAATCTGAAAAAGAATCCATAATTTGTAAGACATGGGTTCTATAACAGAGATTGGAAATACACACATAGGAGTAAGATGCTTGCATGTCAAAATTTAAGAATTTAGTCATTGTCATTTCTACCTTCTTTTATATTCCTCTTAAAGTTGTTCGACTCCTATGCATTTATAGAATTTGGTATATGTTATATTCAAGGGCTTTTTGTCAAGAAAATCTCCCAACTGATGATCAGATGGTTAATGGTAGGATAGCTTCACCATCCACTAATTTTTCCCCTGTTGGTTCGAGGAGGGAGAGAAGTAGGTCTAGGGACCTCGCAAAACCACAATCTAAGCACTAAACAGAGGTGAATAAGCTCCAAGAAGAAGTATTGACCCTTTGTTAAGAACTTGCCACGTTAGGCTAAGCCTTGCAATAGCCCACATATCCAACAATTATGGCGTCACATACTGTCTTGGCCATCCCACTGTGGCTAAGACCACCACTTCCTCAACCAGGGTTGATGTTGGTAGAGTGACCTCTTCTTGGGGTCAATTAATACAAGCCCCCTACTTCTATTAATCTATTATTACTAGCGCAAACTGTGCCACCTTCTTTAGCTTTTCTTAAAGCATCCGCCGCTCTAATTGGACAACATGCCGAAAAACCCTTATTCAACCTATACCATCCCTATTAGTGTAGTTAGTATGGGGTATCCACCACTACGGGGCCCTTGCCTAGCCATGCCCATGCCAACCGTTAATCAAATCATTACGATTGAGATAAAGGCCACCCTAGGAAGATTGTAGAAAAAGGGTCACCACCTATTTCTCTCTCACATTATGGAGGAGCATATCCTAATCGGCTTTGAAATGCCAATGAAAATACATCCTTATAATAGAGTAAAAGATCTAAGAAATCATATTAACAATTTTAACTCAGAAATGTCCATCTTGAGCATGTATGATGCTAAAAAATGCAGAATCTTCTCAAGAACACTAATAGGTATAACCCTTCAATGGTATTCATAGATAGAGGTTAACTCGATCAAAACTTTTGATGAACTTTCTAATGAATTCCTCAAGCACTTCTCTACTAGCAAGAAGTACAAGAAAACCACTGATGACCTAGTCTATCTCACACAAGGAAATACATAAACCTTACAGAGCTTCTTCTCATGATTCAGCAAGCCAGCCCTCTATATCCTCGATCTTGAGGATAGTTTGGCGATACATATGATCAAACAAGGGTTAAGTGCTGCCCCCTTTTACTTCTCCATTTTAGGCAGTCGCCCTACCACCTTATTAAGGCTCCTCGAATGCACTAATATGTATATCATGAAGGAGAATGCCTATCTTGTCAAGAAAGGCATAAAGACCAACAATGAGGAAGATAGTAAGAATGACAAAAAGAAAACAAGAAGCGGGACTTCAAAGATAAGAAGAGGTGATCCCCCCCAAATGCTTCTCTTTCTACACCTTACTAACCAAACCCCCTTCCTATATCTTAGACAAAGTCTATAATGCTAATATTGTAACGTCCCGTAACACCCCTTTAGCCTATGGTTCCTTTTAAGTTACTTAAAAGATATAATGCACATGTATTTATATAATAATCATATTAGTAGTGTGTTACTGTTACATCTACCTGATTAAATTTTTAATTTTTTACCAAGTTGTTTAATTAAGTGCCATTTGGTTGGTCTCTACTCGGGCTCTTTTAACAATGCAGCGGCATAAATATCATGTACATATACTTAGTTAAATATACATCAACATGCATAATACTCATAGACTAATCTTAACTCAACCTATTAGAAAATGGAGGCAACAATTCTG
Source organism: Senna siamea (assembly GCA_031216115.1). Taxonomy (NCBI): domain Eukaryota; kingdom Viridiplantae; phylum Streptophyta; class Magnoliopsida; order Fabales; family Fabaceae; genus Senna; species Senna siamea. The sequence continues at coordinate 14,904,816 of CM062355.1, read as the reverse complement.
CCACTCAATTTTCACCACAATATTCTGTCATCAATTCAGGCTAATCCATATACAGATAATTCAAAATAGGCTATACAAAATAATCCTTTACTAGCCTTTCTCGAAAATATCATGATGGCTAGACCAATTCTAACATGTACTAATACTATCCAAAGTAAATAGTTCTATGTGCCCAAAGTGGACACTTATTTATACTTTACCTTCCTCTCCAGCCCAGTGAAAGCTACACATCTGATATATGCCTGCACTCATGTGAGAATTAAATCTCAGTAGCAATGCAACCTATTTTTAAAATTTATCGGCCTGTACCACCATGTTCACATAAAAAATATCTACCCTTTTTCATCATCATAAAAATCTAAAACATAATATTGGAATGCAGTACATGTCACATTTAATCAAAACATGTACTCATACATATGCATGTGCATTTAAAACATTTCAACTTTCAAATATGGTGAATGCGTTCATCATCATCATCATTATAAGTATGTTTATAAGGTAATGAATGTGCCTTTTGAGCAAGAGAAAACAATCAAATTTTATGAGCTATCAGGAGTGCCGCCCAGAAGAAACTCCACGTACCACTACTTATATGAATGAGCTATCCTGTTGACTACTACACCACTATAGTAAAATATTATACTAGTACATCTGAGGTGTCCCTCAACTAGATCCACTTGTACAATCTTAATAACTCATGGGATCACCGTATTCCTTTGAATAGGTCCTATCCTCTTCATTTCCACGGATCATGAGGCTATAAAGTCACCACCTTTCCTCCGAGGTGGATCACCCTTTAGACCTTATCCTCTCTGCTTCTATGGATCATGAGGCTATGGAGTCAACACCATTCCTCTGAGGTGGATCACACTCATGGTACCCTATTCTTAAACATATACCCTAGGATGATTCAGCTCATGCCCAAAGTTATGCTTTAACCTTAAGTATCTGTTCTCTTAATGGCTTTTGGAGGAGTACACTAACTTAGGATTCGAAACCATTATGGTGTTTTCAAAATCATCTACATTCAAGTGATTGTTTAACCATCCTCAATTATGGCACAACTACGGGGTGCCAACGGCTATCCCATACCAACAATCGGTCACTTGAATCATGAGCCTATCTACCACTAAAGCTTATGCTTAGAATACTTCGCTCTTCCTTTTTGATGCCTTTCTACTCCCTTTGTATCACTATCATAAGGACTATTTTTATCCAAGTAAAAAGTGATTGTATCCTTTGCACATTACCCAAAACTCCTATTTTTCTTGCCTATCTATGTCATGAGCCCTTAATCAACTTAGTATGAAGAAGTATTAAGCTCAATTACCATTAAAAATCTCATTTTGCAAGTTATAGGGCTGCCAATCGGCTACTAGAAGGCTAGCATTCGAATGGTGGCTTTCTGTAATTCTCAGGTGCAATATAGTAAGCTACTAGTTGGCTGCCATTAGGCTAGCAGTCAGCTGGTCGCTTACTGAAATGTGTCCTGGGCCAAATAAGAGCACGATAGTCGACTGTGAGGATGGCTAGTTGACTGCTTAGTGTAAACTCGGGCCCGACAGTCGGCTGCTAGGAAGTTGGCAGTCAGGTGCTAAGCCTCTATCTGCACTTTTGGGTTTTCAGGAACACAACAGTCAACTGCTTCATGCTTAGCAGTTGGTTGTTATGCTCCACTTTAGTTCAAAAAATACAATTTTGATAGTACCCAGTCTAGAATGCATTCCATTTTCAATTCTAAACACATGAACATTTCTTATCAATTAGCTCAAACATGGTGCATTCAAGGAAAACTAGCCTATATCTCTAGATGAACATAACCCAGCCCTTCCAGTCAATTACAAGTACACATATAAGTATACATTTCAGCAATATAACATCCAATAGCAGTAGAAAAACATTCAGAACGTAGGTTTAACCCAACTCAGCTTAAACATTCAGAAAAATACATTTTCAAGTAGTTCAAATCACATTGTTCAATAATATTCTAAATTTAAAAAAAAAAGAAGAAGAAGGGTTTGGGATGGATTGCTACCATGATTCCTTGTAAATGTGTGTGTTTGATGTACTAGAAAGCCTCTCCTTTTGCTGTGAAACTAATTTTCAGCCTTAGATATGCTCTTCCTTCAACAAAAGTCCTCCTCTTTTGCCCTAGCTCGCCTTTTTCTCTCTCTTCCTGCCCTTTAACTTCTCTCTCTAAAAATTATGGAGGTTTAAAGTGAGTGGGAAGTTTAAGGTTTAGCTAGGGTTTAATAAAGTTTGGGGAAATTGCTATTTGGTCCCTAAGCTCTTTTTCACTCTTAGACTCACTCATTTTTTCCTTTTCAATTGAGTCCCTAGCCACCTCTTTCCAAGCCTTCATGTATTTCCTTTCAATTTAGTCTCTAGGCTAATGCAACTATATGAAATTAATGCAACTTACACAAGCATTAAGATTAAATTAACAATTAGCAAACGTCTCTTTAAGCATATTTCGAGCGAATGTTACAAATATCCTCCGCTAAAGGATGAAATTGTAGATTTGAATCAATGTAGGAAATTTAACAAAATTTGAAGAAGGATGATTGAAGACCTGAGTGGACACCCCCTCGAGAAGAAACTTTTGATCACTATTAGACTGATTGATGCGATCTCTAAGATTACCGAAATCTAGCCTCATGAGGGACGATCGATGTGATCGTATGTGGCATTTAAAAAGGGACTTCTTAGTCCCAATCCAAAAATAAGATCAAGCAATCGATTATGGTGCTTGATTACCCATCAAAGGGAGGAAGAACATCCTTTAACAAAAATGGGAAATTACATTTACACTTTCAAATTTCACAGAGATCGACCTTGATCATGACTATCCCATAGTCATAACTTCTATCATAGCTAACTACGAGGTTAAGCAAGTCTTGGTTGACCAAGGTTGCTACATTGATATCCTTTATTCTAAAAAAATTCCATGACAACATCATTGGGTTTTCCAGAACACAAGTCATAATAGAAGAGACTGTGAAAGCAAGGGTGACACTAGGGTCCCCTCCACAAATACATGATGTCGATACAAACTTTATCATTGTATCAGCCCTATTAGCATATAATGCCATTCTCTAGCAACCATCAATAAATAAGTTACAAGCTGTTGTCTCGACAGTACACCTTCTCATGAAGGTCACAAAGAAATAAAGGGTTGGCCAAGTTCAAGCCGATCAAAAAATAACACGTGCTTGTTATGTAGCCAGCCTCACTAAGGTGGCCAGAACATCTCCCTTCCAAGATAAGGATCAATCTAGTGTCGATCTGCCAATAGAAATAATGGAGATTGTCGATCTCTAGGATGAAATCCCTTTGGTACGACCTGAACCCACAGAAGACCTCATTGGCATTAACATTTATGGGGATGAATGTAACACCCCATAACTTTAATTAGTCTAAATTAATATCCTTTACATTGGGTGGAATTAATTGTGACATTTAATGAGTAGTTATAAATTCAATACTCCATAATTAATTAATGAGTTATCATAAAATGGGGAGAATTTGCTTGCATAATTTAATGGCTCAAAATGGGTATACTAAAAGATAACCTTGCATAAAATTAGGTGCTTAATTTAATTATCTATTTCTCCTTTTGCGTCACCTAGCCTAAGTTCCAAGAGAAAAGTAAACCAAAATTCACATAAAATCTACACATGGCTAAGATAAAAAGGCAAAGGGATCTTACGTAAGGGTGGTCTCCAACCATGTGTGTGTTGCATAAATATGAGTATGCATGGGTGTGTTTTGCAAGTAAGGGAGGGTTTCAAATGAACTAGGAAGGAAAGGAAATACATGTATCTTGCGTGGGACCAAGGGATAATAGGAAGGAGGATGGGAATTAATTATATATGTAAATATATGCATGCAACAAGTAAAACAATGGTACAAAATTTTATTTAATATCCAAGTGAAGTTGCTTGTGGGGATAGCCCACGTGCAAGGATAGGAAATGGGAAAGGAAAGAGTTTAAATACATATATACATGTGTGTGTGTGCATGTACAAATTAGAAAAGAAAGGAATTAGTCAAAGAAAAGGAACATGTGTGAGTTAGAAAAAATTAGGAAACAGAGAAGTGTAGAATTTTAAATATGCATGGCAATGAAGACACATGTGAGGTATGGAAATATGGTTAAGAAAAGAAGAAAAAAGTGCAGCCTTTCTTTAAATCAAAAACCATCTAAGAATGTAAGATTTTCCCTCTCTCCTTTAACTTGTGTAAGTGGCTAACCTAAATTTGCAACGAAAAGAATTACCAAGGTTGCAAGCAAGGAAGTACAAGGTGCAAAATTTTTTTTTTTATAAACATGCATGGAGAAGGGAAATAAATAAATACTTTATATGCACTAACTTTGGCCTTGCTTGAGGGAGAGGGAGAGAGTTGAAAAAGACTAAGCTTTATGTGATGGCCAAATTGAAATTGGAAGAAGAAAGGAAGAGGGATTTTACGTGAGGGGGAAAAATAAGGTGCAGCGTCCTACCCCTTGGTTTGGCCGAATAGGAAGGTGTAAGTGGGAGAGGGAAGGAAGCGTGAGTTTGGGAGAAGTAAACTAAGATTTGCAAGAAATGAGGTGTACATTAAGAGCCACACATGAAAACTATTGGACAATAATGATAATCACAATAATAATAAAGGAGAAGAGGGCGATGTAGCATGAGTCTAAGGGAAACATGACAAGTGGTAAGGAAGGGAAGTGTAGATGAAGCATGGCGTGAAAGAATGGGAAATTGTATTTTCCTTTAGCTCCAAGTAACCGAATGGAATACATAAGAGTACAAGGAGGAGGCTTGAACTTAGACACACGTGGGGGGCTATTGGTTAATAATAATGATAATAATAATAATAATCAAGGGAAAAATAAGGTGGAGCCACCCATTGCTAAATGTACAAGAGACAAGAGGGTAAAGTGTGGCATGAAAGTGAGGGGAAAGAAATTAAAAATTTTATGCATGCCATGCCAGTTAAGGAAGAGATAAAAAGAATCAAGGGGAAGCCAAGCAAACCATCTTAGGGCACCAAAGAGGTAGGTTAACAATTCCAACAAAATTATGTTCCATATTTTAGTATGTGTAATCACCATGTTTTCATAAGTCTTTCATGGAGCATGATTTTATTTCTCTACATTCTTGATAAAATGCATGTTTTATTGGCTAAGCTTGTATGATAGGCTGATGTGATGAAATGAGTATTGTTATTATGCAAAAGTAATATATAGTTAATAACATGCTCATAATGAACTAGGCTTGAGTATGAGAAAAAGGGAGTTATGATTTTGAGAACCATTTTTCCCATGAAACTCCTTTTTGGCCAAATACAAGATGAGATTTGATACTAAATTGATGTTGAACATTTGATATGATTAGGTTAAAGAATTTCCCTTAAGCCAACTTGGCAAACTTTCATAAGAAATGATATTATTGCTATTATCCAAGAAAGGAGAATTTATTCTTAAAGATATTGGAATTTTATAAGAAATGTACATTAAGAATTAATTTTCAAGAAAAGAGAAATTATTCTTGAAAATATTAGAATTTTTAGAAAAAATGTACATTAGAATTAATTTTCAAAAAAGAAGAAATTATTATTGAAAATATTAGAATTTTTATAAGAAATGTACATTGATATGAATTCTCAAGAAAGGAGAATTTATTCTTAAAAATATTGAAATTTTATAAGAAATGTACATTAAAAATTTATTTTCAATAAAGGAGAAATTATTCTTGAAAATATTAGAATTTTTAGAGAAAATGTACATTAGAATGAATTTCCAAGAAAGAAGAAATTATTATTGAAAATATTATAATTTTCATAAGAAATGTACATTGATATGAATTTCCAAGAAAGGGGAATTTACTCTTGAAGACATTAGAATTTTAAAGAGAAGTACACTAGTATTATTTTTCCAAAAAAAGAAAAAAATTCCCTCGAAATTTGATAAAGAATTATAAAGGTGGCCAAGTGTCTACAAGTACCCAAGTGTGCACAAAGAATTACAAAGGTGGCCAAGTGTCCACATAGTGCCCAAGTGTGCACAATGACCCTAAGAAGGTGGCCAAGTGTCCATATAGTGCCCAAGTGTACACAATGACCTTAGGAAGGTGGCCAAGTGTCCACATAGTGCCTAAGTGTGCACAATGACCCTAGAAAGGTGGCCAAGTGTCCACAAGTGCCCAAGTGTGTACAAGAGATTTTTATAAAGGTGGCCAAGTGTCCACATAGTGCCCAAGTGTGCACAACCATTATATAAAAGTAAGTTTTAAGAATGAAAAGCATAAATAGTTTTGTTAATTTTGCAATAATGCGTTTTATAATATGCAAAGATGTTTTATTTGAGATGAATATTATTTTTATCACATTGACATTTAAATTGATCATACATTGCTTGCCAATTTATGTTTATGCATGATGCTATGTTTTTATTCCAAGAATGTAGAATTAAATATTTGGTGCTTGCACCCTGATACATATTAATTATTTTAAAACTGAATTGTTAGGCTACTAGGAAACTAGTTTTTCTCATTTATATGCTAATATGTATCAAATACGGACGCTTAGCAGGGCTGAGAGATAGAAGTTTCTTTTGGGTTTAGAGAAAATTTTTGTAACCCCTATTTTGGGTCTTATTCTATACATATTGTTTGGAAATAGGACGATTCTTTTGGCTGTATAGGAGATGTTCATGGGAAATCCCTACATACGAGTTTTAATCTGAGCAAAAGATTTTGAACCTAATTCACTTAATGAAACTTAATGGTTTAACTGCTCAGACGTTAATTAAATAAAAGGATAAGAATAATGTATCGAACTTATCTGTTTGCATCAGAGGAATTGTAATACTAGATAGGAGCATTACAATGAATATCCAAGGGAAATATTCCTGGGATTATTAGTGACCCTTGAACTACAAGAAGGTTTGATAGCTCTTCTCAAGGAGTTTAAAGACATTTTTGCATGGTCCCCTGTGGACATGCTTGAGATAGATCCCAACCTCATTTGTCACTCTTTTAACACCTCTGATCGACCACAAGTCATTCAAAATAAGAGGAAATTCAGAGAAGAATACCAGAAGGCAATCGCAGAACAAGTCCAAAAATTTCTAAACGCTAGTGCTATTTGGAGAGCAAGTACCCTTAGTAATTGTCAAATGTAGTACTAGTGATGAAACCAAATGGAAAATGGCGCATGTGTATCAACTTTACTAATCTCAACAAGGCTTGTCACAAGTACACATACCCCCTCCCTAACATTGATAAGTTAGTGGATGGAACATTTGGGAGAAGAATACTCAGTTTTTTAAAGTAGTTTTAGGCTATAATCAAATAAAAATGAACTCGCTTGATGCAGAGAAGACTTACTTTATCATAGACAAGGGAGTATTTAGATTCAATGTAATGCCGTTAAGCTTGAAGAACGCTGGAGCAACAAACAATGCATGTTGAACATTATCTTCTTAAAGTAGATTGGTTGTAACCTAGAAGTTTACATGGATTACATGGTTGTCAAGTCTCTTGCCAAACAACCCTTCAAAAGTCGTTAAGAAATTATTAGAGAATTTAGGCACCATCAAATGAAGTTTGTTACATCCACTCTTAAATTTTGAGAGATATTTGTTAATTCTAGTTAATTGCTTGTGTATGTTGCATTTATGTTATGTTAGATTACATATAGATGCATTAGAATGAGAGTTTTAGGTGAAGAGAAAAAAGAGGGACTAAATTGAAAGGAAAAAGATGAAGTAAGGATGGATGTGAGATTTTTTGGAACTTCAGGGCAATAGGCCATAATTTTAGCCAAAATATTTACTGTAGCAACAAAATTTTGAAAACTTCCCACCAATGAGTTAAGGACAAAATGGTAATTTAACATATAGTTGGAAGAATTATCAATTTGGGCCGAATGGTCAGAATTAAGAGCAGAATGACAAAGGGACAGATCACCTATAAATAGGTGAATCCCTAATAACCCTTCAATTTCATCTTGAACTCTGAAATTCTAGAGGGAGAGAGAGGACAAGCTAGAGAGAAAAGAAGAAGGAATTTAGAGCAAACAACACTATTACTTAGATTTAGGTATTCTAGGGGATAAGAAGTCACTCCAGAACACTTCCCAATCATTAAACAACGATTAGAAATTAGCAAAAAGTTAGCATAATAACATAATCCCTTTATTTCAGAGTTTACTATTTATACAACTAAAAATTGCAAAATTGAACTTGTTTGAAAGAAAAAGGGATTAAAAACTACATTCTTATTGTTTTTAATCACTATTGGGTATTTTTAACCAATTGAAAATGCTTGTGCATTATAAAAACTGTTTATGAAAAATGGGTTTTTTAGCTTGAATGAAAATGAGTTTTAATCTAAGATTTGGACAAGATTATATGTGTTTTGAGCTATTTTCTTGTGTTAAATGTTGCTAAGTTTTTGGATTAAAAATTTGGGTTAACGGCAATTCATAAAATAGAGCAAGACGTAGTAACTAACTGCCACGGTGTAGCAGTCGATTGTCGTGCTCTTGATGTGCCCAGAAACGTATACAGAATGCTAGTAGTCGACTATCGAGCACCTAGAAGTCAACTGTCATGTTCTTCATTTTTCCAGAAATGCCTAAGAACAGAACAACCAACTTCCCTGACCCAATAGTTGACTGTCGGGCCGCACAGTAAGCTAGCAGCCGACTGCTAGGCACCTAGCAGTCAACTGGTAGCTCTCTGTTTAGAATTTTGATGGTTCAGATAGAATGAAACTAGTTAACTTGTAGCGTGGTACCAGTCGACTGCCACCTTTTGTGATGAAAAGATAAAATTAATGACATATTTAAATGATATCTAGTCCAAAAACTAAATTTAAACTAGAGATTAAACTTAAATTATAAGCAAGGTAACATATACACTGAATGTAAATGAGAAAGAGCATGAAAGTGATGAAATTTAAAAGGAAGGAGCAAGAATGCATAAGAGAAATGAAAATTGTATTCTTAATATATGTATTTGTGGTAGATAGTTTCATATCTGAATGACTGATTACTGGTATGGGACAGTGATTAGACATTCTATGATTATCATGATAGTTGTAAATTGTAAGTTAGTGACTTAATGGCCAATATAAATGAAAAGTCACATACTTAGAGCTTACAGAACTATAGTATGCACCGATTCACCCATATATATATTTTTATGAATAGAGTTTTATGGACCCCAGTATGTACTCAATGTATGAACCCAAATGTGGGGACTCTATTGTACTTGGATCTACTAGAGGATGCTCCATAATGTACACAAATATGATATGCAGTTGAGGACTGCCAGGCGTAGTTGCCAAAGTACATATTGGAAAGCATGGAGTGGTGCATATGTTACCTGTAACGACCCCCTAATACATCCTACGCGCTGCTTATCTGATTAGCGGAAGCATATGGGGTATTCTGAATGTTTATTCCCTATGTGGGAACGTCAGGGGATCGCTACTGGTTGAGCGTAACCCAAATAAATTCTCCGTTGTCCATTTGGATTCCGTTCAACCCTGATTCACACGCAGCTAACTAAATACACATACATACATCATCAATAATAACTCTGGGATGAAATCTAAAACTCATATACATGTCATGTCATACGTTCATACACATTTCAATTCAAATCCATAAGTTTACAGCGGTAAATTCTACCAAAAATTCGGCAGAGTTTCCTCTGTAATTTGATCATATCCCAAATATAGAATTACCTGTTTAAAAATCAACAGCCAGTCCAACAACAACAGTAAACATAACTAATATAAATCCATACAAAGCAACATCAATTCATCACTACAATCCATGCATACTATCTGAAATGTTATATGTACATTCAGTCTAGTCCATACAGAATTTATAAGAAACAGAATCCGATAAATAACAGTGTCATCAAAGTATATATATACAAATGATTCAAGCCTAAGCTAATCATCCTCCGGTCTATCCTCAAGTCAGCTTCGGCTATCGTCTGGGCTCCTGCCCCTGTCCCTGTTCATTTGAGTACACAACCTAATGAGATATGAATCCCAGTAGAATAATTTACAATTTAATTATCATTCAAAAACCAGTTGAATACCCAGCGGTGCGAACACCGAAATCGTCTTCCCGAAATTAGTTCGAAAATAGTGGAATACCTTATCTTTAAAATCGTTTAATCACATGGAAATCGCGGCAAGTATTCGAAATCATAAAATCAATTTCTTTAAAAATCATTCATCAAAAATCAAGTGAAATCCCATGCCCTGTGTATCTCAATCCACGTTGGTTACAAATCTGCTGTAACCGAATCTAAATCATCTTCTAATTGCACGTAGTCTAGAGAGAATACCTCTCCTATCGTTGGGTGTGATCCATAACACCAATCACCCGAATCAAGCCTATATTGTGAGTGTGATCCGTAGCACCAATCACTCACTCAAGGACCGGGTGAGAATCAACATCTAGGACGTCCCCTAGCATGTGCACATACGCCAATTCTCATCCTCATACAGTCTATTCGAACTCACATGCACTCGGTCAGCTATTCCTCAGGGTTCTAGGGTATCATGCTTAAATCACAACATTTCCCCGTGTAGGTTATCCACCCTTATACTCCCTAAACCTTTTTTAGGGTCGTCCTGGTTTAACGCATAATCCCTAACTCAGTACAGGCTAAATCTGATAAAAATAGTTTCGTTAAAAGCTTCCTGTACGAGGGATACTTAACGGTCGTCCCATACCGGCTATCAAGTACCCAACCCTAAGTAAATCCGCCCTAAAGGCATCTAAACTCGATAAACAAGGTGTCTAACATGCAATTAGGGTTTTCAGCACACAGGCATGCAATTTTATCCCATCGAAAGTAGCACGAAAATCCATGCAAGTCATCTAAATCTTTTAGGTATTCACTAAATCAATTCTAGGGTTCAGGAAGTGTAAATTATCCTACCTGGTCTCCGAATGCTCTAAATCACTTTAGAATTCCACGCAGTCTCGGTTTCTAAGCCTGATTAATTTCCTGGACATCAAATTAAACATTTAGGCTCGTCACGTCATCCAATTTTTAATCCTAAACTCGGTTACACATTTACCTAGGTTAATTAATTGCCTAATTACGTTCGGCAACCATTTCAGTCATATATCATTAGTTTTTGGGAAATCAGACCTTACCACTGTGCTCGGATGATGGAATTCTACGTCAAAGTGGTCTCGGTTTCTCGGGATGCACGTCCAGAAGCTCCGCCACGGCAGCACACGGCAGCGCACGGTGGCGCACGGCGGCGCATGGCAGAGAGGTGCGGTTTGCCTCGAAAATCACACCATGGTGAAGCCCGCAAGCCCAAGAGTCTGAATACGGTGGTGGCACGACGGTTCACGGCCGTTTGGGCGGTGTTTTCTGGCCATGAACTTTCTCACACGGCGGACGACGTTCTGCCTTGATCCGGGCGCGTTCGGCCTCCTTTCGACGGCGCCAAGCTACTAGAGGAAGCTGGCAGATCGGGCTACACGGTGGTGGGGGCGGTGAGGGTCAACGGCGACAGACGGCGGCGATTTGAGCTGGAGAAATTTCACGCGATGGAGGGAAAAAACGGCATTTTTTCGGCGGCCGTGGTTGGTTGGTGGAGGTTGTGGGCAGTGAGGGCTGTCGGTTGGTACCCTTGGTGGCGGCCCACAGTGGCTGTGGCGGCCGTTCACGGTGGAGGAAGGTGGAGAGAGAAAAGAGAGAGGAGAGAGAGAGTGTGGTGAGGAGAGAGAGTGAAATGAGAGAAATGGAGGGAATTTGCATAATTTAAAGCCTCCAGGGACAATTCTGACTTTTCCCAGACCACCCGGGGATGTTTTAGGGTGTCAGTATCCTTCCAGACATTGGCACGCATTTCTATGCAAAAGTCTTGGCCTCTGTCAACAAAATTGAAGCACGAAACTCCTTCCGTCAGTTTCTGATCGCCGGATTGCATTTCTTTCTATTCGATCGTGTTTCTGGCTTCAAACGACCTTCTGTGTCAAGTCATTATCCTCAAAATATGTGTCAGGCTTCGTTTGATTGGGATCAGGGTTAAAAATCAAGTTTTATCTTTTAAAATCCTTTTAAAACTCTTTTAGATCTTTCCCGTTGTTACATTGCCCCTCCAGATTTCTCTTATTATGCAATTATATGATGATGATTATGATAATGATTGATAGAGGCCAACGAGAAATGCTCTTATTTCCTTATTGCTCTTTATTTTATAATGAAAGTTATATGAATGATGTTATGTTACCAATATGTTTCGATGAATTTATGAGATATATGCTATGAGTTGAGCCTATGCATGCAAGTATGAATGTTAAATGAAATGTTATACAGGATAACCCAATAGATGTATTATTTTATGAAAAAGAATATAAAATTTTCATATGAGTTTACGGTGGTACAAACTAGCTATTTTGAAAAATGGTTCTTAATGCTATTGAGATTTATTCTCATAAAAATACTAATTTGTATCAGATGCCTAGGTTCCAGATAGTGTTGGAAGTCAAGGTAGAAGTGGTGGAGATACCCTTCCTAGGGTATTTTCCTGTTATTCATGGAGTGTGGGTCACGTATATATGGGAAATTCCTCTCACACCTTGAGGATGTAAAGTTCTAGGAAAGTTTTTGGTATGCCCAATACCCTGAATCCTTATGATATTTTGGTAAAAGGATTAGGAGAATAGTTTTGATGTATAAGATAAGGGCATATATGTATTAGGATATGTAAGCTAGGAATCCACTAGCTATTTTGGTTAAATAGGTATGAGTAATAGGCTTGTTGTCTCCTTACCCTGACTAACACTCTCACATATCCATAGATATATGTCTAATGAATGATATGTATACATTGTAAATGAATGTGGATGTATATATATATATGTATGTTTTATGTCAATTAATTTAATGTATTTTCCATTACATAACGTGTGAGATCCTGAGTGCGATAACCTAGACCAATAATACTAATTATGTTATTTGATAAATATTTAAAATTTGACTCGAGTAATAGAAGTAGTAATTCACTAATCTCATAGTATATTGCTTATATTATTTAAATTACTTTAAAAGGAACTATAGTATTGGAGGGGTTACAAAATTAAATCTATCAAAATATGCGTTTGGCGTATCTACCAGAAAATTTTTTGGGTTTTATGATTACCCAGAGGGGAATTGAAGCAAACCCAAAAAAATGTTAGCCAATTATCAACATGGAGCCACCTAAGACTATGAACAATGTACAATGACTCATTAGATGCCTCATTACACTATCAAGATTCCTATTAAGGTATCTAAGGGTACCCTTGCCCATGGCAGTGATATACAAATGTATTCTAAAAGTTATCAAAAGATAACCTTGTAATAATAAGCAGTTACACCTAATCGACCCACTTTTGTACCTTCAAAATATTCTATTAATAAGAGCATTTCTTTTCTCAAGTTGTTTCCTTTATTTTCTTTTTCATGACAAAAAAACTAATCGATTTTCATTCAAATATGATTGTGATATAAGTCTACCGATCGTTGTTTACTGGTTTTCGAAATCTTGAAAGTGGTTAATCCTTTCTCATGGATGAACGATTGCGAACAAGCATTCTTACAACTCAAGTAATATTTTTCCAATTTACCTATACTTTCAAAAATAGAAATTAACTTAAATGGTAATCACATGAGTTATTTTAAATTTATAGTTCAAATTTGGGAATTTTTTGAAATTAAATTTACTTGATATAAATTTTCTATTTGCTAGAACTCTGATATTAGATATTTCCATTGGTCTTAAGACTCCCCAAAAAGGTGAAATCTCTCCCATTTTTACCTAAGTATTGTTTGAATCAAAAGTATCAGCCAAAACTCTATTTTTATAATACTCAAAATTGTCGTTTCCATTTAAGAAAAGTCAGAATACCTAAATTTCCCCAAAATCTCTAAATCTAATTCAAAGCTTCATTTTTTTTCTTCTCTGGCAGCAGTAGCAGTGTCCTTAACTTTCCCTTTCCCTTTTTTTCCTTTTTCTTCCACCTTTCTTCTCTCATTTTGTAATTCACCCCATTCTTGGCCAAACTATAGGTACTCATCGATTTTACCACCATAGAAGACACTTATCAACCACCACCACCATCTTAGGTTGTCTTTGGTATCATGAATCTACTGTTAAATGCAGAAAAAAATAGAAAATCACAACCCTCCATGTTTTGGTATATTGAGCTTCGAAAAAAGAGCTATGGAGCTGAAATCTTATTGATTTTAGGTACTTCAAAAGTGACCTCTATTCTTAGAGATTCCACCTAGCATAATTGAGGCTTTATGCTAATTTGGAATATCTATGAGTAGATAATGGTCGTTATAACTTGTTTTCTTGTTTTCTATGTATTCATCGTACTCCTTTTTTTCTTTATTATTCTCTATTTCATTGTGTTAGATCTATGTAGCCTTGGGACAAGCCATCTGTTATTTGGTTTTGAATCATAAAAGAAGAATTTCTAGGTATTTTACTTTTATTTTCTAAGTTATTGATTTGTTATAAGAAAATTTGAAAGAATGCTTATTAATTTCATTTGAACAACTTATTTGATTATAGAGAATAAATTTTTATTGAAGTACATTTTGGAAGCTGTGAGGTTTTCATATAATATTCAAAAGAATTTATGAGGTCATTGTAACATGGATTGATAATTTTTTAGAATTATTTCTTATATGGATACAAATTTAATTTTTTAAATGACATATTTCTTGATATGAGAATTATATTTCTTGAAATGTTTTAATGGGAGGAACTATTTTAGAAACTATGGTGATACAACTATATATGTAGCCCTATGTGCGCCTAGGTAGTAACCCTAGCTACCAGGAGTCAATTAATGCTAGCCCCATATGTGGCACTTGGAGTGATGTATATTATAAGGAGGTTTAGGGCAATATATGTAACACCCTATAATTTTAATTAGTCTAAATTTATGTTCTTTAAATTATTGGATAAAATTTGCTTATGTAATTTGGTATTCAAAATAAATATGTTCTCAATTGTAAGATATTTGATTTAGACTATCTTCCAAATTTTGGCTGAATTGAGGAAGGAAAGAAAAGTGTGGCATGGTAAAAATATTTGGAGGTACACGACAACATAGATAAAGGGAAAGGCAAGATAGGATGCAATATTTAGAAAATATGCATGTGTATGTACACATGCAAGTGGGAAAGAAAAGAATGTAACAAATATATATAGGTGCACGGCTAGGGACATGGGAATGTATAGAGATAAACACACATGGAAGGCACACGTGCAATTGGTGAAGAAAGGGAGGAAAAACTTTTGTATATTTTGCATGCATAGGTTACGTGAAGTGAGGAAGGGAGGAACACGTGTAAGTTAGATAAACTAGGAAAGAGAGAAGTGTAGGGTTTTTTTTAGTCTAAATATGCATGAGAAAGGAAATAATTTAATACTTTATATGCACCAACTTTGGCCTTGCGTGAGGGAGAGGGAGAGAGTTGAAAACGGACTAAGCTTCACATGATAAGGAGGAAAAATTAAAATAAAATAAAGGAAGAAAAGGGTAGAGTGGCATGATGGCCAAATGAAAATTGGAATGAGAAAGGAAGAGGGATTTTACGTGAAGGGGAAAGAATAGAGTGAAGCATGAGTCTAGGGGAAAACACAAAAATTTGGTGAGGAAGGGAAGTATAGGTGAAAGTGGAGTAACCAAAGGGATGAAGTAGCTTACAAGAAAGAAAAAAAATGTACCTCCAAGTACACTTGGTGTAGAATTTGCATGCTCTCACATGGCAAAGGAAAGAAAAAAAAAGAAGAGAGAGAGGGGGTGCAGCATTCTTTTCCTCTAGCTGAATAGAAATGTGATGAAAATGGGAAGAAGAAAACCCAAATGTTCAAGCAAGGAGGGGTTGTACTTGAAAGTACTTTTGTAAGTTATGAAATTTCTATTACATGGACACACACAAACAGCACAAGAGGGGGAAAAGAAGCATGGAAATGGAGCTGCATTGGGTTCCCTCTCTCCTTCTCAATGACATGCCCACATAGCTAAACCAAAGAGTGCAAGTAATGTATATGACACGTGTGGCAGCAATAGACAAAAAGAATGGCATGGGAATGGATTAGGGGACTTAATTCCAAGATGGATGCATGCACATGTAAGCCAAGAGGAAAGTGCACGTGAGAGTTGCATCTTGAGATACATGCAACATACACATGTGGGAGGAGAGAAAAAGAGAAAGGGAAAGAAAGAAAAGAAGGAGAGGGCATCCTACACTTAGCCTATACACACCCACACATTCTGTAACAACGGGAAAGATTCGAAAGAGTTTTTAAAGGATTTTAAAAGATAAAACTTGATTTTAACCCTAATCCCAATCAAACAAAGACTGACACGTATTTTGAGGATAATGACTGGACACAGAAGGTCATTTGAAGCCAGAAACACAATCAGACAGAAAAAAATGTAATCCGGCGATCAGAAACTGACGGAAGGAGTTTCGTGCATCACTTTCGTTGACAGGGGCCAAGACTTTTTCATGGAAATGCGTGCCAACGTCTGGAAGGATGCCGACACCCTAAAACATCCTCGGGTGGCTTGGGAAAAGTCAGAATCGCCCCTGGAGGCTTTAAATTATGCGAACTCCCGCCATTTCTCTCATTTCACTCTCTCTCCTCACCACACTCTCTCTCTCCTCTCTCTTTTCTCTCTCCACCTTCCTCCACCGTGAACGGCCACCACAGCCACCGTGGGCCGCCACCAAGGGTACCAACCGACAGCCCTCACTGCCCACAACCTCCAGCAACCAACCACGGCCACCAACGGCCACCGGAGCCGCCGAAAAAATGCCGTTTTTCCCCTCCATCGCACGAAACTTCCCTAGCTCGAATTGCCGCCGTCCATCGCCGTTGACCCTCATCGCCCCCACCACCGTGTAGCCCGAGCTGCCAGCTGCCTCCAGTAGATCGGCGCCGTCGAAAGGAGGCCGGACGTGCCCGGATCGAGGCAGAACGTCGTCCACCGTGCGAGAAGTTTCGTGGCCAGAAAACACCGCCCAAACGACCGTGAACCGCCGTGCCACCACCGTATTCGGACTCCTGGGCTTGCGGGCTTCACCGTGGTGTGATTTTCGAGGTAAATCGCACCTCCTCGCCGTGCGCCGCCGTGCACCGCCGTTTGCCGCCGTGCCGGAGCTTCTGGACGTGCATCCCGAGAAATTGAGATCACCGTGACGTAGAATTCCATCATCCGAGCACAGTGGTAAGGTCTGTTTTCCCAAAAACTAATGGTATATGACTGAAATGGCTGCCGAACTTAATTAGGCAATTAATTAACCTAGGTAACTGTGTAACCAAGTTTAGGATTGAAAATTGGATGACGTGACGAGCCTAAATGTTTAATTTGATGTCCAAGAAATTAATTAGGCTCAGAAACCGAGACTGCGTGGAATTCTGAAGTGATTTAGAGCATTCAGAGACCAGGTAGGATAATTTACACTTCCCGAACCCTAGAATTGATTTAGTGAATACCTAAAAGATTTAGATGACTTGCATGGATTTACGTGCTACTTTCGATGGGATAAAATTGCATGCTTGTGTGCTGAAAACCCTAATTGCATGTTAGACACCTTGTTTATCGAGTTTAGATGCCTTTAGGACGGATTTACTTAGGGTTGGGTACTTGATAGCCGTTATGGGACGACCGTTAAGTATTCCTCGTACAGGAAACTTTTAAACGAAACTATTTTTATCAGTTGCTTTGTATTGAGTTAGGGATTATGCGTTAAACCAGGACGACCCTAAGAAAGGTTTAGAGAGTATAAGGGTGGATAACCTACACGGGGAAACGTTGTGATTTAGGCGTAATACCCTAGAACCCTGAGGAATAGCCGACCGAGTGCATGTGAGTT
Organism: Senna siamea; assembly: GCA_031216115.1. Taxonomy (NCBI): domain Eukaryota; kingdom Viridiplantae; phylum Streptophyta; class Magnoliopsida; order Fabales; family Fabaceae; genus Senna; species Senna siamea. The sequence goes on along the minus strand of CM062355.1, from coordinate 14,886,884 downwards.
CGAATAGACTATATGAGGATGAGAATTGGCATATGTGCACATGCTAGGGGACGCCCTAGATGTTGATTCTCACCCGGTCCTTGAGTGAGTGATTGGTGTTACGGATCACACTCACAATATAGGCTTGATTCGGGTGATTGGTGTAACGGATCACACCCAACGATAAGAGAGGTATTCTCTTTAGACTACGTGCAATTAGAAGATGATTTAGATTCGGTTACGACAGATTTGTAACCAACGTGGATTGAGATACACAGGGCATGGGATTTCATTTGATTTTTTTGATGACTGATTTTTAAAGAAAGTGATTTTCTGATTTCGAATACTTGCCGCAATTTCCATGTGATTAAACGATTTTAAAGAAAAGGTATTTCACTATTTTCGAACTGATTTCGGGAAGACGATTTCAGTGTTCACACCGCTGAGTATTCAACTGGTTTTCGAATGATAATTAAATTGTAAATTATTCTACTGGGATTCGTATCTCATTAGGTTATTTACTCAGATAAACAGGGACAGGGGCAGGAGCCTAGACGATAGCCGAAGCTGACTTGAGGATAGATGGAGAATGATTAGCTTAGGCTTGAATCATTTGTATATATACCTGATGATACTGTTATTTCTCGGATTCTGTTTATTATGAATTCTGTATGGATTGGACTGAATGTACATATAACGTTTCAGATAGTATGCACGGATTGTAGTGATGAATTGATGTTGCTGTGTATGGATTTATATTGGTTATGTTTATTACTGTTGCGTGACTGGCTGTTGATGTTTAAACAGGTGATTCTGTAGTTGGGATATGATCGAATTACAGAGGAAACTCTGCCGAATTTTCGGTAGAATTTACCGCTGTAAACTTATGGATTTGAATTGAAATGTGTATGAACGTATGACGTGACATTCATATGAGTTTTATATTTCATCCCAGAGTTATTATTGATGATGTATATATGTGTATTTAGTCAGCTGCGTGTGTATCAAGGTTGAACGGAATCCGAATGGATAACGGAGAATCTATCTGGGTTACGCTCAACTCGTAGCGATCCCCTGACGTTCCCACATAGGGAATAATCATTTAGAATACCCCATATGCTTCCGCTAATCAGATAAGCATCGCGTATGACGTATTAGGGGGTCGTTACACATTCGGTCAAGGCAAGAAGAAGAGGAAGGTTGGCAGAAAAAAGGGAAAGAGCAAGGGAGAACTCAAAGGGGAAATCCAACTTAATTCACCATCAAGGTAGGTTAATAATTCCAACACAATTGTGTTCCATATTGTAGTATGTTTAACCACCATGTTTTTACAAGTTTTCCATAAAGTATGATTGTATTTCCCTATGTTTTTGATAAAATGCATGTATGATTAGCTAAGCTTATATGATAGGTTGATGTGATGAAATGAATATCATTATTATGTAAGAGTGATGTTTAGTTAATAACATGCTTATAATGAACTAGGGTTTAGTATGATAAAAAGGGATGTATGATTTTGAGAACCATTTTCCCTATGGAACTCCTTTTTGGGCTGAATAGAAGATGAGATTTGATACTAAATTGATGTTAAACTTTTGTTACGATTGGGTTAAAGAATTTCCCTTAAGTTAAAATTTTTCTTGAACTTGGTAGAATTTTATAAGAAATGATATTATTATTATTATTATTATTATTATTATTATTATTCAAGAAAGGGAATTATTCTTAGACCTAGTAGAAATTTCCTAAGAGATGACATTATTATTTCTCAAAAAGGGAAGTTATTAGAATTTTATTAGAAATGTACATTAAAATAAATTTCCAAGAAAGGGAAATTTATTCTTGAAATGTTGGAATTGTATAAGAAATGTACATTAAAAATTAATTTTCAAGAAAAGGAGAAATTATTCTTGAAAATATTAGAATTTTTATAAGAAATGTACATTAACATAATTCCCAAGAAAGGGGAATTATTCTTGAAGTTATTAGAATTTTTATAAGAAATGTACATTAACATTAATTTCCAAGAAAGGAAAATTATTCTTGAAGTTATTAGAATTTTTACAAGAAATGTACATTAGCATTAATTTCCAAGGAATGGAAAATCTTTCTCGAAGTCAATAGAATTTTCATAAGAAATGTACATTAATATTAATTTTCAAGAAAGGGGAATTTATTCTTGAAGGTATTAAAATTTTAAAGAAATGTACACTAGTATTATTTCTCAAGTAAAAGAAAAATTTCCCTTGAAACTTGATAAAGAATTTTAAAGGTGGCCAAGTATCTACATGTGCCCAAGTGTGCACAAAGAATCATAAAGGTGGCCAAGTGTCCACATGTGCCCAAGTGTGTACCAAGAATTACAAAGGTGGCCAAGTGTCCACATGTGCCCAAGTGTGCAAAAAGAATTACAAAGGTGGCTAAGTGTCTACAAGTGCTCAAGTGTGCAGAATAATTATAAAAGGTGGCCAAGTGCCCAAGTGTGCACAATAACTATAAAAGGTGGCCAAGTGTCCTCAAGTGCCTAAGTGTGCACCATGAATTAAAAGGGTGGCCAAGTATCCACAGTGCCCAAGTGCGCACAATTAATGTATGAAAGTAAGTTTAAGAATGATAAGCATAAATGGTTTTGTTAATTTTGCGATAATGCGTTTTATAGTATGCAAAGATGTTTTATTTGAAAGGAATATTATTTTATCACATTAACATTTAAATTGACCATACATTGCTTGCCAATTTGTATTTATGAATAATGTTGTGTTTTTATATATACCAAGAATGTAGAATTAAATATTTTGGTGCTTGCACCCTTATACATATTGGTTGATTTTAAACCCTGAATTGTTAAGCTACTGGGAAACTTGCATTTCTCATTTATATGCTAATATGTATCAGATGCAGATGCTTAGCAGGGCTGGAGAGATAAAGGTCTCGTTTTGGTTAGAAGCAAAATTTTTGTAACCCTTATTTTGGGTCTTAGTGTAGACATATTGTGGTTTGGAATTAGGACTATTCTTTTGGCTGCATATATGAGATGTACATGGGAAATGCCTGGGGAAGGATATGTGAAGGACTGGTCCATCCTTAGAAATTTGTAAGGGAGTCTAAGTGACAGACCTATTGTCTCCTGACTTTCTATGTACAGGTACTTCATATATCTGGAGACATGTTTACCAGAATGTAATGGACATTATTGGACATGTATTATTTGAATTATATGAAAGTTTAAATTTTTGCTGTGTAGTATAACATTTTTTATTTCATTGTGCATGCGAGATTTAATCTGAGCAAAAGATCCCGAACCTAATCTGCTTTAATGAAACTTAATGGTAGAACTACTCAGACATTAATTAAATAAAAGGATAAGAATAATGTGCCAAACCTATCTGTTTGCATCGAAGGAATTGTAATACTAGATAAAGGTGTTACAATGTAAAGGAGTTATGGTTGAATTTATGTGAATTTATCACTGGTGGTGTTGTAGAGGAATGTTATCAAGTGGGTATATGATTTTTGTTATGTGAGATGCACCTCCGACAAACTCATTTTTTTTATTGAAAAAAAAATTTTGAAACCTTAAGTTTAAGTAAATTATACTTTTTCAAACAGTGATTTTTCTTTGTATATAATTCTCTTGGATATTTTGAAATCATATTGAGACTATCATATAATCTGATTTAAGATTTTATCCAATTTGAGTATAGTATTTAAATCACTTTAGAAGTTATTCCTGATTCTTTAAAACTATAAATATTACATTCTTTATTGAAGAACACTTGTGCCTGGCTTGTCCTATTTTCTTTGTAGCATGTATTATCTGCTCATTAAGTTAAAAAAATCACTCCTCACTTGTTTTCACAGCTACAAGTTTAACAAGTTTGTTGAGCATTGATTTAAGTGCAATACCGTTAATTGGTGAGCCACACATTGGACATGTGTGCCTGAATGGTATCTACTTTTTTATACCATTTTATTGTATTCTAAAGTTACTCTATAATGTCATAGGTAGGGTCCTTACTTCTAAAATATGGGTAATAGTTGTATTAATGATTAAATGCTGTCAAAATGCTAGCAAATTTGGATTTTGAGTGTGTTATTATAGTTGTTAGGCTTATAGGATTTGAGTGTCTTTCTTAGATTTTGTGGCGGTTATATTCCTTGTTTTTGTCTCATGACAAAGATAGTTCTTTTAATCTAAACAAGTATAGGAATATTATCTCTTTTGCTTGCATGTCTACTTAACATCTCAAATGACACTATTTGTTGCAACCTGGAATCATTGGCCAACTCAATCTCATTTTCTTGAACTTCTGATATCTTACATTAAGAGGTTAACATATTAGTTATTTTTAGAAGATGAAGAACATGATTGTGCTCCTTTACTAAATCATGGAATATAAATTATCCATTCATGTGTGTGAGTCCCATTCTAACTTTACAACCCATTCTTTTTTCTCTAGTTAGATGATCTCTTTTATATTTTTCTCTTAGCCTTTCTTTGTAGCAAAAAAATCTACAAGTGATTGATTCATCTTTTGTGCTCTTGTTTGTGTATAACTTCCTCATTTCAAAACCAATTTTCCCACTGTAGTCATTCCAAAATGTCCAAGTTTTGTCGAGGTTATCAAATTCTATCCCCAATTTCAATTTCCAATATATATCTAAATTATCACTTCCATTAGATGCGAAGGTAGATGCTCCTTTTATGCAAGCCATTAAGGAAAATTCTTTTAAACAATGAAGAAAGTTATACTAAATTCAAAAAATAAAACTAGACTTCAAAAACAATTAAAATTATACTAAGTTCATGTTTCATATATACATATATATATATATATATATAAGATTTCTCTCCCCTTTAGGATAATTATTCTCTTTCTTCAATCATTTCTTGAAAAAAGAAACCATACCGATCTTTTATAATCAATCCTTCTCTCCCTTAGGGAGAATTTTTCTCTTCCTTCAATTGTTTCTTGGAAAAAGAAACTATATCAATATTTTATAACCAATCCTTCTCTCCCTTTTATGAGAATTATTCTCTTTATTCAATCGTTTCTTGAAAAAATAAACAATACAGATCTTTTATGATCAATCCTTCTCTTCCCTTCAAGAGAATTATTCTCTTTCTTCAATCGTTTCTTCAAAAAATAAACCATATTAATCTTTTATAATCAATCATTCTCTCTCCTTCGGGATAATTATTCTCTTTCTTCAATTGTTTCTTAAAAAGAAGAAACTATATCGATCTTTTGTGATCAATCATTTTCTCTTCTTCAGGAGAATTATTCTCTCTCTTCGATCATTTCTTGAAAAAGAAACCATATCCATTTTTTATGATTAATTATTCTCTTCCTTTCGAGAGAATTATTCTCTTTCTTTGATTGTTTCTTGAAAAAAGAAACTATATCAATTTTTTATGACTAATCTTCCTTTGCCTTCCTTGGTCATTAGTCTATTTCTCCTTATTATTTGACTTATGGCTTGTCATTACCACATGTTCGCCATATGGCTTACCATTACCACACATTTGCCCTATGGCTTGCCATTGTCATGTGACCTCCCCTTACATAGGCAACTGGTAATATGTTTTCCTTTTACTACAAGTACATTTTCTTTTAGCAATATGTGATGCTCTCACATTCATATATGTTTTACATTGAGCAACATTAGAGGTTCCTAAATTTTTTATTAGTACATATAGGTACTACATATTACTTTAAAACTTTAATAAAAGCCTAATTTTAATATCTTTACATCAAATTTTGGACAAGCGTCACTAGACATTAAAAGTAACTAATAACCAATATTCCTTGTTTTCATCATAGACTTGATAACTAATTGATGTTGGCATACTTATATGCCACTTTTGTTTAAAAATTAAGAAAGAAAAGAGGGTCTTACAACTATTTAAACAAGGCAAATAACAAGGCCTTACCGACCATCTTTGACCATCCTTTGCCACCAGCATTGCTTTTTAGCATCCTCATCTAGCCTTTTTGCCCCTATCTAAGGATTTAAGAATGATCTGATGACCTTCACCAAAGGATCAAAGAAGTGTCGTTGGCCTTAAAGGAAGCTTTTTCTAGCTTTCACTATTAATCTTTCGACCTTTAAGAAAAGGCTGCAAAAGGAAGTTGGAAAGCTCTTTAACTACTAACCTTAAGGATAACACTTTATCTTCCTTCTTTGGCTTATCTGACCTCTCTAAGAAATTGGTGGACGATCCCTTGTCTCAAGGATAGCTTTCTAGCTTCCTTCTCTAGCCTCTTAACCCTCGCCAGACAATTGGTGAATGATCCCTTGCCTCAAGGATAGCTTTTCAACTTCCTTCTGTAGCCTCTAGACCCTTACTAGGCAATCGTTGGACGATCCTATACCTTTTATGGCCTTTAGGACCTCACTAAGCAGTTGGTGGACGATCCCCTGCCTCAAGGATAACTTTTCAGCTTCCTTCTCCATCCTCTTAGCCATTGCCAGGTGATCGATACACTATCCTTTACCTTAAAGATAGCTTTTCATATTCCTTCTTTTGCATCTCGACTATCGCTAGGTGATCAGTGCATGATCCCTTACCTCAATGATAGGTTTTCAACTTCCTTCTTTGGCCTCTTGGCCCTCGCCTCAAGGATAGCTCTTCAGCTTCCTTCTTTAACCTTTTTTCCCTTGTCAGGTGATCGATGAACGATCCCCTGCCTTAAGAATAACTCTTCTTCTTCCTTCTTTAGCCTCTTGGCCCTCGCCAGGTGATCTATCCCCTGCCTTAATAATAGGTTTTAGCTTTCCTCTTTAGTCTCCCAACCCTCGCCAGGCAATCGATGGATGATCCTTTCCTTAAAGATAGCTCTTCAACTTCCTTATTTGGCCTTTCATCCCTCGATAGGTGATAGATGGACGATCCCCTTCCTTAAGGATGGCTCTTTAACTTCTTTCTTTTGCCTTTTGGCCCTAGACAAGTGATCGATGGATGATCACCTACCTCAAGCAGAGCACTTCAGCTTCCTTCTCTAGCCTTTCGACCTTCTTAAAGTGATTGATGGACAATCCCCTGCCTCAAGGATACCTCTTTAGCTTCCTTCAATAGCCATTCAGCCTTTGCCAAGTGATCGATGGACGATCCCCTACTTTAAAGGTAGCTCTCCTTGGCCCCCTCTAAGCAATTGATTGATAATCTCATGCCTCACAAAAAACTCTTCACCTTCCACTGTCAATCTCTCAGCCCTCTCCAAAGAATCAAGCATCGATGTTTTATTTCATGGAAAGGTTTTTTAGCTTATGATATTGGCCTCTTAACCCTCGTCAAAGAATTAAATGTCAATATTTTAACCCATAGAAAGTTTTTTAACACTTGCCCTTCAGCTTATCGAATTCACTAAAGCTCCTTAGCGACCGACCTTAACCTATAGACCTTAGTATAGGTTCAATTCCCCCTAGGATAGGCCATCTAATGTCGCTGATCATCTGTTAGGTGATCTAACTTAGACGATAATTTGTTAGGCAATCTAACTTTGTTGATTATCTCTCAAGTGTTATAACTTTGCCGATCATCTGTTAGGCTATCTAACTTCGCTGATTAGCCATCATGCAATCTGACTTTTCTGATCATATGTCAAGCAATTTAACCTTGTTGACCATTTATTAGGTAATCTAACTTCGCAAATCATCTATATGTGATCAATCCTCGATCAACCAAAATCACAAATTAATCGATCCAATTGAATCTCAACGATCGTCCATCAAGCATAAGGTTGATCTAATTACACAGATTATTTAGCGATCAACCAAACATAACTAATCACTCCCAATATGCACAATACAATTTGAGGTACTCGTAGAATAAATGCCTTATAGTATGCTTTTTGTCATACCCCTTTTAAGTTATCCACTTACCTCATAGAAAGCCTTTTTAGCTTTTACCATCAGCCTTTCGCCCTTCACAAAAGGGATGACAGAGATCCTCATCCTTATGGAAAGGTTTTAAGCTTTTATCGGCCCTTCGGCCTTTGACTAAGGATTGAAGAATGATTTGATGACATATGCAAAAGGATTAAGAGGTGATCCTTAAACTCAGATTTTCATCTCCTATCGACCTTTCAGCCTCCGCCTAAGGATAGAAGAGTAATTTTTTAACATACACTAAAAGGATTAAATGGAAATCCTCAAACTCAGCTTTTCATCTTACATTGGCCTTTCGGCCTCTACCTAAAGAACAAAGAGCAATCTGAAGACATCCACAAAATAATTAAAAGGCGATCGTCAAATTCAACTTATCATCCTCTATTGACCTTTTCCTAAGGATCTAATGATGATTCAATTCCCTCCATCAAAGGATCAAAAGATGATCCTTGGAACTCACCAAGACCTTTTCACCTATCAATACCATCCCTTTGGCCTTCACCTAAGAATCTTATAACAATCCAATGATCACAAAAAGATACTTAGCTTCTACCATCGGCTTTTTGGCCCCTGCCTAAAGATCTAACAATGATTTGACGACCTTCATCAAAGGATCAAAAGGGTGATCTTACACCTCAAAAAGTTTTCAACTTCTAATGGCCCTTGACCCTTACAAAAAGGATTAGCCAGAGATCCTTGACAAAAAGCTTTTTAGCTTCTACAAGCTTCATCAGGGAATCCAGTATCTTAAGCAAACTTCTCTTGGCAATCTAATCCCTCGAACAAATCCATCGTTGCAAGGAAATCTAAACTACCTAGACCAATAAAAACTCACTAGGAGATCTAATCACCTTAACTAAACCAACTGCCTTAAGTAGCCTAGCAATATTAGATGATTCGAATGCTCTATGGTTACCCAAAACAAGTTTATCAAGAGATCCCTTGCCTTGAAAGGTTTTTATCTTCAATCACATGCCTATGGGCCTCTGTTAACAGATTAAAAAAATGATCCTTGAGCTTAGAAAGCTTTATAAAATTTTTCCACTGGCCTCTCGATCTTACTAAAAGATCAAAAGGTTATCCTTCACCATTTAGATCCTTTTGGCAATATGAAAGGCGAATGATCTTTGGGGATCATCCCAACCCCTCTAATCATCTTGCTCATCTAGACAACTAATCTCTTAGGAGAAAGTGAGTATTATGCTTTGCCTAGACATGAAATGTACACCTATTAAAGAGAAGATCCTATCCTTTACGTGCATGTTCAAAATATACCCTTTAGGGCACACCCTAAAAAATATAGCTATGCTACTTATTGTCTTTTTCATCCTATTGTATAGGCTTTTCAAACTTCTTTATAGGCATTTTAGCTTATTCTATTGGCTCTTCATCCCTCTCGAATAGACGCATCTAAGAGATAACCCCTTAGGTGCACTACCAAGCTCTCCTTACTCAAACTGGGGGACTAGGAAAAAAAATGAAATGATTTTACAACACTCGTGATACTAGAAAAATCACAAAGATGGTAAAACTGCTCACTCAAGAAGAATCCCAAACTTGATTTTAGGATAAACAAGGTGACTGCCTTTACCAAACATATTCAATCAATCTTAAGCATGTAAGAATAGGAAAATGCCTTCAAATGCTTACTAAAATAATACCGTTTAGGCACTTGGGGACTCAGTAGTCATTGAGTTGACATACATCCATGAAATAATATTAGAAACCTAAGAGCACAAGTATTAAAGAGCTTGGGGGACTTATCATATATTCAGATTATTCCACCTCTAATATGCACCATGTGGCATACTGATCGCCCATATAAGCTCCCAATCAGCCTTGGGTAGGAAAATCCCCGCGATCATCCTTACTTAGCCAAGTGTGCTAATCTTGCATCAATAAAACTCCTAAAACTATTATATAAGACCCCCAGGTATGCTTCATACACAATCACTTATCTATTCTCGCATTCTACAACCTGTATTAACTTAGGTGTCAGAGTCCAAGAATGGACCCCCAGGCTCCCTTGTGGCTTTGCCCTCTCTCTTGTCTTACAGGCCTCTACAAGTTGGATATTCCAGATTTTGGCTCTTAACCATTTCAAGAATTATCAGTTAGGATATGTGTGTCAATAAAGATAATTATATTTTTATTAAAAATATGTTAAATGTAAAATATATTTTAAAATATTAATTTATTTTATATGTAATAAAAATTATTTTATATAAATAATTCAAATAAAGTAAATTTTATTATTTTATGATTAATTTAACTTGTATTTATTGTAATAATGTTTTCATTATATATATAATCAATTTATTAGCTTCAGTTTGAATATGGTTTAATTATGGTTGAACTAGTGAACTATGAATCTGTCTTTATAATTTAATGACCAATCCAAATTTTAAAATATTAGTTGAGGAGCAAAATTGAAAAAATATATTTTTCCCTAAAATACTAATATGTGCAAATATAATGGAGGTAAATCATATAAAAATGTTATGTAACAATATCATTATGGCTACTTCTCATATGAGTCCCTCACCGAAATATCATGTCAAAGGAAATCAAGTTTAGTCACAAAAAAAAAAAGAGAAAAAGGAAATGAAGTTTGAATATATATATATATATATATATATATATATATATATATATATATATATATATATATATAAAACATACATACATACATACTAGTGGAATCTAAGCATTTCTCCAAAATTCATTGTGATATTTATTGTTAGTTTCTGTTCATAAATTAGCTTTACCAATTTTACTTCTCTCATCTTAAATTATCATTAATTTTAAAGAGTAAATTATTTTCTCTTTATTTTAGAGATTTGCTACAAATATTTCTATGCAATAAAATAAAAATTATGATTTTATCTGTTTTGATTAAAATCAATTTATCTTTATTACTTATATAATATAATATGTTTTAAATATATATTTAATGAAAATAAACAGTTATTTTTTTCAACCTAAAATAAATGAAATTTTAAAAATATTTAAGAAATTCATTTTTATTATATTTTAATAAAAAATTAATATTATCTTAGAAGATATATTATTAATCTTTTACCTTCAACGAAAACCTCTGTCTGTGTGTGTATAAAGAGAGATTCGTGTAGTTTAAATTACTCATTTTAATTTTTTTGGGTGATTATTCAAGTTGAATAACACATGGACAACTGCAGCCTAAATTTTGTTATAACATTTTTCCATATGAGAGGATCTTAATTTTTATTTATGAATTCATGAAAAAAATAATATAATGATGTTACGTAAAAAAATAAATATAAAATTGATTGAATGATAAGTCTTATTTAAATAAAGAAAATATGAGACTATAAATGAATGGTATATTTATACGTTCATCTTTCTTGACCATAGTTAACCATTCTAATTAATATATATAAATATTAATTGGCTAAAATAGTTAATATTTTTAATTTTAAAAATAAAATAAAAAATTTTTATATTTTGAACTAATAAAATAATAAAAAAAATTACTTAACTATATTTTACTGAAGTATTTTAAATTTTAATTCTTTTATATATATATTATAACTATTAATATATATAATTTTAAAGATTAATAAAATTTAAGAATTTTATTATAATATATATAATTAATAAATGAAGTGACGTTGACAAGGAATTTTGTTTGGCGTTTTGGAAGAAACTAAAATATGGGAGTTGTTGGCAAGTAACTATAAAAACGGTGGAGTCTCAATAATGCTATAAAAGTTTCAAGGACAATTTTCCCGGGGAGTGAAAGGGATAGACATGAAATATAAGAAGAAAATATTACACATAATCATTTATAAGAAAGCACTAAACATTATTGTTCATTAATTAAGGAACCAATACATCAACTTGACTTTGGAAGCTGAAGGTTAAATTGTAAAATATTATTTCTTAATTAAAAAAATTATGTAATTTATCATTCTCAATTTAATAAGTTAATAAAAGATTTTTTAAAATTTTAAATTTTGTATAATATACTCCATTCGTAATTTTTTTTCAAAAATATTGTTAAAGTTATGTATACTTCGTCAATTTTAAAAAATTGACAAAAAATTCCTTCAAATTTGTAGTTCCGTGTAAAATATCCATCAAATTTTAAGTTTTATGTAAATAAGTACTCATACTTGCTTAAGTGGACAAGGAATTTCCGGTGATCAAGCTCCCAGAATACTCAGGTCGAGAAGAGTATCAATAGCGTAACCACCCTTTGGAATATGCTTGAGCGCAATTGGCAAGTGCAAATATGCCATTCTCACAAAGAAACTAACTCTTGTGCACACATATCTGGTCTGCTTTACCCTCTTGTATCGGCCTGAACATGCTTCACGACAGGCTCGGCTCCTCAGTGCCCCGAAGCTTCTCTTAGGTTTTTTGTTTTTGTTTTCTGGGCTTAGGCCCCTTAACCTTACCAAAAGAAACGGAAAAGCTTGAATGATTAAATTTATTTTATGACTTCCTTTAATGAGAAAAGAAGATTAAATTCGAAATTTGAAATTAACAATGAGAGATTTTAAATGAAATCGAGGGCAAAGGTTAAATTTTGAAATCACCGAAGAAACAAATGAGGTTATAGGTAACACAAAGTGGTTGACGTGTATGGTTGATACAATGACAGATGTCACTCATCACAATGGAGGATCTCTTACTATCCATGCTTTGTAAAGGAACCAAAAACGAAGGAGGTTGCTTGAGGTATGCCAAAATGGTCGACATAGAGGCCTGTGAGTAGGGAAAATGTCAATATTTGAAATAGGTGGACATGCTTTTATATATTTATATTGACATTATTATCGGGTCACATGTATATTGTATAAATTAAAAATTTGAGAGTCTTTGGAAGGTGGTAGCTACTTGTTTGGCCAAGCTTCTAGGGAAAGAGAAGTTACTTATTTTTGTCAAAAATATTTATTTTAAGAAATTTTAAGTGTTTGGTAAAAGAAAGGTTCTAAATGGTAGTAGAAACAAAATTTCAACTGTGGAACATAAGTTAGAAATTGTAGTTTTTACTGGCAAAAGCATAAGTTGAAAATTAAAACAAAAAAAAACCAATACCAACATTTTTTACTTACTATAATACCCTTACTTCATTTTCCTAAAACAATTCGCGAAGACAAACTCCTTATGTATGAATTTTGCTTCTTCTTATCAAGGTAATTATATATATATATACATGTATGTATGTATATATATATATATATATATATCGTTTAGAGACATATAAATCAAAATATGAAGCATTTATCCACCTTATGAAGTTTCTCAGTTCGCTTCACTAGACCCTCTCACCAATCTTAGAGGATCAGAGGCTTTAGTTAAAAACTCAAGAACTCACCACAAATATTTGTAGTAAGGAACCAAAAATAAAGATTTGGCAAACAAGACAATGCATTAAGGCCAAAACGAAATATTTGAATATAAGTATGATAGTCCCAGGGCTACTACATTTCATAATGTTCATAAAATATTTAAAAAAAAAATCCTAAACTCCTCATTAACTTCCTTAACTTGGTATAACAATCGAAAACATTTTGAAAAAGTTTTCAAGGATAAAATCAAAATTTTAAACCCTAATCCCTTTTAAACGAAGCCTGGCAAAAATTTCGAGGATAATGACTTGACACAAAAGGTCGTTCGAAGTCAGAAACACGATCAAACGGAAAGAAATGCAATCCAACGATCAGAAACTGACAACAGACGTTTCGTGCGTCAATTCCACTGACAGAGGCCAAAACCTTCGCATAGAAATGCGTGCCAATATCTGGAAGGATGCCGACACCCTAAAGTATCCCCGGGTGGCCCGGGAAAAGTCATAATCATCCCTGGAGGCTTTAAATTACACGAATTCCCTCCATTTCTCTCATTTCTCTCTCTCTCCTCACCACACTTTCTCTCTCCTATCTCTCCTCCTTCCTCCACCGTGAATCGCCACCACACCCACCGTGGGCCGCCACCAAGGACACCAACCGACAGCCCTCACTGCCCACAACCTCCAGCAACCACCCACAGCCACCAACGGCCGCCAGAGTCGCCGAAAAAATGCCATGTTTTCCTTCCACCGCGCGAAATTTTGCCAGCTCAAATCACCATCGTCCGTTGCCGTTGACCGTCACCGCCTCCACCATCGTGTAACCTGAGCTGCCAGCTTCGTCCAGTAGCTCGCCGACGACGAACGGAGGCTGGACGCGCCCGGATCGAGGGAATCTCCGTCCGCCGTGCAAGAATCTTCATGGCCAGAAAACGCCATCCAAACGGCCGTGAACCGCCGCACCACCACCATATTCGGACTCCTGGACTTACGGCTTCACCGTGGTGTAATTTTCGAGGCAAATCGCAACCCTCCGCCGTACGCCACCGTACGTCGCCGTGCACCGCCGTGCCAGAGCTTCTGGACGTGCATCGGGAGAAATTGAGACCATTGTGACACATAATTCCATCATCCAAGCACTTTGGTAAGGTTCGATTTCCCAAAAACTGATGATATTTGACTGAAATAGCTGCCGAACATAATTAGACAATAAATTAACATAGGTAATAGAGTAACCGAATTTAAGATCAGAAAATGGATGACGTGATGAGTCTGAATATTTAATTTCATATCTAGGAAATTAATTGGGCTCAGAAATCGAGATTGCGTGAGATTCGGAATTGAATTGGAGCAACTGGAGATCAGGTAGGTTAATTTACACTTCCCGAACCCTAGATTTGACCTAGTGAATACCTAATTGATTTAGATGATTTTCATGGATTTGCGTGCTGCTTTCGATGGGATAAATTACATGCCTGTGTGCTGAAAACCCTAATTGCATGTTAGACACCTTGTTTATCGAGTTTAGATGCCTTTAGGACGGATTTACTTAGGGTTGGGTACTTGATAGCCGGTATGGGACAGCCGTTAAGTATCCCTAGTACAGGGAGCTTTTAAACGAGATTATTTTTATTAGATTTAGCCTGTACTGAGTTAAGGATTACGCGTTAAACCAGGACGACCCTAAGAAAGGTTTAAGGAGTATAAGGGGGGATAGCCTACACAGGGAAACGTTGTGATTTAGGCGTAATACCCTAGAACCCTGAGGAATAGCCGACCGAGTGCATGTGAGTTCGAATAGACTGTATGAGGATGAGAATTAGCGTATGTGCACATGCTAGGAGATGCCCTAGATGTTGATTCTCACCCAGTCCTTGAGTGAGTGATTGGTGTTACGGATCACACTCACAATATAGGCTTGATTCGGGTGATTGGTGTTACGGATCACACCCAACGATAAGAGAGGTATTCTCTCTGGATGACGTGCAATTAGAAGACGATGATTTAGATTTGGTTATAGTGGATTTGTAGCCAACGTGGATTGAGATACACCGGGCATGGGATTTTACTTGATTTTGATGATTGATTTTAAAAAGAAATGGATTTTATGATTTCGATTAATTGCCGTGATTTCTATGTAATTAAATGATTTTTAAAGATAAGGTATCTCACTGTTTTCGAACTGATTCGGGAAGATGATTTCGGTGTTCGCACCGCTGAGTATTCAACCAGTTTTGGAATGATATTTGAATTGTAAATTATTCTACTGGGATTTTATATCTCATTAGGTTGTTTACTCAGATGAACAGGGACAAGGACAGGAACCGAGGCGATAGACGATGATGCCATGATGATAGGCAGGAGAATGACTTAGCTTAGGCTTGAATCGGCTTGTATATATATGCTTTGATGATGTTGCTGTATATTGGGTTCTGTTCTTTATGTTTTCTGTATGGATTGGATCGGTTGTAAATGTGAAATTTAGATGCTTAGTATTGACTGTACTGATGGGATTGACGTTATTGTATATGGATTTATGTTAATCATGTTTATTGCTGTTGTTGGACTGGTTGTGTAAATGTAAACAGGTAATTATTGTATTTGGGATATGATCGAATTACAGAGGAAACTTTGCCGAATTTTCAATAGGGTTTACTGTTGTAAACGTACGGATTTAAGCCAGAATGTATATGAATGTATGATATGATGTATATATATGAGTATTAGATTTCATTCCAGAGTAACTTGTCTTGTATGCATGTGTAATTAGACAGTTGCGTGTGAATTAGGGTTGAACGGAATCTGAATGGACAACGGAAAGTCTATTAGGGTTACGCTCAACCAGTAGCGATCCCCTGATGTTCCCACATAGGGAATAATCATTTAGAATAACCTATATGCTTCCGCTAATTAGATAAGCATCGTGTATGTCGTATTAGGGGGTCGTTACACTTAGGGCACGTCTGTGGCATTATTGATTGAATCTCCCCTTTCTCCGATAACATCTTTAGCTTGGATTGCCTCAGAGATAATAAAGACGATCGGTTTGGCCTCTATCGGGGTCAGATTGTCAATCCTTCCATTCACAGCTACCCTTGGCTCCTCGGGGTCCTCTAAAAGTTCCAAATTTTACACTAATGGCCCATATGTATCCTCATCAAGCA
The DNA here is from genome assembly GCA_031216115.1 of Senna siamea. NCBI lineage: Eukaryota > Viridiplantae > Streptophyta > Magnoliopsida > Fabales > Fabaceae > Senna > Senna siamea. The sequence continues at coordinate 14,870,513 of CM062355.1, read as the reverse complement.
GACGAATCAACCCATTAAAAACCTCAAAAATAAAATATGCTCCTTTAGTCTTTAGCTCGAGATTGAGGACGCAAAGCTGCCTTATGCAATTTTCCCATTTTAACTCTGCCATGATACAACTAGTCTTCCTCACTCTTTCCTATACTCCCTATTGAATTGAGCATCAAAGGTTCAATCGAAGAGCCTCCTCTCCCTTGCATTCCTTTGCAGGTTTTAGTCCCTCCCGTAGAGCAACTGGTCCTAATCATTTTGGAGATCATCAAGAGATATGAAAATTAAAGTGCATCTCCAAGGGCATGTTAATATCACTGAGAATTATGCCAAGCTAGTGTGTGGACATGTCACCCCTCTCGATGATGTGCATAGCTTCGAGGCGGTCAATTTCAAGCTTAACTTTATTTGCACCTAGCTTAACAACAAGAATTCCCTTAAATATCGCAGTGAGATCACCTTGCATGTTTATCCACTCCAACGAATTGTGATAGTACAAGATATAATATGACATTTATTTAAATGTTTGTTGAAAAAGGACAATGTTGGTTACAAATTAATGTTAATAAACTACTTTTATTTACTCCTTGAATAAAAATATAATAAAAAAATTAAAAAAAATTATAAATTCCACATTTATTTTATTCCCTCTTCATTCATATAAATAAATAAATATTGAATATTTTCTTTTTCAAAATTTGTGGCTATAATTTACATGCTTCTTACATTAAAATTTTTTATGAAGTTAATTGCAACAAATAGGTAAGGGTGACAATGGTAATATTAAGAGTAAATTAATGATTTAGTTTCTAAAAGATCACTTTTTTTTAATCTAGTCTTTCAAAAATAAAACCTCTCAATTTAATCTCCAAAAATGTTCTCCTAGTCAAAATAATTTCTTAATGGGCAAATTTCTCTCAATTAATTATAGAATGGAGCCCATGTGATGACTAATTCATGATATGGACTTCTTTGGGTAGCATTTTTTTCCCATCATTACATCACTAATACAAAATTTTCACTTAAAATGAGGTTAATTTGACAATCACTTTGCAAAGTTTTTCCAAATGATGTTATTTTGTGAGAAAATGCTACCCTAGATAAGTTTATCATGAATTATCACCTACATGGACTCTATTAATTAGGAAAAAAAAATTGTCTAAGGAATATGGACCATTTTGGTTTGGAGAAAAATCCTTGGAGGACTAAATTGATAAGCTTTATCTTTGAAGGAACAAATTGAAAAAAAAAACTTTTTAGGGAATGAACTACTAATTTACTTCGATATAAAAACAAATTATCATGTTTTATTGTATAATGTGAGATGGCAGAATATTTATGGTGCTTACATAACACCCATTTTACTAAAACAAGATATTAATATGTTATGTTGCACACCAATCTACCATCACTTAAACATGCTAAACATTGTCATCCAGTAACAATATTAAAGAAATCATAATAGGTGAAATAAAAAAGAAATAAATAAAGATCATGACAGTATATTAAATGCCTTATATTTTTTTTCTTTGTATAATCAAACGTATCCTTGAAATTTGAAAAAAAACTAATATTATTTTTTTGCGACACATGATGTATTAATATAAAAATGTCCTTAGTTATGTACATAAATAATATTATGTTGTTGTTATTAAAATTTTTTAAAGCGTATTATATATTTAAATTATGAATTATACTATTTTCTTAACAAATGCTTTGGCAAATACTTAACTATGACAAAAACTTATAGACATTAGAGTTGGTAACTTAAATATTTGAATTAAAAGGAAAAATTAATAAATTGATGGAGATACATATTGAATTGAAATTTTTTAGTTTTGAAAACAAGAAATATTTATTTAATTATATTTTCAAAATTAATTTTGTTATATCAAAAATTAAATTTAATGTTTTTTCTTGCCAGTAAAAGATTTTTTTATTCACCAAACACAAAAACAACAATCAGAACATTACAACACAACATAAACAAGAAAACACTATCCAATTAACCCCCTTTACATGCTAACTACCTACATTACCTTCCCACCTTCTATCAAATTCAAGAAAAGAAGCCAAGCAAGTTGGGGTGAAACCACCCAATTTATAAGACACATCTTGGAAACAGAAGACTTAGCAAGCTAGTCAGTTGCCTTGTTCGCCTGACAAATGATAAGATTTAATGTAGGATTTACTAACTTTCTATCCAATATCACAAAACAATGCTTGTTAATCTCACTATTCATACCCAGAACTGCTTTAACTACTTCCTCACAATTTAACTCAAAAACCAAAATCTCCAAACATAGATTGAAAGCCAAATCAATTGCATCCCTAAGAGCAATGTCCTCAGTTATAAAAGTATACCTTACTAGAATGTTCTTGCTACACTCATCAAGCAAGTTGCCATTATGGTTTCTCATTGTAATTCTAATACCAGAACCCTCATTTATACCCTTAAATGCACCATCTACATTAATCTTAACCTGACCTTCGTTATAAGAACCCATTATTTCCTCTTATTGTTGCAACCAAGGCTCATTGTAGAACCCATATTAGTAGTAGTAGAATTCCAAAATTCACTAGCATCCATCTGAATTCTTTGAATAGTAGAAACTGGATTGATCACTTTCCCCTCAAAATCATACAATATCTATCTTTCCAAATATACCAACATGTAAATGCAATTTGAGTATTTAACCATTCATCATAACTCGAGGTGCCTACCAAAATATCCTGCCACCATTCATCCACTCTTTTAACCCTTCTTCTACCCCATTTAAGTCCCAGAGGACTCCCAAGCCACAAAATCCCTACCTAATCACTAAATAATGACATGCTCTATGGTTTCATCTTCTTTCTTATAGATAAGACATTTAGGATAGTTCACACATTTCCTCAGAAATAATTATTCCTTAGTAGGGATGGAAAATTACCAACCTCCACAAAAAATTCTTGAACTTCTCGAGTACATTGAACATCCACACCTTCTTCCATATTGCTTGTGAAATCTAAAATGATAAAGAAGGCTTCACTGCCCTATCAACTATAACATTCCCTACAGCAGTTTTACTTTAATTAAATTTTTATTTACTAGTAGTTATGTGATTACTGTAACGACCCCCTAATACGACATACACAATCCTGTATCTGATTAGCGAAAGCATATGGGTCTTTCTAAGTAGTTATTCCCGATGTGGGAATGTCAGGGGATCGCTACTGGTGGAGCGTAACCCAAATAGACTTCCTGTTGTCCATTCAGATTCCGTTCAACCCTAATTCACACGCAGCTAACTAATTATACATACATACATCATAAATTACTCTGGAATGAAATCTAAAACTCATATATACATCACATCATGCATTCATATACATTCCAACTTAAATTCACAAGTTTACAGTGGTAAACCCTACTGAAAATTCAGAAGGGTTTCCTCTGTATTTTGATCATACCCAAAATACAATAATCACTTGTTCACAATTATACAACCAGTCCAACAACAACATAAAACATAAATGACAGAAATCTATATACAGCAACGTCATCAAAATATATATACAAGATAATTCGAGCCTAAACTAAGTCATTCTCCCATTTATCACCAAGGCATCATCAATTATCGTCTGGGTTCCTGTCCCTGTCCCTGTTCATCTGAGTAAACAACCTGGTGAGATATAAAATCCTAGTAGAATAATTTACAGTTCAAATACAATTCAAAATCTGGCTGAATACTCAACGGTGTGAACAACGAAATCATCTTCCCGAAATCAGTTTGAAAACAGTGAAATACCTTATCTTTAAAATCGTTTTATCACATGGAAATTTTGGTAGATAATCAAAATCATAAAAATCCATTTCTTTTTAAAATCAATACTTAAAGTCAGATAAAATCCCATGCCCGGTGTATCTAAATCCACGTTGGCTACAAATTCACTGTAACCAAGTCTAAATCGTCATCTAATTGCACGTCATCTAGAGAGAATACCTCTCTTATCGTTGGGTGTGATCTGTAACACCAATCACCCAAATCAAGCCTATATTGTGAGTGTGATCTATAACACCAATCACTCACTCAAGGACTGGGTGAGAATCAACATCTAGGGCGTCCCCTAGCATGTGCACATACGCCAACTCTCATCCTCATACAGTCTATTCGAACTCACATGCTCACGATCGGCTATTCCTCAGGGTTCTAGGGTATTACGCCTAAATCACAACGTTTCCCCGTGTAGGCTATCCCCCCTTATACTCCTTAAACCTTTCTTAGGATCGTCCTAGTTTAACGCGTAATCCCTAACGCAGTGTAGGCTAAATCAAGTAAAAATAATGTCAATTAAAAGCTCCCTGTACTTGGGATACTTAACGGTCGTCCCATACCGGCTATCAAGTACCCAACCCTAAGTAAATCTGTCCTAAGTGCATCTAAACTCAATAAACAAAGCGTCTAACATGCAATTAGGGTTTTCAGCACATAGGCATGCAATTTATTCCATCGAAAGCAGCACATAAATCCATACAAATCATCTAAATCGTTCAGGTATCCACTAAGTCAAATCTAGGGTTCGGGAAGCGTAAATTATCCTACCTGGTCTCCTGTCGCTCCAAATCGATTCCGAACTTCACGAAATCTCAGTTTCTGAGCCTAATTAATTTCCTGGACATTAAATTGAATATTCAAACTTTTCACGTCATCCATTTAATAATTCTAAGTCCGGTTGTCCTCATACCTAGGTCAATTTATTGCCTAATTACGTTCGACAGCTATTTCAGTCAGATATCATCAATTTTTAGGAAATTAAACCTTACCAATGTGATCGGATGATAGAATTCTATCTTAGGGTGGTCTCGATTTCTCCCGATGCACATCCAAAAACTCCGGCACGGCAGCGGCATGACGTCACGGTGGCGCACGATGAAAGTGCGGTTTGCCTCGAAAATTACACCACGATGAAGCCCGCAAGTCCAGGAGTCCGAATATGGTGGTGGCACGGTGGTTCATGGCTGTTTGGATGGCATTTTCTGGCCACGAAGATTCACGCACGGTGGACGAAGTTGCCTCGATTCAGGTGCGTATGACCTCCGTTCGACGTCGGCGAGCTGCTGGAGGAAGCTGGCAGCTTATGCTACACGGTGGTGGGGCGATGACAGCCAACAGTGATGGATGGTGGCGATCTGAGCTAGCGAAGTTTTTGTGCGGTGGAGGAGAAAAATGGCATTTTTTGGCGACGCTGGCGGCCGTTGGTGGTCGTGGGTGGCGAGAGCTGTCGATTGGTGTGCCAGGTGGTGGCCCACGATGGCTGTAGTGGTGGCGCACGGTGGAGGAAGAAGGAGAGAGAGGAGAGAGAAAGTGTAGTGAGGAGAGAGAGAGATTTGAGAGAAATGAAGGCAATCCAAGAATTTTAAAGCCTTCGGGGGCGATTCTGACTTTTTTCGGACCTCTTGGGGATACTTTAGGGTGTCGGCTTCCTTCCAAACATCGACACGTGTTTCCATGCAAAGGTTCTAGCCTCTGTCAGTAAAATTGACGCACCAAACATCTTTTGTCAGTCTCTGATCACCGAATTGCATTTCTTTCTGTTTGATCACTTTCTGACTTCGAACAACCTTCTGTTGCAAATCCTTGTCCTCAAAATACGTGCCAACCTCAGTTTAAAAGGAATTAGGGTTAAAAATTCAATTTTATCCTTTAAAAACTCTTTCGATTGTTACAATTACTGTAAGTTGGATAGATTTGTATAGATAAGTCAGTTTCAAAGGAATTGGTTGTAAAACCAGATCGAATTGGTTGTAAAAACAAACCAAATTGGTTGCAAAATTAGACCGAATTGATGTCTAGTTTGGGAGAAATAGATTTTCAAAGAAAATTATCATATTAAGGGAATTTTCTCGAAGAAAGAGATGTTGTAGTAAAAAGAAGAATTCATGAGCTGGTACATTGAGAGAAATAAGACCTAAAAATGGCACTTAGAGATAGAATGTCCCAAAAGTTTATAAATTTATAATTTAACCCTAGGGACTAATTAGCAAATATGTTTGAATTTTTACTAATCGTATTTTCCTCCATTAACTTAACCCTTTATAAAAAGCAAAGAGAAGAGAGAAAAGCTTCATGAAACTTTTTAGAGAGAGAAATAGGAAAAAGAGGAAGGATTTGTAGCAAGAACTGAGAGAAGTTGCTAAGAAAACATTTGGACAATCTTTTGAACTCTACAACATGCACAAAGCCTTCAAGAAATGCAAGGTAATCAAGATAAACTTTTAACCCATGTTTCTCACTTTTGAAGAAGTAAGCTATAATGTGAATGATAGATTAACTTTGAAAAAGGGAGTTTAAACTTGCATTCTTAGTTAGAAAGTATTGGATTTATGCTAATATGTCTATGTATGTTAATAAGATGGCTTGAAAATTTGAATTTCAAAAATGGTTATTTTCTCTTTCATCTATGGAATCCTATTTGATCTTTTGTGGTGTGGATTTAGCCTTTTTCTTTTAATAGTTGTTTAGGCTTAAAAAGTGTTGATTTAGTTCAGGGAAAGTTTTGGCAATTTCATTCTGGGTTAAAATACACATTTTGGGGATTCAAAGAAAGATTTTTAAAAAACTAGGGAAAAAACATGCAAGTTAACTACCAAGATGAAACATTCAATTGTCGTGTTCTTATTGCCCAGAAAATCCAGATTTTACACTTTAAAGTCGATTGCTAGGTTCAAACAGTTGACTGTCATGTGCTTGACTTACCTAGAAAACCCAAGAACTCAACAACCGACTGCTAGATTTGTAGAAGTCAACTTCTAGTTCTCGAGTAACCTTTCTTGTTTTTGGCAGAGAGCTACAAGTCGACTACTTGGCATTAGAAGTTGATTGGCAGACCATCTTTTTTGAAAAATTATTATTTTCCTTTCCCTTAGTTCTCCATAAAGGTAACAACAAGGCAAAAATCCTAATTGAATAAAATGGGCAGAATTCGTAAGAACAATATGAGATGATATGATAGAAACGACTAATCCCAAAAGAGAATAAGAAGAGATTCTTAACACATGTATTAGGAGCAGATAGGTTCTGGTTTAAACTATTGATGGTTGGTATGGGACAACCATTGTAACTCCCATAGTTGAATTATTTTATGAAAACATTATTTAGGTAACTAATTCTAAGTTAGTAGACCTTGTTAACCACAAGGATTGCTTACTTAGGATTAAACTCACCTTGATCTAAAATCCATTTCGCCTAATATATATGTTAGTGAATCTTATATTTGAGAAAGGATGCATCATTTAATGACGGTAGTGAATGTTTATAAAGGATCCATCATTTAATGATGGTGGTGAATGTTTATGAAGGATCTATCATTTAATGATGGTGGTGAATGTTTATGAAGGATCTATCATTTGATGGTGGTAGTGATCCCTAGTAGTTAGAACTCACTGCAACAGTGAGTGGGGTGATCTAGTACTTTGATAAGGCCAATGACCATTAAGTGGATAAAGATTGGTAATCAGATAACAAGAGGATGCTTTAGGAGTATAAAGGCCTAGCACCGCACAATGAAACTCGCTAATGTCTAGGTGAATGTATTATGATGCAATTATGATGCAACAGTGAATGTATTATGAATGTATTAACGAGAAGAGCTATGATTGCTTACTATTATGAATCAGGGACTTAATGGTCCATATGAAATTATGATGCAATGACTCTTGCCTTATTTGATTATGTATCCTTACTCTTATATTATGACATGTGATATATGAGAATTTCCCATGATAATGGTTGCTTGATGGCATACTACACATGGCATAACATATACTGCATGACATCTGTCATACCAAGGTACTTATCATCATCTAGACCAAAAATCTTTAAAATATTTTTTTTTTGAATTTAGAGTTAAACAAAATGAAAGAAACTTGGTAGAAGATAGTTAAACACAAAGAGCAAAATTCAGATTTTTGGTACTGTTTATTTGGTAATTTGGCCAACTTTGGAAAATCATAATTTATTCTAGCAGCCTCTAAAATTTTTGAAAATTTTATGACATATATATGAATATGATATCTAATTTTATGCAAAATTTTAGCTTAAAAATCACACATTTGGCTACTTAAATCGAATAGAACAGTACAAACCTAATAGTGCCATGACAACAGACCAAAATTTGGGAAAAGCTTGCCAAAACTATACCAAATGAGTTCCAAATGACATGAAACTTCATAGATTAGTTCTTTAAGACTTAGATACTAGTACATAAAATTTTAGCCATTAAATCATTCGTTAGATCCCACAACATCCATGGGAAAGTATATAAACCAGAAAATTTTTTTACATAATTGTCCCAAAGTTAGGTTTACAAAAAGGGCATCTAACAAATTTCAAAATTAACAAAATTTAGCAACTGTAAGCCTTCATATATGGAGATTTACCCTGCCAACTTCCATAATTTTTGGAGCTCACTGAAAATAATTTTCACAATTTCCTTTATCCCCTGCAATTAGATCCAAATTTGCAACAATTGAGTTTCAACATGCAAAAATTTAAGATTGGGCTAATTTAACCATGTTCATGCTTTATAAAGCCTTATAATACTTATTAAAACTTGTCCAAACTCATGGTTTGGCTTTTCTAACATAGTTAGATGGATTTTTGCAAACTTCTTGTGAATGCTACTATTTACACTTATGCATTTGATTATCTTGCTAGATACATCATTTCCATCACATTTCACACCATAAACACATCCCATATAGGTCACATAATGTCATTCATTACTCATTTCATCATAAAAAATCATGGGTATAAAATCATACTTCAAGTTCTTCCAAAATAGCCATTTTCTCTATACTTTTCTAATGATTTGGCTACCAAGGGAACTTGGTATTATTCCTACTCATGTTTCTAACTATCATAGTTGACATTGGATAATTTACATCAAATTTATACATACGTTATCAATATCTATATCTCGCTTAAAATGATACAAAAATTACATGAACATAAGCAAAACCACTTTCTACAGATATCTTTCTCTCTAATTATACATACAAGAGACTGTAGAGGCACCTCCTTTTGTTTGCCTTTACTTGTTTCACCTAAAAATGGTTATAAAAATTTTAGTTAAGACATGAAGTCCCAGTAGCTCACTCTACATTCCAAACACACTATGGAATGTAAGGGAAAGTATTGCATACAAGAGCATCTCATACATAGCTCATGGTTTCATGCTAAAATCATCATGTAAGCATTTAAGTTATTGCCAAAACTCATCAAACAACATACCTAGGGCAGGACTTAGCTCATCTAAACCCTTCATAACATTATACATCTCATATAACTTGAGCCATCAAATCTTCATGACACATTCATATCATAAAGCATCTCATGAGCATATAAAACCTTTCAAACATCAAGTATGCATATACAAACCACAAACACACATTAGCATATAAGGAATGGAAATGAGCTACCTTGCACTCAAGTTTCTCTTTCTCTTAGCTTTTCTTAGCAATGGTAAAGTTTTATTCTCACTTTATTTCTAGGTTAGCTCACTTGACAATAGCAAGTCCTTAAATTCACATGGAATTCATTATCAATATTATCATATTCTTAATCTTTGAACTCATTACTTACTCATGCCATAACTATGCTAGATTTTCCTTTTGGTAGCTAGCTTTGCTTCTTGAACCTAGAGTATGCATATAGAATTAAATTCATCAATCATGTTCTCTTTCTTTTTATGCTTGAAAACATGTTTCTATAGTTTTTCTTGTAACATTCGCTCCTAATGTGAATAAGAGATGCTTGTTAGTTGTTAACTTAAGTTTAATGCTTGTGTATATTGCATTAATTGCATATAGTTGCATTAGTGAAGGGACTTAGTTGAAAGGAATAACAACAAGTTAAAGTATGACTAAGGACTAAATCGAAAAGGGAAAGTTTAGATAAGCCAGAGTCATAAAATGACCCAAAGGTAGGAATACAATTAGTGAGACTTAATAATTCAGAAACCTTCAACCCTAACACATAACTTAAACTTTAGAACTTTTTAGAGAGAGAAAGAGAAGGGCAATTAGAGAGAGAAAATAGTGAGTTAGGGGTAAATGAGAGGAAATTTGCTAAAGGAAAAATAGATTTAAGACTAGGGATTGGTCTTACATCAAGGGAAAGACTATTTCAACACATTGTGCACACATATTCTTCAAGAAATCAAGGTAGCAACTCAACCTAACCTTATTTTTTGAAATGTTTAGCTCTTGGCTGAAAAATGGTGTTATGAATGTCTTGAGCTATGTTTGGGGTTTAAACCTTCATTATTTATGTTTTTAACTCATATTAAGAGATTCTTGTGGAATGGTTATGCTCATTTATGCTGGTAACTGATTGTGAAAGTGGGTTTATGCCTTAAGTGCAAAAATATGGTTTGATCTTAGTGTTGAGTGATGTTAAGTTATGTTTTGGGTTATTTATAAGTGTTATATGATGTTAAAGGCTAGTGTTGAGTTCATGGCTTGTGAAAATGGTTTGAAAACATACTTTTAGTGCAAAAACTCTGGATGTAGTAGTAAGTTTTAGAGTATACAAGACGCTAAAAGCTGACTACCAGTCCTAGAAGTCAACTGTCATGTTCTTCGTCTACCCAGAAAGCATTACAGAAAGCTAGTAGCCAACTGCCAGCCCCTAGAAGTTGACTACCATGTTCTTCATTTTCCAAAAAAATTTCTAAAAAGCTAGTAGCCGACTATATGCCCTAGCAGTCGACTGTCGGGTCAAATTTTTTCCAAAAATGCCTCACAGAAGGCTAGCATTCAATTGCCAAGCCTTTAACAGTCGACTAGTAACTCTCGGCCAAGGCAGATTTAAAAAGGGTATCGAGCTAGCAACTAACTAATAGCGTGGGATCGGTCGACTTCTAGCCTACTATTTCAGATAAGGAGCTCAAAAACCTATTTTGAGAGAACATTAGCCCAAAATGTCACTCAAGCTAAGGATCAAAACCTGAGATGTAAAGGGTAACATGTAAGATTTAAGGTCACGTGTCACTAAGATGAGAGGATCCTAGTGATAGTGATACAAAGAGAGTAGAAAAACATAAGAAAGGGAAGAGTGAAGTATTCTAAGCATATGCATTAGTGGTAGATGAGCTTATAATCGAGTAACTGATTGTTGGTATGGGACGGCTATTGGACATTCCACAGTTAGGTTATGAATTAGGATGGTTAACATCTACTTGAACATTAATGATTTTGAAAATGCCGTGATGGTTATGAACCCTAAGTTAGTGTCATCTTCCAAAGGTAGTTTAAGAAACACATACTTAGAGTTAAACATAACCATATACATGGGCCGAATCACCGTAGTATATATGTTAAAGAATAGCGTACCGAGAGTATGATCCATAAAAAAGATATGGTAATTCCATAGCCCTATAATCTATGAAAGCGAAGTGGATAAGACCTGTCTAAAGTCAGACAGTGATCCTATGAGTTGATAACCAATCTCGTTTGAGGAAGAGAAACAAGTTTGGTAGAGTTGACAATGATCTCGCTGGTCATGATATGGTACTCAAATCCGGTTGAGGGATAACTCAGATAGTACAAAAAGGTTAATGTGTGGCTCAATAGTCATGAACTCATGCATGTATGTAGTGGTACGTGGAGTTGTTTGTTAGGTGATACTCCCGATAACTTGTATGTTATGTTTGTTTTTCTTGCTTATATATCAAATGTAAATGCATATTTGTACCCTATGGAATGTTTGATAGAAAGTTATGATGAAAAAGATGATGAATATACATCCTATGTTGTAAAGTTATATGTTTTAAAATGTAGATGCATAAATATAAGCACATGACATGAAAGTATACTTTATGCACTGCATCTCAATAGTATGTATTATGTTTTTATGATGAAAAGAATGTAGAGACTTTTCGTATAAGTACAGTGGTACAAGTCAGTAGTTTTCAAGACAAGTTGCATTGCTACTAAGATTAAATTCTCACATAAATGCTAGCCTTTACTAGATGTGTATGTCCTTGGCTAGAGATGAAGGTAACCTGAAGAGAGGTACCTTTCATAGGGTACATGAAAATGTTTATTTTGGATAGTATAGGCATATATTTATTTTGTACTAGTATTTATGATTTTTGAAGAAGGTTAGTGTAGATTATTTCATGTACAGCCTATATTATAAGCATAGACATATATTTACCTAAACTTGTCAGTAAATATGTTGATGGGGTTTTAAGTGGCAAGGATGTTGCCTTTATACCCTAATTGACTGATTTAAAGTTAACCAATGAGTAATTTATGCATGTTTATGTATAGCTATTTAAAGTAAATTATGTATATGTTTATATGATGTGATATTTCATTGCAATTCTAGAGTGAGAACCTGAGTGTAGTATTTGACCCCAATTGGCACTCAATTAATTAACTTATTAAAAGTTAAAAATTTACTCAGGTAGAATAATAGTAACACACCATTGTTATGTTTGTTCACATATTATACCTCTTAAATTAATATAAAAGGAACTATAGGCTAAGGGCATGTTACATTTCTAGGCTCTAACTAATCATGCATATGCTAGTTTTCTTCATGAATATACCATTACATATTATGGCCATTTGCTAGCCTACACTTTTTCTCAAAGAATCCTATTTAGATATGCATCACAGGGATTTTTAGGGCTTTAAATACAATTCAAATAATAATATCATAGAACTCATAATCGTGGCCACCCTTCATGCCTCAAAATGTCAAAATTCTTGACACAATAGCCTATAAGTGGATTAATTCATGAAGCTAGCATATTTCAACTCTTTTGAGGTAGGAAGGATCTTCATGTGACTTCTCTAGTCATGAAAACACTCCATAAAAATCAAATTTCTCATTCTCTTCTATAGAACCTATCTTTTTATATTTAACATATTTGAAGGGTTTTGGAAAATCTAATTTAAATCTAACATATTTGGCTATTGGATGATTTGTTTAAGCACCTAAAGCACTTGTAAAAACCTCTATTTTATGCATTAAATTTTTCTTCATAAACCCTAATTTTATCACATGAAAGTTCAACCCTTTGGCCATACTTTTCCTTTATGAATATAAGTTTTTCACGACTAACTTACCTCTTCTTCCTTTTGCTATTAGTTCTTCAAAATAATGCCTCACTTGCACAAAATTCTCCTTCAAATTTAGAGATTGGGGTTAAAATTTGGATAAGAGAAAGCTCTTGAGGAGTATATCAACTTAATTAACTATGAAGAGATGAAAAAGTGAAGGATTCTTACTCTTTTTTGTCTTTCTCTCTCTTCTTGTTCTCTTTAACATGAACAAGCTCTTTCTCTCTCTTTTTTCAGCTAAAATGGCATGGAAAGGGTGGAGGAAGAAGAAGGAAAAGTGACTTTATTAATTAGGTCATAAAGTAATTAAAATTGACCATTTTGCCCTTGAATTATGATTTCTACCTTTTATAGCCATAAGTTTCTAATTGAATACATTTATAAGTTAATTTGGGTATGAGGAAACTCCTCATGACTTCAAAGTTACTTAAATAAGCTTACAATACTTTATATCAAGTAAAAATTATGATTTTACCCCTGATTTCTACCTTTTATGAAAATTACTGTAGAACCCTTATTAAAACATTCCAAAGCCATACTTGGGTTCCTTAACATCTACATCAATATGAAATGATCTCATTTTGCATTAATTTGCCTTATTTTAATTAATTCCTCCCTGAGTCCTTTTTTTTTTTGTTTTGACACTCTCTTTTTTATTTTTATTTTTTCAGTTAAGGTCTTTTTTGAATTTATGGCTAATGTTCAATCTCTATTTTTTTCTTTATTTTTATTCTTTATATTTATCTTACTTCAGTTTTTCTTAATTTATCATTTTTTGTAAATATAATATTTCAGTCATGACAACATCCATATTTTGAATTGATTGATAAGGAATGCATGTTTTTCTGGGTGATTCATAACTGGTACCATCAATCTTAAGTTTTTAACTAATTTACTTAATTACTGAGTTTTCCCAAACTCACCTGCACATTGATATGTTCAGATGCCTAGTTTCACTTTTAACATAGACGTGGAAGTGGAAGTCTTTGAGGTACCTGGCCTAGGGTACTTCATTCAAATTGGTAATATATCATAGATGTGTGTGTAGCCACCAGTGCCTCTAGTGGGATAAGGTGAATAATAACTAGTGGGTTTTATTTTTTTTGGGATCCCTACTCTTACTCTAGCTTGTTTTGCTGATAGCTAGAGTAATTGCAAATAATGTATAGGAAGAGTAGGCATCTTTTCTAACTATGTATAATGTGTATATAAAAAGTACATTGATATCTCATAATGAGAAAGGTGGTCTTATAAGGTGAGTACACTACCTTGTAAGCTCACATCCTTCATTTTGAAATGTATATATTTAAGTATTGATATTATATCGTATAAATATTATGCTTCCACTGATGCTTGTGAACAAGAAAGGCACCCAAGGGACACTCATATCGATGAATGAAATTAATAATGAATACTGGGTAATTAATTCAAATTTTGAATTTTGGTATCCAAAAGAAAGAGATAAGATAGTAGTACATTGTCTCTATAGGAATATATAGGTATGATGGACCCTATAGAGATAAGGTGTTACATCAACCACCATCTCTTCCTTAGCAAGATGGTAACCTTTCTTTATAGAGTAAACCCCATCCTTAGATAACCCCTCTATGATAAAATCCTTTTTAACTCTTTTAGGAATAGGAATTGACTTGATTTGCCTCTTCTTACACCTATTATCCATTATTTTATACTATCTAGGTTCCACTTGCCTTCTTGAACAAGATCTTTAACTTTGCACCCCTATAGCTTGCTAATTCTGTGCCTTGGTATGAAAGGAATCTAGTAGTCTTTCCACACATGAATAGAATTTCCATCGCCAATTTTCCAATAGAGGTTTTTGTTCAACATCTCCTTCCTTTCCATAATATTGGACCAGACCCAAAATAAGCTAGAGCCTTTTCCAGCACTAAGAAAGTCAGATTTGGGTAGTAGACACCTTTGACAACTCTAACCTATAGTTCATCAAGTCGAAATTCTCCATGCTTGCTTAGCAAGTAAAGCTAAGTTAAAGCTCGAGAAATCTCTAAACCCCACTCAACCTCTACTTTTATCTTTAGTCATATTTCCCTATGACAACTAGTGAATCTTCCCTTCTTCACCCTTTTAAGCCCCAAAAAATCTCTTTATTAAACTGTTTAGCTCTTGAAAAAACTTCCTAGGGAATTTGAAAGCCACCATTGGGAATGTTGGTATTGCATTTGCCACTACTTTAATAAAGACTTCTCTCCTAACTTGTGACAAGAATTTCTATTTCCACCCCTGTACTTTCCTCATTAGCTTATCTTTAACAAATGTCAGTGCTGCCACTTTTGATCTTTCCTACATGGTTGGAATGCCTAAATTTTGTCCAGGATTATCTATGCTTTTGATTCCTAAAATCTCACACACCTTCTTAATAGCCACTTTTGGTGAATTCCTTGAGAAAAATAAACATGATTTATCCATATTAGTAGTTTGGCTTGAAACATCACAGTAACTCCTTTAAATCTCCTTTATAAAGCATAAATTCTCTTTACTAGCATTAAGAAAAGATTATCATAAAAAAAAGGGAAATCTCAGGGCATTGTATCAATAACTTAATTCCTTTCAAAGCATCATTACTTACATATTCATTAACCATAATCAACAACACATCTACCACCAAAATAAAGAGGTATGATGACAAAGGATTACCTTGTCTAAAACCTCTTCTTAGTTGAAATTCTTCCACTTTTCTCGTTATAGGTTATACTTTACTAAAGACACAGGACATGATTTTATCCACCCATTCATCACAGAATCCCACTTTCACCATAACTTCCCTTAAGAAATCCCTCTCAATGCCAATTCATACTTCTTCCTTCCTTTTTTATTTTTTAGGTAGTTATAAACTTCATGAGCCAAAATTATACTATCCCACATCATCCTTTCCTCAACAAATGTCCTTTGATTCTTTATTAAAAACTTTGGTAGCAAATATTTCATTCTATTCATTAGGATCTTTAAAACTATCTTGTATATAAAGCTACACAAGCTAATCGAACGAAATTGAGCCACCTCTTCTGGTTTATCCACTTTAGGTATGACAAAAATGGTTGTCTTATTTATCTTGGCAATACTAGGCAAATCATTAAAAAAGTCCCTAAGAACTTCACAGACTAATGTCCTCACCTTTTCCCAAGATTCTTTATAGAAGACTTTAAATTAACCATCTAGCCTTTGTGAATTCCTAGCTACAAGTAGAAGGCGACCTTAATTTTCTTTTCTATTACTTTTGTTGGAAGCAATCTATTATTAGGCTCAAATACACATCTTTTAACAAACTCAAGAACTTGAGAAAAGTCCCTTTCCCCTCACTAAAGTGAATGATCGTACAAAAAGATCCTTAAAACACAAAGTTATTTAGTCTTCATCTTTTAACCATCCCTTAACACCATCTTTTAGTATTAGTTCCTTATTTCATTGTCTCTTTTGTATTGTTGTTCGATGGAAAAAGTTGGTGTTCTAATCACCCTCTCTCAACCATTGAATTCGAGACCTTTTTTGCCAGTATCTTTCTTCTCTGTCCTAAGCCTCCTCAATTTCCAAGGCAATTTTGTTAACCTCTTCTAATTTTTCTTCAGTGAATTACCCAATGTAACATTGACTCAGTTTACCTTTCAACTCTTTTGTCTTCCTTCTTATCTATTAGGCAAGGCCTTGTGACTCCACTCTATCAAACATCTCTATAGCTGTTTAGTCTTTTAACCATATCAGTAATTGAACTATCTTCCTGCCCATCCACCTTGTTCCATCCATCTTCAAAAATATTTTGGAACTCTGGGTAATCGACTCATATTGTTTCAAATTTAAAATCCCTGTTCCCTTTCTTAGCTTTATAGTCTAAATCCAATATAATTGGGTTGTAATCATATCTTATAAGTTCAAGGTGAAATACCTACACATTTGACTATTGCTCCCTTCCTTTAGTGTTGCAAAAGCACCAGTCCAACCTCTCAATTATGTTATCTTTCCCTATCTACTTGTTATAATAATTTTACTTCAAGCCTTTGAATTCCATATGTAACGATCCTGTAATCCACAATATACTATCCTTTAGCTGACTAGCGAAAGCATCTGGGTTTTAGAAATAGTTATTCTCGATATGGGAATGTCAGGGGATCGCTACGGGTTAAGCATAACCCAAATAGACATTTCGTTGTCTATTAGTATTCCGTTCAACCCTAGTTCACATGCAGCTATACAATTTACACATACAATCATTATAAAATACTCTGGAATGATAAACTAAAGTCCATACATATAATGTACAATTCATTCATGCAAATTCCAACTTAATTTCACACGTTTACAGCAGTAAACCCTGCCAAAAATCTGGCAGAGTCTCCCCTGTATTTTAAATGTATCCAAAAGTACAACTAATCATTAACATAGCAGATTACATACATTCAACAGTAAAATACATCATAATTACAAAATACAGTACAGAAACCACATGATACATATATATACATCATTATTCAAGCCTAGACTACGTTGCTCTCCTGTCTATCACCAATGCTTTGCCCAGATAGCATCTAAGTCCCTGTTCCTGTTCATCCGAGTAAACAACCTGGTGAGATATGAAATCCCAGTAGAATAATTTACAATATAGTTCAAAATCTGGTTGATTACTCAGCGGTGCAAGCACCGAAAACAACTTCCCGAAATCAGTTCAAAATTCATGAAATACCTTATCTTTAAAAATCAGTTTATCGCATGGAAATCACGAAAATTGCTCAAAAATCATAAAAATCTATTTCTTTAAAAATAGGTAATCAAAATCAGGTTAAATCCCATACCCGGTGTATCTAAATCCATGTCAGCCACAAATCCTCTGCAACTGAATCTAAAATCATCCAATTGCACGTCCTCTGGAGAAATTTCATCTCTTATCATTGGGTGTGATCCGTAACACCAATCACCCGAATCTCGCCTATGTTGTGAGTGTGATCCATAACACCAATCACTCACTCAAGGACCGGGTGAGAATCAACATCTAGGGCATCCCCTAGCATGTGCACATACGCCAATTCTTATCCTTATACAGTTTATTCGAACTCATATGCTCACGGTCGGCTATTCCTCAGGGTTCTAGGGTATTACGCCTAAATCACAACGTTTTCTAGTGTAGGCTATCCCCCCTTATACTCCTTAAACCTTTCTTAGGGTCATCCTGATTTATCGCGTGATCCCTAATGCAATGCAGGCTAAATCTGGTAAAAATAATATCATTATAAAACTCTTTGCACTCGGGATACTTAACGGCTATCCCATACCGGCTATCAAGTACCCTACCCTAAGTAAATCTATCCTAATGGCATCTAAACTCGATAAACAATTCATCTAACATGCAAATGGGGTTTTCACCACAAAGGCATGTAATTTAGTCCATTGAAAGCAGCACGTAAATCCATGAAATTAAATCTAAGCGTTCAGGTATCCACATAACAAATCCTAATGTTCAGGAAGCGTAAATTATCCTACTTGGTTTTTGTTTGCTCCAAATCAATCCGAGACTTCTTGTATCCTAGGATTTCAAGCCTAATCAATTCCCTGGACATTTAAATGAATATTTAACCTCGTTACGTCATCCGTTTTATGATCCTAATTCTAATTACACAATTTTCTAAGTCAGTTTACTTCCTATTCGCGTTCGGCAGCTAATTCAATCAAAATTCATTAGGTTTAGGTGAATCGGACCTTACCAGGGTTGCCGGATGATGGAAATCTATCCTGGGGTAGTCTCGGTGTCTTTCTGGCTTCTCTGGCAGTGGCGCACGGTGGTGTACTGCAGCGTACAACAGAGGGGTGCAGTTGACCTCAAAAATCACACCATGGTGAAGCCCTCAAGATGAGGAGTCCCAATATGGTGGTGGCGCGGCGGTTTATGGCCATTTGGATGGTATTTTTTGGCCTCGAAGAATGACGCATGGCGGAGGAAGTTTTCCTCGATTTACGTGTGTAGAGGCTCCGTTCGACTGCCGCGAGCTAGGGGAGGAAGCTGACAGCTCGGCCTACACATTGGTGGTAGCGATGAGGGTCAACGGTAGCTGACAGCGGCGATCTTAGCTGGTAAAAATTCCACGTGACAGAGGGGAAAAGCTTTATTTTTTGGCGGCTCTGGCGGCCGTTAGTGGCCGTGGGTAGCTGTTGGAAGTCGAGGGTGGCGAGGGGTGTCAGTTGATAGGTCAAGTGGTCAACCACGGTGGCCCAAGTGGTGGCACACGGTGGAGGAAGGAGGAGAGAGAGGAGAGAGAAAATAGAGTAAGGAGAGAGAAGGAATTAGTGAAAATAGAGGGGTTCAGGGAATTTAAAGCTCCCGGGGAGATTTCGACTTTTCCTAGACCACCCGAGGGAAATTCAGGACGTTGCCATCAATCCGGATGTTGGCACAGATTCCTATGCAAAGGTTTTAGCCTCTGTTTGTGAAATTGAAGTCCAAAACTTCGTCTGTCAATCTCTGATCATTGGGTCGTGTTTCCTTTCAACAAATCACATTTCTGACTCCGAAAAGCCTTTCGATTTCAACCATCAACCTCAAAATTCATGCCAGACTTAGTTTACATGAAATTAACGTCAAAATTCAGTTTTTATCTTTTAAAAATCAGTCTCGGTTATTGCACCATATCCACCTAATCATGATGAAACATCAAGATTTGAAACTCTACCAAAGATCCAAAAGTTCTGATTAAGCCTCCGTACTTCTCTAAATTATTCAAAATTTCATTGAAATTGCCCATGAAAAACTAAGCAACATCACTTATAAGCTTTAACCTTCTTATTTGATTCCATATATTCCTCTTCATATGATCCTTTAGAGATTTGTAAACAAATATAAAGAAGTAATCATCCATCAAATCTAATGCAAATGTCTTTGTGTGAAAGAAATTTCTATTACTTGATATGTACTACACATTAACCTCATCATTCCACCATAAAGTCATTCCTCTTAATCTTAAAATTTCTTCATACACAAAGTCATTCCTCTTGATCTTACAATTTCTTCATACACATAATCTTGTTGTTTCACCTTTGTTTCCATCAAGAATATGAATGAGGGTTTGTATTTCTTATAAATCATCCTTAGTTCCTTGACTATTAAGCCACCCCCAAGACCTTGATAGTTCCTTAAAAGTCTAATCATGTCTCCTTGGTGGTTGTTGTAGGACAACCACCCAAACTTTTAGTATTTTTCACTACTTTTCCTTTTATCACTTCTCTAACCTTGAATTAGAACAGACCATTCTCTAGTGAATTCACCTACCATTTTCCTTCCATTATTGGGACTTCCACTAAGTTAAGCATCTCTCCCTATTTCCATTAAAGCTTCTTCCCCTTCATCCTACTTTTTCCTTCTCTTTTTCCTTCTTACTTCCCTTAGTTAAAGCTAGCTTTTTCTATAACAAAATCCTCTCTCATATCCTTTACCCCTTAAGGCTAATAACTTGGTCTATTAACCTTTTGATGGACACTCTCTTCAAATGTGTTAATATACCATTGCTCTCAATCAACTTAACAACTTTCCCATCATTTTCCATTTTATTGTCATCAGATGGAATTTCCACTATATATCGAAGTGCATTTGAGACCACTTCCTCCTCCTCTATCAGAGCTGCATTATATGAAAATTTCTTAATTACTCTTGGTGAGCTCCTCCTACTCCTGATATTTACTTATTTTGTTTGCTCTTTTCCTTCCTTCCATTCTTCAAATTTGATTTTCCTAGTCACACTATTCACTATAACTACCATTTTATTTCCTCCTCCCACTACAATATGGATATTCTGCCACACATTCTTTATTAAGATATCATCCTTCCTATTTGTACCCTTTTCCTCACACTTGTCTTAATCTCCAACCATTTTAACCTTCTTATCTTTCTCACTACTCATCCCAACATCCTTTTTATCCTTCCTTTCACCAAATGTTAGCCTATAACTGTTTCCTCTTTCTTCATCACACTCCTTCATCTCATTAATTTTCCCACTTTATTTCTTCTCCTCCCTCTAGGACATTTCTTCCTCATTCTCCCTATTCACTTGAATAATTTTTCTACTATTTCTCATTGGTGCAATTCCAATCCACGCATCATATCTATCTTCTCTAAACTCTATCTTACTTCTCTCACTTTTACAGTGTCTACTATTATGTCCTAACTTTTCACAGTTATAATAGAAGTATTGTAACTTCTCATATCTTGTTGTTATCCACAATTTTGATCTTCTGGGATGAGGCACCCACATACCATCAATCAATGGATCTCTTGTGTCTATTGGCACTTTAGCTTTTAAGAAGCTTCTATAAATCTTCCCTTTTATAATTGGTTCTTCAACTGCTAGTACCTTTCCAACTTTAGAACCTAGCATCTTTTCATTCTTTCTACTCAGTCCTTCAAGTGGTACACCATGGAATTGAATCCAATATGGATTCAAATTAAATTTTACATTCGAGATTAAAACCACTGAATTCCATGGTTGAATTAACTATAGAAAGCCTATAATCGACCAAGGTCTATTCTTTAAAACTCTGCTTTGATCCTCTTGTCTATTAAAAATAAGATAAACAAATTCTCGCTTACCTCATTGATCTCAAGTCCTTCCTACATATTCCATCTCTTCATGATCATTACCTTTACAGCATTTCTATTAAGCAGTCTTTCTGTTAACAGCTTCCCCACCAGATTATGCTTCCACTTTGTTTCCTTTATGCTCATACCATTCCAATATCACCATACTCTCCTCTGCTTCCCTATCCATATTCATATCTACGTCTAATTCGTCCATAATCACCCATTTCCTCATCATCAATCGCTTCACACTACACTTATATCAACTAATCAGAACAAAATTATCCTCACTTCTTGTCTAATTGGAAGAGAGGATATTCAAATCAAACCTTCTAATATCTAATTTAAAATGAAATTTAATATTGATGATTCATATTTAGTAAGTTAGAATGGATGGAATTAGATGTTATATATATATATACATATATATAATTTAGTAGTTCTATATATCTTAATATTTCAAATATATTTTAGGTATTTAATTAGTAAATTCCAATTTAAAAATTTTTAACTTTAAATTTATATTTATTTCTTAATTTTGAACATATTATATGTATTATTATGTATTAATTATAGAAGAATAATAGATGCTTATTAAATTCATACTCATATTTAAATTTCAAATATATTAAATACATATATTAATACAAATTATATTTTTTAGATATTCATATTTCAAATAAATAATAATTTTTTTATTTATTATATTAAATTTGTTTTAAATGCTCCTTAAACTCCTTACTTCATAATATATATACATATATGGGTCGAAGTGTTTTCTAGGTATTGCTTTGAGATTAATATATCATCTAATTTAAAGCAATTAGAGTGGTAATTACTTTGAGATTCATTATACTTTTCACTTGCATATCATATTTATTTATTTTTTCTCTTTCTTCACTTGTTTCATGATAAAGTGCCGCTCCCTAATAATTATCTAAGACATCAATGTAAATTATCATTTTGTATTTGTTGAATTTGGTATAGTTAATTTTGCTAAATTTTGACATAATTTTTTAATTTGATTTATTATTTCTTTTGTATCATTATTCCATTTCTATTTAGTTTATTCTCCTGCTAATTTAGATATTTTTTATATAAATTTTGAAAGATTTGGTACGTAATTTCTAGCTTAGTTTGCTAGTCCTAAAAATGATTGTAATGCTTTTTTATTTTTGGAAATTCTAATACCTTCTTACTTATATGTTCATGCAATTTTATTGCATCTTTGGATAAATATTGTCCTAGAAAAGGTATTCTACTTTTTCTTAAGTCTGCTTTATTTGGTGATATAGTTAATCCTTTTTGTTCTATAATATCCACAAATTGATTTAGGTGTTTTTCATGATCTTATATTGTTTCTAAGTAAATTAATATATCATATATATATTATTATAAATTCTCTAATTATAACTGAGATAGTCTATTAATTTGTAATAACATTAGAGATTAGAATGACTGTGCTTGACTGATAATAATCTGAGTTATAGAAGGAACTTTATCCTCTTTCATGTAAAATTTCTATTATAGAATACAACACATAGGTGCTCATACGTTCTTCTTTCATATTATTGCAACATAGCCTTCCTTTGTTTCCTATAGGAGGCGTACTAGCATGATTAATCTCTAATATCATTATAAACAGCTCCCTTTTACAGGATTATAGTTTTCTTGGAAAGAGAATAACACCACTCCTTAATCCCTACAAGATTTTAGTAATAATTCATACCTCCTTTGCTGTTCTTAATTCTTGATGATTGATGATGAAGGTAAAATATAAGAAAAAGGACAGTATTTGGAAACTTCAATGATACAAGGATTCAAATTTCTATTTCTTGATCGATGATTCTTGATTACAAAACTCATAGCTATTTATAGCCAATATTTTTCTACCTTAGTTAAATAACTATGGTTATCTGATAACCTTGGTTACATAACTATAATTTCTTTTCGACAATAATTACAAACTATAGTTACTTTTTGACAAATTTTTAAACTATAGTCACTTTTTCTTTTGTCTTCTTGTAATAGTCATATCTATCTTCTTTTGATGATTGCTTCTTGCTTTTTGACAATCTTTTAGTATCTACATTAGTAGGCTAATATTGATCTGGGGTTCTTTGAAGTCTTAGGCCTCTTTTGTTGTTTCTTTACAATAATTACATTTGTGACTTGGATATCTAGAGTTTTCTAAAAAAATTTTTCTTTGTTCTTTGTAGATTATCTATATTATTTGTCTTGATCCTGTCATACCATGCTAGGAAATTCTTCAAAAATTTACTTACTCTTCCAAGTGAATATATGCATGTTGTTGAACCTATGAAATAAATCCACTGGTGTTCATCATTGGAAGTTATTATTCTATTCATCTCTTGGAAAATAATCACCATTTCTTATGCTCTGATATTGGAGACTTTGTATGAAAAATCTTCGTCATCTTATATATCAGACTTTTCTTTTGGTTCATACTCGAATGGTTTCTTGGTGGTTCCAAATTTAATGAGGTTAATAGGCGGATAAAATTTATCTGGGGTTATTTTAGCAATAGTAGAATAACAACGAATGTAAATTCAATATTGAGTAACTATTCTGAAATATGTTTTGCAGCTTCTTGGCTAGATTTGGGTAATAGAGTGATTTCTTCTATATTGTTAGAGGGATAAATGGTCTAGATCAAACCATAACCATAGAGGGCTTTAACGAGTTCTGGATTGGTTCTAGGCAGAATAATGGCCTTGTTAATGGCATAATGGGAAACATATTTAATTGTTTTAGAAGAAATGGATAAATGGTTTAATTTATGAATTAACATTTTGAAGAAATCAAATTATTCTTTGGTTTTAAATGGATCTAGGTCTTTTTGTGGGCTTTTGGTAATGATGATTGGGAGGAAAATGGACTATTAGACAATGGTGATGAATTCTTAGAGGAGGATGGATTATCGAATTTTTGGGCTTTTTGTGTAACTTCTTGAAATTTTACTATGTCAGTAAATTTTGTTGGCTCCCCCTTCTTCTTGTTAGATTCTTGCTTACTATTAATAATATTGTGTATTTGGTCTTTCCTGATTAGAGACCTTTCTTTGTAATTACTCAATGCAGAGATTCATATTGTTAATTGTCAAATTAATGGTCTTGATATTATTGGTAGTCTGACCATGCATAAGATTAATATTCATTTCCATAATATTGAGTTTCATAATAATCTAGTCTTGAGTAGACATTTCTTGTGTAGGAGGATATTGGTCCACTTGACTTTTAGTCAAGATATTTGTTTGTCCTTCTTTTGATTCCATCTGCTAAGAAAATATGCAATTAAATTATTTTTCTCTCTGATATATTCAACATCATAATCATATTATGACAAATCCATCTGCCTCTTAATCAACATTTTATTACATAATTTATTTGTATTTATTCCTCTATATGGCCAACTTTTTACTTGTATATTATCAGTTCTTATAATAAATCTAGTATTTTTAATAAATAATTTAAAATTTTTTATAGCTTTAACAATTGCTAAAAATTCTTTCCATATAGAGTGGTAATTACTTTGAGATTTATTAAAATTTTCACTTACATATCTAGTTATTTTTTTTCTTAACTTGTTTCATGATAAAGTGCTGCTCCCCAATAATTATTTGAGGAATTGGTGTAAATTATTCATTTTTTATTTATTGAATTTGATATAGTTAGTTTTGGTAAATTTTGACATAATTTTTTAATTTGATTTATTATTTCTTCTATATTATTATTCCATTTTTATTTAGTTTTTTCTCCTGCTAATTTAGATATTTTTTATGTAAATTTTGAAAGATTTGGTATATAATTTCTAGCTTGGCTTACTAGTCCTAAAAATGATTGTAATTTTTTTTTTTGAAAATTCTAATACTTTCTCACTTATATGTTCTTGCAATTCTATTAATCTTTGGATAAATATTGTCCTAAAAAATGTATTCTAGTTTTTCTTAAGTCTGCTTTATTTGGTGATATATTTAATCATTTTTGTTCTATAAAAGCCACAAATTGATTTAGGTGTTTTTCATGATCTTCTATTGTTTCTAAGTAAATTAATATATCATATATATATATTATTATAAATTCTTTAATTGGTAACAGTGTTTTAATAACATATTCTTGAAATATACTAAGATTATTATGGAATCCCAAAGATAGAACATTCCATTCATATAATCCTTCTGATATACTAAAAGCTATATATTTTTTCACTTCCTTCTTATAATTTTATTTGCAAGAATCTTGATTTACAATCAAATTTACTAAATATTATTTTTTTCCCTTACTAAATTAAATAAGATATCTAGTTTTGGTATATGGTATCAATTTCTTTTAGCTAAGGAGTTTAATTTTTGTATATTTTATTACTAGCCTACATTTTCCTCTTTTTTCAATTATGTTTTATTACTATCAATGCTGGTGAGAAATATTCTAATTTACTTTCTCTAATTAATTTATATTTTTTCATTTCCTTTATATGTAAAATAAATTCTTTTTTGTTTTGTTAAGTCCAGGGATAAGATTTACAATTTATTTCTTTACTAGAGTTTCTTAATTTTATTTTTGCTAATAGCTTAGAGTTTTCCCAATGGAATAATGAGTTTTCATTATAATTTTCTAAAATTCTTTGTTCTATATCCTTATGAATTTTTATAATTTCTATGCTTTTTAATTGTTGTTTCATTTTTATAGGCTTATTATTTGGTAAGAATTTAACTTTCTTTTCATTTGTCTTTTTTTGAAAATGTTCATCACTTTTCTTATAAATTTAGTTATTTTTATTGTTCATGCTTGATGATTACATAGAGTTGTTAATATTAATATTTTTTTAGTCATATGTATTGACCTTTCGTCTCTTTTATCTCTCAAATCATATATTTATATATATATATATAACATAAATATATAAAAGAGTAAGAAAACTATGAGAGGACAAATTAAATAATTTATCACTTATATTTAAAATTAAATTTTTTTAAAAAAATTGAAATGTACTTTAATGTATGCCAAACTCTTCAGTATTGATATTGGTCCCAAAAAAACTAACTTGTATTGATTATTGTTATTTAAAGCGTACTTGATTGAATAATATATTTATTTATAAATTATTTGATTGAATATTTAGTAAATTGAAGAGTAAATTAAGAATTTAATTTTTAAACAATCATCCTTCTCTTAATTTGTCATCCAAAATAATTTTTTTAATTTTTTTATAATAAGTTTTTTTTAATCAAAATAGTCCCCACATAAGATAAACTTTCTGGTTCCTATCACATAATAGACTAGCTAAGTTGATATAAATAGGAGCTCTAATAACTATTAACTAATTATCTAGATGACTCTGGTGTTATTTATCCGAAATGATGTCATTTTGCCTAATTTCCATTATCTTGCTAAAACAGGTAAGTTTTGAGAAATATAAACACATTGTGTATAATAGATAATGACATATAGATAAATCCAAATCCCTAGTTAACAACCATGTGGATTTTATGCCATCTTTTTTATTGTTCTTCGTTAAGTAAAAATAACTTAATTCACTTACTGTAAACAACTCTTTAAATTGTAAGACTAATTTGTTTTTTCAAAAAAATCGTCTAATAAATAAATATTCATCTTGCACCTTATCTAATAACTTAAGATAATTCCAACAAGAACCAAATCATCATAACAAAATATTGTAACGAAGCTAGTTGGCCACTATAAACTAAAATTAGAAAATTAAAAAAAATATTTAAAAAAAAGTTTGTGACAAGAGCAGAAAAATGGGGACAGAAATTTGAGAACACTGCTTGTTGTGGGTGTGGCTGGTGGGGGTGGATGAGAGAGAGGTTAGAGAGAGAAACTGAAGAGAGAAAAAAAAATTTTAAAATAAAAAATAAATAAAACAACAACAAACGAACTGGGGAACAGAACAAAGGAAAAGAGAGAAAACGAGAGAAATTTCCTGAGAAACAGACCAACAAACAAAGCGCTCTCGGAGGAAGATGGTCGAAGAGTGGATCATCCTCTGAGATCTTCCTGAAAAAGGCAGCAATACCAAAAATAATAAAAAAAGGGATTATAATAATTTTAAAAAATAATTATATATTTATTTTCTGGAAATTTTGCTGCCTTTTTCCTGAAAGTCTCAATCTCAATCAAACCCCACCCTATCACCCCCAACTTACAATTCTTTCTTCCTCCTCTTTTTGCATGATTTGACATTGTTGAAGACAGCCATCTTGTTGCACATTCATTTTATCTCCTCTCTACAAGGTAATCTCACTTTTCTTGCATTTAATTCTTTTTTGTTTTTTCTTTCGTAAGGCAACTAGCTTGCTAATGCGATTATTCCTTGGTTGGTTCTCAATTTTTTTTTTTGATGTCCATTCATTTTGTAAATTTGTCGTTGTAGGTGGAATTTCAACTCCAATCTAACCGCATTGCTGAGGATCATTGAGAGGAAGATACTGAGCGTGTTTGTGCCTATGCCAAGCAAGAGGTTATAGACAGAGAATTAAATTATAAAAATGAGGGACCCTGATTCAATCTTCGGACCCCAGTGCTTTCATTATATTACTTTTCCTTTGTGAAATATTTGTATAGTTAGTGAAGTTTCTTCTTCTACTTATTACAAAGTCCGAGTAGATTGAAGGTTAAGGTTTTCTCCGCACAGAAAAAACCTGGCAATTTTGTATTTTATAGCATCCCTCTATCAAGGGATATAGGTACTGCCTCAACCACTGTGGCATTGGCTTAAGAAAGAAATGGGAATTAGATGGAACCAATTTGGATTGTGGTTCAAAATCTATGTAGCTTTGATTTCTCTCTGGAAAGTTCAAGTGTGTTTGTCACTTAATAATGAAGGTGATTTTCACAAATTTCCCTTTATTTTCAATTTGCAGAGAACGTTGTAATGCATTTATTGTATTTTGATGATAACTTTAGTTGTGTCTTTAATGAAAATGTAGGATTAGCCTTGTTGGAGTTTCGAGATAGAATAACTTTTGATCCTTATGGTGCTTTGTCCAATTGGAATCCAAATGATTGTGACCCGTGTGAGTGGTTGGGTGTTCATTGTGTCGATGGTAAAGTGCATATGTTGTAAGTTCCTTTTAGTTTTCATATAGACTTTCCATCGAAGCACAGTTGTTATTTTAGTAGGAGACAAATACTTGTGGCTATTCTTAATGTTTTAGGAAATTTGCCTTTTTGACATCTGTCCTGTCCAACACAATTAATTTTAAAGGTCTATGTGGCAATGGTTAACTGCTTAAAGGATTTTATTTTTGCCTTTCTGTTATTTTTTTGTAGCGACTTAAACACACTATCTTTGGAAGGGACATTGGCCCCAGAGCTTGGGAAACTGAGTCACTTAAAATCTCTGTAAGGATTTTTCAAAATGTTCCTGTACCTTTGTTTGTAAGATTTGTTTCTCTTTTTTTTTTTATTTTTTTTATATACATGTAATGCTGAAATTAAAATGCTAATTGGTTTCTAAATTGAACGACAGTGAAAAGTTGGAATAGTGAAAAGTCTCATTCACTGCTATCTGATAACTTAATAAGATTGTACTTAATCCAAGAGTTATACTTTATTTCATCAAGTCATATCTGTGATGTTCAGATAATGATCCTAATGTCCTTAAGCTAGTTTATTTGTTCTTAGGAGTTACCCTTTTTCTTTAATTATGTAATGTCCTTTTCATCATTTAATAAATTTGAAATAATATCCTGATGTTTACTTAGACATGCGTCTGAATAATTGACTATCTATTTTTCTGCTGAGATTGGGATTATTTGGCTGTTACAATATGAGCACAATTGAGTTTTTTTTAATAGAAAATCAGAATGTGTTAACATTCCCTAGTCCTTAATCATGCTTTACATGCTTTACCTTGCACGGGGGATGCTACCAACAATTCTACTCTGTGCTGTAATTTAGCATATTGGTTTGGTATAAATTGGCTATAACAATTTGTTTCTTCTTTTTGCCACTTTATCTCTCTGCTCCTATTTTTATGTGATGTAATTTTCTAAGTCTGCATTGTTGGAGTACTATTTACTCCAGACATGTCAAATATTAAGTAATTGTCCTTTTGAATTTTCAACAAAAAAGAATACGGTTTTCGTCTCAGCCCAATTAGCTTCTAATATGAAAACTTATGTGGTCCATCAAAATTACTTGTTTTTGTTGTGTACGTATTATATAGTCCTAATGTTTCATTACCCAAGTTCTGCTTATACTATCAAAACATATTGCTAACAAATCTTTTGTTTTTAATTCAGTATTGTCTATTCCACTTCATTTTTTCAGTTCCGATAATCTTCCCCTGTTTCTCTGAATTAGTGTGTTGTACAAGAATAATTTGTCTGGTACCATTCCCAAGGAACTTGGAAGCCTACTTAAGCTAGAGTTATTGGATTTAAGAGACAATAACTTGACAGGAAGCATTCCGGTGGAAATTAGAAGCACATCGTTGCTAAAACACTTGTAAGTTCACCATATACCTAATTTGTATGCTTTATTAGATTTCTGTGTACTTACAACAAAATAATATTTTACTATAGGTTGCTTTGTGGCAATGAAATTGAAGGCAGTGTCTGTCCAGATATTGAAGAGATCAAATTTCTCTATAAATGGCTTTTTGATGACAATTGTACATCACCTTTGACATCTGTTTTTGGCTGCATGAATAGGAAGTTTGGAAACTGGTAATCATATCTTCAATTCTTTTCTCCTAATCGAGTGACATTTGTATTTCCATTGCTTGTTCTTTTCCCCTCTGTATCACTTATATCCAGAGGGAAGCCACTGAGTAATAAGGAAATTCTTTTCATGAATAAAGTTCTTTTGCAAATTGTGATGTCTCTTAGATTCTTTCTGGGAACTATTTTTCTTGTAGATTAGGCATCATGTGAAAATACCTTACCACATGACATAACTTTTAAAGCTACCCCCATTCTCCTAATTGATAAAGCTCTCTGCCTTTATTTCTTTCTCATCTATCTATCTATTCAGAATGTATGAACGATGTAAAATACTGGTGATTTCTTAATCATGTCATTATTTAGTTCAAGCACCCAAGGAAAGACATTTATTGTCACGGGTGGTTTTAGATGTTTAATTAATCTGTGCTCTTACATATTGTCATAATTAAACCATTTAATTTTTTGATTTACACAAAGTTCATGCAAAATATCCTTGATAGACATGGACCTTCATTATTCATTCCTTTTTCTAGAGGTATAGGGAAGAGATTATCTGAATTTATTTATGATGAAATTTACATTTTATTTTCATTTTTGCCGCCCTTGGATGCAGAAATTCTCTCTTTGTTGCACTCTTTATAGTTATAGTTATTTATAAGCCATATTTTTTGCACCAATTAAGTATGAAATGTGAATAGAGGAAAAATTAACTTGTTATCTATGATTTAATAAACTAATGATTGAAGAATACTCAAATCACTAGCCATTTCATAATGGTAATTAAAAGTGCTTGAACCATATGAACACTTAATCCAAAAAAATGGATCTAATGTTTTGGTTTTTCCATACAAGAAGTTACAAATTTTAAGTATTTGGGAACAATAATATAAAATAATTGACAAATAGAGGTAGACATAAATCATAAGGTTCAAGTTGGGTGGATGAAATGGAGGAAGGCTTTAGGAGTTATTTGTGATAGAAAAGTATCACTCAAACTTACGGAAAAATTTTATTGTACAGCTATAAAACCTGCATTGTTGTATGGTATTTAATGTTGGGCGTTAAAAGGTCAACATGAGCAAAAATTCAACGTTGTAGAAATGAGAATGTTGTGTTGGATGAGTGGCTACACCAAAGAGGATAGAATTAGTAATTAGTGCATTAGAGAGAAAGTCGGGATAGCATCTATCGTTGAAAAGTTAGTAGAAACGTGTCTAAGGTGGTTTGGTCATGTACAAAGGAAACCATTATAGACTCCTATATAAAGAGTTGGCCAGATGGAAGATAGTCCAATAACTAGAGTTAAAGGAAGACAAAAAAAAAAAACAATAGCAGAAAACTATTAGTATGAATTTAACTAATAATAATCTAACTATAGAAATGAGTAAAGACAGAATACGTTGGCGTTGTTTGATCCATATAGCCAATTCCACTTAGTGGGAAAAAGCTTTATTTGTTGTTGTGATGTGTTGGTTTTTCCCTATGCAGAATAATAGCATTAATTCATCTTGCAAAGAATAATTTAAATTGAAGTTTACTTTGTAAGCAAACTGTTATCCTGTTTCATCTAGTGGATTGTATGTTTAATTATCTTTTATGGTGAACCATGTTTATATGGTTTTCTAACCTTTTGATGCACATTATGGAAGTGTGTGGCAGAGAAATTATATACCATGGAATAAGGCAGATTCTATTGTTATTCAAATTAAAGGAGCACTTGTGAAATACCTCAATGCTTTGGCACTACCACTGTACGTAGATAACTTTGGCCCCATTTTAATCTCCGTATTTTTACATATATCTTGCTCTTTCATCATGTTCTAATTACTACCATTGTGTCTTCTTTTTTTCAAGATTCAAACTAGATAAGGCCCCTCATGGCTATGAAGAAAAATTTTGCAACAATCCACCAAGTCAGTGTAGATTTTTACTGAATTTTGGCTTGTTGAGCCATTGTAAAATATCCATTTGACTGACATGGAACACATTCCTTGATTCATGCAGTTTCTCATGAGACTGAGATTACCCAGAGTGTACCAAATCTTGATAATTCTGCACACCGAAGGTTACTTGATCAGTCTAGTAACCTTGTGGCTGCACCTATTACTGCTGGGCCTACCAAACCAATCATTTCTCTTCCAACATCCCTGAGTAGTGGAGCCTTCCCAGCTGTATCCCTTCCCAAGAAAGAAAATCAATCATCTACACCCCCACTGCCTTCAGATGCTTCAAATCACAGCCAGCCTTCCCAATCTTCTGCTGAAAAACAAACAAGCCAAGAAGATTCAGCTAAAGGAGCTTCTAAAAAGTTGTGGATGTATGTAATTATTATCATTTCCATTGTGGTTGTGCTAGTTATTATTACTGTGGTCATAGTTTGTTTATGGCGAACACGATCAAGAAAACCAATAAGCCCCTGGAAGACAGGAATAAGTGGACAATTGCAGAAAGCATTTATAACAGGTAATATTATAATAAGTGGCCAAAAACTACAATTTATTACATTAAGATGCAGACTACATTTAACTTTTCTCCTGGAGTGCATGTTTGCTCAGCAGTTATATAAAATGACTAGGCTTTTAGGGTGTATCTGGGTCAAGGAGAATGAAGGAGAGGGGAAGGGAAGGGAGGAGAATTTTAAAACCTTCCCCTTGTTTGGAGGGAAAGAAATTGAAAGATTTTGTACTAACTTTCCTTAACCTTCCTTCATTAATTTTAATTACCCCAAAATGGATGATTTTGGAAGATTCAAACAAGGGGGGGAAAAACCATCACTTAAGTTGTGTTTGGATTGAGGAGAATGGAGGGGAAGGGAGGAAAATTTTAAAACCTTCACCTTGTTTGGATTTCTAAATTTTGGAGGGAAAGAAATTGGATGATTTTGTACTAATCCTCCTTACCTTCCTCTTTTATTAATTTTAATTAATCCAAATTGGAGGATCCAATGCAAGGAGGAGAAACTATCACCTAACTTTTCCTTTCCTCCCCTTCCCTTCCTCCCCTCATTCCCAAACACACCATAACCTTTCCTTCCCTCCCATTCCCTCTCCCTTTAATACCTTCCCTTCCTCACTCCCAAACACACCTTTAGTGTGCAACTTCTTATGTAGTAGATTGGGTATCGATTTTCACCACTTTCCTTAAAGTAGTTTAAGTGTAGCTAGTGCATCTTTAATGTTTAGAACTATTTATATGTAATTATGAGTGTTTGATCATAGAAATTGGCATACATTAAGCACTTTGGCTAAGAAGAAGCTAAATATTGAGTTAGAAAGTAAAAGTTTAATTGCAGTACTATTTTTCAAACAATGTTTTATATTCCTCCTTTAGAGTTTTCTGATTTATAATAGTTATCTTACAGTAAACATTGTTAATTATTTACAAAACAACTTGCTATAAGTTAATATTTTAAATAGCAGGTCCATTAGGTGTGTTTCACTTTGATAGTTAGTTGCGTATAAAGAAAGGAAATTAGTTCTTTCTAAAGCATGTTGTCTGAAGTTTCACTTTTATTAATGTTACATGCAGGGGTCCCCAAGTTGAATCGACCTGAGCTTGAGACTGCCTGTGAGGATTTCAGTAATATTATCGACAGTTTTGATGATTGCACCATATATAAAGGAACACTTTCCAGTGGAGTTGAGATTGCTGTTGCTTCAACTATGATCACTTCTTCTAAAGAATGGTCAAAGAACTCAGAGATGGCCTATAGAAAAAGGGTTTGTTTTGTTGCTTTATACATCAATGAGAATGAAAAGATTGTTTTATAAATTCTGATTCAAATGAAAATGGGACTATCACTTCTCGAACTCATTGTTACTAATTACTTTTTAATATTCTTCAGATTAATATGTTGTCTCGCGTAAACCATAAAAACTTTATCAATCTTATTGGTTTCTGTGAGGAAGAAGAACCATTCACAAGGATGATGGTGTTTGAGTATGCTCCAAATGGAACCCTATTCGATCATCTTCATGGTAATATTTATTTTAGTTTTTACCTTTCATGGAGCAAATCAAAGTTAGATGTTATGGTCCTATAATTGAAAGTCTTAAATTCTTAACATATATATATATATATATATATACATATTTTCAGTTAAGGAAGATGAACATCTTGATTGGAGTGCGAGGACGAGGATTATGATGGGCATAGCTTATTGTTTGCAGTACATGCACCATGATCTGAACCCACCAGTAGCTCATACCAACCTTACTTCATCTTCCATTTACTTAACTGATGATTTTGCTGCTAAGGTATACCCATCATTTCTTCTTTCTTATTTTGGTTGCTTTCATTGTATCTTGGACAAGGCTTGGTGAAATTCCTTACTGTTATGTTTGGATGGGGAAATTAAATTTTTGGAGGTATTTCAATTACTTAGTTATAAAATTCTTTGTTTGGATTAGAAGAGATCAAAATTCGAAAATTTCATAGTAATTTAATCAATGATTTTAAGTGGAATTTGAAATTCTACCTAAATCCTCCATCTTAATTTTGATTCTCATATCATTTTTAATATACACATATAAATATAAACAAACAAATACATGTATAAATACTATGGTTATCCAAACAAGAAATAAGTGCAAGGAATTTGAATTATAATCATCGTTCTTTAACAAAATCGACTTCTTTAAAGAAGTTTTTCCACATATCATAATGCTATTAAGAACAAGAAGATAGCAAACATCTAAATTGCATTTAAAATTTTTCTTGTTTCTTGGCATCAAGTAACTACTTTTTATTTTCTTTTTCTATTCTCCTGATCAGACTGCTGAGATCACTTTTGGCAAGCAAGTTGCATCGAAAACCAAGCCAACTGAAGAAAATGGATCATCCCATTCTGAATTGCCACCCAATGCTGATCCTGAAACAAACATCTATAATTTTGGAATATTGTTGCTTGAAATAATTTCAGGGAAACTCCCTTACTCCGAAGAACAAGGTCATCTCACCCAGTTGGTAAGTTGCCAATACCCTTCACTCGTTCACATGTTTGGATTTGGATCCTCTAAAATAAGAGAGAGGTAAAGTTCGTGAAGTAGGAGAGAAATGAGAAGAAAATTTGGGCCCTAATCCATTTAGGGTGCTTTCCTAATTTTTTTTTTTTTTTGTTCCTCTCTTTCTTACTTTAGGAATTTCACCCTATAATGTACTTCAGAGGATTTTTTCCCTCAGGTTCATTGGTTTCTGCCCCCCTTTTATTCATTCATAAATAAATGCTTTATGAACTTGTTAGGCTGCTGAATACTTGAATGATAAGAGAAGCATCAGTTGTATTGTTGATCCCACTCTACAATCATTTAAGAATGAAGAACTTGATGTTATTTGGGAGGTCATTCAAGATTGCCTCCAATCTGATCCAAGGTTAAGACCCACAATGAAGGACATACTTTCCAAATTGAGAGGAGTCATTAATATTTCACCAGAACAAGCAGTCCCTAGACTTTCTCCACTATGGTGGGCTGAACTGGAAATATTGTCATTGGAGGCCAATTAAGAATGAGCGTCGTTCTATCTGACTCTCTTCTATGTGTTGCAAGTCACAAAGTCTCTCTATAACCTCTGCTACAGATTTCCAATTTGTTCTTCCCTTCACAATGTTATATCAATATATTTTCTACCCAAAATTCTTTTGTTCTTTAAATATCTTTCTTCTTTTGTAAGGTCTTCTACGATTAAATACCATAGTTATTCATATCGTAATTAAAGTGTGTTGTATTGTTTTGTAAGTGGGGTGCCGCTGCAAATAGCATTTTTGTTATTCAAGTTTAGGATGTAAAGTTTTTTTATTTCCTCAGATTTTTTGAATAATCAATAAAACTTATTTGTGGCAAATATAAAAATTTCACTCAAACCCTCCATCTACATTTTTGTGCAGAAAAACTAAAAAATATATATATATAAAATCTACTTTTATTATTTAATAGATTTTATCTTTAAAATGTAAAACTCATGAAAAATGTTATTCCTATTAGAAGGCTTCTGTACGTCTTGTAACCAGACAATGTGAAAGTCATAGAAGCAAAACAGAGGAAGTGAGAAAAAGTGCAGTTGAAGCTGCACTTGAAAATGAACTACAGCAAAAGTCATGGAAACCAAACAATATAAAAGTCATATTTATTATATAAATGATATATTTGAGTACATTATATTTTATTATAATTAGTTAAATATGTAGTATACTATATTATATACACAAAATTGAAATAAATATAATAAAAGACATGTCCATTCTTACTAGTGCCTGGGTTCAAGTCCTCCTGAAAACTTTTTGTAGGCTTTTTGCCAAATTGGGGTTAGTCTCTCGCCAAAGCTCCTGGTTCATTCAATAAAGCAACTAAAACACCACAATGACAATTGGGGTTTTCAAAATTATCACCATGCATTCCATTTGATTGCTTCTTCTTATCCATATATGAGAAAAGGTTTTTTTTTAATTTTAATTTTTGCTTCTTCTCATTGTAGCAATTGATTAATACTCATGTAATATCTTAAATGCTATCGTCTATGCATGCTTTGGGGCAACGTGCAATTTTTTGTGGGGCACTAAATAAGTAGCGCTTGAGTTGTGCTACAATCGGGTGACGTGTCTTGATCTTGAAAAAGTATATTAAGATTTGTTTGGATTTCTCATAGGTATTCTCATATTGAAAGTAATATTGTTCAAAACACTATCGATCACTAAATGTGCATATTTCTCTTAACAGAAATTCAAATTCAGATTCGCCACGTTGTAAGAGACTAGTCTCTTCTACTATATGCAACCTCTATTGATACACTACAAAAAAATAGTGTTTTAGTGACAGGAATTTCGTGGCTATTGATTACAACTACCACCAAATAAGGATTTTGTGACAGTTGTGTCAACCGTCACTAAATTCTCATACTTAGAGACAATTAATAACAGAATTGCTGCTAAGTTTGACAACTTAGTGGTAGTCACATATAACTGCCATTAAATCAGAAGACTTAGTGGTGGTTTATTAGTTAAACACCACTAAGTTTTGAAAAAAAAATAACGACTTCATGCAAAAAAAGTGAAAAAAAATAGGGTGCTTAGCGAAGATCATTAATCTAGCCACTGCAAAACTTAATGGCAGTCTATATACGTTAATTTTGCGACGTTTAAAGCAGATCAATGTTATTTTATGATAGCAAATTTGTGATAATTGTTATTTTCACTTCGGTTATGTCTAATTGCCACTAAATTAATGACGTTTTTATTATAATCATTGCTAATTTTTCGATAATTTTTTAAGAATCGTTGCAAAATGGTAGAGGTTATAAAAAACTGCCAAAAAACCTTATCTAGTAAAACTTATATATTCGCGTTTTACCATATCTGTCTCAGAAATGTTTTACTTTTCACTATTCTCTTATTGTCGCTGCTCACATCTATCGATCGTCGTCACTAGCTGCTATTTGATAGTTGTCACCGTTGCTCGCTACTTGCTGTCCATCCATCTTTGCTAGTCGCTGCTCATTGTTCATTTCTCCACTGTTTGTCTGGCGCATTGAAACTTGTCATGGCTATTATTGGTGGTTGGTGCTATCAGCAATCATCCACTGCTTTGTTTTGTGATTTTGCCTCTTTTAAGGTTAAGGATATTCCATCTCAATGAAATATAATAACAATAGATTGCACATGAGAGTATATATATTGCTAAGAGACGAAAAACTACTAATTAGTGAATGCTTACTAAGTTGTACTAACTTATTTGCAACCCTTATTAATGGTTGTGCTAGTAGCTTCCAAGGGCTTGAGAAAGAAGACATAATACCTGAACACAAATACAATACTCATTTATATATATAAATATAAGAAAAGTATCAAGCAACTCAAAATAGAACACAGGACCAAAACTTTGTAAAAACATAAAAGGGTAATAGAGTTGTCCAATCTCTTTGCATAGCAAAGTACCGAACTTTGTAAATAGTTTTTCTTTGTAGTGTTTATATGGTCTCTCTATAACATCCCAATCCCAAATAAGAGGCAATTAGTTTAATTATCTTTTCTTGCGTGGTGGCTGCTAATTTTGAAGGGAAATTCAAAATTTTTCTTAGCTAACCTCAATCTATCTAATGCCAAGACAAGAATGTCACTAACTATATACAGATTATAATTCTTGAATATAAACAGATAATTATCAGTTGCTATATTAAAACATTCCTACAAACCTTTATACTCTGTGGAGGTTCTAACAATTACAAAATAACCAAATTAAAAACCCATCGAATCATACAAATTGGAACATTTTTACACTCTAAGTATATAGTATTTACAACTTCAGCTTTGTATAGGCTTATAGCAATACAAACAAGTCTCATTGTGTCATGAGCATACACAACATATTACCTGTACCATATGCAATCAATATATACACAAATCATCCATAACCTACATTTTTGTTCCTCTGCCATTTGTACCTAGAAATTATCGATGAGAATAAAATTTTCAATAGGACAACTTATACAAGTTTCAATAAAACATCTTTTCTAACAATCTAGCTGCATCAAAATGCAAAAATACCTCAGCTTCTTAAAATACATGCTTTTTTATGCTTAATCAAAAACATATCATTAATACATAAAGTTTACCTTTTAATAGTATCTTATCAGAAAAATTACCTTCGCATCACATTCAGTGATCATAGGTACTCCCAGAGTACATTTTCTTTCATTCTTTACTTTTCCTTTGAGCTTATACTTTGGCCATTAACTCTAGGGTGTCTCCTGGTGTGAACACAAGTCTGGTGCCAATAAGATTGCTATTTCCTACTCATATCTCTTTTCTTTCCATGTACCTCAATTATATATTATTCTCTCATCATATTCAGAGTCACAACAAAAATGAGAATACAAGTAACCTGTCCCTTAGGCCTTCAGGATAGCCCACTTAATTCCCTTTCTTTTGATATGCTTTAACTAATTCTAGAGCTAACCACAATGGGTTACCCACATAAGATAAACCATGAGCATCCCATACTACCCATAACTATCTACCCTTAAATACTCCAAAATGAAAACATATATTCAAGTGAAAATTTTATAACAGATTTTTTTCCCTTATCTTTCACATTCATAGATACATGTAACTTTATGATTAGATATCTAAATTCATCAATATTATGTATATAGCACCAATCTTTCTTTTTAACCATTAAAGGTACACAAGTTGTCCTATCTCTACTTTGGGATTTTCCTTCACTTTTTGGAAGTCAGATATTAATTTTTCATACTTATTCAACCTAACAATACAATGAAATTTCACTATCTTCAATCCACATTCAATACATATTCTCAACCAATAGTACACAAGTAAGAGCTTCCACATTCCAATCATACCTTTCATCATTTGCTATTTATTTAACATCTAGACATATTGTAACACCCCATACCTTTAATTAGTCTAAATTAATATCCTTTAAATTGGATGGAATTACTTGTGTCATTTAATGATTAGGTATAAATTAAATACTTCATAATTAATTAGATAAGTTAGCATAAAGTGGGGGGATTTGCTTGCATAATTTAATGGCTCAAATGGGTATGCTAAAAGATAATCTTGCATAAAATTGGGGGTTTAATTTAATTCCCTATTCTTCCTTTTGAGTCACCTAGCTTAATTGCCAAAAGAAAAGCAAACCAAAGGAGTTTTAAATATGTATATATACCCACATGGTTATGACCATTGAGAAGTGGGTGGCAATTGGGAACATGCACGTGGAGCTAATGGAGCATATGAATTTTTAAGCATAAGTATATATATATATGTGTGTGTGTGTGTGTGTGTTAAACTACACCACCAAGAAGAATAAAGCATTGAAAAGAAAATGTATATATAGGTTTGTATGTGTGTGTACACGTGCAAGAGGGAAAGGCAAGATAGGATGCTATAATTAAAATATATGCATGTGAGTGTATGTGTGTAAGTGGAGGAGGATAAGAGTCCTTAATGCACATTCCATTCTTTCTTTTCTATTTCTTCAATTAAGGTGACCGAATAGGCTAGGGAAAGGGTGCAGAAATTTTATTTAACATATAAATATATTTTTTTGTGGGCTAAGACTAATGTGCAAGGGAAGGAAGTACCAGTTGCAAGCAAGAAGGGAAGTAGTTATATACATAAGTAAAACAAAAAAAAAGGAAGAAATGCAGCGCCCATTTCCCCTAGTCATGACTGAGTGCTTCAAGAAAATAGAGTGAAGAATTTCTTTTTGTAAATTAAACATGCATGGGAGAAGAATAAGGTGCAACCATGAAATAAATAAAGAAAAGTGCAACGTCCTTGCGTGATGGCTGAATGGAAATTAGAATAAGGAAAGAGAGGAGGTGGCATGATTAAGTTGTCAAATTAAGCTTGCAAGGAAGCACAAATTTTTTTTTAAAAGGAAAGAGAAGTGCAGCATGGATTTGGAGGGGAAGATGGAAGAAAGAGGGAATGCTAACATGAAATTTCCTCCCTAGGCGTGAGTAAGTGTAAGTAGAGTGTAAAGGAAGCAAAGTGTACTTAAAGGTACACATGTGACAATTTAATAAGAAGAAATTTTTACAAAGGTGGCGTGACAAACAAGTAAAGCAAAAGAAAAGGTGCAACAAATTTTTTAAGGAAGATGTACGCTTGGCATAAAGGTGGTTTTCATGAACTCATTTTCTCCTTCCTTAATAACAACACATGAAGGAGAAATAGGCATGAAGGACAACACGTGAGCCTTGCCAAAACACATAGCTTACATGGGGCATGCCTAACATGGGAAAAACATAACTTGCATAAATCCAAAGTTTCCTTTCCTTTGTGGATGCCACCACATGAGGGTTTCCATGTAAGTGCATGTAGCTGGAACGTGAGGATTTCTTGGACCATATAGCCTATAAGGGAGGTAATCTCGCATGACTTTCCTTCCTCTCTTCACTTAACGTGTTCACATAAGAAACCCAAGGCTGCAAGGAAATGTGGAGTGTACTCAAAAGCACACATGCAGCCATGAAGCAAGGAATTAAAAATAATGAAGGAAAAAAAGAAGAGAGAGAGAGAGAGAGGTGAAAGTGTAGCGTGAAATGAGGGAAATTGGAAATCTTGCTCTTCTTACAAGGTTGCACACACACGCGTGAGAGAAGGGAATTTTATTTTTGAGAAAGCATGCAACATGAAGAATGACACCTACACACACGTGAAAGAGGAAAAAGAGGGTGTAGTGTGAAATGGGGGGAAAAGCCATTAGGACTGGTATTTTTTTTTAGATGGACACAATCACACGTCACCTAAGCAAGAAACAAAAGAGTGGGAATTTCATTTTACATGCATGCAACATTAACAACCACACATGAAAAAAAAAAAGAGGAGAAAGGGAAGAGAAAGCAGCGTGAGTTTTTCCTTTAGAAGATACAAAGCCCTTTGTGAGGAGAAAAGGGGGAAGTGGACCAAGAAAGTAACAAGAGGGAGCTTGACCAAGAAAGGGAGCAAAGGAGCAAGAGAAATTAAAAAGGGAAGCTAAGACAACCTACTTTAGCTCATCTTGGAGTTAGGTTAACAATTTAAGATTGTGTCCTATGTTATGCAACCAACATGTTTTTACAAGCTTTCTATGGAACATAATTGTCTACCTACATTCTTGACAAAATGTATGTATGTTGGCTAGCATGTGTGATTAATTGGGATGTTGGTGGATGAGATGGCACGTGTATTGTTGTTGGAAAAGGATTAGGGTTAGATGATGCTAAATTCATGATGACCATAAAAGAAAGAAACGCTACCATTTAATGGTGTTAGTAAGGAATAAAAGAAGGAAATGGAATTGCAAATTAACAAATCTCCCTAGGCTAAATTCATGAAATTTATTCTTGGAATCCATAAGCTATGCACCATAATATTAATTCAAAAATATGATAATTTATCATTAAAATTTATAAGAGGGGACATTATTATTTTTAAGAAAATGAACTATTCTTGACTTAGTAGAATTTTGTAACAGAGGATATTATTATTGTTCCAAGGAAGGAGAAATTTTCCTTAAGCATGTTAGAATTTTTATAAGAAATATACATTAGAAATTAATTTCCAAGGGAGAAATTATTCTTGATATATTATAATTTTTATAAGAAATGTACCTTAGAAATTAATTTCCAAGAAGGAAGAAATTATTCTTGATATATTAGAATTTTTATAAGAAATGTACATTAGAAATTAATTTCCAAGAAAGGAGAAATTATTCTTGATATATTAGAATTTTTATAAGAAATGTACATTAGAAATTAATTTCCAAGAAGGGAGAAATTATTCTTGAGAATATTAGAAGTTTTATAAGAGAATGTACATTAGTATTATTTTTCAAGAAAAGAAAATTCTCCTTGAAACTTGATAAAGAATTTTAAAGGTGGCCAAGTGTTCACATAGTGCTCAAGTGTGCACAATGACCCTAAGAAGGTGGCCAAGTCTCCACATAGTGCCCAAGTGTGCACAATGACCCTAAGAAGGTGACCAAGTCTCCACATAGTGCCCAAGTGTGTACAATGACCCTAGAAAGGTGGCCAAGTGTCCACAAGTGTCCAAGTGTGCACAAAGATTCTTATAAAGGTGGCCAAGTATCCACAAAGTGTCCAAGTGTACACAAAGAATTATAGAGGTGGCCAAGTGTCCACATAATGCCCAAGTGTGCACAAATAAAGTATAAAGTTAATTTTCAAGAATGATAAGCATAAATGGTTTTGTTAAATTCATGATAATGCGTTTCTATAGCATACACGATATTTTACTTGAAAGGTATATTATTTAATTGCATTGGAATTTAAATTAATCATATATTACTTGTCAATTTATGTTTATGAATTATGCTATATTTTATTCCAAGAACACCCTAATACATATTAGTTGTTTTTAATACTCGAATTGTTAAGCTACTGGGAAACTTGTGTTTCTCATTATATGCTAATATGTATCAGATGCTGAGGCTTAGTAGGGCCGGGAGATAGAGGTTTCTTTTGGGTCTAAAGAAAATTTTTTGTAACCCTTGTTTTGGGTCCTAGTCCAGATATATTGGGTTTAGACTTAGGACTATTCTTTTGGCTGCATGTATATGAGATGTACATGGCAAATCCTTGGGGAAGGATATGTGAAGGACCGATCCATCCTTAGTAATTTGTAAGGGAGTTTGAGTGACAAACCTGTTGTCTCCTGACTTCCAATGGACGGGTACTTCATATATCCGGGGATATATTTACCAGATGTAATGGACAATATTGGACTTTTATTTATTTGAATTACATGAAAGTTTTAATTTTCACTGTGTAGTTTAGTATATGATTATCTATTCTATTGCGCATAGAAATTTTTAATCTGAGCAAAAGATCCCAAACTTAATCCGCTTAATGAAATTTAATGGTGTAACTGCTCAGAAATTAACTAAATAAAAGGATAAGAATAATGTACTGAGCTTATCTATTTGCATCGAATGAATTGTGATACTAGATAGGGGTGTCACACATATCAATGTATTTTCTTTTTGTTAAGTCGGCATTGCTACAACATAGTGTTCTGTCTAGATTCCTAATGCTACAGCATAACTGTTACATATATTTTTGTTTTAAATTTTATTTTCTTTCTCATCTTAATTCGACACCTTAAGCTTTTACTTTTATAAATTCTCTTTTAATTTATTCCTCTTTTATTACCCATTTTTACATTTTACTTACTTGAAGTTCCATGCTTTACTCATCTTGTGGAGATAATTCTTACCACTATTGTTTCTTTATCTTTCTAGACTAGTTAAACTATCAAAACATTTCATTATGTTTTTAACCCTTAAATTTATTAAATTTATAATGTGGCCCTATTTTTAGGTTATTCTTTCATTTTAATCATTCTTTGGTAAATTTTCATAATTTCCTCATGACCTTGGAATTTTACAATATTTACTAGTATTATACTAAAATCTATCCAATTACCCTAACTTTCTAGTATTTACACAAATTTTCCAAATTTCTTACAATCTTTATTAAATCATCTTATAAGGCTCACTAATGAATTTCTCCCATTTTCTACTTCAGCCCAATCTATTATTTATGTTACAGTCCAAAATTTATGCCATTTTCTTGATTTCCACCAAATTTTATGAAAATTTCACTTTAGTCTCTCTCTTTAAAATTCAAAACACACTCTAGTTAAGTCCTAAAATTATTCAATTTCATACAGTAGCCACAAAATATCTAAAACTTGCCTACTCATAGCTTTTACCAAATTTTCACTTAATACCCAATTTTTATAATATTTACACTTTAGTCCCTAATGTAATTTTTATTTCT
The DNA here is from genome assembly GCA_031216115.1 of Senna siamea. Classification (NCBI taxonomy): domain Eukaryota; kingdom Viridiplantae; phylum Streptophyta; class Magnoliopsida; order Fabales; family Fabaceae; genus Senna; species Senna siamea. Next base: position 14,825,804 of record CM062355.1, on the reverse strand, counting down.
TATCAACTTAATTTATTTTGGAAATTATCATGTTTTATTTATTTTTAGTCTAATACCACCAAGATTTCCTCAATGGCCCAGAATATTTTGTATTTTTAAGTTTTACCCATAGGAGAAGTTTTATTTTTATTTTAGTCCTTAAATTGTCTAAAACTCTAAAATGACCCTTATTACTTCCAAAATTTCACTAAATTGATTCTGCAACATTATTAGAGTCATACTCATCATAAAATCCCAATCTTATGAATTTTATGCCACATCCACAAAAATTTTAAAATTTTTATTTTAGTCCCTATATTTTCCTAACTTCGAAAACAACCCCTAGAGGTCTTAAAATTTTTCCCTGTTTACACAAGAGCTTCCAGGGAACTAATAATTACAGAAAAGTACTGAATTTACAAAAAATTCATTTGTTAACTAATATTTCCAAAAATTATAGTTTGGTCCCTACTCACCCAAATTCATGGTTTCATATGGTTTTTCCCTAAAATTTCATCTCCATCATATTAGTTTCAAATTTTCCAATAGCATATCTAAATTATAGGAATTACAGCAGTAGCAATAAATTTCCATAAAGTACAATTTAGCCCTAATTTCATGAAAATGCATCCAAAATTGTTTTCTAGACCTAGATTGAAACATGCAACTATTCCACATGATTTTTGGGTATTCAAAATAATCACAATTAGTTCTAATACCAGCCACCATGGAAGCATTAAAGAGAAACATAAGGAGGAAGAATAAGAATGCAAAATATGTAAGATGATAGATCAAGTATCCTACCTAGTTGCTAGCTTCCTCTCCCAAGCTTAAAGCTCCTTAGGTCAATTTCTTCGTAACTTTATCTCCCTATAATTCGTGGCTCTTCCTCTTTGTGAAAGGATGAAGACAAAGTGGCAACTTACTCAATAATAACTCTTCTCTCTCTCCTTTTCCCTCTTTCTTTCTTTCTTTCCCTCCACATCTCTCCCTCTCTCTCTTTTCTTGGTTTGATTCTCTCCCTCTGTCTCTTTCTCTCTTTCTTTCTTTCTATTCCATCCTGTCCTTATCCTTTCCTTTCTCTTAATGAATGAGGCTTCCTCTTAAGCTTGCATGTGCATGAGGGAAAGAAGAGTATTTGTCTCATACTCTCTTGGCTAATATGATTAAAAGAAGTAGAGTGGATAATGTTTACTTACAAAACTAACTAAATCGCAACCATGGTGGTAGCCTCAAAATATCCTATACTCATGAGCTTTGATCGATTTAAATATAAGGGTAGAGAAAAGGACACATGTCTCTTCTTTTTGCCAAACTTAAGGGGCAAGTTTTTTTCTCCTTTCCTAGTCCCATGTAATTCTCTCTCTCTCCTTTATTGTCTGTATTATATATTATATTATATTATTTTATCTTATCTTATCTTATTTTATTGGTTTCTCTTTTAAATTTGTTTCTTTTAATGATTGAGGGTTGGTGTTCCTCTTTTAAAACTTAATTGTATTATTTAGGAGCAGATTTTAGTAATTTAAATAGCTAAATATTTATAACAAACTTATCATAATTAAGTAATTTAATTGTTCTAAATTACTCCTATTTGGAATTTAGGAAAATTTCTATTATTTTTATTTATTTTATTTTATTTTATTCTATCTAATCTTAGAAAATTTTTTCCATTATATTTATGTTGAGTCTAATTAATGAAGATTAATTTAACTAAAACTCAATCAATTAATTTCATTCTTGTATAATTTTCATAATCTCCTAGTTGTTAAATTAAATAACTCCTATTTTCTCTACCACTCATTCAAAACTTGGTCAAGAAGAAATAATAATCAATCTTAATGGCATGCTTAGATTTAGGTTATTCAAAAATTTAATTTTTTTTCTCCTTCAATTATTTCACTTGACCATGATGTAACGACCCCCTTAATCATACTATATATTTATCTATTAGAATAGCAGAAGAATACAATATTCTAAATAAAATTTTCACTTTTCCCATGTTAGGAAACATCAGAGAGTCGTTACTGGTTGAGTGTAACCCAAATAGACTCTTCTCACAGTTCATTCAAATTCCACTCAACCATAAATCCTGTGCAACATTTCTATTATCACATTATAAACTATATCATACTATAAAATACAAATTCTAACAACCATTCAAATACAAATTGAGATATACTATATCATACTTCTAAATCCATTCATACATCGATAAATAAAATCATAATTCATCAGATTCATTACAAAAATCTAATCTCCAAAACATTCTCTACTAAAAATTCGGCAAAATTTTCCCTAAAAATCTGACATTTTTTTATTTATACAATAGCCCAAATTCAACAAAATCCAGCAATTTCATCAATATAACCAAAAGACAGCAATATATATTCATATATATAAATTCAAGCCTAATTTCAAAATCTACATCCCAGCTTTAAAATTCTCCAAGGATGTCCTGATATCCCTCTTCTGCCCAACTATCTCCTTGGCATTCCTTATTCCTAATCATCTGAGCAAACAACTTCATGAGATTTTTAGATCCCAGTAAAGCAATTTACAATTAAATACTTACAAAACAGTTGAATACTCATCTGTGATGAAGCACAGAAAACATCTCTCCACAAATTAGTTTAAACACATGTGAACTACTAAATACTTTTAAATTCAAAATAGATATGGAAAATCAATGCAAAGCAGTATAATGAGTATAATATTTTTAATCTAAAATATCATACTTAAAATCATACTTAAATTCATGCTTGAAAATTCTCATATATTCATCTGTCACACATCTCATGTGATCATTCATTATTCATCTCAAGTTGCATCCGTTTTATCTAAAAACATGGTTTTAGTTGGGTGTAATCCGCAACACCAATCACCCGAAAATGCCCTATTTTGTGATTGTGATCCGTCACACCAATCACACACTCAAGGACTGAGTGAGAACCAACATCCAGAGCGTCTCCCTATATGTGCGCATTAGTTAGTCTCATCCTCATACAGTTTATATGGTAATACATATACATAGTCAACCAATACTCAAGGTTATAGGATATCATACTTAAACCAAAACATCGCCCCACATAGGTTATCCGCCCTTTACTTCTTGAACCTTTCATAGCATTGTCTTGGTTTAATGAATGATACTCAATAGATGCAGACTAATTCAAATAAAATAAATCAATTTATAAAACAGTCTGTACAAGGGATATTCAACGGTCGTCCCATACTAGTTATTGAATATCCACCTTAAGTTAGTCGTTCCTATAGCATATAATCCCAATAGCCAAACCTAGCAAATATGCAACAAGTATTCTCAATACACAGGCAATCTTTTATACTCATATATATAATTCTCATGTAAATCAATCATTTTTAACAGTCATTCCCATTCAACACAAATCATACTTAAATCAGTAATTCACAACATTAATTAAAAGTTAGTGGAGTGTAAATTACTCTACTTTTTAGCGTTTTCTCCTATTCAGACCAAGGTTTTCCTTTTTTCTCAGAGATGGTTCTCAAAATTAGTTTCTTGAGAAAACAACTCAAGTCTTATGCAAGTTTCCTTTCAATTATACTTTCTTACAATTAAATGCCTATTTTCTAATTCTGTCTAATCATCAAGGCATAATCAAAATCAAAATCAACAGAAAATCATTAAATTAGAGTATTTTAAATTATACTGAAAGTTTCAAAAATTTACAAATTGATCCCTGCTTCTTTTCAGCTACTCCGACGATGACACACGGCGATGGACAATGGCTAACGTCAAAAATTAGTCCAAAACATCGACCAAAGCACGAGGATGGTGGATCCAAAACCAGATCGACGAAAAATAGCAGTTTAACTGTGATTTTTTGGCAAAACACGGATGGTTCTCTAAAATATTTCTCCTCCGTTTACGGCGCGTGGCGGTGATTCTTCACTAGTTGATAGCTAACAGAGGAAGAGTGCAACTTGGGCTAGCCGTTGGTGACGGCGGTGCAGTCGAAAAAAATGGTTTCACAGCCGAATCGAAGACACAATTCCAGTTGGAAAAGACCCCCGTTTTTGGTGGCTATGGCATTTGTCGACGGCGGGGAATGGTAGCAGGAGCTTAACGGCGACGAGCTACGCACTCCAACGATGGTGAGGTCTAGTGGTAGTTCAGCACGACGGTCCAAAGTTAAGGAAGAAGCCACACGCGATGGTGAAGGCAGAAGGAAAGGGAAGTCATGCGATGGAAGTGGAAGGGAAAGGGAAGTTGCAGGACGAGGGAAAAATAGGAGGAAAATAAGGGATTTTTGACTTTTTAGGCATCCATGGGTATTTTTGTAATTTACCAATTTATCCCAGATAAATTTTTAATGCATTTTCTAATTTAGGCAAGAATATGGGATAATATAGAAGGAATTTGGGAATTTTTTGAGTATCTTAAGCCTTCCAAAAATATCTGCTAAGTTCTTAAAGATAGATAAAATTTTTTTCATCAGATAAAATTTTTATTTCAAAAATTTTTATCCCAAGAGCTTAGGAAAATTTGCTTAATCACTTCCCAATGATATTTCAAGGTTTCCCATTATTTTTATCCCAATTCTTTAATTTTTAATCGGGTTATTACACATGACTTAGAAATCTTAGAGGAAATTAGTGAAATTTGTATTTTCATCATTATCTCTTTTTTTAAAATTTATATATATTATTATTTTATATTCTAATTAAAAATTCCAATTCTTTATTTACTGATAAACTTTAAATTTCTTCTTACATAATTACACATCATAATATAATTAAATATATTTTCTTTAAATTAATTTATACCCAACTGTAGCAGTAAGTTTGTGAGACATTTGTAGCCTCATACTATCATAAAAAATTAAATTAATTACTTTAATTATATATTTAAGGAGCGGATGTTACACTTCAACTTAGATTTATCTTAAAATTACTACTCTAACCCCTCTCTACTTTCTAATGTAAATTCTTTAATTTTTATATCACTCTCTGTTTTAGTTTATTTTTCAGTGTAAAGCCATTTTAAATACTTCTTCTCCTATACTAGTGCTAGCATAAGGCGAGTCATTAAGTGTTTGACATAAATGTAGAAAAAAGCTTAGTCCACTTTCAACGGCTAAACGTCTAATTTAAACAGATTTATCCTCATCCCAAGCATTATACAATGCATAATAAGTACTAAAAAAGAATACCATAACTTGAGGTAAATTGTATGTCATCAATACAAAAGAAAAATTGATATAAAAAGAGCGTTTATAATATGATAACTTACTCAACCGAAGTGGATTCTACTTTATCAAGATAGCATTTCAATGATATATCAGAGAAAACTCTTTCAAGTTCCCTAAACAAAAGAATCCCAGTCACATATATAAGCATGAAAAATATATAAACACAAATAAAATAAAATATTAATAAAATAACTATTAACATTCAACTTCAAATCAAGATATAGGATGTAAACTTCTTCAGTCCTAAACCCCTAAAGAATTTGAGAAGAATTTTGAAGGCCATGTCATTTAAATTGTTCTACACAAGGAGATCAGCCAAATCTGATAGGGATCCTTATTTTCCTTTAAAAAGAAGAAAAGGAGGAATGATTACTCAAAATTATATAAAATGAAACTACATCTCTCAAAAAATATCAGTCACCTCAAAAATGGATCAAATACTCTACAAGAATTAAGAGAATGAGCAAAAGAGAGTTACCAGTACATATTTGTCCACTTGACATATGTACCAGAGATAGCATGTATTCTACTGATGTCAGGACAAACTCATTATCAAGTTTTTCAACATCAATAAAAGAATGCCAACTTTGACGCTCAGCACCATATTCAACTGGTAATGCAAAGTTAACAACATTATCATCTGATACACACACACACATAGAGGATAGCTAGCAACATAAATTATTGGTTCTTTTACTTACAATCTTTATCTAGAGTTCTTTTAACTTTCTTAATTGATACTATTCACTCATAAAAGAACTTCGATTATTCGGTGGATCAATCCAGACTTAAGCAGGATGAACAAGATGCAATGCATTAATAGCAGCAGAATACATCATCCATAACCATTAACAAAAACCTTAAGCTTAAAATAATACCACAATAGAATCATTGCTACAACTGGGACCAACTAAAACTGGTTCCCATTTCCAATGAATACGCTAATCCAGCTCGCAAACCCTTCGCAAAATAATTTCTAGTAAAATCAAAGGAACGATTTAGGAAAAAATGGGGCGATTCAGTGATAGTAGAAATTGAAACCTAAATGGAGAGGGGTTTTCTGCCACCATTCACTAAGAGGAGTCAGCCTTTAAACGAGCATCTACCAACCAACATGTGAACGGAGAGGGGTTTGCTACGGTCGTTCACTAAGAGAAGCCAGCCTTCAAACGAGCTTCGGCCGACCAACATTTGAATGGAGAGGGGTTTGCTGATGCTTCTTACCAAACTGTGCCGTTCAAATGGGTTCTATAGAGTTGGATTGAAATGAGGAAGGAAGCAAAATGGGAGGGTTTTATTTCATTCAGTTTTTCTTTTATTTTTTATACTTAACGTACGTTGAAAAGGAGATTAAATTACTGTATTTAAATTTCAAAAAGTATGATATTTGACTATGGTTGTGCCAATGGTTGTTATCTAACCGTCATTAAAAGCTTGATTTTTTGTAGTGTAGAGTGACCCTGCTTCATTAATATTTCTTCCTCTAAGGACGTCCCTAAATGTATCATGTAATAAATTTTGCATAAACCCTCCTACTTCAACTTGTTCAACCATAGGATTAGAAGAAGCATCATCCTCTAATTGTTCACCATGCCTAAGCCAAATAGTATGCCCAATGAAAACTCATTGCATATCAAGTGATTAAACATAACATGGAATTTTTCATACCTACACTTGACGCATTGGCATTTCATAACTCTCTCATGAGGATAAAAAAAATGAAAAATCAAGAAAACCTTCAACCCTAAAGACATACTCAAGTGAATATCGCGGCTTATTAATCCAACTTCTATCCATCGATACACCTAAGTTTTCATGGACATACTTAATTAAAGTAATAAGAAACTAAATGATTATAGTTATCTTTAAAAAAAATTGAAATTAATTTGATATCTACTTTCTTCAAAAAATATATATATATACAAAACAAAATAGCATGTGATAGAGTTGGTATACAAAACAAGAGTGTTACTAATGAGTATCTCATAAATCATAGAGAGTATCTCAGATGGATGTTTCCAATAAGTAAAATAATGGTGACAATACTAGATGTCTCTAATGAGCAAAACAATAGTAAAATTTTCTTTATGGAAGAAAATGACTATATGGAAACATGAAAGGTTCACATTCTTATATGAAACAAATGTTACTTGGTATAACCAAGAGGCAAGTTGAGAAAGGGGAAGAAAAAGTATAGTAAAGAGAAGAACAATGCAAAGAATAACACAATTATGAATTATCATTTATGCACCATTACTGAGAAGCAATATAAAGTGAAGAATGGAAAATCAATGAAAAGATTATGTCCCTTGTAATATCTCAAAATTTTTATAATTTAAATACTTGAGTAGCTAAAATAATTAGGAAAATTTAATAGAAACTTGGAGACTTTGTTGAATATGAAACAAGTAAATTATTTTAATCCTATGACTCAAATTTAAAAATTTTTCAAAATAAAATTTTATCTAATAAAGAAACTTTTATCTTTCTTTACAAATTTAGCAGATATTTTAAAGAGGCTTAGGATACTTTGACAATACCCAAGTTTCTTCCATGCTATTCCATATTTAATATGAATCAGAAAGTGCATTCAAAATTCACCTGGAGTGAGCCAAGAAATGACCAAAATGTCCCCACACCTAAAAATACATTATAACTCTCATTTTCCCTCAGCTCTCTCTCCCTTTCCCGTGCATTTTCTCCCCATTCATTTTCCTTCCTTTCCGTGCATCTCCGTCAATCGCTACTAGCACCATTTGAGGCCGCGAAGCTCACTGGCTCGAGACCACCACATCACTGCTGAGTCTTCCCCCGCTCTTACTTTGACTTTCAACATCCGAAAATGACATTTTCTTGCTCCGTTTCTATCTACAATCGTGCTATCGATCTAACCAAAAAATGCCATTCTCTTATCACACTTCCTCCATCAACAAGTAGCCCAAGACGCCTTCTTTCTTGGACAGCCTTCAATTGCCGAAGAATTGCCGGCACGCACTCTGATCAAAGAAAAAACATCTCATCGCACCATCTACCTTTTTCATTGAAAAATCACGGTTAAACCGTTGTGGTTTGCCATACTAATTTCATATCCGTCATCATCGTGTTTCGATCTACATTTTGGACTAATCTCAATTGTCTGCCACGGTGCACCACCATTGACCACCATTGACCGCCGTTGAACATCGTCACAGTGTTTTTTTCAGTTAGCCATTAAAGCTAGTGTAGCCTAAACACTTTAAAAAGTAACCATTTCTCTCTATACTCCATTTTGAGCTTGAAATCTTATTGCAATGTATTTGTATGAGTGGATGTATGAATTTGTGTTAGTTGAAAGATATGATTGAGCTTGATTCATGAAGTTTGCATTTATACTCCACTCTCTATTAATGCTTTCTTTGATGGCAAATGATGGTTAAGCTTGTTTGTGGTGTGTTTTAAATATGTTGTGATGTTTTGATGTGGAAAAAATGATGAAACAAGAATTGAAGAGGAAGAAAGGAACTAAAATGCATTCTTCCCCTTTTTGCTTGAGAGTTGGCTAAGACACCCTTGTAACATGCTGTAAAATGAAGTGTGAAATAATGGGTATGATTCCTTAATGTTGAAAATCATGATAGATATCTTAAAGAGGTAAGAAAACACTTGAAATAGAAATTTCCTACTTCCTTGGTAGCTTGGTCAAGAGCCTTCCCAAAATGGCATGAAGAGGATGGTAAAATGAGGATGGTGATGATGGAAGATAACAACTTATTACCAAATGTTTAAGGATCGATGGATGAGTGAAATCATAATTCTGTTCTCTTCCTTGTGGTTTGACCAAAAATCCTTCCAAGGGAGTGACATCAAAATGGGTTGTTGAATGTATAATACTATTATTTTCCCTTTTTCCTTATGTTCTAGCTAAAAACCCCCTATTTTTGTTGATATGAGATGGTTGCTTAATAAATGATTAAAATTCAAACCATGATAGCCCAATGGTTTCCTTAAAATGTATAAAAAGGTTTGTTTGAATTAATTCATAAAATTGCTTGCATTTGGTTGTAATAGGATAGAGAATGGATGTAGCATGAGAATAAATGAATATTTTCTCATGTTCAAAAATTTCTATGTTTAAAAGAGTGTAAAACCATATGATCTTGGTGGATAAATGAAAGAATAAAATTAAATACATGCATGTTGGTTAATGGTAAGTGGAAAAGATGAAACAAGGGAAAATAGTATGAAAATTCCTTATCACCACCATTTTTCTCTCTTGGCCGAAAATAAGAGGAAGAAGAGGATTAAGGGGATTCATCTTGAAATGCAATCTTCGATAGCACAAAGTTTTGATGGCAATAATTCATAAATTTTTTGAGCACTTAATGTATCTATGAAGTTTATTGTGGGTAATATTGATTATAATGATATGATGTTATAGATAATATTGCAATGGCACCATATTGTAAATAATGTTGAAATGTTACCCAATAGCACTAGGGAGAACACCTAAGGGAGGCACGACACTAAATTTACCCCCTAAGGTGATTGGATTATGTTGATTATGGCCATAAGGGTTTCACCTAAGGGAATGGTACTAAATTAACCCCCTATGGTGATTTAGCTATAGTAACTTGGTACTAAAAGTCTCACCTAAGGGCACGACACTAAATTTACCCCTTAAGGTGATAGGATTATGTTGATTATGGCACTAAGAGTTTCACCTAGGGTCACAGTACTAAATTTACCTCCTATGGTGATTTGGCTATGGTAACTTGGTACTGAAATGACACCTAAGGGCATGGTACTAAATTTAACCCCTAAAGTGAATTGTGGTATAAAAAAGACGACCTTAATTGGCAACATAGAAAGGTAAAAGAGTGACCACCAGTTTCTTTGATTGGTGAATACTCTCTTGTTAAAATTAAGGTTATTTTAAATGCCCAATTAATAGTATTAATGTTTTAATTATCATATGCCACATATGTCCCTATAATTCATACAAAATTACATTACATTCCTTTTTAATTATAAACATTATTTTCTTAAAGTGAACATAGAGATATTTTTTCATATTATTATACGGTGACACATGTTGGATATTTTTATAATTAAATTGAAATTGCTTAACTATTGAGAAAATTATTCTCATGATTATATTTGGCATATATTAGATTCCTAGATATATGGTTTGGTTCGAGGTAGACATGGTGTAGGTAGAGATTCCCTTCTTGGGAACGTCCAATGTTATTCAAGGAATTTACATGGTGACGATGGTAGAAATCTATCCCCAGTAGGGTGGATAGAAGAATATGTTTTTTGATATAATGCTAGCATGTAGAAATTAGCTAGTAGTCCATTGTATCCCAATTCTTTTATATTTTGAAAATGGAATTGGGATAAGCAAATTTTTGGATGTATATAATAAAATGGGCATATATAGATATATATATATGTGAAAGTTTACTTTTTGGAAAATGGGATTTGAGTGGCAGGGTTGTTGCTTCCTTACCCTTAAAAGACTAAAATAACTACACATATCCTAAAATATATGTATGACAATGTGAATATATATAGTGAATGTAAATATAAGCAAGTTTTATTTGGGACGTTGTAACAAATTTTTATTTTTTATTTAGTTTTGCTGCTACGTATTGTATGTCATGAATACCTGAGTAAGAAATCCCAAGCCTAATACTTATTCAATAAAGGTGAAAATATGAATTTATCTTAGACAAATAAATAAAAAGATAAGAGAAAACATACCAGTCTTATGCCCAGAGAACATTTTTGGAAAATCAAATATATTTATTAAGAAATTGGCTATGAGAATGGGATGTTACATGGTATATGGCATTTTTCTATTAAATGTTCCTCTCAAAAGCTTTTTTTTATTATAATAAAATTTTGAAAACTTGAGTTGAAATGGATTATACTCTTTTAATAACGGATACTTTCATTTTTTATATAATTCTCTTGGATATTTTGGAATCATATTGAGACTACTATATCATTTAATTGATGTTTTGCTCATTTGATTACCATATTTAAATCCCTTGAGAAATTACCCCTGATTTTTGAAACTATAAATATTATTTTCTTTATCAAAAAACTCATGCTCAGTTTGTCCTATTCCAGTTATAGCTTGTATTATCTGCTCACTGAGTGGTTTACCCATCTTTGTATATCCTTCTTCCAAATAGATAGGTAAAGTTTGATTATTCGTATGAGATATCACAAAGGTAATTTTAGAGTGAGCCTAATATTGTCTCATTGGGCACTGTATTCATCTTTTGATTGTTATTTGAACTCTAGAGTCAGCTCTGTGTTCTATAGGCAGGATTCTTGACTTATATTTTGTTGTTTTGAATAAATATAATATTGAGAGCAGAACTCTCCTTGTGTATTATTTTGGTATTGGCTAAATGTGAAAATTTTGAGTACCTCTATTTTTATGAGAGACTTTGCTGAAATTTTTTTAATCATTTGTAGTTTAGAATATATATTTAGGTAAATAAATTATTTTAGTATAATTTCAAGTTTATGGATATGGGGTAATCACCTCGAATTGTGTCAATTGCATCTCTCTAAGTTGGGGTGTCACACAACGTTTGCTTGGTGCACTGGTGCAGCAAGCATTGGTGCACTGGACCTAACAACTAAGAAAATTTTAGAAATCCCAAAACCAATTCAATGAGCCATTAAACAAATACTCATTAAAGGACAGGAACCCTTAACTAAGTTGTCATTGTTGTCTTGATATAAGGATGGAAAACAATGGGATAATGAATGGGATAATGTGATGATAACACTAATCTTGTGAATATTGGGACTTAAATCTTCAAATTTGAAATAGAAAAGGAACAGAAAGACCAAATTCAGTAATAGGAACAACTACTACATGACATTTAACATAATTTCAAATTGAACATAATTTCAACTTGAATCATTATTGCCTACATTTAATTCTATTTTAATCCCTAGAATAAGTGATCCAACGTGATCTGTAAGACAGTCTAGCAAGACAACCACAAGTTCTTTTAAAAAAGAAAAGGAGGAAACCTTCATGAAATGGTAAATAATTAATTGGGTTCATGCAAACTTGTTTTGACACCACTTGACTCCAACACCAAAAAGATATATTTAGGGTTTGAAAAATGATGGCGGTAATAGTAATGCCCTCTATCCGTTATTTATACATGGGTTTTGCTCTGATAGGTAGGAATAACGTGTAAAAATTAACATATTCATTTTTAAAAGCTCTAAAAATTATATATATATATATTAATTTCTGTTTCTTTTATCTTTTTTTTTCCCTTTCCTTTCAAGTTATCCCATGATCAGTCAAGCAACACCAACTTAGAGTCAAAAATTAGCATACAAATTGAGCCAAAAGCCCTTTTGACTAGAATGCAGTCAAGCTTTGGTCAAATATAGCCCCACAACCTCTTTGAGGAATTGCAGAGTTGAATTCATACACTTACATTTATATAGTTTTATGCCTTAAAGAAAGGTCTCCCATTTTGATAATATAGTATATTGATACTGGCTAATACTTTATCAGCAGCATTGTTTGCTACATTACTTCTGTCGAAAAAGTATTAACAACAATTTTTTCCTATTCAATAAGATTCAAAATTAGCAATCCTCAAATCTTTATTCCTAAGGTTTTCCAATCCTCTAACATTGGCCAATGGTCCCAATGTTTGGTTTTATATATATATAATCACCTAACTCAAAATTTTCTTACAAAGTTTTCACTATAGAAAAATAATATATATAACTTTCCTCCCTATCCCACTACTTTTTCACAATTAAGCAACAAAATACTTAGAAAATTATTCAAATGCTGTTGCCCTAAATCGTACAAGCCAAATCATAGAGAAATAAGAAAACCCAAATGGCGAAAAATCTTATATACAACAAAATCAAGGCAAAATCTACAACCCCATGAGTTAAAACAAATGGTATTGAAGAAATAAAGTGAATTCCAACAAATCCACGAAGCATTATTAGCAATAGGTAAGACTTACTTCGTTCAATGTCATTCACCACTGCTCACTGTCAAGCTTCAATGGGTCTTCGTAAGGAGAAAAACGTGCAAGTGTGGAGAAAAATTTGCTTTTGTATATAGGTGCCAAATGAAATGTAAAATGGAATGTACGAGACTGAAAATAAAAGCTTGATTATTTTTCTTATTTTAACTCTAACTACGGTTACAAGGTGGTTAAATAACTGTCGTTAGTTTTAGGGCATTTAACAATCTAATGACGGTTGTGTCAACTGTCATTAGTTGGTGAAAGGATCCCATGCTATTCACCTTTAGTGTTGTCTGGTGCTGTCCATCATATCTGGGCTGTCCGTCTAATCCAGCCGCTCGTAGCCTGCCACATGTCCATTTTTTTTATAATTTTCAAACGTTTCGAAGCATACCATTTTGTCCCTTTTTGTGTTTTCTTTTGCTTGATATATGTTGCGCCTGAGGGTAACTCAAAATTCATCTTCTACTGAGGTGTTGTGAGACGATGGCGTCACGTGGTGGCTTCGTCGCATGGTGGCTCCTTCCAGACCCTAATGAATATACCATCTGGTTTAATTCTGCCAAAATTCTTAAACTGTTGCTCAATTTCAGCCTCAATAACAGTAGCAAGCAAGTTACTTCACCTAGAAGGATCATAGATCAAGAATCAATTTCACATTTCAAAGATTAAAGAATACTCGAAAGTCATTTATGTTAAATCTCTATGATGTAACCGTTATAGAAATGCATTTTCAATCCTAGTTACAAAATAGAAAACTAAAATGTAATTCCTGAATCTCCTTCAGATCAAAACATTTATGCCAAATGACCTTTCATGTCTCTGCTAGAGAATTCAAGCCAAAAAACTCTTTCAGAGGCATAAGGGATTCAATTTCAGAGGCATCTCTAATATATATATATATATATATATATATTAACAACCTAGCTCTAACTCAAGAGATACAATAATTAAACCAACAACACATTCCCTATATGTCATCTGTAACAAGGTACCAAAGCAGGGAAAAAAAACTGAGAAAAGATTCACATCATAGTTCATATTAAAGCTACAACTCAATAGAAAAAAAAGCTGGAAAAAAAAATGATTCATGAAATTAGAAATAAGCTGATAATGATAAAAACATCATGTTTGCCTCAAAATATATCAGGAAAATGCCATTCCTATGCCTTTTAAATGTAGAGACAGTGCTAAGCTAGGTGATACTATTCAAGAGATGAATTTGCATAGTAATTGAGTGCTTAATAAAATTTTAAAAAATTTAAAATGTTGGAAGCTATAAAAACATTTAAACAGAAAATTCAATCACATGGTGGTTACCTGAAATAATTTAGAATTTCAATGATTTGATCTGCTAAATCTTCAGCGAAAGGCACAGGAGCATCAGGACCAATTGAAGCAACTCCCAACTACAAGAACTCTTGTATAATTTCCAGACGAGAAATTATGTGAATAATAAAATTCAAGCTGAATGCAATAAAATGTAAATTGAAACCAATCAACTTACACACGTCATGCCAAGGAGGACTGATATGATATATGCAAAGTTGTGAAGCAACAAAGATGCTGCCTCTGGACAGAAAAATAATCCTTGAAAACATGACACATTTGCCTCAACCCACGAACACTCATTTTCACATAACAAAGCAAGTATAGCAATCATTCAACAAAATGGATGGACGAAGCTCAGAAATTTGCGATGGTCGCACCTCAAATCCAACTTCGGCCGACACTGTTTTTTTCTCTTCTAATTCCATTATGAAACGGTGTGTTTCGAGGTGGTCCAAAAAGAAAAAATGAAAGGGAGACATGGCACGCTATGGACGGCCAGATTCAGCGAACGGTCATGATTTTGCAGACAGCACAGGACAGCAACGTCCGTAAACAGCATGTGATCCGTTCGCCAATGGCGAACGGCGCTAAATACCATTTTTTCTCTGTGGTTGCCATACTTTTTAGGGATGATTTTTTCACTTTTAAAATTTTTTACAATAAATATTATTGTTATTATAATTTTTTTAAATTAATTTTTTTAACAAAAATTATTATAGCAATAATATTTGTTGTAAGAATATTAAAACATACTTTAACAATAAAAAAATTATCGCTAAGAAGTACAATAGAGCCCCAATTTGCATTCTATAAAATAAAATATTGGATCCAAAATTTTTTTTTTTATAGTGTCCGTCATAAATTAATTCATTTCAAAGTAATTGATTACATTCTATAAAATAAAATATTGTATTAAAATAAATATAAAATGAAACTAGCAATGGTTACAACCGTTGTTAAAATTTAAATTTGATACAATAGGACATTTAAAGCAGACAAAATTGTTGCTACATTTAAAAGATCAAGACAATTCCAATCGTTGTTATATTTACTGTCGATCATAACCATCGCAATGTATCTTAGCGATAGTACTTTACGATTGTTACTAGATTGTCATAACAAATTTTCAATTACAATTTGGCGAAAATTTTAACTATCTTTATATTGACATTGACAATTATTCTCATGATTTTTGTAACCTTTGGTAGGGTACATGTCAATGGAGTATATAACAATGGTTTTTTAACCGTTGTTAAATATCATTTTTGACCGTGGCTAAAAGTTTTTTTTGGAAGTGAGAGGTGGTAAGTGTAATTTTACCAAACTTTAGAGCAGGTTGGTATAATTTATTTTTTTCTATAGTAGTAAGATTTCTTAATTTTAGTAAATTATAATATTATCCATATTTAATATTGAATTCAAAATTTGTTAACTCTTATTAGTAAGTTTTAAAAGTTGATTGTCTAATTTTTTTAGTACTCATTTGCACAACCACTAAATATTTTGATATATATATATATATATATATATATATATTGTACCGAAGCTAGTCCTTTATTTGTATAGCTCAATTCTTAATTATTTTTTTATGATTTTGTAATTTTTTGTTTTTGCACATAATAAATACCTAAGTAGTATAAGTAGTAGTAAAATTAGCAGTACTTATTTAATAATTAATTATTTATTCAATATTTAAATTTTAAAAATATAAGATAAAAGAAATTTGAAATTGACAATGGATAATATTAATGCTAAGTTTAAGTTTTTTGTTTTGAATTGTTTTTGCAACCTGAAATTAAATTTATAACTATATATAGTCACGACAAAAATTTATAATTTGATATATTTATTTAACAGTACATATGATTTTAGTATGACAAAAAGGGCTTATTATTTGAATTTTTTTAATATATATATTTTATTTATTTAACTGATTTTTTATTTACTCAAAAGTTGAACTAATGATCTAATTTCTCATTGTGTTAATTATTATTAGTCCATTTCCAAAGACTGCAAGCTAGAAAAGTCTTAATATTTGACTAATATATATATATATATATATATATATATATATAAAAGAAAACATTTATTTTATCAATTTTTCCTTCTTCTAAAAAATTCACAAATAAAATTCCATCATTATCACTATTATCATAGTATTATTACATTAAATTTATATTTATATTTGTATCTTATAACAAACATCTGCCAAAGTCTTCAATAAATCAACCGATTTTATTAATTTGAGGGTAAATTTTCAAAGACCTCCTTAACTTTGATCTATGTGGAGAAAAATTTCTGAACTTTTATTTTTAATTAATAATTCTTTAAATTTTTATTTTTGTGTAAAAATTTTAAATATTACTAAATTTATTTACACATCAGATTTAGTTTACACCTTAGTATAGGCAAAAATTTCCAATTTAATAGTTTTATAAATATTTAGAATAAAATTGTGAACAAAATTAGGAGACAATTTGGCCAAACAATCATTAAAAAAAATTAAAAATAACCTTATGCGGAAAAGATATTTTGTCTAATTTTAATAATGCCTTAATTTTAGTTAATAGTTCATCATCAATTACTTTTTTTTTATAAAATCTCTCTTTTATGAGTGATTTTAAAAAATAATATATTTTATAATATAAAATATATAATATGAAGACATGGAAGAGAGAAAATAAAAATAATAGACAAGAGACAAGTGAATTAAATAAATTTTTTATTATTTAATTTATTATTTTAAAATTATAATAATTATTATTTTATATTATATTTTAAAAATTAAAGAGAAAAGAACATACATATTTATGCACGCGAAGCTTCTACAGTATAGATTATGCGCGTTTCTAGATTAACTTTGAGAGACAAAGGAGAGTATAGTGTTTCAAGTTTTTGCTGGACTTTTAAACTACTATTCCATGATAAATTCTTACATATAATGAATGTACCATATTATTAATATATTCCCTAATAATATTAAACCATATCTTTCACTTTTTTATATCGATTTAGGTCCACATTAACTTTTAGTGTAAAAGTAAAAGATGTAATTTGTTGTTATTGAGTAATGTATGGATCATTGTATGTAAGAATTTTTCCTATTCTATTCCAAGATTTAGAGGAAAGAAAATGCAGTCTATTTATATACTATTTCCCTTCCTCTTCTCTTTTACATTATAAAAGACTGGCATTAATAGGGATTTAGTATAGTACTAGAAGAAATTAATTTTTCATAATATAACTGATCTATGTTTGAATCTTTGATAAAAGATGTGTTTACATTGTTTAATAATAATTCAAATAAGATTATTTTTAATAAAATAATAAATATAAAAAAATATTATGACTAATTAGTTAATGAAACTAAATTTTTTTTAGTTTCCATAAATAATTTCATATTCAAGACGATATATTATCAGATATTAAATATTAATATTTTATCAATTAAAATTTAAATTTATCATGTTGAGACTACTTCTTCTACTAGACATCCTGGATGGTTAAGTGAAACTAATTAATAACACAAACAAAGAGCACAAAAAAACTGTTACAGGGCACGTAAAAGTCACAATAAAGACTTAATTTCGAACTTGTGCTAAACAAAACAAAAAAAGTTAAACACAAAGTTAGGAATGTATAATTTGTTTTATAGGATTAATTGCCGACTTTTGTGAGAAAAAGCTTTAACTTTTTAAGAGATTAACACACTATCATGATATTAATTTAAAATCTGTGTATATAATAATAAAAATATTATTTTACACAGATTTTAAACTCACCACAAAAGTTGCATTACACTTAATTACTTGTCTTCATTCAATTTGGGTCCAGCCATATCTGTGTAGTTATTCCCCCATTGCCTGAGACGAAGCTGCATAGCAAGAGTCGCAGCCAAGAACTCCACACACTGCAATGGTGTCAGCACATCCATCACCCCTTTCAGCGTCAACAGCCTCACGCAATCCGCACCCTTCATCGCTTTCTCCAACCCACCCAACACTCCCTTCAACGCCACCGTGGCACCATCACTTCCGCCGCCGTCGCCACAACTCACTGCTCGGCTCGATAGCTTTGCGAGCTCAACGACCTTCTGGTCAGCCATGGCGACCTGCAGCCTCTCCATATCCCTATCGACCCTCTCCTCCTCCATCCTCACCTTCACTCTCAACCCCGCTATCTTCCTCGCCTGCTCCTCTGTGAACTGGAACGATGAGGTGGCGGCCACAAGCGTGTCAAGCAGGCGGAACACGGCGGAGGGCTTCCAGCCGGTGACCCAAGAGTAGGCATTCTCGATAGGGGAGAGCCAGGTGGGAGAGAAGAAGGTAAGGACGTCTTGGTGGGCCTCGGCCCATTTGACGGTGTAATATTGCTTGAGATGGGATGTGACTGTGGAGAGCAGAGGTTGAAGGTGAGGGTGGTGCTCGTGGTCGTGCTCGTGCAGCTTCAGTTCGCTTCGCCGTTTGGAAACTTGTAGAAGCTGATGGAGGATCTGCTCGAGCTTCCACATCCAGTGATGGTAGAACTCAGAGAACCTGTCCTCCACTTGGGTCTTCATTATTCTCAATCAGTTCTTCTCACTTCTCAGCTCTCACACACAGATATATCTATATCTATATATATATGTAGGAGAAATTAAAGGGAGATTAATATTGATAAAGAAGAGTAGTGGAGTGAGAGTGAAAGAATGTGTGTTTGTGTTTATAATTAGGAGAAATTAAGAAAGAGAGGGTATGTGAAGCAGAAAGTGACCAGATGGAGAGAGGAGGGAAAGCCACGGTAGGAATGGGTGGAGGTGGTGAATGGATGCATGCCTTACGCGCAGCAATTTCCTACTAGGCCTATTTGACGCTTTGCAGATTGCTACAGGGACAACCCTTAACCCCAAATTTTTAGACTTTGGATCCTCTGCCTTAAGTTCTCTGCAGTTTCTCTGCCATGCTTTTTAGCGGCGGTTATTTTCGTTGCTAAAGTGTGTTTGAATATTATTGCAACGGATATTACTGCTGCTATAAATTTTGTTTAGATCATTGATTTTAAAAAATTTATAGCAACAATAATATCCGTTGCAAAAAACTTTAGCAACGAAAAAAACCGCTGCTAAAAGTATGGCAGAGTAACTACAGAGAACTTAAGGCAGAGGATCCGGACGCAAATTTTTAACTGTCTTTCACACTCATACTGTATATTTTGAATTATATTTAACGTGTATCGTAAATTTTGCTTCATGATGACATTGTGCATGGGAGATAGCAGCTTTTGCCTTTTGGTGAGCTCCATCAGGTATAATTTGCTAGATGTGAAAAGAGAAGATTAAACAAAAAAAAGTGGTTGAGTTAGATTAAGATTGATTCAAGAAAAAAAAAAAAAAAAGAGAAATATATATCATGTGCATATTGAGATAATAATTTTATAGTACTAAATTGAATCAATATATTTATTGACTTAATATTGTGACGAATCTAAAAATTCTCCATCATAACAAAGCAGCAGCTTTCTTTTCTATCGATACTTCACAATCAACCTTTGACTACGTTGAAGCGTCGTGATTTTATTTTATTTTCGTTTGTTTGTTTTTGTGAAGCTTGAGAAGAAAGAAGGGTACACCTGAGGCATTTTTAAAGTGTTTGGGGTGTGACGTGTCGGCGTGGGAGTACTTTCAGATTCAACGTAGAATATGATTAGCGTGGTTCCTCTTGGAGCAACGGCAGGGTCACGTCCGCAGTGGACACATCCAAACATACAACAATGGTTGGGACTTGGGATATATGTAAAAGACACATATTTGTGACGAAGCATTGCCAGAGATTTACAAAACGAATGAAAAGAAAAATGAGATGGTTTAATGATTTTAAAATAAAGAATTTGGGTAATTTGCAAACATTGTCTAAACTTAGATATACATGATATTCGGTAGTGACCTTTTAGTGGTGACCCTGACATTGGTTGCCAAAAGTCACTGTTCAGTGGCGACAAAATACCTTTGCCACTAAGAATCAATTTTTATCAACCCATTGTCGCCACCAATTGCTAGTAAGTTGCCTACCTACACAATCAAGCAAAAGGGTTTCTTGAACCCCTTACTCTTATCACATACAAAGTTTTATCAAGCCTAGTATTTGTGTTCTTCAAAATTATGAAGAGCCTTGGCCTTTTATGAAGTAAGTTCATATAATTTCCTTTAAAAACCCAAACATATAAATTTTTCATATTGCCTTAACTAACTTATAATTAATTGTAGGGAGTTTAAGGAGAATCAATCTTCGACATCAAATGAGACACATTATAGGGATTTTTCTTATTGGTTTTGAGCACATGTACGTGCCTCACTTTATGCTTTTGTTAATTTATATCACAATCTACCAACGTTAACAAAAGGTTGTTTGTACATCCAGGGTTTTGCATTATGTTAACAAGGAAAGGCAACTAATGAGCTTATAAACTTGGTAGTTAGTCCAGATAAAGTAACCTACTTATATCCAATATTTGTAGTCAATGGATTTAGATTTCATACAAGAGCTCGTACATTAGGAAAAAATGACTCAAAATAGTTGGATACTTGCGAGTGGGGATGATTAAGATTATGAGAAGGATTATTAAAGTGTTCTAGAGCATATTTATGAGTTATCTTATGTATGGAATAGAAAAGTATACCTCTTCAAATTTCATTGGTGGAACGTGGCTTATTAAGAAGAGGATATAAAATTGACAAATATAGCTTCATTTGTGTGAATACTCATTGTTCTTTGAATATGAATGAGCCATTTTTCTTGGCATCCCAAGCAAAAAAAGTGTTCTATGTGAATAAAATTATTAATTAAGATTGAATAATTATTGTAAAGACAAGTCCCCGTGACCTTTCTAATATTCTAGATAAGGATGATGTGGGTCGGGACAAACAAGTTAAAGTATATCAACAGTTAAATATTGAATTAAATGTGCAAACTAATGATGAAATAGACAATTAAATTATGGTGGCCTTGCATAGAGATAATGTTGAGACAAAAAACATAAATTAAACTAGTATCACTTGCAAAGAGATGTACAAAATGATTCAAGTGATATGGAAGATGATATAGATGTGGCTGAAGACTACATATAATCATTATTATTTAAAATTGTTGTTATTTAATTACATTTTATATGCAATTTTATTACTTGATTTGTTTTATTTCAAACGTTGTTGCTTATATTTTTTATGCAATATGGTTACTTAATTACATTGCACATATAATGTTTTAGGTAATTAATGATAGGACCTGGTAGAGGTAGAGGCTGGAGATGTCCATGTAGCCTTGGAAGAGGAAGAAGTGATGGGGATAAGGTGATGTCAAGCTTTCATTTGCCAGAAACAAGTTGAACTTTCTTCTCAAAGCAACTTTCACTTACACAATATAATAATGCAAGTTTTTGTTTTTGGGCATATTTTAGGATTAACGGATGTAAGTGACAAATTCTAATTATTTTCGTTTTCAAATGCTTGACACTTCTTCTAGCTTGACTAGGAAGGTTAGGGGTTTATATAGATTTAAAGAAGTTGAATGTTGACAAAGAATGGTGTAAAGATTGAAATAAATATGGATGAGGATGTCAACAGACCTATAGGACATGGGGCAAGGCTTCTTGCTAGCTATTATGGATGTGTCTTAAGGACTACTGTCTCATTTAGAGATAGTAAATGGGAAGACATGTGGACAAATTTAAAGGTAAATAAGTTACATATATAAAATTTTCATTTTATTTATGATCTAAGTTTTTAATAAGGTTTTTATGTTTTTTTTAGGATAAATTCACATCCAGTGGTGGTAATTGTAAGGTAGAATTTCAAGCTTATTGTGTCATATCTTTGGGCAAAATTTTGAGAACTTGAAAAAATAATTTCCACAATAAGTATCTCAAATATGCCACTAACGAGGAGAGACTTAGTCACCAACTATATTCAGAAGAATGCTAAATTTTTATTAAGTGCTATCTTGAAATTAGAAAATTTAAATGACTAATCACTTAATTGTATATGTAAAGTGAAAAAAAATAAAGTGATTAGGAGTAAACAAACCACAAAGCATACTTATGGTATGAGTGTAACATTCTTCTTAGTATCCTAGTCTCTACATATAATTTATGGAGACATGTTTTAATATTCATGTGATACTAAAGCTAGAGAAGCTAGTTATGGATAGATTGGCTAAAAAATTAGGCCAAAATTAGTTTTGATTTAAGAGAAAATGAAGTTTTACAGAAATGGTACATTTGGATAATTTAACCCAAAGGACAAATAAGGAATCAAAATAAAATAATCAAAAATGGAACCCTGAAGGAATTAAAATTTGAAAGTAGTATAAAGGGAGAAGAACTTTTCTAGAATAGCTAAAATTCATTTTTGACCATAGGGACCAATTAGCAATTTTTTAAAAATTTCAATTAACTGCATTTTCTACCCCAAGAAAAACTCATGTATAAACAAGGGTAAAGGGAGAGGCGAAGTGTCACAAAAAACACATCAAGAGAGAGAGAGAGTTCAAGAGTAGAGAGAGAAGTATAAGAAAGAAATTGGCTAATCAATCTTGAGAGATCTAAAGTAGAAGCAACAAAGCTACTTTCTAGGAACATCAACCTTCACAACTCTAAGAGGTAATCAAGATGAAGCCCTCTCATCTTTCTCTTACTTAAAATTTTTCCAAATATGTGTTTTAAGCTAAGTCAGGGAGATTTAAACTTGCATTCTATGATTTGTATGTTGGATACATGCTTGTGAGGTCTTGTATGTGATTAATCTATGCCAAAAATAGATTTTCTAGTTATGGGTTTCTTATTTCCTTATAAATATATAAATCTTATGGTTTGATTTGATTCCTAGTATAAGAAAGCTTGGCTTTGATGTATGATGATGTTTTAGGAAGGGAAAACGAGTTTATAGATGATTAGAAATGAAACCATAAAGCTTTGAAGGTTGAAAATGGATTCAAAAATGATCTTTCATGTAGTGCAGAACTAGAAATCACATATGCTAGCATCTATGCTATGCCTAAAAGCTGTTTTTGCCGTGACAAACTACCCTAACCAATTTCTATGTTCTTTTTTACAGCTAAAATCTGTTTTTGCCATAGTGAACTACCTTCAAAACTTCTGTGTTCTTCGCCCTGAGACTTTGTTATGGCAAACTTCATCCACATTTTTAAAGTTTTCCTCTTTGTGTTTTTATCTCTTTTCTTTTCCAAACATCATGTAAAGACTAAGAAATCATCCTAACCCATGATAATGTATATAAGAGGTAATATGGGATAGGATCAAAGGAAAATAGCAAGAAAAGCAAAGTAAAAGTATTATATGCTCTAGTCTAGATAAGTTCCAGATTGAAGGATTGGTAGTCGATATGGGACGAATGTCAAAAATTTCACTGTTAGACTATAATATAGGATGGTAAAGTATTTATTCAATTCTATAAAGTGTTGAGAAAACACTGTGATGGTGGTCAATCTTAAGTTAGTTTATCATGACTACCTAAGAGTTACCTACTTAGGGTTGTACCTACCATAATTTGGGAACTTGTCAATCTAAAGTATACAATAAAGAGTTATGTGATTGAAAAGGATATCTAAGCATCATTGGCTCATCACAAAGAATGAGTGAAAATGACATGTAACCCACAAAGGGGTGTAGTGATCCAATGAGTGAATATGACCTGTGAACCATAGAGAGGCATAGTGATCCAATATGGAGTGTGATTCATCACAAAGAATGGTGATCTTAAAATGATAAAGGGAGATTGAGGGATGTGCTAGGATCCTAATGTAGCAAATTTTATCTGAAAGAAACTCATACAATATGCTTTGAATGGAAAAATATAAAGCAAGGTCCAAAGGAGCCCCATTAATGAAAAAGTGAATATTGTTTTACTTATCAATGGGCTAAAGGAGCCATATGAATGAAAACTAAAAGTTATTTTCCTTTGAACATTTTAAATGTTATGAATGTTCATATTACCATGACATGAATGTTTAATGATAATTATACCTACTATGTATAGCATGATTATGAACTGTTCTAATGCATGACCTAACATAGCATAAGCATTACATATGTTTTAGTATGATTCACAATGAAAGGAACTGAATGTAAGGTTTTCCTATATGATTCATGGCTGGTACCATCAATGGTATTTTCTAGCATGGTTCTTCTTGATTACTAAGATTTTGTCTCACATGTGTATTGATATGTTCAGATGCCTAGATATTCGATCACGGTAGAGGTGATCTAAGTACCCGGCTTTGGGTACTATATTCAGATTAGCGAGAATATAATATGGATTGTGGATTCATCACTGCCCCCAATGGTTTAGTGTGGTAGAGGGATGACTTTCTTTTTAGCACTCCACTACCCTTAGCCTGCCTATTTTGGGAAGGCCAAAAGGGGCTAGTGTATATATTAAATAGGAAGGTGAAGCATACTTGTGATCTAATATCTGTATATAAGTATGCTAACTTTGTATTTTACTAACAGTTATCCCATAATGAGTTTGGTGGTCTTGAGGAAAGACATCATCATTTCTCAAGTTCTCACCTAGTATTTTGAAATTATGCACATATATGCTTAGTTGTAAATAAAAATATTTAACTCTTACATATAAATATATCCTAGAATTTTATACTTTTGCTATTGAATGAATACGAGTGAGAATCTCGAGCCTAACCCTAAACCTGAAATTGAATTCAATAAAGGACCCTGGGTGTTAATTTAAAACTAAACTTGGGTAGTTAATTAGATAAGGACCTAATGAGGTGGGATGTTACATTAGTGGTATCAGAACAAATTTCTAACTTAGGTATACTGATAGTATTCCTTATAAACAAAGTTAGGGTTGAGATATATGGCTAAGCTATAGAAGTTCACTAGTTTATACTTCAGTTTAACATGAGGAATGGAGAGTTAGGTTGGGTAGCCAATGTCCTTTGGTTGCTTTGTTTTCTTTATAAGATATTGTGTTATTGAGAATGATCACCTCAATGATATATATTTTGTAGAAGAGAGCAGTGGTGCCACCTACAAGGAATTTTGGAAATGCCAATAGGAATGAAGCTGGTGATGAAGGAGTGATGCATACTCTGCAAGGTATGGCGAAAGCCATGAGACTTCAGTCTAATGCCACTATCGAGCTACTACAAAAGCTCTAGAAGGATAGAAACCTTATGCCTCATAAAGAGTCCAAAGGAAACCAAGGGTATAAAGCCTGGTTAAAATTCCAAAAGGCTAAACGTAAAATCTTCAAGGGAGAGTATGACCCTAAGGTAGCAGATGAATGGATAAAGGGATTGGAGAAGCTGTTCAAAGTGAATTTGCCACATACATGCTGGATGGTAAAATTGAGTATTAGTCGAAAGGAGTTTAGAAATTGCTAAAAGCCTAAAACACCCCTCTGACCAAGGAGACTTTAAGATAGCCTTCTTTGAAAAATACTTTTCCATGGATGTGAGAAATGTGAGAGAGATAGAATTTATGCAGATGAAACAAAATGGTAGATCCTTTGATATGTTCCTAGCCCAATTTGAGGAACTATCTAAGTTCTCTTTTTACCTAAGACACCACCTGGATGAAGCATAGAAATCTTTGCATTTAAAGGCTGGGTTAGACCCTAAAATGAAGAGAGTGATTTCCCTATTGGAAATTCAAAACTATGCCACCTTAGTAAATAAGTGTAAGAAAGTGGCAAGAAACCTGGGAGATAAAGAAAGGGAGAAGAAACAAACCATGAACTTTAAAAAGAGGCCTAAAAACTTTATACCTAATAGGAATCCTAAATTCCCTAGGGCATCAGAAGAAAAGAAACTAATGATGAATTGAATAACCCCTACTCCTTGCCCAAAATGCGAAAAGTATCATGGGAATAAGCCTTGTTTGTTGGGTCAAAATGCATATTATATTTGTGAGAAACCAAGGCACATATCCAGGAATTGCTTTTGGAATAAGAAACTAGAAGATGGGCCTAAACCACAAACTTAAGGAAGAGTGTACACCCTGAAAGGTAAGGAGGTGACAAAATCTGATGATCTGCTTAACCTGTAAGTGTATGATAGGTAACCAATCTTTAATTGCATTATTTAACCATAGTGCATCCTACTCTTTTATTTTATTTAAGCTTATGAAGGGTTTGAATATTTCTGTAACCTCTCTTCCTTATGATTTGAATGTTTTCACCCTTATAAGAGACCATACTGCTATCTCTCAAGTTTGCTTAAATTATCCTATCCTTTTTGAAATAAGGTCCTTTCTAATTGATTTTTTTTGTTACCCATGTAAAATATGGATATTAGTTTAGGGATGAACAAGTTATTTGATAAAAATATGGTCTTTGATTAAAATAGAAAATCTGTGTCTTTTATAAATGTCATAACTATGAACAAGGATATTGATGGAAAGACAAAGAAAGTTGGGTTTTCTAGGATCCTTTGAAGTAGAACTGCTAAATAAAATTAATCATATCTCGATTGTTAGGAAATTCCCTGATGTTTTTCTGAGTGAGGTGTCTAGCTTACCTCTAGAAAGAGAGATTGAATTCTCCATTGAGTTGGTTCTTGGTACGTGACCTATTTCTACAATGCCCTATAGGATGTCTCCTGTAGAGTTGAAGGAACTCAAGACCTAAATAGAGGAAAGGACCTCTTATTTAAGGGATTCATAAAACCCAAGGCTTCACCATGAGGAGAAATGATCTTATTTGTTAAAAAGAAAGATGGTAGCCTTAGGATGTATATAGACTATAGACAATTGAACCGGGAAACCATAAAGAAAAAATATGCACTGCCTAGGAAAGATGGTTTATTGGATCAACTTGGAGGAGCAATGGTATTCTCCAAAATTGATTTAAGATCAAGATACCATCATATTAGAGTAAGAAAGTAAGATATTTCTAAGATGGCTTTCAGGACCAAATATGGATACTTGGAATTCAAAGTGATGTCGTTTGGTCTAACCAATGCTCTAACCATTTTTATGGATTACATGAATTGTATCTTTATACCCTACCTCGATAAATTTGTCGTAGTGTTTATTAAGGGAATAAAACATGAAAGTGGTATATAAGGGAAAAAAAATTATAGAATAGCTAAAATTCATTTGTGACTCTAAGGGCTAATTAGTAATTATTTGTCAATTTCACTTAACTATATTTTCTTCCCCATGCAAACTTACATATAACTTAGGGTGAAGAAGACTTGAAGCCTTCATCTTCATCTTTATCATCTTCACCTTTTAGTGAGAGGAAGAGAAGGTTTTAGTGAGAGAAAGTAGGAATTTTCAAGAACAAGGCATAGATGTGAGTTAAAACTTGAAGAGAAGTGTTAGAACTATTAAATTTCAACTAGAAACAACTAGATCAATGCACAAATCTCCAAGGTAATCAAAGAAATCTCTCCCTTTTCTCTTAGGTGCAAGAACCTATTCTTATCCACGAAAACTCTTTGTTATGTGTGAGTTAGGGAGATTAAAAACTTGCATTCTTTAACTTACTTGATGGATATATGCTTGTGGAGCCTTATTTGAAGCTAAACTATGATTGATATGTGATTAAGAGTGTGGGTGATGAAAATTTTCCTCCATGAACATGCTTCTTGTGTGGAATTGATTCCTAGCTCATGAAACTTGATGTTTGTTGTAGGGTAATGTTTTGAGAAGGGGAAAAGAGTCTATAGTTGACCCCAAATGAATCCCAAAAGTTTTCTTAAAGTGTTTTAAGTTAAAAAAAATGGTGTAAAAATCATATTCACACTAATTTTTCTCAAAAAATTGCTAAGAACTGACATTTTCGTTGCCACAAAAGCTTCTTCTCACCACGGTGAACTGTTGCTCTGAATTTCACTGTAGCTAAGAGTTGTTTTCACCACGGTGAGCTACTCAACCATATTTGAAGTTTTAACTCGATGATTTTACCTCTTTCCTTCTCCCAAACATCACATAAAGGCATGGAATCATCCCAATTATGTAATAATGTGTTTAAAAAGTAATATGGGACAAATATGAAGGAAAATAACTATAAGAACATAATGTAAGTACTCTTATTATATGTTATAGTCTAAATAAGTTCCAAGTTGAAGGAAAAATAATTGGTATGGGATGATTATAAAAAATTTCACATTTTATAAAATAAAATAGCCATTTAACTCTTGAAAGAATCGTGAGAAAACATTGTGTTAATGGTTAAATCTAAGTTAGTACCCTGATGGCTAAAGAGTTACCTACTTAGAGTTAAATCAATCATAATCAGGGAACTTGTTATATTAGTGTATATAGTAGAGGGTATGAAGTTAAAGAAACATTGTCCCTTCTTAGCATAGTATGGGTGGACATGATCTATAACCCAAGATAGAGGTGCAGTGATCTAGTGAGTTGATATGATTTGTGACCCAAGATACAGGCACAATGATCTTTATCATAGTAGAATGGTATTTCTAAGAGATTAGGGGATGCCCTAGGAGTAAAAGTTAGCTAACCATTAATAAAGAAAGAACTCATATAATTTTTCTAGAAAAGAAAAAATGTGTTGGCCAAGTAGAGCCGTATGAAAATAATATTATGAATGGCCAAGCAGAGCCATATGAAAGTTATTTTATTATTGGCCAAGTAGAGCCATATGAAAGTTATTTTATGATTGGATAAGTGAGCCATATGAATGAAAGTTATTTCCATTATCTATTATGTTAAATGTCCATATTACTTACTTTGATGATGTGAAGCATAAGTATATCTAATAATGCCTACTAAAAGATGTACTTTCAATACTTGACATAACATAGCATAGTAGTTGCATATTATCTAGTAAATTTATGTTTATGATTTGAAATGAACTTGAATACAAGAGCTTTTTTGTGTTTTCACAGCTGGTACCATCGATGGTAATTTTTAACTTGATTTCTTTTTATTACTAAGATTTTATTTCACCTATGAGTTGATGTATCTACATGCCTAGGTACTCCGTTATGGTTGAAGTGGAGATAAAGGTTGTACGTGTACCCAGAGTGAGGTACTACATCCGTATGGGGGAAATAATGATCTATATTGTGCATGCAACACCTCCCCTAATGGGTTAGAGTGGTGGAGGGAATGACTTACCTTTTTGGCGTTCCACCACCCCTGGCTTGTTTTGAGAAGGCCATAGAGGACTTATGTGTATGTATAGCGAATAAAGGGTGGAACCTACTTGTCACCTAAACTTTGTATAGAAGTATGTTAACTTTATACCTAGTAATAGTTATCCCATAATGAGTTAGGTGGTTGTGAGGGAAATTGACATCATTTTCTCAAGTTCTCACTTAGTGTTGTATATATATGTATGCAAGTTGTAATATAAATATCTAACTTGTATATATGAATATATCCTAGAAATTTTATACTTATGCTACCACACACACACATATCTGTATACATACGAGTAAGAATCCCGAGTATAACCCTAAACCTGAACTTAAAGTAATTAAGGATTTTGGTAATGAATTTAAAATTGAACTTGGGTAGTTAAGTAAAGAATTGTAGTAGCACATCATCTTTACGGGGCTAGTATGTGTTGTACCTGTAGAGATACGGTGTTACAAACTTAGGGTTTATGTATTTTACCTCCCCCCCCCCTCAACTTTAAAAGTGAACAAACCCCCCTCCTAAAAAAAACTTATATTTTTGTGCAACATACCTGTTTAACTAATTTTTTCATCCAAAACTCTAACCCTATTATCCTAGTTAGCAAAAACAATAAATCCAAATCAGCTTTTAAGTTGCAAAGTGAGATGGCATTATTGGACAATATAATCATTTTATCCCACTTTTCCTCTTCCCCACCATTAGATCTGAAACTTAAGGCAGCAAACTAAAATTTCTTCTTTAACTTTTCTTCATTTAACTTGGGCAAAATCATTACTGGACATCAAATTTGAAACACAAAACTTTAGGTTTTCTAAAAAAAAATCATCTAAAGCTTTTCTTCATCACATTAACTTGGCAAAATATTCCAATCAAACCATTTCATGAGCAATCTCAACTCAATGTTTAAACATTTCTATATTCTCTTTTTTGAGCAAGATCAGTTTTGCCTCTTTGAAACCAAAAACACGTAATTTTTCCACCGTTCAACCAAGAATTATGCAGGGCGGATGGAACTCATCATGACTGTAAATTGGAAAAGGTTGAATCAACTCCCCATTCTTGAATTCTTCCAAGAAAACAATGCACCGTATAGCTTCTGTGTCGACAGCAAAGTCGTATCGTCATCATTGGCAATTTCGAAGCTTTTTAGTGTTGGCAAAGCCATAAATACTAAGTGTTTATAGACTTAGTTTGGTTTCAAAGATGCAAAACTGACTTTGGTCAAATAGGAGAATGCAGAAACGTTCAAAAATTGAGTTGAGATTTTGCATGAAATGGTTGCACTAAAATATTTTTGCCAAGTTAATACGATGAAGAAAAGCTTTAGATGACTTTTTTAGAGAAAAAACACTTGAATTATTTTTCCCAAGTTAAAAGAAGAAAAGCTAAAGAAGAAATTTTAGTTTGCTACGTTACGTTTCGGATCTGATGTTGGGGAAGAAGAAAAGTGATATAAAATCTGATTGGATTTTCTTTTTCAGTTGTCTAAGATAAAGAGGTTAAAGTTTTGGATGAAAAAATTGGTTAAAGAATTATATTTGTTGCACAAAAGTATAAGTTCAGGGGTTTTTTCGTCTATTTTTAAAGTTAAGAGGAGTAAATTACACAATCCCTAAGTTTAACGGGTAAGTTACATTTCAGCTATTAAAAATTGAATAAAATTATAAGAATCACAAAAATAATTTAATTTATGTTCTTTATTATAGAACCTAATAACAAAAAAGTAAATACGTTAATATTTTTTTTAATTTGAATGTATCAAAATATATTATTCACCGAAGAAATTGATAAGTTAACCCTAAAAGGAAGGAGAATAATTCAAATATAAGAAATAATCTAAGGGATAAGTAAAATAAATAATTAAATATTTATACTAAATTAGAATTTTTTGATAGAAGTAATTGTTTTAAAAGATTGGCTAAAACTAACATTTTGTTTCTTAACTCCTCATGAAATTTTAATTTTGTCCTCTATCTTTTTTTGCTTTCAATTTTTCTTCTTGTCTTTACTAATCAATGTAATTTCTTCTTCTTTTAAAATGTCATCAGTTGTATTTAAAGTTCAAGTAAAAACCTAGAAATGCCACACTTTCGACCAGGTTCCCACAGGTTGTAAATACCTAGTTGCCTAGGACATGGTTGGAGTTTACTTTCATAGAGATGTAGCGTTGTAGTTTGTGTTTTTTCTCCTCCGCCACACCAAAATAAAAAAAGTTTAAGGAAAATTATTTTA
Source organism: Senna siamea (assembly GCA_031216115.1). Taxonomy (NCBI): domain Eukaryota; kingdom Viridiplantae; phylum Streptophyta; class Magnoliopsida; order Fabales; family Fabaceae; genus Senna; species Senna siamea. Next base: position 14,793,886 of record CM062355.1, on the reverse strand, counting down.
GTCAAAGTATAATCAACACTACAAGAAACAAGATGTAGAGCATTGGTTTTTTTTTTTTTTTGTGCATTCATTAGCACTTACAACAGTTACCAAACTACTTTAGAATCATCCGTCACAAAAATTATGAACGGCGATTATTTTCAAGCACTATATAAACTGCCCCTAAAATACATGTAAGGGAGGTTAATAACTGCCCCTAAAAAAATAAAAATTGACTGCTTTTGTGTATATTACAGCAGTTATTTGGCGCTGCTAGAATGTTTGTTAATTATTTTTCTCCATATAGCAGCGGTTTAAAAATCGATGTTAAGTAATGTAAAATAATATTATACCTTTTAATGCAATCAAAATATCAAAATTTTCAAAGAAAAATCAATTGAGAAATATAATAAAATCTTTATAATAACTTCATATCTAATTATCCAAATAGGTTGAGAAATTTTAAGAATTTAACAAAATATATATTCCTAAAGCTTAGTTATCCAAAATACATCAAAAGATTCATGATATAATCACAAAGAATGTGTCTAAAGTTTATAATAAATACAAATCATTGTTCAAAGATAGTGTAGAATGACTTGCAACTATAGGATAAGGGTGCTCACTTCCTTCGTCAAGTACCTACATGTATTTTAAGATTAAATGTTATATATATACAAGGCAATATACTTATTTTTCTTTTTAATGCCTAATTGTGATTGCAATTGCAAGACTTTAGTTTTAATTCAATTTTTGGTGTGTTGAAAGTTTATATAATGTGAGAAGTGGTTTTTTCATGCTCAAAGGAGATAATTATATGGCCAATAATCTTGCATAACCAATAAGGTCAGCAAAAGAAATTGCTAAACTCAAATTTTGAACTAAAATTACTTCTCTGACAGTCCATTCCCTTCATTTTATCAATGCCATCAAGTCAAAAGTAACAAACATAACCAATAAGGCAAGAACACTTGCATATTAGGAAGGCATATAATTATGTAAGAATTTGATTAGCTCAAGACAATATATACACACTTGGCCAAAAAAAAATTAATAAACATTCGTTAGTTCAAGAGTTCAAGTTTGAGTTGCAGTTTTTTCATTGATACAAATGTGAATGAATTCTAATATATATGAGATCATCATGCTCCTTTAGAATCTCAAATCAAAAGGGAGGGTCATATCATTCATAAAAGATCTAGATTTAGGTTGAAGAACAGATATGAAAAATTTTAAGTACTTATAAGTCTAGCAAAATAAATAAATAAATAAATAATCCCTCATTAATTATATGTACCACCTACTCCACTATTATGTTATCTTCTCTCAAAGCCTTACCATGTTCAATCCCAAACTTCAAAAACCAAATCCCATTTCTCAAACCCACACACACCCCTTTTTTCTTTTCCAATCCAACCAAAAGACCCATTATATATAAAGAGATAGTTATAACACTGATTCTGGATAACATAGCATATATCAATATTTTCTTGTAATCACAAATCACTTTCCCTTTAAGCATTAACTAATCTATCATATATATTATTATTTTGTTCAAATCCGCAAATATTTTCTTTCATTGAATGGAAATAATAATATTACACATAGTTAGTGCAAAAATGATGAAAATCATAGCCTTATTATTTGCTAAATGGAAAATTCAGAGAAAACCCAAAATCTTACTTAACCAATTTATACCTTCACGAGTTCGAAACCTAAAAACCCAATGCAAAACAAACTCAAGTTATATAATCTCCATATTTGCAAATTTCCCAAGTTATCGATTGTACAAGAAATAAAGAACAAAGGCAAAATATACAGAACTACACCTCTAAAGACAACAACTCTCATTTGAGGCACTCAACAAGGTTGAATGACTCTTGAAGGTGGCACTTGACAACGACTAACGACTCTTAATGGCAAGCAATGAAACTAGGGTCATGGTCGATGCAGCTCTGATAGGACGACCTCTTGGTGGAGGGAAGACTCAAAAATCAGAAATGAATAGCGCAGTGCTTTGAGTGAAAATGAAGCGGCCTCTTTTTCAGATTATTGAAGCAATTTCCAAACAACCTCTAAATGCACTATTCAGGGCGGTTTAGTCAAACCACCCTTAGAGATCACATTTTTTTGTAGTATTAGTGTGAATCTTAGATGAAGCTAGACACTTCGATTTTTTTTTCCAAATTCTTTATTTAGTATTCAAAATCCAAAAATTAAAAATTTTAAGAAAAAATTATATTTATATAAAATTAATTTAATTCATTTTAGTTTCATTTAAATTTTTCAACTAACTTAACTGTATTTTAATAAGATTAATTTTACATGAATTTTATACATAATGTTATTGTTAGTAATATATACATATGTTATTTGGTCAAAAAAAAAAGTATATCAATTAATAAAAATAAGAAACAAAATGAAAAAAAAGGTGAGGGACGAATTGAAATTGAAATTGAAATTTATATAAATTTAATAGACAAAAAATGTTTTTAGTTTTAAAGATTTAATTTTTAACATTTGATTTAAGTTAAAAGTAAAACTAATTTTTACTATACAACTCAAAGGTAGATTATTTTTTAAAAAATAATGTGACCAAACTAATATCTCTATTTTTTAAAAATAAATACTTATAAAAAATAAACAATTTCTTTCTTGTCAAAAAGTTGGCCAAACAAATTATTAAACTTATGGAGAAAAACAAGTGGTGACGACATATTCCCCAATATTACGTACTAGATTGATGGCTATGAAAGAGAAAAAAAAAATAATTGTAGTTTTCCAGAGATCATTCCTCTAAGAAAGGACATGCAATTAATGGTGAAAAAGACGTACTCAAATCATAACTTGTGTCTTGTAAGACTATTTAAATGGCTTTACACTACACCATGAATTCAATAATTTATCTTGTATATTGGCCAACTTTAAATTGAAAAAAATTAACTCGTTTAAAACAAAAATTTATCAGCCACGCACCAAACAAAATAAATGAATAAAATAATTTTGTAAATTAAAATCATTTGCCCTCTTGACTAATTATTCATGTATTTTTTAAAAAAATTATACAAACCTTTCATACATAAAAATAAAAAAATCTTTAATAGTAAAAATACTAAATGCTTATGCAAAATAAAAATATTTTTCATAATTAAGAGTATTTTTATTTAATATTAGCTTAATTTCTTGTGTATTTCATTTAGTTTTAAATCAAGTTGGACGAATTTAGACTTTAAAACAAGCTCGTTTTATGAACCAATTGACAAATTTGATAGAGCTATTTATTAGCACGTTCCAACTGATATCAACCTAATAAATCATAATTAAAATAAAATAAAAAATTGGAAAGATAGCTATAAAACTGAAATTCAATTCACTGCCTGATGCGGGAGTGATAGCACTGTTAAACCAACAGAATAGATATATTTATGAACCAAACTATGTGAAGCACTATATTTATATATTTATATATAATTTTTTAAATTTTTTTAATTAAATAAAGCATATAAAAAAATTTAAAGAAGATGAGTTGTATAAATCATCTCTTTTTCAGGGAGATTTAAAGATTGTTGAGATCTTTATAGGGATTTAAAATATTGACAATAATTTATTAAAATAATAATATATATAATTTTTTCTTAATATATATATATTAATAAAAAATATTCAATTTTACCAAAATAATAATTAATTAATTATGATTTTAAAATTTTCAAATAAAACTAAGAGCCATAAAAAATATGACTTTCAAGAATTTTATTATCTTTTAAAGTTATTTTTTTAATTTTTTAATTAAAAAATAATAAAAAATAAATTACAAAGGATGACATTTAAATATATATATATATAATAAAAAAAGAAATTACAAAGGACAACATTTAAATATATATATATACATAAATTTTAAAAATATCTATGTAAATTTGTTGGTATGAAAACTTTGCAAGGATCTCTAAATATAGAGTTTTGGCATCCCTATAACTAGAGTAAAGTTCTTTCAACATAGTAGTGCTTTTATATATAAGATTCAAATTCAAAATCTTACTTAGTATGTATCAATCTTACACTTATAGAGTACTACATAATGTTAATTAATTAATCAAAAATTTTATAAGTATAATGTTTATGACTGAAATTTTAAAATCTAACGGGATTTAGAAAAAAAAAACTCAGTAATTAAAAGGTTTCTTAATTGCGTATAAATTATTTAAGTTTATACCTATCAATTCTTTTTCATATATATATATATATATACATATTGATAAAAATAAAAGACAAAACAAAAAGACCAACTAGACTACATTCTAATTAACTTAGGTAAAGCAACACCAATCAAGTTTCTAATCAAAATTTTTTTTTTTTTTGAAGTTTTAAAATATAATATAAAAAATCATTATCATATTTTAAAATAATAAATTAAAGAATGATAAATTATTTAACTTCTCATTATTTTATTGTAAATTCTCACTACTTTTATTTTTTTCTTGACCCTCTCTTCACATCACTTATTTTATTTTTTTATTGTATATTATATAATATATATTTTGGAACATAATATCTAGAAGACTCCAAAGCCATTTAATATAATTATAATAGGTCTATATTGTCTACCAAAAAATATATTTATATTATAATATATTTATTTATATTATAATAGTTTTGAGTGTTTTTGGTCAGTAATTTTATAAAATAATATATTTTATAATAAAAAATAAAATATGAGATGTTTCCATGTGAGAGAAAAAATAAAAATAATAAAAAGTTATAACAAAAAGATGAGAAATTAAATAACTACTATATATACCCAATATTTAATTTATTATTTTAAAATATAATAACAATTTTTTTTATCAAAAATTGAAGAACTATATGGAATGCACGCGAAACCTCTAAAATATTATAACAGCTTTAAGTATTCTAATCTTTGATCTCTATAATTATATATTACATGATATTAAATATAAAATATAATTTTGGTATGAAAAGAACAAAAGCTAGGGAGAGAATGAAAAAATAGTGAGAAGTTACATGAAGAGTATAAGTTAAATAACTTTTCATTTTGTTAATTTATTATTTTAAAATATAATATGTATTTTTATATAATATTTCAAATATTAAAAACAATTGGCATGTATTTTTGTACATAGGAAGGCTATATATGCTAGAAGCTCGTGCATGCCAATTTTTCTTTAATTTTAAATATAATATAGAAAAAATAATTATTATATTTTAAATAATAAATTAAATAACAAGTAGTTATTTATGGTGCGTTTGTTTTTGTTGTTTTTATTTTCACTTAAAATAAAAAAATGTGACTAAAAATATGTTTGATAAAATTTAAATATATATATTTTTTGAAAATATTTTTAAAAATAGATGTTTTCTGTTTTCAAATAATGACTAGGGTTATTTTTGTAATTTTTTAAGAAATTAAATTTCTCAATCATATAAATGTTATCATTTGATAATAATCAAACTTAAAAATTAATAAAATATATATTAATTTAAGCCATTTTACTTAAAAGTAAATATAAACAAAATTTTAAATTTACATAACAAATATATTTTAAAAATGAAAACTAATTTTAAGAAATGAAAATAAAAAATGAAAACTAAAAATGCTTTCACAAACCAAACACACCCTTAATTTCTTGCTCTTTTGTTATAATTTTTCATTATTCTTATTTTTGTCTCTCTTATTCTCATATTATGTATTTTATTTTATGTTTTATATGTTATGTAATATATAATTTTGAATACCAATTTAACTAGAAAACGTCATAATCATTATATATGAATTATGAATGTGTGTATTCATTTATTTGTAGTATTTATGCGTAAGCACACATTTATATGGCCTCTAGTTAAGAAAAAAATATAAGTTGTTTTCTAACGTTTTCTAAAAAAAAATTATTTAAAAATAAGAAAATTTATATCTATATATAAAATTATCCAATGTTCAAAATATTCAAAATGCTTAATATAATTAAAATACATAAAAAAAAATAATAGATATTGGATATTGAACTTCTTAATTTATTTAATATTCAATGCCTTCTATCTACCTAATAAAAAAAATTTAAATATTATTAATGACTATAAAAAATATTTTAAAATAAAAAATTTTACATAATTATTATAGATTAAATTAAAAAAAATTCAATAATAATAAAAGCATGTAATTTTATTTAATAATATATATTTTATTTTATAATATATATTATTTAGATATTAGATACTCAATTAATTTTTTATTCATATCAAAAAAATATATGATATTTAAAACTAATTTTTGTTCCCATCTCAATAAATAATTATATTTTACTATCCACATTATATTAAATATTAATTAAATATATGATATTTTTTTCATACTAATATTACTAGATTTCCATAATACCGGCATCCATTTTACTGCTATCTCTACTCCCAAATTTACTGCTATTTTTAATGCGATTGTAGCCTAACTGCGTAAACATTTGCTACATCTCTCGCTCCTTCTAATCACCCACACACGTATAGGCAACAATGAAAGACAAGGGATGGAAATGATCCACTGTGTGTGAGATACAGACACGTTCACAGAGCCACACACACATAGTTGCATAGAGTAAATTAAATTTTGCTAAATAAATGTTAAAATTATATAATTTTTTATTTTTAAATTTATATTATTTTTTTAAGGATTAAAAAATCTACAATTTTATCTATTTTAATTAAAACACCCTTAATGACATTATTAATTTTCTAAAACCATTATAATTTATTATAAAATATATTTTTTAAAATTATAATCTTTCATTATTATTTATTTTAATTTTGAAATAAATTATAAAATATATTTTAATTTTGAAATAAATTAATTACTTAATTTATATTTTAAAATGTGCATGTCTTTTTTTCTTTAATTTTAAAAATAAATATAAAATAATAATTATTATAATTTTGAAATAATAAATTAAATATTAAGAAATTACTTAATTCATACATCTTTTATAATTTTTTATTATCTTTATTTTTTCTCTCTCACGTCCTTACATCACATATTTTATTTTATATTATATTATAAAATATATAATTATGTGATACCAATAATCAAAAGGATTTAGAACTATTATAATATAAAAATAAGAAAAAATGTATATACTTCTTTCTAATTATTACTCAATTATGAATGCCCTCCTGAGTTATTACTTATGACAAATATTCTTTTTAACTATCACTTAGTGTCAAATATTATATAAACTATTACTTATGATAAATAATCTCCTTATATTTTTATGTGTTTAAAATTAACTCTAATTAAATTTTTTTTATTAAAACCATTAAGTGTTTCTTTTTGAAAAAAAATGGATATACTCCCTTCAACTATATGTGTTAGTTGCAAATATTTCCCTACATTATAAAATTTGACAAATTTTATTTAACTGTAAATATTATTTAAACTTATTAATTTACAAAAAAAATATTTTTCCTTAACATATTTTATTTTAAAAAAATTCAAAGAAACTATAAATTTTTATAATCTCCAATTTCCTTCCAATATTCAATCTTATAAAAAAAATACTAAAATTAGAAACAAATGAAGTAACATTAATTAAAAAATGACATTATTAACTTTTGATGCAATAATTGCTTTCTATATTAAAAACTTATCTGTATCAATTTTTTTATTAATGTCACTTCATGTGCTTCATAGTAGGTTCTGAATTGCGAGCCCTTACTATGTATGTAGTAACTCCAAACCTTTGCAATTTTAATATTTTTTGAATTTTTTTCTAATGAATTTGAGGTTAAATGTTACAAGGAAATTAGATATTATAAAAATTTAAATTTTATTTAGATATTTTTAAAAATAAAAATGGTTTAGGGAAAAATATTTTTAAAAAAATTAATAAATTTAAATAAAATTCATAGTTGAAGAGAAGTATATGTATTTTTCTCAAAATAAATACTTAATAGTGTTAATTTTAAACATGTAAAAGTATAAAGAGATATTTATCATAAGGGATAATTCATGGGATATATACATCTAAGTGATAATTAGAGTAAAGCATTTGTAATTGAGTGATAATTATAGGAGATATTTGTAACTCAATGATAGTTAGAGGGGGGTATATGTCTTTTTCTCTGCAGATAATTTTTTATTATTTTTATTTTATTTTTTTTAAGTTCTTAAATCATATATTTTATTTTATATTTTATATAAAATAAAATAAAATAAATTATTTTTTTAGACCACTAACCTGAAGTACCAGGGATAACAATGAGAAAAAGTATTATAAGTATCTCTAATGGTATTCATTTGAAAAAATATTCAATTAATATCATATATTGGATATAGTACAAATAGTAAAATATTATAATCTTTTGGGTATTGAAAAGGTATAAATACTGACTTCAAATATTCTATATTTGCTTAATATGAATAGATGGATATAAGATATCTAATATCTGATGCTCAAATAATTAATATATATATTATTAAATACAATTTTATGTTTTTATTAATATTATAATCATTTTTAATTTTAGTTTATAATAATTATGTAGAATTTTTTATTATAAAATATTTTTTTATAACCTTTAATAATATTTAAAATTTTTTTATTATATAGATATTGAATAGAATATTTGATTAAATGATATTCAGTATCTATTACTTTTTAAAAGTATTTTAGATATCGTGTAATTTCAAATGTGAATATTAAGAATGATATATATTTTTGGATTTAATTGGTTAGGATTCGAATATCATACATTTTGGACAAATATTGATTCAGATGGCCAAAAAATGAACAGGAATTCGTCCATAGCTATATATATAAATATATATATATATATATATATATATATATATATATTAACTTTGGATTCTTATAGTCAAAGTCCCTAAAATTATATATTATATAAAATAAGATATGTAATATAAAAAGAAGAAAGACAAAAAGTAAAGTAGTGAAAACTTAAAAAAGTTGTAGAAAGTTAAATAAATAATAATTATTTAATTTATGATTATAAAATATAATAGTTAGTTTCAAAAATTAAGATATGTATTTTTGTGTATGCAAAGTCTCTAATATATTATAATGAATTTAAAATTTTTTAGTAATTAATCTTTAAAATTATATACTATATAATATAAAATATAAAGTAAATATGTGATGTGAAAAAAACAGAAAGAAAAAATAAAGATAATAAAAAATTAAATAACTTTTTATTATTTAATTTATTAATTTAAAATATAACAATTAATTTTTATTATATTTAAAAAAAATTTTAAAAATTTACATGCAAGTAAAATGGAATGTTTCTTAATATTTTAATAGAAGAAAGTGCAAGTTTTTAAAATAGACAACATAAAAGTGTAAGTTTGAAATTATATATATATATATGTATGTATGTATGTATATACACGTATGTATGTATATATTACATGAATATAGGCATGCACATTCATAGTGCTCTGCGTGCACGCATCACCTATGGCAATGGCATATTACCATCATTTTTTTTTATCATTTGACTCTTTTTCATCTTTTATCATTTGAGATTTTTCTTTTCTTCACGCAGTACAAACAAAAGGAAAACATTTTCAAAAAGAACTATTTTTAATGAGACAAATCAATACCCAAAATTTTTATTATAGAATTATTTTAAAAAAATTATCATTTTTTTTTTTAATTTTCCTGCGAAGACGAACTGGTACAACTGCAGTTTTTTGCCTGAATAACACCGACAATGCACTAATCATGGAATGCTTGCCTTAAACATTTCCTAATATAAAGACAAAACAGCATTTAAGACATTGCCTTGATATAGATATTTCTTGGCCAAACATTGCCCTCAAATGTAAATCCAATTAATCAACTAGATTAAGTCTAATAAAAAATATTAATTTTTTATAATCTAATAAATTAAAATTTAAAATTTATTAAAAGAGATAATTATATTTAATGTCTAAAAATATTTAAAAAAATTATATTTAATAAAAATAAATAAATAAATAAAATGTCATCTAAACTCTTCATTTCTCTACCAGACCTTTCTTTTCACTTGTTTTCTTTCTAGCTCTACAGCTATCTCAGAATAATAATGCAAATGATGGCCATAACTTGCCATGTGGGTTGCTCTAACTCCACATGGCACCCACATGACCAATCCAATCGTCTTCAACATTACCTGTGGTCCTAAATCTAAATGGGTCCTACTTGGACAAATCAATCTCCTTGTGTCAAAATCACGCATATAAAGGACCAAATCAAACTATATTGTGGATCTTGTCATGAATGCTTTATAAATCATTGAGAGACGAGTTTTAAAGTGAAATTTCTCATAGAGAAACCGCTGCCACAACTTTTGTCGAATTGAATAGTATCTCCTTCTTACATAACAACATGCAATTAATTTTGCTTTGCTTACTTGGTTGGCCACAGTTCTCACTGAAGAAGAAAGCACACGAAAAAAAAAAAAATAAAGAAAGAAAGAAAATCTAGCAGTTTCGCATCCAGACATTTATACATCTTCCATTTTCCAGGGGAAGAGCTTACAAATCTAGCTAGTGAAGATGATTGCTCAACGGTATGTAGAATGACATAATTAAAAAAAATTACACACTTGTTGTTAAAAGACTTCTCTTTTGTCTCATATAACATTAAATAATAAGCAATTTAGCTTTTAAAACATTTACTTTCTAATGATTTAATATTAAATTTATTAATCTACATACTATACGTGAGTCCTTCAAAATCTATTTAGACCAAATTATATAATTATTATATTTGAAATGAGCATTTTAATAAGCATGTTTTTGGAAACCAAATTATATATTTACGTCTGTTATTTTTTTTGATGAAAATTTAAATAAAAATATTTGTTCAATTAACGGCATTTCATTAAAAATATTTTTTTTAATGAAACCCTTTCTCAATTGATACCTCTATCTTCTATATATCTAAATAATTAAATAAATTTACTAATAAAAATCGAGTCTACCATAACGTTAATTTCCCACAAATATTGATGAACCAAGGTTTGACAATTTATGGACTCAAGTCTATATAATCTTGCCACATCTTAACAATGTAGTAAATAAAAAAGGAAAAAAATAGGGAATAATACTTGCAATTAAAATTGATAGTTGATAAAAAGAACTAAATTGTTAAACTATGCTTCAAGTCATATTATTTTTTACTTTCTTCACTAGGTTATTAAATGTTACGGATTCATATATTATTTGATGGACTTAAGTTTTTAAAAATATTTTTTAATTTTAAATTTTTAATAAGAAAGATATTTTTATTTAATATATAATAGTATCTTAAATAGAATTGTGTCTAATAAAATATGCTTTTGATAAAAGATATATGTGAGAAAAATAAATTTACTTGATTTTTGCTTTCTAACTTGTATCAAAAACAACAAAATATTTGACTTATTAAGTTAATTAAAGATATCATTACTTTACAAACTGAATAAATAAATAAAACCACTTCATCATATTTGTTATATTCGGTGTAAATGTCGTATTCCTTTTTTTTTTTTTGTCTTGTCACCTTCTAATCCTAGTAAATCAAGACTCTCATTATTCCCTTTATATTCGTCCTCTCTCCCACTCTCTACATCTTTCACATAACAAACTAGTTTTAACTAGTTCATCTTCTTCAACCTCAAACTCCAAACTCGTCCTAGTAATTCTTCTCTCTTCACTTCCAAATCCCAATGGATTCCGATCAAACAGATAAGAAAGGCGCAATTCTGATGAAGAAATACGAGCTAGGCCGCTTGCTCGGCCAAGGCACATTCGCTAAAGTCTACCATGCCAGAAACCTGACCACCAACGAAAGCGTTGCCATTAAAGTCATCAACAAAGAGAAGATTCTTCGCATCGGCTTGATCGACCAAATCAAGCGTGAAATCTCCGTCATGCGTCTCGTGAGGCACCCCAACATCGTTCAGCTCTACGAGGTCATGGCAAGCAAATCGAAAATCTACTTCGCAATGGAATACGTGAAAGGTGGCGAGTTATTTGCAAGAGTGGCCAAAGGAAAATTGAAGGAAGGTTTGGCTAGAAAGTATTTCCAGCAGTTAATCGGAGCCGTGGATTTCTGCCATAGCCGAGGGGTTTATCATCGAGATCTAAAACCCGAGAATCTTCTTCTCGACGAAAATGGGGATCTGAAGATTTCAGATTTTGGGTTGAGTGCTTTGTACGAACCCAGAAAAAACGATGGGCTTCTTTACACGACGTGTGGGACCCCTGCTTACGTGGCACCTGAGGTGATGAACAGGAAAGGATATGATGGAGCCAAGGCTGATATATGGTCATGTGGTGTTGTTCTATTTGTTCTTCTTGCAGGTTATCTTCCATTTCAGGATCGCAATGTGATTGAAATGTATAGGAAGATTAGTACTGGAGATTTTAAGTGTCCTAAATGGTTCCCACCTCAAGCTAGAAAGCTTGTTTCGAAAATCCTTGATCCAAATTCGAGGACGAGGATAAATATAGCGAAGATTGTGGAAAATTGCTGGTTTAGAATTGGGTATCAGCAGATTGAAGCACCCAAGTTACCAGTTATTACTACTGTTAGCGATGTTCTGGATGCTTTTGCTTCTTCTTCGTCTTCTTCAAGTTTGGATGAAGAAGAAACCCAAACCCCCATGAAAGTGAAACCATCTTGTTATAATGCGTTTGATATCATATCTTTGTCTTCGGGGTTTGATCTTTCTGGGTTGTTTGAGAAAGATAAGTGTCAGAGACAACAAGCTAGATTTACTACAACAAAACCAGCTTCTACGATTGTGTCGAAACTGGAAGAGATTGCAAAGATGGAGAGTAGATTTAAGGTTGTGAAGAAAGATGGTATAGTTAGATTGCAGGGAAGCAAGACAGGTCGGAAAGGACAACTTGGTATTGATGCGGAGATTTTTGAAGTCACATCTTCGTTTCATGTTGTTGAGGTGAAGAAAACTGCAGGGGACACATTGGAGTATATGCAATTTCGGGACCAGAGTTTAAAACCTTGTTTGAAGGATATAGTTTGGACTTGGCAAGGAAGTGAGCAGGAACAGGAGTAGCACTAGCTAGTGCCTTTAACTTTTACAAGTTAATTTTGATTTCTGTAAGGATTCAAGTCCAAACTCTTGATCTTGGAGTCTTGAAGACGGCTCTGTAGGCTCTTTTTTGTTTCTTTTTTCTCGGATATGAGTTGCTTTTGGACACTTGTTTCTAGAAGAATCACTTTGACTTGCTGCAACGAAGTTGTCAATGTTGTCTCGTTTGTATTTTTTTTGTTTGTTTGTTTACAAAGGAGGTACAAGATAGAATAGCAGAAGTGGTGACCCAGAGATGGAACCAGGTATTTGAAAACTCTCCGGCATGTACCTTTACGTTGCTTTTATTTTCTTACCCTTTCAGTATCATAATGTTGTACATAATTGTATAGTTTAAAAAATGAGTAGGAGAACTTCTATTTCTGCTTCAATCTTTAGTTTTTTTTTTTTGTATAAATACTTTTTATATTTTTAAATTTTATATCAATATTTAATTTTATTTTTAAAATTTTTTTATGATTAATTTTATACTAAATTTTATGGAGATAATATTATATACCGAACAATAAAATAAAGATACAAGGTATTTATGGATTGCATAAATTATGAAGCAAAAATGAGTGTGCTGACATTGTAGATGACCACTCCATTGAAATAAACACAAGTAATAGAGAATAATTGTAACCCACGATACCTGAGACACATAGAGAAATAGAGAGAGAGAGAGAGAGAGCCAAAAGAGAGGTAGAGTGCAAAAAGATGTATGATGTTTTGAGAGATATGTATAATAATTAAATTGAATGACTGATGTCATAATGGGTAGTAAAATATATTAAGTATATTTATAAATAAATTCACACTACAAAGAATTAGTGGCTTTGCGATTGTTTAGAGAGGGTAAATGAAACCTTCACAAAGCTTAGATTTGCAACGGTTAACATAACCGTCGTAACACCATTGCGAAGGTTGTGAAGCAGCAGTTACAAAAATATAACGTCTTTGCAATGGCTACTGTAACCATCGTAAGTCCAAAATAGGATTTACTACGGTTATTTACTTAATTGTTGCAAGATTTCGGATTAGCAACGGTCAAAAATCGTTGCTATTCCTATACGTACAACGGTTTTAAAACATTGTCATAAAGACGTGGATTAGCAACAGTTTCTAACCGCCACTAATACAAATAAATTTCTAAAACCCCAATCCCTCCCATTTTGCACATTTTCGACAGGGTCTACCATTTTTTCTTCTTCATGGTGAGGGAGCCACAAATGATGGACAAAGCCATGAATGACGGAGAAGAGAGTCATTCGTTACTGTTGGTGGTGTTGGAGCCATCAATTATAATTGTGTAACATTAATTTATAGAAGTCTAAACATCTCTCACTTGGATAATGTCAAAAAATCATGAATTCTAAATATATATATTCTCAGTTAATAATGTGATAGGATAATTATTGACTTGTATTGGGATGTAGGCTTGGTCCTTTACCCAAAAGGGTTACAAGTAATTAAATTTATCAATGATTACTTACAATCAATTTATAAAACCAATTCATTTATGATCAACTCAAGAAAAAACTTAAAATTGAGACAACACAATTGGCTAGTAAACACATGGTGGCAACATATATGATTATATGAGCAAAAAAACGACATGTTAAAAAAACACAGGAAACAAGGGAATCATACAATTCAATAATATCATTAAGGCTAACAGGCATCACATAACAAGGGGAGTTTGCATATATGTTGCAATACAAGTGTGAGGGTCGTTTGCCAATATGAAGACACCTGCACTTGTCATAGATTTTAGATCCACACAAGGCAAAGAAAAACATGATTATAGTATACTTAGATAAAGAAGCTACACAAATAAAACTAGAGCAGAAATCTTGACGAGAAAATAAGAAGTTAATACACTTTTAATAGTATTCATTTACCAAGATGTACAAAAAAATAGCAGCTGAAGAATCATATTAGATCTGTAAGAAATAAGAAAGAAGCTTATAGTAAGATCTAGTTAAATCTAGAAGGTGTAAGTTGAGCTTCAGTTGTTAGATGTTAGTTGTGCTAGATGGTGAAGAAGTTATGCTTAAGTATGTGTATTATATCTTGCACTGTTGATGGGAAACCTTGGAAGACTTATTCTAGGAAAAAGAAAAGAAAGTAATATTGCCTAGGAAATCATAGTCTTGAACTTATTCCTTGCTTTTATTGTGTGTTGGAAGTTGTTGTTATGTTTTATTATGATTTGGAAGTTGTTTTTAGGTTTTTATTATGTATTAATTATTTTTTGACTTGGGCTCCCTATATAAATCCTTCTCCCTTATTGAAAGTGAGTTTTTTATGTTCAAAATATAATACACAATTTTCTTTCACTTCTCTCTCTATTCTTCCATTCTTCCATTCTCCCTTTTCTTCTCTTCTTCCTCTTCCTCTTTCATATTTCTTCTCTCCCTTTCTCCTCATTTCTTTCTCTCTGTTACTGTTCCTACATCAAGTGGTATCAAATCCTAATCTCTTTCCACCCACACCCACTGCCCTACATTATTGGAAAACCTTTGAAAGTTGATGGGGTTTGCAAAAACACTACTGTTAGAGCCAAAATACCCACTTTTGGTCATGAAAACCATCACACGACCCTACCAACAGAAGCAGTGGCCCAATTTTGGCTAGTCCCATGGAAGTTCATTGTCGAAGATGCTACCATGCCTTAGCGAGTCTCTCTGGGCGTGGCCTTCACACTCTCCATGCCCCTGACAAGATAGATTCACCATGGACCAGTTTTTCAACCATTTTTCACTCTAGTCTCTAACCTTAGTCGCTTGGACATCATCTGAGAGTAATTGGCGGGTATTTATACTTACTTTGGCTCACTAAATTACTCAAGTAAGGCACTTAAACTCTCTTTGAAATCTGTTTCTAATGGCTATATTGGTACTATTTTAGCAAGTTTGTTAGATGCATTTTTTCTTTTTAGTTCTTGTTTCATTTGACAAAGTAACCCAAAAAAAAATCAAAATAAAAAAAGGGAAAGAAAGTTTTTTTTGGTGTTCATTGGCAAAAACATATCTTGTTTATTGCTTAATAGATAGTCTTAACATTGCATTTTTCCTTTTCTTGCATGACCATCCGTGACTTATATGAAAACCAAAATCATTTGACTAAAGAACTCTTTGCTGTAAAACTTACTATGGAATAATATAGCCAAGAAATTCAAAAGAGTTTGGAAAATCTTAAGGAAGCGAGAAAAAGTGATAGAGAATATGTGGACCAAAGTTTTAAGGAACTTAAGAGTTCCACTAGTCTGTTGGGTAGGAAAATCAATGGGAAAAATGTGGAAGTTTTAATGAGGGATCAAGAAGATTATACTTGGGGTAGAGTGGATATCAATCCACACAAAGATAACATGTCAGGTTATACCCATCCTCGGATTCCCATAGTATATCTAAATAGAAGTCATCAATTTTTTGTAGATCCCAATCCTAGGAAAACTAGGGAATATTTTTGTAGACCACCTCCCCGACATCCTGAGTTTGGGGAAGAAAAGTGAGAGGAATTAGAATCTATAGACCCTTTTGCTAGGTACCATGAGTTACACCCTGGCCAAGCTTAGGGAGGGTATCAGAGAGAACTTAATGATCATACTAATATTACTAGAAGAGTCAAGGTTGAAGCTCATAATTATGATGGTAAATTAAACCCCCAATGCCTTTCTAGATTGGTTGGCTAACCTTGAAGATTACTTTGAGTGCTATGACATTCATTGTTTTTGTTTTGCTAGGATGAAGCTTGTAGAACCTACCAAGAGGCATTGGAAAACTATTTAGAGAAACCTAGAGCATCTATGTCAACCTCAGATAGAGGTTTAGGATGAAATGAAATTAAAATTGAAAGAAAAGCACTTGCCCACTTAGTATAAGAGTTAATTAATGAACTAATTGCTTAACCTCAAGCAAACTTCTAGCATGACTGAATACATGACTCACTTTGATGAGCTTGTATTAAGATGCAATCTTCAAGAAGAACAATAGGTGATAATCATTAGGTTTATTAATGGACTTCGTCTTGAGATTTAGAGGGAACTTAGGTTAAACTTTCTTAATTCCATAGAAGAAGCCAACCTTAGGGCCTTTAAGGTAGAAGTTTTGTCTAGGTACACATATAGGTGATTCACTCCCTTTGGCACAGAGTCTCGATTAACTCACAACACTATTTTAGCTAATTTTTTTTTAGGAGTGTCTCAACCTAAAGAAAATTTTGTGTACCCTTATAGTCAAATTTCAAGTCCTAGAAGCAATACCACCAAGAGTAATGAATCTATAGGGTCTAGCTCTTTTCTTAGTGGCCCTACCATAGAGTGTTTTCATTGCCATTCTAAGGGTAATATTGCAGTCCACATCGATCTTTAATTTTTTAGAACGAGTCTGATGTTCTTGAGGAGACTGCAGGCACTAACATTATGGAACACATTGAGTGCCTTTTGATGTTGAAGAGGAAATCATAGTTAAGGAAGAAATTCAAAACTCTGGGTCACTTAATGTAATTAGGTGCATTCTATCACATCTGATGCTTAAAGACTCATAGAAATGAATTAGCATCTTTTACACCATTGTGAAATGTGGGAACAAGGTTTGTAAATTAGTTATTGATGAAGGAAGTTCAAGAAATGTTGTTTCTACCTTAGGAGTAACCAGACTTGGCTTGAAGGCAGAGTCTCACCTTAAGCCTTTTAGGGTAGTATAGGTTGATAAGACTTCTTTTCATGTAACCCAGCAATGTCGTGTGCCCCTTCAATTAGGTGATTATCAACAAGAGATCTTGTGTGATGTTCTTCCTATGGATGTAGCTTATTTTTATTGGGAATACCATGGCTTTATGATCATAATGTTACTAGCTATGGGAGAGAAAATACTTGTGTTTCTAGACATGGAGGAAAAAATATTTTGTTGTAACCTGCCAAGCCTACAGTTGAAACTAAGACATCCCTTAGGTCCAAAGGTCATGAGATTAAGAATCATAACATTTACTTCTTGACCCATAAGCAATTTGAGGATGAAAGCAAAGAAGTTGGTATCATGCTTGCATTAGTTCCCAAAGCCTCTGTTAAAGTAACTTCTACAAGAAAGTGTGAAGTGCCTTGTGAGATATCCCAACTCTTAAAGGAATTTCAAGATATTCCCCTAAATTTGTTTCCTTTAGAGCTACTGCCCTTGAGAGACATTACATTATGGGATTAACCCAAAGGATAAGGAGGAACTTAATAGGTAAGTTAAAGGTTTTCTTGGAAAAGGATATATCCATCATACTTGAGTCCTTGTGTTGTGCCTGCTCTTTTAACTCTTAAAAAGAATGGCTCTTGGAGAATGTGTGTTGAAAGCCAAGCGATTAACAAGATTACTATCAAGTATAGGTTTCCTATTCCTAGGCTTAAAGATATTCTTAATTTGGTATTTGGGGCTCGTTGGTTTTCAAAAATTGATCTTCAAAGTGGCTACCATGAAATTAGGATTAAACTTGGGGATAAATGGAATACTACTTTTAAGACTCAAGATGGATTGTTTAAGTGGTCATTCGTGCGTTTCAGTTTCTCCAATGCTCTTACCACCTTTATGAGAGTTATAACTTATACTCTCAGACCTTACTTAGGCAAATTCTTGGTTGTTTACTATTATGATATATTGATTTATAGCTAGTCTAGGGAAGAACATTTGAATCACCTTTGTCAAGTTTTCCTTACCCTTCATCATGAGAAGTTTTATATCAATTTTCCAAAATGTTCCTTTTTGCAAAATTGGGCTATCTTCCTTGGTTTCATAGTTTCTGAAAAGGGCTTAGCTTTTAACCCTAAAAAGTTTAAGGTTATGAAATAATGGCCTGAGCTTGAATCTATCTTTGAGGTCTAAAGCTTCCATGGATTAACTTCTATCTATAGGCATTTCATTAGGAATTTTAGTACAATCATGGCATTTATTATAAATTTTTTGAAGAAGGATAAATTTCATTAGACTCATACAGCTTCTCAAGCTTTTGAGTTTATTAAGGAGAAACTTTCTAAATCTCCAGTTCTAGCTCTACCCAAATTGGCCAAACCTTTTAGGGTTGCTTGTGATGCTTTTGGGGTAGGAATTAGGGGTGTTCTCAGTCAAGAAGGTCATCCCACAGCCTTCTTTTTGAAAAGCTCAATAAGGCTAAGAAAAAAATATTCCATATATGAAAAAGATTTCTATGCTCTTGTTAGAACAATTTAGCATTGGAAGTTCTACTTGTTACCCCAAGAGTTTTTCTTATACTCTGATCAACAAGCCTTTAAGTTTCTTCACTCTTAAAGACATCTAAATCCTAGGCATGCATAATGGGTTAAGTTCCTTCAAGAATTCACTTTTGTTGTCAAGCATCGTTCTGGGGTAGAAAACAAGGTTGTTAATTCCTTCAGATGTATGCTCACTATTTTACATTTATGAGTGTCAATGTTGTGTGGTTTGATAGATTAAAAGATGAATATGCCATATGTTTTAACTTTGGAATCATTTTTCAAGAAATTAGTAGTGGCAATCGTCATGATTATCAAGAATTCATCATCAAGGATGGTAATCTTTTTTTATGGACTAGATTATACATTCCTCGCACATCCATGAGGGATTTTCTTATATAGGAATTACATGCAGGAGGATTGGCTGGTCATTTTGGAAGAGACAAAAAAATAGCTCTAGTTAAAGATAAGTTTTACTGGCCTTCCTTGAAATGTGATTTTTCAAGTGTCTTATCCCAATGTCATACTTGTCAAACCTCAAAGGATAAGAAGTAGAACACGAGGTTATGTACTCCTTTGCTTATTCCTTATGAACCATAGAAAGATCTTAGCATGGACTTTGTCCTTGGTTTGCCTTGCAAAACACATGGATATGATTCTATTTTAGTTGTGTTGGATAGGTTCTCTAAGATGGCTTATTTCATTCCCTATAGTAAAACCTTAGATGCTTCTAATGTAGCTAAGTTGTTCATTTTTGAGGTGGTACACTTACATAGGTTACCTACCACCATTTTGTACAATGGGGATGTCAAGTTTGTTAACTATTTTTGGAAAACTCTTTGGAAACTTTTTGAGACATAGTTGAAGTTTTCCTTTGCATTTCACCCTCAAACTGATGGTCAAACTCAAGTTAAAAATCTTAGTTTGGGTGATTTACTTAGAGGTTTAGTTGGGGGTGAACCTGGAAATTAAGATTTGGTTTTACCCACAACTGAGTTTGCTTATAATAATTCCATTAATAGGTCCACAGGAAAGAGTGCTTTTGAGGTTGTCTATGGCTTTACTCCTTCCCAACCCATTGACTTGATGCCCATCCCTTTGACCACCCGTACTTCTGAATCTGCAAAATCCTTTGCTTATCACATTCATGACTTACATATTGAGATTATATGTAAACTTGCATTAACCAATGAGCAATATAAATTGTTTACTAATATTCATCGTCGCTTTCAAAGTTTTGGTGTGGGTGATTATGTCATGGCTCATCTCCATCCTGAGGTTATCCTTGAAACTCATTCAAAAAGTTACATTCCTATGCCTTTGGTCATTTTTGAATCTCTCAAAAACTTGGTTCTAATGTATACTTGCTTGAGTTCTTACATGATATGGCCATTAGTCTAATTTTCAATGTTGAGGATCTATTTCCTTACTGAGGGACTTTTTAGCCTCCCCCATTACTTTATGATGATTTTTCAGATACCCAGTCTCTTCAGATTCCCATTCCCACTCTTTTGCCTATCCCACATTCTGCTAAAGTGGTTAATGCCATTTTGGATGATTAGATTATCCTCTCTCCTTATGGCCCTCTTCACTACTATCTTGTTCATTATAAAGGATGTCCAAACTTAGGTTCTACTTGGATCACCAAGTACAAGTTTTCCCACCTTGACCCTACCTTGCTAAAGTCTTGCAAGCAATTTTCCTCTCTTGAGGAGAGTTTTCTCCAGCCGGGGAAAATGATGGAAAACCTTGGAAGACTTATTCTAGGAAAAAGAAAAGAAATTAATATTGCTTAGGAAATCATAGTCTTAAACTTATTCCTTGCTTTTATTTTTTGTTGGAAGTTATTGTTATGATTTATTATGATTTTGGAAGTTGTTATGGCTTTATTATGCATTAATTATGTTTTGACTTGGGCTTCTTATATAAAGCCTTCTCCCTTATTGTAAGTGAGTTTTTGACATTCAGAATATAGTGCTCATAATTTTCTTTCACTTCTCCCTTTATTCTTCCTTTCTCCCTTTTCTTTTTTTCCTCCTCTTTCTCTTTCATATTTCTTCTCTCCCTTCCCCCCCATTTCATTCTCTTTTTAATTGGTCCTATATCAATTGTATTGTGATATATGATCAAGTCATTAAAGCCTCAATATTATCATCTTCTCTATTCAAGTATATTTCTCTATTTTCTTCATCTATATTTTGTAATCACTATCTCAGATCTCTTTGTCAATATGGTATTAGAGCACTCACTAGGCATGGAAAATATGCTTTCAACTCCAATCCAGTTAACATCATCTCCTATCCAATTGAGTTTTGTTATGAAAACTAACTCCACCATAAACTTCAATCACACCATAGCTCTAAAACTAGATTAAAAGAACTATTTGCTCTAGAGTATTCAAGCCCTCGCTGCTATTAGAGGGAATGACCTTAAAGAATTCATTGTGGAGAACAAGTTGTACCATAGAAATTTGACTCTACTGTAGATAAGATATCTAGAAAGGTGAGATCAAAATTCATAACTTTGCAAAAGCAAGATCAGTTATTTTCATGGCTATATCTACTATGACTGAAGGTATGATCACTAGAATTATTGTTTGTGATCATTCCTTCCAAGTTTGGGAAAGAATTCAAGAATTCTTTGTAGCTCACATTGATGCAAAGATACACTAGTGTAGAACTAAGCTTAAAAACACAAAGAAGGGCTTCATAACAATAATTGAGTACCTACTTTGTATAAACGCGCTAGTAGATTCGTTGATTTCTATTGGAAGTACAGCGACTAGTCATGAACAAATTAAGACTATCTTGATAGGGCTGAATGAAGAATATGGTGTTTTTGTGACATCCATACATTCTAAGAGAGATGAATACATTGTTAGAGAAATAGAGGCATTGTTACTTGCTCAAGAGTCAAGGATTGAAAGGAATACTAAAGTAGTTCTTGCTGAAACTCCATATGCTAATGTTACTAGTCTTAACAATAAATAAAAGCAAAATGCCTCTTCCTCTAAAGGATATAACAATTAGAACAATAGAAGAGGCAGAGGTGGAAGATTTTATAAATTTAGATGAGGAAGAGGTGGAAAAAGTTATCAAGGAGGAAGAGGATTTATGGTATTTCTATAACATCTGCTCCTTATATTTATGAGAGATGTTTGCTAGTTTTTAAATAAGTTAAATGCTTGTGCTTGTTGCATTAGATTTCATGTAGTTGCATTAGAGTGAGGAATTAAATTGAAAAGAAAAGAGCGGGGACTTGAATGAAAGGAAAAGGATTACTAGAGGAAGCTATGTAGGTTTTCAATACTCTAAGGTAGCAAACCATAATTTTAGCCAAAAGATTGGTTACTATAGCTACCAGAATTTTGAAACTTCCAGTTAATGGTTTAGGGGCAAAATGATAATTTGACATACAGTTGGAGAAATTATCATTTTGAGCCAAATGATCGAGAATTAGGATCAGAGTTGCAATTTTTGGACTACCTATGAATAAGTGAAAATATCAACTCTCCTCCTTTATCCACACTTAGAGTTAAAATTTAGAGAGAGAAAGAAAAGAGCTAGAGAGAGAAAGTGAGGAATTAAAAGGGAAGTGAGATTTTTAGAGTAATTTGAAGCAAGAAACTAGCAGTACAGGAATCTAGGAGGACATTTGAGATTAAAAGTCCATATTTTACATGAAATAAGGTAGAAAAAAACCAAATCCTCTCTAATTTGAAATTACTATTTATAAATTGAAAATTATGATTTTTATGTTATTTAAATGAGAGAGGAGGCTAAAACCTATATTCTTGATGTTTTTAACTGCTATTGGGTGTTTTAAATTGTATGGATGTAATCATGATTGCTTAAATCAGATTATGAAAAATGAGTTTTTACCTATTGATAAAAATAAAGTTAAATCCAAGATTTGAGTGAGATTAGACAGTAACTTAGGCTATTTTTATGTGATAAATGATGCTTATGTGCTAGTATTGAGTTGTTGATTATCAGAAAGGGTTTACAAACAAATTCTTGGACAAAAATCTAGGTCAAAAACTAATTTGAAAAATAGAGTATAACATAATAGCTAACTGCCAACCCTTGAAAGTCAACTATTATGTTTTTCAGTTGCCTAAAAATGCACACAGAACTCTAGTAGTCAACTGCTAGCCCTTGGAAGTTGATTGCCATGCTCATGTTTTCTAGAAAATCACTAAGAACAGAGCAGCTGACTGTCGTGTCCATGGAAATCAACTGGTAGCCCTTGAGTTTGGAAAATTTTGCAAGATAGTGAGTTAAAATTTGATTGCCAGGTGAGTGAAAGTCGACTGGCCAGCCTCTGTTCTGGATAATGAACTTAATGACCTAGCTTAAAGTATAATTAGCCTAAAATTCCATTCAATCGAGGGATTTGAACCTAGAATGTATAATGGGTAACATGTGGGTTGAAAGTGAAAGATCAAGAGCAAGAATGAGATGAGATTTAAAAGGAATGAGCATGAGATATACAAGAGAAATGAGAAAGTATTCCTAGTGTATGGATCGTGGTAGATAGGCTCATGTTGAGTGACTGATTTTTCGTATGGGATATTATCAGAGATTATGTCTATTTTTTGTTATTGGATATTCTGAACAATAGAAAGAGTTCTGTTGACATAAATCATACTTTTATTGCTTTGATGCCAAAATCTAATCGTCTTGAATTTCCAATATACTTTCTTCCAATAAGTCTATGTAATCTCATGAAAATTGTTACCAAAGTGATTTCTAATAGATTGAAATTGGTTTTACCATCTATTATTAGTGAATCACATGGTGCTTTTGTCCCGAATAGAAAAATTATTGATAATCCACTTTTAGCTTTTGAGGTTTTTCATTATTTGAAAAATAATAAGAGGGGAGAGAAGGGGTACATGGTGTTGAAATTGGATATGTCCAAGGCTTACGACAAAATTGAATGGACATTTTTGCATAGATTCTTGATGATTATGAACTCTCCTGATAATATGATTGAGCTTATCATGAGATGTGTCACATCTATGTCCTATTCATTGTTGATCAATAGAACTCCTAGTGACAAATTTACTCCTCAAATCCACTTTCTCCTTATTTGTTCATTCTTTGTGCTAAAGTGTTTTCACGTTTAATTGATTGAGCTAGTAGTGGTGGCAATATTCATGGTGTAAAGATAGGAAGGGGATCTCCTTCTATCACACATTTATTTTTTGCAGATGACGACATTATCTTTTCTAGAGCAACAAAAGAAGAGGTGGATATTATTCTTGCTCTAATTCACTCTTATGATCAAGTCTCTGGTCATTTAATTGATCTAGAAAAGAAGGAGCTCTCATTTAGCTGAAATGTGCTTTCTAATAGTCGCCAAATAATCCAAGGTCAGATGGGTGTAAAGGTTGTGGTGTGCCCGGCTAAGTAATTAGGTCTTCCTAAATTAATAGGGAGATATGAGAAACTTATTTTCTCTAATATTGTTGACCGTGTGAGGAAGAAGCTTCTTGAGTGGAAGGAGAAGTACTTATCCCAGGTTGGTAAGAAAATTTTGATTAAATCAATAGCTCAATCTACTTCAACTTATTTGATGAGTTGTTTCTTATTGCATGAGTCTATTTGTCAACAAGTGAAATCTTTGATTGCAACTTTTTGGTGGGGAGGTAATGAGGAGGGAAGAAGGAAAATTCACTGGATCAAATGGGAGACTATTTTTCTTAGCAAGAAAAAAAAGGAGGTTTTGGTTTTCATTCTATGTCTAAATTCAATAAACCTCTTCTAGCTGAACAATGTTGGAAGTTGCAGCATAACCCAGATGCTCTTGTTATCGGAGTCCTTGAAGGGCGTTAATACCTGAATAATGAATTTCTGGCAGCCAAGATGGGTGGAAATTCTAGCCACACATGGAGAAGTATTCTTAAGGCTAGGTGGGTTATTGAAAAAGGAGCCAGGTGGAGAATTGGTAATGGTGCCAACGTGAATGTATGGGAAGATATAGGTGGTTGCCAAATAATGCAAGTGGGAAGATTTTCAGTCCATGTCACCAACCTTGTCAAAAGTATCTGATCTTATTTGGCAAGATTCTCATGGTTGAAATTTGGAGTGGATCAAAATGGTCTTTCATAGAAGTGATGCTGAAGCAATTGCTTCCATCCCTTTGTCGTGGTCACAAGTAGATGATAAACTTATCTGGCCTTTTGAGAAGTCCTCAAAATTCACTGTAAGGTCAGCATACCACTTCATTATTGATAACAAAGAATCCATTGCAACATGTAGCTCAAATACTCAGAATTTTTGGAGTAAAATATGGCAGCTTCATTTACCACCAAAGATAAAAAATTTTGTATAGAGACTATGTCACGGAGTGCTCCCTACTCGAATGAATTTATCTAGAAGAGGTCTTGTTATACTTTAGGAATGTCCATGTTGTTACAATGAAGAAGAATACATATTTCATGTTTTTGTGGGCTTTGCATGGGCAAAGGTCATGTGGATTCACTCTCCATTAGGTTTCTATCCTAATTTAAGCAACTTAGAAGAATTCCTGGACTGGCTTATGTATGTATGATACATGAAGATAGTGAAATTTGCAATTGGATTGCTATATTTTTTGCTGGGAAATATGGTGCCAACGTAATAACTTGGTTTTTAATAACAAGGTTATGGAATCTTGGGATGCAGCAGGTAGAGCTTACTCATTCTTGACAGAGTTTCTAGCCGCCCAGCCTGAAGCAATAATGCGAAGGAAAGTGTTTTAAACTAAATTTAGAAGCAGAAAAAATATCAGCCCATAAGTGGAGTTTAAGAGTTATAATCTGTAACGACAGAGGCTAAATATTGCTAGTTGCAGTGAAAGATGTCCGAAGTCATGAGGCAGTGTCGGTTGCAGAGGCTTTGGCCATTTGGTGGGGAATTCAACTTTCAAGCCACCGTAGCATTCTCAACATTCAAGTGGAAATTGATTGTACAGTGATGCTAATTCTTTTCACAGGATGGAAGACTTATCTACATTGGATATTATTGTGAGAGATTGCCAGTCCTTGTCCCAAGACTTCAATTCCTTCATATTATCTTATGTTTACCGAGAGGCAAATGGTGTTGCTCATCATATTGCCAAATCTCTTTCTTACTATGCCCCTTCCATTTGGTTTGATAATTTCCCAGTTTCAATTGTTTCTCTTTTTATGTCTGATGTATTAAACAGTTAGTAGTAATATATTGCTCCAGTATTTCTCAAAAAAAACCAATCTTCGGTTATAACCGTATCCTTGTACAGCACTTGGATCGCCTCTCATGGCAACCAAACGTGCCAAACACCTTTCCAAAGTTCTTGGATCGCCATTGTCACACCGCACGTCTGCCCCCTCATAGATCGCCACTATGGCTCGCCATTGTACATGACCACCATGGATCGCCATTGCCTTGCTCATGACTTACACTACTGCAAATGCTCGTCACTTATGACTCGCCATCATGGCTTGCCACCTTCTACACTGTCTTCGACCTGCACCATGATCACCGAACACCTTAGTCGCAACTCAATACCTTGGTTGCCACTTTTAGCACACTTCACCATATGGGTCGCCCCTTATGACACCCAACCAGCCTCATACCATGGCCAGGATTGATTGCCATGACCGGTCGCCCACAAGGCAGATTTGATTTTTTATAAGTTTCTCTCGCTTGAACGGCCTCCTTTCACCAGTTTGGTTTGCGTTCCCATGTTCACCACCATACTGCTGCAGGGGTACTTAAAAAATACAATATATATATATATATATATGAGAAATTCTTACATACAACCATTGTGCCACATCATTCTGACACTATCCTATCATATTAAACCATAATTCTTTATGCCAAATTTTTAATTTAATGTGGGTCTAAGATGGTGTGAAAAAATGAGAGAGATAATTAAATATGATTAGATATTATAAAAATGATGTGACACAATAGTTGTATGTAAGAATTTTTTATATCTACTGCATTGGTACACATGTGTGTGTGTATATATATATATATATATATATGGTCTTGGATAAGGCTGGATGGTCAGGGGCGAAGCCAGGGGGCTAGGGGTTGCCATGGCCCCCCTTAAACTTGTAGTATTATATATATATATATATATATATATATATATTACATATTAAATGAGGCCCCCCAAAAAATTTTTTAACCCCCACTCGTGCCATCCTATTAAGAGAGTGTAGTTTTATGTCAATAAAATAATGAAAAATAAGATAGAAAGACAAAGAAGTTATCCTTTGTACCTTTATTTTATCTTATTTTTTACCTTTTGTGGAAGTTAAAAAGTCAAAATTAAAAAAGCCAAAGCCTATCCTCAAGCCTTCTCCAATTAAGCCTCATTCTCTCCCCATTGTGGTAGTTTTCAAATACTGGTATAGGTTGAAAGCATAAGTATCATTCTCTCATTCTCTCCAACGTAAGCCTCAATCATTGTATCAGGTTGGCACTGCACAAGTCCAGCTATTATCAAATATTCAGATTCATGAGCAGTTCAGTGACTACCTCATTAGTAGTGTAGTGAATAGATTTTGAAATCTCAAGTTTGTGAAAGAATTTATAATTATTTTTCTTGAACTCTTTGTTGATAGGTACATAAGAAAACAAAATTTCACTTTGCTCTCATCTTCTTGTATACTAAAAAAATTCTAATATTTGAGGATTAGTGCTTATCCTAAATAACAATAGTTATTTAACTGACATGTCATCACTTCTATTGCTAGTACATTGTTTTTTGATGATATTGAATATATATACTCTCTTTTGTGCAATTTTTATTACTTTTTATCATGTTAAATATTAATTCTTTCATATAATTATAATATATTGCATTTATAAATTTTTTAAAAAATGACTACCCCATAAAAAAAATCCTTCCTTAACCCCATTTTGGCCCAAAACACTTCAAGAAAACTTTAAGAATTTATTTGGGACTAACTTTGGACTCTTTTCCCTTCCAAAACATCACCATACAACAAAAATCAAGTTCTCGAAGCTAGGAATCAAGATCCATCGTAAGAAGCATGTTCATGGAAGAAAATTGGATAACCCACCCTTTTAATCGTATCTCAAGCATAGTTTAGCCTTAAATAAGGCTCCACAAACATATATCTAGCATATAAATCACATAATACAAGTTTTAATCTCCCTAACTCAATTCAAATCAAAGATTTTTCAAAGAAAAGCATTAGTTCTTGCACCCAAGGGAGAAGAATAAGATTTCTTTAATTAGCTTGAAGTTTTGTACGTTGATTAAGCTATACTGAGTTAGATTCAGCCATCTTAACAATCCTTTGCAAGTTCCAATTTGGATCTACACCTTGTTCTTTAGATTTTCCTACTTTCTCTCTCTAAACTCTTTATTCCTCTCACTAGTTGTTGAAGATGAAGATGATGAATATGAAGGCTTGATTTTTCCTAGGGTATATATAGTTGCATGGGGATCAAATTACAGTTAAATGATATTAAAAATAATTGCAAACTAGTCCTTAGGTCAAAATGAATTTCAACTATCTTAAAAGGTTTTTCCCCTTATGTGCCACTTTCGCATTAAATTTCCTAAATGTTCTATTTTTGATTACCAGTCTTTAATTCCGTATATGTCAT
Organism: Senna siamea; assembly: GCA_031216115.1. Taxonomy (NCBI): domain Eukaryota; kingdom Viridiplantae; phylum Streptophyta; class Magnoliopsida; order Fabales; family Fabaceae; genus Senna; species Senna siamea. The sequence continues at coordinate 14,764,981 of CM062355.1, read as the reverse complement.
ATAAGTTAAATTACCCAAATGTACCATTTTTATAAAACGTTATTTTCTCTTAAATTGAACCTCATTTCAGCCTAGTTTCACAGTTAATTGACTCATTACTTCTCTAGCTTCCTAAATCACATTTTCACAACAAATATATCTCTACCAATGAAAGGCTAAATGACTTAGGAGGATGTTACAATTAGGGGAGTGACAACTAGAATAAATATAATGAACAAAAATGGTAATAATTTCATTAGTAAGAATTGCAATTGGGTCTAAGTCCATTAAGGATACTAATTTAGTGAATTAATATGTTTTATAAAGCTTGAAATTGAATTGAAAATGGAAAGAACTAGAATGACCTTCTTAGGAATTTTAATTAAAAATAAAAGAGGAAATATTGATAACAAATTGGGCATTGTTGTAGCTAATGTAGGTAAAGAGGTGTGTAAGACATGGTTAGACATGAATAAAATTGGAGCACAATTATAAATGGTAAAAATAAGTTAGGAAGGACCTAAAGAATTACCATGAAAAGTGTTTGATGAAGTGGCCACGAGTTAACGTTAAGAAGTAAAGATAAAGGAATTCTAGTTTGACATGAAGGATAGAAAGAATAATAGGAGGAGATAACTATCTCTGTAGTTTGAAATAAATATGATGTAGGAGGTTTTGTATGTGAGTAAACTTTTACATCAAGGGAAAAGAGCTCGGCTAGACGATGTTGGTCGGATAAAAAGCAAGAATGAATTGAGAACAAATGGCATAAGAAGGTTAAGGTAGCATACCTTTCTATATTTTCTTAGTAGTCCAACAAGCATGTTTAGACATGTTCTCCACTATATTAGGTTGGATATTGCATGAAATGATGATGTCTGGTTGAACAAGTAAAGTAGGATGATATTGAAGTGAAGTACATACCAATTTATATAATTGAAACTAATGCTATTATGCATTAGTATGACTATGAATGGTTATATGGAAATAATTACAAATAGGCAGCATTTTCATATTAACCTATGTGATTATACTTACCATATAAGGGAAGAATATGAAACTATAAAAAAGAAAAGGAAATGTATGTCATATGATTTTATCCTAATATATGTTTCATTTTGGAATATTTAGGATGGATAGCTATGGTTAGTATGGGATGATCATGGTTTATCTTATGTGGGTGACTGATAGCTAGGGTAACACTAATGTTAGTTGATGCATATTGGGATAAAAGAATTTAAGTGAATTATCCCAAAAGTCCTTAGGGTTAGCTTCCTTACATTCCTATTATTATATAATTCTAAATATGACAAAAGATAATATATATTAGAGGTAATGAATGAAATGAAAAAGGGTAGGGATCCGATGGTCACAATTTAAAGGATGGCAGTAAAGGTGTACACGTTAAGGCACGCCCTAGAAGATAGTGACCAAGGTTTAGATGCAAGTGACCAAGATGAATGCTTAGAGATACTATAGATATCATATGATGCAAAAAGGCCCAAAATGTAGATTTTGGATCCTCTGTTGTAATCCTCTGCTTGGTGCCTGCTTGACATTTTTAGCAGCGATTTTATCCGTTGCTAAAGTGTGATTTAATATTATTGCAATGAATATTATTGCTGCTATAACTTTTGTTTAATTAATTAATTTATAGTGGCAATAATTTTGTTGCAAAAAATTTTAGCAGCAGAAAAAATCGCTGCTAAAACCGCCAAGCAGGCGCCAGGTAGAGAGCACTAAGCAGAGGATCCGGACGCCAAAATGTACATGGCATGTAAGTATAACCAGACTATGAATGAACCAAGAATGGATGAATGTTCTTGCATATATTATTTGATTTTGATACATGACAAGATGCTCTAATATATTCTTGTGATATGTATTATGATTTATATAGACATGTATCCTATTGAGAATTGTGGATTCTCACTCCTACTAACATGTATACAGATGATGTGCCAAAAAGTAGCCACGATGGTTAGTGTGCCATGGCCGGGAATTGTCACTATCATATGAGGAATAGCAAGGGTAGTTGGAATGGAAGTATCTTCTTCCCCACCTCATTTGTACATAGGAGAACAATTGAATGATTTAGGATCTTTTGTTGTAATAATTTGTACTGTATAAATTTTAAGAAATTTATTATTTGTATGTAAATACTTACAAATAAAAGGTTAAGGATATTAAGCTTTTGATAATTTATTCCTCTGAATGCCCAAATAAGGAAGTACATATTTGTATAGATTTTATTAAAATAAAAAGGAGTATTTTGCCTTATTCTGAAGTAACATACCAAATTAGAAAGAAAATTTTGAAAAGCAACCATGCAATTTTTTAAATTGACCCCTTAACTAAGTTAGGATGTTACATGAACAAGTTTATACAAAAATTTATAAAAAGTTCAAAGGCCCGAAGGCTATAACAACAACAATATTAAAATTTTTTAATTTGAGGGATCAACCCTCTCAATAACACTCGAAGGATCCTGGCCTCCACCTCTGCCCTAGCTACTGCAACCTTCACTGTTCAAAGGCTCTCTTGGAAGAAACACCACGATAGAAGTAGCCTCAAGGGCATCTTCAAAGAAGAGATTAGCCATATCTTCAGCATGTAGCTGATCCCCTATGGCCATAGTTGGTTGCTCCTTATGCACCTTATTCCCTTAAACCTCAGTGATGCTCAATTCACTAGGCCTTTTAGCAATGAATCAGTGTACTCTAAAGGCCCATCATAGTAGAGATTATGAAGATAGATCTCACCATAAAAAACTTCATAGGCATAATCTAATCCTTTAGCATGCAAGTTGGGATTGAGGATGCACAATTGAAAAATACAATTTTTATAGCTGTACTCCACCATAATACTAGTGATCTCTAGCGAAATCATCCCCAAAAGAGAACTCACCAATTTCTCTCATTTTTTAAGGGCATCCAATTCCTCCTCTAAATCCTTGAGCTCCTTATCTTTTTCCATCAAATGAAAAGGGCAATGATAAGCTTCACATTTCTGGTATGATAGTCAAGCTCCACCTTATTTTTTGGTCAGTAAGATCAACCTCTTATTTCCCCGTATAATCTCACTAGTTTGCAACTCGGTCCCTCTTTTCTTGAAGGGTCTCCAACCGCACATTGAGATTCGCAGTGGTATATTCCACCTTCAAGTGATCTAACTCAGATTATAGTAAGTCCCTCCCAGCCTTCAAAAGAAAAGAAAACAAGTTAAAGTTGAAACATAACCAGAAAGAGAAAAGTACAAAGAAAAACATAAATACCTTAATGAACCTAGTTTAGCCAATGAAAACCTCTATGTAACAACCCCTCTTATATTAGATAGACTTACTATATTAGAGTAAATTTGGAAGTGTGAAATTTTCTTTAAAATTTTTTTCTTTTTAAAGACTAATACATTTGGGGCCGTTACTAGTTGAGTGTAACCAAATAAACTCTTTTACTAGTCCATTCAAATTCCACTTAATTAGCTTCCCATTAACTAATCACAAACAATTGAGATACAATTTACATTAATACTATTGGAATCAACTTCCCATTAACTAATCACATTTCCACAAATATCTCCATTACATGATTCCAGATCCTATGACATTTATCAAATAACGATACAATTATCATTATATACATACAATCTCGGGCCTACATGCCCTTACAAATCTCCTGTTCATGACTCTAGAATTTACACCCTTCTAAGTTATCTTGCAGCCTCAGGACACATCTAAAGCCTGGCTAATTCCTAGGCATATCTTGGCCCTGATCATTTGAACAAATAACTTAATGAGATATAATTATCCCAGTAGAGTAATTTACAATTTAAATTTTCATAAAACAGTTGAAAGTTTAGCTGTACCCTTTTTGGTATAGAAAACCTTTCCCTTGTGGTTATAACAACACACATGTGAATTGGAATTTCATATTCTGAACATTATCAATCATATGGGAAATTCATATTTCGCACTTATTTATAAGTCAGATAAAACTCATCAAAATCATAAGAGTATAGGAGAAATATTCAAATCAGAATCATTAGTTCAAAATACCTGTATTCCCATTCAAATCCTATTTGCACAACATTTCTTTTGTTACTGCAAATATCACATAAAAATTACATATTCACTCACAATTTATATGTATATGTTTCTAGCAATTCAAATCCCTATCACAATGTATGCTATTTCCCAATCTTAATTTTTAAATATTCAAGGGGACCGTTATCCCAGTGAATGTCACAGGATTGTTATCCATGTAACTGGGATTGTCATTATCATGGGGACCGTTATCTTGGAGATTGTCATAGGACTATTATCCATATGACTGAGAATCTAACTATCAGGGCATCCCCTGGCACGTGCACATCATTTGTTAATCTCTCTATCCACAACTATACGACAATGTATGTAACATCCGCTCTTAATATGATCAGGAGATATTTGTTCATTGTAAATTAAATACTTGTGTATGTTGCATTAGTTGCATATAGTGGCATTAGTGAAGGGACTTCATTGCAAGAAATGAAAGTTAAGCTAAAAGTGTGACTAGGGACCAAATTGAAAAGGGAAACTTTAGCCAAGCAAAAGTTGTAAAATGACTCAAGGACTAAAATGCAATTACCTAAACTACCCTCAAACCCTAGCTAAACCCTAAACACCCTTATAACACTCAAACTTTAGCAAACTTAGAGAGAGAAGGTGACTTAGGGCAAGAGAGAAGAGCATTTGGCTTGAAGGAAAGCCAAATTTAAGGCTAGGGAAGTGTTCCACAACTAAGAAGGCATCATCTAAACATCATATACATGTCCAACTCCTAGAGAATCCAAGATAGCAGCAAAACTTGAATCTCACTTTCATGAAATGTTTGCTCTTAACTGAAAATGATGTTTATGAATGTTTTGAGTTGTATTGGGGTTTAAAACCTGCATTCCTTATATTTTAAATGTCTATTGGGTATTGCTTGTTGAATGAATGTTCTTATATGCTTGTAAATAATGTTTGAAAATGGAGTTTTTCCTTGAGTATGAAAATAGGGTTTAATCTTTGTGTTAGGTGAAGTGTAATGGAAATGTGGGCTGTTTATGGAGGTTAAATAATGCCTAGATGATAGCACTGAGTTCATAAATCTTTGGCATGAGTTGTAACTATAGTTTGAGACCAAAAATTTGGGTATATAAGATGTTTTTATGCAGTATAGAGTACTAGTAGCTAACTACCATACCCTGGAAGTCAACTACCATGTTCTTCGTCACCAGAAAATGCATCCAGAATGTATCAGTTGACTGCTAAACCTTAGTAGCCGACTATCAGACTCATATTGAGCTACCATTAGGCTGCTAGGCCTATACCGGTTGACTGGCTGCTCTCAAGTTTAGTTTCCCATTTTAGATAGGGAGCTAACAGCCGATTTCTAGTCTAAAATAAAATAAAATAAAATGGACTCTATGCCTTGATTTTGATGAAGAATTAGCCTAAAACCCTACCCAAACACAAGATTGAATCTTGGGATGTAATGGTAACATGTAACATTCATCCTTATAAGAATCACATTGGATATGACGATCCTTGTGATAGAGAAAGAAGAAGAAAGGAATCCATGGAAAAGAAAAAGAGGGGAGTATTCCTAGGGTATGTATTAGGATAGATAAGCTCATGATTGAGCGACTAATGGTTGGTATGGGATGACCTTGGGAGTTCCATAGTTGTACCATGAATTACAATGGTTAAACATCCACTTAAATTTAAATAGTTTTTGAAAATATCGTGATGGTTATAAACTCTAAGTTAGTGTAATTTTCAAGGCTATTAAAGTAGACACGTACTTAGAGTTAGACATAACCATGGCGTGAGCTGAATCATCCTAGTGTATACCTTAGTGAATAGCGTACCAGGATATAATCCCATAGTTTAAATAAGCATTCCCTATGGGGTAGGAAGGGAAGTAATTCCTGTTGTATATGGAATGATCTACAGTAAGGACAATAACCATTATCATAGGCAGTCCCTACGAGGTAGGAAGGGAAGTAAATTCTCGTTGTATATGGAATGATCTATGGTAAGGGCAGTGAACACACAGTACTTAGATCTATTGAGGGACACTCTAGATAGTACAAAAATGTATGGTGGCTGAATAGTCACAAAGTTATGTATATGGGGATGAAGTGGTACATAGAGGTAGTCGTTGAGCGGCACTCCCAATGACTCTCATCATATGTTTGATTCCTGTTCATGTTTTTGAAATAAATATGTTAGTGTTACCATATGAAATGTATGAGATGAAAGTTTTATGATAAAGTATGATATTGAGATGACATCCTATAATGATTTAAGTTCACATCTTTCAAAGCACATGCATACACCTAAGCACAATCTATGAAAGCGTGATTCATGCATTGTATCCTGATAGTACATGTTATGTTTTGAATGTTGAGATGAGAATGCAGAGTATTTCTGTATAATTAGTGGTACAAGTCAGCAGATTTTAAAATTGATTTGCTTGCTTCTGAGATTTAATTCTCATATGAATGGTTGCATGTATTAGATGTGTAGGTATTGGCTGGAGATAGAGGTAACCTGAAGAGAGGTACCCTCTATGGGTATTTTGAGAAAGTTATTTAGGATAGTATGGACTTTTAATTTATTGGGCTAGTTTTCATATTTTTAAGGAGGTGCTAGCATAGTTTTTCTCATGTATAGCCTATATTGATTTAGATGTATATGGATTAGCCAGTATTTATGAATAGACATGTTTGAGGGGACCATGAGTGACAGGGATGTTATCTCCATCCCCCGATAGTTATTCTATGTTAATTATGGAAGTACTTACGCATGATGCTTATACATATAGCTAGAGTAACATATATATCGCGTCACCTTATTCTATTGCGAGATTGAGTGTGAACCTGATAGTAGAGACCCAACCCCAAATCGCACCCAAATAATTAACTTGTAAAAGTTTTAAATTTACTCGGGTAGATGTAACTGTAACACACTACTATTATAATATACAGATTATATCTTTTAAAGAACTAAAAGGAAACATAGGCTAAGGGGGTGTTACGGATGTTACATAGAGTTTGTATCAGAGCATGGCTACCATGGTTAGCATATAGCTGACTCGATAGTGATAAGTGCTAATTAGGTAGTATGGGTAGATTCCTCAAGATAAAGACTACTACAGGTTAGTTAGTTGAGCCATGGCAGTTGACTACTTGTGCTATGTTTTGATTTGGGAAATGGAGTGCTAGGTTTGATTATACAATGTTTCCTATTAGAGCTATATATTCTCTTTTAAATGTTTTGTTATTAATACTTATTACCTTAGTAATATATATTTGGTATAGTAAATTATGGCACCTCCCAAGAGGAATAGTACAAGGGACAGGGATGGAAAAGTGAATATAGCTGGGGTGATTTAAACCCTAATGGGGATGGCAAAGGTCGTAAGGGAACAGGCCACTGCTGCTACCCAACAGGCCACTACTGCCACTCAACAGGCAGCTACCGTGGCTGAGGTACTCCAGTATATGCAAGAGGAGCAGAACAGAAATTGCAACCCTAATCCTGAGGGTGAACCAATGAGGGATCAGACCTATAAGGGATGATCGAAGTTTCAAAAAGTCAAAAATCCTTCCTTTAGGGGTGAGCTTAAGTCAAAATTGGTAGAAGAATGGTTGGTAAAAATAGAAAAATTATTTGCAATGCTGGGGAACACAGAGACCCAGAAGGTTCAGTACTCCACTTACATATTGTCTAGAGAGGCTGAGCACTGGTGGAAGGGGGCCAAGCAGTTGATGGAGGCCCAAGGAGTCCTAATTACCTGGAATTCCTTAAAGGAGGTATTATTGGAGAAGTACTTCCTTTAGAATGTGAAAAACGATAGAGAGGTAGAGTTTATGAAAATCAGATAGGGCAATATGTCCTTTGACGATTACCTGGCAAAGTTTGAGGAGCTCTCCAAGTTCTCCTCTTATCTGAAATTGAGGCAGGATGACGCATGGAAGGCCATGCACTTACAGGCTAGGTTAAATCCAGAGTTAAAGAGTGTCATGGCTTTGATGGAGATACGAAACTATGTCGTATTGGCCAACAAATGTTGCATAGTAGCAAAGAGCCTGGTGGAGATGGGGAAGGGGAAGAAAAATTTTAATCCCTTTAAAAGGAATTCATTGCAAGATTATGCCAAGGGGAATGAGAGCCAGCTTGGTAAGTCTTAGTCTAGGAAAAAGCCTATGGTTGGGTAAAAAACTTTAGACAATTATCCCAAATGTGGGAAGAACCATGGGAGTAGGCCTTGTTTTTTGGGTCAAAATATTTGGCACTTCATCAAGGAATACTCACTAGGAAAGAAGCCAATTGTGGCCCTGAAGCCTCTAACCAAGGAGAGGGTTTACACCCTCAAGGGCAAGGAAGTAACTAAAACTGATGATTTGGTAAAGGGTGAGTTTTTTATAAATGGAATGTCCTTAATTGTACTGTTTGACTCTGGAGCTACCCATTCTTTTATTTCATGTGAATGTGTGAAGAAATTGAATTTACTTGTATAACATTTACCTTATGAGATTACTATTGTTATACCTACTAGAGAGCAATTTTTAACTTTCTTGACTTGTTTAGACTGCCTTATTGTCATTGAGAATAGATCTTTCATTGTTGATCTTACTTGTTTGCCTTTGATGGATTTAGATATTATTCTTGGGATAGACTGGCTGTCTTTTAATAAAGTAGTCCTAAACTTTGAGAAGTCTGTGACTTTTATGGATATTATACCTGTGAATAGGGGTACTGAGGAAAAGATCAAAATATTATGTTTTCTATATTCTTCTGAGGTTGAGAGTCAGCATGATCTAGATGTTGTCCCTATAGTTAGAGAATTTCCTGACGTCTTTCCCTAAGAGATCTCTAGTCTTCCCTGAGAGAGAGAAGTAGAGTTCTCTATAGAGTCAGTGTCTGGGGCGGGACCAATCTCTATAGCACCGTATAAGATGTCTCCTTTAGAGCTGAGTGAATTAAAGGTTTAACTAAAAGACCTCATAGAGAAATAATTCATTAGGCCCAGTGCTTCGTCATGGGGAGCACCGATGTTATTTGTGAAGAAAAAGGATGGAAGTATGAGAATATGCATAAACTATAGGCAGTTGAATAAAGTGACCATGAAAAACAAATATCCACTCCCTAGGATTGATGACCTACTAAACCAACTAAGAGGAGCAACTGTGTTTTATAAGATTGATTTGAGGTCAAGGTACCATCAAATCAGAGTAAGAAGTGAGGATATACTTAAGATCACTTTTAGGACTAGGTATGGGCATTATGAATTTCTTGTAATACCATTTGGTCTGACCAATACTCTAGATATTTTCATGGATTACATGAATCGTATCTTTAGACCCTATTTTGATCAATTTGTGGTAATTTTTATTGATGATATTCTTATGTATTCAAGGAATAGGGAAGAGCACGAATGACACCTTAGGATTGTGTTACAAGTGCTTAGAGAGAGCCAGTTGTATGCCAAACTTGAGAAGTGTGAGTTCTGGTTAGAGGAAGTAAGGTTCCTAGGGCAGTAGATCCCAATAAGACTGAATGGTGGTTCATTGGGAGAGACCTACAATGGTGACTGAAATCTATAGCTTCCTTGGATTAGTCGATTACTAAAAAAGGTTTATCCAAGGGTTTTTTCAATTAGCGATTCTAATGACCAAACTAACCTGCAAGGATGTTCCATTTGTATGGGATTCTAAATGCAAACATAGCTTCCAAACCTTGAAGGAAAGGTTAACCACTATACCTGTATTAGTTATCCTAAATCCTTTGGGTAAGTTTGAGCTATATTGTGATGCATCCAAGAAAGGTCTAGGGTGTGTCTTGATGTAAGAGGAAAAAGTAGTGGACTATACTTCCAGACAATTAAAGACTCACAAGAGCAATTACGCTACTCACGACTTAGAACTAGCAGCTATAGTGTTTACCTTAAAAATTTAAAGGCACTACATTTATGGGTCTAGGTTTGAGGTACTTAATGACCACAAAAGTCTCAAGTATCTCTTTGATTAGAAGGAGCTAAAAATGAGACAAAAGAGATGGATGAAGTTCATTAAGGACTATGACTTTGACTTGAGATACCTAGGAATATTAATTTAATTAGAGATAAAAATTTTCTTTGTTAAATGATGAATTTCATCTCTAAATGATTATTTTAATCTCTAATTATTTCGTCTCTAAATGGCCAATTCTGTCTCTAATTCTATTTTGGTCATGAATGTCATCTCTATACGGTGAGTAGATATTCTTTTCCTTTCAATAATTTTGTATCAAATTACCAAATAAAACATACAATAAATATGATTGCTAGTTATCATGTGACTTAATTTTGTATCTAAATCGTGAAGTTACATGTGATTTGTCTCAATTTCATTTAGCTATCATGTGACTTAATTTTTTTCAAGAGAGTAACATGTGGTTTGAGTTGTTAGTATTTTGATGTCCTGTGATTTAATTTTGATAAAAATTTAATGGTGCTCACATATGATTGCTAAAAAAGCTTGACTTTTAAAAAAAAAAAAACCAATTTTTTGTTTGAAAAATCGATTTTCTTCTAAAATAATTCTTGAAAAACTAATTTTTTTGAAAAAAAAAACAGTTTTCTTTAAATAAAGAACGATTTTTATTTTCAAAAAATCAATTTTCTTTCAAAAAATTCAATTTCTTTTATCATTTTTCACTGAAAATTGATTTATTTTTCTATTAAAAATGTTATTTTCATTAAACCTTAAATTCTATCTGCTAAATATCAAATTCCAAACGTTAAATACTAAAGCTTAAAATTTAAACTTTAAATCCTAAATTTATACTCTAAATTTCAAACCCTAAATTATAAATCTAAACTGTAAACTTTAAATTATAAACAAAAAACACTAAAAGAATAAAATGAAATTATAATATATATATATATATATATATATATATTAATGGTTTTGGATCTTTCTTGTCAATAATTTTATAAAATGATATATTTTATAATATAAAACATAAAATAAAATATGTGATGTGAGGCCATGAGAGAGAGAAAATAAAATTAATGAAAAGTTACAATAGATGAATAAATTAAATATTTTCTTATTATTTAATTTATTATTTTAAAATAATAATAATAATTATTATTATTTTAAAAATTAAAGAAAAATGCATGCAAATTTGTGAATGCTAAGCCTCTAGTATAATATAATATGTAAAAAAAATAAATTAAAAATATATAATATATTTATAAATAAAAATAAAAAAATTTAAATAAAATATTAATTAAAAATATTAAATAAATAAATAAATACATAAAATATATAGTTAAAATATGATATATAATTAAATAATATACAATTATAATATATTAATAATTATAAATAATATAATAATATAGCTTTATTATTTAGGTTTATTTTCTATCTCCTTATATTTTTAGATTAATTTATAATTCTATATAATTTATATTATAATGGTTTTAAATCTTTTTGGTCAGTGGTCTTACAAAAAAATATATTTTATAATATAAAATATAAAATAAAATATGCGATGTGAGAATAGAAGAGAGAGAAAATAAAGATAATAAAAAGTTGTAAGAAATAAAAAAATTAAATAATTTCTTATTATTTAATTTATTATTTCAAAATTATAATTATTATAATTATTATTATTTTAAAATTAAATAAAAAATGCATAAAAATTTGTACATGCTAACCTCTATTATAATATAATATGTAAAGAATAAATTAAAAATATATAATATATTTATACATAAAAATACAAAATTTAAATAAAAAGCCTATATTGCTATCATAAAAGCCTCAGGATATGGGAGGATGTGGAATGCTAAGACAAGGACAGGTTTTTACTAAAGCTTTTATTTCCTTAATGGCTTGAGTCATTTCTAAATTTCAGGCCTTTGGAATTTTTTCTAAGTGTATTAAACAAGGTTTTACATATAAGCTTTATTTTAGTAATAAATTCATATACATAATTAAGGTATCTTAAAATTTTTTGTAAAGTATTTTTATCTTTTTTTTCATTAAAAAATTTATTAACAAATTCTATACTTCTAAAGATTGGAGTTATAGTTCCTTGATAAATTTTATATCCTAAAAATCTAATTTTTACTTGGGCTATTTTTATTTATTTTTTGAAATCACAATTCCATTTTATTTTATTATATTTTTAAAGATATTTAAATGATTTATATTTTGTTCTAATAAATTTGAGAATATAAGTACATCATCTAGATATACTAAAGAAAAATTTGTATAAGGATTTAATATTGAATACATAATGTTTTGAAATTTAGAAGAAGTATTTTTTAATTCCACGGACATAACATTCCACTCGTAGTGCCCAAAAGGTATTGTAAAAGTTGTTTTATATTTCTCTTTTTCAACAATTTTAATTTGATAATACCCAGACTTCATGTCAAATTTAAAAAATATTACTGCATTATATAATCTTTCTATTAAATCTTGTTTATTAGGAAAGGGATATCTTATTCATTGCAAAATATTATTTAAAGGTTTGTAATTAATTACCATTATTGGATCTCCTCTATCTATTTCTGAAGTATTTTGAATGTAGAAAGCTGCACAACTCTAAGAAGATTTGTTTGGCCTAATTAATTCTTTATCTAAATATTCTTTTAATTCTTTTTTACAATATTCTAAAGTTTCTTTATTCATTTAAATATATCTAGCTTTAATTGGTATTTTATTTTCATTAAAATCTTTTTCATAGAATAATTCTACAGTAAATGTCTTTCGCTTCCAAAAGGCATTAGGTATTTCAGCACAAACTTCTTTTACAAATTGATCTTCTAATCTGTTTAACATTTTTAATTATACTCGATTGTTTTAATTGTTCCTCTATTATTTTATATTTTATTTCTTGTTTTAAATAATTTATTTAATTCTTTTTATAGTTATTTTTTAATATAAATTCTTCTTCATTTACTTCATGAAAATCTTGGCCTTGGTTTAATTTTATAGGGAAAATAAATTTAAATATATTATCTTTAATTTTTATTTCTATATTAAAAAGTCCTTGGGAGAATATGTTAAAAATATCTAAGATAGAGGATCAATTAAAATCAAACAAAAAAATGCATACACATTTGTACATGCTAACCTCTATTATAATATAATATGTAAAGAATAAATTAAAAATATATAATATATTTATAAATAAAATACAATAAATTTAAATAAAATAATAATTAAAAATAATAATAATAAATACTTACATAAAATATATAGTTAAGTAACAATATATAATTAAATAATATACAAATATAATATATTAATAATTATAAATAATATAATAATATAAATTAATAATATAGCATTTAGTATTTAGGTTTATTTTCTATCTTCTTATATTTTTTGATTAATTTATAATTCTATATAATATCTATATTATTATATTATTTATATTATTTTTTAATTAATATTTTTATTTAAATATTATATTTTTATTTTATTTTATTTTATTTTTATAAATAATTATATACTTTTTATATATTATGTATAATATATATATTATAAATATAATTTATAATTTCATTGTAAAAAAATTTATATTTTTTTAGAGGTTTTTTGTTTATAATTTTAGGTTTAGGGTTTAGATGTTAAAGTTTAAAATTTGTAATTTAACATTTAAGGTTTATATTTAGAATTTAAAATTTAAAGGTTGAAATTTTGGATTTGGAGTCTATGGTTTCAAGTTTAGAATTTAGGGTTCAGGAAAATATAAGTTTTAATGAAAAAAATAAAAGAAATCTGATTTTTTAAAAAAATTAGATTTTTTTGAAGAAAAAATGAATTTGTTTGGAAAAAAAAAATTTTGATGAAAAATATGATTTTTTTGAAAAAAAAATATTTGCGTGATCACATGCGTTGATATCGTTAAACTTATAATGAAATTAAACTACAAAACATCAAAGTGCTAACGATGCAAACTACATGTTATTCATTTAAAAAAAAATTAAACAACAAGAGTAGTTAAGTGAAATCAAAACAAACTAAAACACTAAAGTGTAATTTATTTTTTAAATAATTTTTATATTTTAATAATCAAAATAATAATATGCTTTATAATTAATGTCATTGTAAGAGTTTTTTTTTATATATAGGTTTATATGTGAATGTCATAATTTGTGAAAAGAAATTAATTATTATTTCTTAGCAAAAAGGTCCGAAGATTTGACGATTCAGGATATTTAGGAATGAGAAATTTTTAGCCGCCAGCTCAGTTTCGCACTTGGAGATCAGGAAAACTACTTTTCTTCACATTTGAAGATAGGAACTACAATCATCTATGTATATCTTACGATCAGCTTTATATATAGATAATTTTACAACTTATGACTTTATGATTAGATTTTTAAAAATTTGCATATATTTTCATTAAAAATTTGATAATAAAAACATATAAAAAAAATATAAGCTGATTCCAACTTACTTAGGATCTCGGTTTTGCGGACTAGGAAATGAAGTGTAGGACAACAAACATTATTGGAATAATTCAATGTGAAAAGCAATGTGCCCGGATGGGCAGGAGTTTTAGATGCAGCTGTCCAGTGTGAATGCTATATGACAAGGAAGTATGCCCGTCATGTTCAACCCACCACACTAATTCGTTTAATCAATCAAAATGATAATTTGAGTTTTTATTTTATAATCTATATTTTGTTGTTTTTATAATTCATAAAAAATATAATAACCATAATAAAAAAATTTATAAATCAAATAATAAAAATGATTAGCCCATACTTACTTAAAAATTTAAAAAATTCTATGTTATATTTATTTAAGTTATTTGCTTTGATAATTTAATTTAAATTTTATTATGTTAGTTTGAAGTTTTATTATTATATGATATTGTTGTTAGTATTGTCCTATTTTTCATTATATCATTTGTATCTATTATAAATATTTTTGTTAATTTCTTTTAAGAAAACAAAAATTAATAGTTAAATGGGTTAGCTTACATAATCTATTTGGTGAGTCAGATTGATGTTTTTTTTTTTTTGACCCGTCAAAAAAAGAGTCAGGTCGGCAACTTGCATTTTTCAAACCCTAAGTCCTGTTTGTGGATCTTTGACTTCGCACACAACTTGCTATTCGCTAAAGTCAGCAAAATCCATAATATTAGGACAAGTAAATTCGGGATTCATACAAACAACAAAGACGAATTTATGATTAGAAATAAATTATAGTTTAGTTTTTATTATTTGACTTGAAATTAATTTATTTTCTTACGTGTCTTATGCTTTCTTTCTGTCATTTAACTATTTTATTACTGTTAAATCGCTTTCTTGTTCATCTTAATTTTAGTGTTTTAATTAAATATTTGCAAAAAAAAATCATATACATGTTAAAAAAACACATGCATAATTGTATCATAGGACATATCAAATATACTTAAATAATTTTATAATATTTTTTATATTATTGTTACAGTAAGCTCATATTTGAAAATAATCAAAATTGTTATTTTAGTTCTAATTATTTAAAATGAGATAAATTAAGATTTAAAATTTTTATTAAAAAATACATTTACATTTAATATTTGATTGTGTTTAAAAAAATTACTTATAATAAAAAAATATTTGTGAGAAAAAAATAATTAATTAAAACATTTTAAATTAGATGAATACAAACTAATTTTGAACAAAAAAAGGATAAATTGAAACTTAAACATTTTTTCTAAGTAATCTACCTGTGCATGTCACACATGGATAGCTGATCGACGTTATTGGGATTGAATAGTCAATAGTCCTAAGTTTTGTGTTCTTATCCTAAAAGTTGAAAGAAGAACACACGGCAAGATTCCCATGAACAACTGTAAAGCATGAATGTTCTTTCAACGTAGAATTCAAAATTTTACCCAAAGAAAAAAAAACATTTTAGAATTCAATACGAAATTATAACTTGCCTACTGCTCCACTTACGTTGAAACCATTAGTAAATACTTTAGATTTATAGAAAGCAGCTGAACTTAGTTCTCAATAGTTATTTTCAAAGGACTAGACTGAAAAGTATAATTTTACTATTGATCACATTTTCAATAAAAACCAATTCTGTTATATTTTTTTCAAAATAATAATAAAATAGATAAATTGTATAAATTAATATATATATATTATTTTTATTAAAGAAGTTAATAATAAAGATATAACAATAATTACACCTAATTTTTTTTATAAAATTCATTTAAAAAAATCATTTCAGAACATGGAGAAATTTATAGCTGGGCCAAATGAATTGGAAATACAACATTAACTTTAGGACTAGCTAGCTTTTAAATTTAGGTTAACAGATTATAAATTTCTAAACATTATAAAAGCCTTCCACGCTAAATTCAGATAGCTTGGAATGCCTTATTAAGATGATAACAATGTACTAAATGTCTCTGATGTCTCTTTCCATTGAGAACAGTATGTTTTCCTCCAAAATTCAAATTGAGACTATTTATAGACTATCCCTCATGATCATGTGAAGAACTCAAGCCAAATCCATTGCAATACTTCATGGATTAGCGAAGAATTACGTTATTTCTTCATTACTTGAAACAAATAACAAAAGTAAATATGTACAAAATATAAAAATATATAAGATTAAACTTATATGTAATTATTTATATCTTTATTATTAAATTTTTTTAATCAAAATAAAATATATAAAATTTTTTTGTAAAAGAGAATATTATATTCTCCTCTCCTGAGAGATTCTAAAATTATATACTCTTTTTTAATCTATTTTAAAAAATTATATTTTTTTCTTTTAAGAGATAAGAAAATTTATAATTTTACTTATTTTGATCAAATTACTCTTATTTTTATTATTTATATTATTAAATATATATTTTACTAATATAAAAAACATTTTTAACTTAAAATAAAATAAATTTATTATCTTCAACTCAAAATAAATAATAATAAAAATATATATTTTATAATATTTTTAGAAAATTAATAATATCATTAAGAATATTTTATAGTCCAAATGATTGAAATTATAAAATTTTTTAATTTTTTAACTTTTAAAAGAAGAGAGTGTAGGTTTTTAAAATAAAAGAGGGAGAAGTATAATTTTAAAATCTCTCAGAAATAAGGGTGTCATTTACTCTTTACAAAAAAAATCAATCATAAGACATATAAGTTATATAATCTATGCATGCTTTAATTTCAGAATTTTATGACAAAAATATAGAATTGTTATAAGTTTTTTTCAAATATATGTATACTCAATTTACTATTATTCAAATTATTAGCCTGCTTCTTCTATATAGCACTTAGGCTTAAAATTACAATAGCATCTAATGCTCCAGTTAGGGAGAAAACTACAGCAGGAGGGAAAATTTTCCATAAACAATCCATAACAGAGGGAAAAAAAATAAAAACACAAAAGAACAACCTTGCCCTTCTTCTCTCTTTCTTTCTCACTCTTTGTTCTTTACCCCTACTATTCAGTATCAGAAGGTATGCGATGATGAAATTCAGAATCAGAATCCAATGGTAAATGCAAAGGTTCAGTAGGTGTCGTAGGTGTTACAGCTGAAGAAGTTGCATATTCCTCCATCATCAACTTCTGCAACCCAGGTTTCAATTCAGCATTGCAGAATTGCTCATACTCTGCTTTATCTCCTCCTTTCTTCTTCACCTCCACTACCATCAACGAAGGCGTTAATTCAAATATCTCTGCTGCAATCGTCAATGGCCCTTTCACGCCTTCTCTCGAACCTTCCAAGCTCACCCTACAATCTTTCCTCCTCACAGTAAAGCTAACCAACTGAGCAATCTCCTCCAACTTGGATATAATCTTGGACACTGGAGCTCCCGAGACAAACCTAGCCTCGTCTCCTTTTTCCTCAAACAACCCAGAAAGATCGAATCCTGGAGAGAATGATATTATGTCAAACGCGTTCAAACTTGCAGGTCTCGGCAATGAAGCAGCATTGTGCCTTCTCCTAGTCTCTATCTCTGAGTCTGATTCTGAAACCGTGTAATCCACCATTGATTCTATATCGTCTTTATGACAATTCAGCTTCTCATCGAAACTAGTACAAAGCTTATCCTCGTCAAAATAGAATTTAATTTGCTTGAACCCTTTTTTGAACCACTTGTTCTCCATAATCTCTGGAATAGCGATCCTGGTTTCTGGATTTGTATCAAGAAGACGAGTACATAAACGGTTTAAATCAGGAGAAAACCACTTGGGACACCTGAATACGCCTTTGTAAATCTTCTTATACATAGCCATAACGTTTTGATCGTGAAACGGCAAGTATCCTGCAACTAACACAAACAAAACGACACCGCAAGACCAGAGATCAACCTTGGCACCATCATAGCCTTTTCGAGCCAAAACCTCAGGGGCAACATAAGCAGGAGTGCCACAAAACGTGTGGAACAAGCCGTCTTGTCGGATTTGATCAGACACAGCGCTTAGTCCGAAATCAGAAACCTTGAGATCGCCATTGTCGTCTAAAAGCAAGTTTTCGGGCTTGAGATCGCGATGGTAAACGCCTCGGGCGTGACAGAATCCGACGGCGGAGATCAATTGCTGGAAATACTTTCTGGCGATTTCTTCCTTCAATCGTCCTTTGGCGACTTTGTTGAATAACTCGCCGCCTCGGACGTATTCCATGACGAAGTAGATCTTGGTCTTTGTGGCCATGACCTCGAAGAGCTGGACGATGTTGGGGTGGCGGACGCGGCGGAGAATGGCGATCTCGCGCTTGATGTGAGCGACGAGGCCTCCTTTGAGGATTTTCTCTTTGTTGATGATCTTGATGGCGACGACTTCATTGGTTTTGATGTTCCGGGCGGAGTAGACCTTCGCGAAGGTTCCGTGGCCGAGGAGCTTCCCGATTTCGAAGCGACCGAGTAAGAGATTAGCGTTGTCCTTGCTCTTGGGTTTGGAAAGAACGAACATGTCCGCCATAGATGGAAATGTGAAGCGAGAATAATTGAAGGTTTGGTTGGATTTGTTTTGGTTTGGTTAGGCCTCGTTCTTCTCCTTCTTCTCGTTCTCCTTCTCCATTGAATGGGTGCTTTTCCTTTTTCCGTTATGGGAAGGTGTGGTTTCTATTTGTTGAGGGTGTTCCGTGTCTGCGTTATCTGTTTGTGTAAATAAATTACTAACATTTGTCGCGAAGAGAGAGAGATACATGATTTTATAAGACTAAAGTATATCCTATATATAAGCAGTTACAAATTTGATTTTGACTTTAGTTAAATAAATCTCTCTCAAAAGTAGGGCTGATTGGGATTCAAATTGGCTTTATAGTGTGATTAGATTAGATTGATTTAGATTTTAAGATTTAGGATTTATAAAAAAATGTAAAACTAGGTGGGTTGATTCGGCTTCAGAGGGTTCATAAATTTAGAACCCATTAACTTAACCTGAAGGTTTCGAGTTGAACTATCGTCAACCGTCCTAATAACTTGACCCAACTGAATCCAACCTTGTGGGTTGGGTTGTTTTGAAGGGTTGGCAACTCAACCCAACCTGCTAATCAACCCTACTAAAAAAGCTTCCTTTCTTTTTACAATTTCTTGTTCAAATTTTTATTTAAAAAGTTAAATTATTCTCTTGATCACTATAAAAGTTAACCTACTCCATTTAATATAAATTGTATTTGTGCCATAAATGTGAGATATTTTAATTTTATTATTTTCTTTCTTTTTTCTTGGCATTAATTATATATATTTAAAGTGGTATACTTAACCAATAAATTATTAGTTGAGGTAAAAATAGGTTTGAATCCTAAAAAATGTCCTTGTTGGGAATACCTTAAGTTTTCACAAAAAAAATGATATACTTAGATTGTCCTTCAAGTACCTCAATCGCCCCTATTCAATCGGACCCTAGCGATCAACATTAATTGATCACAACTATCATTGTCAATGATCAATTACTATGTCTTTTTGTGCAAATTACAAAAAGAAACTACGACCCAGGTTAAAAAGAATTCAATTTTTCCATAAATAAACTATGACCCATAAGTAATATTTATTAAATTTGATTATTTACTTTCCAAATGTTCTAACATCTTTCTATTTTTCATATTAAAAATTTCTATATATATATATATATATATGTTAAATTCATATGTTAGTCTTTTAACTTTAATTAAAGTTTTGAATTAATAATTTAAGTTTGGAGCATGTCAAAATAGTCCTTTAAATTTCAAATTCGTCCTATAAAAACTCTTATATTTCTTTCCCTTAGAAGATTAACTGTCGTTTAAATTTTTCTAAATTGTAATACCAATTTTTTTTTTTTAATCTTTTATATTGCGACATGGTATAACTAACTATTCCACTCTGAGAGCCAATCTATTTATTTTCTAATTCTTTTGCCACACCTAATGAGAGGATTGCAACCTATTGCCATTGCATGATGAGCTATGTCTGAAGTTGTCTTCTAACTTACAGTACCATTTCAAAGAAAGAGAGGAAGACATTAAAGATAAAAATAATTAAAAACAATATATCTAAATGGACGTTAATCCTATAACAGAGGGAAATAAAGAAGAATTTTTTTATGAAATAAATTTAAAACTTAAAGAACTATTTTCACACACTTCAAACTTAAGGGAGCTAATTTACAACTTTAATTGAAGTTAAGGGATGTACAAATAAATGAATTTAACCTATATTATAAAGGAGTAAGTGGCTTCAAATATTGTTCAAACCCAAAGTTACTTGTATGTTTAGAACCAAGGAGAGATGGCAAACAATCATAAGTAGAGGAACTTGAGCGTGACTTTGGCTATATATGTATTAAGTGGAAGGTTTGATGTACATACTCTAGCCTGTTTGAATATGATTTTTAAAAATATAAAAATAAAAAAAATTTGTTTGAATAATTATTTTTAAATAAAACAAAAAACATAGAATATGTTTTAGGAATAAAAAATAATGAATAATTAAAAGATGTTTTGAAATCAATTTTTTTAAAACAAATAAAACACAAAAACAAGTATTTTTGTAACACTCGTCTCTAAATAATCTATAACATTTGATTTATGCTAAAATGTTTGTATTTGGCACAGGAAGTTTTGATGAAATCTTTATGTGTTGCAAAAAGGGCACCGAGACTAAAGTGAAAAGAAGAAAGGAAGTCAATGGCAAATTCAAGAATTTAGCTCTTGTAGCTAACTGAATTTTAAAACTCCCCACCAATATTGCAAGAGCAATGAGGTAATTCCATGGTTGGCTAACTAAGGTGATTGGAGAATTAAGCTAAGAGACTAAATTACTAAACTTATTTGTCCTCACCTCACACCATATTTTTCCCACCTCTCTACCTACTACTACTATATATAGTTGGAAAGAGTGAGAAAGAAGCTAAGAGACTAAATTACTACTACCATGCTTCATTTAGAGAGAGAATGAGACTCCTAGAGAGAGTATGTGTGATTTTAAAGAGAGAAAGAAGGATCCAAGTTAGAAAAGAGTTCAAAAGCTTGGAAACTTCTTCAAGGGCAACGTCAGGCACCTTTGGACTACATCTAACTTAGTATACACAAATCAAGGTATCTAAATCTCCACCTCTAGCTCTATTTTCGAATGGTACTTTTCACTTTTTAAAAAGTTCCATTTTTTATGATTTTTAGTATAATGAGGGATTAAAACTTACATTTTTTTGTTTTATTGACTTCTATTGTTGTACTTAGAATACTTGTATGGTAAATCTATGATTTTATGCATTGTTCATGTGAAAATATAGAGAGGAATCTTAGATTTAAGGGTGTTTGAGCTAGGAAATTAGCCATATTCCATGTTAGAAACTTTGTACAGATAAAGGGGACTATGATTTGATAATAAAAGAGGAAAATGGGCTATTTAATGGTGTAGAATGGGGCAAAAATATATCCATATAGGACAAGTTGAACATAGAAACTGACTACCAAACACTTGGAAGTTAATTGCTGCGTTCTTCGCTTTGCCTAAAATGTTAAGATTCTAGCAGTGAACTGTTAGGCTCCTAGCATTTGGCTATCAAGGTCCCAAGTTACCCATAATGTGACATAGTAGGCTAGAAGTCAACCACTAGCCTCTTGGAAGTCGATTGCCAGCTCTCGAGTTAAATTGCCACCATAGGGTGCTAGCAATTGAGCATTAGGCTCTAAAACATGATTTTAAATTCCTTAGTCCCTCTATTCTAGACTTAAAGCTTAATTAACCACTCAAATCATAAGATCAAGAGAATTATGTGATGTGTAACATGAATGAAGAGGGAAAAGATAAGAGCTCATAAGAAGTTAGAAAGTATTCCCAGTGTATGAATAAGTGGTAAATAAGCTCAAGATTGAGTGACCGATAGTCAATATGAGATGAACATTGGGTATTTCGCGATTAAGCCATAATTTAGGATGTTAAAACATTCACTCAACCATTTAAAAGCAATTTCGAGAATACCGTGATAGTGGAGAATTCTAGGTTAGTGTACTCCATATAGCCAGTTGAGGGTCACATACCTAGAATTAGACACAACCATAGATTGAATTGAATCTCCTTAGTATATAAACTAGTGAATAATGTTACAGGGAACATGATCCAATGATAAGGATTGGTGATTCCATAACTTCAAGATCCATCTAGGATGGAGTGGAAGGGATCTACATAGAGTAATAATCTCGTGAAAAGGATATGATTTGTCAAATAAAGGGACAGTGATCCATATATTTGTACTTGGATCTATCGAGAGATGTCTTAGATAGTATTGTGGTTAGATACCAATGTGTTCTAAGACAAATAAAGTGCTCATTCATGAAGAGCTCAAGGGTACGTCAGAAAGGTAAAGGAAGGTTGTTTGTTGGCCAACGCCTTCAAGGAGATGCTTGTTGAGCTAAGACCCTAGTGCTCTCTTTTACATAATGAAGAAAAAGCTTGAGGCTAAATTTTTATGTGTTTTCCCTAATTGTTTAATTGAGATCATTCATGTTGCAATGTTTTATGATGAAATACTTTACAATGATGTTATATGACATGCATGAACTTGCTCTATAAAGCTTAAGATGTTTATTTAAATTGTACATGCATTTATAAGAAGTATATTTCATAAGAGCATGATCCATGCATTGCATCTGATAGATGATTATTTAGGTAAATATGAATGTAGAGAGGATGTATGAATTTTTGTATCAATACAGTTGGTACCATCAGTGGTTTTTAATAGGTGATTTGGCTACTGAGATTATCAATCTCACATTTTTGTTAATGTGTCCAAATGCCCTAGCATCACATATTACTTGAGATAGAGACTACAATAGTAGAGGCTTCATTTATAGAACCAATTATAGGTATCAAGGACGTATGGGTTATGTTGGTGATAAAGGTAACCCTATAATACCTCCTATAGGTAGACCAACTTTTGAGCATCAGCAATAGTGTCCTTGTCTTTATATTCTTATTTTAAGTATTTTGAAGAGTCTATCCTTGGTCATGGTTCTTTATTATTTTTTGAGTGATCTATGACATTCTTTTTTTGTAAATAGGGAAATGATAGATATATATGTAAGGATATGTGGCTCATATCCATTAGTAGGCATATTTTGAGTCGTATCCAAGTGATAGACCTATTACCTTCAGACTCCAAAGCTAATTGCATATAATCAGACTCCATATATATATTAATAGTTGACAGAACTGTAAGTATGGGTCTAGTAAATGATGAAAGGTATTATCGATATGAATATATATATAATGCATATTACTCTATTAGTTTCTTTAATATGAATATGTGAGAACTCGATTGTAGAGACCCAAACCTAACTCAATCAAATATATTAAATTGATAAAAATTAAAAATTTACTCGAGTAGAAGAGATAGTAACACACCTATCCATGTATATAAACTATAAATTAATCATCTCTTAAAGGAACCATAGTTTGAGGGTGTTACACTTTTAATTAATAGTATGAATTTTCAAAACTAATTCTATAAAATAGTTTTAAAAAAAATTCCAATGGCTAACATTTGCAATTGGAAGAAAATATTTCAAAAGGAATATCTATGTGAGGTGAAAATTCTCATCAGGCTCTTAAAGATTAATAAAGGGAGTGACAAATAACTTGGCACTTGGTCATTAAGAAAACTATTAATAGATTATAAGAAAAATTAACAATAATGACTATAGAAGAAGAAATTATCTAAGATAGGGTAAGATTGAAGAGTTCAGAAGTTTTTAAAAAAATAGTGTGTATTGGAATTCTCAATCTATTTTTTGAGATGAAGTTAAACACACCAAGTGTAAGGAGAACCTATCGAAAGGGGCTATGTCATTTCTAACCTCCAATTTAAAATGATCTAGGAATACAAAGTTGTTTTTGAATGCTTTCAAGACTAGGGTGAGAGTGGTATGTTCATAATATGCAAGATAGTTAAAGGTGTAAAATGTTGGATTAGACCTAGACCATCCTTGGTGGATGGGCTTAAAATGTTTACCCAACTTATCCTTTGAAAGGTCATGGCTGGGCCAACTAATGAGCTTTTTCTTAATATAATTTTTAAATATAATTTATTTTACTTGACCTATATATATATATATATATATATATGTATACACACACACTTTATTTTACATTT
Organism: Senna siamea; assembly: GCA_031216115.1. Classification (NCBI taxonomy): domain Eukaryota; kingdom Viridiplantae; phylum Streptophyta; class Magnoliopsida; order Fabales; family Fabaceae; genus Senna; species Senna siamea. Next base: position 14,740,363 of record CM062355.1, on the reverse strand, counting down.
CAATATATTAAGAACAAATATTGAAAATTGGGCTACAAAAATATTAATTAAAAAATCATTTGGTATAAGTTATTTTACATATCAATATATTATGAATAAATTTTACAAATTGTCTTACAAAAATATAATTTATTTTATATATCAACATATAAGGAATGAATATACATATCAATATAGGCTATATGACATTTCATGACACAAATGTTTTCTAATTTTTTTTTTTTAAAAAGAGGAGGCCGATTAAAGTTGGCCAGGTCTAGCCTTTAAAAGACTACAATGGGACATGGCCTAAAATGAGTTAAGCTAAAAGTTCATCCCTAAAATGGGCTACTATTTTGTGTTCAGATCCCCTGCTATTCGACATCTTTGTTGTCTCCTGCTGTCCGGATCATCTGGGCCATTTGTATCATCCAACATCCAATAGCTTGCCACATCTTCTTTTTTTGTTTTAAACATATCAAAACGCATCATTTTGATAAGTAAAATGGTGTGTTTCATCATAGCCTCATGTCCGTGTTTTTTGGAAGATTTGGCCCGTTCATGTGATCCAACATCCAATAGCCTACCACATGTTTAAAACATATCAAAACACACTATTTTGTTAAGTAAAACTGTACGTTTCATGAATTTTTTAATTTTTTTGTTCAAAATAGTGCATTTTAAGCCAAAGGAAAATGAAAATGAATCGACTTTCCTGCACTTTCCAATGCATCTACTACGTTTGCTACTGTAAATGGAAATTATGTGGAATGGAATGGAATAGTGGCATCCAAATTCGTAGAGCAAAGGCAAAGGTTGAAACTTGATTTCTTGATTTGTTCTTCCCATTTTTAGTGCGTTTTGAGAGGTAAGATGCAAAATAATGCTCTATTTTCTTGATTTCTTGTTCTCTTTTTGTGCTTATACTTGTACAATGAAGGTGAATTGATTTTTTTTTCTCTTTTACTTGATCCCTTTTTATTTTTGACTGGTTCTATTATTCCCCCCCTTTTTTTTAATTATTTCACTTTAAAAGATGAGTTAAAGACATGATCTAATAGCTATTTTGTTTTTCACCTTACAAGAAAGTAGAAAGAAAGTTGGCTTTTAAGTGCAAAATGTTCTTGATATCAAAAAGAAAGTTGGAAACACTAAACTTGACAGTAGAATGTTCTTAAGTGCAAAATGTTGATTTTTACATTATAGTGTTGGTTTTTGCATTATTATGCAGAATGTTGGTTTTACATTATAGTGGTGATATGAAAAATATAGTGATATGAAAGGACTAAATATGGTGATATGAAAAAGAAATAAATAAGATTTCATTAGTGTTCATAACTTGGTTCATCAATGACCATGAACCCAAAAGTCTAATGTTTCCAAAACCCAAATGTATATATCTCTTGGATGATTATGATGAAGATGTGCATCTTGAAAATAAATAATTACATGCATTAATTTATTAATTGGATAATTATGATGAAAATGTCTCTTAGAGGAAAAATTAACATGAATGTTAATATATATGTTTTGTAGGGAAAATACTACTATGGAGTTTGATTGGAAGCCTAAAGTAGGCATGAAATTTGATAGTATGGAGAGTGCATGAAAACTTTGGCGTGACTATTTCAGCAAGATGGGATTTGGAATTAATAAGGACTATGTCAACAAGAATAAGAAAGACAAGACAACAATTACTTCATGCATATTTGTTTGTTGTAAATAAGGACTAAGAGGAGAAGATAAGCGAGATTATTTAGTAGTTAATCCTCAAGCTAAGACAAGAATTGATTGTAAAGCAAGAATATTTTTGGCCCTTGTAAATGAGAAGCTTAGAGTACGTGATTTAGTAGAATAACACAATCATGTATTACATCTTGATGAGACTACACATATGCTAGCTTGTCAACGTGAGGTGTTTAATGTTCAAGGTTATGAAATAGAATTGACAAATGATTTTGAAATTCAACAAAGATATACTTTTACTCTTATGAGTAAGCATGTTGGGGGATAAAGTAATCTTAGATATACCCATTTGGATCAGAAGAACTATCTTCATACTCAACGATAAAAAAGTTTAATGTACCATTTGGATCAGAAGAACTATCTTCATACTCAACGATAAAAAAGTTTAATGTATAAAGAAGCTGAGTGTTTATTGCGTTATTTCCAAAAATAAATCTCAAAAAATCCATCCTTCTTTCATGCTTATAAGATGGATTTAGATGAACAAATAACAAACATATTTTGGATTGATATAAGAATGTTACTAGATTATGGTTACTTTAGTGAAATTGTCTCTCTTGATACGAAATATTACACTAATAATAATGCACATAGGCCTCTTGCCTTATTTTTAAGATTTAATCATCATAGAGGAGTGGTTCTCTTTGGGGCTGCATTACTATATGACGAAACATTAGCCTCTTTCAAGTGGCTATTTGAGACACTCTTGAAGGCACATAATTAGAAAAAGCCTCAAACCATATTTAATGATCAAGATCAAGCAATGGGTAAAGCCCTACGTGAAGTCTTGCCTGACACAACCCATAGATTATGCACATAGCATTTGATGCAAAATGACATCAAACACTTAGGCAATTTCATGAAGCATGGGTCTCATTTCTTACAAGATTTTAATACTTGTTTGTATGAGTATGAGGAGGAGGCACAATTTGAAGTGTCTTGTAGTCGATTACTTTCAGAGTACAATATCCATAAAAATACATAGATAACTTCGGTCTATGCACTGAAGAAAAAATAAGTAGCGTGTTTTATGAAGAAAGTCTTCACATATGCATGTGAAGCACACAACTTAGTGAGAGCTTGAATACAGACGTTAAAAGGTGCTTGAATCCGAATGTTGATATTCTTCAATTCTTTACACACTTTGAACGAGTAGTGGAGAATAAAAGATACAATGAATTAAAGTGTGAATTTGAGGCAAGACAAAAGGTGCCAAGGTTAAAATGTATAAGCTCGCCTGTGTTGAAATATTTTTCAGAAATCTAAATACCTACAATCTTTAAAATGTTTGAAGAGCAGTTTGACTTGATAGAAACTTGTTGTGTAAAGCAAAAAAAAGGAAAGTGAGCTATTTTTTGAATATTTCATTGATATGGTTGATCACAAAGGGGAATGAACAGTTTTGTTTCATCCTTAAGAGAAGTCAAGTTGTTGCAGTTGTAGGAGGTTTGAAGCTATTGGCATATTGTGTTGCCATATTCTAAAAGTGTTTGATTTCAACAATGTAAAAAAGCTTCCCAACCAGTTCATTTTGAAAAGGTGGACGAAGGAGGCCAGAGCTAATGTTATATATGACATCGGAGGAAAGGAAGTTGAAGAAGACCTAAAATTAGGTTAGAAACTTCAATATAAAGATCTTTATCAAACTACTGAAGTCTCGGGTCGTGAAGAAGAAGTCTTTTTAGTTTTTAAAGCCATGGATGAAGTGACCAACAAACTCATGACACTTCGCTTAGGAAAAGTCTTGTCTCTGACCATCTTCGAGACTACATAGAAGCACCTACTATCTTGAAAACTATTGTGTTTGCTAACCTATCAAAATAGAGTTCCAACATTTGTTTAGATAAAGAACATTAAGAGAAGATACAAACAAGCACCTATAGCACATAGAACTTGAATTAAAAACATGTCTTAACACACCCAAAAACAAAGCTAAAAGGACTGAACAATATCCAGTACCTTTGACACACAAAAATTAACTTGAAAATAGGTCTTGCGAGACCTAAAACAGAGGTAAAAGAACTGGCCAGCAATCAACATCTTTAACACACAAAACTTAACTTGAAAACATGTTTTAAGACACCCAAACATAGAAAAAATAACTGAACATCAACCAGCATCTTTAGGACATAAAATTTAACTTGAAAACATGTCTTAAGACACGTAAACATGACTAAAAGAACTGGGCAGCAACCAGCACCTCTAGCACACTTGAATTCACCATTTTAACACTTTTAAAAGGAATTTGAATTGAAGGAAAAAAATAGAAACCAACGCTTTGAATCACCATATTAGCACTCTTACAGAATTATATTGAGAAAAGATGGCAGGTTATTGGACTTTCGATCACATGAACGACCAAGATACGCCTGATAGCAGGGGACAGCATAGAGCTAGACAGTAGGGGATCCAAATGCCACTATTTTCATGGCCCAGACTCCTTTATTTTAAAGGTCAAGTTAAACTGATCCAGTAAAACTAGCCTATTTTTTACAATTATAACAAATCATAGTGACATAGGGATAAATGAATCTTGACTGAAGAGGCAAGTGGCTTACAACGTTATGTCCCACATCGATACATTCTCAACCTTTGGTTTGGGCCAACACATTAGGTAAGCCCATCAATCCTCGTATTTAAATTAGTGACTTGGGGGAAAAGTGTTGTATCCTAGGAACCTAAAAGTCTACAAATCCTTAAGGCCCATTAAAAGGGATCCAGAAGTTTTTTTACGTCGTCAACATAGGGCCACGTACGTGGTGAGAGTCGGCATGAGAATTTGCATATATACATCTCAAGGTTTAACAAATTCCCTATTTTCTGTTGTCATAATTGTAGTGTAAAAGGCTTAGTTACGACAATAGGAGATTTTTAGATCTCTTTAACCAGCTTCAAGGCATTCATTCTCTAATATATTGTGAGCTCAGTAGCATTAGTTTTTACATTGACTTCAACCTATGGGCCCTTCTAAGATATTAAAGTAATTCTTAATGTAAGCTTATATAAATGTTTTCATGATTATTGTTACATTTGGTTAACTTCTAATTAGTGAAGACTTAATTTAGACTTGAGCAAACTCAACTAATGCAAGATAGATTGAAAATTTTTAGATATTATGAACAAGAATTCATATATTCTATATATGTTGGTGATGTACAGATGTCATTGAGGAACAAGGTTTTGGAAGTCAAATTTCAATTAGCTACACAAAGGCAGACAAAATCAATTTGAAAATCTTCAAATAAGGTATAGTTGGTTTTTCTCTTGAAATTTATTATCTGTGTTTTATGCAAGATCTTAATTACATGAAAATGCATAATTTATGATTTAATATGAAGTAACTTTGGCATGTTGAGCCTGAGAGGGATTTCTCGTGTTTATTCTTTACAGAATGGTCATGTAGGTGACCTTGATTTCCATGTATGATTTATTTTATGTGTGAGATTCATGACTGGAAAAGTATGTGTTTATGAAGCCAAGTACTGAGATATTGTATATCACTTTTATTTGCAACAACTAACTCTTTCCATGGTCGTCCAAGAGTGATCTAGAAAGAGTCAAGGCAAGAAGTAACATCTCTAGAAGTTTGATGTATAGAATGAGAATATATTAAACCTAGATATTTATCCTCTTTTTCTGTTGAGCTGTAAAATTTGGAGTCAAATTAAGTTTTTCTTTTCTTTTCTATTTTTACTAATATTTTCAAGATTTTATTGTAATTTGGGACTAAATATTGCTATATTTGTAAAATCAGGGTTCTAATGATTCTAGATTTTTAAAAAAAGATCTGGCTACTGTGTAAAGTTGAAAATTATTTTTTTTTACTCCCTATAAAACCCACTTTTCAAAATTTGACCTAAAATGAGTAAATATTCAATTTGGGAATTTTTCTTATTCCAATTTAGCTTTGCTCCGCAACCAAAACTCAAGAAAGTTCAAATTTTCACTAAAAAATTAGCATTCCTTGTGCGTATCAGAATACAAAGATGAAAAGTAAAATATTTTCCCATTTGTATATTAGAATAAACTACTAGAAATTCAAGAATTAATGACGGACAAAGTTGTCACTAATTTGATAAATCCTTCACTAAAATAAACTTTTGTGATAGATTCGTTCATTACAAAGTATGACAGTATTCTTTGCGATACTTAGATATCACTTATTTTGTGACAAATAAGTTGTCATTAATTCGTCACAAAAGATTAAAGTTTAGTGACAACTAACCTATCACAAACTCTTTTGTCACCAATCTGTCACTAAAGTCATTTTAACTTTTGAACAATTTAACAAATCCATCACTAATTTTTCAATAAATTGAATCAATTAGTGACAATCCATTCATCACAAAATTTAGTGATGACTTTGTCCGTCACTAATTCATCACTGAATTCATTGAGTTAGTGATGGATATGTTGTCACAAATTCATCAGTAAATTTAATAACGGACAATTCATCACTAAATTTGTGACACTATGTTTGTCATAAATTTGTCACTAAATATAACCTGTTTTTAATCAATTTTTTTAAAAAATTTTTAACCATTATGAAAATATAAAATTCTACTTCACACAAAAAATAAATAATAATCCAAATGTTCATTAACCATTAAATATCCATAATTCCGTATATATAGCATCTCATAAAGTTTGCACTGTCTCCAAAAGTCTTAAAGTAGCTTCTTACACATTCAAAATTGCCTAAAAAAAAAAAAAAACTAAAACTTAAACTATCTTTGCCCATGATTATTGGAGCTAGAAGATGGATTCCAAGTGGATGGGATTGGGAAGGAAGAGACATACCAATATCAGCCAAGAGTTGTTGCACCTCTGTTCTTAAGTCTTATAATTCCTTTTTGCGTCCTCTCCATTTGTTCCAAGCTATCTTGATTACTTGTTGGTGCCTAAGTTGAACTTTGTGAAGTAGATAAGGGGACTTGACCACCAATAACAGAAGCCTCTGATCCAGGGCCATAAATTTGTCCCTTTGTTGGACCACCAACAACTTTAGTCCAAACAGACATCTCTTGCTCAATAGTAACATTCCCCGCATTTGCTTGGTCATTACTATCCTCTGCAACAGCTGATGCATCACCTAGAGACTCTTTAATCTGACTTGAAAACTTCTCCTGAAATTTTAGAGAGAAAGCAGAAGAAAATCAAAATACATAAACAGAAATCTTGGGTTTACTAGACAGTCTAGTCTAATTCTTTTATCAATGCCTAACAGTGTCAATTTCTATTTCAGACCTACACTGATAAAATCTCATTTACCTGATAAACACCTTTCCTTCATACTCAACAGGGGTAAATAGACTCCCACTAGCAAGAATTGCATGGCCCTAGTAGAATGCACATTGTTAAGGGACATAAAATTGAAAGTCAGTACTGATCAAATATATGGATAGCTAAGGAGAGAAGGAAAAAAAATTGCTCAACTTCTAATGCAAAGATATTAATTTCATCTTCACATTACCTGGATCCATGTATATGCTTCTTCAGCAGTACATTCTGATTGAGATGTTAGGTTGGACAGCGCAAGAATAATAGGCCTCTACAAGCATTATCATATATAATATGTTTAGTCCGCTTAACTGGAAATAAAATCCTATGATAAATATATGGATGGATGGATTATGATTATACCTCATCAATGGCAGCCATAGCCTCAACAAACTCTTTTGTGAAAGTTCTTCCTTGTCCCAATGTTCCAATCAACACTGTCGGGTTAATTTTCTGAGAGAATAATAATATTGGGAATGTAAGAACTCGATATCTGCATGCACAAAAGAGTGTGTATTTGGGTATGAAAAGGAGAGAGGGAGAGAGAGAGAGAGAGAGAATATAAGGGGCGTAGTACCTTCACAGAATCTAGAAGATTTTTAACAGGTTCATGTTCATGAGCCCAGGGATTTTTACAATTTTGGAGTGATTCTTTTCTTGAACTGAAAATCAATCCCAGAAAAAGTAGCAATAGAAGATGATTCATATGGAAGATGACAATTAATAGGTGAGAGCCATAAAGTGGGTTATGAACAACCTTCAAGTCCACCAACCAAATGTTCTTTCACACTTCTTCGAGTGCGGTATTGGTCTGCAACAAAAAATCCCATTTTTTCATTAAATCTAAATTAATAAAAGCAATGTTCACACCACAAAAAAAAAAAAAAAAAAAAAAACCTTAAGAATGGTTATCAACCTGTTTTGATGTTTTAAGTGCTATGAGTTATGCTATTCCGGTGCCAGCCTGTAACGACCACATAATATAAATCAACCACCAGAACATAATAGAATTTGTTAGAACTCAGAAGGGGATGCAAAAAAATTTTCATGATTTTAAAATATTTATTACTTATTTTTTCCTATAGTTGAGACTTGAGAAAATTGTTTAAATTTTCCCTCTCTTCTCTGAGAGCCAAATAGGAAAGAAAAATTATCTCAGAACAATATGGATATATACCTCTCCAGCACCAAGGAATGAGAATTTGTGGTCAGCTAAGTTTTCCCCAACTTCTTTCAGAGCTTTATCTAATCCAACAAGGACCACTGATGTTGTTCCACGGATTGAATTAGATAAAAACATAATATTAGAGATGGTTACAAAGGAACCCAAATTCATTACTGACAATAGAAATTTCTTACCTGTATGTCGTAATTAAATACAGATGAGTTGACTACATTTTGCAAGTAGATCAAAAGCATTGTGGTTTGCAAAGTCATCAAACTGAAAGAAGTAGAACATTTCAATAAAACAAAAAAACAATAACTTTGTAAGTTTTGCAGTCCATGAAAACACAGAAATGATGTCTTTGGGACAATCTAGTCTAGTTCTTTGATCAATGACTCTGAGTTCTCTACCCAAGATGGTGATATTTCAGAAATTACTCTTAAAGCTGGATAAATTGCTACCATTGTGATTCTTGAACAGGAGGTATTTACCAACTAGTGTTGGCATATCAGAATATAGTTGTTGATAAATATAGTTGGTGAACTACAAGGAGGAATTTGTTCCCAGTGATGAGGGTTCTTACACAGTGATTGTTCAGAAAGAGAAGAAGATGGGATCACAAGAAGGGCCAATTAGAAATAGTTTCAAGAAAAATGAACATGGAAAAATGATCCTCACTGTTGAGAACTCATCAAGCAAGAAGAGGGTTCTCTATAGTCACAAGACCAACAAGAACTCATACTGAGACAAGAGAATTATACCTAATATTTTTTTCGTTTTTGTTTCATTCTGTTTGGTGCTATAGTTTGATGAGGTGTGTGAAGAGAGAAAAGCAGCGGAGTATTCATTTATTTATTGGCTTTTACATTAACTCTATTTCATTGTGGAATTGAAAGGTCATCAGGGGATAAAATTACATTTATTGAATATATGATTATGTACTGATTATGTTTAATTCATTCTGGTTCTACACTGGTTCTACAATAAGAGGTGCACAACCAGAATTGCATTTTTGTTGTAGAACCATAATGCAATTATGGTTCTGCATCATTTTTCTCAGTAGCAAACTAATATGGAGCATAATTCCATGGACTGAATTCAAATGCAAGTAGGACACGAGAATTTTAGATGTGTGAATATGAGTATGGATGAGTTTGTCAGAGCAATCATAATGGCGAGGTCAAACATAAAAAATCATTGGACAGTTTCAAGCTAACCCAATCACCAAACTCCTATCTAGATAGATATAATATCACGTGTCAACATGAAAATTTATTTCATATTTTGTCCACTTTAAGGCTCTAATTTTCTTTTTCATTTCTTTTTTTTTTCAATTTGATTTTTTTTGCCTAAATTAGATAAAAATAGTAATAGGTGAAGAGCAATTATTGGCCTACTGGCATATTCTTCACTCTTGTTAAGAATATTACTCAAATTTCACGTCTCTTCAACACAAGCCCATCTTATGTATATAATAGTAATACATTCAGCTTATAAAAGGCATAATAAACATTACCAGAAAAAGAAGGAAATAAAAGGCAATACTAGCACCATCTACTTAACTTTACATTATTCAACCAATTTCAAATTCTCGGGCCAAAATACAAGGCTGCAAGTCATAAGATATAAGATAGCCAATTAGAAAATTGAGCTTCACAAAATACCATCGGTTTGCAATGTCGTTCCATGTGTGACCAAGATAATTACACTCTGTATAGACTCCAAGATAAACACTTAACTCATAATTATCTACCACATTACATCGATATTTATACTTCCAGATTCGAAAACAAACAAAGACAATTGATCATTCATCAATTAACATATAAGATAGCCAATTGAGAGACGTTCCTTTCCTTTTCATACGATTTTAAAACTTGAAAGATAGTACAGTACAATTTCATTATGAAAAATTGATAGCAACTCGTAAAATAGACATTCCCTAATATCAACAATCAGTGTAGACACTCAGCAGAGCATTAGCATACCACACTAGTGTTTCATAAATTTTGTTCCACGAGACCTGGTAGCAATTTTAATGGCACATTTTTCTACATTTATTCGACTAAGAGGAAGAGATAAAAAAATATATACAAAACCAAATGCTCCTACTGATTTTGTCAAAAACTCAATAAGATGAAAAATTAGGGTATGGCAAGAAGAAGAACTAAAGAAGAAGAGAAAGATCAACTCACCGATTTGGAGAGACAGAGGAAAACAGAGGAGACAGTTACGACAGATCTCAGACAATCCACGACAATGAAAAACAGATGAGAAAGTGACGACAGCCGCAGTGGTTCAAGGGCTTAAGGAGAAAGTGGTGAACACTTCGCAGTCTGGAGCGGGAATGGGATAAAAATTTTGGGATTTTTTTTTTCAAGGATAGTGACCAATAGTAACAAAAATAAAAAATTTAGTGAAAAATTTTATTGATAGACTAAATTTTGTCTGTAAATTTTATAATTTTATAAAAAAATTGAACTAAATTTATTTTCTATCACAAATCTGTCACAAAACTCATAAAATTAGTAAGAGATTACACGTTGTCACAAAAAATTGTCACTAAATCTATTTATTTTAGTAGTGATAATTATAATTAATTAGTTTACAATAATTAATTAAAAATTAATTAGATGCATCAAGATTAGAGAAGAAATATTTTATAAAATTAATTCTGAGAATTCATATTAGTATTAATTTTATGTATTTATATACATGCTATTAATGAAAATATTTATTTTATATTTTTTTTGTTTTAAAAAATTAGAATTCAAAAGATGTTTTAATTCTTTTGTATTTTTTGTTCTCAAAATATTTTTTTTTTGTTTTCTATCCAAAAATAAGTTTTCAAATAGGTTTTTTTTTTTTTTATATTTAAAAACCAGCATTTAAAAAAAAAAAAAACTACAATCAAATAGGCCTTAGATTGCTGCAATTCACTTGTAGAGCAGTATAGTCTATTTGGCCAAGCATGTTTAGAACAAGCTGTTTATTTTTCATACACACACACATATATATTGAAAAAAAAAAGTATTTGGAAAAATTATTCTTAAAAAAAGTTAGAAATAGAGGCAATATTTTTTTAGGAGAAAGAGAAGATTGGAACTTCCTTTTGCAAAAATATATTTAAAAAAAAATCTTACTCAGCTTAAAATATAATTTTGAATTTTTTTAAGATTTGCTAAACATAAGGTTCTTCTCAAAGCATTAATACAAATTTCTATCAAATGATTTTTACCAAATACAAATTATTCCTCTCCAATAACACTTTTTTTTTAATTTTTTTTTAAAAAGTACCATGCGGGTGCCAATGAAGCGAAGATTGATCAAGTTATCACCTAAACTAGATCTAAAACAATTATATTATGACAAAGTATGGTCGACTATGACAAACCTTATTTTTTTAGTAACAAAGAGTTAAGACCCTCTTATGTACATAATATATTTGTTTGGATTTAGCTTCATTATTTCTCTAACGATCTGTAACTACTCCGACCCTGTAATGGACTAATATTTTCTAATGCATAGAGTCCTCGAGAGAGACAAGTACAAAGCATACTTATATATCCATGAAGCTTAGAGCATCTTTGAGTTAAAGAAAAATTTTACGAAGAGAGAAGAGTTTAGAAGGCCATGAGAAGAAACAAAAAGGATAATATTACTGGAAATTCAGCTTGGTTACAACAAGAGACTTCAGGGGTTTTTATAGACGAACCCTCTTACAAAACGATGGAAAACATCTGACATAGAGGATAATAATTTAAAATTTTTACAATTGGCATACTCAAATAAAGTTAACGTAAATTACAGGACATTCACATGGCACTTTAGACTTTTCACATAGGTGAGTCAGGGTGTTGTCTTTTCATTTGATTATGGGCTCGTGAGAGATAGAGAGATTTGGGTCACGTGGGGAACTCATTTTCTCTAATCTCCAAAGTTCCCACAAGTCTTCTACGTCTAAATTTGGATCTTGGGGTTCTTTCCAGCATTGGGAGTAGTGGTAATCCATGTGGTATAGGTTGAGGTACTCTTATAGGGGAACAGGAGATGGGCTTTTTCTCTTTGGGCTTATTTTTTTGGTTAACTATAGAGGATTCTTCTTTCATGAAGATGTTGTCCGATCCAATATCAAAATCAAGCATCTTGGGCATGCCTGGTATGAATTCTCCAAGGTGTGCCCCGATGGAACTATAGTAGACTGGCTTGTAGGGGTCATAATTGTTAATCTTAAGGAATAACTTCAGGTTCCCAAAGATGTCTTAGGTTTTTGTGGCAAATTTCTTGGTGGTTAGTCATTCGCTTATCCTTCATGTTTTTTAGATCATAGTCTTATACCCTTCAGGTGTATTCAAGAAATGGTATGGCTTGTGGACTATGAAGATGAATGAAACCAAGTTGGATTCACTATTGGAATTCCATAAATTATGGGGGATGATAATCTCCTTTAGTTTGTTCTTCCATGTGCTAAAGGGCTAAACCATTCTAAAAGTGTCCATAGTTTAGAGTCCTTATTTTTAGGGTTGCACAAATTTATATACGCTATTATTATGCAAAACTCAATTGTAAAAAAACACACCAGATATACCATAGACCGTTATCTGAGAGATTTGGTCCAACTTAGATGAGGTTGATGAAAGGGGTGTCCAAGTTAAAGCAAGAGGGTAAGGAGGTACTTTGTGTTTTGAGAAGAATCTATGTAGGTATATAAACATACCATGTTTGGAAAGGCTTAGGACTAAAGTTTGCTTGGTTTGTGTGAATGATGTAAGAAGGAATTATAGGTCTTTTCCTATAGTCATGTATAGGTTAGGTGGTAAAGGTGGTATGGTAATCATGGCACAAATGAAAGGGATTGGCTTAAGTGGGGTGATGATGTAACATCCGCCCCTATTTCTAGGAGAGATGTTTGTTAATTTTAATTAATTGCTTACGTCTGTTACATTAGACTACATCTACTTGCATTAGTGTAAGAACTGGATTAGAAAAGAATAAGAAAATTGATTAGAAAAGGGAGAGGGACTAAAATGAAAAGTGGAAAAGTTTAGGTATGAGAATTTTAATTTTTGCCAAAAGAAGTACTGTAGCCAATTGATTTTTGGAATTCTCCCGCCAATGGTTCAAGGGAAAATGGTAATTATGTATATAGTTTGAAACTTACTATTTTAAGGCTAAATGATCAGAGATTAGGATCAAAATTTGTAAGTTTTGGTCACCTCTGTATATAGCTAGAAGCAGAGTTTCCCATTTCCTAAAATTCAAAACCATTTTTAGAGAGAGAAAAATCAGTCAGGTAGAGAGAGAAAGTAAGGGAAAAGAAGTTAAATCTTCACTTTTAGAAAAGGCTTAACCAGAGAAGTGTCTAGGAAGGCATCCAATACATTAAGCAACATTCAAAGCATTTAAGGTAGCAAAATAACCTAATCCCTTTTTATTTTCAAAGTTACTATTCATATAACTGAATTTGATGATTTAGAAATTTTTTGAAGAAAAAAAGGGATTTAAAACTACATTGTTAATGTTTTTACTTACTATTGGATGTTTTCAATCAGTTAAAAATATTTATGCATGCTTAAAATTGATTCTGAAAAGTGAGTTTTTCTACTTAAACAAAAATGAGGTTTAATCTCAGATTTAAGTGAGATTAAATGGTGTTTTGGACTATTTTTATGTGTAAAATGATGCTGGGAAGTTTATTTTAAGTTATGAATTTCAAAATGGTTTTACAAACAAGTTTTTGGATAAAAATTCTAGGTCAAAAATAAGTTTTAAAATAGAGCATAATGTAGCAGCCGACTGGTGGTCTTTAGCAGTCGATTGCCTTGTTCTTAAATTGCCCAAAAATTCATATAGAGTTTGAGCAGTCGACTACTAGCCTCTAGAAGTTGACTACTATGTTCAAAATTTTCTAGAAAATTCATCTGATGAATAGTGCATGTTCATCCTTTTCCTAAGAATTTTTTTCAGAAAGGTGGTAGTTGACTAATGAGCCCTAACAGCCAACTGTCCAATCCAACTATAAGCTAGCAGCCAACTGTTAACCTTGTAGCTATAGATTGATAGGTCTCAGGCTTGAATTTTGAAAATTTGATAGAATGCTAGCAGTCGGCTATCAATAGGGTATCAGCTAATTTCCAGCTTTTGTGAATGAACTATGAACTCAATTACATGTTTAAAAGGTATTTAGTCTAAAAACCCAATTCAAGTAAGGGATTTAAACCTAGAATACAAGAAGGGTAACATGTACTTTGAATGTAAATGAAAAAGAGCAAGTGTATGATGAAATTGATAAGGAAAGAGCAAGAATGCATAAGAGAAATGAGAATTGTATTCTTAGTATATGTATTAGTAGTAGATAGGTTCATAACTGAATGATTGATTACTGGTATGGGATGGTGATTAGACATTTTGCGATTTTTGTGATAGTTGTAAATTCTAAGTTAGTGACTTATTAGCCAAGTTAAATCAAAAGTCACAAACTTAAGATTTCACATAACTATAGTATACACTGAATAACCTTAATGTATATGCTTATGAATATCATTTTGGGGACCCTAATATGTTCTCAATGTGTGGACTCAATGTGGGGACTCTATTGTACTTAGATCCACTAGAGGATGCTCAAGAATATACACAAATGTGATGTTACAGTCGAGGACTACCAATGGGCATATGTTGCCAAAAGTTACGAGTACATGTTCGAAAGTATAAAGTTGCTCGCTCGAAGACCATCCTGATTTCTCTTATTATTGTTATTATATGATCATTATCATGGTGATAGCGAAAGACAATGAGAAAGGCTCTTAATTCCTTACTGCTCTTTATATGAAGTTATATGAATGAAATCATGTTACCGGTATGTTTTAACTAGTTATAAGATATATGCCCTATGTAGTGTATATAAAGTAAGTGATGTATGCAATTATGAGTATCGAATGTGAATTTTTTTAAGGTAACCTAATAGCTATATCAATTTTATGATGATGAGAAGAATGTGAAATTTTTCATAAAGAACTACAATGGTACAAACTAGCTATTTTCTAAAATGGTTATTATTGCTACTAAGATTTATTCTCATTAAAAATGCTAGTTTGTATCAGATGCCTAGGTACCAAATAATGATAGAAGTGGAGATAGAGTTGGTAGAGATACCTTTATTAGGGTATTTCCCTATAGTCAATGAACTATAGATTATATATGTATGGGAAGTCCCTCCCACACCTTGACTATATAAAGTTTTAGAAACATTTTGACATGTTCGATACCTTGAATCCTTGTTAAATTTTTATAAAGGATTAGGAGGATAGATTTCTAATGTATAGGATAAGAGCATATATGTATTAGGATATGTGAGCTAGGAATTCACTAGAAATTATGTTAAATGGGTATGAGTGACAAGCTTGTTTTCTCCTTACCCTAGTTAACAGACTTACATATCTATGGGTATATGTCTGATGGATGAATGTATCTATAAATGTATATGTATTTCATTTTATTTTTCGCTACATAACGTGTGAGAACCCGAGTGTAGAATCCCTAAACCAATAGTAATTAATTAGTTAACTTGGTTAAAATTTAAAAACTGACTCAGATAAAGGAAGTAGTAATTCCCTAATCTTATAGTATATAATATTATTATATTAATTAAATAACTAAAAAGTAATTATAGAATTTAAGGGTTACAGATGAGATATACTAGGTGAGGTTTTTTGGGTTTTAACAATAGGTCAGTTAGGACATTGGTGATTCCTTTTATATGCAAGACTGTGAACCTATACTTTGAGAACCAATCTTACCAATGAAGCAATTTTTTGTTTAGGACTATCTTTCCCTTTAAGTATAACATGTGTGCAAAAGAAGAGTTATCCATCTGTACTTCAAAATAACATGAACTCATATGGAACTCAAATTTCTCTGTTCCTTTCTTTACAAGTATGATTTCCTTATAGGTTGTCTGATAGTACTTCTCTGGTTCTTTGAATTATCCATTAGCATGTCCATAGTAAAACTTTTGTCCATTCACGTCCTTTATGAGTATAGATCCCTAATACTCATCACTCACACTAGCTTGAAAGATTTTTTTCCCCTTCACCAAGGATTTTAAAGTGGGGGAGTATCTTATGTAATCTTCTTTAGTTGTTAAACTGCCTTGGTGTGAGCTGTACTCCACAAAGGTGGATTCTTCACAAATCTAGAGAGATGCCTTGTGTATTTTACCATGTTAAGGATGTAGTTTTGAAAAAAATTGATGATCCCTAAGAATTATTAGAACTCTCTTTTGGATAAATTCTCATCAAGAAATTTAAGGAGGTTTTTTGTGAGATGTGGGCCTAGATGGCGATATCCATTGGAAATTTTTAGTATAAGAAAGTCAATTTAGGCTTCGTCCAAACTACTTTTAGATGGTAATAGCATAAGGCTGTGTTTTTTTATGATTGCGACCAACTACTTAAGCAAGCTCATGTGCTCTTCTTTAGTTAAGGAGAAAAGAAGCATATTGTCTATACACACCAAGGTTTTCTTGATGATGGGCTTGAATATGATGGCCATTACCTTTTGAAATAGGGATGGTGTAGTCTTAAAACTAAAAGACATGTCTGTCCATTGGTAGTGACCATTAGGTATGTAGAAAGCCATCTTGGGCCTATCTTTGGGCTTAATTCCTAGTTGCCAAAAGCCAACTTTAAGATCATTGGAGAAGAATTGGCCCCTTTGAAAAGGCTGAGTTGGGAGACCATTCTAGGGCAAATGGAACTTATCATCTTTTAGGACTTTGTTAAAGGGAGTATAATCGATGACTAGTCTCTTTTTTCCTCTTTTAAGTTATGATCTTTTTTCCATATAAAATTCCTGGCATGCCTAATTTGGTTTGGTAGGCTCAATGAGGTCTTGTTTGAAAAATTCTTCACATTATTCATGGGTGAAGGCCATGTTTGTAGGGTTCATTCATGTATGATTTTCCTTTATTAGGTTGACATACTCATTTAGCTTGAATGGTATCTTTATAAAAACTTCTTCATTTTTTAGAGTAGGGAAAAGATGTTTGAATTGAGGTTGAGATTCAGGGTTAAACTCCAAAAAATTTTCTTTGATATTATCATATTGTTCAAAGGTGTTATGGAGCACATAAAGCTTTGGTATGGTGGTAAAGTTAGAGAATTAGGTTTTAAATCTTATTCTTAAGGCTCCTTTGTATAGTCTAGGTTCTTGTCCCAAAACTTCCATACCAATAAGAACATATTTATCTATTATGGAAGAGAAAATCATCTTGGTCTAAAAAATGCATTATGGGAAGAATTTGACTCTAATCTTCCTCTTTGAGATTATAGATGTGTGAAATGATTAGCAGCCTGCCATCTAGAACCATTCTTTATACTCCTTCCATTCTGATAGTGACAAGACTTCAAGATTCATTAATGTCCTTCCAGATCTGGTTTCGATGAAGGAGAAAACAAGAATAGGTCTATCATATTTAGAGGTTAGAATGCTTATGTAAACGAATGGTTAGGGAAAAAATTTTCTTTCTACCATCTGTATGAGAATGTTATGGTTAGTTTGTCTTGTTGTACGTTGGATGAAGAATATGTGGTCATGTTTTTCTTCCTTTTAGGACATTTTGCTGTCTTCTTCTTTTTCAATGTATACTTCTTTAAATGAGTCCATGTCATAATAAGGAATAGCAAATACATTGTCTTCATCAGGCTCATCTTGCTCTGAGTATAAGGATTTGAGATTATTATCATGGTCTTTGGCTAGGAGTATCTTATTTATTTGCTTAAAGACCTTTGACTTTTTCTTTTTCTGGTAGCAATTCTTGGTAAAGTGTCCCTTTCTTCCGCAGATGAAACATGATCTAACCTCTTGTGTCTTTAGGATTTTCTTTTGAAAAAGCAATGTATGGGCTTCTTAGAGAACTTTGAGGTTGATGTTAGATATTTAAAGTGGTTTTATTTCTTTCTAGAGAAGTTACAGGAGTATTGATACTTCTTTTTTCCAAACTTAATCTGCAGATAAGGCTTTTTACATATTTTGCTAAACTTTGGATTTTGCTTCATTATTTGAGACAAGAATTTGTTTTGTTCACATAACTTGTCTACCGTGGAAAGTGCCAATTGGTATATCTCTCTAAGGGCTACCTAGGAGAGTTCTTCCACAAATGCATTGAGTAATCTCTCAAGTTCTAGCTGTATTTCATCTAAGAGCGACGTAATGAATACTTGCTTGAGGCTTTGCTAATCATAGCCTCTTAACATATAGAAATTTTTATTCATGTTTTCATAGTGCCTTTGGTGGTATTTCTTTTGAGAGAGAAGCACTTCATTTGGAAGTATTCAACTCTTGCCTGTTTCTAGACTTGATGGTGATCTCCTAAAAAGATCTAGTGGAGGAGACCAAGGACCTTGGTAGGACTTTGTAGTTGTATAAGCTATAACTTTCTGTACTTTCTAAGCCTGAGAAAACATTCTCTAAGGACTCTTTTGAGTATAGAGAAGAATTCTTTAAGAATTTCTTTGATGTTTTCATTAGTTTTGGAGAGTTAGAAGTCTAACCATGCTCCAAATTTGAGAAACTTATCTCTCCATTTTTTTTTAAGAAATATCATCTATAGTGAACCAAGGATCATCGATTGGTCTACTAAAGTTTTAATGAGGGGCTTCTGTTTGCCTATAGTGCTATGGTTCTTAATCTTCGTGATTGTAGCCATCTAGGTTTTCAACCATGGGTTCCTCTAATCTGTCTATTAGGTCCATCATGAAGTTATTGGCTATTGTCATGACATCAGCAAATTGGACAGATTCTAAGTCACTAAGGGCCTCTATAGCCAAAGATTCATCATAGGGGGATGTGTTATTTAAGGCTAAGTATGTAGCTCATCTAATGTAGTCATGGACTTGGGTAGAGGGTGCAGAAAGTTGGTGAACTGGATTTTTTTTATCCTTTTGAAGGTTCAAAGAATGACGGGAGAGTCGCTCAGTGAACTACTTCATGTAGTATTACCTATATGAGTGAGTTAATTTATAACATTCTATGTGAAAATTCTACCACTGGTACTATTTGAGGAATCCCCTAGTGGATCCAAGTACCCCTAGACCGTCTCTTAGACCGATCCCACTAACGGGATTATTCTCTTTCATCCTAAACGGGGCTGGTTTAACCTTATAAATTAAGCTCACGGGATTACTATTATCTCACACAGATCATTTCCTCTCCGCCTTTTGAGCGGATCATGATGCTATGGAATCAACACCATTTACCAGTGAATCACATTCCCAGTACATTATTTCTTATATATAGACTAGGATGATTTAGCTTGTACCCATGATTATGCTAAATTCTAAGTAAATTTCCCTTCAATAGCCTTACTAAGTTACACTAAAAATTTGCAACCATCACGATATTTTCAAAATTTCTTATATCTAAGTGAATGTTTAACCATCCAAATTTATGACACAACCATGGAATACCCAACGACCATCCCACACTAACAATTAGTCACTCAATTACAAGTCTATCTATCCTAGAACATATATTGAAAATACTTCCTCTTAGTTTTCTTCCTTTTTCCTTTTATGTTTTCCTTTCTTTTCTTTTCTATTTCCTTTTTCATTCCTTTCCTTTCTTTCATTTTTCATGATACTTCTTTGAATATATATATATTCTTTCTTTCATTTTCATGATGCTTCTTTCAATATATATATATATATATATATTCTTTCTTTCTTTTTTATTTTCATATTTCTCTTAATATATATACATATTTCATTCCCTTGTTGGAATACACTTTCAAGGTTAAATTTCATGGCTATGGAAGGAAATTCATTAAGCATATCATCTTAAACCTCATTTTCTCTCTCTCCCTTACTTATGGCCTAAGCAAAAAACACATGGACTTTATTCATGTAAAATTTTTCCCATGGTGTCCCTTAGGCTCTGGGCCAACAAGCAAAAAGAGAGGGGATAAGGGAGTTTCAAACCCTTTCTTCCCTTTCTCCCATTTTCATCAACATATAAGCATAAAAACATAATTTTTCATCTACATCCATGCCAATCATAACCTTAAACAATCAATCCAACATAAAGGGTTCATTCATGAAATATGGTGAATTAAACTATCATCTTTCAATATTTCATTCAAACAACAATTCCAATATTCACAAATATATCCATACATCCATTTAAGTAAAACACAATAGAAATTCAAGCTTACAAGAATGTAGAGAGAGAAACCCTCACTATTTATGGAGTCATGAAAAGTATTCAATCTATCAAAAGAAACCATAAAACATGAATTAAGAGGGTTAGAATTGTTTAGCTACCTTTAAAAGTAAAGAAATTTGGTTTTTGCTTGGCTTTTCCCTTGGTTTTTCCTTCTTCCTTCTTCTTCTTCCTCTCTCAGCCTTCTCTTCTTCTTCTTCTCCTTACCATCACTTTCCTTCTCTTTTCATGAAAGAGATATTTTTAATTAGATTAGGTGAAAAATGACCCTTTTTGGCCTTTATGTCAAAATAATTATTTTACCCTCCATTCATCCTCTTTTTCAAAAAGTATAGGAAGAAATCCTTCAAATAAATTTTCATGAAGTCTTTTTGTAAAATTACTATTTTACCCTTGAGGTAAAAATTATCATTTTACCTTTTGGTGAAATTACCATTTTTTCTTTAAGATATTTTCCTAGGTAATCATAACTTTTAGATATTTTTTCTAGATATTTTTTCAAAGTAATTATTACTTTTTAGATATTTTCAAATGTCATAATTATGTGTCATTAATACATCCAAATATTTTCTAAAGTAATCATGACGTTCAGATATTTTTAGAAATTATTTCCCTTTCACTTTAATCCTTGTAACTTTCCTTTCAATTTAGTCCCCATTCACTTTGGGAAAATCTAGGGTAATTTAAACATGAACATTTAGGTATGCAATAACCAAAATTTAAGAATTAACAACATATATAAGGATGTAAAAAGTGGATATTACATTATAGCCCCTAGCTTTTGTTTGTGGTCATTGATATGGATTTGGACTTGCAACCTGTTGGATAAGAAAGGGTCCTCTAGACTAGCGATGAAGTCTGGTAAAATGGTAAACATGGTAATGGCTATGTTTAGGCTAATAACTACCACTTAGATGAGGGACTTTGAGTACTTTGTGTAGTTTGTATCTACAAGTCCCACTTTGGCAATAATTGGATTTCCTTTACGGTTATGGTAAGTAAGGACAAGGAAAATGGCTCCGTAATGGAAGTGGCTTTAATTTTTTTGTTGCCAGAGATGGATAAGATTCGAAGAGATATGGAGAGGAAAATATAGTTCATCTTTAGTGGCTAGGATAGAACACTTTTCATTTTTATGCCTTGCACATACTCTTGGATTGAGTTAGTTGGTCTAGGGATAATGGATCTGATTCTTTGGGAGGTTAGTAAGGGAAATCTATCATAATATTCGTAGGGTTTAAGAACGGGAGGGATGGATCTAGTGTTAAAGGAGTCTTCATAGTGAGTAATTTCTATGAGATTATCTATATGGTTAGATAAAGTAAATCTACAGGAATCTAGAATACTGATAGAATTTAGGGAAGAAAGGGAGGTTGAAGAAGATTTGGGTTCCCTAATAAGTGGTTTCTTCCTTACTCTTAATCTTTATCTACTAGAGATGTCTAAAGCCAATAAGATATCAGGATCTGATACTATACGGATGCCATCGAAGAGAAGATCAATCAAGTTATCACCAAAACTAGATCTAGAACAACTATATTATGATAAAGTATGGCCTACTATGACAAACCCCATTCTTTGGGTAACAAAGAGTCAATGCCCTGTTATGTTACATAATATATTTGCTCGAATTTAGCTTTATTGTTTCTCTAATGATACTCTAGTATCTCACTCACCCACTGACCCTTATGTTAATTGATGGATCTTATTATGTTAATGGAAGAAATAAAATAAATATAACACATACATAAAAGTTTTAGTAAGTATATACATGTGATATATACAATTATCCAAAAGAGATGGTTCATTGAACTGAAAAAGTTGATCGGTATATCCAATTCAACTAGTGATCAAACTAGATGACGTCATAAATATAAAAATAATAATTAAATATTTTTAATATCAATAATATATCTTATATTACAAAATTTATATTTTTACTTATGATTTTTAAATATAATTAGTAATTTATAAAAATAAATTATTGTATAAAAATTATGTTGGCTCAAGTCATTATAATTTTAAGTATTTATATTTTTTATATACCATATCAATTATTCCATAATCATATAAAATTTCAAATTCTAAGATCTATAATGTATATAGTTTAATCTAATTTAAAATTTTAGACCCAAACATAAAAAATGTTAAAAAAAATTAAAGACTTGATCGGTTCATTAAAAAATGTTCGATTTTTGATTCTTCTAATTTTGACTGGTTATGACCAGGTCATATTGGTCCAACCGACCATCTGGTTCTTTAGAACAAACTGAACCGTTGAACTAGTTAGTTATCAGTTCAACTAGTCAGATCATCCAGTCTGATACGATTCTGCCAACATTGATTGAAACCTACTAGTGGATGAATTTCAAAAAACAAATTTACACAGTTGTGATTGGACTGTGAAATTTTAATGCCATAAAATTTAAATGTAAGGAATTTAAATTGTTTGCATTTTAAATTACTTGTTTCGATAACCATAATATTTGTAAAATTCCTTATTGTAACTAGTAAATCTATGTACAAACTATAATGTATGAATATATGTATTTATATACATGTTTATGTATATTAGTATTTATATGTGTGTGAACGTACTTATATATGTATGTATGTATTTGTATATATACATCTATATTATAGTGACTCTGTGCCCTTCTGATTAGTGGTTTCACAAAATGATATATTTTATAATATAAAATATAAAATATAACATGTAATGTGAGGACATGAGAGAGAGAAATAAAAAATATAACAGATCTGTTACGAGGGTCGTCGTTCGTGCACGAGGCTTTCGAAAGTCAAATGGCCATCGGGAGGAAAATTGAATCACCGTGACAAATCCTCCTGACAAGTGCATAAGGAAGCTCTACCGAAGAAGAAAATCGAATGGCCACAAATACGAAAATCAAATGAGTGCGAGGAAGCTTCTGTATGATTTTTGTTCACTGTGTCGCGGTGGTTCTTCAACACGACAGTGAAGGACGGTGCCATCAGTGGTAGTTTGCAATGGTGAATGTGGCAGCAGCAGACGTGCGAAGGCAATGGGAGATCAGACGGAAGAGAAAGAGAGGAAGAGGAAGAAAAAAAAATTAAAAAGACCAAAATGCCCTTGGCCCAACTTAGCATGTTTGCCTACATGGATTCAACTATGCTAACGTAGCGTTTGACCGTTAGCTTTTGGATAGAAAACTTAACGAATGCTACTATCTACAAGGATTTGAAAGTTCAGGGGAGTTCTTTATTGAGTTCCAAAACTCAGAAGGGTTATCTACAATAGGATAAAAGTTCAGGAGAGTTGTATGCATTTTAGTCACACATATATATATAACTAATATTTTAAAAATAAATAAATAAATTTAAAATTTCAGAAGGATATTAAAATTGATACAATTAACTAATATTTTAAAAATAAATAAAAAAGTTTAAAATTTCACCTAGTGAATGAAATTTTAAATTTTTTTAAATTACTTGATTAAATTATTAAGAAATTTTTAAATTTCATTCTCTTTTAATTTTTAATTCAAATAAAAAATTTTATAATGAGCTAATAGAAATAACTTTAAACATTACTTTTTATCTTTACATCACCTCGTCCAAATATAACCCTAGAAAAAAATGCAAACCTTCAATCTTCCATTTGAAATTGATATTTAACTTCTTCGATTCAAAACCATCAACGGGAAGAAAGAGATCGATATTTCAGTAAGCCCCTAGACCAGTGCCAACATAGATCCTATGATTTGGATGTCTTTATTGCACAATTCAAACTCTCACCAACTGCGATGAAGATAGCTATTTGTTTCTTAATATTTTAGATTGTTTCTTTGTATCTTGAAATTATTTTGCATAATTGGATTCTAACAGCAGCATTGTTGTATTTTTCTCTTAGTGGTTATTGCATCTCCCCACTCCCTTGTCAATCTATGACCTATCGAACTTGTATTAGATAATAGCATTGGTTATATAGGATACTATTTAATCCCCAGTTCAAGGAGGTGGTGTAATGTGTAGTACTTATTTTTTTCACTGTGTCAAGGTAGGTGAGAATGACACAACAACCAAAATGATACGCCATCTTAAATTCAATTCGGAAAATTCTAGCACCATTAAATTCACCAATCAGTCAAAATTGAAAAGAGATATGTTTTTAGGTAAATGATATGATACAATTTGTTCCAGCATATTATGCATCTAGATCTTATATGAAACAATGGAGGCTTATGTGTGCTCTCGTTTGAGTGCAAAGATGGAAAATATTGCTTTTTAATATCTAAAAATAGAGTATATTAAATCATGCATCCCTTGTGATAAATCTTGGTTATGGAGTAAATATTAAAAAAAATTAGTATTCACTATTATAATAGATTATGTATCATATGATATAGAAGCACTATGGAACATATATAACCACCTCTCTGCCACATAAACTCATAAAAAATAGTTTTTATATTGCCCACTAGTTGAGCCACAATGGTTAATTGTCATTGAGGTAGGTAGGAGCATACAAGGTTTTTATAGCTATTTTATAATAATCCCGAAATCTCAGTCTTTAAGTTTAATATTATTTATAATTCCAATCCGACCTGTCATTCTCTTGGAATTTAGGTTTTGTATGTTTGTGGATTAGGTTATGCCTTCCACTTAACCTATCTCTATTAAACATAATTAATTTATTAGCCAAATTAAATTGACATATATAGGAGCAAGAGGTAAAAGCCAACATCACGTGCCAGAGCAGTTGAGATGGCCACTAGTATCTTCAATTCTGTGGAGCAAGCTAGCTAATGCCATCATCATCTTCTAAATCCATCACAATGTGTAGTCATGAATCACTTTTACCTGAATATGCATGTATTTTTTCTTTTGGTTTGTTTTAGTTTGATTAATGTGCCAATGGGATGTAACTTGTCATTTTGTGGAAGAGAATATGTTCCTTTGATTAATGTATAATTTAATGAGTCACTTCATATACTATATTATCTTCATTTTGATATTTTAAATATCAAAAAGTACCAAAGACAGTTTTTAATTATGGTTAGGGATTTTTTTTATTTTATTTAAATTAGTTTTAAAATTTTTTGAGTAATTTTAATGACATATTCCTGACATCGGCATAGTTTATTAAGAATTTCACTTTCATAATATTTTTGGAAAAAGAACTCACTTTGATAATTAGATAAAAATATTTTCTTTTCTTATAAATTAATATAACTCATTTATAACCAAAAAAAAAAATTCTAAGATGTTCGTATATACATATCACCGATAAAAACTCACGGCCTATCATTTTTAGTTTTATTAAATTATATAAAATAGTAATAATTTATATTTTCTTTAATAATTTTTAACTATTACTATAACTATAGAAAGATTAAATGACATATGATACCTTATATCCAATATATATGAATTGCAGTCTATCAAACAATTCTTATAATCTAATATAGCTCCTTTTGACGGGAAACAATGCTTAATACTTGCAAGAATTTGATAAGAACTGTTTTCATTGCAAGGATCTTAGCTTTAATCATGAAATTATATCACCAAATCATAACATTAATCTAAAAACTTTGGTTGTTTTTTCTTATTCTAATTGTTAAAAAAAAAAAAGATCCTTATAAATATCATGAATTGAGTTGAAAATATCTCTGTACAAATCTTTACTCTCATCAACTACTTGAAAATCACCGAAGTGGTTGTGATAATTTATTTTTGCTTCTTTAACTTGCAAACATCATTCAGTCTAAAGCGAAATATTAATTATATATGAAGATTAGTTTACCAAATAAGAAGAGGTGAGTGACGGTGGGGGACCAAATTAAAAACGCTTATTTGACTAACGAAGAGTTTAAAAGTTTGAATTGGTTAATTAAATCTTTAGAATACTAATTAAGATTTTTTATTGACTGATGATAAAATTTTTAAATATTAAAAATTATTATTTTTATTAATTTTTGACATATTTTAAATTATTAAATATTTTATACATCAACTAATAAAAAAAATAATTAACCCGTGTTCTAGAGTTATTCGTTAGCAAAACCCTTAAAAGTTTAAGTGGAAAAGACTTGGCATTATTATTGAGTCAAGGTCGTCGTTGAATATTGCATGTGCTTTGTTTTTTCTCCAAGCAATTACATGATCGTGAGCGGTTGCCCCAGTTTTGTGCTTTGACTCTATTCCCTACATTTCCTTTTCCTGTTTAATTGGTATTGTTTTCTCAGTCATATTGGAATCAATAAAATAAATTTTCTTTTTGGTTTCTCTCATTCCAAACACCAATCGGTCAGGAATAGTTATCCAAACTCCGGTCCCATGCTTCAAGGAAGATGAAGCACTAAAACAGCTCCAATCAAACTAAAAATATATTTTTCTAAGATGATTAATTAAACTGATTTTCTACATTCACGACTAATAAGAAATTTTAATTGTGATCACAATAAATGACATTCTAATGATAAATTTGAGATTTTTACTTTTTTAAAAAAATTTTAGTCAATTGGTTTTTTTTTTTGGTAGAATAGTTAATTGATATATTTTAGATCAGCTTCGATATGCACCACAATTTATCGACATTTTCATTTCTAATAAAGAATAAATCATTCGTTCCAAGACTAATGTAGAATTTTCTGGTGACGTGTCCTTAAAAAGTTAACATTTACAAGCATATTACATCATTATTTTAGATCAAACTGTTAAAATTTTATGATAATTGAATTTTATATTATCATTAAATCTGTAATTACGGTTTGTAATTTTTGTTAATTAACTTTCCAGTATCATATCATTAATATAACATATAACTACAATTATTGTTATTGTGATTTTGATTGTAATTTGATGTTAGGAGAAAATAAAAAAAAAAAAAAAATCTCTTAAGAAAATTGTAAATATTTCTTGGCAAAAATATTTTTTATATCTTTAAACTTTATATCGATTGTTGATTTCATCTTTAAAAATTTTTTAGAGTCAATTTTATTTATAAACTTTTGAATTGCACTATATTTCGTCTAACGACCTAACGTTATTTAAATTATTAATAAAAAATGATGATGTAATATTTGAAATAAATTAAAAGAATATAAATAAAATTTTGATAATATTCAAACATTAAATAATAACTTATATTCTCAAATTATAATATTTATACCCTCATTCAATCATTATCAATCTGACGTGAATATTATATTCTTTAATAAAAATTTTGATGAATATTTTGTATATAAATTGAATGATTTTATTGACAATTTTATATTTTTTTAAAAAAATAATATTATATCACCATTCTTTATTAATAATTTAAACGACGTTAAGTTGTAAGATGAAATTAATTATAATTTAAAATTTTAAAGACAAAATTAACAACAAAAATATTTTAGGAATGAAATTAAAAATTAATATAAAGTTTTGAGACATTCTATAGAATTAAAAAAAATTAGGTTACTAAACTTTCATTCTTTAGTATTTAAATTTTTTTCTCTTTAACAAAAATACTATACTGTCTTATATCTTTACCTTATCCATATATCAAAACCTTTTTTTAAAATATAATTTTATTAAAATGAAATCTTGTTCATAAATGAAATGTTCCAATTATACATTCCAAAAAATTTCCAAATTCTAAATGATAAAACTTCAGGAGATTATTAATTGTTAATTTTCTAAATTAATAAGGTATTTGTAAATGACTCTTAATTGTCAATTTCTTATTAATAAGGTATTTTTAAATGACTCTTAATTGTTAAAAAAATATTAAGCTTTAATTTATTTAAAATAAGTTTTTTATTTAATTCTCTCTTTATTTTTTTTTCTTACTTCAATAACTTCACTTATAAAATAATCCATTTCCATCATAATATTTACTCTTTGTCATCATACGAAGAAATATGCTTTAATTATTTTATTTTAAAATAAAAAAATTGAATATATATTATCCACTAAGAAAAAACTTTCCATTGCTTATTAAATTTTGTATGGAAACTACAAAAGACCCTTAGCTTTTGAAGGCAAAGATGGAAGAATATGGGTGAAATCATTGATTTGGCATTGGTTGCCGAAGGAACCTGAGCCCTCTGCCTCGGGAGGATTGTTTAATTTGTTGAAAAAGTGTGCTACTCAACTAAACATATATATATATTTTTATATATACTGCCAACGTCCTCTGACAAGCCAATAACTTAATTTTTTAACTAAAATATTCTGCAGCCCATCATACAAGTCTGCAACTTGTAACTCCGAGTAGTCATTTTTGCTAAAAATAAAAATAATAATTCAAACACCACACAATTGTTACAAGAAACTATGTTTTATTTTTTAAATTAAAATCTAGTTATAAAATTAATATTTAAATTTTAAAACATATAAAAATATACTTTGAATTTTGAATTAATCCAAAAATATTAAAATTTACTTAATTTTTTAAAAATAAAAAAAAATAAAAATAAAGCAATAGCTAGTACTTTAGTTTTAAGCCATGTTAAATAGAAATCCTGCGAAACATTAAAGAGGTTAAGACCTCAATTTTTTTACTTATTATTATTATTATATCCTTAATACCTTTTGATCAGTGTGGATCACCTAATTCACTTCAGCCTTCGAGCAATACGATTTAGTTGTAACTTTTATTGACATAAAAAATAGATCACATTATTATTGAGACAAAATTAATACAATTGTAAAGTTTATACATAAAATTGACAATAATTTTAAATTTTTGAACTAAAAATATTTTTTTCATTGTTTATTTTATTTTACATCTTGAATTCCCAACTTTGTTTTCTCCTTTCCTAATACTTTTAAATCCTTTTTATCCCAATAGATATCTCAAAATCTTCATCAAAACAAGTGAGTAGATAGAAAAATTCACTTATAGAGAAAAAACATAATTAAATTTTTTTCTTAAGGATAAACATACTAGATTTTGGACTCTAAAGTTTTTGTCAAGAGAGAGAGAGAACTTTAAAATATGAACTGATCTATTAAGGTTATTTCAAGTTGAAGACTCTAACTTCAAAAATTTTCTTGGATATAATTTTTGTTGGGGAAGTATTAATTTGCATCTATTTTAAATTTTTTTTGTAATAGATTTTTTGAGATGAATTGTTATAAAAAGTTAACTTCTAACCAAAGAATAGTTTTGACTAAATAAAAATATGAAATATTTTATTTATTGAATATTTTAATTTTAAGGTAAAAAAAGATAATTTAATTACTTTAGAGTGATAAAAAATAAGGATGAAATTAAATTAGGAGTTAGAATTAAGAATTGAAGATTCAAATTTGGGATAGGAAATAAACAAAAATAAAAAAAAATACCTTTTTTGTATTTTTAAATTTTATAATGTTTGTCAATATTCCCTTAATTTCTAATATTATTCATTTATTATATCAATAAGATTTTTAGCTAAATTATAATAGAAGGCCTTAGGGTTTGAAAGAAATTTAAAATTTTGAGAATAAAATTAATAAAAAAAATTTTATGGACTAAATTAAAATTGTGCAAAATTTTGGAATATAAAAAGTGATTTTGCCCTTGTTTTATTAATGTATGTGAAGCTAAGAGTGTATTAATTGAAATTTAACACTTTTATCTCCAAAATTTAAGAAAGTGTTTTGTTAAGTTTAAAATTTCATAAACTCTTTATTAAAAGAGTTAGGTAAAATAAAATGATTTTGTGTCTTATAACATAATAAATTTAAATTTAAATATTTATTTAAAAAGACATTTATATTTAATGTCTAAAAATATTTTGAATATAATTATTTTTTTATAGAGAATACTTGCAAGAAATAATTTTTTTATAAACTTATTTTTGTAATGAAGTTTTAATTATAAAAAATAAAATATAATTTACCATAATTTTTTAGGCTGCAATTAAATTTATAATTGTTTATTTATTTTCTTTCAACTATTCATAATTATGAAACTCATGCGTGACGCGAGTAATTTTTCCAGTACCGACTGACCTTTTTATTTATATTGTACTTGAATCATTTTTCTCCAGTTTTTACATGCGCTAAAGATTATAAATTTGAATTAATAAAAATTAATTGATGCAAAATTAAGCTTACTTTTTGTCATATGATCCCACCCGCTTTTTATTTAAATTGATTTCGTTTGTATCACGGAATTTAAAAAAAAATTATGAAATTTTTTTAATAAATGAAATAATTTAAAATATTACCATGACATACCAACATTAAGTAAACGAATTAAAATCTTACAAGATAATTTTGAAAAATTTCAGAAAAATTTAATTTTCAAAAACAAATTTGCGGTGAAGATGGAGTACTGTGTTGTCAACTATCTTCTGGCCAATTTATTGTACACTGAGCAAGAACTAGTTTGGCATTACATCATCTACAATGTGGTAGTCTTTATAACACTCTGAATCCGAATTAAAAGAACTGGGACCCTACTTTTGAGTTTCATCTTTGAAGCACAGTGAAGTCATCTTCAAATCTATTTTGGGGCCATCTCATCTCTCACCAGCCACTCCACCATACCAACACTAACAAAATCATCTTTATTTCATGTCAACTTTGTAGAGATTGTAGAGCCATGCATTAAATTTGGAGTTGAATATTGTGATTTGTGAGACTAGTACCCCTCCAATGTTTATGAGTTGTGAAATTTTGTTGTTGTTGTATAATTATATTTTTAATAAAAATTTAAATATTAATTTATTATATTTTGAGAGATTACCCTCTTTTATTTTGTCTCAATTTAAATTCTTTAATAAAAATAAATAATATGATTTAACGTAAAATTGATGTGGTCATTAAAGGCTGACCATCTTCAAAATATATCATGACATGTTTTGATCAATATTTGGCACTTAATGGCTATATTAAATTATGTTAAATCATAGTTTGTTTTTATTTAACTATTTGTTAACAGACTTAACACATGATCAAAAATGATATGCTAGACTCAACTCTATTACAATTTTATGAAATTTTAGACCTAACAAAACGCTTTCTAAAAATTTGGACTAAGATAAAAGTGTTAAATTTCAATTAAGAAAATAGCTTCACATACATTAAATAATAAAAAGACGAGCAAAAATATTTTTTAGATCTTAAATTTTTACATTAAATTTTAATTATAGCCAAAAAAAATGTCTCCTATCAATTTTATTCTTAAACTTTAAAATTTTGTTAATTTTATTCTAAATCTTAATATTGTCCATTACACATAATCTACATATTTGTCATTTTAATTAGTTAAAAATCTTATTGACACGACAAATAAACTAAATAGAAACTGAGACACAATGGACATAAACTGTAAAATTTGAAGATTGAATTAATAATAATTCCAAATTTTAGAGAAAAAAAATACTTTTGTTAATTTTTGTTTATTTCATTCTTAAATTTAAATTTTCAACTCCTGAATCATAAGCCTTGAACTTAAAAAACATTTATGAAATTCATATTTTAAAGCTCTCTTTTTCATTTTTTATATTTTAGAGACTCCAAACTTTAATAATATTATCTGTAACAAAAATTTCATTAAATTTTTTTTTCTATAAGTGAATTTTTCTGCCAATTTAATTGTTTTAATGAAGATTTTGAATGCATCTATTGGGACAAAAAGAATTTAAAAGTAATATGAAGAGAAAACAAAGTTAGAAATTCAAGCTTAAAAAAAAAAACAATGATGAGCCAAAATACTTTTTTAGTCCCAAAACTTGAAATCATTGTTAATTTCATCTCCAAAATTTATAATTAGTTACAATATTTTGTTCCAATTTTTAATATGGTCTATTTGCTATGTAAGAAAAAAATTTTTAATTAGATTTTTATGTATACAAATTTTGTTAATATAATGGACAATATTTTTGAAATAAAATTGACAGAATTTATAAATTTAGAGAAAAAATTAACAATAAAAAATTATGGATGAAATAAAAAATAGGTGGAAAGTTTAAGAATATAAAATATTTTTTTGTTTTAAAAAATTAAAAAATTAAATTTAAAAAATAAAATAAATAATAATTTCCAAAAATGGGATCCACCGCGTCACCAAGGGGTGGTTTTAAACTTGCTCCATGCTATTCCCTCTATCGTCAGTTTTCTGTTGACTGTTATCAAACAGTCAATACCTTCATCCTTCCTCTGTATTTTATACAACTTTCGCTAAATAAATTATTATAAAAAATATAATTGACTAGTAAAATTAGTGTCTTATTTATTAACAAATGTTTTCAGGGCTTTAATTAAAAATTTTCACTAATTAATAAAATATTTAATTTTTTATTTAATAAAAATCAGTTGAGTGAAAACTCTATATTTTAAAAAAGATTTTTCTTAGAAACTTGTTAGCAATATTTCAAATTTCACCTCACGCTGTTAATCTCTCCGTCAAAGAAGCGTCGTCATTGCTTCCCACATCACTATAGGCATAGCCGCGAACTGTCCCACTTCACCTACAACAATATAGTACCCTCTCTCTCTCTCTCCCTTCGTTCCCTCTTTCAAAGCTTCTCAGAGAAACAAACAGGGCATATACTATATAGGACACAGCAAAATTGAGACTCTGAAGCTACTACTACAATGAGACACTTTTTCAGATTCTTGATTCTTCTACCCCTCTTTGTTCTTGCAGTTGAATCGTCATCATGCAAAAGTCGTGAACAAGACCGAAACCTTGTGTTAAAGGCCTTCGAATCAGTCTATGGATTCAATGTCTCCTTGTTGTTCCAAACCCCACTAGATTCCAACTGTTCTAACGCTCAGATTAGAACCATAAAGCTTCCTTCCAAGAATCTCAGTGGGACTATCTCATGGGGATTTCTTAGGAATATCTCTAACTTGCAGGTTCTTGATCTCTCTGGGAATTCTCTTCAAGGTCACGTTCCAAGCTGGTTCTGGGCAAGCTCGAGCTTATCAGAAATCAACCTTTCCAAGAACAAATTCGGTGGCAGCATTGGGTTCGAGGCCATCTCCAAAAATGGCTCATTTTCTTCTCTTCAAATGCTCAACCTCTCGTACAATAGGTTCACCAATTTGGTTCATCTTTCTGGGTTTTCAAACCTAAAAGTCCTTGACCTTTCTCATAACACTTTGAAAACTTTACCTTCTGGTTTCCAGAGTCTCACTAAGCTAAAACACCTTGATCTCTCGAGCTGCAGAATCAAAGGAACTGTCAAACCCATCTCTGTTTTGAAGTCACTGAACTACTTAGACTTGTCAAATAACGAGTTCAATGGTAGTTTCCCTTCTGATTTCCCTCGTCTTAATACACTTCGTTTCTTCAACATTTCTCATAACAGTTTCAGAGCATTAGTTGGTTTCGACGCGTACAAGAAATTTGGTAAATCAGCTTTCGTTCACGCCGGTAACAACTTCAATTACAACGCATCCAAAACGGCACCGTTTCATCATTCTCCTCCTCGTCCAGCACCATTTCACTCTCATAAACTAAAGCCCATTATCACGAAAAAACCTAAATCGAAATCCAAAGCACTGATTCTTTCAGTGTCCTCTGGTTCAGGTTTTGTCCTTGTTCTACTGTGTATCTGCGTCTTTTGCCTTTACCGAAAGAAGCGATTGGCCAAAAGAAACAAGTGGGCGATCTCAAAACCAATCCCATCATCACTGGCCATCAAGGTCGACAAATCTGGACCGTTCGCTTTCGAGACCGAATCAGGCACATCTTGGGTCGCCGACCTTAAGGAGCCATCGTCTGCGCCGGTTGTAATGTTCGAGAAACCGTTGATGAACCTGAGCTTCAAGGACCTGATCGCTGCCACGTCACACTTCGGGAAGGACTCGCAGCTCGCCGAGGGAAGGTGTGGGCCCGTCTATAGAGCCGTATTGCCCGGAGGAGACATCCACGTGGCAATCAAGCTTCTGGAAAACGCTAGAGACGTCGATCATGATGACGCTGTGGCGTTGTTCGTTGACCTCTCCATGCTTAAGCACCCAAATTTACTGCCTCTCTCCGGTTACTGTATTGCAGGTACCGTACTGTATATAATTACTAAGCTGCTTTGCTTTCAAAAAATGGTTCCACATATATATATTTTTGCCACTAGGTACTTTCTGAAATTGAATTGAACCTACTCACATTAAATTGCCTTCTCGGGTTTTAATCTTATAATGTCGTACTCAGTGACTTATTGTGCACCCTTTTTCCTAAATCTAACTCTTGGTATAATTACGTATAGGAATTCGTGTTTGTACTTTGGACAGTCTTTATACATTTTGAGTTTTGTGATTAAATTGTCTATATTTGAATTTCAAATGGGCACAATAAATTTTATTTGAATCTTCGAAAAAATTACTAGTTTTCAAATGTAATTTTGAAAAATTAATCAAATTGATTAATTCATCAGCTATTTCATCTGATCGTCAAAATATTCAAAATCTTGGAACTTATGAAAAATATCTTTCCTGAAAATCTATTTGGATGCATTAAATGTTTTCTGACAAATACAATGTATTGTTATGTCATCGAATTTTAAGCAGCATGAAATTTGACAAGCTACAATGGAAGGGAAAGTCCAGTTCACGTTTGGCCTAATTGAGTAATTTGTGTATAAAGTTGTGTAACTAAGTATAGTTTATTTTTCAATAGCTTTGTATGATTATAATATCATCTTAATTAAACAGGTTTGAGTTTAACTTATCTAAAATCCAGAAAATAAACTTTTCTAACCAAATTTAATTTGATTTTTAGTATTACACTACATTTGCCGAAATTGTTTTTTGATTATTTCATACCAACTTTAGGCAAGGAGAAATTGGTTTTGTACGAGTTCATGTCAAACGGAGACTTGGGAAGGTGGCTACATGAGCTACCAACAGGAGAGACTAATGTGGAAGACTGGAGTGGTGACACATGGGAGATTCAAAACGGCGTTGGTTCTCAATCCTCTTCTCCAGAAAAAATGGGCTGGCTAACACGACATCGTATAGCTGTTGGAATAGCACGTGGCCTTGCATATCTCCACCATGCTGGATCAAAGCCTATCGTGCACGGCCACCTAGTCACTTCTAATATCTTACTCACTGATGACTTTGTGCCTCGAATCAGTGATTTTGGGTTCCAAAAAATTGGTGAGCAAAATAACCGAAATTGCAATCCTGAGACTGATGTGTATTGCTTCGGAGTGGTACTTATGGAGCTCTTGACGGGGAAACTTGGCACAGCAGAGACGGTGGTGTGGGTGAGGAAGGTGGTGAGGGAAGGACATGGAGTACGTGTGTTAGATGAGAGGTTGAGACTTGGTGGTGACTCAGAGAGGGAGATGGTGGAGAGCCTTCGAGTTGCGTACCTCTGTACGGCTGAGTCACCTGGAAAGAGGCCCACAATGCAACAGGTCTTGGGTTTGCTCAAAGACATTCATCCCTACGACGGGCTTGACTTGAACTAACTCATTCCCCACAGCCATAAGCCCTTTTTTTTTTTTTAGTAAATACACAATTTGAATTTGGTATATAAAAATATACCTTTTAGAAAAATATATTTTCTTGGGTATGTCCTATGGTGATGGATACAACCAATGTGATACAAGGAAGAATGGCTCAAGCTTCTTAAGGTTTTAATTTTTTAATTTATTATTTTTTTGCTAAAATTAGTTTAGTTCTTAATTTGTTACTTGTTAAGCATTTCAAAATTAATATATATATATATATATTAAAAAAATTAGTTGAATATCTGTTTTGCCAAAAACGAAAGGAGACTAAATCCATACAAAAGATATATAATAAGGAACAAGTAGAATAAAGTTAAGGCACCTAAACACCCATAGAAAAGATAACACTAAGATAGGAAAAACTAATTAAAATCTTAAGCAACATTCTTATTCAAATAACATGCAATATTTTTCTCAAATACATTATTTTATACAAAAAAAGAAAGATTGTGGATGACGAGGTATCCCACTCATCCTCCCTCTTTAAGGGATAAATCATTTTAATAGCTTCTTGTCACTTGAATGCAGAGCTCATATATAGATGTAGATTTAAAAATGTTGTATCTCTTTAAATATTTTGAGAGAAAAATATTTCACAAAAAAATTCTTATAAAAAGAGAGAGAGAAAAATTGTAACATTCACCATTTAGGACCAAAGAGGAAATTCCCTAAATTCCCAATACAAGCAATTTAGCATACTTAAAATTGTTAATTATGTTAATTGTGTTATACATACGTATGTTTGTCATATTATAACATTTCCAATCCATGCCCTAGCTATGCTGTAGCATTGCTGCTCGATGCTCTAGCTAAGTAGCATTTTTTTTAAAGAAAGATGGCAATCAATTTAAATAAATAAAAAGGAAAGTAGTAAAGCTAGGGGAGGCCAATAAAATAAGATAAGATAAAAAAATTACAAAATTACAAAAAAAAATGTGGCTTTTAATTTAATAATTAAATGGTACGTCAAAAATTGGAATAATATAAGATAAGGTAAATATAATGTAGAATGATACAAAATAATACATGACATGCATCCCCTTCTTTACGCAGAGCAAGAAGAGTGTGAGAAGCACAAATGTTCCTCCTTTTTCTCTACCCACGTAGCATCTTTCTCTTTATATTGGAAACACCTCATTCTTTCCTTTTCATTAGAAGAAATTTATCCAGCCACAAAGTGTGAGAGAGTGGAGAAAGGAGAGAGAAACTGAGGAAGGGTGCAACATCATCCTTCCATCCTTCTCCTTCATCCACCACCTATTGTGTAACGACTCCCTTATCTTACCTTACATAAACTTATCAGAGTAAATAGCGGAAGTATAAAATATCTTTAATAAATTTTTCCCCTATCCTATACTAGGGGATTCAAAGAGCTCGTTACTAGTTGTGTGTAATCTAAATAGACTCTTTCATCAATCCATTCAGATTCCACTCAATCACCTTTCCTTTGCAGCAAGTCTAACATCGCAATTTAAACCAATATATACATCTACCTTGGAATATTAAAGAAATCTAAACAATTCATTCATTAACATAAATGTCTCCAAATATTTAAATTCTCAATTATCATCAAGAACCCTACCAAAAATTTAGCAGGGTTTCTCCTAAAACCAAGACATTCCTTTAATTTTACAACAACCCAAAACATTATCTAATAACCACATATTTAATACCTATAGACATTTACAGTTATCCAAAATATAAATTCAGAGATTGTATAGCAAATTCTTTCTTTCGTTCTTCCAGGTTGCCTAAAATTGTCACAAAATTTCTTCTAACATCTTGCAGTAAAACATATTGCAGCCCTAGCTAGTTTCTAGGCATACCCTGTTCCTGGTCATTTGAACAAACAACTTAATGAGATTTAAGACATCCCAGTAGAGTAATTTACAATTTAATTAGTTTAAAATAGTTGTAAGTTCAATTGTGACTACAACGCAGAAAACAACTCTCCAATATTAGTTCTAACACATGTGAATTACCAATTACTTTCAAATCAATAAACATGGGAAAATATGCAAATTTATAATAGTATCCATTTTGCCAGAAAAACCATTTTTCTCAGTAATACCTGTAAAATTCTTTTTGCATAACAAATCCATGTTAATGCACAATCACATATCATATGATTATCAGCTCAATGCATGCCGTTTGATAAAAACATTTTGGTTTTGCTTGGGTGTGATCTGTAACACCAATCACCTGAAAATAGTTGGGTATGATCCATAACACCAATCACCTGAAAATAGTGTCCTATTTTGTAAGTGTGATTCGTAACACCAATCACCCACTCAAGGATAGGTGAGAACTAACTTCCAGGGCATCCCCCGGCATGTGCACATTGCTAGTATCATCCTCTTACCCGACTATATGGTAAATACATACACATAGTTGACTAATACCAAGGGTTATAGGATATTACACTTAAACCAACACGTCACCTAGTATAGACCATCCACCCTTTACTCTTTAAGTCTTTCATAAGGTTGTCTTAGTTTAACGAGTAATCTCTAACGAATACAGACCAAATATACGAAAATAGATAACTTTAAATAAGGGGTCTACATAAGGAACATTCAACGACCATTCCATACCAGTTATCGAATGTCCATTGTAAGTTTTGCCTGTCCCTATGAGCATATAACCCAATAGCCCATCTCATTAAGCAGCAAAGAGTATCTCTATACAGGCAATATTTCTATACTCATGTAAAAATTATACATTTATCAACTCAATTTCAACACACATTTCCCATTTCAATCAAGAAATCTCATTTACAACAAGTAATTCACAATGTTATTTTAAAACAAGGGAGTGTAAATTACTCTACCTTAACCTTTGTTCCTTTCTTGATCAAGGCTTTTCTTTCCTCTTAATTAAACTTGATCTCACAAGTCACCTTTCCACTTCTTGTAAATAAATTCCAAATTCTCTAAGTTTCTCCTATGAGGTTTCTAAGAAAAGCTACATAAATCTAACCATACCTTTCAACTGAAATTTCTTGCAATTAAATTCATAATTCACCTTAAATTCAGTATTTGGCTATAAAACTCTCAAATTTCTTCTAGGACACTTTTGGAAGGCTAAATAAACTCAACACAACATAGAATTTCAAAATTACACTGTTTCCTCTTCTTGAATAGAAAAATAACAACATTTTCAATTTAGTCCTTAAAACTTTCCTAACTTGAAAATAGCCCTTAAAGTCATCAAAAATCTTCCAAATTTATACAAGGACCTCCATGTAACTTTATATCATAGAAAACACCAAAATTTATAGAATTTCAATTCATTACCCAAACTTTCCACAATTTGCAATTTAGTCCCTATCTTCCAAATGATGATTTTGCACTCCTTTCTTCCTATTTCCCAGTTCTATCCATTCATAAAAGTCTTATTGGAATTAAAATTTATAGAAAACCATCAAATTTCTCAAATTTTGATTCATACCAAGAATTTCTAAAACTTTCAGTTTAGTTTCTATAATTCCATATGATGATTTTATCTCATTTTCCTTCCATTTCCCACTTCTATACAATTATAAGAGTCCTATTGGAGCTAAAGATTACAGAAATGCATCAAAAATTGAAATTCCAATTCAAATAAAAAATTTCCAAAAACTTCTATTTCCAGCAGTTTTTGATAGCTCACGGTGGCAGGAGGCTTGGTGGAGGTCACAGGCAGCTTCGACATCAACCAAAGCACCAAAATCGAGGCTTACTAGCGGCCAAACGGTGCGAATGGCGGCGATCGACGTTGCTTTTGGATTTGCGACTGAGGGAGAGAAATGCGATGTGCAGCTGTTGCAATGGCTATCAACAGTGGGGGATGGTAGCAGATACTAGATGATGACAAGCAGCGCAGTCCAACAGTGGCGTGATGTGGTGCAGGCAATGGCGAGTGGTGGTTCGAAGGAAGAAGCCATGCAATTTGAGAGGGAAGGGAGAGGTAGTCGAGAAGGAGAAGGAAAAATGGAAAGAAAAGAAGGAAATTTGGGATTTTAGGGCATCCAGGGGGCATTTTAATAATTTACCAATTTACCCCAGATACATTTTTGATGCATTTTTTGATTTAGGCAAGAATATAGGATAATATAGAAGGGATTTGGGAATTTTTAAGGCATCATAAGCCTTCTAAAATTATCTGTTAAGCTCTAAAGGCAGATAAAAATTTCTCCATTAGATAAAATTTTATTTTGAAAAATTCTCAAATTTAAACTACAAGCTCAGAAAAATTTTCTTAATCACTTCCTAACAATATTTTAAGGTTTTTAGTTATTTTTATCCTAATTATTTAATTTTTAATTGGGTTATTACACACTGAGCACTTAGAAGGACTAAGAGAGCCATTGAAGCACCAAGCTCCTTTTGCATGTAAGGGTGGAGCCTTGACTAAGATGAGCAAGTGCAGGGGAAGGAAAGGGAGAACATTATGAAAACCCCATAATTCTCTTTCCTAGCTCAATCTGAGACTGAGGAAGGGTAGACTAGAGTTGCAAGACCTTAGGGGAACCATTGCATGTGAGGAAAAAGCTACATCAAAGGGAGGAGACCCATTGCAAAATAGAAACCCACACTATAGAATATTTTAGCAAAACTGAGAAAGAGTGAATCACTTTTAAGTTAGGATAACTCTTCATAACTTCATGTGTTCTTTGGAATTATTTAGCCTCTGTCTTCTTCCTTTTTGCTTAAATGAATAGAGAGCTTCTTTGATATCCCTATATATGTGTAGGGCATCCTCTAATTTTACAAAAGCTTGGGCTTTTCTTGATGGGTTAAATGGGTGATGGTAGTACAATTTGTTGTTGCATGTGGGTGTCTGGGAAATTCGTGTAGGAATTGAGAAGTTTTGTTAGAAGGATGAAGAAATGAACTACCTTGTGTAAATCCTAGAAGCTTTTCGCACTAAATTAGCCCTAAGTTATGCTTGAACGTGTATGTGAAGATGTATGAAATGATCGTCCCTATTTTAGATCCAAGAGAAGTGCTCATTGGCACTTTGCCACAGTAAAGATGACAATTCATTGCAGTAAACTGCCCCTTGCACACTGTGCACTTCACCGCAGCTAAAGGTACAGTTAGTCGTGATGAACTACCCCACACACCACCTCCTATGTAATTTTCGTGGGTTTTTGCCATGGAAAACTCTTTGAAACCCTGAATTTATTTCCTTTGGTATTATTAGCCATGGAACCTTAATGGACTAACTAGGATGGATATAGGGAATTTAAAATGGGATTTTTAGGAGATTATGGGAGAGGGAAAATGCCATGAGAGAAATTAGAACCCAATTGGAACCAATAAATACTAGTCCTTTTAATGAAAAGGTAACTAAGACATAAATAACTCCAAAGAGCTAACTCACCATATATTATTTATGAATTGATGTATTGTAATTGAATGAGATGTTATGATGATTGAATCTTGAATTGGAATTTGCATGAATAATATATGTGGAATGCAAATGCATATTATGGTTGTGAATTTTTGTAATTAAATCATAATTATGCCATGACACTTTATTGTGAAAGATCATGAAAAAGCTATAATAAATTCTTTGCCCAAATATATGTTTCATTTTGATGTATTTAAGGGTGGATAGTTGTGGGTAGTATGGGATGTCTATGGTTTATCCTATATAGGTCACTAATTCTAGTTAACTCTAGAGTTAGTTGACACATATAGAGAGAAAAGGGTTAAGTGGGCTATCCCAAAGGCCTAAGGGCCATCCTACTTATATTCTCATTTCTCTTAGACTCTAAATACGATGAGAGATAATATATACTTAAGGTACATGAAAAGAAAAATAGAAGAGCGAGGACATGGAAATCTCGATGGCACTAAACACGTGTACACACTAGGGGACGCCCTAGAGTTAGTGACCAAAGTTAAAGGACCAATATATATAATGCTCAAAGGTGTAAGATGAAAAGCTATATATGTTTATATATAATTGAGAGATCATAACAGGTATTACAATTTCAAGTTATGTTATGAATTGTTTCCCTTATCTATATTACATTCTATGCTAAGGAAGACTATATCTATTCTAAATTACACATGTTGTGATGACTGTATGTATCAGTTGTTAAGATACTGAGAATGTATAATTCTCACCCTTACTAAATGAATGTACAAATGCCTCACTGCCATCTAGTTTTGGAAGTTCAGGTGGTCATGATGACTATATGCTACTTGGTATGTGCATTATGGTACTGGACATCATAGCATTGCATGTGATGGAAGTATTTGTATGGTAGATTAAACCTTTTTGTTGTAATAAATTGTATGGCAAAGTATTCAATGAACTTATTATTTGTATGTATATATATAATCATAAATATAGGTTGAAGAAATTTTGCTTCTTATGATTTATTCCGTTGTAATGTCCAAATAAGGAAATACATATTTGTATAACTTTTATTCAAGCAAAATGGAGCAGTTCTCCTTATTTGGAAGTAGCATACCAACTTAGCAAAAGAATTTTGAAAATTCACCACTAAAGTTTTTAAATAGACCCCTGAACTAAGTTGAGATATTACAAAAATGACCATAAGAAAGAAGAAAAAATTTTTCTTAATTAAAAAAAAGGAGAAAACCTCTATGAAAATAAGAGAGAAAATAGATACCAAAAAAAGAAAATGAGTAAATAAATCTCAAGACATCTAGATTAACCTTGATTGCTTGGGGTAAAGGTATTCTTAATGAAGGATCTATTTGAATCCTTAACTTGGGTACTACTGCCAACATGTGATTTGACAAATGGTGTACATTAGGATCCTTGTGAAATCTTATGCATGGCCCTTTTCACAACAGTGTGAAGAGGCAAAATTTCTCTCATTTAGAAATAGAAAATGGGGCTAAAAGTGGGATAATTTGTGTAACATCTCAATCCTATAGTTTCTTTTAGTTAAGTAAATAATATAATATAACATACTTCAAGATTGGTGAGTTACTATTACCTGTACCCAAGAAAATTTTAACTTTTACCAATTTAAATAGTTAAGTGTTGTTAGTTTGAAAATTTTATACTCGGTATACTCACACGTAATGTCACAGTGGAAAATAATTAAAACAATTAAAATAAAACATATAGATGTATATGTAATTACATCCACATACATGATTCATTTACTATGATTACAAGTTCTGTACGTATTCTATACATATACCTATAGATATATGAGTTTATCAACTAGGGTAGGGAAATAACAAGCCTGTCACTTATACCCATTTAACAAAGGACTGCTAGTGAATTCCTAGGTCATATATCCTAATACATATATGCCCTCATTTTA
Organism: Senna siamea; assembly: GCA_031216115.1. Lineage (NCBI taxonomy): Eukaryota > Viridiplantae > Streptophyta > Magnoliopsida > Fabales > Fabaceae > Senna > Senna siamea. The sequence continues at coordinate 14,697,249 of CM062355.1, read as the reverse complement.
TACACTAATAATTATCCCTCGATTCCTTCTCAAAAATAATAATAAGGAATTAGAGTATTGGGCATGTCAAGAGTTTACTATACAAACCCTAAACTTCATGCATTCAGAGCATGGGAGGGACTTATAGCATAAAAATAACCCATAATTCCTTTATAACCAGGAAATAGCCAAGTAAAGGTATCTCTATTTCCATCTCCAGAAGCACCTGGTACTTAGGCATTTGATACAAACTAGCATTTATATGAGAATAATTTCTCAGTAGTAACAATAACCTGTGTTAAAAACTGTTGATCTGTACTACCGTATTCTTATAGAAGTACACTACATTCTCTTTATTATCAAAATCATATTACATCTATTAGGCCATTATGCATGAGTCATAAAAACTTCATACTTATGCATGCAATTACAATTCATTATATATCCATCATACAAGATGGAATATTAGATTATATCACATATCCGTCACACAGGATATATTATCTTATATCCATCACATAGGATATATTATCTCATATCCATTACACAGGAAATCTCATCAAATCATAATGGTAACAAGGTTATATTCACATATAAAAAAAAGCATAAACAAGGAAATTTAGAGCATATTATACCTATTGCAAATTCATTATCATAACAAGAGAAAACAAGAGAGTCGCCAAGTGAACAACTCCTGATATTAAACCATCACTCTCGGGTGAGTTTCTCGTAGTCTCAGACTACTTATTTGGCAGTTAATGGCTATAATTTCTATGTATATGTTGGAAATTCCTCCAGTGGATCTAAGTACATCAAGCCTCAACACCCTCACTAAGGTCACTGCCCACCTCTCTGGCAGATCATCCCCCATCACTGAGTCTAACAAGGTCCTTACCCACCTCTTTAGTAGTTCCTTCCCTGTATCACCATTAAAACAGAGTCCCTGCCCACCTCTCTGACAGCTCCTCCTCTATGTATATGTAGGATTACTGTCTTCAACAGATCATTTCCCAAAATATAACACCCCAATCTTATAGCTTTTCTTTTAAATATTTTATTCTATAAACATTTAGCTATAAGATTGGAATGTTATCTTCACTTTTATCCTTGATTATTCAGAAGTTTGATTTTTAATTTCTATTTAATATTTGATTATGTTTGAGATCCATTACTCAGGTATTTTGTTCATATATTGCACAACGGAGGACTAAATAAATACAAACATTCATCTTAATAACAACATAATAGAAAATAAACTTCATTCATATATTTCCATTTACCAAATATTTACAATGTTATACATATATTTCGAGATATGTGAAGTTCATTCAGTTCTTTAGGGTAAGGAGGCAATAAACTTATCACTTAGATCCTTTACAAAATTTACCTACTAGTGGATAAAACTTTTACATATCCAGATATATATGCCCATCTCATTATATACATCCAAAAATAACTTATCCTAATTCTTTTCCAAAACATATAAGAATTAGGTTAAAATGGGCTATTGTCTACTTAATTACATGATTTTTCAAAAACAAAACGTAGTCCCTATCCTCACTAGAGAGGAGGGATCTCTATCACGGTGACCACCCATACTCCTTGCAAAATTGTGAGGGACCCTAGGAAGGGTACCTCTACTACAGCCACATCTACCTTAAGCCAAATCATGTATCTTGGCATCTGATACATACCAGGTACAATGGTGAGAAATAGTTTTTTAGTAGCTAGACAATCCACTTTTAAGAAAATTCTAGTATGTACCATTGTAGGGATAAGGAAAATAGTTATACATTCTTTACTTTAAAACACAATTTATTCTACTGGGATGCAACATATAAATTACATATGTGTATGGCATGTATTTATGAACATGCAAAATGATAGTCCATTATGATAGTTCACCACATATAACATTTGAGTATCATGAACATAAAAACATTCCATTCATAAATAGGAAAAACATTCATCATTCATAAGAAAAACATTCATCAGTCATTGGTTAAAAGCCATAGTCAATGTAAGAGAGACTTAAGAGTATCAAGAGAGTCACCCAGTGAACTACTCCATGTATTACTACTTACATGAGTGAGATAATTTTCTTTCCAGTTATGTGACAATTCTACCACTTGTATTATTTGAGGTGTCCCCCATTGGATCTAAGTACCCATTCCAAACAATGGTCACTTCCTTTAAGTAGATCATTCCCCATTTAGTGGGATTTCTCCCTTAACCATTCTAAAATTAAGCTAACGGGATCACTATGATTAAATAGATCATTTCCTCTCCTCTTTTAGGTGGATCATGATGCTATAGAATCACCACCCCTTATCAGTGGATCACATTTCCAGTACGCTATTTCTTAGATATGAACTAGGATGATTTTGCTTGTACTTATGATTATGCCAAATTCTAATTAAATGTCCCTTTTTAATTAGCCACACTAAGTTACACTAATTTATAATTCGCAATCATCAAGATGTTCTAACACTTTTTATATTCAAGTGGATGTTTGACCATCCAATTTTATGAAACAACCGTGGAATGCCCAACGGCTATCCTATACCAACAATTGGTCACTTGGTTACAAGCCTATCTATCCTAGAACATACATTGGAAATACTTCCTCTAAGCTTTCTTCCTTTCCATTCTATGTTTTCCTTTCATTTCTTTCATTTCTAGTTCCTTTCCTTTCAATCATTTTTCATGATACTATGGTCTCATTGAAAACTATAACCCTTATGTGTTTGATGAAACTTTCATGATCGGATGGTATGAACATGAAAGGCCATTCATTTCTTTTAAACAAGTTACAACATACATTATTAAAATCCCAAACCTTAGCCATCCACTTCTCTTTCCCTTAAAATTGGTTAACATAATATCTTTGACATCTCTCTTTGCAATTGCATTATCAAAATTTAGCCTATTTCAAGGGAGACAAGGAGGGATAGTCTCGGTCAAGGAAGGAAAGTAGGGGAAAAATAGGGCTTTCATGCCATATATTCCCTCTCTTCCATCCTTTTTATTATACAAGCACAGTTACATAAGTTCCCTTCCATTTCCATACAATTTCTATCTTTCATTCTATTGCACATTAAGGGTTGTAATATGCATCTAGGTGAACTCTTAATCCTTTCCTTCACCATTTTCATTTCACTTTGCTCTCAATATATCTATGCATACATATACGTATCCTCTTCTCACAATATATATACATATACATAAATATATCCTTCCCCTCTTATTGGACTCCACATTCAAAGTTAGGATTTCATGGTTATGGAAGGCCATTCATCAAGCAAACCATTATATACATCATTATCTCTTTCTCTCTTTCCTTGGCTAAAACCTTAAACATATATATGAGCATTTTTCACACAAACATCTTTCTTGATGCACTCGGCCAAGTCACAAGGAAAAGGGAAATAAAGGAGTTTTATCAAAACATCAATTCTCTCTCTCTCTTTCTCTCTCTCTCTCTCTTGCTTATAACCGAGATACTAGCCACACATATGGACTGAAATTGTGCAAAATTCCCTTCATGGGAATTCATCATGCTCTTGGCCAAGGAGCAAGGGGACGGGAGTCAAAGGGGTTTCAAACCAATTCTTCCCTTTTCCCCATTTTTATCAATATACAAGCATAACAACATTTTCTTACCATAACCATGCTAATCCTAACATTACATAATCAATCCAAGCAAGAGGGTTCTTCATGAACATGGTGAACTAAATCACAAACTTTCCATAATTCATTCAATCAATCATTCTAGCACTCACAAACACATTCATACAACCATACAAGCATCACCTAATAGAAATTTAAGCATGAAAGAATGTAGAGTGAGAAACCCTCACTATTCATAGAAGCCACAAAAATTGTTCAATCACTTAAAAGAATTCATAAACTATGAAATAAAAGGTATATGATTGTTTAGCTAACTTATTTGTTTGGCTTTTCCTTCACCTTTCCTTCTCTTTCTCCTCATCCTCCTCTTCTCGACTTCCCTTTCTCTCTATCCCTTTCCGTCGCTTTTCTCTTTCTTTTCCATGAAGAAGATGTCTTATTAGTGTGGAGGAAAATGACCATTTTGCCTTTCATGCCAAAATGACCATTTTACCCCTCATTTACTTTCATAATTTCAAAAAGAGTAGGGAGATGGACTTCATAAAAATTGTCATGATGATTCTAAGTGAAATGACTATTTTACCCCTAAAGTAAAAATTACCATTTTACCCTTAGGTGAAATTATATTTTTTTTTTGGATAAAAATTGACCATTTTGCCCCTAAGATATTTTCCTAGGGTAATCATAGCCTTCAGATATTTTTTTTTTAGATATTTTATAATGTAATCATTACGTTTTAGATATTTTCAAGCGTTATAGTTACGTGTCATTAATGCGCTAGATATTTTGCCAACAAAATGATGACGTTTAAGATATTTTGAAAACTTTTTCTCTTTTCACTTTATTTCCTCTACTTTTCTTTCAATTTAGGCCCTCTCTCTTTAGGTATGCAATTACTAAATTTAAGTATTTAGAACATACCTGAAGATATGAAAAGTGAATATTACACAAAATGCTATTCACAGGTATCTAAACTAGGGTGATTTGGCTCATACCATAGATATGTATAACTTTAAGTACATGACTCTTTTAAATTGGCCATAAGGGAGTTCAGTAACTTAAAATTAATAACCACCATAGTGTTTTCAAAATCGTGTAGTCCAATCATAGAATGCCCAAAGGCTGTCTCATACTGACCATTAGTCACTTCCCATGAGCCTATCTACCACTATCTATACACTAGGAATACTTTCTCATTTCTCATGCTCATTCTTTTTTAAATTTTCCTATCATTCTCTCTCTTTCTATTTACCTATTACACAAATCCAGGTCTAAATCCCTTATTTGAGTGAATCTTTGGGTTGAATATGCTTTAAACTAGGTGATTGAGGTTATTTTCCCATAACAGGGACTGACAAGTCGAATTTTCCCTGCTTGACAGTTAACTTTCTATTACAAGTCGACTGTCATAGGCTCGACAGTCAACTGGTCTGTTTTGGGCAAATTTTCTAGAAGAGATGAGCACGATAGTTGACTTGCAAGGGTTGGTAGTCGGCTACTAGCACTTGATATACATTTTTAGGTAATATAGGCACACGACAGTTGACTTCTAGGAGTTAGTAGTCGGCTACTATGCTATACTCTATTTTTCAGACTTGCTGTTGACCCAGATTTTTTCCCAAGAACAAATTAGTAACCCATTTATGATAATCGTCAGCTCAATACTAGTATATAAACATCATTTAACACATATAAATAGCCTAAACTACTATTTAATCTCACTTAAATCTTGGATTCAACCTCATATTCATCAATAGGTAAAAACCCATTTTTTCATAATCTGATTTAAGCAAGCATATGTAAATCTATGTAGTTTAAAATACCTAATAGTAGTTAAAAACATCAAGAATGTAGTTTTTAATCTCCTTTCTTGTTTAAATAACATGAAAATCACAATTTTTACTTCATGAACAGTAACTTCGAAATAAAGAGGATTAGGTTGTTTGCTAACTTATTTTGTGTTAAAAAGCTGGATTGAAATTCTCAGATGTTCTTCTAGCTTCCTTTGCTATTAGCTTTTTGCTACTATTCACACTAAAAATACAACTTCCTCCTCATTATCACCCTTCTTCTCTCTTTAGCTTGCTCTCTTTCTCACTTTAGAACTCTGAAGTTTAGGGTGAAAATGAGACCCTTGAAGTTTGGCCCTATTTATAGATGGTTTAAAAATTATAATTCTGCTCTTAATTCTTAATCATTCGGTTTAAAATGATAATTTTTTCACTCATATTCTAAATTAAAATTTTGCCTTTGAACCATTGACGAGAAGTTTCAAAAGGCTAGTAGCTACAGTAACTCTTTTGGCTAAAATTGCGGTTTACTAACCCAGGGGTATTGAAAGCCTACATAGCTTTCTTCGCTAAACCTTTTTCATTTCATTTAGGTCCCTGCTCTTTTCTTTTCAATTTAGTCCCTTAGTCTAATGCAACTACATGAAATCTAATGCAACATACAAAAGCATTTAACTTATTTAAAAATTAACAAACATCTCTCAATCAATAGGAGGAGCGGATGTTACAATCTGCCTTTCGAGTTGTTGATTCCATCAATTCCATCCCACCTTTCTATTCAACTTACCAATATGATGTATTGCATAGGGCGCAATCTCAATGGCCAATTTGACCTTAAGTCAGCTTATTTAATTGGTCCAGGAATTTTCAAATATAGGGTAGCAAGTCCTAAGAGTGATTATAAGTGGATTTGGAGGTTAAACTTCCATCCAAGGTACAAGGCATTCATTTGGAGCATTATTCAAAATGGCATTCCTTGAAAATTTAATCTAACTAGATGGATTATACCCATCAATGATCAATGCCTTGTGTGACTCAATGCAAGAGCAAATCCAACATCTCTTTTAAGAATGCACAATTTCTAACCAAGTTTGGTTGGAAGTAGGAAATTCTATAAAAATCATTGTTCCTTAGAACTTCAATGATTGGATTAAATTCAATGCAATGTCAACATCCCTCTCCTTCCTACTAAATATCCCCTACAGTTAAAGTAGATAAAAAAAATAATTTTGATACTTTGGCTTTAGCCATTTTAAAAATTTTCTTAAGGGTGAAATCTAACTGATAAAAAATTCTCTTGTTTCAACCAATCTAAATATGCCACAAGAGATAAATAAAAAGACTCTAAGGGATAGGTTTGATGCCCTGTGTTTAATGGACTTTCACCAACCAATTTTTGTCAGCAAAGCCATTACATTATGAGAACATAGAAGTCATAGAACAATTAAGATTATTATTAAAAAATGATTCTAAAGGGGTTATTTATTATACCCATGAGTTTAAGCCAATTCATTTTAGAAGAACTAGTTCTAGTTCCACTTCTAGTCCTCAGCCTTTAAACATGTTTAGAGTCACAGATGATGAGGAATCATCTTCATCAAACTCAAACCCAAGTTCACCTCCACCATTATTCATGTTCAATGATCTTATGTAAAGTGAAAATGGAGAAGAAAAGCCTATGGAAGAAACTCCATTAACCCCGCCTCACTATCATTCACCTTTAGTCAAAATGTCCAAAGACCCATTGATGCAAAATGTGTCTTTATATTTTCAAGCTGAGAGTACGTTTCCCATTAATTGGGAATTACTTATGGATGAGCAAACAAATGAAGAGAACCCTAATCTAGAGATTTTGTCATCACATAGTCTCTCGCCACCTTGGCAGGATGTGTTCCCTCTTCTATATAGTCTAGACTAGTCAACGTAAGCCACTTCACACTCTGCTATTCAAGATCAAATTGCCCCTATATAACACCTTACCCTTGGGAGAACTTGCATGTTTCCAAAATCTGTCAACAGCAGGGACAGCTGGCTCAATTTGAGCATATAAGTCTAACACTTATTGAGATTTCTCAGGAATATGTGGCCTAATATGAGAATTCCTTCTTAAATTAGACTATTGCACTAGTAATCACCTATATTGGTAATCTGATTTATACTTAGGTAGCCCAAATCTTACCACCCAATGTTTATCTCAGACTTATTATCTCCAATACCACCTTTCTTGCCTATAATTGATCCCATCTTTCTTACACACTAAAGCACCTTGGTTTATCTTCCCATAGCTAAAGGACCTTTTGTAACGACCCCCTAATCCATAATACATTATCCTCTATCAGAGTAGCAGAAGCATATGGGTTTTCAAAATAATTTTTCACTTTTTTCCGTTCCGGGAATGTCAGGGGATTGTTACTGGTTGAGTGTAACCCAAATAGACTTTTTTGTCGCCCATTCAGATTTCACTCAACCCTAAATCCACTGTAGTTGTTCTAAATTTAAATGCAATCATAACAAGCTCTGGAATATCAAATCTAATAACCATAAATCAAAAATACACAATCCATTCACATGCAATCCATCATAAATCTAAGATTTAGTCCTTCATTTCTGACGAAAATCCAGCAGAGTTTCCTTTGAAATTCGGACGTTACCCAAATACAACAGCCCAAAAATCCAGTAAATATATCCAATAAAAATCCAAAAATAGCAAAATCATTAACACAAATATATACAATAACAGATTCAAACCTAAACTATACTGCATCGTCCGTCTGTTATCCAGTCTCCGCCCAGCTATCTCCTAGGCCCCTGTTTCTATTCATCTGAGCAAACAACCTCATGACATAGTTAAATCCTAGTAGAGTAATTTACAGTAATTAAATTCAAAAACAGCTGGATGCTCTGCGGTGACAAGCACCGAAAACATCTCCCCGTGTTCATTTTGAAAATCAGTGAAATACCTTGTCTTTTAAAATCATTAAAATGGCACAGAAACGAGGCAATCAATCAAATGAGTATAAAAATCTATTTTTCTAAAAATTTGGAAAAATCCAAATAAAATCCATTGCCCGGTGGTTTTCACATTCACATCCATCACAAGTCTTATGTGACTGTATCTGAATCTATCCAATTGCATGCCATTTTAAGAAAATCAGTCTTTTATCATTGGGTGTGATCCATAACACCAATCACTCAAAATCATGCCTATATTGTGAGTGTGATCTATGACACCAATCACTCACTCAAGGACCAAGTGAGAATTAACATCTAGGGCATCCCCTAGCATGTGCATATACGCCAATCTTCATTCTCATACAGTCTATTCAGAATCACATGCACACGGTCAACTAGTTCTTAGGGTTTTAGGATATTATGCCTAAATCATAACGTTTCCCCGAATAGGCTATCCCCCCTTATACTCCTTAAACCTTTCATAGGGTCGTCCTAGTTTACCGCGTAATCCCTAATGAATGCAGGCTAAATCTGGTTAAAACAATACATTTATAAAATCCCCTGCACTCAGGATACTCAACGGCTATCCCATACCGGCTATCAAGTACCCTACCCTAAGTCAACTTGCTCCTATAGCATCTAAATCTGATAGCCAAATCGTTCTAACATGCAACAAGAATTTACAGCACACAGGCATACATATATACTCATTAAAGGTAGCATGCATTTCTATGTAGTTAAATTAATTCAATCAGGTATCCACAATGTCAATCTAACATCAGGGGAGTGTAAATTACCCTACCTGGTTACCATTTGCTCCTAATTAAATCTGGGCTTCCCGTATCCTCAGAATTCAAGCCTAGTTAATTTCCTGGGCAATTTAATCAAAGTCTTAGTCTGTTACTTATTCAATTTAATTTTATACGTCTGATTACATGTTTTCCTAGGCTGATATCTTTCCTATACATGTTCGACATCCAATTCAGTCAGAAAACATTAGATTAGGACAATTTAGATCGTACCTAGGGTTCCAAAAGGTAGAAATCTGGTTTGGGACAACTTCTGGATTCTCCAATAGCGACGCACGGTGGCGCACGACGAAGGGATGCGACTGAGGTCAAAAATTACACCAAAATGAAGCCCACAAGATGAGGAGGTCAGATCTGAAGTTTGTTTGGTGGTTCACGGCCGTTTGGGTTGCATTTTTCAGTGGCAAAGATTTACGAACGATGTTCGACGACTGGGAGCTATCGGAGGAAGCTGGTAGCTTGGCCTTCCCAATGGCAGGGGCAGTGTTGCTAGACGGCATCGAACGATGGAGATCACGACGGGTGGAGAACTTCGCGATGGAGGGGAAAAAGAAACTTTTCTCGATGGTGGTGGCGTCCGTTGGTGGCCGGGGATGGTTGCTAGAGGTTAGGGGTGGCGAGCTACACCGGTGGCTAGGTCAGGTAACGACGCAGGGCGGCAATTCTGGCCACGTGAGGTGTTGAAGGGAGGAGAGAGGGAAGAGAAAGTGGAGGGAGGAGAGAGAGAGGAAATGTGAAAATGGTGGGAAAATGTGGGATTTTTGAAAGTTTAAAGCCTCTAGGGGTAATTCAGTCTTCTGCCACTTCACTGGGGAAACTTTCGGATGTCGTCTTTGATCCAAGCAAGGGCACGATTTCTCATGCAAAAATTTTGGCCTCCATTTTAGGAACTAAAATTCGAGACTTTATTTGTCAATTTCCTAATGCCGGGCCGCGTTTCCCTTCATCGAATCGGATTTTTGACTCCGAAAAATTCTCATATTTCAACCATAATCTCAGAAAATTGTGCTGGACTCAATTTTAATGAAATCTTGATTAAATTCACCCAATTTAATTATTTCAAAAATTCAGTTTATTACACCTTTTGTCACAAATCCCCTTAATTAGTTATTCTCTTTCACTTAGGCTTTGTATTTTCTAAAATGTTGTTCACTCAGGCATCTAGTTGGATAAAATCAGTTTTATCATCTCTTCAAGTCATTTGCATCACCAAACCATAGACAAAAACATTCAATGCTCATAAGTAATCACCATTCATGGAAGAAGCAAGATACATATGACTCAAAACTTACTAAATTTGAACTACAAAGTTGTCAATTGCAAGGCGAATTTAAGCCATCAAAGAGATTTTTTTTTTCTACTGGATAAGCATCCTAAAAACTTCACGACTATGGGTTCTTTATAGGTTGTTCCAAAACAACCTCCACAATAGCCATGAGCCTATTCACATGGAACTATCAAGGATTGTGTTCCCCTTTGATAGTTAGAAGACTTAGGAAACTTGCCTTTAAGAATCACCCTTTTTTGATCCATATTTTAGAAACTATACTAACTCTTCAAGATTAAGAAAGAATTTAAGAAAATGAATTTAGCTATGGTAGAAATAATAAGGGATCTTGTTAGATGGATGCGTTAGACTATTATTTTATTGACATTACTCCTCACTGGGTTCACTTGGAAATTGTTGATTCAAGGAGAAATAGATTCTTACTGACTTGCATATATAGGCCTCCAAGAGTTACAGACTGCCACATATTATGGCAATTGCTTCAATAGCTCACAAAACACATGAAACTGCCTTGGTTACTCTTGGCAATTTAACCAAGTTCTTGATGCTTTGGAAAAGCTTAGTGCTTGTGTAATCATTCCTAAAGTAGCTTAGTTTAGAAATTTTCTTGACACTTTTGGATTAATTGATTTGTGACCTCAAGGGAATTGGTTCACGTGTTTGAATGGCAGACAAGATGGTAGTTCTGTTTCACAATATTGAATGGTTAAATTGTTTCCTTGAATCTAACATCTATTATCTACCAATCCACTGTTCAGATCATAGCCCACTAATCATAAGCATGAATTGAAAAAAAAACCCTTTAGACCTTGTCTTTTCATTTTGAAGCCAAGTAGCTTTTAGAAGAAACTTATAATAAGGTTGTCAATCAAGCGTGGCATATAAATAATAGGGGATCATTATCTTACAACCTAGTGCCAATATGTAAGAAAGTTAAAATTCAACTAAAATAGTAGAATCATGATCAAGTGGGAAGAGTACAAGTCAAGATTCAAAATCTCAATGAAGAACTACAATGTATCCAAAAAGCTATTAGTAATCAACAAGATCTTGATGTTGTATTGCTACATAGAGAGTTTTAGCTTTGATAGAATTTTTAAAAATTTACTAAAGCAAGAAGAAATCCTCTGGACATAGAAATATAGGCAAATGTGGTTATTGCAAGGATACAAAAATTCAAAGCACTTCCATTCAATGGTTAAGAAAAGACGAATCAATAACTGAATCACCAGAATCCAAAATCCTTAAAGGGAATGGAAACAGAGCTATGTTGAACTTGAACAATTAGCATTGGATTATTTCAAAGAACTGTAATAAATATAGGATAACATCTTTATAGAGGAAATATGTAGTCAGTTGAAACATTTCAAAATTCCTCAATTAGAGAATCACATGAAAATCAGTTTAATTCGTCTAATTTCAGAAGCAGACATCACACAAGCCTTATTTTTAGATGAAGCCAGAAAAAGCTCTTAGGTTAGATGGTCTTCCAACAACGTTCTTTCAATACTTTTGGCCATCTTTGAAAAATGATGTTTTCAGATGTCTTAAATCCTTTTGCACTTGGGGATTCTTGCTTCAAGAACTCAATTAGACATTGATCACAGTAATACCAAAAATTCTAGTTCCACAGAAGTTACAAGACTTTCGCCGAATTAGCCTTTACAACATGTTTATCAAAATAATGTCAAATATCCTATTTCTCATATTGTAGAATGTTGTGGAGGAAGTGATCACGACTAATCAAAATGGTTTCGTAAAAGGATGATCCATTGTAGATAATATCTTCCTCACCTTTGAATTGATGACATTCATTCACAAAGCCAGAAGATGCAAAATGCACTAGTGTGCATACAAGCTAGACATCCACAAGGCATACATGACAAAGTCTCTTGGAACTTCTTGAAAGTTGTGCTAATCAAAATAAATTTCTCCCCCTCCATTATCCATATCATCATACAGTGCATCACTATTGTATCTTATGCACTTCTTCTTAATGGCTAAAAATTAGGATTCTTTTCCCTAAAATGTGGTCTTAGACAAGGTGACCCCTCTTGCCATACCTCTTTCTTATTTGTTCTAATGTTCTCTTGTGTATGCTCACAAAGTTATAAGAGGAGATGATTCAAGGGATCAAATTTGCTAGGTGACACTACAAAAAAATTATAATTTAGTGGCAATTTTTTTCTGCTTTAGTGAAGGTTCGGTGAACAGTAGTTAAACTCTTCGCGAGACATTTCGTGACGATTTTGACCAACCTTTGGAATAATCGTCATAATTTTCTTTTAAGCAATGGTTTGTAATTGTTACAAAGTTAGAGAAACTTAGCGACGATTAAAGAGAAAATTGTCACACAATTGAAAAATTTAGAATCATCATAAATTCATTATTAGTTTTCTTTTGATCAAAGTGACGGTTTTGTCTAATTGTCACTAAATTTGGTTCATAGAAATTTTAGCGATGGTTAAAATCATCACTAAATTTGGTCAGCTTTATCACTATTTCTTTTTTAATTTCAAAATTTTTTTAGTACTTCTAAATTAACCTAAATAACATTTATATCATAAATGATCTAAAAGAAGTAAATTCATAATATAATAAACTATTAAAGATTATCATAAATAGTAACATTTGAAATATACATGTCTACTTCCTAATGTTCCTAATTAAAGTTAATAATGACATTTGCAAATTATTCTTTAAATATTCCTAATTACATTTTATCATCTAGACTCATGGTTGTTGTCGATTCCTCTGATCATTGGATGTTGGAGAGTCTTGAGAAACTCTAGTTGATCCATGTCTACTTCTTTGATTTGGTGCCTGAAATACAATTTGAAATATTATTGTTAATTTATAAAATACTTTAATTAAGAAACAAACTTAAATTTACTTGTTGAATATTAAAGCTAGAAAATTCAGGTGGTAATTCTCCCTAGACTCGTTGAAGCAAGAATGCTATTTCTGCATCCCTTATTCGATCTCGTTCTTCCATTTCGTGGCATAGTCTTATCTCTTCATTCTGTAGCTATATGTATGATGGAACAGATGAGCTAATCCCACCATATAAACGAGAGGGATGGACATGGACCCAATCATAACCCTCACACCTGTCCTGGGTGCTCTTTGCTTCCAAGAGCTATAGATAATGAGTCTTGATATGAAATTTTTTGGGAAGAAGTACCCTCAAACTCATAGCTCGAAATCTTATCCAATGCAACAAGCGCATAATCCATCACAATCTTAAATAACACTAAAAAAGAATTCAAAACTTATACAAAAAAGACATAATCTGTCACAAACATAAACAACACTAATAAACAAAAACAACACTTATACAACTAGCACATAATCCATCACAAACTTAAACAACACTATTAACAAAAAAATTCAACACTTATACAAATTGGGATATAATCCATCACAAACTTAAACAACACTAATAAAAAAATCCAACACTTATACACCCAGAACATAATCCATCAAAAACTTAAACAACACTAATAAATTTCCAAATGGATTAAATCCATCAATTGCCAAGCCAAGACATACATTTCTAGGATCAGAAGCAAACTCAGGATTCATTAAATTAAAACTTTTCCAAGCTTCAAAATCTCTCAGATTCCTCAATATGCCATCATTATTTTTTTCACTATATGCCATCTTATATGATCAGCAGTCTTATAAGACATAAACAACCTTTGCAATTGAGGTTTTAATGGAAAGTATCAAAAAAATTTGGCAGATTTTTTTTCTTCTTTCTTTCACCCACATTGGAAACACCTTGACCCTTCAATTTCCATCTAGATGTATTACATTTTTTACATGCATCTATATTTGCATCCTCCCCCCAATCTAACATGAAATCATTTAGACAAGTATGTACCTTTGTATGATTGAGTCCAAGTTTGTTAATGACTTTCTTGGCCTTAGGGAATGAAGGTAGAATCTTTATGTGCTCAAAGGGATTTGACGACAACTCTAGTATCATCAACATTGATTTATCACTTATTCCACAAAAACACTAGATATGATAGAATTTCACCAAAAAAATACAATTTTGAGTACTTCTCACACCTTCATAAAGATTTTTTTGTCCATTTCTAATGAAATCATAAAATTCTTCAGTATCATCTTTCATTCTCAATTGGTTTGATAGTGGAAAAGTTCCTTCAACTTCATCCGCTCTTTCATTATCAGGGTGAAACCCAAATGCATTATAAATCATGTCTACCATAGGATTATCTCTATGACTCAGCATCAACAACGTGTGGACTTGGTGGAGATCTTACAAGAGGTTCTACAATAATTTTCTCCTCATGTCTAGACCAAAATGTATACTCTTGCGGAAAAGGTTTCACAATAAGATGGTCATCAGTAGTTTATCTAATATGCCATTTTCTAAACTTGCATTTAGGACATGGACATATTATTTTACCCTTAGTACTCCCATTAGAAAATGAAAAATCTAAAAATTCATTAAGTCCTTCTATATATTCAAGAGTATTACGATGCTTAGTTATCTAAGACTTATCCATTTCTGAAAAGAACAAAATATTTAAGTTCAATTAACAATTAATAATAACAAATAGCTAACATAGTGTGAAGGGAACCAATGCCTAAAGAATAACTAACACACACAATGCCTAAAGAATAGCTAATATTTGAAATATTTGCTAATATTTTCTTTGAACAAGATACATTCATCAAAATTAAAATAAATACAACATAATAATATAAATATAGCTAAGCATAATCAAGCTAAATACAAATCATACCTAATCAAGTTAAATACAAAAAAAAATATTATAAAAACTAAACTAAAAAAATCATTAAATTATTACTTTTTAAGCAAAACTCAACATCTTAAAGTTTAAAAGTCATGCTAAAACCACTCCAAACACCAATCATACCTAAACAATAGCTACCAATTGCAATATTTTGATACAATGTTTTTCATAAATATAACGAATCCATCAAAATCAATATAAATCATACATTTATAAAAAACAAAAACTCACAAAAATTACACATTTGTAACAATACCCAACAATAAGATAAAATCACATAAAAAATCACTCAAAACACTCACATCTCCCTTTTTGGAAAAGATAAATCAACACAAATCATACAAATAAAGCAAAGCACAACAAAAATTAAACATTTCAGCAAAAATCCAACACAATCATGGTAAAAAACAAATCAAAGCCACTATTTAAAGTTTAAAATCCCTAAATACCAACCTGGATGAAGACCCACGCTCAAAATTGTAGAGGACAACAGTTTTGGGCAGCGGTGGACGGCAATGGCATTCCGTCGACGTGCGACTTCTCCGACAGCGGTGTTCTCCATCAGCTTGGGAACCTCAGCACCTCTCTCAACCAGCTGCTCTACGTGTGAAAGGAGACCTCCAAAACTGACGGAGGTGTTCTTAGGAAGTGGGAATAATATTGCAGCTAAGTTATGGGCAATTTTCTTAGGGATTTTCTTAGCAAGATATGCCTGTTCTTATCCTTTGATCATTGAATCAGATTGTCTTCTTATTGTGAATTTATTGGTTGACACTAACGTTTCACATTTACATCACTTTCTTCCTCTTGTTAAATTGCGTAGGTCTTCCCTGCAAGAGTTTTCCCAGGTGCATATTAGACACATCCACCGCGAGGGCAATGATTGTGCGGGTATTTTGGCAAAGAAGGCTCTTGCCTTGAAGTCTGACTATAATGTATTCAATGAAGTGGCCAATTTTTTGACTTCAGCTTATATGGCTGATTTTTTTTTGGGGTTTATTTTCTCGTAGAATAGGTTCTAGCAATCTGTTATGTTGTTCTTCTGGGCTGTAATGCTGTTTGACTCTTTTTGTTTTTAATATATCCCGCGCTCTGCTAGGGCAACGATTTTATTTTTTCACTAAACTAGAGTAAAAGAAAATTAGTTTAATATGTATGATGAGTTATCATTAACAAAATATAATATTAGAGTAAAATAATAATTTAGTTTTGAAAAAATATTATTCGTTTAATTTAGTTCTTTTAAAGATAAAATCTTTTAATTTAATTTTTTAAAAATATATTTTCACAATCATAATAGTCATCAATTTTTTCTCAATTTTTATAAAAAAGCTTATATAACCATTAATTTATAGTTGAAGGGAACGTGTATGGTCTCATCTCATTGAGTATAATTAGAGGGGTTGATTTAATTAACGTATGATAAATTGAAGTGAGTTTTACAAAATTTATTATACGTACAATTTAAACTAACTTAACAAATTTACATTTGTATGAGTTGGTTCCATTAATGAGTTAATTTTTAAAAATAAAAATATATTTGTATTTAAGTTTTTTTAAATTAATTTAAAAAGAATATATAATTCACAAATATAAAAATATAATGATTATTTCTTATACTAAGATAAATTAATAATAAAATTATATTATTTTTTCATCTATAAATATTAAGATAAATTAATATCAAAATTATGTCATAATATCTATTTTACATATATATTATTTTAAATTATGATACTTTTAAATAGTGTTTTAAAATTCGAATGGATCATTGAATTGAAAAACCTTGTTGAGTTATGGACTAATTGATTCAATCGGTAGTCAAAGCAGATTATGTCGTAAATATAAAAAATTAATAATAATTAAATATTTTTAATATCAATAATATATCTAATTATATTAAAAAATTATGTTTTCACTTATATATGATTTTTAATTATAATAAGTAATTTATACAAGTAAATTGTATGCATTGAAATTAAGTAGGCTAAAATCATAATAATTTAATTATTTATATTATTTACAACCATATTAGTTATTTCATAATCATATAAAATTTTAAAATTTAAGCTTCAAAAAGTATATAATCTAATTCAACCCAAAATTTCAGATCCAAACATCAAAAGAAAGAAAGAAAAAATTAAAGTCTATTTGATTGCAGTTTTTAAAATTAAAAAAAATCTCTTTAAATAACTATTTTCAATATACAGAAAACAAAAAATTAGAATACTTGTTTTGAGACAAAAAACACAAAACAATTAAAAGATATTATGAACTTTCATTTTTTAAAATAAAAAAATTATTTTTATTAATAGCATATATATAAATATATGAAATTAATACTAACATAAATTTTCAGAACTAATTTATAAAACAGTTTTAAAGAATAAAAAATAAAACAATGTTTAAATAGGCCCTTAAAGGCTTGATTGATTTAATAAAAAAATTGTTCAGTTCCTTATTTTTTTCACAATTCTTTTAATTTTGATCGAATCAAAGGATCTAATCAATCATCTAATTTTTAGGGACAAACCAAATCATATAACTGAAGGATTATTGATTTAACTGTCAGTTTGATTATATTTTGACCCCAATGCTTTCAAGTACCTTATTATTTGTCTATATTATGTACAAAATAACTAGATAACGTTAATTGACAAATATAAAAAAATTAGACAAGATATTAAAAAATATACAATATAAAGGTTGAACGTGTGTGTGTGTGTGTGTATAAATTCGATACTTTAGATTGGAGGGATAGATTTAAGTTGGAATATATCGGGCTTATATTTTTTAACTCAAAATCCAAACTAGTCATAGCATAAACCTGAACCAACCTGAGAATCCAATTCAAACTAACCCAATCATGTAATTGCTCACTACTTTCGTTATAGATGCGGTGGGATTGCTAGGGAAGCTGGCCATGTAGTTCTTTAGATTTTTGAACAGAAGAAAGATCTTCATTTATTTAAGTAGTAAAGTGCACTGAATCCATATAAGCAAAATATATTGCAAGAAAGATTAATAATAAATTTAAACTAAGGTTGTTATTTTAGTGCAACAAATTACAAGAAAAGACACCTTTAATATATATATATATATATATATATATATTTTAAACTATGATGTTAGACTTTAGACAAATATTTTAGGAAAGAAAGAAAAAAGGTCAAAGGTGAGAAAAAGGTGGACAAAGTGAAGTGGGGTAGAGACGGCGCGCTAGGATGAGGCAATGAATGGGAGTGGGCATGGGGCAGGGAATCCCATTTCCCTCTCCTTGGAGATGCTTCCATCATTATTTTCCTTTTTCTTTTTCTTTTTCTTTATGTTAGTTTATTTACTTTTGCTTTTTTAAAAAAGAATTTTGTGGTGCTTTTATTTTTGTTTTACTCTCTGTTCTTCACTTTTTGCTTTATAATATTCTTAGTTACTCTATCATCGGCGACGAATCTTATATAATAAGCTAAATAAACGATGGTCAGTGGTAGCTTAGATAAAAAATGATAGGGTAATTTATTTTCTCATTTTGAGAGATGTGTAAATTATATGCTATTGTTTTTTATTTTAAAAATTATATTACATTAAATTTATTTACCACAAAAGATAAGTTACAATTTTATATATTTTAATTAAAATATTTTTATCTCTATTATTTTTTAAATTTTAAATTTATTATTTATATAATAGAATAAGTATCAAACATAAATTTGATCAATAGTCACCTTTTAAATTTAAAATAAATAAAATTTATAATTTTCCAAAAAAAATAAGTAAAATTGAAATAAAAGTTTAAAAAATATATTTTTAAAAAGCTATATTATTTGTAATAAAGGATTAAAATATTATTTAAGAGGATATTTTGGTAATATTTTAAATTTAAATGATATTTATTTTATATTTTTAAATCATATTAGAGAGTCATGTAATTTAAGTAATTGGTGGTAAAGGAGATTAATTTATCCAAAATTTTAAAAAGAGAATAAAAAATATTCATGAATTTTAATATAATATATCTAGAGTTTTTTTTAGTTGTCAAAATGTCTTCAACTTGTTTAGTTAACCTATTTAATATATCTCCTAAAATTTTGAGTTGGGATTTAAATTTCTCAATCAATGATTATAGGATATTTTTAATTCATCTCGCTTAACCTATGGTTTATACGAGCCTACTCGTATAACCTAACTATAAGTTAGCTTTTTTATTTTATTTATTATTATTTTTTAAAATCTCTAGAGACCATTACTAAACTAACCCACAATTTTAACCTAACAATGACCCATTAAGTTCCTAAACCAACCCACTAAGATGCTATTGATGAAATTTAAAGAAAGTCTATTATATGTTTGATTAGCTGTTCGATTACTTTATTTTGAATTTTACTAAGTTGTTGAGCTTGAATATCAAGTTACTTATTTTTATATAGCAATGTTATGATGTGATATTGGAGGTTGAGAAAACATAAAACTTAAAAGGATATAGAGAGAGGAGAGAACGTGGGATGAAAATTATTCAGTTATGTCAAAGCCTCCATTAACAATTGAATGGAATATTGGCCCATTTATTGTTATCTCTCTATAGAAAGTAGAGATTCATACAATTGTATATTTTCTAAGTTACTGCCTATGTGACAGACATGATTCCTTAGATGGAAAAGGATAAGTTGAGAGGATCATAATGGAGCATGAAATCGATGTTTTTCTCGCATGAACGGTACACACATAAAAATAAATATAGAAGAAAAAAATGTAATGAATATGGAAAAGGAAATAGAAATGAAGAAAAAAGCTATTTTTTAATAAAAAATGTAGTGGGTTTAAAATGCCAAACAACCTTCAGATAACCATACTTGTTGTTATCTTGACTTTGATAGGCTAATCCTCACAGATCGAGTTGACCGATTTTAGTAGTTATATTGATTATGTACCTAAGAGAGAGAAGAAGCCTCCTATTTATAGGTAATAGTTTTTTTGTTTAAAGGGCCATAAAGCCGATGTAGTTTGGGCTAGTTGGTTGGGCCTTTTCCTATGGTTGGTTAGGGTTAACACTGGCATTAGCTAGTGAGTCGATCAAGTTTAGATTTATCACTGGTACCGGTGTGTGCGTTCGTAGACTTCGGTGGATATACAGGTTTTTTGTTGATCTCCATTGTTGATTTGCTAATTCTTGAAGTCCCCTAGAATTTTTTATGTTACTAGTAATTGGCACTACTTCACATTTAACTGGGGCAGGAACCCGTGCGATTCACTGGGGAGTTTCATTAATTAAAACATAATTGAACTTAAAAGTAATAATTATAATAAAATTAAAATATACATAATATCAAGAATAAGTGAATGATTATGCAAATATTTTTTTTAAAGCATGGGTTTTACCAAGACACTGGTTAAGGAATATTATATGCTCTTAAGTTCATATTTTATCATTATATTTAATGTATTTTTTTTTTAAATTAGAATAAGACGATATTATTCTTATAAATACAAAATTTTAAATCTTAAATCTTAAATGATAAATTATAAGAATAAACCCAAAAATATTTATATACAAAAATTGTCATATAAAATTAGCAAATATATACAAAAATTGCCCAAAAAAAATAAAATTACCAATATATTTATATGATTTATGTTTTATAATTTTATATTTTTAAATATTTTATTATTTTTTAAATCTTAAATTGTAAAATTATAAACATAAACACAAAAATATATATATGTATGAAAATTACCATATAAAATTAGCCAAAAAAATATTTATGAAAATTATCCAAAAATAAATAAATACCTCAAGATTGAAGATTTTATAATTTTATAATTTAAGATTGAAAAAATTAAAAAATTAAAAAATTAATATTTATTTTTATAAGTATAAGATTATCTTATTCTAAAAATATATTATGCATTTATTGATGTTGGTTAAAAAAATTTAAAACATATTAAATAATATGATAAAATATTATTTTTAAGAGCATTTAATACTTCTTAATTAGTTATTGAAAAGTTTCTTGAAAAAAACATTGTAACATTCTTAGAGCAATTTCCCTCTTTAGATGGAATTATAATATTTAGTCCGTTTATAAATAGAAATATAATAAAAGTCTTGAGTCAAAGCTTTAAAGTATGCAGTAAATACTGAAAATATTATGAGCATCAAATATTGGTCAAGAGTTCTTTCAAAATCTACTTTTTCTCTGTGCTAATCTTGAGGGTAGCTCAAATCTTGGCAATGATAGCACATAGTTATATAAATTTGGCCAATGATACTAAGACCTTGATCTCAACTATGAAATGCTACGTTATGTTCTGTTTTAAAACTCATCGTTGACCAATTAATTTAGCCCAAGAACATTTTTTAAGATAGTTTTGATGATTGAAAACTCAATAACAGCATAAAAGCTTTATTTACCACTCAAAAATAGTTCAAACCATCGATTATTCATGCTTAAATCTTGAATTTAACCTCTTTCTTGAAAATCATGAAAAGCCCATTTCTCAGAGTTGCACTCATGCATTCATAAATATATTCAATCAATTTAAAACATCCAATAGAAATTAAAAATGCTAAGAATGTAGGTTTTAATCTTCCTAAAGTTCAAAATCATAAAAACTCAAAATTCCCAACCATGAACACTATTTTCAAAAAATAAGGGAGATGGGTGATTTGCTACCTTTTTGCTGATTTAAACTTGATGATTGATGTTTAGGAAGTGTTATGGGATGATTTCTTAGCTCTAGAAATGCTTAAATCCGTCCAACAGCTCTTTTCCTTCACAATTCCAACTCTTCCTCTCTCTAGCTCGTCCTCTCTCTCTGTCTAAGATTTTTGAACTGAAGTTGCAAATGAAAGGTTATGAAGGATTGGCCTATTTATAGGCAATTCGGCCTTTTACAACTTTGCTCTTAATTCTCGACCATTCGGATCAAAATGATAATTTTCTAACTTTATGTTAAATGACCATTTTGTCTTTAACTGCTTGGCGGGAAATTTTCAGAATTATGTTGCTACAGTAAATCATTTGGCTAAATTTACAGCCTATTGCCTTAAAGTTTTAGAATTTCATACCTCTATCCTCACTTCATCTTTTTCCTTTCAATTTGGTCCTTATTCTTTCTTTTCCCTTAAAACTCTTTTTTTAATGCAACTACATGTAGCCTAATGCAACAAACACAAGCATTTGATTCATTAAAAATTAACAAACATCTCTTAATGCGTAGAAGGAGCGGATGTTACAATTCTCCCCTCCTTTAAAAAAATTTTGTCCTTAAAATTTAAAACATACCTAAATAAATAACTCAGGATGAATTCTTTTCATATCATCTTCTTTCTGTCACATAGCTTCCTATAGCAATGACTGATCCCACAATACCTTTACCAGTGGAACTGTCTTATTCCTCAATTGTTTGAGTTCAATACCAATGATTTTTAAAGGTCTAGGATTATAAGTTAAATTATCTTTCAATTGTACAGTACTGGTGTCAAGAATATGAGAAGAATCTAGGATATATTAATGAAGTTGAGAAACATGAAAAACATTGTGGATATTGGACAAAAATGGTGGTAATGCTATTTGATAAACGGATGGACCTATTCTTTTCAGAATCTGGTATGGTCCAATGTATCTAAGATTCAATTTTCTGGATTTAATAGCCCTACCAATATCGGTAACTAGAGATACTTTGAGGAAAACATGATCTCCTTTTGTAAATTCTAATTGCCTTCTCCTTTTATCGGCATAATTCCTTTGTCTATCTTGAGCCTTAGACATTTTCTCCCTAATCATTTTTATTTGATCAGTCGTCTATTAAACTAATTCTGGCCTTAAAATTTGTCTCTCTCCCACCTCAAACCAACATAAGGGTTATTTGCATTTTCTCCCATACAAGGCTTCATAAAGAGCCATTCCTATGCTGGTATGAAAACTATTATTATAGGAAAATTCTATCAAAGGAAAAATTTTATCTCAACTTCCTTTTTGTTCTAATATACAAGCCCTAAGCATATCTTCTAATGTTTGGATCGTCCTTTCAGTCTGCCCATTATTTTGAGGATGATAAGTAGTACTGAAGTTCAACTTAGTACCAAATGCCTCTTGCAAGGCTCTTCAGAATCTAGAAGTAAACCTATGATCTTTATCTAATACTATACTAGTAGGTATTCCATGAAGTTTCACTACTTCTTGTATATATAAGTGGGCTAACTTATCCAATGAGGAATTTATTTTAATAGGCAAGAAATGTGTAGATTTAGTTAATCTGTCAACAATCACCTAGATTACATCATTTCCCAACTGAGTTCTAGGCAAACTTACTACGAAATCCATGAAAATTTTCTCCCATTTCCATTTAGGAATCTCTAAAGGTTGTAAAGTTTTGGCAGGTTTTTGATGTTCAATCTTCACCTGTTGGCATACTAGAAATTTAGCAACATACTCAGCTATTTGCTTTTTCATACCTGGCCACCAGAAATTCTTCTTCAAATCTTGATACATCTTAGTAGCACTAGGATGAATGGTATAGTTGCCCTTATGGGGTTCTTCCAAAATTTTATCCATCAGTCCCCTTGATTCAGGGATATACAAGCTCATATGGAAGGTTACTATCCTATCTATCTCTTGCTATAATTCTTTTGAATCCTTTATAGACTTCAAGAATTCATCTTCCCTTTGGGCTTCTAGGATTTGAGTTCTAAAGGTATTCTCAATCTTCATTTCACTTAGGTACATCCTATCTGGTAATACTAGAGTGAATAAACTCAAATTCCTAAACTTCTCAATCATATTCATTTCATTCACCATTATATGAGCTATATGAAGGGATTTTCTACTTAAAGCATTGGCCACTACATTTGTCTTTCTAGGATGATACTTCAATTCAAAATCATAGTCTTTAATAAATTCCATCCACCTCCTCTGTCTCATATTTAGTTCTTTTTTATTAAAAAGGTATTTGAGACTTTTGTGGTCACTAAATACCTCAAATATAGATCCATAGAGATAGTATCTCTAAATTTTTGAGGCAAACACTATGACTGCTAATTCCAGATCATGGGTAGGATAATTCTTCTCATGAGGTCTCAATTGCCTAGATACATATGCTACTACTTTTTTATTTTGCATCAAGAAACACCCTAGGCCCTTCTTGGATGCGTCACAATACACTTTAAAATTTTCTAATGGATCAAGAATGATTAAGACAGATGTAGTTGTCAGTCTTTCTTTCAGAGTTCGGAAGCTATGTTCACATTTGGCATCCCACACAAGTGGAACGTCTTTTCTAGTCAATTTAGTCAAAGGCAATGTTATCTGAGAAAGCCCTTGAATAAATCTCCTATAGTAACAGGCTAATCTGAGAAAACTATGGATCTCTGTCACTGTGGTAGGTCGCTCCTAACCAACTATCGCTTCTGTCTTACTAGAATCTACTGCTACTCTATCCTTAGTGATTACATGACCTAAGAATTTTACCTCCTCCAACCAGAATTCACACTTCTCAAGTTTAACATATAATTACTTCTCTATAAGCAACTGCAGCACAATCTTAAGATGATGTTCATGCTCCTCACTATTTTTAGAATATACAAGAATGTCATTTATAAACACTACCACAAATTGATCAAGGTAGGGTCTAAAGATACGATTCATGTAATCCATAAAAATAGTAAGAGCATTCATTAATCTGAATGGCATTACAAGAAATCCATAATGCTCATATCTGGTTCTAAAGGCTGTCTTAGGTATGTCTTCTCTTCTCACTCTGATTTGATGGTATCCCGATCTCAAATCGATTTTGGAAAACATAGCAGCCCCTCTCAATTGATCCAACAAATCATCTATCCTAGGAAGTGGATATTTATTCTTTATTGTTACCCTGTTCAATTGCCTATAATCTATACACAACCTCAAGCTTCCATCTTTCTTTTTCACAAATAATACTGGTGCTTCCCATGGTGAAGCATTAGGCCTAATGAATTGTTTTTCCAATAGATCTTCTATCTGTACTTTCAACTCTGTCAACTCTATAGGAGACATTCTATAGGGTGCTATAGAGATTGGTCCCATCCCCGGAATCAATTCTATAGAGAAATTTATCTCTCTCTCAAGTGGGAGACTTAAGACTTCATTAGGAAAAACATCTAGAAATTCACACACTACAGGAATGACATCAAGTTTATGTTGAACTTTAACCTCAAAAGCATATAAGAATTGCATTCTCTCATTATTTTCCTCAGTACTCCTATTTACAGGCATGGTATCTACAAAATTCATAGACTTTTTTGAATAATCCAAGATTACATTGTTTGCAGACAACCAGTTCATCCCAAGAATAATGTCTAAATCCACTAAAGGTAAACAAATTAGATCAAAAACAAATGATCTGTTCTCAATAATAATGGGATAACTCAAGCAAGATAAAGAAGTCAAAACCTACTCTCTAGTTGGAATAGAAATAGATAATGGATAGGATTAACTAGTTACAAGTAAATTTAATCTCTTCACACATTCCAACGAAATGAATGAGTGAGTAGCGCCATAATCAAATAGTACAATTAAAGATAAATTGTTAACTAAACATTTACCTTTCATTAAATCATTGGATTGAGTCACTTCCTTACCCTTGAGAGTATAGACTCTTCCAATAGTAGGAGGTTTAGCGGTGTCACCTTGTCTCTTCCACAGTAGGCAGTCTCTAACAAAGTGTCCTTCCTTCCCACATCTATAACATACACCATGTTGTATCTTGGGTTGTAGCCATTTGCAAGGTCCCTCATGACTTTTATGGCATTTAGGACAAATATTAAACATTACTTGTCTTACCATAGGCCTTTTTCCCTCCCGGCCTCTACCAAATCTACCATCTCTACTTGATAAAGATCCTGGTTGTTTTTTTTGAAGAAGTTACTCTTGCTTTTCTTTCTCAGTCTCCACCAGATTTTTAGAAACTATGCGACATTTATTTACCAATGTGGCATAATCTCGTATTTCCAAAGAATTTACAATATTCTTTAACTCAGACCTCAACCCAGCCTCTAGGTGCATTGCTTTCCATGCTTCATCTGGTTAACGTCGTAAAATAGGAGGAAAATTTAGATAATTCCTCAAAATTTTCCAAGTATTCATAAAATGTCATGTTGCCATGCTTAATTTGTATAAACTCAATCTCTTTCTCATTCCTCACATTCTGAAAAAAATAATTTTCAAGAAATGCTTCCTTGAATGAATCCCAAGTAATCAGGATTCCTTGAACCTCCATTAGTTGGTTTGCTCCCTTCCACCAATATTTTGCCTCTCCGTCCAGCATATAGGTGGAGAATAAGACCTTATGAGCATCAGTTGTACTAATAACCATAAATACTTTCTCTATTCTTTTCAGCCATTCCTCAGCCACCTTTGGGTCAAACTCACCCCTAAAAGAAAGAGGATTTGCCTTTTGGAATTTAGACCATCCATGATACACCAGGTTTCCTGCTTGTCTTTCTTAAGGGTTAGGGTTATTTTGGTTATTCCCCTATTCCCAAAATTGTCTAAGGACATGAGTAGTAGCAGCAGCTTGCTCTTTCATAGCATGGGTAGTGGTAGCTGCTTGCTCCTTTATAGCCTCTACCATGCCCATCACAGCTTGCATCAGTATATCCATGTTACCCTTTCCTTCCTTCTCCTTTCCAGTATTCCTCTTAGGTAGAGCCATACTTTACTCTACAAAAAAAATATTACCAAGGTGATCAGTCTCAATAACATAATATTTCTAAGAGATCATATATCACCAATAGGAAATACTAGTTACCCCAAACCTAGCACTCCATTCCTCAAGTCAAAATAGAATACAAGTTAGTGAATTGTCTAAATTCAGCTAACTAACCAGTATTAGTCTCTATCCTGAGGAATCTACCCCTTTATTATCGACCTAGTACTCAACTAGCTGTGGTAATTGTGCTCTGATACCAACTCAGTGTAACACCCTCAACCCTATATTTCTTTCAAATAATTAAATAATATAAGGTAATATAATATATGATTAGTGAGTTACTACTACCTCTACCTGAGTATATTTTTAAATTTTTCTAAGTTAAATAGTTGAGTGCCACTAGTTTGGGTTACTACACTCGAGTTTCCACACATTATGCAACGGAAATAAATAAAGTAATTTAAATGAAATAGATAGATATAGAGATCTTCACATTCACATTCAACTGCATAATATTTATACATACATATACAGTAGTGTGTGCCAGACATACACCTATAGATATGCGAGCCTAAGCAAGGTAAGGAGATAACAAGCTTGCCACTCATACCCTATTTTAAGCAAAACTCTCTGTCTCACATATCTTAATACATATATATCCTCCTTATCTACACCAAAATTTTCCTCCTAGTCCTTTCAAAATACTAATAAGGATTCAGGGAAATAGGCATGTCAAAATACTATAAACTCTTAGTTATGCAAACAGTCAAGAGGAAAGTGGTAACTTAAATATAAATAGGACCCATAGTCCAGTGATCACAGGAAAGTACCCAGAAAATGGTATCTCCACTATCTCTATCTCTATCTCTACCTCCATTAGCACTTGGTACTTAGGCATCTGATATAAATTAACTTTAATGAGAATTAATCTCAGTAGCAATAATCACTTATGTTTAAAAAAATAACTTTTTGTACCACCGTACGAATATGAAAATCCACCACATTCTTGTTAAGAATATTTTAAAACATTATGCTATTAGAATAATGTAAATGTATTAAATAACTATCTCATGTATATACTTATGATTACACATACACTTCAACAAATATTCATCACACAGGATGCATTCTTAGATTGTAATGGTAACAACTCACATTCTCATTTCAGTATATAGATCATAAGAAAAGAAATCATGCAATTTGATATGGCTATAGTCAAAAGCATCACCAAATAATTCTTTCAAATTTCTATTCATAAATGAGATTCTCTTGTGGTCATAAGCCACTTGCAATCATTCTCGTAGTTTTCACCGTCAACATTTATTCTCAGGTTAACCGTTAGCATTTATTCTCAGGTTATCCGTTAGAAATTATTCTCAAGTTAACCGTCTGTAAAAATTTTACTGGATTAAAGCTAGTTGCAGCTATTCTTGCGGTATAACCAAATGCATCCCTTCTTGCGGATCAACCATTTGCAGTTATTCTCATTCTCGTGGATCAACCATTTGTAGTTATTCTCATTTATGGTTTATGCTTAATTGAAATATCTTACTTCTATTCTCTTTCTCATAATTTCTCAAACATTCTCATTTTTCTTGTTACCCATTACAATTCAAGATTAAATCCTACATTTGAGCGAAGTATTAGGCTAATTGTGTATAAAAAGAGGTTATTAAGTTAAATTTCTCTAAGCAGAGAGCTACAAGTTGACTTCTAGCCTCCTGGCAGTCGACTTCCAGCTTGCTGCCTTAAAAGTGTTTCAAATGATGAGCAATCAGTCGACTTCCAGGACCCCAATAGTTGACTGCTATGTTCTTAGCTAATTTCTAGAAAATAAGAACACGGCAATCAACTTCCACCCCCTGGCAGTCAACTGCTAGCATTCTGGATACGATTCTGGGCAACTCAAGAGCACAACAGTTAACTGGTGGATCCTACAAGTCGAATACTACATTATGCTCTATTTTAAAACTCGTCGTTGACCAATTAATTTAGCCCAAGAACATATTTTTAAAATAGTTTTGATGATTGAAAAATCAATAACAGCATAAAAGCTTTATTTTACCACTCAAAAATAGCCCAAACCACCGATTATTCATGCTCTAATCTTGGATTTAACCTCTTTCTTGAAAACCATGAAAAATCCATTTCTCAGATTTGCACTCATGCATTCACAAGTATATTCAATCAATTTAAAACATCCAATAGCAATTAAAAATGCTAAGAATGTAGGTTTTAATCTCCCTGGAGTTCAAACTCATAAAAACTCAAAATTCTCAACCATGAACAGTATTTTCAAAAAATAAGGGAGATGGGTGATTTGCTACCTTTTTGCTGATTTAAACTTGATGATTGATGTTTGGGAATTATTCTAGGATGATTTCCTAGCTCTATAAATGCTTAAATCCATCCAACAGCTCTTTTCCTTCACAATTCCAACTCTTTCTCTCTCTAGCTCGTCCTCTCTCTCTCTTTCTCTCTCTAAGATTTCTAAACTAAAGTTGTAAATGAAAGGTTATGAAGGATTGGCCTATTTATAGGCAATTCGGCCTTTTGCAACTTTGCTCTTAATTCTCAACCATTCAGGGTAAAATGATAATTTTCTAACATTATGTTAAATGACCATTTCGACCCTAATTACCTGATGGGAAATTTTCAGAATTCTGTTGCTACAGTAAATCATTTGGCTAAATTTACGGCCTATTGCCCTAAAGTTTTAGAATTTCATACCTCTATCCTCACTTCATCTTTTTCCTTTCAATTTGGTCCTTATTCTTTGTTTTACCTTAAAACTCTTTTCCTAATGCAACTACATGTAACCTAATGCAACAAACACAAGCATTCGATTCATTAAAAATTAACAAACATTTCTTAATGCATAGAAGGAGCAGATGTTACAAAGGCTATAGGTGGAATGTCCACAATCATATCCCCTATTTGAAGGAAGTATCTGAGATTAAGCACCTCAACAACCTTGACCTCCAACTCCATAGAAAGAAAGAGTGCAAAGAGGGTGCATTTCAGCAAAGTTAACTACTCACAATGACACTGATTAACTTTGATTGAAGAAGTCAATTAGCAACTCTAGCTCTAAAAATTTCTAACTTAGCAATACAATTTGAGTTTATCATATAATTCCTAAATCTTGGGTTATCACCTATGTTGAAAATCTTACATGTTTAATATATATATATATATATATATATATATAAATTTATTTAATTTATTATTATTATTATTATTATTATTATTATTATTATTATTATTATTATTATTATTTTCTTGATTTCAAACTCCAAGTTACTTAAATTTTATCTAATTACAATTTTGACTTCCATTAGACATTGACAGTTTTAAAAGTTAAAATTTCAATAAATGGGTAAATAAAATAAAACGAAAGAACATTTGACAATTTCAAAACCCCCAATTATATATGGAACCATCATCATACATGATAAATCTTTAAGAATGCACCAAATTTTCTTCTCCTTCTTCATCTTTTTCCTCTCTCTCTCTCTCTCTCTCTATCTTTCTCTCGCAAAATTCCATCAGGAAATTGAAAGTCGATGTTCACCCAAAAGATGCAGATCAACAAAATTTGATAAGGATAGAAACTATGCACCAATTTTCTAGCAAAACCCTCAAACTTTTCCTCATTGACAGTGATGGCCAGAAAAGGGAAGTGCGTCACCGATTTGGTGGGTAAATGGGAGGAAACGAAGTGGGAAGAGAAGAAATATGAAGAAGGGGCATGGAGGCTGAAATAAGAGTGGAAGACATGTTGGAAGATGCTTCAGGGGAAAAGAAGATCTGATACATTTATTGGACTGGTTGAAAGCATGTGCGATGCACGTATTTCATTTTTGTAGTACGTAGATATATATGATATAATTATTACAATAGTTTACATTATTACTATATGAAACGCAGAAAGCATAAATTAAAATTAATTTTTGCAGTTCATCATATGAATTAGAATATTGTATTGAAACACCAAAATAAATGATGATTGTGCTACTAACACTAAATCAATTGTAAAAAATTTTAATTAAATGAGTGCCATAACAGATAAATTAATGTAAAAAAAGGGTGGCAAGACTAATCAAGATTAAACATGAAAAACATATCCATTTTAATAAATATATAAATTATGTATGTATTTCAGATTTCTTATAGTGAGATGAAAAAAAAAAATTATATGTCAGAACTTTTAAACTCAAGTATCTATTAAAAAGAGTAAACACCTGTACAAGTAATTTCTAATGTTTGAAATGCAAAAATTTTATCATTTGATGTTAATGGTTAGTTTTACTAAAGCATTATTCTATTCCTTGATGACAGATTATTCTAAACCCTAAACCGAACGGCCTAATTACTCTCATGCAAGGTTATTAACTACAGTTGTAAAAGTTATATTGAATACTTACAACATTTGTAAATGCCAACAAAACTTCTATATTTTTATAGGTGAAAATAAATTATAGTAGTTAAACTAACAATACTTATTAATAGTCCTTTGAAATCCATATAAGATAGAGTGATCACAATTAGGAAGAAATAATTTGAAATCAGAAAAAAAAAGATAATATTAAAGTTGGTAGAGAGTGAGGAAGAGATATTGCGGTGAAGAAGAAATTCAAGATTAAAAAAAAAAAAAAACAAAAAATAGGTATAGAGAGGAAGAAGAACAAGAGTAAGAAGAGAAACTGAGAGAGTCTGTTAACTAAGCGAAACATAGTAGAGTGGAAGTCATTAAATTTAGAATTTCCTTTATTTTTCCAGCTTTCCTCGTTCAAAAATGTCTGTAAGGAGAATAAATTATTCCTTCATTATAAAAACTTATTCCTTTTTTGGTGCTTCTTCCCTTTATTAATTATATGTTTTTGTTAGTTGTTCTACATTTATTATTTGACTGTAATATTATTGCTTTCCTATAAGTTTGTGTTCGTTACCTATTTGTTTTATATATCTTTAATGAAAATTATATATATATATATATATGTATGTATGTATGTATTCTTATTCTTGTAAGATAAGGAGAACACACACAGAAAAAACGAATACAAATAAAGAGAAATAAATTTGTGCAAAAACTAAAATCCAACTACTTATAATAATATATTATCATTCTTATTACTTTTACAAACTCAATATTTACTAACTGTGTATCAAACTCAAATAAAAAACAGAGAAAGCAAGAGATAAATAATTATCTAAGATCCACCCATACTACAATTTCTTAGTTTATGATGAAGTGGATTCAGTGTAGTGGTTTATAGCAATTTTTTCTCATTATTTGTCCATAGATAAAAATAATTATAATTATTTACTATCCATTTGAAAATTGATTAGTTTATTTTATTTTATTTCATTAATTATCCACTCAAAATATATTATTGAACAATTAATTTAAATTTAAATATTCTTTAAATAATTACAATGATGTATAAGAAAAAAAAATAATACTGAAAACATTAGAATTTTTAATTAGGGTGGACATAATATATAATTTTGTTTAAATTAACCCAAATATATTATTTAAAGAAATTAAAAATTAAAAATATATAAAATATGTGATGATTTAATTAGTTTAACTTAAACATAAATATGAGTAAAATGTTCGTTTTATATACTCATACTAAAATATTTTTAAATATTGAAACTTTTATAATTAAAAATTAAACTTTAAAGATGGAAATAGAAGAACCCAAACACACTTGGAATATTTTTGTGTTGGGTCACGTCGTTTCTATCGTTTGGTTTTTAAAATGTGAAAACCTAAGTGAAGATAGAAGCTATAGAAAAAATAAAGAGAAAAAGCCACAACCACAAGAATTGTGTAAAATATTGAAGAAGATGAGAAATTCAATAAGTGATACTTATAGCAACTATAAAAAATTTAAAAAAACGGCACCATTCTTCTTGATTTATTTAAAATATGCAAGTAGTTTGATTGGCTGAAATTCCAGAAAAACAAAGCAACAACCAAAGATAAATCTAGAATGTATGAAATTAAAAACCAATCACGCTATAGCAAGCATGATCACTAACTATTATTGGGACAGCACCATCCGATGAAGGCAACGGAAAATTAAAGGAGAAAAATGAAAAGGAAAGAAAAGAAATTCATCCATCAATATATGGCAAGATTTCAATGTCAGGACTTCAAAGAACTGTATCAATGTATGACGTATAGTATTTGTTTTATTTGTCTCGTAAAACAAAAAATACATAATTCGATGGAATTATAAACAACTTGAAAAGATATGACTTTAATGAGAAATTATATTTTGAAAGGGTGATTTTAGAATGACATAACTTTAAATATAAAAAATTACATTTTAAAAGAGAAAAATTATATTTTTAAAACGTTGAGTTTAATAAATATATATTATATATGTACTTTAGATATAAAAATGTGTATACAACTCACATTTTTATTGTACATAGAAAGATCAGTTTATATTTTTTACATATAATATTTGTTTATTTTCTATCAAAATAATAAATAACTATGAAAGGATATAGCTTTTAACAATAAAAATTTATATTTTGAAAAGACAAAAAATATATATAAAAGATATGACTTTAAAAAATTACATATAATATGAAAATATATGACTTTAAAAAAAATTACATATGCAAGGACATGATTTTAAACATAAAAGGTTCATAAGAAAGGACATGACTTTAAAAATAAAAAAAATTATAATTTTTCAATAAAATATATTATTTTAAAAAATTACATATAAAAAGACATAACTCTTTAAACATGAAAATTTATATTTTAAAAGGACAAAAAATATATATGAAATGATATGACTTTAAGAATATATAATTATATTTTTAAAAGTATTTTAGACATAAAAAATTAAAAAAACTCACTCTTTTATAGTATAGTAGATTATGGGTTTAAGGGCATTTTTGTCAATTTAGGCCAATTTTAAGGAATATGCAATTTTAGGTCCTATAAAAATAGAGTTTTTGTGAGATTTTTTAATCTAGATTTATTTGTTGATAAAAATATAAAAGATTTATAAAATTAGATAATTATAAGCCATTTAAAAATATCTGATATTAAGGTCTTTAACAGATAAGAAATTCTCACTTTGATAAAAATTTAATTCCAACAGTTTTATATCATTAAAAATAATAAAATATTAATATTAGTTCAAAATTTTTTGTTTCATTCTAAAAAAAAATATTTTAAATTTATTTGATCATAATATTTAATCTCATATTTAAATAACTATAGTTTGTAAATTATTTTATTATTGTAATTTAATTTATTATTATTTATATATATTTTTGTCTTTTTTAAAGGGGGGTAAATAAGAATAAATAATAGAACCCCCAAGCTATTCAAAACTATAGTACTGTAACTTGTAACTTTCTCTCGTACCGATCAACATTTAAAAAATAAATAAATAAATATTTCCAACACTTGGAAATTGCAAAAACCTGATTGCAGAAGTGGACAGAGTGATTTCAGAGTTGAGTTCTTTTGCCTTTCGCTTTATTCATATTGCAAAATGTACCATAAATATATCACTTTTTTTTTCCTCTTTACCATTTGTTTCTGAAAAATTGCCACTCCGTAAAGAGTTACTTTATAAGCGTACAGAAATTGGAAAACGGGGTATCTGCAATTTGATTAAATGGCATGCTTAATTTTGACTGGAATAAAAATTAAACGAATATTAACTTTTCAAATTAGTTTAGAAGCTAGTTCTTCTATTGAATTGGTAACCATTGAAATGATTATAAATGCCAACAAAAAGTTATTCAACGTCTTCCTATATATATTGATGCTGCTCAACAAAATCAATTTTTAACCTAGCATTCGACTGCATCTTCTGGTTAAACAATCAAAACAAGAGATTTTGTTGAAAAACAATGTCAATAACTTGAAGATATTGATTTTATGTGAGAAATGTGAGAGCATAATATATATATATATAATATTCAATATTTCATTCTATATTAAATATGTGTATATATATATTAAATTATATTAAATAATATGTGTATATATTTTTAGAATTTGAAGTTCAATAAATATATTAAATTAAATTGAAATTTAGGTTCAAAATATTTGTTAGATTACACGTGTGGTGTTGAAGTTGTTTACCTTGGATAATCTTCTAGTGGGTTCTGATAAGCGCCAGAAATGTGCTTGCAAGGCACTAAGCGTTAGAGTCATAATGAGATTAGAGTCTTCATTGTGTACTTCGATAATAAAGTCAGTTATGATGAGTCAGGAGAAAGAAGGAGGGTAGACACTACAAAAAAATAGTGTTTTTGCAGCGCTTCACTAAATGCGTCGCTAGATGGATATTTTACTGGCGCTTTATGAGGTGTCGCAAAGTTTTTTATTTTGCGGTGCCTTTGCTGGGATTATGGCGCTTAAAGCACCCTAAAATTTGAAAAAATATATATTTTTTGTTATTTTAGCGGTGTTTATTAGGCACTGTAAAATCTTTTTTATTATAGTGGTGCCTTGAAAGCGCCACTATTATTTCAAATACCAGCACTTACAGGCACCACGAAAATATTTCCCTCATTCTGGAGCATGTTTTTCCCTCCTGAAGCATCGATAAAAAGCTAGAAGTTTCATTTTCCTCCCATTTCCCTCCCTTTGAAGCATTGGACCAAATCTGGTTCTACCTTCAACCTTCACGTTCACTCACTCACCCTTCTCATTCACTCGCTTAGCCTCCTTGTTTGCTGAGTTTTCATTTCTCCATTTCTTCATTTTAGTTTTCGATTTGGTTTGGGTTTCGATTTAGGGTTCAATTTGTTTGTGGGGTTCAGCCTGTGTGTGAATTTCGAGTTGATGGGAGGGTTTGGTTTTGGTTTTGGGTTTCCATTTGTTTGTGGGTGTTTTTGGATTCTCTTATTGGTTACCTAAAGTTTGTGGGTTTCCATTTGTTTGTGGGTTCCGGGAATGAGTGATTGAAGACTTGATAAATTAGGGAGAGGCGTTGGGTTTCCATTTGTTTGGTTCTCTTTGCATCTAGTTCTCTTATTGGTTACCTTTGCATTTCGGTTCTCTCTATTCTGGTGTTGCTCATCATCACGCCCTTTGTTGTTGTACCTCCCATAGTTATTTATTTCAAAAGCTCTCTGATTAATTAACAAGCTTAGCTGAAGCTTCAATCCAACTATTATAGCTTGTTGCTTAATTTGCTTTCCCATCCTTGATTTTAATGGGTATATATAATTTGGATTAGGATTAATGCTTCTTAAAAGCACTTATTCTCTGAACCTATAAATTATTCCTAACTACTGTGCTTGGACTTGTGTTTGAAGCTTGATTTTCAATTTTGACCCTTTACTTTTTTTCCACCACGTGTGAATTGTGAATTGCTACCCCATGACATTAATTATATATATCTATGTAAACCACTTTTCAAAGTAGTATGAAAAAGTAGATTGTTAAATAATTTAGTATGAACAGAAATGGAAAAAGTAGTATGAATATGAACATATCTCATAAGTGATATCACTTTTCAAAATGATTTATATTTCATATCAGACATTTTTTTAAATAATTTAGTATGAAACTGTAAATATACATAAATAAAAAAAAATATTTAAATAATTTTATATCTTTACTATGCAATTTTTAATACAAATATGCCAAATTAATCTTTAATAGTTCAACATTACATGATGGTATTTTTTTTAATTGTGTAGTCACTTTTAACATTATAGTTTTTATTTATTTTCAACGGTGCACTGAATTTATTGAATTTTTTCCCCAAAAATTATTTGTGGATTGAAACTTGAAAGGGATTAATTTGGAAAGTAAAGAGATCTATGTCATAAACAAAGTGATATCATATACATGACAATATTAATTAATG
Source organism: Senna siamea (assembly GCA_031216115.1). NCBI lineage: Eukaryota > Viridiplantae > Streptophyta > Magnoliopsida > Fabales > Fabaceae > Senna > Senna siamea. Next base: position 14,660,460 of record CM062355.1, on the reverse strand, counting down.
AGTTTAATTTGTACCATATATAATCAAGCATGTGTTTGAAGATAAAACCCAACATGATTTTGATTCCTCTTTGCTTTCTGTAAAAACCAATTATAATGTTGTTTTGTGGTATGTTGCATATTATTCACATGGGAAGAATCTTATTGTGCTGACTTGCATAAGCGTCCCTTTTTTGTGCTTCCATTTTGAAACTAGAATTCTGAGCATGCCTTGTTTTATTTTGTCTGAATTTATGTTTCATTACTCACCCCCCTCTTATAGATACAAAATGTAAACCTTTTGTTCTATGTTTCTCAAAAACTTAGCCATAAATTTTTTCAAATTAAATAATTACAACTTTTTCAAATTATGAGAAAAAATTAACAATTGAATAAAATTATAATAATAATTATAAAAATAAATTTTCTTTTTTTATTTTTTTTAAGTGTAAATAGGCTAATACAACAACAACACTGGGAATGAAAAAGGATGCTCTTAGGTTTGATTTGATCAATTTCTCATGATTGATTCACACCAGCACACATGCAGATGATGAGCCTTATATTCAAGCTTCTGAAGCTCAAATGGTGTATTATGTAGATGATCAAGTTGACAGAGAGTGATGCATTCTTGTTCACTTGAAACCACAGGATTTGTACAATATGGGAGATGAAGAGAATGTCCATGAGAATGAACCATATCCACAACAACAATTAGTAGTATTTTTTTCTAATGATGTAGAGAGTATACCTTTGACAAGGGGAGTTGAAGGAGAAGAGTTGCCTGTCATGGATGTTGCTGATAGTGTGAGTAACAATGCTAAGGATCAAATATTGTGTAGTTAGTTGTTGATACATAAGATCTTGTATGGTATTTATTTAAGATTACCATTATGGTAATCAATATGAGTCTTTCAAGTAATTCTCTGTTTAAAAAAATATGTTTTTTATAATTTTCTATTGATTTGTTTTATCTTTACATTGTTTTGTTATACATTGAAAGTTGTAGACATGAGAAGATTAAAGCAAAATGCCTGTAGAACTCGTGGAGAGTCCTCAATTGTCTCTACTCCATCTCCATCTCCCACTCCGCATCCTTTCGAGCCAATGCCATCTCCACCCCCAGCCCAAACCTCAGAACTAGCTTCAACTGTTCCCTCAGCCCAGTCCTCAAGTGGAAGGAGTAGAAGTTCATCTTGGACCATTAATATCATTGGTAATTGATTTTTTTTCATTTTATTATTCAAATTATTGATATTATCTTGATGTATTTTTCATTTTACAGATGATCAAGGAAACACTAGAGAAGGACATTTAAGATTGTATGATGTTTAGACACTTCTTACAGGGCAACGTATAGTTTTACCCTTTAACGAACAAGACCAACCAATTGGGGAAGCAGCTGGCCTTTTGGGTGGAGTCATCGAAGTGATTGGAACTGACTTAAATGCATTTCCTATAAGCTATCATTTGTGGGATAAAATTTCTGATAGCTATAAGGATACTTATTTTGATAATTTAAAGGTAATATAAAATTTGTACTTAGTGTTAAATTACATTTCTATTGGCATCTGCTTGAAATGAACTAATCTTTGATATCATGATTTGAAGGCTAAGTTTTGTTAGATGACAGGGTTGCTAAAAATTTTGTGTTGAAAAAAATTGGAAAGAAGTGGAGGAATTATCGGATTGCGTTGTTTAACATGTATTACAAGTGGGATGCCACTAGGGAGCAAAAAAATTTAAGCCATCCTAATTTCACACCACAAGACATGTGGGTGGCCTTCATTGATTACAGATTAGATCCAAAGACCTAAGTAAGGTTTAAATTAGATTTTTAAATCAAAGGGGTTTTACAACAATATAACTTAATTATCTTTTTGAACTTTACAGATGATGTGTCTTATTTTATACATATTTGCTTGATGTTAACTGTCCATTTTATAAGCATTTTATGTAATTTTATTTTAAAAATCACCTAAGTTGCATCATTTTTTTATTTTTAGGCATTTTATCAAGTCATAATCAGTAAACAGAGCAATTTTGAGACTATACAGCCTTTAGAACACCAAAAATGGATCATTTGGGCCAATTTTGTTTATTGGGCCTTGAATCAGGCTAATTGGGCCTTGGACTGGGCTAATTAGGAGAGAAAAGGAGCAGACATGCGTGAGAAAAGAGGAGCATCGTGTGATGCCTGAATCATACCCGAAACAAGGGACCTGGGCATTTTCCATCACGAGGGAGAATGAACTCGTACAGCGCAAGAAAAGGAGAAGACCGAGCGAAGCTCCACGGCGGCATGGCAACGTTCTGGTGTCAGGGGATGACAAGCGAGACACCGCCCTCCAAGCCAGCCACCAGAACCCGCCAGAATGGTAGAGATCCATGAGAGAAGACATGCGACCTAGTTGTGCAACTCGTCCACATCGCAACTTCTCCCAGAGTTTTTTTATTGACCTACCGCCAGCAACCGTCCCTGAAACCTTCAGCGACTCATCCGCCACCTTCCCTTAGCTCTTTGGCCGTCGTAACGCCTCAGATTGCGAGATCTGAGATGAACCCAAAAGACGCGATTCGGTTATGTTTCGCGACCCGTCTGACGCTGTTCATCTGGGCTACCACCCGAAACCGATCCTCTATTGTTCAACACCTTGTCCGCGACCTTTTGTCTCAGCTCCGATTGCTGTTATAGCCATTTTTTGTCGGGTACTCGAGAACCCGAGAATCTGACCCGACCCGTGAAGGCTTGAATTGGTCAGTCTAAAAATTTAGATTTTCTAGAAATTTTTCAGTTCTTTTTTGGTGGTTTTCTGGCAACCATTCTGTACAGAGACCATTGGAAAATTGAGAAGACATGACTTGCATAAATTTCTACTATTTTTATCTGCTATTTAATTAATTTTTTGATAGATTATTTACTGTTGGAATTATTTGCTGTTGTAAATGTGTGGCTGAATTTGTAAAACTCATTAGGGTTCCTGACTATGTTGAATTGCTGTTCTAATTGCATAGATGTTGAATTTAGTTATGTGATCTTCTTAACAGTCATGAATGTATGTATTAGCTTTATTTACAAGACATCGTGATAACACTAATTAGATTCCTTTTTGAGATCGACGGATAATAATTGGAATTGGAAAACTAATTGTAAGGAATAATTAATTATCACTTAGAGCTAAGGTTAATTAATTGTTGGATTAAGAGTAGCTAAAAGTTATTTCGTAATAGTGGTGAATTAGACCGATAATGCTGATTTAAAATTTACCATTAGGAAGAACCAGCCAGTGGTAGATTTTAGGTTTAAGAAATTCATTGAGAATGACAGAGAATTTGAATTTGAATTAGAATTCACTCACAGGTAGCATAGTTAAATTCAGTAATCCATTATCCTTTGTGTGTTTACCAACTAGTACAGGTCTCCAATGGGTTTACTTTTCTTGCCTTGGTATACTCTCTTTCGTTCCTTATAGTTGGTTATTGTTTATTGCATTTAATTAATCATTAATTTAGTTAAAAATCAATCATGTTAATTGTTAGGCTAGATAACAGAGAACAAGTAATAACTTTGGGCATTCTTGTTCCCATGGGATACGACCTTGATACTCACCATTGCGCTAGGCTGCATCAATAGATTCACTGCCTTAAGTGTAGTTGCATAGGTAGCAGCACATCAAGTTTTTGGTGCCGTTGCCGAGGAATTGTTTGTGAAAAATAGAGTAAATTTACTATGTGTTACTTTAGCCATTTTTGTTTTGTTTTATTTTGTTTCTAATTTTTTTATTTTTTACTCTTTGATTTGGTTGTTGGGTTGTTTGGCCATCACTGGTTTCAGGTAATTTATAACCATGGATTCTTTATCAGTCTTGGCAGCTCAAATACAAAGGGAGCTTATGGTCAAGAAAATTCACCAATCCCTGATGCCAGAACAGGCAGCACAATTTGGTTGTGAATTCTATGGTGACTCACATTATAGTGGACACTGTAATGCCAAAGGTATGTTTGCTAACCCTTCCATTTCTTTCTTTTCTCCTTGCACTGTTTCTGCTGATTTCGAACAGGTCGATTATATAGGGAATGCCCCAAGTCAGAAAAATGATTCGTATAGCAATACATATAACTCTGGGTGGAGTAACCATCCAAAATTTGGATGGATCAACAATACCCAGGGTCCACAAGATTCTTAGTGGCTACACCAACAGCAACTCCAACAACAAAGCACTCATAATCAATTTCCTTAAGGACAAGAGAAGTCCGATCTTGAGGAAATGCTTACGAAATTTGTGTCCAACATGGACACAATCCTTAAAAGTCAGTAAGCCTCCATTCAGAACATGGAATACCAAGTAGTCCAGATTTTTAAGATGTTGGCTGAGACACAACCAGAGATACTCCTCAGCACCACAGAGTCTAAACCAAGGGAGCATTGCGATGCTATCATTCTGACATCTAGTAAGCAAGTATCTGGCCTTTTACGATTGACTGATGATTATATTGTTGAACAGGATGTGCCAGTCAGTAAAGAGCTAAAGCCTAAGGTAAGTGGGCTAGTGAAAATAGAGGATGAGAGTCCTATGAGGGAATATATATCCCTTGTATTCCATACCCTTCTAGTCTGAAGCAAGAAAAGGTTTATTCTGACTTAGCAACTTATTTAAGACACTCTTTAGATCATGATGATCCTTTGGATGTCTTAGATGACGTTATTGATTCTAAATTGTAGGAATTCTTGCTTAATAACCCTTTTCAGGTAGCATTGCAGGGAGATGAGGAAGAGTTGTCCAACGAGCAAGTTTTGGAACAACTAGCTGATTTCCTGGCTACTGAGCCTTGCAGCTCTATTGACCCTCTTATTTCTTTTGACAAGTCAAAAGTGTAAAAGGCTGGAGCTTCAATTGAGGACCCCCTAGTCTTAAAATTATAGGAATTGCCTAAGCACTTAGGACACTCGTATCTGAATGGGACAGAGAAGCTGTTAGTGATTAGAGAAGGTTACTTGATCCCTACTGTAGGGGATATCATTTTAGTCTCTCTCAGAGACCACCTCAGGCCACTTGTGTTTAAGATTCCTTCTTCTATCCTGTTTCTGCTAGAGCGGACAAGACTTGAGCATTTTATTTTATTTTATTTCATTTTATTTTCTGCTAATCATAACTTTGAGATTTTTGGATTTTCTATTTAGTTCTGCTTTACGTTTTTAATTTGGGATACCAACCCAGCTTTACAATGAGGGTAATATGACCCTCAAGTGTGGGGTGGGTATATGTTATTGTTTTTTCTATTTCTTGTTCTTTTGGGATACCCTTTTGTTGTACACTAAGGACAGTGTAATCCTTAAGTGTAAGGTGGTGTGCTTATGTTATTTTGACTCCTTTTTCCTCTGTCAGTTCAGGATACTGCATATTGATGCCACTTTTTGCTAATGTTGTATTTATGCTAATAGTAGATATAGGACAAGATACTTGATTTTGCTTGACTATATGCACTTAAGTTTTGTTTGTCTTTGAAGCATTTATAATTCAGTTTACAATTTGGCAGAAATTTTTTCTCTTAATTCATCTTGGAAAATAGTTAGTGATGTTTAATGTATCATCTCAGTTGGGTCATACTGGTCACCCCAATCAGGTTATATAGGTGGTACTTAATTATTTTTTTCAAATTGTGAAAATTTTGATGTAGGATGTTGATAATGCAAATTGCATGCACTTTTTGACTTACAATTCAGTTGAAAATTTTTTTTAGGACAAAGTATTTTCTTCAGATGCTTCCTTCAATCCAAAGCTATTCATTAGCAAGACTACAAAACTATATATAAAAGAAAAAAGAAAAAAAGAAGAAAAAAAAGACAAATATATATATAAAAAAAATATTTTTGAAAATCGGTCTTCATTATCTTGTTTATTGGATATGTTATTCCTTGAGCATCTCCTATTTCATTGAAAACTTGGTGAAATTTTTTGTGTTTAGAACTTTGCTGCTTTTAATCCTTTTAGTATTCACCATGTTGGAATGACATGACTTCTAGCATATCTATCACCTCTTACCAAAATTTTTCCTCACCTTTACCTCAACCCCATGACAACCTTGTCAAGACCCTTTGATCTTGGTATTCAATTTTTCGTAGTAGCAAAGATAAGATTTATGAGCAAAAATATAGTTTGCAAATTCTTGTGAAATAGCTTGACAAGAAAGGATTAAAAGCATTCCAACATATATACAACTTAACAACGCATATAAGTGTTTTATCCTTATACACTTTGAGTGAGTGATCCTGTAAAGCTTTGGTTCTTAAATTTTTGTTATTGAATTGCAGGTTAAGTTGTATATGCATTGTTATTATTTCCATCCTGTGTTAAGGTTGTGAAATTTGATTTATGATTAAGTTTCACTTGGGATGTGTTAGGTATTATTAATTATGGATTAGATATGACTTTTGAGGAACTATTGTTGTTTGTTTAAAGATTGAGTTAGTGTTTGCTTGAGGATAAAAAAAAGCTTAAGTATGGGGTGATTTGATGTGTCTTATTTTATACATATTAGCTTGATGTTAATTGTCCATTTTATGAGCATTTTATGTAATTTTATTTTAAAAATCACCTAGTTGCATTATTTTTCGTTTTCAAGCATTTTATCAAGTTATCATTAGTAAACAAAGCAATTTTGAGCCTGGACAGCCTTTAGAACACCAAAAATGGATCATTTGGGCAAATTTTGTTTATTGGGCCTTGGACTTGGCTAATTGGGCCTTAGACCGGGCTAATTGGGAGAGAAAAGGACCAGAACCACGTGAGAAAAGAGGAGCATCTCATGATACCTGAATCAGACCTGAAACAAGGAACCTGGCCATTTTTCATCGAGTGGGAGAATGAACCTGTGCAGTGCGAGAAAGGGAGAAGACCAAGCGGACCTCCACGACAGTGTGAAAATGTCCAATGTTAGGGGATGATAAGTGGGACACTATCGTCCAAGCCATCCATCTGAACACCCTAAAACAATGGAGATCCGCGAGAGAAGATGCGCGACCCAGTTGTGCGACCCGTCCACATCGCAGCTTCTCTCGGCATTTTTTGCCAACCCACCACCAGCAACTATCCCTGCAACCTTCAGTGACTCATCCACCACCTTCTCTCAACTCGCCGGCTACCGCAATGCCTCGGATTACGAGATCTGAAACAGACTCGAAAGACATAATTCAGTTGTGTTTCATGACCTGTCTGACGCTGTTCGTTCAGGCTGCCACTGAAAATTGATCCTCCATCACTCAGCACCTTGCCCGCAACTGTCACCCTCAGCTTTGGCTGCTGTTGCAGTCGTTCTCCATCAGGTACCCGAGAACCTAAGAATTCGACCCAACCCGCGAAGGCTTAAACTGGGCAGTCCAAAAATTTAGATTTTTTGGAAATTTTTTGGTCCTTTTTCGGTGGTTTTCTGGCAACCATTATGTGCAGAGACCATTGGACAATTGAGAAGACATGACTTGCATAAATTTCTACTATTTTTATTTGCTATTTAATTAATTTGTTGATAGATTATCTGTTGTTGGAATTGTGTGCTGTTGTAAATATGTGTGGCTGAATTTGTAAAACTCATTGGGGTTCTTGACTATGTTGAATTGCTGTTCTAATTGCATGGATGTTGAATTTAGTTATGTAATCTTCTTAACAGTCATGAATGTATGTATTAGCTTTATTTACAAGACATCGTGATAATACTAATTAGATTCCTTTTGAGATCGATGGATAATAATTGGAATTGGAAAACTAATTGTAAGGAATAATTAATTATCACTTAGAGCTAAGGTTAATTAATTGTTGGATTAAGAGTAGCTAAAAGTTATTTCTTAATAGTGGTGAATTAGACCGATAATGCTGATTAAAATTTACCATTAGGAAGAACCAGCCAGTGGTAGATTTTAGGTTTAAGAAATTCATTGAGAATGACAGAGAATTTGAATTTAAATTAGAATTCATTCACAGGTAGCATAGTTAAATTCAGTAATCCATTATCCTTTGTGTGTTTACCAACTAGTACAGGTCCCCAATGGGTTTACTTTTCTTGCCTCAGTATACTCTCTTTCGTTCCTTATAGCTAGTTATTGTTTATTGCATTTAATTAATTATTAGTTTAGTTAAAAATCAATCATGTTAATTGTTAGGCTAGATAAAAGAGAACAAGTAATAACTCTGGGCATTCCCGTTCCCATAGGATACGACCTTGATACTCACCCTTGCACTAGGATGCATCGATAGATTCACTGCCTTAAGTGTAGTTGCATAGGTAGCAGCACATCAACAGGAAATAAGCAATAGTAACAGGCTAAATCGACAGAAGTTGAAGATGCCACATACTTGTGGGTCCAAAAGTATCGCAAGAAAGAAACATGAAATGGTAATAATACATTTTTGTTATGATGTGTTGAATTCGTGATAATGATATTTTTCATTTAACACATGTTAAGAATTGGCAAATGGCGCGCCTGTGAGTAAGGAGCTGTATATGTTGCAACACATAAAAAGGAAGATGGATCTTATGTCAATGATAAGGCTAGGGTTGTAAGTATAAGTATTATAACTACTTGTTGTAAATATTTTTATTGGTTGAGGGAACAACAAACAAATGACATTTTGCTCATTACCAACGTCATGTCCTTTGGTTCTTTCCTGGCTATGTGTGTTATTGTTGTAACGCCCCTATCTAGTATTACTCTTAATTCTGATATAAATAGATAGGTTCAGTATATTATCTTTATCCTTTATTTAATTAATTTCTGAGAAATTATACCATTAAATTAATTTAAGAGAATTAGGTTCGGGATCTTTTGCTCAGATTAAAACTTATATGCATAGCGAACTAACAGAAATTCTATACTACTCAGCGAAAGATTAAACTTTCATACAATTCAAATAATAAGAGTCTAATAATGTCCATTACATCACAATAAGCATATATCAAGATATGCGAAGCACTCGTCCATATGAAGTCAGGAGACAACAATCCTGTCACTCATACTCCCTTTACAAATTTTCAGGACGGACCGGTCCTTCACCTATCCCTTCCCCTATTCTTTCCTAACTACATCTTAAGACTACTGCCAAAAGAATAATCCTAGCTTTATCTGGACTAGGACCCAAAAATAGGGGTTACAAAATTTTCCTTAGACCAAAAAGGAACTCTTATCTCCCTAACCTGCTAAGCGTCCGTATCTGATACATATTAGTATAATAATTTTTTTAAAAAAAATAATATGTATCAGGGTGTAAGCACCAAAATATTTAACTCTACATTTTTGAAATTAAAATATAGCATTCATAAATATAAACTGGCAAGTAATGTATGGTCAATTTAAATGTCAATGAAATAAAAATAATATTTGTTCAAGTAAGACATCTGGCATGTTATAAAACACACTATCATAAAATTAGCAAAACATTTATGCTTATCATTCTTAAAACATATTTGATATAAAAGTTGTGCACACTCGGGAACTCGTGGACACTTGGCTACCTTTAAAATTCTTAGTGCACACTTGGACACTTTGTGGACACTTGGCCACCTTCCTAGGGTCATTGTGCACACTTGGGCACTACGTGGACACTGGGCCACCACCTAGGGTAATTGTCCACACTTGGACACTCTGTGGACACTTGGCCACCTTCCTAGGGTCATTGTGCACACTTGGGCACTACGTGGACACTAGGCCACCACCTAGGGTAATTGTGCATACTGGCACTCAGTGGACACTTGGCCACCTTTAAAGTTCTTTAACAATTCTCAAGGAAACTTTTCCTTTTATTTAATAACAATACTAATGTACGTCTCCTTAAAATTTAGAAATTTTAAGAATAACTGTCCCTTTCTATGAAATTAATATCAATGTACACTTCTCATAAAAATTCTATTAATTTCGTGAAGGATTTTACCCTTTCGTTGGAAATTTCTATAAATTTACATTTCTTATGAAAATACTAACATTTTCGAGAATACTTTCGCTTTTCTTGAAATTCAACTCTAGTGTACAATTCTTATAAAAATTCTAGTATTTTCAAAACAATAATTTCTCCTTTCTTGGAAAGAAATTTTAGTGTGCATTTCTTATAAGAGTTTTAATAACTTCCGGAGTAATTTCCCTTTTTTGAAAATTAATATCAATGCACATTTCTTATAGAATGTAAATAAACTCAAGAATAAATTTCTCCTTTCTTAAAAATTACATTGATGTGTATCTCTTATAAACTTCAAGAATAAATTCCCTTTTCTTCTTTTTTTTTTTTTTGAAAAATAATACTAAGGTGCATCGCTTGTAAATTACTAGAATAAAATTCCATGGACTTGGCCTAGGGAGATTTATTAATTGAGAAATTCTGTTTCCTTCGTTCATTCTTTACTAACACCCTTAAATAGTAGGGTTCCCTTCCTTCAGCTTGAATTTAACACCATGCAACGCTATTCCCTTTTTTTTTCAACAATATACTCGTGCTATCTCATCTATCGACATTTCAATAAACCACAAAAGCTAGCCAACAGACTTACATTTTGCCAAGAATGTAGGTGTACAATTTTGTTCCTAAGAAAGCTTGTAAACATGTTGGTTGCATCAACTAAAATGTGGAACAAAATCAAAAATTGTTAACCTACCTTGAGGATGACTAGAGGAAAGTGATATTGGCCTTTCCTTTGCTCTCTTTCTGCACCTTGCTTCCTTTAATTCTTACTTCCCTACAATAAATGCTAAATTTTCACTTTGATCCAATTATTAAGGAACAGTCGGACACAAAATCTACAAGAAAACATCAAATTAGGGTATTTTAAATTATACCAGAGGTTCCGAAAGCTTGAGATCTAATTTATGTGATTTTCCAACAGTTTCGGTAGCAGCGCAAGGCGGCGCAAAGCGGTTGGGGTAGAAAAGTACACCAAAATGTAGTTTGCAACTTGAGGATGTCGGATTTGGTGTCCGTTCAGCGAAACATGGCCATTTAGATGGATTTTTTTGGCAACGAAGTATGACACATGACAAACTATTTCTCCTCCATTCCAGGTGCATGGCGATAGCATTCTACTGGTTGGAAGCTGGTGGAGGAAGCTGGCATCTTAGGCTACCCAATGGTGGTAGTGTGGCCGGATGGCTTCGGATGGTGGAGATCGCGACATGGTGTAAAGTCCCACATCGGTTGGGGAGGAGAACGAAGCATGCCTTATAAGGGTGTGGATACCTCTCCCTTGTGGACGCATTTTCCCCCCTTAGGTTGGGGAAGAACAAAATCGTGAGTCTACAGAGGTGGGACAAAGCGGACAATATCTGTAAGTGGGCGGCTGGACTGTTACATGTGGCCTTGAAAACGCGACGGGAAGGGAAAAAGGACATTTTTTGGTGGCTATGGTGGTCGTCGGTCACTGCGGTGGCTTGTTGCGGCATCGGGCTGAGCTGTTGAACCTTTCGGCAGTGACGTACGGCGGTAACTAAGCCAGACGGTGGACGGGCATGGTGAAGGTAGTGGACGATGTGACTCGCGTGGGGGAGAGGAAAGAGAGAGAGAAATGCTGCGTGAGAGGGAAAAATGGGAGAAAATGAGAGAAGTTTGAATATTTAGGGCTTCTAGGGGCATTTTGGTCTTTTTTCATTTTGCCCTAGCTAAAATTTAGATGCATTTCTCTGATCTAGGCAAGAATTTAGGATGATATGGAAGGAATTTTGGAATTTTCAAATGATCACAAGCTTCGTGAAATTATCCACAAGGTTTTTTAGGGTAGACCAAAATCTCGTTATCAAACATAATTTAATTTTGAAAAATTCTCAAATTTTAGCTAAAAGCTCAGAAGATTTTCCTTAATTCAATTTCAAAAAAATCTAAATTTATTTTACCTAATTTAATTTATTTTAAAAATCAGGTTGTTACAATTGGATTATTGTATCATTTTATTATTGTATCTTCCTACAGAGGGTGCAGATGTTGGCTTTATAGGTTGTTTGAATGTATGCTATACTAATTAAGACAAATTGCTGAACTTTATGTCTTTGTCTCTTAGTTAACAAGTTAATTTGTTATTTGAGGAAAAAATATTAGAAATTGAAAGTCAAGGAACTTCATCTAAGACCATTTTTGAGCAAGATTCTTTAAGACAAGTGTTGGGAAAAGAACGTCCTGGAAGAATTTGTGGTTTAGGATTTGGCCTTAGTCCAACTCAAGTATTTGGCGCGAATACAACTCAATTTGGTTGGTTCCCAGTAAATTAGGGTGCTAATACTTGTAACGTCGCTCTTCAATAAGAAGTTTCAAGGTTACAATCTTCAAATGAAGAGATGAGAAATGCCTTGGGTTACATTTTTCAAAATTTCTTAGAAAATGTTCCACCCAGTTTGCACACTTGTTTAATCCTCAAGTTAGTTTAATATTTGTTTTTTAATTTAAAAAATTTATTTTCTTTGTTTCATTTAAGTTATAAAAAACTTGTTAATCCTTTCAGGCATCTGATGCAAATAGTGGACATCCTTTAGTCGAACCTCACTCGTCAGTGAGAGAAGATCCCACTCAGTAGATGGGGTGTTACATATTTTGGCATTTAGAGGAGTAATTAAGTATATATTATAAAATCCTATGTATAAAAATTTGGCGTATGAAAACTTAGGGTACTGACTTGTTATTAATTATTTTGAATTATAATTAGGAATTGCATATGTTGCGTTTATGTTATTTTGAATGTATCATATGTTGAGTTTATATTGTTTGATATTAATTAGGAATAGTAAATAGGGTACGCATCATTTCAAACAAGGATATTTAAATCTTATTGGCATTTTGAAAGCTTAACAAACAATAATTTTAAAAATTTTACTTTAAATAGAGCTTGAAGGATATTAAGAACAATCAAATATAAATATATATATATATATGAATTAGCCTAAAATAATGGTAAAATGGAGCAAAAATATAGATTAAATTAGTAGAACTTTTTAACTAAAATATTGGCGTTTGGAAGGCGACATTACTTTAAAAAACATTTAATTCATCCAAAAAGGGCGCTTCAAAGGTGACACTAATATTAAAACCCAAAAATAGAGTGGCGCTTCAAAGGCGACGCTATTATTTTTAAAAAAATTTACATGAAAAACATAGTGGCGCTTTCCAAGCGCCACTAAATGTATAAAAGAAATTCAAGATAATTAATAGCGGCACTTCCCAAGCGCCGCTAAATGTATAAAAGAAATTCAAGATAATTAGTAGTGGCACTTCCTCAACCCCGCGAAATGCATAAAAAAAAATCTTGAAAAGCATCACAAAAAGATTTCGGCGCTTATAAAGTGCCACGATTTAAAATCCTGGCACAAATTCCTACAACTAAGTGAAAGTGCCACTAAAAGTTGTCCCGACACTATAATAGCGGTGCTTGTGTAAGCGCCAGAAGTATCTTTTAGTGGTGCTTTAAGCACCACTAAATAGTCACTTAAAGCGTTACTATTTTTTTTGTTTTTTGTAGTGAGAGAGGGAGAGACTGAGATAGGAGTAGAGTGGAAGTGAAGTGTTTTACCTAGGGGTGTGAGTTTTATACCTTGAGTCTAAAAGGTAGGATAGCAATTTTATCTTATTAGTTCAAGCCCCCAATGTTGGTATAGGGTGACTCCATCTAGTCCAGAATATTCTGCAACAATAGTGCCCCCAAGTTCTTTTACACTATGAATTTCTAAACATTTTATTTATAGTATATGGTTCTTCCTCCCCTTCTTTTTATTTTGGCTCTAGGAATAACATCCCTCCTTTCTTATTTTGTTAAACACTTTATGTTCATATAATTAAATGTCCTAAAGAGTTTACATGTCTTGTACATATACATATGTATGTTGACTATCATCAAGTGTTCTTTTAATAATTTCCAGAACGCAACTCCCCTTTAGAAAAGTAAAATTTATTATTCAAAGAGTATTTGGGGGTGTAAGCATTTCAGGGAGGCATAAAGTCTACATGCATGTTATATATGCTTGAGGACAAAATGGTCAGGCCATGCAGTTTCCTATAAATGCATTTCCTATATATATATATATATGAGCTGACCGACCGTGCTTCTTGTATATTTTAGGAACTATGTATCTGTGGAATTTTTGTGTCCTGTAGAAGTTTTCTGGAGACGAATATATGAATATATAAAATTTTCCGACCAGCTAGGCTCCTTAGCAGAAAATGAATATATAATTATGTATCTTTAGGAGATTTCAAGAAATTGAGAATTCAAAAAGGACATGGGCAAAAACTTTTGATTAGGAGGCGGAGATGGTAAATTAAATATATAATAGTTTTAAAAAATTATTAATTATTTTTATTAAAATATATTATATAAAAAATAATATATTATATTAAAATTAAATAAATTAATAAGACGCATACTATTATTTTTATTTATATAATATTACATCAATTATCCTATATAAAAATAAACATATAATTATCATAAGTATTATTCAAGTTATTCAGCTTATTATACTTTTTCAGATAAATAAATTTATTGAGAAATATATTCTTTTCTATGACTAACTTTCTATGAATCATGTATAAATGATAAGTTAAAAATATTAAATAAAAATGATAATAAAAAATAATTTATCATACCTATAAGTGAAAAAAAAAACTTAGATATTTTTAGAGAAAAAAACTAAAGGGCACTTTAAAAATATTAAATAACAAAAGAAAAAAATATCCTTACAAATTTAGAAAAAAATAAATATCACATGATATGGAACAATAACAAAAATAAAAATATCATAAAAAATGATATATGATAAAAAAAAATCTCACTTTATCACTTTAGTCTAACATATAAGTATAAAAAAAATTTTTATATTAAAATTTAATCTTATTATATTTATTATTCTTGAATAATGTTATGATCTTAAAAGTTTTTATCTTTCTTAAATTTATTATTTTCAAAAATATAAAATTTTTAAAATGACATAGTTATAATAAATAAATAAAAATAAATAATATATTAATAATTTAAAATATAATATATATTAAATTAATTTATAATTTGATATAATATATTTTATCAACTATTAATTATATTATCATATTTTTTATATACATAAATTTTAATCTATTAAAAAAATTTATAATTTTTTCAGGTAGACGTCATATATAAATTTTTATATATACGTAGATATACATATGTATGTAATTACATGAATCGCGCTATGCCTATGTGTATATATATATTGAGAGGGTAGCCTGCTAGTCAAAATCTTTCTTGAAAAAGCTAGACATAGTGTGTGAAAGTTGAAGTCTTTTTTAGAAAAAAGCGAACCCATTTTTGTCTTGGACTTTATTTTTTTTAATCTAGTCTCTCTCCCCTTTATTTTAATTGTTTAATAATATTTTATTATTAAAATTTATATTCAATATTCAGTCCTGCAAAGACATCTAGCGAAGCTCACTCCTCGGTTTGGATTCAACTTGAAGGGCTAACACTTGAATTTTGTGATAGGCCAATCCTGACGTGCATTGGAGAGTTCCTAGGGTTGGATGAGCCAACATACAAACTTCAGAAAGCTAGATTTACGAGATTGTGTGTACTTACGGATCTTAATACCACATTCCCAAAGACCATTGAAGTCGATGGATTCTCACAAATCGTGTACGAAGGAGTTTCCAATACATGGATAGAGTGTGGAAGAATGTCTCATTTGACCCAGGTATCCAGGACGGGGAAAAGAACCAACTCATTAGAAAACAGGAAAAACGGAGGAAATTATGGACATAATCGACCGGCGACAACCTCAGATATTAATGAATGACAGTTAATCGCTCGCAGGAAGAAGAGTAGCAAATACTAACTACCAATGAAAATATATCCATCAGAAATGGGCACTCTGGAGTTTTGATTACTGAAATGAGCAAATCTAATGAGTATAGTCCTCAATTCAAATCCAGTCAATGCCCTGACCCAATAGCTAGAGATCCTATGGAAAAGGCCTATAAAGGAGGACTGGTAGGCACAATTGTAACTAGGGAAAGATGCACAACCCAAGATAAAAACTCAACAATACTACCAGTTAACGAGCTTCTAACCGAGATACCTGCAGTACCTGCACTCGCTATACCCTATTTGTTAAAAGTGTACTAAGTCTACCAAAGAAATCAGAAAGAACAATGAACAAAAGCAGGGGGAGCAGACTTTAAAGAATGACATTTCCTTCCTCATGAATCAGAACAAGAAGGGGAAAGGAACTCAGCCCAAACTGAATGTATGCAAATCTTGTTCTTAGAAATCGGATTGACGAATGATTTTGCCAAAGCAGAGAACACCCAGCAGATACTTAAAAATGAACGAAGGGTTTCAAATCTCACTACAATCCTAAAAGCAGAAGAGAAGATGTAAAGGAAATCCATCCAAACCATTATCAACCACCGTCAGAGAAACCAGGAGAGGCAGGAACTCCTGAGACGGGAAATCATGTATCGAGAACGGTTTGCAGCATGCAAGAAAATTTTGGTAGACATCCCCACACACGGCTTCTTCAATGGCACCCTCTGCCAGATGCCACAAATCACAAGGTTGAATTGGAGACAATTTAACTCCATCGAAGACATATATAACTCTCCAGCAGTCATATTTTATTTCCTGATAAAGGTATGGGAGAGCTTGATAGTAACGCTTACCACACAGGAGGAGTGGCCACAGAGCTAGGCAAAACTCATCTCGGAAGCCCGGATGCTATGCATTCCTAGTCAAGAAGTAAGGGCTTTAATGAACCTGGTGAAACTGAATGGGTTACTAATATTTTTTCCTCCACACTCGATGATCAACCGTCCCCTAATCTCTCGAGAAATCTAGTAAAAAAGGACCCAAGTGTCGAACATCCATATCAACCTCAGAACGATTAAGAACTCACCGGTGAATTGCCTAATAAGAGGTCACCAAAGTCACCGTGTGTCAATGCTAGGAGCATGGTCAATCCAAGCAGTAGACATCTCTGTCACATCCTTACTGTAACTTGCAACAGGAGTTCTGGAGTATGAGATTAAGTGTAGACTCTAGCCTAAGGACGTGCTAATAATCTTCTTTTGAATCAAATTCATTCTCAGACTCTGAATCTGTTGGACAAAATTACCGTAATACTGCTATTATGGATCCATTGAACAACTTAGCATGGAATGTCTGTGGTGCTGCTAGTGGTAATTTCAGAAGGGTGTTTTTGGAACTTATCTCTAGATATAAGCCCAATGTAGTATTCTTGAAAGAGACTCACATAGGAGGCATCAGGGCCCAATAGATTATTAATACACTAGGATATGATGGATCTTTTAAGGTAGACTCCATGGGTTATGCAGGGGGATTTTGGCTTCTTCGGGATACTAGGCAGATAAAATTCACAGTTCACGCTTCTGCCGAGGTAAGTGGCATCCATCCCTTCATAATGACATTTTTTTAAGCTAGTCTGGATAGAGATGGGAGGAAGATTTTGTGGAATAACCTGTGTAATGTTGCTTCCTCTAACCCTCTTCCTTTAATGGTTTGTGGGGATTTTAACTTAGTACTCAACATAGATGAAAAATAGGGCAGAAGAGAAGCTTCCACCTTAGGGAGTTTCGTGAATGTGTTGACAATAGTGGCCTTGTGGACATTGGGTATGTGGGGGGAAAGTTTACATGGTGTAACAAACTTTTAAATGGAGAAATTGTATTTGAGAGACTAGATAGGTTTCTTGTTAATGCTAATTGGCTCTTCATTTTCCCTGAATCCATTAATTATCACGCTCTTAGAGTAAAATCAAAAAATTAATAAAACATAAAGTTATATATATATATAATAATTTCTACATAAATTTTTTGTAAATATAATAATTTCTATATAATATTCTAATATAGATATAAAATATTCTCATACTTTTTCAAATATATATTTTATTTGAATGAAGTTTTTTGAAAATATATTACGTCTCATAATTTTTTAAAATTAAAAATTATAAAAAAAATAAATTTAAGTACATTCATTAGCAACAAAAAAGTCGTCACTAAAGACCTTTAATGGTGACTTTTTATTGTCGACCTTTAGTGGTGACAAAGTATAAGTCGTCTAAAGACTTGTAAGTGGTGACATTTAGATGCCGTTGCCCTAAATCATTGACGGTGACATTTTAAAAGCTGCCATTGGAGGTCTTCTATGGCGACAATATTTGTTGCCACCAAAGATCTATAATGACGACTTTGTAATTGTTGCCACCACAAGACTACCGTGGCGCTATTTGTGTTGTCACTAAATGGTTTTTAGTGGTAACATTTAAACAATTGTCATAAAAAGGTTATCAGTGGTAATAATATTGTCTCTATAGAAGAACATTCTGTGGTGACAAAAAATGTTGTCACCAAAAAGAGAGGTTAAGTGACAACTTTTTGTGTCGCCACTGAAAATCCTTTTTCTTGTAGTGATAAAAAGCTGCGATTTGGGGAATCTAGGTTTTAAAAGACCTCCATTCACCTAGAAGAAAGGTAACCTTCATGGAAAACTAGACAGGAGATGACAATAAACTTCTTCAATGAAAGCAGCTTATCCCAAAGTTTTCCAATAACTAATGCCTTCCCAAATTTCAGTCTAGAGGCAATAGCATGCACCCATCAAGAAGTCATTAACCAGGAGATAACAAAAGCCCTTTTAATCATGGATCCTTTAACGGCCTTAGGCCTAGATAGTTTATATGTACTCTTTCTCTAAAGCCAATGGGATGTAATGGGAGCTTCTATATTCAATTATGTGAAGGATTGTTTCAGAGATCATTCCAAGATAGCCAAAATAACTGAAACTATTCGAGTCCTGATTCCTAAGGTCGATCACCCTGAATTTCTTAAACAAATGAGACCAATCTCTTAGTGTAACGTAATGTATAAGGTGATATCCAAGGGCATTGCGAATAGACTTAAGAGACACATGGAGTACCTCATTGTCTCAAACTAATGTATTTTGTAAGAGGTCATTACACTTTGAATAATATTATTGTTGTTTAGGAGGTCATCCACAGAATGCAGAGGAAGAAGGGCAGCAAAGGGTGGATGGCGATCAAAGTGGAACTTGAGAAATCCTATAACCGAATCAATTGGGGATTTCTTCGAGACATGCTCAAGGATATTGGGGTGAACCAAGGCTTTGTTGATATTATAATGGCCTACATTTATCCTGTCAAGATGCAAGTTTTGTGGAATTGTAAACGCATGAAAAATTTCACTACATTGAGAGCGATATGACTGGGGACCCCCTATTGTCATATCTCTTCATCTTATTTGTGGAGAGATTAGCTCATATTATTTACAAAAATTCTTTAATGTTGGCATCGATTTTGGATCCTCTGCCTTAAGTTCTTTGTAGTTTCTTTGCCATATTTTTTAGCGGCGGTTTTTTTCGTTGCTAAAGTGTGTTTGAATATTATTGCAATGGATATTACTGCTGCTATAACTTTTGCTTAAATCATTTATTTCATAAAAGTTATAGCAACAATAATATTCGTTGCAAAAAACTTTAGCAACGAAAAAAACCGCCGCTAAAAAGTAAGGCAAAGGGCCCCCCCATTGGCATCATTGTTAATAAAAAAAATCTATATTCTAAATTATTTATTATTTTATAAAATATGTTAATATCATATATAAAGATATGACAGAATGGAAAGTAAGAAATTATTTATCTTAATTTCCATTTATATTAAAAATTAAATTTTTAAAAACTTGACATGAACTTTAATGCATGGCAAACCCACTAATAAAAGGAGTAAAAACAAAAATCAAATCAAGATGCCCTAATTTCGTGTGAAGGAAGCCCTTCTCATCCTTGCTCAAAATTTCTATAGTTCGTAACCAAGACTGGATGTTTGTCCTTGTAAACTGGTGGGTCTTCAATAAGATTGCTTATGTTTTTTTTTTTTTTTTGGAACGAGAAGTTTTATTCTAATTTTTAAAGTGTTATAGATAGGTGCTGATTTAATTATAGGTGAATTTTTATAATTTATTTAGCGGAAGTAAAGTCACTTTCCAAAAGTAATAGCTATTAAATTCTTGATATGAAGAAAAGAAAATCCACTCTTTTTTTCTTCTTCATAAATATTTTTTATTAAAAATAATTTTATTTGAGTTACTATCTAATACTAAATAAATTAAATTATTTATGAACTACTTAAATTTAACTCATTAAAAGTTTGAATTAAACTCAGTTTATTTATTAAATGAATAAACTTAATCAACATATTAAATTTATTTAGTTAAATAAATTATGCTTGAACATTTGATACTTAGCTCGTTAACCTTATAAACTATTTGGTTAATAATAAAATATTATTTACACAATATATTAACTTTTTAAATTTTAAACAATATATATTTTAGAATGGTTTTTAAAATATTTTTAAGGTAGTTAATATGTAATTAAATAGATTCATTAATGAAATTTTTAAATATGATTCTCCTTCATATTATTTATATACTGGCGGCTTCACTTTTTTACTTTTATATATAAAATGAAAATATTGATTTTTTTTTAATTTTCTACACTTCTTATTGATATATATAAACTTTTCACTTCTCTGTTCCCTCAAAAAGCTTTTTTAATTTTTACTTTTATTTTATATTTATAATATATAATTTTAAAGATTAATAATTTAAAATTTAAAATTATTATAATCTAAATATTAGGTAAATTATACTTTAGTGCTCTATTGTTTGCCTTGATTTTTCTTGGCCCCTGTGATTTAATTTTGTATCAAACAATTGACCTATTGTTTGCACCATTTGCACTTTGGTACCTTGCAATTTAACTCTGTTAAAAATTTAATGAAAGACGTGCATGTCACGCACGTGAATGTCAAAAATATATATATTTTGTTTAAAAAATGTATTTTTTTCAAAAAAACATATTTTTCTCTAAAAAATATATTTTTTTCAAAAAAAATCATTTCTTTCAAAAAATTTATTTTTTTAAAAAAATTGATTTTCTTTTATTTTTTTACTAAGTCCTAAACTCTAAACTTGAAATTCCAAGCCCCCAAACCTTATATCCTAAATCCTAAATTATCAATCTTAAATCTCAAAGTATAAACTTTAAACTTTAAATTATAAATCCGTACCTTAAATTTTAAACTATAATAAAAACCCTAAAAAAATATAGTAAAATTATAAATTATATATAATATATAAAAATTATATAATATATTTATAAATAAAAATAAAAAATTAATGTAAAAAATTAATTAAAATAATTATAAAACCAAATAATTAATAAATAATATTATAATGTAATAATATAGATATTACATATCATTATAGATTAATCTAAAAATATAAAAAGATAGAAAATAAACCTAAATACTAAATGCTATATTATTAATTAATGATTAATTTATTATATTTATACATTATTTAATACATTATTTTATTATATATTGTTACGTAACTATTTTATATAATTATTTATTTATTATAATTTTTTAATTATATAATTTATAATTTAGTTTTTTAATTTTATTATATTCTTTAAGGGGTTTTTTGTTTATAATTTAAAGTTTAATGTTTAAATTTAGAATTTAGAATTTAGAATTTAAAATCTAAGATTTAGAGTTTAAGCTTGGATTTTAAAATTTAAGATTTAAAATTTAGAGTATAATATTTAGGATTTAAAATTTTATAGCTTAAAATTTAGTATTTAGAGTTTGGGGTTTAGAATTTAGCATTTAGTATTTTTAGCATTTAATGAAAATATCATGTTTTAGTTAAAAAATCAAGCTTTAGTAAAAAAAAAAAATATTTCTTTAAAAGACAACTAATTTTTTTATAAGAAAACTCATTTTTTGAAAGAAAATCATTTTTTAAAAGAAAAACTAACTTTTTTGGAATAAAATCAATTTCTTTTAGAAAAAAAACTCATTTTTTAAAAGAAAACTGGTTTTTTTTTTTAAGAAAATCAGTTTTTTTGTGAAAAAATTAATTTTTTTTGACAAAAATTACATTTTTTGCTGTCACGTGTAGATCACATGTGTTCTCCGTTAAATTTTTAACAAAATTAAACATACGATACTAAAGTACAAATGATGCAAATCATAGACTATTTGTTTAAAAAAAAATTAAATTATAGGGTAACCAAGTAAAATCAAAATAAATTATAGGATACTAAAGTGTAATTTACTTAAATATTAAATATAATTTTATTTTTTGTTGCAATTTAGACTTATAAACACTTGCACAAGAACCACATAACAAATTAATAGATCAAAACTCAAACTATATAACTCACTAAATGGATAAGTTTGGGGAGAAAAAAATAGATTGGTTCATTTAGTTTGCAGTATAGACGAGTTGATGTGGATTGCTAGAAGACCGGCCCACCAAACTTTAAAAAATTAGAAATTAATACAAATTAGTTTAAAATGAATATGACTATGGCAATATTTTGCTCTTACCTCATATGAAAAATAATTAATTAAAGAAAAATTTAAAAAATTAATTTAAAGTGTAGGTAATAGTAATATTTTAAATAAATATATTAAATTAGACGTCTTATTTTATCATTATAAATGTAATTATATATTATTTATTTGATCATTTTAAGAATAAAAAATCAATAATATAACTTTTTATTTTACTAAAATATAATTAAAAAATTAAAAAATATTGATGCACAGATTAGCCAGTTTAGCTGATAGGTCAACTGTACTTTAAAATTCAAGTTCATTTATTAAATGAAATGGCTCATGAATGGCTAATACAACAGAATCCTCGCATTTGACATGCGCCTGGATCCTCTGTCTTAAGTTCTGCTATACCTTTTAGCGGCGGTTTTTTTCGTTGCTATAGTTTCTTGCAACAGCTATATTTGCTGCTGTAACTTTTATTAAATTAATTTTTTTACAAAAGTTATAGCATCAGTATTATGCGTTGCAATAATATTAAAACGCACTTTAGCAACGAAAAAAACCGCCGCTAAAAAGCGCGGCAGAAGAGGATCCAAAGTTTAACTAAACGCATCCAGGGAAAATTTTCGTATCTTTATGAAATATAAAGATTTGAGGGGCATTTTTGTCATTTTAGGCCATTTTAAAATAAAAACAATTTTGAGTGGCATAAAATAGTGTTTTAAATACTCTTTTTGATCTAAATAAATTCATAAATAAAAATGAAAGAGATTTAAAATTTTTAGATAGTCATAAGTCCATTAAAAATATCATTATTAAGGTCTTTAGAAAATAAGAATTTTTATTCGATAATTTTTTAATTTTAAAAAATTTTTAAATTTGAACTATAGACTTAAAATAATTTATACAATCACTATATAATTAAATTTTTATTTTTCTATTGAAATTTTCTATTTATTCTAATTTATGAAGGATCATAGCATTAAAATTAATAAAATACCAATATTGATGCAAAAATTTTGTTTCACTCTAGAAAAATATTTTTAATTTATTTGATCATAATAACTAACCCCAAAATTGCATAACTATGAATTTCAAATTATTTTTCATTATTGTAATTTAATTTATTATACATATATATATACATACATATATATATACACACACATACATTATTACATAATAAATATAATATTGAGAGCGAAGTTCTCTTTGTGTATTTTTTAATATTGGTTGAATGTAAAATTTTAAAAATTTTTATTTTTAAAAGAGACTTTGTCAAAAATTTTACAAATAATTATAGTACTTTTGGACATATAAATAAATTGTTTTAATATAATGTCATACTCATGGAGGTGAGGTAATCACCTCAAACCAGGTACTAGTCACATTTTCCTTATGTGGGGTGTGATAGTTGTCTTCAACAAAATATATTGAAGAATACAATGATACGGGCCCGATCTTAGTTATTAACATTTTGCCATCAGTTATTAACATTTGGCCATGAGGCATGGTCCATAGTTCTAACAATATATAGTCAATAGTCCTAATGATCATGTAGGCTAACTTTTTTACTAGCTAGTTTCCCCCACATGATAGTAACTGAGAATGTATATGAATATCTTTAATAAAAAAAATTATGATTTAAGTCATGAATAGTATTTATTACAAAATACTAATTTATTAAATTGGAGTACCTCAATTTAAATTAATCTTATATCTTTAATTCTATCTAATTGAAATATATTATACAACCAATAAATTACTTTATAAATTTAGAGAAAACTTTATTCTTATACATATAAAGATGATCCAAGAAATTTATGGCACTTCACAAAGATATTTCCAATTTCTACCATCGCAAGTTTAAATGTCTTCAATGGTTGAAGATAGTCAGAAATATCGAAATTCCTTGCTTTGATAAGAAAACCTCGTGGCATGGACAATTATGACTCGTATAAAAGAAACGAATATTAACTTTTCAAGTCAGTTTAGAACCTAGTTCTTCTATATTGAATTGGTAACCATACATTGAAATGATTATATTATAAATGCCACTAAAAAGTTATTCAACGTCTCCCTATATATATATTAATGCTGTTCAATAAAATCAATTTTCAGCCTATAATTCGACAGCATCTTCTGGTTAAACAATCAAAACAGGAGATTTTGTTGAAAAACAATTAGTCCAATAACTTGAAGACATTGACTTTCTGTGAGAGAAAAGTGAGAGCACTATATATATATATATATATATATATATATATATTCGTGACTTTTTATAGTTTAATTGTGATTATTTCTAATATTTTTGAAAAATATAAATACATGAAGTATAATAGTCAATGAAAACTATATAAGAATTACAATTAAGTCAATAAAATTGGTTTAGAAGCTAGTTCTTCTATTAAATTGGTAACTATTAATTGAAACAATATATAGTAAATGTATTTAACGTTTTTCTTTATATTAATGGGATTTTAATTCTCTAAAATGCAAAGTGAGAGAGATGAAGTGATGAAGTATATATATATATAAGTGGATTCTAATTCATATAGATTAAATCCTTAATTTATCTTTCTCATTATTTTTTTTCTTTTTTTTTCTGTGCACTTTAATACTTCACATATCTCTACCCTTTAGAAAATCTAAATCCATATTAATGCTTTTTAACAAAATTTTCAACCTATTCCCTAAATTCAACAGCATCCCCCGATTAAACAATCAAATTAAGAAATATATGAAAGCAGTAACTTAATAACCTGAATACATTGACTTTTAAAAATAAAAAATAAAACAAAAGACACAAACTACACAGCAATTTTCCACGAAATCCGCATTCCCATTTGCTTCACGATAAAAATTTCTACAGCGAATTTTTACCTTTTCATTGTATGAAAAGCAAAAACACAATGTTAATTGGTAATGCATCTAACATTTTTCAAAAGGGATAGCAACAACTCACGTTACAAATAAAGTTGAGGTTTACTCAAAGACAATGTTACTACCTCTATTGCCTTGCATAAACATGACTTTGATTTTTTTTAGTGACACTACAACATCTGTCATATCGATCCTTGCTTCAGGAGAATTTGAGCAACAATTCAAGGCCAATTCAAAAATAGAGGATGTAGATGTCACTATATTACTGATATGTTGCTTATCTCCCTGTAATAAATTGGAATCTATGACTTGAATTATTTCATTAGGCATTGAATCACTTAACCAACTCTTCAAACTCAATCCCGAAACAAACATATCATCTGTTGGTTTTCTTCTTGTGAACACTTCTATCAGAATAATACCATAGCTGTACACATCTACTTTGGTAGAAACAACTCCAAGAGATCCATATTCTGTATATAAATTCAAGTTACTTATAACCTCAGTCATGAAATTCAAAAAATTACACAAGTGGTTTGGACTAGCCTATTGTGAACTAATAGGTTATAAGTGAAATAAATTATGTTGTTCACTGTATCCATATAATTGCTTAGACATTCCTTGTTTTTTTTTTTTTTTTGAGCAAGAGGCTAGTGTTTAGACTAAAAACCAAATAATCCTTTGAATGTATATTTTAGATCTCACAAAAATTGATGAAAATGTTTCTGAAATACAATGGAATATTTTTAAAGAAGAAATATATAACGCTAATATGATAGATTCAAACTAGTTACTAATCATTTTCAACCTATGTAAATTAAAATACACGTGCACCTTGATGTTATTGCTAAAAATAAATAAATTCGTTTAACTATTAAAAAATAAGGAAATATAGCAGCCAAAAGATTGCAAAAAGAAACAAAAATAGCTTTTTATTTTAATAAAAGAAACGACAATATGGAAAAAAATATAAGGAAATAGTATTGATCTCTAAAAGATTATAAGAGAAACTAGTTTAGATGTGATTGTTTCACATATATAACCTAAATAACCTTCGGTTGAACTTTTTTAAATAAAAATTAAATCAAAACATCTAATATATATATATATATATATTGAGTAGACACATAGTATTTCTCATCGGTTTATTGTTGTTTTTGCACATTGGTTTCATAAAATATTTCTAATTCAAATATTGAGCAACAACAAAGTGACATTTTTTTAGTATAATTTGTTAAGGTTTTCCCTAATGCAAATGTGGGCTTCTCAAAGCAAAATTTAAGAAAGCACAAGATTTGTTTTTTTTTTTTAACCTTTTTGTGTATGAAAGTTATGCATGCATGTTCTTATAGTACTAATACAAAAGTGGAAAATAAGTAGCAAGCATTATAATAATTACCAGGTGCAATGTAGCCAATTGTAGGTATGGTCTCTGTATGTGTCTTAGATTGACCTTCATCTAATAGTTTAGAAATTCCAAAGTCAGCCACATGAGCAACCATATCATCATCTAACAAAATGTTACTTGGCTTCAAATCGCAATGAACTATTGGTGTTGACAAGCCATGATGAAGATACTCCAAAGCAGATGCTACATCAATCACTAAATTCAACCTTTGCAAGAAATTTAAACAATAGTTATAAGAATACAACCATTTCTCAAGGCTCCCATTGGGCATGAACTCCATTACCAAAGATTTGAAATCAGCATTGGAACAACTACTAATGATCTTGACAAGATTGCGATGGCGTAAATTGCGCAATGCATCACATTCAACTTCAAAGCTCCTTGACATCACTTCTGAATCCAAATTAAATAATTTAATTGCAACCATCATTCCATTCGAAAATTTTCCTTTAAACACAGGACCAAAACTGCCCCTTCCAAGTAAGTTACTCTCATCAAATCCATTGGTTGCTTGTAGAATTTCAAAGTAAGAAATTCTTCTTGGTGCTTCTAAAGTTGATAAATCAATTTCAACTAGATCACTAGAATTTCGTCGTTTATGTTGTAGAAGGACAATGATTGAAACAACCATAGTTTCCAAAACCATAGGTACAATGCATTTCAATAAGAGCAACTTTGCCATTGAACTTTTCCTTGTTCGTTTTTTGCATGGTGGCACTTGTAGTTGTGGCTTACCGCAAAGAGCTTTATTCTTTGTGAAAGATTTAGCTGTCAAATTTTTAAAAACCCCTCCTGAAGGAATCTCTCCTTGTAGTTCATTGTAAGAAAGATTGACAAAGTGAAGATAGGCAAGGGATTCAAGGGAGTGAGGGATCTCACCAGACAAATTATTTTGGGATAAGTCTAATAATTCCAAACTTATCAAATTTCCAAGTGATTTTGGAAGAGATCCTTGCAATTGGTTGACTGATAGTGAGAGAATTTGCAATGTTTGCAAGCTACCAATGGTTGTAGGAATGTTTCCAGAAATATGATTTTTTGACAAGTCCAACGCTATAATAGCTCTTGAATTCTGGATCTCAAGTGGAAGGTTTCCAACTAAAATATTGGAAGAAAAGTTCAAACACAATATATCTTTCAAATTCCAAAGAGAAAAGGGTATCTTTGAAATTAACTTATTAGAGTCCAAGTAAAGCTCTCTCAACAAAGTAAGGTTTCCCAAGCATGGCGGTATTGCTCCAGAAAACTTGTTGCCACTTAGACGCAAATAACCAAGTGTTTGGATTTGACAAATCTTCTCAGTGATTAAGCCTTGTAGGTTATTATCTTTAAGATCCAAAAGTTGAAGACTCTGCAAGTTTCTAATTGTAACAGGAATGAGTCCATTCAAATTATTTTTTTCTAAATCCAAATTGATTAAGCTACTTTGATTCCCAATTTCTAATGGTATATTTCCATAAATACCGCAAGAGCTTGCCAATAACTTTTGTAAAGAATTAGAGAGGTTTCCAATTGACTTGGGAAGTGTTATATACAATGGATTTTTAGATAATGCCAAAAGCTTCAAATGTCTACAATTTGTCAAAGAGCTAAGGAAGTTGCTTTCATAATTAGAAGTATATGTGGTCCTTAAATTGTTATCATCTATGTGGAGGTATTCCAAGTATCTTAAATTTCCAAATATGCTTGGTACAATCCCTCCAAATTTGTTAGACGACAATGCTATCCTGATTAGCTTAGAAGAATTGGAGATACTACTTGGGATTCTTCCAGAAATTTTGTTACCCCATAATAACAACCATTGTAGACTAGGAAGGCCATATCCAAAATCTGATGGAAGATTACCTGAAAAAGAATTGTTTTTGAGAATTTTTTAGAGTTGAAATGTGAAAAATTATCTTAGGTACTGAAAATAAAAAAAAAAAATTATTTGAAGTTTTAATAATAATAAATAATATAAAAAATTAGATCTAACATGATACTATCATAGATCAAGCGGTGCAAACATAATTTATTTTAACTCATTTCTAGAGTTAAATCTATCTTAATAGTTCTCTCTATTTTTTTTGTCTTTCTTTACCTATAGTTATTGGGTTATCACTTGCTCGTAATAATTAAATTTTATTTAAATCAATTTATTTTCTCTACCTGAAAACTCAAGCAAATTGTTTATTTAAATCATGAGTTTTAGTTACCATTAGCTTATAAAGCTAAACAAAAGTAACAAAACATTAACAATGATAATTGAAAAGAAAACCTTAATACAAAGAGCTTGATCATAGTTATGGTCGAAGGAAATAAACATGAAAATATTTGAATCTAATAATGTTAAATTTTTTGAACATGTCCTAAGTTTGATATAAATGAGAATGATCAATCAAATTTTAAAGATAAAAAATTATTTTGACTATAACAAATATATTAAATAAAGATAATATCCATTTTTTTCTTTTAATTTTACTTTCTAAAGGAAAATTTAATTTGTCTTTCTTAGCTTTTATCTATTTTTATATAAATCAACATTTTAAAGAAGAATTTTTTTTAAATAAAATGAAGATAAAGGGTTCGTAAAAGTTTCATGTTTGGAACCACTTCTATAGTATAGAGTGCAATAAGTCTCCTATTGATCTTGAAATGCTTTCTCAAATATATTACCATTTAAAGGAAACATTAATTATGGTGGAAAAATCTTTTATAAATGAGTCATCAAAATATGCATATAACATTAAATAGATACTTCGGCATTCTTACAACAACAGTGAGCAAAGTCTTTTTTACATTAAGTGAGGTCGATTTCATGTATTAAGTAATACTAATGTGTTTTATCTTGACTCATTTCTATGGTTAGGTTTTTTATTGTTAAATCTATCCTAATAATATCTCCTATTGTTTTCCCCCTTCCTATACCTATAGTTATTGGACTATCTTTCATTTGATCTTTAATTTGAACATGAGCCTCTAATGGCCTCCTATGTACATGACCAAAACACCTTGGGTGCATTTCATAACCAAATTTTCTATGATAAGTGCTACCTTAACTTTTTCTCTAATGAAATCATTCATAATCTTATCATTTCTAGTGTGTCCACTCATATTCCAACACAACATTCCCACTTCTGCAAGATTGATTTTTTGTTCATTTTGGCTTTTTATTGCCCAACACTTGATACCATAAAATAATGTAGGTCTTATAATTGTGTAAACATATGACACTTAAAGCCTTCATCAATTTTAATCCACCATTATTTTCTACAATAATCCCCAAATATATAAAACTTATGACTTTTTATGAAATAATCTCCAAGTTTTACCTTCACTTTAGAATTAGCATACCCTTAACCAATTTTACATTGCTTATACTCCAATTTACTTCCACTTAAAAGAAAATTGAATGTTTCCAAAGATTGTCTCCACATCTCTGGTCTTTGTTTGTCTTATTTTGAATTTCCAACAATGACTATATCTTTAGAAAAAAGCATGAACTATGGCGACACCTCTTGATATGTTTATTAAGCACTTCCAATACCAAGTTAAAAAGGTAAGGCTCAAAGCTAAACCTTAGTGTAGTCCTATAGTTATAGGAAAATTCTTTGTGACTTCACATTATATTCTTACACAAATTGTGGTCCCATTATACATATCCTTGATTGCTCGAATATAAGCTACATGAACTACTTTCTTTTCTAAAGCTTTTTGCAATACATCTCTCAATAATTTATTGTAAGTCTTTTTTCTAAATCGATCAAAACAATTATATAAGTCCCATCAATTTTCTTATTAAGTATATCACCTCTATGGTTGACCTCCCTAACATGAAACAAAATTAGTTTTTTGTATTTTGGGTGTCCAGCCTTAATCTTCACTCTATAACCTTCTCCCATAACTTCATAGTATGAATTATGAACTTGATCCCCTTGCACAATTTTGTATGTCTCCCTTGTTCTTATACACGGGGATGAAATTACTTTTTTCTCCATTGATCTAACATCCTTTTGGATCTCATTATTCATTAAACAATAATTTTATTAACTTACACCTTTTCTTCCAAACTCTTCCACACTTTAATGGGAATATTACCTGCTCCTACTACTTTATCGTTATCTACTCTCTTCAACACTTATACTATTTCAAACTCTTGAATTCTCTAATAAATTGTATAATTTTTATCCTCCTCTTTAGTACTTAACTTACCAGAGTGACAAAGAGACATGTGTCCTTCATTTAAAAGATTGTGAAAATAATTCTTTCATCACTCTTGGCTATATTGTTCCTTTACCAATTCTTCATCCTTTATACATTTACTTAGTCTATATATCTTGTCTTTCTCTCTTCCTACTCTTATCAAGCCTAAATATATTTCTCTCCTCATCTTTGGTTCACAAGGATTGGTATAACCCTTCAAAAGCTTTAATTTTGCCTCAAACACTTTAATCTCCTTATACTTCCCAAATTTCCTCTTCTAGCAGCATTTCTTGGAAAGTCTTATGTGGTTTACCTTTCAAATTTCACCACCTTATCCTAGGGCCTTTTTTCTATTATGTCTTTTAATTATTCTCTTAAGATGTACATTAATAACCAAGACCTTATGTTGAATAGCTAAGATCTCCCTAGGTATAACTTTGCAATCAATGCAAATTTTTCTATCTAATTTCCTTACCAAGAAGAAATTAACTTGGGAACATGTTACTCCACTTTTGTACCTGATGAGATGCTGTATCCCCTATCTAAAACAGATGTTTCCTATAATGAAATTAAAAGATAAATAAAAAATCTTATATTGTAGGTGATACAACACCTCTTGCTCATTTAACATTGTATTGGAGCCATAAAACATGTTGCTTTTGAGAAACGACCTAGAATTAATACATTCACATCAATGATCCATACTTATAGAGATTCAATGAAGTTTGATGTTGGCTATTGACCACCTAAAGCAACCCTCATCTTTTATTCGGGTTTGGGACTGTTTATGAAAGACAAACATAGATAGTAAGGGTGCTTATAGGATAAGAGGCTTTTTCAACCTAACCAAATTAACATATGCCGGGTTGTGTTCTACGAAATTTATCACAAAATTTAAACCAATCCAATTCATACTTATATGAGTTGGTTTAGTTGGGTTAGTGGGTTGATTATTTTAAAATAAAATATATTTGTATTTAATTTCTTCTAAAATAAATTAAAATAATATATAAATCATAAATATAAGGAAAAATGAGTATTTGTCATATATAGGTACTGAGAAAAATGAATATCAAAACCATGTCAATTTTCTCATCTACAAATACTAATATAAATTAATGTCAAAACCATGGATTTCATGATGTACAGTCTGCATATATTATTTTAAATTATTATCATTTCAATTTATCTACACTTCGAAAAAATGTAATTGAATGAGGTTAGTTGATAAGTATGAAAATTTGAAAAATACACTAAAAAAAATACATCATAAAGGATTAACATATTTTTTTAGAAAGAAAAATCTAATGCATCAAGAAGGGTAGGTTGGTTTGGGTAGGAATGGGTTTATTTTCTTCAACTCTCGAACCATTCATGGTAGGTTAAAAAAAAAAAAACTTAAACCAACCCATTAACCCAACCCAATTGTGTGGTTTGGATTTGGTGGGTTGACATGTTAACCCAACCTAACAAACACTCCTAATAGATAAACTTTAAATAATACTTAACTATTTGTTCAAATAATACTTAATTATAAGTGGAATTCAAAATTAAATTTAATAAATTTTAATATTATATTCATCTATGATTAATTTTATATATACTCTAAAAAATCATTATATAGTCATAAATAAAAATATAGAAAGAAAATAATGATATAAAGATAAGTAATTAAAAAAACTATAAAATATTACAAGCTAGAAAAAAGCTATACTAGTGACAATATTACACATTTCATTTAATTAAAATGAATGAGGATTTGATATAGTAGGAGGTACATACCTGTCAAAAGGTTATCTTGTAAATATAAATGTTGAAGCATAGTCAAGTTCCCAATATCTGTTGGTATATTTCCATTAAATCTATTGTACAACAATGATAATAATTTGAGCTCTTTGCAATGTTGCCAACTTGATGGTATGGGACCAAATAATTCATTGTTAGAAAGAGATAGATTTTGTAATTTTGGAAGTCCTTGGCATATGTCTGAGGATACACTTCCAAACAAATTTTTTTGATGCAAATAAATGCATTGCAACTCTGATAAATTGAAGATAGTTGAGGGTATGTTGCCTGAGAGCTTGTTGATAGCCAAGTTTATTATTTGTAGATTTTGAAGATTACCAATTTCTTTGGGAATATCTCCTGCAAAATGGCAAAAGAACAATATGAAAACAAATATATATATATATATATATATATATATATATATATATATAAAAGAATGTTCATTATCATTTATGTGAAGGTATTACAAGTATCTTAAATCTCCAAGTTTGTTTAATACAATTCCTCCAAATTTGTTTTTTATGAATGTTGTCTTAATTAGCTTAGAAGTATTGAACATACTACATGAGATTCTTGCAAAAGCATTGGACATTTGAAGTTGTCAAATAATATATAGCCACATAAAAGGCATTATGGTAGAAATACTTTAGATTTATTTTGCAAGTTTAGAAACTTTTCCATGAAGGAGAATGATTACTTACATTTTAAAAGATTAAAAATTAATCATATATATACACACACACACACCAATTTCAATTAATTTCCAATTTAATTTTCCATTTAGATCACCATATATACTAAATATTTCCATTATGATAACACCTTTGTTGTAAAAGACTACCAATACCATACAATTTGTCGAAGTTGACTTTATTTTGTATTTGGAAAAGCTTTAGGGAAGAGAGAAGCTAATTTTTGTCTAAAAGAACTTATTTTGAAATGAGGTTTTTGAGAAAGTTTAAGTGTTTTTGAGTGGTAATAGAAGCTTTTTCTTTAAGAAAAAAAGTATTACTCCTAAGTTTTGATTTCATTGAAAACAAGGAAAAAGCTTTGCATCTTGAGTTCTACTTGAAACTAGGTTTTTGATGTTCAACTAGGGTTTTGGTAAAGATCTAAAGCAATTCTTTAGGAAAGTTAAGCTATAGCCTACCAGGAGATCTACCAGAAAATTTGAGAAATAATCTAAAGCTATCATCATGAACAACTAGTGGAGTGACGCTTTGATATCCCAACCCTCCCGCTAACCTGGAGCATTTGAGGCAAAACATACCTCATTAAGTCTTGCCTTCCAATCAGGTTTATTTTTAGACATTAATTCCAACTACCTTCATAGTTATAATTACAAACTTAACTCTTATTATTATTTTTGTTCATTATCCTTAAGCTAGCATGAGACATGTGGGTTTCCTTGAATGTTCTTCACGTCAACAAAAGGTTATAACCTTTATTTTTCTCTACTCCATTAGCTCATCATCGTCCTCTAGACTAATCTTCTCCCCTCTCATGCTTCTAATCATCATTACTTTCATTACATTATCCCACCATCATTTGTGAATCCAAGAAATATCTCAAACCTTCCCACTCCCTTTAGTGCTAAATCCTGAACAGTAACCGTCCAAAAATGCAACACTCACTTCATGAATAATCCTTACGAGGTTGGCTGGGTTGAACCCAACAATTATGAATTCAGGGAAGATGTTGATAAAATAATTGACATAGAGGCAACCCTTTCCCTTAGACCCCTTCCATCTCGTTGGATAGCTTGAGATCCCATTCTGTCTATCAACAAGGAAAGGATATCAAGAAATAGAATTTTTTGGTCCCAATGCTTAGTGGGTGCATTTTAGATGCTAGGAAATTCATTGATTGCTTTTAGAGATCAATAAGAGGAAGAATCCAAGTTGTAGGTCGAGATAGAAACTATTACATTATGCACTTCGAGAGGGTGGATGACATGAACTTTGTCTTAAAGGCAGGACCCAGGTCCATCCAAGGAAGCCTCCTCTCTCTTTCTCCTTAGGAACCTAAAGGTGATCACTAGATATTGCATATCTGATGTGGTTATTCGGGTGCAAATTTGGGGACTACATTTAGAGTATCAACTCTCTTCTATGGCGCATGAGATTGGAAGCATGCTAGAAGATGTCCTCAAAGTAGATTGGGCACCTTCAATCCCATAAAATTTATGTTTCCTAAGAGTCAGAATTCAAATTTCTTTGAAACAACCCCTCTTAATAGGTTTTATCCTCAAAATAGATGACAGAGAGCTCTTATGGGTGCAATGTCATTATGAAAGGGTTTATCAAATTTTTAGAGCATGTGGGACAATAGGTTACATGTACCTAATATGTGACTGTTCTGAACCCCAAGTCACTATAACCCTTAATGCCTAGATGGACAAGATAATTTAAAGTTTCAATTTGGAAATCAGTCTTTTCTTTACAAGAGCCCACTTTATGAATGAGGTTCACAGGTTCTTACACCACATCCGTAGATGCATCATCAAAATCAACAAAGTCACTACTCCAAATGGATCAAATTATAGAACTTTTCATGTTGCTTCTCTTGAGTTTGATTTTGATCCATAAAGGACATTGCATGATATAGGTAGAATGCCAAACTTACATCGTATGCCTAGCTTCCAAGAAAACTCACAACAAACATCACCTCCCCAAGAATGTCTTTCTTTCTTATTATTATAACCATGGTTGAAAACCAAGTTCTGTAAGTTCCTAATGAAGCCCCATCTAACTTCATCGTGGCTACCCATCACCCTTGGCAGACCTGCTATAATACAAATGTGGGAAATGAAAAATACTAAAGGAACAATGTTGTAAAAAGGCGTAATCCCCCATAATCTACTCTACTCAAGATAAGATTGATTCTAGTAGCAATTGAACATTTAGCCATCACCAGATTAATCAAGATCTTTGACATGAAATCTTATGGCTTTATTAAGAATTACTCTAGGTATGTGCCACTGTAATAGGCTCTTATGTAGATCTTGCTTTCTTCTATCCACCACCTCTACCACCACAATATTACCAACCAAGACCAATCTGGGCTCTTGCTCCCCAAGGAACACTAGAGCCTCCTCTGTAAAGATTCAATGTTCATCCTCCCTAGGAAACTACGCCTACCATTTCTAATGGCATTCCTTTACAACCAATGGCATTTACAACTCAAGCTTCTCTAATAAACTTTTTCTTCCAACTAATACATAGCTACCTCTCTATCTAGAGCTCCTTACATCAATAGTCCCTAAAATCACACCAATATATCTGGGCACGTATCATATTTGTAGTATCCCTAATACAATTGGTACACCCAATCAATGTACAAACCTTATACGAGTTATTTGGATTCCCCCCCTCTAGTAGAACAACCTCAAACTTCTTAATATAAGATTAGTTTGTTTGATTTTAACCAAAATGCAAGACCCTCATTCATCCCCTAAAATATGAATGCCTACACCCCTATCAACTTCAAGATGCTATAAAGATCAAGCAGTATGATGGAGAAAAAATTCCAAAAGAATCATATCAAAACATTCAACTCTACTATGTCCATACTTAGTATGACAAGCACTCAACACTGTCTACTTTTCTCTAGTACATTCATAAGCTCCACCCTATATATAGTATTACTCACTCCTCTCCCTATGAATTCAATCTCCTCCATTGACGAGCTTATCGATTAATTTCTTGAGAACTTTGCAACAAGAAAATTTTGTAAGAAGACAATTGATGCCCTCATCAACTTTGTTCAAGAGAAGAATGAGATACTTCAAGCTACCTGTCTAAGTTCATTAAGTTGGACTTTCAAATTCAAGACCTCCCCAACTTGGTCACTATACATATTTGATGAACTGTTATAGGAGAAATTCAGAAAATTCATTTAAAGATTGCCATATGTCTAAATTAAATGAGCCATACCCAAAAAAAAAGTCGAGATACTGATCAACATAAGGAACAAGACAAGAATAACAAAAACCAAGAGGGTGATTGTTTGAATAAACCTCACGGGGTTATTAAGGTAATCAGGGGGCTTGGAAAAAGGCACTTCCTCTTAGTCTGAAATCTAGAAGAATGTCATTAATCTAAGTAACGAGATATTGGGCACTCAACTATAGATGCTATAAAACGAGTAGACAACGTTGTCATATTTTTCTAAGAACATATGCTATAGGGAATATATAAAGTTGTCATTTTATAAATTTATCAAATACTAAAACCACTTTGATAAAATAATACATAATTATTAAAATAGAAAATATTCACAAGCAATTCTTTTTGAGGTTAACAAATTATGATAAATTTATAAAATGACAACTTTATATATGTTCAAGTGCATATTCAATATTTGTTTTATTATATTAGTAATAGATATTAGAGTATTTTGATGGTAGTTTATATTTTTTTTGCATGGGAGAATAAGCATAGAACATTTACCAATTTCAGGAAAAGAGAGTATAATTTAATTTTGAAAAGAAAAACAAGAAAAGATGTGTAATTTAGACATCTTCATGAAAAGAGGAAGCAACTTACCCTTTTTAATGATATAAATATGTATATAATATGTTACATACTCTTAAAAAAAAAATACCACCAATTGTTTGAAACAAAAAAAGAAACTAGATAAACCGCAAAAAACTAGTTAAGAACAAATAAAGAGCTCCCAGTTATAATCTTACATATTTTAATTTTTAAACTGCATTCATATAATTTGTTTAACTTCATAAATATTTATTTGACTAAAAGCTCAAGAAAACTTTAGGTAGAATAAATATGATATAATGACAGGCATGAACTGAGAGAGAAAGAGAGAGACGAAGAAAACAAGAAAAGCAACTCTTCTCTTTTCTTTACTTTTTTAAGAAGTTTCTATTGGCTCCTAAATAATTTTTCAGCAAATCTAATAGTATTGCATTTTTTTTATAAAAAAAAAAAGAACATTTTTCATGTAATTCTTTCAACTTTTCTTATACGTTTTCATGAGAGATTGGACATATCACAATATTGTCATATATATATAATAATTTATTACTTGAATTAATTAATTATCATTCGTTAATTCTGCTAAAAATCTAAGTAAAACTACATAAATAATTCAAAAACCTTACTCCATAGAGCTTAAGGAATCATAAAAATAAATTTAAAAATATTTTCCTTGAAAGAGAATGATTACTTACATTTTAAAAGATTAAAATTAATTATATATACATAAAATAATTTTAAATTAATTTCCAACTTAATTTTAATTTAATTTTTCATTTAGATCACCATATATACTATATGTTTTTATTATGATAACACCTTTGTTGTAGAAGACTACTAATACGATGTAAGTTTTTGAAGTTAAAGCCACTTTAGTCCTTGCTACTAATTGTGAGAAAGAGATTACAAAGGTTCACTAATAAAATAAAATCTTCAAAATATTAATTGTCTATCACTTTTTTTTTTTGTGAAAATCTAGGGTATCCCCAAGCCACATTAAACTTAGGACTAATCCATGTTTGGCCAGAAGCATTAAGGTAAAAGCACTCTCAACGAGTGTTTTTCGAGGAATTCAAACTTGTGTCCTCATCCTTACTAGAGTGAGACTACTTTCACCTCAACCAATAACTTGTTGCTACTTGTTGGTAACTAGCTATCACTTAACAATACATAAATAAGATAAAAACAAAAATCTTTAATTGATATAATAATGTATGTACTATTGCTTTATATTGAAAAATCTTCCTTTATCATTAAATATTTTTGATAAACCATAACCTCACCTATCATGGTTGACCTTTGTGATCAAGCCCTTAGGATAGGCAATGAACACCTTGAAACTCCCACAAACGATTAACTTCCAACACAACACTAATTTATTCTTGTGTCACATTAGCACCCCCAAATATAAATATAAAAGGAGCTCCTATCGCATCCCAAATCTCTAACTTTTTAACTCTACCTAATTTCCCTGTACTCTCCTTAACTTTAGCATTAGAGGTGCATCCGAGGAATAACCCCTTCCTTTGCATTCTTTGAAATCTCTTTGACTTTAATGATATCTTGGAGCAACTCTAATGAATTGTATCATAATTAGCACCCACTGTTATCAACCCTAACTACCAAGAATCTCTTTATTGTTCATTTGGAACCATGGTTCACAATTAGGTTTTAGCAGTCCCCAAAGAAGCTCCAACCAACTCCTTTATGGGTACCCATAGCCTTGTTAGTGTAATAACCCAATTAAAATTAATTTAAATAATTGGGATAAAATAATGGGAAACCTTGAAATATTGTTGGGAAGTGATTAAGAAAATTTTTCTGAGCTTATAGTTTAAATTTGAGAATTTTTCGAAATAAAATTTCATCTAACAAAGGAATTTTTATCTAACTTGAGTAAATTGACAGATAATTTTGGCAAGCTTTTGATGCTCTAAAAATTCTCAAATTTCTTCCAAATTATCCCATATTTGAAGATGAATAAGAAAATGCATCAAAGATTTATCCAGAGTAAATTTAGAAATGACCAAATTACCCCTGGACATTTAAAATGCCCAAAATCCCATTTTTCCTTTCCCTCTCTCTCCTCACCCACGGTTCCCATTCTCTCTTGCCCACCTCACCTTCACGCTGCCTGGCTACCATTCATCCACCAAATTGCCTAGTGTCACCGCCCCACCATGCTAGAGAAGCTCACCAAAGTGTGCCGCACCCTGTCGCCGCCTCTTGCGCAGCTTCTAGCCACCGCAATAGCCAAAAAATAGAGTCGTTCATCTGTGGGTTCTATCCTTTGATCCGATCGATTTTACGTCATTGGTCGCCAGTGAGCACCTGGGTTGGGTTGCTAGAGGTCCATCGGTCCTCTCTGTCACCTCAGCCGACGTTGTCGCTATCACCAGTCGTTAAAAAATGCCACGAAAAGTTTAGGGACTAAATTGTAATTTTTAAAAACTTATGGTATACATTGAAATAATCTGAATTAATTGCTTTTTCTATAATTTCTAGCCTTTAGAATGCTATTAAGAATGAACTAAAGGGATAGATTGAAGAAAAATGAAGAAAACCATAAATTAGAAAATAGGGACTAAATTGCAAACTTTGAAAAAGTTTGGTATGAAGTAGAATTGCAGAATTTGATGCATCTCTGTAATCCTTAGCTTAATTAGGACTCTTATGAATGTACGGAATTGGAAAATGGAAGAAAATTGTTGAAAAAGTTTCAATTGTAAGTTTAGGGACTAAAATAAAAAGACTGATATATTCTGTTTAAATTGTGTAAACCATGTACATTCTGAACTTTTGAGTGAATCAAGTTCATTTAGCCTCCTAAAAGTATCATAAAGTAAATTGGATAATTTTATAGCTAAATACCAACTTTGGGATAAATAAAGGACTAAAGTGAAAACTTATTTCTTAGGCATTGAAAATAAGTGTTAGTTCTGAATGTTGGTTATAAAAATGTACAGAAGTGGCTTGAAGAGTTAATCAAAGGAGAAAGAGGAGAATCTTAAGTTAAGTGAAGGAAATTTCAATTAAGGTAGAGTAATCTACACTCCCCTTTGTTTTGATAAATGTTTAATGTGAATTGATTGCTATGAATATGTTTGTGAACATGTACTGAGAAATGTGTGCTGGATTAAATGAGTACAAGAAAAGACCTGCATGTGTTTAAAATGTATTTGAAAATTCTTTGCTGCTAGTTTTGATTGGACTATTAGAATTTATACTTATAGTGCAGACAAAACCTGGGATGGATACTTGATGACTGGTATGAGACAGTTGTCAAGTATTCTATATTCAGACCTACTTTTTTAAACTTCCATTATTTGAACGCTGAAATAGTCTGTATATGTTAGGGTTTACCTGTTAAACCAATACAACCCTATGAAAGACTATAAGGAGTAAAGGAGGGGAGTCTATAAGGGAGAATGGATTGATTTAAGAGTAAAGCCCTATGATCTTAAATATTAGTCACCTATATGTATACATTTCCTTATAGTCGGCATAGAGGGATGAGACCTACTTGTAATGTGCACATGATGGGGGATGCCCCTTTCTGATATTAGGTTCTCAGTCACATAGAGGACGGTCCTATGACAATCATCGGGAGGACAGTCCCCGTGATAGCAACAATTTCAGTCACATAGAGGATGGTCCTGTGACAATCACT
This sequence comes from Senna siamea, assembly GCA_031216115.1. NCBI lineage: Eukaryota > Viridiplantae > Streptophyta > Magnoliopsida > Fabales > Fabaceae > Senna > Senna siamea. Next base: position 14,619,683 of record CM062355.1, on the reverse strand, counting down.
GGGAGGACAGTCCCCGTGATCTTAAAATGAGATTGAAAAACAGCAGGCAATGAATTGTGAATTGATTTATATGATTTTATGCATATATATACAAATGTTTGAGATCCTTGCAGCAACGTGGGAGCATTATGCAACGGATATGAAAAATTGGTTGTAGGCATTTAAAAATTATGGTTTTCATAATCACTTATACTCTTTGATTGAGAAAATGATTTGGACTTCTGTTTTCTGAATAGCCACTGGATTTTTCATGTTTATTGATTTATGATAAATGAAGCTTCAATTCACATGTTTTATTAAATGAATGAATTTGGGGAGAGGTTTTCTATACCCGGATGAGGGTATAGTTGAACACTCAGCTATTTTGAATAAAATTATATGTATATTACTCTACTGGGATTCAAAATCTCATTAAGTTGTGTGTTCAGGCAATCAAGGGCGTGATGGCTCCAGGAATTAGCCTGAGACTGGATATATTTACTGCATAAAATTGCAAAGAGACCAAGAATTACAGTTCATTTGAAATTTATGAATGGTAATTTAGATGTATATTCCAGAGTATGTTGATGGCTATATTGTTACGATGATTTGATGTATTAGATAAGCTGCGCATGTATGAGATTGAGTGAAATCTGAATAAGGACAGCTATTTGGGTTACACTCAACTAGTAACGGCCCCAATCGATGTATATTTTGAAAGGAAAATTTTTTTATAGCATTTCACACTTCCTAAATTACATGCTATGGTAAGGGGGTCATCAAACCTGATGCAACATAAAATAAGAAATGAAAATGACCAAATGAAAAATGTCATAGAAATTTGCAATCCCTTGCAATTCACCCCAGCAAGCTATTTTACAAACCATACTTTCTTCTGTTCACCATCTTTACCACCACAGTATTACTAGTCAAGACATTCTTGAGACCTGCTCCATCTAATCCCTATACATACCAGAGCCTCTTTTGCCAACATTCAATGTTCATCCTCCCCAAGAAACTCCACCCACCATTCTAAATTGCATTCCTTTCTGCCAAATGTCATCTACAACTTAGGCTTCTCTAATTAACTTTCGTCTTCCATTTATCACATAGCTTCTTCTCTATTCAAATCTCCCTATATCAAACACCCTTAGAATAACACTAGTATATTCACTCATGTACACCTAACCATCATATTTGATTATCCCTATCATGGTTGGTATACCTAACCAATGTACAAACCTTGAACATGTTATCTAGCTTTAGGCCATTTACAAGAACAACCTCAAACTTCTTAACCTGAGATTAGTCTATATGATTTCAACAAAAAGTCATCACCCCTATTTTTATCCCAAATTATAGATACCTACATCTCTATTAGCTTCATAATTCTTAGGAAGATCAAGTCTTATGATAGAGAAAAAACTCACAAGATCATATCAACACATTCAACTAAACTAAGCCCATACTCAATATGATGGGTGCTCAACACTTTCACCTTTCCTCTATTACACTCACAAGCCCTGCCCTCTAATGTTACTCATTCCTGCTTGTGAATTCGATTGCCTCCTTTAACAAGCTAGCCAATTAGTTCCTTAAGCACTTTGCAACAAGAAAAGTTTGTATGAAGATGAATGATGTCCTCATCAGCTTTTTCAAGAGAAGAATGAGACACTTCAAGCTACTTGTCTAGGTTTAATAAGTTGGTCATGCAAATTTGAACCTCCCTAAACCAGTCACTACACATATTGGACGAATTGCTTTAGGATAAACTCAAAAAATCCATTGGAGAAATGATCAGAAGTCTAAATAAACCCTTTAAAATTTTTGAGATATTGATAAATGTAAGAAACAAGATGAGCTTGGCAAAAACCAAGAGAATAATTATTCGAGGGTTTTTTATGTAACTGCAAGAGGCTTGAAGAAAGGGACTTCCTCTTAGTCCAAAAACTAGTAGATGATACAACTAGCCATCTCTTATTTAATGGACGATATAACTAGCCATCGCCTTCTTAGTTTCTTAGATTCTTTCTTTAGACCATGTTTCTCAAATGTGACCAAAAGATGCTTTCTCAGAATTTATACCTTAAACATAAGCTCTTTAAAAAATACGACAATGTTGTCTACTATTTTTTTTTTCCATTTTTACGAGCTCTTTAAGCTTCTTAATCAAAGTACCAAGTTTGCCTATCCAACAGATAATTTTTAGAGGAACTACCAATTTCTCCAACAATTCATGCAAAAGGACTAGGGTACTAATAAGACAAGAGATACATTTCATAAAATTTACAAAATTTGCAAAATGACAAAGGTGACAAAGAATGCTCATTTGAGCCAAATTATAAACTCAACCTTAGGACAACCTAAATTCATGTGACAAGTCTTCCTACCAGCTAGAAAAACCAATAGAATGATCTTAATCATACAAAATAGATGAAAAATCTAATGACATCCGTAGTATGATTTTGATTGCACTCCTTGCAGGATTTCCACTGATAGCCTTAATTCCATATATGCTCTTTCTTATAGACTTAGGGTATAGGCAATAAATATGAATATGAGCACACTTAATCAAGATAATAGATTTTTTCTTCACTTATAAAAGGGCTCCAAAATCATAGGAATTTTCCGTTATAAAAGGACCCTGGGTCCGAATTATGCAGTCACCAAATCGACAACCTTGATAAAGTTTTTCTTTATTAGTTTCTTTATTTAATTAACGTCATTTTATTTTTTATAATACATCATGTGCAAATGTTTTATTAATGTGTTTGATTGAAATTTCATTTGTTAGCTTAAAATTCTCATTTAATTACTCTAGAAAATCTGCCACAGGGCGAAGATCTAGTGAGTGCTATAGTAGAAGGTCCACTTAACAAATGCCTCTAATAATTACTCAGTTGCATTAGGCTAGGTTGTAGGTAAACCATAGTTTGGCTCAGTCATGAGTGGTTTTGATATGTTATAAGATGTTATGGCATAAAGCTTATGAGATCAATCAGTCTGATTTCAACAAAAAGGGACAACCCTTATTCTTCTTCCAAATTATGGATGCCCACATCCCTATAAACTTCAAGACGCCTATGAAGATCAAGTTATATGGTGGATAAAAAGACCCAAAAGATCATGTCATTAAATTCAACTCTACTATGTCCATACTTAGTATGATGGCCGCTCAACACTGTCAACTTTTTCCTAGTACACTCACAAGCCTACCCTATGGTATTACTCACTCCTTCCTGTGAATTTGATAACCTACATTAACAAGCTAATTGATTAGTTTCTCAAGCTCTTTTTAACAAGAAAAGTTTTTAAGAAGACAATTGATTCCCTCATCAGCTTTGTTCAAGAGAAGAATGAGACTCTTCAAGCTACTTGTCCAGGTTCAGTAAGTTGGCCTAACAAATTCAGGACCTTCCCAACCTGATTCTTATATATATTGGATTGACTATTTTAGGAGAAACTTAGAAAATTCATTTGGAGAGATGATCATAAGTGTAAATGAACCCCTTAAAATAACTGAGCTACTGATCAACGTAAGGAACAAGACAAGCATGAAAAAAACCAAGAGGACAATCATTCGAATAGTCCCTTCAGAGTCATTGATGTAATAATGGGAGGCTTGTAGGGTCACGAGATCTTGGTCACTCGCCTACATGCCACTATAGACTTGGTGACAATAAGATTATATGATGAAGATGATGAATGAGAAGTTCGAATTGGCTGCCTTCTGATTACCAACACAAAAGAAAAGTTATTCAAACTCCTCAAACAACACAGAGACATTTTTGCTTGGACTCTAGTAGATATGTCGAATATAGACCCCCTAATTTAAAATGCCATTATACTTTTAACAGCCATGATCAGACGATTGTGCTCTAGAAGAAGCATATATTTAGGAAGGAACACTAGAAGGTGATGGACGAGGAGGTCCAAAAGCTGCTTGATGCTAGCTTTATCCAAGAAAGCAAGTATTTGACCTGTCTATCTAACGTAGTCATGGGTAAAAAGAAAAGCAAAAAATTTCCCACGTTGTGGAGGTTAGACTCAAGTTAGAGTTAGAAGCTAGCAACGACATTTTTCACGAATCTAAACTAGGAGTGTCCTAAAGACGCCTAACTGCTGCCCAACATAAATTTATGGTAGTTCTGTTTTTCTTTTCATAGGGAATAAGCATAGCACATCTATCAATTTCAAGAATTGACAATATAATTTAATGGCATAAATGTGTATATGATTATTTGCATGTATGCTCTTGAAAAAAAAAATTACCACCAATTGTTTGAAACAAAAAAGAAACTAAATAAAAAAATAAAAAAATTTTCCAAAAAAAAAAAAAGAGCTACCCAATTACAACGCTACATATTTTAATTTTTTTAACTTCAAATCTATATTATAATATGGTTATATTTTGTGTGTGTATATATATGTATAGTACCTTCCAACTTATTGGCCCAGAAGTCTAGCTCTTGAAGCATAGTCAAGTTGCAAATGTTTGTTGGTATAGAACCAGAAAGCTGATTAGCACCAAAGTATATAATTTGTAGATTTGAAATATCACCAATCTCTTTTGGAATAAATCCTGCAATATGTCAACGAATGTTAGGTACAGGTAATATCTCCTCTAGTTTTTGATGTCTCAATAATTATAATTTGGATTTAATTTAGAGAAGTTAATAAAATTCAGTATCTATGTAGTACTAAAATTTTGTGGTGGAAAGGAAGATATGAGGAGGAAAAAGGTGCTGAGAAAGAGAGAGATGAGGAAGGAAGAAAGGATAGATATATGAGAATACTAAAAGGTAGTAAATGAGAAAAGAGAGAAATTAAAGAGTGGAAAAGTGTCAAGAAAGAGAGAGAGGTATAAAGTAGATATATGGAAAAAAAAAAAAAAGAGTAGATAAGTAGAGTTAAAAAAAGAGAGAGAAAGGGAAAGAAAAAATAAATTAAAAATTATGATAAAGTAAAAGTATTAAGTAAAAAAATTTCGTATGTTTTTATATATTTTTATTTTTTTAAAAATGAATAAAGTACTAAATTTTTTTTAAAAATTAAGAAGTGTTATATACTTACTTTATTTTATATAATGATATAATTTTAAAACATTAATTTTAAGATCATATATATATATATATGAAACAGTAATTAGTTGAAAATGTATAGAATAAATTATATATGCGAAAAATAACAAGACATATAAAATAAACAAAAAGTGTGGTTCAAGATTTTGGTAAAAAATTATTATAATGAACAAGAAAAATTAAATACTAAAATAAAAGATTAAAGAGAGAAGCCAGTAAAAGATGTAAGACGCCGCTAAAATTTAGGTAGAGATTATCATGATTAAGGACTTGTATGAATAAGGTATTCTAATTTTTATTTGGACTCAAAAGAAAGAACTCAAGTGAGTAATAAAATTAATTCAAATTTTTTCAACAAAAAAAGTTTGAATGATCAATTTTATTCTTTTAAATGATCACTCATCTATTCATAAATTTATTTTAAAAAATTATAATTTACATCAATTATATTACGTAATTTTTAAATATAAAATTAATATAAAATGTTAACTAATTAATTATATTTATAAAATTAACAAATACAAACATTTATATATAAATATTAGAACTAAATAATTTTATTGAGGGAATTTATCCAAATAATATAATTTTTTTATATTTTTTATAATATAAAAAATTATATAATATATATATTTATAATATAAATATTTAAATAATTTATATAGAATGAATCCTGTTCGAAGTGGGTGCCACCAGCTTCTCTAAAAATAGACTTGGATCCATCAAAATTTTTAAAAAAATTCTCATATTTGTATTTATTTTTTTAATATTCAAATTGAATAAAATTTATAATGAACTAAACTTATATGTAATTCTTTATATCTTTATTATAAAATTTTTTAATCAAAATAAATTACATATAAAATTTTTTTAAAATAACTAATTATAATAGTGATGAATTGTATAAATTATATAAGTGTTAATTTTAAATTATAAAATTTAATAACAAAAATATAAAAATTTTATATCTAAATTATTTTTATTTTATAATTCTCTAAAGATATGAATATTTTGATAATTTTTAAATAGCTCGAAAGCTAATTTCTTTTCGATGAATTGCCAAAAGATAATGATCCGCAAAAAGAATAAATGAAAAGAAAATAAATCAGAAATAATATATATATTAAATATTTTTAAAATTTGTTGATAATTAACCAATAAAATTATATATTATATAAAATAAAATATATAATGTAAAGAGAGAGAATAGAAATAATAAAAAAATTATAACATAAGAGTAAAAAATTATTTAACATCTCATTATTTAAAAAAAATTGACATTCACTTTTGAGTATAAAAATTTTATAATATATATATATATATATATATATATATATATATATATTTGACTAGAAATAAGATAAAGATATATATTGCATTAGAAATGCACAAATAAACAAACTAGCATTAAGTGACAAAAGAGGCAGGCCCTACATCACTCTACTTTATTTTGGTTTATAATTCTTTTATTTTCATCACACCATTTATATTAATTAAATATTTATATTATGATGACACATTTTGCCGTAGAAGACTACAAATATCATGTCTTTAGATTTTTTATAGTTGAGTTAAAAGATATATATAAAAAAATAAAGACACAAAAATTAAAGACATATATATAAATTAAGATCTATATCTTTTTTACTATAATCCAATCTCATACTATACAAATGGTTGAAATTAAAGTCATTTTAATCCTTGTTAACTATATGTTAATAGAGAATATACAGAATCTCACTAAAATACAACATAATCTTTAAAATATTAGTTATCACTTAATGTAACGACCTCCTAATACAACATACGCGATGCTTATCTGATTAGCAGAAGCATATGGGTTGATTTACATAGTTATTCCCGATGTGGGAATGTCAGGGAATCGCTACTGGTTGAGCGTAACCCAAATAGACTCCCTGTTGTCCATTCGGATTCCGTTTAACCCTAATTCACACACAGCTAACTAATTATACATACATACATCATAAATTACTCTGGAATGAAATCTAAAACTCATATATACATCACATCATGCATTCATGTACATTCCAACTTAAATTCACAAGTTTACAGCGGTAAACCCTACCAAAAATCTGGCAGAATTTTCTCTGTATTTTGAACATACCCAAAATACAATAGTCACCTGTTTTATACATATACAGTCAATCCAACAACAACAGAAAACATAAATGATAGAAACTCATATACAGCAATGTCATCGAAATATATATACAAGACAGTTCAAGCCTAAACTAAGTCATTCTCCTGTTTATTACCAAGGCATCATCAGCTATCGTCTGGGTTCCTGTCCCTGTCCCTGTCCCTGTTTATCTGAGTAAACAACCTGGTGAGATATAAAATCCCAGTAGAATAATTTACAATTCAAATACAATTCAAAATCTGGCTGAATACTCAGCGGTGCGAACACCAAAATCATCTTCCCGAAATCAGTTCGAAAACAGTGAAATACCTTATCTTTAAAATCGTTTTATCACATGGAAATTGCGGCAAATAGTCAAAATCATAAAAATCTATTTCTTTTAAAATCAATACTCGAAATCAGATAAAATCCTATGCCTGGTGTATCTATATCCACGTTGGCCACAAATCTTCTGTGACCCAGTCTAAATCGTCATCTAATTGCATGTCATCCAGAGAGAATACCTCTCTTATCATTGGGTGTGATCCGTAACACCAATCACCCGAATCAAGCCTATATTGTGAGTGTGATCCGTAACACCAATCACTCACTCAAGGACCGGGTGAGAATCAACATCTAGGGCGTCCCCTAACATGTGCACATACGCCAATTCTCATCCTCATACAGTCTATTCGAACTCACATGCTCATGGTCGGCTATTCCTCAGGGTTCTAGGGTATTACGCCTAAATCACAACATTTTCCTGTGTAGGCTATCCCCCCTTATACTCCTTAAACCTTTCTTAGGGTCGTCCTGATTTATCGCGTGATCCCTAACGCAGTACAAGCTAAATCTGATAAAAAAAATCTCATTTAAAAATTCCACATACTCAGGATACTTAACGGCCGTCCCATACCGGCTATCAAGTACCCAATCCTAAGTAAATCCATCCTAAGGGCATCTAAACTCGATAAACAAAACGTCTAACATGCAATTAGGGTATCCAGCACACAGGCATGCAATTTATTCCATCGAAAGCAGCACGTAATTCCATGCAATTAAATCTAATCATTCAGGCAATCATTAGGTCAAATCTAAGGTTCAGGAAGCGTAAATTATCCTACCTGGTCTCTGGTCGCTCCAAATCGATTCAAAAATTCACGTAGTCTCGATTTTTGAGCCCAATTAATTTCATGGACATTAAATTGAATATTCAGGCTTGTCAAGTCATCCGTTTAACAATTCTAGGTCCGGTTGCTGTTAGGTTTAATTATCTCATAATTTTATACATTCTTTTCTTATTTATTTTGATATTTTTAATTAAATATTAGCAATTTTTAAATAAATTTTATAATCAAATGTAATTCTGGTAGTTTAGCATATTGCTACCATTATTTTCGTAATTTTTACCAATTAAAAAAATAATGAAAATTTTTTTTTAAGCATACATAAAATAACTAAACAAAAAGTAAAAAAAAAATAATATAAATAAAATAATAATCAAATAATAATCAAATAATCAAATAACAATAAAAATAATAAATAATATAAAATAATAATAATAAATCAATTGAAAAGTTGCAGGATGTGCAAATCAAGGTTTTGAATTCAATTTGGTTTCAAAATTTAATTTGATTTCAAACTCCTTTCTTTCAGGCGAATGTGAGGCACGAAGGGGATTGCATTAAATTTTCAGATTTCCCTTTTTAAAGGCGACGCAACAATACATAGGGGAGGAGATATATTTTCAATTTTGTTGGTGGAGAATTTGCTGGCTTCGGAGACGATAGGGAAGGGGAGAGACGTGAAGGGTGTGGACACATAGCAACCATCTTCTGATGTCTTCTTCAACCTCTGTTCATCTTCATCTTCTTCATCCATCGTACCTTCATCCATTTTTATTTGATATTTGAACAAATTTACTAATGAATTTTATTGGTTTAATTCGTTTTGTCTCTACACTAATAATTATGTGTAGCTAAATTTTTTTTTACCTAATCAAGGTTAATCAAAGTTTGGTTTCTTTCAATTTTGAGATCTAATTATTTTCTTATTTCTCTTTCTTTCTTTAATATTTATGTATTATCTATGCTTAATCACCATTATTGCTTGTTTGTTAGATTCAATAAGGCCCATTATTCTTTCACTCAAACAATATACTACCAATTGAGATAATTAAATCTGTAATTGTTTAATTATCTTGATATCTTGTGGTAAAATAACAAAGTTCAATACAAGGGATTCTACTTTTGTTATGTGGATGCATGATCTAGTCTAAATAAATCGAGCTTGTGTGTTTGTTGGCTAGAATTAGTAGTCTTTTTGGAGTTTACAACATTCAATAAATTAAATCTTAAGAGCTTGTTTAAGATTGTTTATTGATTAGAGATTAATCAAAGAGCCTATTTTGGTTAACGAATAAATAGAGAAAGACAGGTTTTAGAGCTTATTAACAACTATAACTAATTTATTAATTGCGAGATTGAGCTATCTTTGAATCAATGATAAATTAAAGGAATCAAAATTGAGATTGTACCTTGGTTAGGTGCTGCTTAAAATTAATTTTCTTATTATCAATTTGTTCCTATTTAATCATTTTATTTTTTTAATTAATTTCTCTTTAAATCTCCAATATTTCTTTTTAATTGTTTATTTAGGCTAAAAGAATTAAATTGTTACTAATCCTTGTGGGTTCGACCCTACTCATCACTAATTGCAAAATAATTTGCTGGCATCTAAAAGGGAAATCTGAAAATTTAATGCAATCCCCTTCGTGCCTCACATTCGCCTGAAAGAAAGGAGTTTGAAATCAAATTAAATTTTGAAACCAAATTGAATTCAAAACCTTGATTTGCACGTCCTGCAACTTTTCAATTGATTTATTATTATTATTTTATATTATTTATTATTTTTATTGTTATTTGATTATTTGATTATTATTTTCATTATTATTTTATTTATATTATTATTTTTTTTACTTTTTGTTTATTTATTTTATGTATGCTTAAAAAAAAATTTTTATTATTTTTTAATTGGTAAAAATTACGTAAATAATGGTAGCAATATGCTAAACTACCAGAATTACATTTGATTATAAAATTTATTTAAAAATTGCTAATATTTAATTAAAAATATCAAAATAAATAAGAAAAGAAAGTATAAAATTATGAGATAATTAAACCTAACAGTTGCCCTAATACCTAGGTCAATTTATTGCCTAATTACGTTCGGTAGCTATTTCAATCAGATATCATCAGTTTTTGGGAAATCGAACCTTACCAATGTAATCGGATGATGGAATTCTATCCCGGGGTGATCTCGGTTCCTCCCGGTGTATGTCCAGAAGCTCCAGTACGACGGCGCACGGCGGAGGGGTGCGATTTGCCTCAAAATTTACACTACGGTGAAGCCTGCAAGACTAGGAGTCCGAATATGGTGGTGGTGCGGCGGTTCACAGTCGTTTGGATGGTGTTTTCTGGCCATAAAGATTTACGCACGGCGGACGGAAATTGCCTCGATCCGGGCTCGTCGGACCTCCGTTCAACGTCAGTGAGCTAGTGGAGGAAGCTGGCAGCTCAGGCTACACGGTGGTGGGGGCGATGACGGCCAACGGTGGCGAACGGTGGCGATCTCAGCTGGTGAAGTTTTCGCGCGATGGAGGAGAAAAGTGGCATTTTTCTACGGCGCTGGCGGCCGTTGGTGGCCGTGGGTGGTTGCTGGAGGTTGTGGGTGGCGAGGGCTGTCGATTGGTGTGCCAGGTGGTGGCCCACGGTGGCTGTGGTGGCAGCGCACGGTGGAGGAAGGAGGAGAGAGAGAAGAGAGAAAGTGTGGTGAGGAGAGAGAGAGATTTGAGAGAAATGGAGGGAATCCAGAAAATTTAAAGCCTCTGTGGGCGATTCTGACTTTTTTTGGACCACCCAGGGATACTTTAGGGTGTCGGCTTCCTTTCAGACGTTGGCACGCGTTTCCATGCAAAGGTTTTGGCCTCTATCAGTGAAATTGATGCACGAAACGTCGTCTGTTATTTTCTGATCGCCGGATTGCGTTTCCTTCCATTCGCTTGTGTTTCTGACTTCGAACGACCTTCTATTGCAAATCCTCATCCTCAAAATACGTGCCAACCTCTGTTTAAAAGGAATTAGGGTTAAAAGCTCGATTTTATCTTTTAAAAACTTTTTTGGTTGTTACACTTAACATCATATATACATAAAATTTGAATATTAATTTATTTTTAGAACTTTTATAATTGTTATTAATTTTATTCTAAATTCTAACGTCTATTTGTTCTATCAACAAAATTTTTAAGTGAATTACCAAGTTATGCTAGTGTAATAAATGACCTTAAAGTTTGGAATGAAAATTATTGATAGCAATTCAGAAGATTGAAGATTAACAACAAAAAGAACAAAATGGTGTAAATAGAATTAATGATTGAATGTTGAAGGAGAAATAGTATAAGTTTACTTTTGAGAAACATAAAGGCAAATAACTATATATAAAAGAATTCTAAAAAACATAACATAGGAAAGATTGACTGAAAAGGGCTTCAAAGAGTATTTGGTAAATTTATCATTGTTAAATGGAAGTACTGATATCACACATATTTATGAAGACAGACATACCTGTGAAGGCGTTATAAGATAAACTAATCAATTTGAGTGATGATAAGTTGGAAATCGTTGGAGGTATGCTTCCCGAAAGATTGTTCATTGCAATGCGTAAAATTTTCAAGTGTTGAAGTCTTCCAACATCAAGTGGAATGGATCCCTTGATAAAATTATTATTCCAATCCAAGGTTTCCAACTTTGACAAATTGAATACACTAAGAGGAATAACACCCTCAAAATTGTTATTACGAAGAATCAAGTGTTGAAGTGTAAACAATCCACCTATCCATGTTGGAATTTCCCCACTCAATTCATTATAGCTTAAGTTGAGTAGCTTCAGTCTTCGTAATTGAACCAACTCCTTTGGTAATTGACCATAAAAGTTATTGCTATGAAAGTCAAGTACAACTAGAAAGGACAGATTTCCTAGTCGTGGGGGTAAGGTGCCCTTAAGACCCATCTCACCAAGATTCAAGATCTTGACTCTTTGGTGGCCAGCATCACAGGTAACCCCAACCCAATTACAGTGAGAAGAAGAGATGGACCAATTGGCCATGATATTATAAGGATCACTAGTAATGGAAGCTTTAAGAGCAAGAAGTGCAGATTCATCAATGATAAGATTGGCCTTACTTAAAAAGAGTGCAAGCCATGAGACAAAGCAGTGAGAACATGAAAAAGGAGGAACGAACACAAAGGTTAGCCATCTTTGCGTAGGTTTAAGGTTTCTGAGATTGAAGATGAAAGAATAGAAGCCTATACCATCCATATATATATATAACCTTCCTAATTGATAAAAATTCCATTTCAAAGAAAGAAGAGAAAAAACAAATATTATTTGTCATTTCAGAAATATATAAATTTTAAATTTAATCTCTCAGTTATTTGAAGTTTTGTAAAATATTTTATTTTTATATAAAATTTAACCATTTTTAATATAGAAATTTTCTATCATTCATTATTTGGACCACATATTTCCAAAATAAATTTTCTTCTGGAATGACTGCAGTACAATAAAGTAAAAGTTAATGATGACACTAATTTTTGTATCGAAAAAATTGTTCATAATTATATTGGTGTGATTATCATCATTTTTTTAAGCTAGCATTCTTTAAGTCATCATTTTTTTGGTATACTCAGAATTTGAATTTGTTTCTTCTTTTTATAAAAGTGAACTCCTTCTACCTCTATCAATAATTTATTGATAAAAGTTATTATTTTTAAATTTTTTTTTAACTATTTTTTTTATTTCATTTAACTTTGAGTACGACTGTTAATACTTTAATAATGTTTATTGTTAAAAAAATTAGACCAGAACAATGTTTTGACTAAAAAATTAGTAAACTTATCATAATTCTAATTTAGTCAATCTTTAAAATTAGACAACAATAAAAAAGATTAATCAAAAAATAAATGAACTGATCAAAATTAATAAGTTAAATGGTTTGAAAATTTTGATTTTTTCTATGAGTTTTTCAATCGTCTATAACAAGACACACAAAGAAGTAGTAGAACAAGGAAAAAAACATAAATGGGAGAAAAAAAAAAGAACAATGATTTGTACATGATGATATATTTTTAAATTTTTCAAAAAATTGGTAAATAATTTATAGATTTATTTAAAAATAGAAGATATATTTTATATTTATTTTATTTTTATGTAATAAATTGTATAAAATATTTATTATTATACTTAATTATAATATAAAATTAATATATAATATTAATACCGGTTTAATTACAGTTCGATTATAGTTGAACCACTAAATTATAAATTAATATTTTGACTCGTTCAATCAGTGATTGTTAAAATATTATCAAAATCTAATTGAGTTGATTACTAAACAACTCTTAATCACATCCAAATCAAATAAATTAAATTAATTAAAAAATAAATTTTTTATTTTTTATATATTATGTATTAATTATAAATATTAAATATATTAAACATATATTATGATTGAGCCATGATTGGATTTATTTTAATGATGAGTTCAACTAATTTTAGTATTAATTTTATTGTTATAAATGTATACTTTTATAATAAAACTTGAGAAAATATTTAAAGTTAAAATTTTAAAGTCTTTTATTTTATAAAATTGGTTTAGTTAGGTGAATAAAACAAAAAAATAAATAAATTGAAATGTTTTATTTTTAAAATTTTTTTTATAAGTATTCTCTATAATAAATAATTCTGTTTCAAAAATAAATGAACATTAAATTTAGACAATATTTTTAAGAGAGATTTGATCATCGATTTATATCACGTGAGATATTAATTACTTTTGTTAAAAGCAATCAATAAAAAAAAAATTATATAATAAGATCAGATCGATTAAATAAAGTAAGCAAATCAAGTCAATCTAAATCGAGAAAAAAAAAAAGGTAACTTTCCAAAAGCAAAAGCTATTAAAGTCTTTCTTGACATACGATTTAGTTAATGTTGTCTTCAATGTATATTTATCTTTTAAGTCTTTGACATAAACGTAGGATAATATTTTCTAATATTCCAATCAAAAGCAGAATAGTCATGATGATGTTTCCACCCACTTGTAGTGGAGTCCAACAATATTAATATTTTTATGAAAATTATTGAGACTCTCTCTCACTTGAGCTGGAAAGCCAAAATGGAATGATATAGACACACACAACACATAAATTGAACCATTTATCCTATTTTGGATTTAAATTTCAAATACAATTAATGAATGTTACAAAAATTATATAAAAGTATTACATCAAACGATCAGTAAAAAATTCTGACAATTTTTTTATTAAATAACATACTGCTATGAATAATTATCTATCACATGAATAATTATATTATTATTCATTTCAAAGTATGAAGTCGAAGAAATTTATTTCTATTAGAAAAAATAAAAATAATTTAATGATATAACTTTTTGAATTCTATCGTTAGCACACACATAGATTAACAAGTATAATTTTTTAAAGTATAAATTTTAATAAATTAATAAAGTGTAGAAAAAGATAAAAATATAAAATATAAATATACTATAATCCAAAAATAAGGGTTCCTTAATTGATATCTCTTTTATTTTTTATTTTTTTTACATTTTACTACTTCGTCAAAATTTGTACTTTGGATCTTTAAATTAACACTAGTGAAGAAAAAAAAATTTTATCAAGTTTTTGGAAGAAACATTGCGAACAAATTCTTTACCATCTCGTTTCACTACAGTTCTCTGTAGTTGGTTTAATCTTAGCCATTCATATCTCACAACGTCTCAATAACAGCCACATGTACAAAAGCATCTAAAAAGCATCGTTTTTCCATTTCATTATTCACTGTTGTGTTTCCATTTCATCTGTTGCATTTTCATTCTGCATGTCACATCCATTATGCAGAACAGTTGCCAATTATATTCACTAAGATTATCACTTGGGGCACGAGTGTGAAAGAATAACAACTGTGGATACTCAAATACAAGTATACAACTAACAATGGGACTTTCAATATAAAGGCAACCAAATTACAAAATTGATAGCATGAACAAAAAGAAAAAAAAGACCTTGGATTTTATAAATTTACACAACCATAAGATATAAAAGAATGTAGTTTGTCATCTCACAACTTGTTAGATACAGAAATTGCTAATTTATGTATGAAATAATCTATACTTTGTTAATGTTCTGGGAAAGATTAGTGCAAAGGAACAATTTTGCACCCGATTCTCGATTCGCATCACTTGTGAAAAATGCAATCCCATGAAACACTCAGATCAATGTGACCTCCAAAAAAATCCTTTTTAAGCCCTAAAAATTGAACGTATGCCTTCTCACGAGGAGGAAAGGGAAAAAAATGAGGTAATCACAAATCCAAATATATGCAATCAAAAGCAAGGCAAGCATAAAGTTATAAGAGAAACAATAATCAAATTCTCCAAGTAGATCAAGTCATCGATGAAGATTTTGAACTATCTGTTTTATTTGCATGGCACATGTAATCTGGGCATAGAAAGCTATATATCTAGTCATTTGGTATTTTGAGCTTATATTCCTTTGAATCACGATGTGACCTCATACTCAAAATTTGATGTTTAAGACTTTCATTTGAGAATCATAGAACAACTCTTCAGATACTTTTTACTAAGACAAAATTTTTTTAAACAAAAATACAGACATATATTTCTTAAAAATATATTTTAAAAAATCAAACATTTTCTATAGGGTAATGCTACCTATACAACTCTCACAATCACAATTGTATAAAAGTAGCTCTAACTTAAACTTTTTCCTCTTATCCTCATATGTGTCTCCTTTACAAGTTTACATAATTATAAATGTCACAGTTGTTTAAGCAGAGTTGTCCCTCCATAGAGGAGACATTTGTTAGTGGCCTACACATAGTTCCAAGTAGCCTAATATTAAAATGTTTGAATTATGGATTTCCTCGGGTTAGATTGTTAAATATGTCAATATACCACTAATATAATAATAATAATAATCAATGATATTCTTTTATGACATAAACATGTTATTAAACCAACTTCATTCATATCACTTTTCATATAACTTGTAAATATGATCACTTTTCCAAATTTCAGGGAAAAAAAATATGGGCTACCTTATCTTCTATTACAGACTTGAAATTGAAAAAATTGTGCAAGAAGGAATCTGAAGTAATATGCTACATACCCAATATTGGGATTATCAAAGAAAGAATACTGCTAATTTCTGCTTATCAGGCTTAATTAATTGTCTGATTTTCCACTATACAAGTATATTTTGTGGCAAACATCTCACTATGAAGACAAACGGTGTAATCTATGGTAGCCATCCTGGAAGAATAATTCTAGAATAAAAAACTCAAGTCAACGTCAAGATACTTAATCAAGCCTGAAGTAAATGGGTGGGCTAAAGTTATAGAATTGTACCTTAAACGGAGCAAGTTCCTCTTCAAATGTTAGAGCCTCGTTGAATCTCTATTGATCTTATAGACTAAGATCACTAGAGATTCACGGGGAGAATTACATCCAAAAGAGTGAGGGGACACTTCCCATTGATCCTGATTGCTTCAAGATGTATAACTAATCTAGGTTTTGTAAATTTTCCTTTGAAACCTTTTTCTTTTGATGCAACAATGAAACTTATTTCATCCATTTTCACTGCGATGCGTTTTGCTTTTGGATGTGTGGCTCTTGCTAAGACGCTGGTTGAGACGAACTGTTGAGATTGAACCAACGAAAGAGAACTGTAGTGAAGTTGGATAGCAGAGGATCTGTCCGCAAAAATATTATATTATAAAACCAATGTAGGAATAAACTAATACCATTTTTCACTAATTAAAATATGATTAAATTAATATGAAAGTTTAGATAAAAGTACAATTCTATGTTAACTTACCTAATCCATTTATTGCTTAAAATTTTTTTTTGGTATATATTCTCAATTAATTTGAGCATTTAAAATTTTAAATTAAAGAATGTTAAAAAAATTTTGAATTTGTGTGACAACTAATGTAATTAGTATCATTTAAGCTATATCATGTTAGTTTATTAATTGTTTCACTTGTGTGTCGACAATAATAATTTTATGTGAGCTCCTAATTAGTCAAGAGAATAAATTGTATTAATTAATTAATATAACAGAAAAAAAAAAGTAAACTTCAAGCAAAGTTTGGGTTAAATTTTAAAATTATATGTAATATACAACATTTTCAATTAAAATCTATATATAACTATAAAATTAATTAATCTAAATTAAATATTCTTGCATATATAAACATTTTATTTCCATAAGTATTTGTATACTTATAACTATATATGTATATAATAATTACAACAATAATTTTAATTATCACACTACAAAAAAAATAGAATTTTTGTGGCACTTATTTAGTGACGCTTCATTAAAGGTGCTGCAAAATTGATATTATAGTAGCACTTCAAGAGGCGCCACGAAATTTTTTAATTTCACGACGCCTGTGATGGGATTGTAGTGCCTAAAGTGCCCGAAAATTTAAAAGTATATATATATATATTTTTTAATTTACTGGTGCTTAACAGGAGCCGTAAAATTAGTTTTTCATTTTAGTGGTGTAACACTCACTTTTTCTTTTGATTTCTAGATTATTTCTTTCTTAATTATTTGAATGATTTTGCCATAAATTGTGATGAAAATTCTTTGGCGATGTAGTGTTTAAAATAAATGTTAAGAGTGAAAGAATGGACATAGTCATCAAGTAGCATGAATTTTTCATAAAAGGAAAAATGAAGTTTTTAATAAATTCACATTAGTTTCTTCTTACTTTAGCCAAGAAGATTTGTGAAAGTAAAAAGGAAACATGTGAAATTGAGAAAGATAAATTGGTTATACATGATGAAGGAGAGTGTCTCGGTTTAAGGCAAAAATGGGAGGAAAGAGACGTGTGAAATTTTGTCCCTTTCTTTCTTGTTTTAACCCAATTAACATGTGAATGGAGTGAAATTGAAACTTGTATTTTAATCACAAAATATTCCACCATTCGGTGAAGAAGTGGAAGAGAGAATTGGAAAGTGAGGATTTATTTATATTAATGTGTTCCCTTCTTGTCACCAAGGAGCTTGCAAGAGGGAAATGGTAATTGGTTAAAAGATAATGATGTTGATTCGTGAGGAAGGAAAGGAGAAATGAAGGAGACGTGTTGGAATTTTGTTCTTTTCTTTTCCTTTCATTTATTATTATTATTTTGTTTCACCAAGAAGACAAGTGAGAGGAAGATTTTAAACATAATTTTAATATTAAAAAGCTTCATATATTTGGTGGAAGCTAATAAAAAAAAAAGAAGAAGCGATTTTGCAATTTAAAATTTCATTGCCTTCTCTTTTGTCTAACCTTGACTGAGAATGTAAGAGTGAATGGAGAGAAGATTTCACAATTATTAACTTAATGAGAAAAGCCACTTTCATTCGGTGAAGAGGTGGAAGAGAGAAATGGAGAGTAATATTCCATTTAATTAAATTTAAATTTCCTTCTTCCATAGAGAGACTATTATGATTGAAAAGGCAAGTTTGTAAAAGTGATGAAGCAAAGAAGAAAGGAAGAGACGTGTTCCAATTGCTTTCTCTTTCCTTCTCTTTGCTTTTCATTCTTAATATAACCGAGAAATGAAATGAAGGAATTGCAAAATATGATTTTTATAGTGATGGCTCGGTCATGAAGCAAGTAAAGTGATTTTTTAATACAAAATTGACTTTTCTTTCTTTGGTTTAGCTAAAAGACAATTAATGACAAGAATGAATTTTTATGTTTTTGTCTTGGCTTCTTTCTTTTCTTTTCTTCCTTTTGTTTAACTGAATAGTCAAAGGAAGGAATTGTAAAAGTAATATGATTGGTTTCTTGTCTAGCTTAGCCGAAAAGGATGTGTAACAGAGTGGAAAAATGAAGTTTTGTTGATATGTGGTTTAGTTATAAGGAAAGAAAAGGGAGAGTGAAAGTATTGAAATTAGGAAAGTGAAATTATGTGAAATTGTCTTTCTTCTATATGGCCAAGAATGATAGAAAAGGTAGAAAGAGAATTTTGCTTCTTCTTTCCATTTGACTGTAACAACAAATGTGAGTGGGAGAGAGTTTGGCATTTATTTAGATAAAGATATGTGCATGCGGTGATAGCAATTGAGAGAGTGAAATAAAGTTTATGAAGCTACCTATGCATTTCATCATTTTGTCCAAATTGAAGAGAGAAGTTGGCTAAGTTAGTTGCATGTGGTGATAAGAAAAAAAAAAAGAACTCGAAGGGAGAAGGAAGAAGAGAGGTTGGACGAAAGGGGGAAGAAGCAAGGAACTAAGACAAAATCAAGGAAAATATCAAGACACTTTCACTTTTCTTGCATTCTTAAGGTAGCTTAACATTTCTATGGTTTTTGTTTTATGATTTATGGTATATTTATAATGATTTGAAGCTTTCATGAAACATGAACTTTCTCTCTTTACATTCCTCAAGATGCAAACCTTTCTTTGGCTAAACTTGTATGATGATTTGGTTGTGTTTGTTGATGTGATGATGTGGATGTTGTTATTTTCATAAAAGAATGGTTGTTGTAAAAATTTTAGCATGTATCATGAAAAACCCTAGAATGAGAGATAGTGTTGAAATTTCATGTTCTTGCATGGCCAATGTATGTTTTATGTTAAAAACACCTAAAGGAAGTATACTAACTAGATTTTGGCTTGAAACCATGGCATTACCCTTTTTAACCTATCAAACCCGAGAGTGACCTTTTGTAATGTGTGGAAGGACTTGTTGAAAAATGTGTGAGGAAGGTTTCATTTTGGTTTGGCTAAGAAGGAGGAAGAAAATGATGATAAATTAATGTATGGTAAATTGTTTACCCTTTTTCACATGATAAATTTTCATGTTACTATTCTAAAGATGTGAGGATAATGAAATGAGTGTAACCATAAATTTTAACTTGCAAAATGAGCCAAGAAAATAAGTAAAAGAAATGGCTAATTGTATGGTTGCATAATTTGAATGTGAGAAAAAGTACCATAACAATTTTAATATATGGTATCATTAGTCTTGAAATGTAGAAAGGATGGAAGAATGTGAAAATTTGACATGAAAAACCTTAGATTCCACCCCTTTCTCATGATGGTCGAAAGCAACCTCCCAATTTAGTCTTGGTAGCCAAATCCACAATGTGACCAATTATTCACAATCTTTCTTAAAAGTGTCCAAGAGTCCACAATATGACCAAGTGTTCACAATATTTCATAAAAGTGGCCAAGAGTCCACAATGTGACCAAGTGTTCATTATTCTTATAAAGGTGGCCAAGTGTCCATATTTCTTAAAGTGTGA
Organism: Senna siamea; assembly: GCA_031216115.1. Taxonomy (NCBI): domain Eukaryota; kingdom Viridiplantae; phylum Streptophyta; class Magnoliopsida; order Fabales; family Fabaceae; genus Senna; species Senna siamea. Next base: position 14,599,072 of record CM062355.1, on the reverse strand, counting down.
CCAAAGGTGTTTCACACTTTTTAAGACAAGGTAAGTTTTAAGAATGAAATGAGAATATAATCATTAATTATTTCATTTTTTTCATATGTATGTCTTGATATAAATTTCAATAAGGTTCTTTATATACTTTCTATTAGAATATGTTATATTTAAAATGAGAAAAAATCCATTTTGTCACATTGACGCACCAATAAATTATACAATGCCTGCCAATATGCATATATGAAGGAGATTATGTTTCAAATGATTGGAATGTAAATGGAATTGTTTTTTGTGCTTGCACAGTGATACATATCAGTAAATTTTAAAATATTCAATTGCTAAGCTACTGAGAAAATTTTTTTCTCATTTATGTGCTGATATGTATCAGATGCTGAGGTGTAACATTGTCATAGAGATTGAAGTGGCATGGGTGAGGTTCCTTTTCTTAGGACTATGTATTAAATATTCATATGTAATGTAGCCCTTTGTTTGGTTCTGATTCTACAATTATATTCTTTTTGGGTGGAATTAGGATTTTAATTCTTTTGGTTGTGAATAGGAGAAAGGGCAGTAGTTAAGATATGTTAAAAGTATATCCATCTTAGGAATATTTTGGATCATAAGAGTTTGAGACAGACCTGTTGTCTCCCTATCCTTGTGAAAAGTCTCTTCACAAATCTAAAATATATTAAATGATGTAATACTTAGGAAAAGATATATGATGTCTAAATAATGTCTCTATGAATTTATTTCATATGTATGACATTTTTATTTTTGTTGTGCTTATAAGTTATAATTTGAGCAAAAGAACACAAGCCTAATCAATTTTAATAATATTGTGATGGTATGAATGCTCAGACATTATTAATAAATAATTAAAGTTAAGGATAATATATCGAACTTATTTATTTACATCTAAGGTGTTGTAATACTAGATAAGGGTGTTACAAGTGGCACTTAAAAAGAACCAGTATTATTTAATTTATGCAAATTTTGGCTCTTTTAGTGGTGCTTGTAAAGCGCCATTAAATTTAAATTTTTTTTAAAAATTTAGTGGCACTTGGAAGGCACCAAAACATTGCATTTACTGGTGCTTATTTCCTGCAATTCCTTTTCAGCAATCCTTATCTAGCGCATTCCTTCTAAATTTTCACACAATCCCTTTTCCCTCGGTCTGGCGCGACTTTTCCTCTCGCTCACTCACCGTTCAATAGGTCGAACGTTTCTTGTCGTCCTTCATGTCGTTTCGTCCTTTGCGCCATTCACTCGTTCCGCCGCCTCTTATCGTTCACTCGTCCGATTCTTCTCGCCAAGAACTTGTTCTATTGTCGGTCGATTTCTCTTTCTTTCCTTTTAGTTTTCAATTTGTTTGGGGTTATGGAATTGACTATGGGGCTAAATTTTTTTAGGGGCTTTGATTTGGTTGTGGGGTTTTGATTTGTCTGTGGTGTGCTTGGATTTGTGTGCTAAGTGTGGGTATACGTATATAGTTAGATGAGAGGGTAGTGAAGGGAGCTGATAGATGCCAATAAACCACCATTATTGATGTGAAGAGAAGAAAACCACATTGTTAACATATAATAGATGGTATTATATTCAGTTTGGGAGGAAAATGATAATAGGTTTTGAGTGTTTTTCTAATTTCCTATTCTACTGGGCTGTTCTATTCTTTTTTGTAAGAATAAGAATGAAAATGCATTTTGAACATATGTCATTCCCTGTTATGCTATTTTGTTCTATTTTGTCAAGAGTGAACACAAGAAAGGGTTGAGCCATTTTGATTGTCCATATTTACTAGGTGAAAGTAAAATTTTGGTCTAGAATGGTGCCTTCCTTACCATTGGGTATATGGATGGGTTATTGTTCTTCTAGGAAGGAATTGTGATGGGTTTGAGTTTTTTTCCCAAAATGGGCTTTATTTTATTTGTCTTGCTTGTGAGAGGCTTCACGCTGTTTGGAAGGAAATAGAGTAGAGGTGTAAGATTGTTGATTTCTACTTCATGATTGTGTAAATTGCTTACTTTGTTCTACTAAGAAGAAAGTAAACATAGAAGTTGTTTTCATGCCGATTTTGGGCTATTTTTTATATTTACATTTGAAGAATTTGGGTCTTGCAGTGATTAGGAGTAGCATTGTTAAAATCGCTTGCAAGATTGTGAGATTGCAAGATCTTGCAACCTAGAAATGATTATGATCTCATGCAGGATTGAAATAAGTTAGGATTGGAATTGAATGATACCTTATTTTCTATAGTCTCTAAATGTGCCATCCAAATGTATGATTCCCTATTGTCTATAGTCTCTAAATGAAAATGAAGTCTAAACCTGTACAAATTCTGAATTGTGGTCTAATGGTTTTTGATATTAATTTGGCTTTAATTTGCATTTATTTTTGAGTTGAAAGCTGTCCAAATTGCTGGTTGTTGTCATATGGGTTTTAGGATGGATTTAGTTTTATTTTGTATGAGGAAATTAACTAAAATATACCCATTTCTATCTAATTCTATTTTTAGGAGCTTAAAATACATTGTGGCTTCATTTTAAGTGTGGAAATGATTTCCATGTCTACCAGAATATCTGGTCAATGTCTCTTTAGTCTTTAACATGAATTTGGCTTGCTTCTCTTGTTAAAATGGGGTCATATGCCATAAAAAGTTGTTACCATGTTTCAATAATCATTAATGTGATAATTTGACTTGAGAGTCTTGTGCTGTAGTTTTTTGTGAAACCAAAATATTTGTTTTCCATAAACCTTTGAGGCTTAGAATGTTAGTATAAGCATTAGTTAACTTATGCCTCATATTGTTTCTATAGTATTCAATTTGTAAAATTACAAAACCATCATCTACATTAGTCAAAAATAGTATAGTTAATAAAAAAATACATGCCTATCCCTTATTGTAGGTGATGTTGATGCTATAAATCTAGTTAGCAATGATGTAAATGTGTTTGAGATGATTTTGAGCTACTGTTTTTGTCTAATGTAAGCTCGACAATGTGCTTATGTGTTAACTTGTGCAAATGCTTTCCTTAGAAATTTTGACTAATGACCATGTAAATGTGCTTATGTTTTTGTCTGAAATGCCAAACCCAAAGGGATTCATCTTATGTAATTTTTAGCATATGATGATGATGATGATGATAAGATAATTAAGCAAAAGGATTAGATTAAGAAGATTAATTATTTAATTATTTAATTATTTCTTTGTGGAAAAAGTGGTTAAGTTTTGATCTAGAGAGCTTAGAAAAGAAGTTTGAGATTTGTATATATGAGATGCCAAACTTATGGTGATATGAGAAGGATGGCTAACTCTGTAAGCCAAGGGTCTCAATCATGAAAATATTTCTAGCAGTTTTTGATAAATAAATGATTCTTATCTAAAATTTAAAATTCAAGTAAACTATAATTTAAAATTAAATAATATTAATTTATCAAATATAATTAAATTACATGTCAAAATTAATATTACTAAAAACATAACTTTGAGTGCTCTATATATACATGAATGAAGTTATGAATGACATGTGAAAGCATCATAATGATAATGAGGGTTTTAATTTGTTGATATATGTTACAATATTTATGAATCCAAGCAGGGAATTAGGCATCTTTTGTTGAGATGTGCTTATGTGTTAACTTGTGCAAATGCTTTCCTTACAAAATCACCAAATAAACATAACCTACTAATGTAAGCTCAACTATCCAAAATTTTTCCTTGGAAATTTTCTCTCCGATTTTTTTTCTCTATTTTCTTTCTTTTCTATTTTTGATAGTAAAAGAATGTATTGAGTTTTTGAGTTTCTCTATTTTCCTAAATTCTATTTTTGAGTTTATTATAATTACTGCAGTGATATTCTCTTGTGTTTAAAGTGTTTAATGCTTTTGAATATGTTTTATGTGGGTCAGGTCAATTTGATATCTTCATTCACCTAAGCCTGCTTAATGTAACCTCTATAAATTAGTAAAATGAATAGCTTAAATATAGAACTGCGGCCATCTTTCTCTAAACCAAGAGGAAACTGATATTAAATAGCTTAAGTTTCACCTACAAAGGTAATTCATGTATATTCCCTACCTTATCACTTACCAACTTATATTGCTACAAAGAAGTTGCTGCTTTTTTTTTTTTTTTGCTGCATTAAATAAAATAGGGGAAAGAAAGGTTGGTCACAGATGGGCCTTAATATTGGTTATGGTTCTTATTATAATTATTATCAGTGTTGAAAAATATCACTAATGAATTGCCCTACACAATTGGCTATGAAAACATCATAATTCTACACTATAACTCTAGAACCACCATCTCTTAGTGTAATAATTCAGGTTTATTATAATTATTACTTGATGATTTGTGTTATATTACTTGAATAATTTCAAGGATGAATGAAAGTGCATTTAGCTAAACTAAAGCATGGACTTTTTGAAATATATATTATTAGGAATGTTTTACCAAAAGTTGTTTTATTGATTTCTAATTCTAGTAGAGATAATATTCCACTAATTAATGTTGTTATTATTTTTATTAATATAAGTTTTAGGTATGGATAAATCTTGGATTACCAAGTCATAACTTAACCCTGAATATGATAAAGGCTTAAATGAGTTTTAAGATTTTGCATTTGCACACACAATTGCCAACAATAGGATAAGATGTCCATGTAGCCACTGTGGGTTTAAAAGGTGGCAAGCTAGAGAAGTGGTATATGACCACTTAATTTGTACCCAATTCTCACAAGGATACATTATCTGGACTTGGCATGGAGAGTCAATGATGGGGACTGCAAATAATACTTCAAATGTCCCACACGATGTAACGGGTAGTCAAAGTAATTTTCCTAATTAAGATCATATGCAAGATATGATCCATGATGCATTTGGAGTTAATAGACTCCCTACAATGGAAATATATGATTCTTTCGAGGAATTAGAGAGCAAAATACATGGGGATGATTCATATTTTGCAGATTTAGTTAGAGGTTGCAACGAGGAGTTGTATCCTGGGTGTACATAGTACTCAAGGCTATCCTTTCTAATTAAGCTATATCATATCAAGTGTTATTGTCAGATAACTGACAAAGCAATATCTATGATACTTGAATTGTTGAACAATGCTTTTGAGCATGTGAATATACCTAGTTCATTTTATGAGGCTAAAAAAATAATAAATAAACTTGGTCTTAGTTATTCAAAGATCAATGCTTGTCCAAATGATTGTATGCTATATTGGAGAAATGATGCAAGTAGGAAATCTTGCAAATTCTGCCACACTTCCAGATGGAAAACCAATGAATGTGCAAGTAACATGCTTAATGGGGTTAAGAAGCATAAGAAGAAAAAGCAACCAGCTAAATTTTTGCATTACTTTCCTTTGAAACCACGATTGCAGTAGCTATACATGTCTTTTAAGACAGAAGATTTTATGAGGTGGCATGCTTGAAGATAAAAATCATGACGGGCTAATGAGACATCCAAGAGACTCTAAGGCGTGGAAGTCATTTGATGAAATTCATCCTGACTTTGCCTTAGAACCACGTAATGTACGACTTGGTCTAGCTAATGATGGTTTCAATCCTTTTGGATCACTGAGTACCAGTTATAACATATGGCCCATGGTTCTTATTTCGTACAACTTGTCTCAGTGGATTTGTATGAAGCAAACATCTTTCATTCTTTTTATGATTATTCCAAGTAAACTTATGCTTGAAAATGATATAGATGTTTACCTACAACCTTTGATTGAAGAGTTAAGCGAATTATGGATAGATAGAGTGAAAACATATGATTCTTTATCGACTAAGATATTCACATTGTGGGCAGCGCTAATGTGGACCATCAGTGATTTTCCTAGTGTTGGTACCTTATCTAGATGGAACACATATACAGGATTAGCTTGTCCGTCTTGCAACAATGAATCAAACACTTATCGATTGCCTTTTAGTAGAAAATGGTGCTTCATAGGCCACCATCGTTTCTTGGAACCTGGGCATAGATTTAGATTGAATCAATTCCGGTTTGATGTTTTCCCTGAAATGAGGAATCCTCTAATTTCACTATCAGGCTTAAAAATATTGAAACAAGTGGAGAATATTAATGTGACATTTGGAAAAGGACAAGAGTTAGATGTTAGAGGGAAAAGAACTCGTAACAATTGTGCCGAAGGAAGTGATTCCTAGTAAAGGAAGAAAAGTATATTTTTTCAGCTTCTGTATTGGGAATTTAATTTGTTAAGACACAACATTGACATAATGCATATTGAGAAAAATGTGTGTGACAACGTCATATATACATTATTCAATGAAGCTGATAAGACAAAAGATCATTTCAATGCTCGGAAAGACCTATGTGCCATTGGAATTCGTCAAGACCTTTGGTCGGATGACAATGGAAAATATCCTTTGGCCTTATACACAATGACAAATTCAAACAAGGATAAATTTCTCAATATCTTGAAGAATGTGAAGGTCTTAGATGGTTACTCCAGCAACATTTCTCAATATGTCAATTTAAAGAATCATAAGTTATCTAGGCTAAAGAGTCACGATTCTCATATTCTGATGGAACAATTGTTATCAATAGAATTAAGAATTGTGTTACCTAATCATATATGTGCAGTCTTAGTGGAGCTGTGTTCATTTTTCTGACATATATGTGGTAAAGCATTGAGTGTTTCAGAGTTAGACAATCTTCAACAGAGAGTTGTGGTATGCCTATGTCATCTGGAAGTGTTATTTTCCCCATCATGCTTTATGTTCATGGTTCATTTGATTGTTCACTTAGTTGGTGAAGCCAAGTGTAGAGGGCCTGTTCATTACAGGTGGATGTACCTAATAGAGAGGTAAACTTTCCAAAATAATTTTATTCAATTCTATTATTTTTTTTGTCATAATTGGAACAAAACATATCATATCAAGTATATGTCAAACTTACAGGTACTTAGGATTGTTGAAATCTTACGTGCGAAATAAGGCACAGCTTGAAGGCTCTATTGCAGAAAGTTACATTGCTAAAGAGTGCCTTACCTTTTCTTCAAGGTACTTAGATGGAACTAAGACAAGATTTAATCGCCTTAGACTCTTAATGATTAACCAAATGAAGTTGAGTCGTGTCAGGTGGAAACAATTTTCCCTCAAATAAGCAAGTTGGTTGGAGGTTACTCATATGTTAAACTTACAGATATGGAGAAACATCAAGCTCATTGCCATATACTAATAAATTGTAAACACGTAAAACGATTTATCCAGTAAGTAATTCCATGGATTTGCTAATTTGATGAATTTTTTCAATTATATAACATTCCAATTTGTTGATTTGTTAATGAAACATAGAGAATTTAAGGAGATTACGAGAAGAAAGTTAAGAAATTGCGCTCGTTCTGCTTCAATTATCCAAAGGATAATTCATAGGAAGTTTACTTTATAGTTTTATGGTCGAGTGAGTGGTGTCCTGTTTTCTTATGGTTGTTATTTTATACAACAATAAACAAAATCTAATGCATCACTGTGTTCATTGTAAGTTACGAATGATGAAAGTGCAGCTCATTCCGAGGACATCAAATGTCTAGCAAAAGGTCCACTGTCACATGCTAGATAATTTAGTGCATTTAACATTAATGGTTTTAAATTTCATACCATAGCTCGAGAGCAAGGGTTGAAAACACAAAATAATGGAGTATTTGGCTTATTCAGTACAAATAGTTATGCAAGCAATAGTGACAATCAACCAATTTTTTAGGGTGTTCCTTACTATGGAAAGCTGGTGGACATAACTGAGTTAAATTATCATGGTCGGTTCATGATCACTATGTTTAAGTGCAAATGGGCTAATACAACAACAACACTAGGAATGAAAAGGGATTCCCTCGGGTTTGATTTGATAAATTTTTCATGATTGATTCACACTAGCGCACATGCAGATGATGAGCCTTATATTCAAGCTTTTGAAGCTCAAATGGTGTATTATGTTGATGATCAAGTTGACAGAGAGTGGTGCATTCACGTTCACTTGAAGCCACAGGATTTATACAAGATGGGAGATGATGAGAATGTCCATGAGAATAAACCATACCCACAACAACAATTAAGAATGTTTTTTTTATGATGTGGAAAGTATACCTTTGGCAAGGGGAGTTGAAGAAGAAGATTTGTCTGTCATGGATGTTGTTGATAGTGTGAATAAAAATGATGAGTATCAAATATTGTGTAGTTAATGGTTAATTTTTCCTTTGTTTAAATGAATATATATCCTGTACGGTATTTATTTAAGACTAGCATTATGGTTATCAATATCAGTCTTTCATGTAATTCATTGTTCAAACAAATATGCTTTTTATAATTCTCTGTTCATTTGTTTTTATCTTTACCTTGTTCTATAATATACATTAAAAGTTGTAGACATGAGAAGATTAAAGCAAAAGGTCTGTAAAAGCTGTGGAGAGTCCTCAATTGTCCTTACTCTATCTCTATCCCCCACTCTTCAACCTTTCGAGCCAGTGTCATCTCCACCCCTAATCAATACTTCAAAATTAATGCCAACCCCAACCTAAACCTCAGAACTAGCTTCAACTATTGCCTCAGCCCAATCCTCAAGTGGATAAGTAGTTCATTTTGGACCATTAATATCATCGGTAATTAAAACTTTTTCATTTTACTATTTAAATTACTAGTTCATTATCTTGATGTACTTTTCATTTTACAGATGAGCAAGGAAACACTAGAGAAGAAAGTTTAAGATTGCATGATGTTTGGACACTTCCTTCAGGGCAACGTATTGTTGTACCCTTTAACAAACAAGGCCAACCAATTGGGGAAGCAGTTGGCCTTCTGGGTGGAGTCATTGGAGTAATTGGGACTGACTTGAATGCATTTCTTATAAGCTATCATTCATAGAATAAAGTTCCTAATATCTATAAGGATGCTTGTTTTGATAATTTAAAGGTAAATTAAACTTTTTACTTAGTAAGAAATTACATTTCTATCGGCATGTATTTTAAATGAACTAATATTTGATATTGTTATTTGAAGGCTAAGTTTTAATTAGATGATTAGATTGCAAAAAACTTTGTGTTGAAAAAGATTGGAAAGAAGTGGAGAAATTATCGGCTTGAGTTATTTAACATGTATTACAAGTGGGATGCCACTAGGGAGCAAAACATTTTAAGCCATCCTGACTTCATACTGCAAGACATGTGGGCAGCTTTCATTGATTACAGATTAGATCCAAAGACCTAGGTAAGGTTCAAATTAGATTTTTAAATTAAAGAGGTTTTACTACAACACAACTTAATTGTCTTTTTGAACTTTGCAAGAAATAAGCAATAATAACAGAGTAAATCGACAGAAGTTGAAGATGCCACATACTTGTAGGTCCAAAAGTATTGCAAGAAAGAAACATGAAATGGTAATAAAATACTTTTGTTATGCTTACTGTTTTGCGATAATGATATTGTGCAATAAATATATGTTAGGAATTGGCAAACGACGCGCCTGTGAGTAAGGGAGTTGTATTTGTTGAAACACACAAGAAGGCAGATGGATCTTACGTCAATGATGAGGCTAAGGTTGTAAGTGTAAGTATTATAAGTACTTAGTTGGAAGTATTTTCACCTACTGAAGGTGTTTAAACCCTAACTATTTGAGGTTATCTCTATAGGGAATTTTTTTTTTTCTCGTTACCAATGTCTTGTGATCTTTGGTTTTTTACTGGCTATGTGGATTATGCATATGTTAGGTTCATATGGGAGGAGTGGTATAAACCTATTATTGTATTTTTCCTATTGTAGCTATCAATTTTAAACATTGTTGCTTGGCTTTTTGTACGGTATTTTAGGCATGATGATAAAGTACATGAAAGAACTATTTAAACTCAACTCTTAGCTTAACTTAGGTAGTTTGAATGTATTTTATGCTAATTTGGACCAATTGCTGCATTTCATGTCTTTGCCTCTTAGTTAACAAGTTAATTTGTTATTTTAGAAAAAAATATTAGAAATTAAAAGTCGAGGAACTTCTTCTGAGACCATTTCTGAGTAAGATTCTTTAGGACAAGTGTTGGGAAAAGAACGTCTTGGAAGAGTTCGTGATTTAAGATTTGACCCTAGCCCAACTCAAATATTTGACGTGAATACAACTCGGTTTGGTCGGTTGCCAATAAATCAGGGTGCTAATACTTCTAACGTCACTCTTCAACAAGAAGTTGCAAAGTTACAATCTTCGAATCAAGAAATGAGAAATGCCTTGGGTTACATTTTCCAAAATTTCTTAGGAAATGTTCCACCTCAGTTTGCACACTTGTTTAATACTCATATTGGTTTAATAATTATTTCTTAATTCAAAAAAAAATTATTTCCTTTTTTTTATTCAAGCTATAAAAAACTTGTTAATCCTTTCAGACATCTGATGCAAATAGTGGATAGCCTTCAGGTGAACCCAACTCATCAACAGGGGAAGATCTCACTCAATAAATGGGGTTTTATATATTTTGGCATTTACAATTGTAAGTATGTTGTATAAATTCCTATGTATAAAGATTTAGAGCAAGTAAACTTAGGGCACTGACTTGTCATTTATTATTTTAAATTATAATTAGGAATTGTATATGTTGGGTTTATGTAGTTTTGATTATAAGAATTTTATGCAATTAATTCACTATTAAGCGCCACTATCATATGTTGAGTTTATATTATTTGATGTTAATTAGTAATTATAAATGTTGTACGAATCATTTCAAACAATGATATTTAAATAATTTTGACACTTTGAAAGTTTCAGCAACAATAACTTTAAAAAACTTGCTTTAAATAGCGCTTAAAAAGGTGTTAGACCATATATATACATATACATGAATTAGACCAAAATAGTGGCAAAAGGAAAAAAGAATATATAAACCATAATAGTGGCGCCTTTTTGACCAAAATAGTGGCGCTTATAAGGTGCCACGAAATACAAAAATATTGTGGCGCTTAGAAGGTGACACTATTTCAAAGTAAAAAAAAAATTAATCCAAAAACATCGCGACGCTTTCTAAGCGACACTAAATTACACAAAATATTTCGCACAAAAACATAGTGGTGCTTCCTGAGAGACACTAATATTAAAAAAATAATTCACACAAAATCATAGTGGCGCTTGAAAGGCGCCACTAATATTAGTCCAAATAATTCATCCAAAAATATAGCAGTACTTAAAAGGCGCCACTAATATTAGTCCAAATAATTCAACCAAAAACATAGTGGCGCTTTAAAGGCACCACTAATATTAGTCAAAACAATTCAAACAAAAACATAATGGCGCTTGAAAGGCACCACTATAATTTAAAAAAAATCAATAAAATAATAACGGCACTTTCCAAATGCTAGAAAATTCATAAAAAAAGAAATCTGAAAAAATGTCATAAAATTATTACGGCGCTTATCAGGCGCCACAATTTAAAATCGTGACTATTCTAAAGCACCAGTAAAAGTAATCCCGATACTAAGAATCATGACACTTGTACAAGCGTCACGAAATTGTATTAGTGGCATTTCAAGTGTCATTAAATGATTCCTTGAAGCACCACTATTTTTCTCATTTTTTGTAGTGCCATATAGTTGTGGGAATCAGACCATGGCTGGTGACCCGACGAATTAGAGTATAGACCAATCTAATTCAGGCACTTAGACTGATTTACAATCGAACCTCCTTGTCTGATTTTTTGTTGAATCGGTGATACAGTTCACCCGTAACTTGGGTTTTTTTTTTTAATTCGACAAAGTGGAATTACATAGGAATCAAACTTACAACATTTAGTGGTCATACACCATTTACTTAAAAACAAAAGGAGGTGAAAGAAATATTCAATGGAGAAAGCTAACAGTGAGGTAGAAGGTGGAGTGACTGGACTGAGCTTGAAAGAATTGAACCAGCTGTTACATAGTAACAAGAAGGCAAAGTCATGGAACCTTTCCATGGCGGTCAAACTTAGTTTAGGAGAAGAAAGAAAGGTGATAGAAAATAAGGAGACTCTTATCTCGTATAGGGACCTACTGCTAGCAAGAAATGGCTTAACACAGGATCAACAAATGGATACATAAGAGGTGGAGGAGTGGGAGGAAATTTTTCGATGACGAGGGGGTCACACTACCAATGAAGTCAGAGGATAAGTATTCTTTCATCCAAGTGACCAACGAGGAACAAATGGAATTGTGCAAATTGCGGATCAAGACATTGGTCATCAAGATTGTGGGAAAGAAAATAGGAATTAAGTTTCTTCTGGAATCGCATTCAAAAACTTTGGAATCCAAGTGGGGTATTCAATCTGGTCAACCTGAGAAATGACTTCTTCTTGGCTTGTTTCTTAGTCGAGGTAGACTGCGAATTCACACTCCAAGAGGGACCTTATGGTGGCTGGACACTATTTAAGTATCCAAAGATGGAAGCCTAATTTTAACCCATTCTTGGATTCTTTCAAGAAATTAGTAGTTTGGATACGAATCCTAGAGTTACCTATTAAGTACTACAATAAGAACCCATTATGGAGAGTGGGGAATGCAATAGGGAGGACCTTGAAGGTGGACGAAAATACCATAAGAGAAGCTAAAGAGAGTATTGAATTCTATCTAACAAAACATAAAAAAGGAGGAACAAAAACAAAGGTTGGCCATCTTTGCGTAGGTTTAAGGTTTCTGAGATTGAAGATGAAAGAATAAAAGACTATACCATATATATATATATATATATATATATATATATATATATATAACCTTCCAAATTGATAAAATGCCATTTCAAAGAAAGAAGAGAAAAAATATTACTTTATTCATTTTAGAAATTTAGAAATTTGTAATTTAATCTCTCAATTATTTAAATTTTTGTAAAATATTTTATTTTTAAAAAAAATTTAACCATTTTTAATTTATAAATTATCTATCATTCATTATTTGGACCACATATTTTTAAAATAAATTTTCTTCTAGAATGACTAAAGTCTGATAACATAAAAGTTTATGATGACACTAAATTTTTGTATAGAAAAAATTGGTCATAACTATATTGATTCATTTTTTTAAGCTATTAATCTTTTAAGTCATCATTTTTTAACAAAAATTGAGGGTATCTTCAAGTTGCATTGAATTTGAAACTAATATTTGTCGAATTGAGAATGTTAAAGTAAAGTTCCTTCAACAAGAAGGCTTCTCAGATTTTGACCTTGTATCCTCCTTCTTACAAGAATAAAGTTGTTTTGACTTCAACTAAAAACTTGTTAGTAACATAAGTCGTTATTTTTAAACTTTTATTTTTTTTTAACTATTTTTCTCTTTTATTTCATTTGACTTTGAAGGATGAATGAAAATTAATACTTTAATAATTTTTACTGTTGAATAATCAAATCAGATCAGAGATTTGAATAAAAAATTGATGAACTGATCATGATTCTCGTCTGGTCAATCTTTAGAATTGATTTTGGAAAAAATTGGTTAACAATCAAAAAAATTGGTCAAAAATTAAACGAATCGATCAAAATTAATAAGTTAAATGGTTCAATAATTTAAAAAAATTAATCTTTTTTATAATTTTTTTTAATGTACAAGACAAAAAAAGTAGTAGAACAAGGAACAAAATGGAAATGGGAAAAAAAAAATAGTTTGTACATTATGATATGATTTTGAATTTTTTTTAAAATTGGTTAGTTTATTGATTTGTTTATAAGTAGAAGATATATTTTATATTTATTTTATTTTTATGTCATTAAATTATGTAAAATATTTATTATTATACTTAATTATAATATAAAATTAATATATAATATTAATATTTGTTCAATTATAGTTTGATTATGATTAAACCATTAAACCATAAATTAATATTTTGAATTATTCAATGACCATTAAAATATTATCAAAATCCAATTGAGTTAATTACTAGATACTTCTAAATGACATCCAAATTACATAAATCAAATCAATTAAAAATTATTTATTTATTTTTTATATATTATATATTAATTATAAATATTAATATATTAAAAATATATTATGATTCAGCCATGATTAATTGGATTTATTTTAATGATGACTTCAAATAATTTTAGTATTAGTTTTATTGTTAGAAATGTGTCTTTTTATGGTAAACATTTAAAGTTAAAATTTTAAAGTATTTTATTTTATAAAGATGGATTAGATTGATTTGGAAAAAAAATTGAACGGACTGAAAATTTTTTTAAAATTTTTTACAAGTATTCTCTATAATAAATAATCCTGTTTCAAGAAATAATTAAAGACTTTTTATAGCAGAGATTTAATCATGATTTTATCATATGAGATATCAATTACTTTTGTTAAAATCAATCAATAAAAAATATAATATTATATAATAAGATCAGATCGATCAAATAAAGGAAGCAAATCACTTTATTGTAGATTTATCTTTTAAGTTTAATAGTCACGATGTTTTACCCACTTGTATTGGAGTCCATCAATATTAATATTTTTATGCCAATTCTTGAGACTTTCTCTCTCACTTGAGCTAGAAAGCCAAAATGGATAAATATATATATATATATATATATATATATATATATATATATATATATAACACATTCGAATTGAACCATTTATCCTATTTTCAATTTAAATGTCACATATAATTAATGAATATTACAAAAATTATGTAAAAGTATTACTTAAAATTGGACTCAAATAAATCTAGAAAAAAAAAATTCATTGAATAACATACTGCTATAAACAATTATTCTATTGCATGAATAATTATATTATTAGTAATTTTAAAGTATAAAATCAATGATCACTACAAAAAACTTAATTTTAACGTCAGTCAAAAAGAAATTTAAGGCTAGGTACAACTAGCGTTAAATAACATATTAACAATTGTCATAATCAATATTAAATATCATGTCGTGAGAATTCTAACGTGACTTCTAGTAACCATTGAAACAATAGACATAAGATATAAAGATTAATGTTAGTTATAAATGAAACTAAATATTTCATTAGACGTTAATTACGAGTGACACTAACTCGTATTTAGGGGAGTGAAGTTTGACGCTAAGTTTATATTTTTACTTAAATTTCAACAAACGCTACCACTTTAAATATTTTTTAATAATTAACGTTAAGTTTATATTCTTGCGTTAGTTTTGACTCACACTAACATTATAAATATAATATTTTTCTTATTTTAGCATCAGTCTTTATTGAGATTATATAAATATTTTACCAACACTTTCAACTAATGCTAAAA
This sequence comes from Senna siamea, assembly GCA_031216115.1. Lineage (NCBI taxonomy): Eukaryota > Viridiplantae > Streptophyta > Magnoliopsida > Fabales > Fabaceae > Senna > Senna siamea. The sequence goes on along the minus strand of CM062355.1, from coordinate 14,583,857 downwards.
TATAAAAAGAAATTTTTTATCAAAATCTTGTTTGATAATCATAGCATTATTTGTTCTACTTTCCTAATATTCTAGTAATCAAACATAATAAGAAAATTTTAAAATTACACAAAATAGATATAATTAGTGTACGTATATGTAGTGTAGGTGTGGATCATAGTTATCTCTTGATGATCTTATACCTTGTGGTTATGCTTCCTCTTCAATTTCTCATCGAGGACTTATAAACATTACTTTTGAAATTAGTTCAAAAATAAAAATAATAAATTTTAGTCAATGAAAAAAAAAAGGTAGGAAGATAAAATATGAGTATATATAAAAATATAGAATATGTAAAATTTGCTCAAGCCTGACGATGACTTGTTTCAGCAAGGTTAAAACAAAAAAACTATATAATATATGTTCAAATGCAATTTTGGGGGCAAGAATTAGGATTGTGGACCGCAATTATATTCTCAGGTGTTATAAGTATAGAATGTCACATGACACACCTCCTCACTAGTCACTCCTCCACCTAACTTTACTCCATACTCACAAAATATTTATTTACTTGTGTGTTTAAGTTTATCTATCTGGGCCAATTTCTTTAGCATCACCCTCCAACAAACCTAGAACTAAAAGGCACAATTTCTTTCATTCTACTAATAACAAGTGGGGGACTAGCTTGAGAGTAGATGTTTCATACTCTAATAAAAAAACGATCATTGAATGTTATAATTAACATGAAACCTAAGTTTTCTAACTTGAATGTTATCATCAATTACATTTTACAAGAAGCTCCACAATTTCCCTGGAAACTCATTTCTTGCTTTAGATTATACTCATAGTAAAATAAAAATTATGGACTCAGATTAACTCAGCAGGTCTCCCACAACCAATTTGTTTATTTCATTTCCTACCACTACAAATCAGGATTTGTACTAAAGCTGTGAAGGATACATACCTAAAGAAACATCCACACAGGATATTGCCTTTGAAGAAGCTTTTAATTTCTCCAACAGGTTTCTTGTCACACAATCAATTCCACATATCATTCCATCTGCAGTTGAAGAATACAGACCTAAAGATGAAATGCTCTCACACCTCTGCAGTTGAATGAGCAAGAAAGAGGAAAATGAGTTGGTAGAGGTAACTAGATGTTGCATCCTTATTTAACAATATGGAAGTAAATCTCATATAATTTGACAGATAGGCATAATGAAATTTGGCATCAGCAAAGTATTCAAATCAAGAATTTAATGAATGTTTGAATTCTATTTCTTACACTCATCAGAGTTTATCGAATAGCTTATAATCATTTCATACATTAAAAAATGTTACATGTCATCACGTAGCATAACTTCAACTATATAACGACTCTTTGCTGCTTCATCCTAGAACTGCTGAAATCTTCCTATCCGAAGAAAAAGCCATGGATTAATTCCCAATTTCAGCCTTTCAGGCAAGTACTTTAGTAATAAGAGCTTACGCGTACCTCCAAATAGTGTGATGGAACAATCAGTGTCTTGAATTGCTCCTCCATTTTCTAAGAAATGTTATAAACAATAATCAATAGGAAAAGATGTTACCTTACTATGATAAGAAAGAACTGAACTGACCACTAAAAGAATCAATTATTTAAACATTCGGTTTTGTGATCCCAACTCCTAACAAGAAGAACAAATGGAAGAATGTTTTGAGAGAATCATACCATACATTTTCATGAATCAAAAAGAGACAAGGCTGAATTCTGGAGCTGGCATCACCATGAGGGCCTACTCAAAAGTTTGAAAATAAAGCATTAATCATGTGTTGCCTTCCAACAGTCATACATAATTTCTCTTTTCATATTAAGTACATACAGCCATAAATTGCTTAACAGACCTTAACCAATTGTGGACTACAATTTGGGAACTCATTTTCTCTGGTTCAAACTACAATAATAAATAAACTTTGAGCAAGCATTGATCGTGTAACCAAAAATTAAAGAGAGAAAATGGAGGTAAAGAAGAAAGAGGAAATACTAAAATAACTATAATAACGTTATGTGCAATTCCATGTTTTAAAAGCCTCTTAGAAATAAGAATAACTTAACCTTTATTCTGATAATCCATTCATGTCACTGGGTACTAAATCAATTTATTCTATCTTTAGAAAGCATAAGGTTAGAGAACATACATCTAGACTTGTAAACTATACAATAGTCAAAAATACCTTGAGTAGATCAAACAACCTTGCAACATATTTCTGTTGAAGATTAGCACCCTTCTGCTGCACCTTATCAGGACAGATGCACAATGTAGCTTTCTTATAAGCTTTTTTAACTGACGCGGCAATAATCAAATCATTTAAAGAAACTTGTTGCTAACCACATTCAAGCTAAAGCACCTAACCATTATTCATGAAGGCAATAAGTCAATGAAGTTGCTCTATTTATAGAATCAAAATCAATTTAGCAACACAACACCACTGTAGAAACACTATAACTCACTTTTTGGCACCTTTCAAAAGTCATTAAGAAGAAACATGTCAAACCAAGCTAAAACTTGAAGACAATAGACTAGCAACAGCTTCCAAAATTCCTTCCCGCAACATCTATCAAGCAACAATAAACCAATAAAACTCAATCCTAAAGTAGCTATATCAGCCTCCCCTTTGATTCAGCAGCAAAGAGCATCACCTTATCTAATTAAAATCAATTTTGACATACTAACAATGGCTTTCCCTCTGATTTAGCAGCAACCACGTTTTCTAACCAATTTAAACTCAAACCCGCAAAACATACGGCACCCTCTAGTAACTTGACTTATCATAATAGAAAAGAAACAATGCGAAGGGGAGAGTGTTACCTTCACAGAAGACCAAGCACTTGTCGAAGTGAAGGAAAACAACCAACAACAATGGCGAATGGTGAAAATCGTGATAGCATTGGCGGACAGACAACGGTGCACATCTTTAGCTCATGGTTTTTTCTTTTTGATCTTTATTTCCTCTGTTCTGATGATATAGGATAGCGGAAACATTGATGAGAGCAGAGGTGGCTATCCTCTGTTTTGATGTGCGCTCTCCCTCTATCTCCGATTTTCTCGTGTGCTCTTTCTCTCTAGGATGTCCATTCCTCTCTTCTCTCACTAATTTGTGGCATTTATGGTTATGGAAGGGGAGGGCTTTTAAATTCGAAATGGACTGGGATCAAGATTTGGATTAGAATTAGAATTTAGACATAGTTTTGGAGTTTGAGAGGAAGAAGGAAAAGGTGGTAGAGGAGGAAAAGAACCTTGAGTAACGAGGAAGAGAAGAAAAGGTTAAAAAAAGTTAAAAGAAAGAAATTTGATTTCTTTATTTATTATCTTTTTCAAGAAAATAAAATTTTAGGTTAAACTAAATTTGGTGTCAGTTATAATTGATATTAAACAAGTGACAGTAAATTGTCCAAAAAATAAGTTCTTCGTACGTTTAGCGTCAATTATTAACAAATAAAGCTACTTAATTAATGCTAAAATTAATTTTTTTTGTAGTGAAAATTATTTCAATTAGAAAAATAAAAATTTAATGATATAACCTCTCAAAATCTAACGTTAGTGCACGCAAAGATTAACACATGTCTAAAGAAGAAAAATTTTATTAAGTTTCTAGATGAAACATTATATTATAAAACCAATGTAGGAATAACTAGAAATGGCATAGACTGTAACAATTGACTATTAGTCCCTTTAACAATTGATTGGTAAGCTGCAGAGTTACTTTGAATTTAAAACAAAGAGCTATCAATTGATTGTTACTCTATGTTTTGATTAAGAATTTTCTTGAGGGCTACCAGCTAATGGTTAGGACTTGTCAGTCAATTAGTAACTCTTTAGAATTTGAGATAAGCTTAATTTGCCTTCTGTCACACCCATAAATTAATTATCATAAATTGATAATTTTAATGGATAAAATTATGGTACTAATAAATTAATTTTTAGTAGTTAATAAATTTATAAATTTGTTTAAGGAAGAAAATTTAATGTCCATGCATAGAAAACAAGAAACCCAATATGATGGAGTGGAATTGAGGAGAAAAGACATGTGATGGAGAGAAGAATATTGGAAGTAGGTACAATATTTTTTTTTACACAAAAGAAAGCTAATTGCTTGTAGGATTGGATAATCTAGACTTACAAGAAACTCAAAAAGAAAATATATATATGTGTGTACTAGGAGGAGTGTGAAGGAAGTAAAGTTCACATGTGGAATAGAAACAAGTAAAAAAAAAAAAAAAAGGATGCTACATGTGGAGTAGAGCACAAAAAGAAAGGCTAAGAATTTCTATACACACACATCTACGTGAACCAAGAGGGAAGAGCCTTTTGAAAAACCCACACACACATCTACTAGGGAGGAAAAAAGAAGAAGAGAAAAGAGACAAGGAGAAGTGAGAGAGGACGAAGGAAAGAAAAGCAAGGGAAGAGAGGAAGGAGAGAAAAACACTTAAAGGGAAAGGAGAAGAAGAAGCAAGAAAGCAATCAAGCAAGTGAAGCAAGGTAGGCTAGCAATTAAATTGTTTTGGTTCCATGATATAGCATACTTATTTTGATTTTCATATTCATGGAGCTAGGGCATTCATCCCCATTCTTGATTTAGAAGAAAAATTTAATGAGCATGCATGATAAAGGTAGTAGGTTGGCAATTCCCTTGTTTTAGTTCCACAAGTTTATATATATATATATATATATATCTCATAATGTTGCTTTCATGGAACTAGGATAAATTCCTTCATTCTTGATTTAGGATGAAATTTGATATAGTGTGCATGATAAACTTAGGAGTGGCTATGTTGAAGGAGATTAATAATGTTGTTGGGTATTTATTTTTGTTAAAGTAAATATATGTGTGAAGATGAAGTAAGATGAATTAAGTTAGTGTTGTAAATTTATTGCCATGACCACATAAGAAAATAATTAATGATTAATATCTTCATGAGGAATGCAATGGGGAGGGTTTAAGGTGAAAAATAGATTCCAGGAAAAACATAATAATAATAATATTATAAACATTATTAATATTTTTAGAGGGTGGTTTATGTGTGAATAAATCCCAAGAAAGGTAGAACTTATTATGGCCTTTACTAATATTTTTAGAAGGGAATTCTATGTAATGATAAATTCTAAGAAAAGGTAGAAAATATGGTAGTCATTATTTATAATTTGAAAGGAATTTTATGTAATAATAAATTCTAAGAAGAGGGGAGAATATTATGTTCATTATTGATATTTTTGGAAGAAAATTTATGTAAGAATAAATAGAAAATATTATGTTCTTAGGAATATTTTTGGGAGAAAATTTATGAGAGAATTTAATTCCAAATATATATATTGTGTCCAAAATTAGTATTTTTGGAGCAAAATTGATGTAAGAATAAATTCTAAGAAGAATAGAAGGTATCATATCCATTATTAATATTTTTGGAGGGAGGTTCAGGAGAGAATCAACTCCAAGAAAAATAGAAAATATTATGACCATTATTAATATTCTGGGAGGAGAATTTATGCGAAAATAAATTCCAAGGAAAGTAGAAAGGAATTATGTCCATTGTTAATATTTTAAAAGGAACTCAGACCCAATTTTCCTGGAAAAAGCGTAATAACATGGAACCTTCAAATTTATTTAAAAGCTTTAAGAAAATGAAACTCTTCCCTAAATAATAAAAGGGAGATGTAAGGTGACACTGCGCCTTTAGAGGTTTCGAGTGTACACCGGCGGACTAGGGAGGCGTGGCCGAAGGTGCCCCATGCCTATGACCTATCGTTCGCGATCATACTGAGATCGTGGCGACGTGTCCACGCATCACGAGGTGTGGACGGAGGTGCTCCACACGAGTGGCCTGGGGAGGTATGGCCAAAGGTGCTCCATACCTGTGATATAGTGTCCCAAGGATTTTATGTATGTGGATCGAGGGTTCACAATTTACGAGGTGTGGCCAAAAGTGCTCCACGCGGGCGACCTGGCGAGGCATGGCCGAAGGTGCTCCGTGCTCGAGACCCAGCGCTCGCAATCACGCTGTATACGGGGCCGAGTGTCCATGAATCTTAAGGTGTGGCCGAAGGTGCTCCACACGGGTGACCTAGGGAGGCGTGGCCGAAGGTGCTCCACCGCTATGACCTAGTGTTCACCCAACATGTACGTACGTGCTGATAACTTTGCGATAATAAATCAGTATGCTTATGAAAATACTGGTTATGTGAAAAGAACATTTACTGTTGCTAACCACTAAATTTATCATGAAATAATTACCTATTTATTGATATGTACTTTTCTCCTAAATCAAGGATGCAGTCTGAACATTTTTTGTGCTTGCACCCTGATACATGTTAGTTTCTTTTAAAACTATAAATTGCTAAGCTACTAGGAAACTCGTGTTTCTCACACATGTGCTAATATGTATTAGATTCAAACGCGTAGCAAGGACTCGTGGTAGCAGTATCTTTTGGTTGAGAAGTCTTTTGTAAGCCCCCATTCTTTTGTACCTTAAAAGTACTCGGATGAAAATAGGACAGCTAAATTGATTGTATATATGAGTAGTTTGGGGAATACTGGAGAAAGCAGATATGTGAAGGACCGATCTGGTACTATTTGGTGCGGGAGTCTGAGTGACAGGCTTGTTGTCTCCTGACTTTCTTAGGACAGGTACTTCACATATTCGGGGATTGATACATTATTTGTAATGAATTTTTTTATTAAACATGTATTATTGATCCATGTGATAGACTGTATTTGCATCATATAGCGTAAACTTTTATTAGTCCGCTGTGCATGTGAGTTTTTATCTTTATCTGAGCATAAAAGCTCCCGAACCTATTGCGTATGACATAATTCAATGGTTTAACTGCTCAGACAATAATTAAAAGGACAAGAATAATGTACCGAATCTATCTATTGCTATTGAAATGAACAACAAGACCAGATAGGGGCGTTACATTAAGTTGGTATCAGAGCACAGTTACCTAGGTTAGGAACGGGGTAGAATTCCCCAAGTAAGGGACTAGTTCGGGTTAGTTAGCTGTACCTAGGCGGTTGGCTAACTTGTATTTGTTTTGATCTTGGGGAATGGAGCATTAGGTTTGGGAAGATGGAAGCTCCTGTTGGTGCTGTATGTTATCTGCTTAATAATCTGTTATTGAGCCTGATCACCTCGGTAATACTTGTTTTGCAGATTGACAGCATGCTACCAGCACGGAGGGGTAGACCACAGACCCGAGATGTGAGAGTTGATGTGAATGAGATGATGCAGACCATGAGAGACATGGCCAAAGCTATGAGAGCCCAATCTGAGGTTACAGCTGAGGCACTTCGTTAGGCCCAGACGGACCGAAGCGAAGAGACCCAGACAGGGGCAGAACAGGTGAGGACCCCAGTCAGTGGAGGCTGGTCTGACTTCCAGAGAGCCAGACCTCCCACTTTCAACGGATTAGCAAGTTCAAAGAAGGCTGAAGAGTGGGTACAGAAGATGGAAGAACTATTCGAAGTGTTGGGGACCACAGAACCGCAGAAGGTTACCTTCACCGCCTACCAGTTGGAAGGTGAGGCGAAGCATTGGTGGAAAAGTACGAGGCAACTGATAGAGGCCCAGGGAACCCCGATCACCTGGGAGAGTTTCAGAGATGCGTTCCTTGAGAAGTACTTTTCCCAGAGCGAGAGGAATGTTAAGAAAGGCGAGTTCATGCAAATCAAACAGGGTGGCCGATCATTTGAGGAGCATTTAGCTAGGTTCAAAGAGTTGTCAAAGTTCTCTTCCTACCTAAAGTGGAGACCGGATGGGGCATGGAAAGCCCTGCACTTGGAGAACAGTTTGGACCCAGAATTGTACCATGAAGTAGCAGCCCACGAGATTCGAGACTACCCGACTCTAGTTAACAGGTGCAAGATCGCCTCTCGAACCCTGGCAGCCCTGTAGAAGCAGAAACATGAGGCAAGTTTCCATAAGAGAAAGGGCTCAGTCAGTTTCAACAGGGGTCGTGAAAGGAAGTTTCAGAGGAGTCAGTCAGGAAAGAAGCCAGTGAACACCCCGGCACCACAACGCAACTGTTTGAAGTGTGGGAAGAATCATGGAGATAGGCCATGTCTGATGGGACAGAACGTATGATACAGGTGTGGAAAGCCAGGACACATTGCCCGAAACTGCCCAACCCTGAAGAAGCCAGAGGAACCAGCCAGACCTCTTACCAGGGGAAGGGTGTATACCCTAAAGGGGAAAGAAGTGGCCCAGTCCAAAGATTTGATGAAAGGTACGTGCTTTATTAATGATATTCCTTTAATTGTATTGTATGATTCTGGCACCACCCACTCCTTTATTTCAGTAGACTGTGTTCGTAATTTAAAGTTAACCACAACCACCCTACCATATGAATTATCCATAGTAGTACCCACCAATGAATATGTTTCTACATCCCTGATTTGTTTAAACTGTCCCATTGTAATTGCAAACAGAACCTTCAATGTAGACTTTATCTGTTTACCCATGGTGGAACTAGATTTCATCCTTGGTATGAACTGGCTCTCTTCAAACAATGTTATCTTGGACTTTTTAGCTAAGTCTGTGACTTTCATAGACACTAGACCAGTAAATGTGAGGATAGCGAGGAAAAACCAGAGGATGAGGTTCCTATGTTCCTCAGAGGTAGAAAGTCAGCAGAAATTAGAAACCATACCTATAGTCCAGGAATTCCCAGATGTGTGCCCAGAGGATATTACTAGTCTCCCACCGGAGAGAAAGATTGAATTTTCCATAGACCTAGTTCCTGGGACAGGGCCAATTTCCATAGCACCCTATAGGATGTCCCCAATGGAGTTGAAAGAATTGAAGGAGCAAATAGAGGACCTCTTAGCAAAACAATTCATTAGACCCATTGTGTCATCGTGGGGAGCTCCTGTGTTGTTTGTTAAGAAGAAGGATGAGAGTCTGAGGATGTGCATAGACTATAGGCAACTGAACAAGGTAACCATAAAGAATAAGTATCCTAACCCTAGGATTGATGACCTATTAGACCAACTGAGAGGGGCCACTATCTTTTCTAAGATTGATTTGAGGTCAGGGTATCATCAGAACAGAGTTAGGAAGGAGGACATACCTAAGACTGCCTTTAGGACTAGGTATGGGCACTATGAATTCCTGGTAATGCCCTTTGGACTGACAAATGCCCCCACTGTATTCATGGATTACATGAACCTCATCTTTAGACCCTACCTCGACCAGTTTGTAGTAGTATTTATTGATGACATATTAGTGTATTCTAAGGATAGATGGGAGCATGAGCAGCATCTAAGGACGGTGCTGCAAATACTTTGGGAGAAGCAGCTGTATGCCAAGCTAGAAAAGTGTGAGTTTTGGCTAAGGGAAGTTAAATTCCTAGGGCATATGATTTCTGATGAGGGGGTGACTGTGGATCCTAGTAAGACTGAAGCGGTAGTGAACTGGGAAAGACCCACTACTGTGACAGAAATTAGGAGCTTTCTAGGTTTAGCGGGATACTATAGGAGGTTCATTCAGGGGTTTTCGCAGATAGCGATGCCAATGACTAAGTTGACCCGGAAGGATGTTCTATTTGTGTGGGACACAAAGTGTGAACAAAGTTTCCAAACCCTGAAGGAGAAGTTAACCACCGCACCTGTGCTAGTTATCCCTGACCCTTTAGAGAAGTTTGAGTTTTATTGTGATGCATCGAAGAAAGGGTTGGGATGTGTACTGATGCAAGGAGGACGAGTAGTGGCCTCTGCTTCTAGGCAGCTAAGGCTGCATGAGAGAAACTATCCTACCCATGACTTGGAGTTAGCGGCTATAGTGTTTGCCTTAAAGATTTGGAGACACTACCTCTATGGTTCTAGATTCGAGGTATTTAGTGACCATAAAAGTCTCAAATACCTCTTCGACCAAAAAGAATTGAATATGAGACAAAGGAGGTGGATGGAATTCATTAAGGACTATGATTTTGAGCTAAAGTACCATCCGGGTAAGGCAAACATTGTAGTTGACGCATTAAGTAGGAAGTCTCTCCACGTAGCTCGTCTAATGGTGAGCGAGATGGACCTAATAGAGAGATTTAGGAACATGAGGTTGTCCACCTTGGTGTTACCGAATAAAATCTGTTTGAGTGAGTTAAGGATTAAGAACACCCTTAGAGCCCAAATCCTAGAAACCCAGAGGGAGGACGAATTTCTAGGATCCCTAAATGATTCAAAGGAGTTCACAAGGGAGGCCGACGGGATGGTAACTTTCCAGGGTAGAATGTACGTCCTTAAGATAGGAGGACTGAGGGATAAGATTTTAGAGGAAGCTCATCAAAGTAAGTACACTATCCATCCTGGAGCCACCAAGATGTATCAAGACTTAAAAGGTAGGTTTTGGTGGCTAGGAATAAAGAAGAATATAGCGGAGCATGTGGCTAGGTGTCTAGTATGCCAGCAGGTCAAGATTGAACATCAGAAACTCTTTGAGGTCTACAACCCTTGGATATCCCTGAGTGGAAATGGGACAAGATTTCTATAGACTTTGTGGTAGGACTACCTAAAACTCAATCAGGAAATGATGCTATCTAGGTCATAGTGGATAGGTTAACCAAGTCCACTCATTTTCTCCCTATTAGGATTAACTACTCCTTGGATAGACTGGCACAGCTATATATTCAGGAGATAGTGAGACTTTATGGGGTACCCATTAGCATTGTTTCGGATAGGGATCCTAGGTTCACCTCTAAGTTTTGGAGAGCCCCACAAGAAGCCTTTGGAACCAGACTGAGTTTTAGTACAACGTATCATCCTCAAACGGACGGGCAAACAGAGAGAACCATCCAAACCCTAGAGGATATGCTTAGCGCTTGTGTCTTAGAATACCGAGGGAACTGGGAAAAGAGACTGCCACTAATTGAGTTCTCTTATAATAATAGTTTCCACTCTAGTATAGGCATGGCTCCCTATGATGCCCTGTATGGGAGGAAATGTAGGTTATCGATATGTTGGTATGAAGTGGGGGAGAGGCAGTTATTAGGTCTTGAGTTGGTCCAACAGACAACTGATCAGATCAAAATGATCAGAGAGAAAATAGCAAAGGCTCAGGATAGACAAAAGAGCTATGCAAATAAGAGGAGAAGACCCCTAGAATTCGAGGAAGGGAACCATGTTTTTCTGAAAGTATCCCCGACTACTGGGATTGGTAGAGCTATAAAGTCTAGGAAGCTGAGTCCCAGATACATTGGATCTTTCCAGATATTGAAGAGAGTGGGTACATCAGCTTACCAAATAGCCTTACCCCTATATTTGTCCAACCTTCACAATGTCTTTCATGTCTCCCAACTCCGAAAATACATACCAGACCCCTCCCATATACTTGACGCAAGTACTTTACAATTAAAGGATAATCTGACTTATCAGCCGAAACCTATTCAAATCATTGGTACTGAGGTCAAGACCTTGCAGAATAAGGTCATTCCCTTGGTAAAGGTTCTATGGGACCCAACGGCACCACAAGAGGCTACCTGGGAGAGGGAGGCGGACATGTGCAAAGCTCACCCAGAGCTATTCTCATGAGGTATGTATGAATTTCGAGGACGAAATTATTTTAAGGAGGGGAGAAATGTAACACCCATAAATCAATTATCATAAATTGATGATTTTAATGGATAAAATTATGGTGATAATAAATTAATTTTTGGTAGTTAATAAATTTATGAATTTGTTTAAGGAAGGAAATTTAATGTCCATGCATAGGAAACAAGAAACCCAATATGATGGAGTGGAATTGAGGAGAAAAGATATGTGATGGAGAGAAGAATATTGGGAGCAGGTGCAATATTTTTTTTTACACAAAAGAAAGCTAATTTCTTGTAGGATTGGATAATCTAGACTTGCAAGAAACCCAAAAAGAAAATATATATATGTGTGTGTGTACTAGGAGGAGTGTGAAGGAAGTAAAGTTCACATGTGGAATAGAAACAAGTAAAAAAAAAAAAGGATGCTACATGTGGAGTAGAGCACAAAAAGAAAGGCTAAGAATTTCTATACACACACGCCTACGTGAACCAAGAGGGAAGAGCCTTTTGAAAAACCCACACATACATCTACTAGGGAGGAAAAAAGAAGAAGAGAAAAGAGACAAGGAGAAGTGAGAGAGGACGAAGGAAAGAAAAGCAAGGGAAGAGAGGAAGGAGAGAAAAACACTTAAAAGGAAAGGAGAAGAAGAAGCAAGAAAGCAATCAAGCAAGTGAAGCAAGGTAGGCTAGCAATTAAATTGTTTTGGTTCCATGATATAGCATACTTATTTTGATTTTCATATTCATGGAGCTAGAGCATTCATCCACATTCTTGATTTAGAAGAAAAATTTAATGAGCATGCATGATAAAGGTAGTAGGTTGGCAATTCCCTTGTTTTAGTTCCACAAGTTTATATATATATATATATATATCTCATAATGTTGCTTTCATGGAACTAGGATAAATTCCTTCATTCTTGATTTAGGATGAAATTTGATATAGTATGCATGATAAACTTAGGAGTGGCTATGTTGAAGGAGATTAATAATGTTGTTGGGTATTTATTTTTGTTAAAGTAAATACATGTGTGAAGATGAAGTAAGATGAATTAAGTTAGTGTTGTAAATTTATTGCCATGACCACATAAGAAAATAATTAATGATTAATATCTTCATGAGGAATGCAATGGGGAGGGTTTAAGGTGAAGAATATATTCCAAGAAAAACATAATAATAATAATAATAATATTATAAACATTATTAATATTTTTAGAGGGTGGTTTATGTGTGAATAAATCCCAAGAAAGGTAGAACTTATTATGGCCTTTACTAATATTTTTAGAAGGGAATTCTATGTAATGATAAATTCTAAGAAAAGGTAGAAAATATGGTAGTCATTATTTATAATTTGAAAGGAATTTTATGTAATAATAAATTCTAAGAAGATGGGAGAATATTATGTTCATTATTGATATTTTTGGAAGAAAATTTATGTAAGAATAAATAGAAAATATTATGTTCTTAGGAATATTTTTGGGAGAAAATTTATGAGAGAATTTAATTCCAAATATATATATATATTGTGTCCAAAATTAGTATTTTTGGAGCAAAATTGATGTAAGAATAAATTCTAAGAAGAATAGAAGGTATCATATCCATTATTAATATTTTTGGAGGGAGGTTCAGGAGAGAATCAACTCCAAGGAAAATAGAAAATATTATGACCATTATTAATATTCTGGGAGGGGAATTTATGCGAAAATAAATTCCAAGGAAAGTAGAAAGGAATTATGTCCATTGTTAATATTTTAAAAGGAACTCAGACCTAATTTTCCTGGAAAAAGCAACACCGCTGTGACCTAGTGTTCACCCAACATGTACGTACGTGCTGATAACTTCGCGATAATAAATCAGTATGCTTAGGAAAATACTGGTTATGTGAAAAGAACATTTACTGTTGCTAACCACTAAATTTATCATGAAATAATTACCTATTTATTGATATGTACTTTTCTCCTAAATCAAGGATGCAGTCTGAACGTTTTTGGTGCTTGCACCCTAATACATGTTAGTTTCTTTTAAAACTATAAATTGCTAAGCTACTGGGAAACTCGTGTTTCTCACACATGTGCTAATATGTATCAGATTCAAACACGTAGCAAGGACTCGTGGTAGCAGTATCTTTTGGTTGAGAAGTCTTTTGTAAGCCCTCATTCTTTTGTACCTTAAAAGTACTCGGATGAAAATAGGACAACTAAATTGACTGTATATATGAGTAGTTCGGGGAATATTGGGGAAAGCAAATATGTGAAGGACCGGTCTGGTACTATTTGGTGCGGGAGTCTGAGTGACAGGCCTGTTGTCTCCTGACTTCCGTAGGATAGGTACTTCACATATTCGGGGATTGATACATTATTTGTAATGAATTTTTTTATTAAACATGTATTATTGATCCATGTGATAGACTGTATTTGCATCGTGTAGCGTAAACTTTTATTAGTCTGCTGTGCATGTGAGTTTTTATCTTTATCTGAGCATAAAAGCTCCCGAACCTATTGCGTATGACATAATTCAATGGTTTAACTGCTCAGACAATAATTAAAAGGACAAGAATAATGTACCGAATCTATCTATTACTATTAAAATGAACAACAAGACCAGATAGGGGCGTTACACCTTCCATGATGATTTTTTGATGTTCACTGGCATTTAGGTGAGATGATTATGAATATGTGTAAAGGGTAATATGGAACAAGTTTTTTGTAAGGGAATGAGAAATATGAGCTTAAAGTGATAACACTAAAGATATAGGACTAAATGGAACTAAAGAAAATGCCCTTATTGTATGCATTAGCTAAAGATAAGCCCATTATTAAGTGATTGATTGTAAGTATGGGACGATTGTTGAGCATTCTATAGTTAAATCATAACTTAGGGTGGCCACACACTCACTTGATCACTGAGTGTTTTAAATTAAATATTTATTCACTATAATGGGTGAAAATTCTAAGTTAATGAAGTCTTCCTATTGGCCAACATAAGGATCATGTACTTAAAATTAAGCATGATCAATGACTTCGATCAAATCATCTTAATATATATACTTGTGGTTAATGTATTGTGAGATCTATTTTTGATAGTCATTACTTAGCCTTATGAGCTATCTAGGACAAAGTGAGAATGATCTGTCTGGGAAGGGAATTATGTGTGTAATAACCTTAATTAATAATTAAGTAATTAGGAAAGATTTTAATGGAATCATTGAAATGTCATTAAAAAATGATTCAGTGAATTTTTCTGAGTTTATAACTTAAATTTGAAATTTTTTTAGAATAAAATTTCATCTGATGACCTTCAACGTCAATCTTCGATTTCACCCCGTTTGCCTGCCGGTGAGCTGTAGTACTAGGTCCTCAGTCGATCGTCAACGCTCCCTGCAACCTCTATTGAGCATCCTATCGTTGTTAACTGCCGTAAACCACCGAAAAAGTGAGAGGGACTAAACTAAAATTTTTAAAAATTTTTTGTTTGAATTGAAATTTTAATTTTTGATGCATTTCTGTAATCCTTAGCTTTAATGGGACTCTTATGATTGTATAGAAGTGAAAAATGGAAGGAAAAGAATGCAAAAACATCATATGAGAATATAGGGACTAAACTGAAAGTTTTAGAAATTCTTGGTATGAATCAAAAATTGAGAAATTTGATGCTTTTCTATAAATTTTAATTCCAATGAGACTTTTATGAATGGATAGAACTAGGAAATAGGAGGAAAGGAGTGCAAAATCATCATTTGAAAGATAGGGACTAAACTGTAAATCTTGGAAACTCTGAGTAATGAACTAAAATTCTATAAATTTTGATATTTTCTATGATATTGAGTTACATGAAGACTCTCATATAAATTTAAAAAATTCTTGAGACTTTTAAAGCTATTTCAAGACTAAGAAAGTTTAGGGACTAAAATGAAAAAAAAGGTTATTATTATTCTATATAAGAAGAGAAAACTATGTAATTCTAAAATTTTGAGTTGAGTTAAGTTTATTTAGCCTAAAAAAAAAAGTGTCTTAGAAGAAATTTGAGAGTTTTACGGCCCAATATTGAATTTGAGGTGAATTAAGAATTTGATTGCAAGAAATTTCATTTGAAAGGAATGATTAGATTTATGTAGTTTTCTTATAAATCTCATAGGAGAAACCTAGAGAATTTGAAAATTATTCACAAAAAGTGAAGGAGGTGACTTGTGAAATCAAGTCTAGGAGAAAAGAGGAAAGTCTCGATCAAGAAAGGAATAAAGGTTAAGGTAGAGTATTCTACACTCCTTTACTTTGAAATAATATTGTGAATTACTTGTTGTAAATGAAATTTCTTTATTAAAATGGAAAATATTTGATGAAATTGGTTTGATAAATGTATCTTTCATATGAGTATAGAGATATTGCTTGTGTATGTTTAAAGGTATGAAATAAACACTTTGCTACTTGATGTGAATTGGCTATTGGGTTTCATGCTCATAGGAACGGACAAAATTTAGGGTAGATATTTAATAGCTGATATGGGATGATCATTGAATGTTCCTTATGTAGATTTTTTTTATAAAATATATATCTGTTCTCATTTTAAATGATCTGCATTTGTTAAAGGTTACTCTTTAAACCAAGATAACCCTATGAAAGACTTAAGGAGTAAAGGGTGAATGGTCTATACTTGGAGAACATTTTGGTTTAAGTGTAACACGCTATAACCCTAAGTATTAGTTAACTCTGTGTATGTATTTATTGTATAGTCGGGAAAGAGGATGAGACTAGCAGTGTGCACATGCTGGGAGATGCCCTGAAAATTAGGTTCTCACCTATCCTTGAGTGGGTGATTGGTGTTATAGATTACACTTACCAAATATGATGATAATTTCAAGTGATTGGTGTTATGGATCACACCCAAAGAAAATGATTTCGGGTGATTGGTGTTACAGATCACACCTAACAAACAAAAAAATGGATTTGAAAAATGACATGCAATGAGATAATGATTTTATGATATTGTGATATATGCACATTGTTTTCTGAAAATATGCAAGATTATGTACTTTTGCATTAACATGGAGTTTGGTATACAAAAAGAATTTACAAGCATTATTGAAAATGATGTTTTAACCAATGAAATGACACTATATTCTTATGAATTTATAAAATTTCCCATATGTTTTATATTGAAAGTATTTTGTAGTTCACATGTGTGTTAAAGATGATTTTGGGGGCATGTTTTTTGTGCTAGAAGAACAGCTAAACTTTCAACTATTTTCATGAAACTGTAACCTATAAATTACTCTACTGGGATTCTTATATCTCATTAATATAATCAGGATGGTGTGAGAAATTGGCTTGGAGTCTAGATGTATGTTAGAATTTCATGATTTTGGAAGATGCTAAATGATGTGTAAGGCAACATGAAGAATTTAGCTATAGGTCCTAAAATATTATATTTGAATGGCATGAAGGCCATAAGCTTGTATTTAAATAGTTGTATAATGTATGTTGTAGACTTATGGTTATTTGATGAATAGTTTGGGTTGTTGTACAATTAAGGAAATGTCCTGTTTTTAGGAGAAACTCTGCTAAATTTTTAGCAGAGTTCCTGATGATAATTGAGAATTTAAATACTTGGAGATATTTATGTTAATGAATGAATGGTTTAGATTTTTATATTCCAAAATATATGTGTATATCAGTGTGAATTGATGTATTAGGTGAGCTGTGCATAAGGAAGGGTTGAGTGGAACCAGAATGGAAAAGTCTATTTGGATTACACTCAACTAGTAACAGCCTCGAATAGTATAAACCTTTAAAAAGAAAATTTTTTTTGAAAGAATTTCACATTTCCAAATTAAATATGATATTGCATGTATTATAAAAGGGACCATTACAATGTGAACTTAAGATGATCCATTTGGGATGATGATCTATTTTATACTTTAATTCACTAGGGTACGTCTCAGATAATACTTTAGTTTGGGGCTAATAGTTATAGCCTACAATCCGAGTTGAGGACGGGTTTTTGGAGTTAGCTATTGGCTCATTCATGGGATCTTGAGGAGTATGTTAAAAAGGTAAGAGAATGATAGTTCCATTGTTGATGCCTTATAAGGATAGGTGTTTTGGGTGATGCTCTCAATGTTCTCAATTTTTATGAACATATGGCTTAAGGCCTATGATTGTGATGGGATGATTCCCTTGTAAATTCATATTACTATGACTTTATGAGAATGATCAATTCACCTTGCTTAGACCCTACTTTAAATTAATTATTTAATCTTAAAAAGATTTTTTTTGGGTCTTGTATAGGACACTTGTTAAAAAATATTAAATATTATTAAAAGTAATATTTTATCATATTATTTAATGTGTTTTAAGATTGTTTTAACCAACATCATAAATGTACAATTTATTTTTAGAATAAGATAATTTCATCTTTATAAATAAAAAATAAAAAATTTAAAATTATAAAATATTAAATATTAAATATTTTGAGGTATTTTATTTTTTTGGGTAATTTTATAAATATTTTTTTAACTAATTTTATAAGATAATTTTCATACAAATATATTGTTGAGTTTATGTTTTATAATTTAAGATTTAAAAAATTAAAAAATTAAAACCATAGACCCTAAAATTATATTTGTGGTTTTATTTTTTTGAGCAATTTTCGTGTATATATATATGATAATTTTTGTATATAAATATTTTTGAGTTTATATTTTATAATTTTATAATTTAAGATTTAAATATTTAAATATTTAAATATTATATTTATAAGGATAAAATTATTTTATTCTATAAGTAAATTATGTATTTATTGATACTGGTTAAAAAAATTTAAAACACATTAAATAATATAATAAAATATTATTTTTAAAAATATTTATTACTCTTTAGTGCTCTTATGGGACCCAAAAAAAGACAATACCCTTAACAAAATTTAAAAAAAAAATCATTTGAAAATTAAATCATTAATTTACCAGAACATTTGGAAATTATTTTAACGTTGATCTAAACACACCATTGCGAAATCAGTAAAGCTAGAAGAATCGTGAGCTACTGTCTATTAGGTTTTATTAATATAGTATGAAAAAGTCTTTGAGGACATTAATTAATGACTCATGATTCAGATTTTCTGACCTTCGGATAATTAGAAATTATTTAATTTTAACTTTTTGATTTTAATTTTTTTTATTTTTAGATCTAACGATTTAGAAGCTTGAATTTCAAGGAACTTGAGCTTTCAATAATAAATTTTTAAATTAATTACCTGTACCTTTTTAACCAAGGAAAGTTTTGTGCCATCCATCTATCATTGGAAAGAGGACACATTTGCAGCAATGTTGCAAACTCGATATTGTAATAACTCAAAGAAAAAAAAACATAAGTATATTTAAATTATAAATCAATAAGATAACTTGAAATTTATAGTTATGAGATTATGAGATGAGATATTATGAGTAAATAAATTTAAAATCTTTTCAGTAAATTAAAATTTTGTAATATTAAAATTTTAATATCAGATAATTTAAAAATTAAAATAAATAAAAAATAAGTGAAAAAATAAAAAAAATTGAGTTAGATGGTAATGATATAAATTATTTAAAATTTAAAATTTAAATTTAAAAATATTTTAAAATTAAAATTTTAGTTGATAAAAAATTTTTATTTATTAAAAATTTGATATTAGATATTTTTAATAAATTTATGATTGTCACAAAATAAATTTAAATCAGAAAACTCCAGCTCCAATTTTATATATTCAAAATTGTCGTTTCTATTAAAAACCATTGAAAAACCCAAAGTACCCTTGCTTTTCCAATCCATTGCCTGTGCTGCAGCGTCCTCAATTTTTTTTTCTCCCTTAGTTGAATTTCACAAAGGAGAAACCTTTCCTTCTCTCCATTTTCATCTTCTGTCTGATTCGGTCCCTTCTCCACCGCCGGCCACCACTGCTAGCGCCGCTTGTCAGCCACCCACACCTAGCCGTCGTAGATGACAGCCACGGCAGCGTTTAATTGCTGCAGAAACAGAGGAAATCGAGCTCCAGAAAAATGGCTAAATGTAAGCTGCGAAAATGGGAGAAAACTTGATGTTTAAAGCTGGGGTTTTGTTGGTTTTAGGTGTGTAATCTCTTTCCTTCTCAAATCTTGATGTTTAACACTTGTTTTGAGGATTATTGGGTGGATTTAGAGCTTGAAATTTGTTGAAGAATCATCCCCATTGTTAGTCCTAGGTTGAACAAATCCTTGCAATTTTATTTTTCTAATAAAAGTGATTATTTCATATAGTTATAGTGTTTTATAGATAGGTTCCTTTAACATTGAGTTGAAAAATCATTCGGAAACCATACATATAATTATATTAGGGTTAATTAAAATTGTAGTATAGGAGTGAAATTAAAACAATTGGAAAACTTAAGTTCGATTATGCAATGAAATGGGTAGCTAAGCATGAGAATGAGTAATGTCTCTTGTTTTGAGTTTTGAATGAGAGTGTGGCACTGGGGATAGGAAGAAAAAAGCCTTGGTTTATGATGAAATAAATGCTTAAGATGAAGGAGTTAAATTATATAGATGGGTGATTTAGAAAAATTATTTAGCCTTATTTAGCCTTTAGTGCTAATATGTGAAGAGTGATCTAATTATTAAGATAAAGAAATTCAAATGGAATCAAAATAATATTATTCGAGAGAAATATAATCATTTGATTATTTTTTAATCATGGGTTTAGAGAGAAAAATAGTTAAAAAGGGAGACTCATTATAATTGAAAGGAACTTGTCAATTTATTGAAGGATGTTATTAGGAGCTGGCAAAGAATTTTAGAAATTCCTATCACACCAAATTTGAATCGTTATTTGAGATCTTAATATTAATGATAAGCATAATATTGTACTTATAGGTGCCTCGGAGTTGATTCCTTGACATTCTTGATTCTCTTGTGTATCCCAGAGTTGAAAATTGTTTCTTTTTATCAGGAATGAATTTATCATGATTTTATTCATATATATATATATATCTAATGGTGTGCTGATTGTAGTGTAATATGCCTTAAAAACTTATGACCTTATTTATTTATTTCTTAATTTCTTAATAAGGTTTCTCTTCAATTCCCCGAAATAAATTGAGAAATATTTTAAAGAGTTCGAAAAGGGAAGTAGGAGGAA
The DNA here is from genome assembly GCA_031216115.1 of Senna siamea. Classification (NCBI taxonomy): domain Eukaryota; kingdom Viridiplantae; phylum Streptophyta; class Magnoliopsida; order Fabales; family Fabaceae; genus Senna; species Senna siamea. The sequence continues at coordinate 14,563,174 of CM062355.1, read as the reverse complement.
GCTTCAAATCTTTCTCAAGTATATACATGACCTAGAAGATAAATCTTGATAAACTTTACTATATGTCTTTCATGAGTGTCCTTAGTTTGTAGCATATTGGAAACTTGTTTGATAACAAACTTTAAGTTTCTAGATGAATCTTAGTGATATTGATACAACTAAGTACAAACAGTTTAAAAGAAAGAAGAAGAAGGAAGAGAAGCAAGAAACTAAGGCTACTGCAGTATCTGACCCAAAGGTATATTCTAGAAGAAATAAGAAAGATGAGGTGGCAGAGGAGAGAGAAGGAAATCCTAACTCTGCAAGAGATTGGTGTGAAGTGGGCCCATTCAGGAAAGGTTTTGAGGTAGTTTGGCTGGTTGAAGGGGGTAGAAAGTAATTTGGAAGGATTTGGAAGAGAATTAGCCTCTTGATAGCTAGTGTGCCTTCGTTTTCTTTTCTTTTCCATTTAAGTTTCTGTTCTTTGTGCTGAACTGTGCTGGCGTGGTGATATTCTGAAATTTGAATATTACAGTGGAAATATATATTCAGAAGTTGGTTTAGTTTCTGGGTTCTATCAGATACTGATACACTAGTGTATGGACTTAGGGTGGAGAATGGTCTTATTTGTTAATAATGTTCTTAACACTTGTATTTCATTGATTTGTGCACTCTTCAAAAGCCTAATCCTCTATCTACAACTCTTTTGTTTAAGTTTTCAGATTGGTCACCAGATCCCTAGCATCCATGGTGTCCAAGATGATGCATTTCAAGATGCAAATGAAGACACTTCCTCTCCTTTTCTCATCTATGAGAAACTCCCATTGTCTGTACTACTCTCATAGCTACTCTTTGATAATTGGCTTCCCTCAAAACTTATATTTTGGTGGAGGCTACTCTACCCATACCTATAAAGACGCAGAATTCATAGCACCGACAAAGAAACATCTCTATGCTTCATTCTTTTGCACCCTTATTCACCTATACTTGGCATGTGGGAGGTTTTGCAGAGCTTCTGATGCTTTCTTTTGTATGCGAGGTCATGGTATTGTTCCTGTGTTGCCTTTGTGGAATTGGCTTTTATGTGAATTCAATGCAGCAGGCTTGGTTTCTCAGGTTAGAATGCTGTATACTGAGATGGTCTCCTGTGGGGTTGTGCCTAATGTTTTCAGTGTTAATGTATTGGTTCATTCATTGTGCAAAATGGGGAAATTGGATTTGGCTTTAGGATATCTTAGGGACTATAAAATTGATACTGTCACATATAATACCATCATTTGGGGTTTCTGTGGGCAAGGATTAGCTGATCAAGGCTTTGGGCTGTTGTCTGAAATGGTTAAAAAAGGCATTTGTATTGATTCTTTCACTTGCAATATACTTCTTAAAGGGTATTGCAGAATTGGATTGGTAAAGTATGCAGAGTGGGTGAGGTTTAATTTAGTGGATGGGGGGGTTCAACAGGACATTATAGGTCTAGACACCTTGATTGATGGATATTGTAAAGATGGGTTGATGAGTCATGCACTGGCTTTGATGGAGAATAGATGGAGGGATGGTCTTCTTCCTGATATTGTTACCTATAATATTTTTCTCAATGCTTTTTGCAAAATGTATAATGTTGTAAGGGCAAAGTCCCTTGCTGATGTGATGTTTGGCTATCAGAACAAAGAATATGATCTATTAAAAAATTATGATATAAAAAATCAGGCTGAGGGCAGAGATTTGCAGCCAACAGTTATTACATATACTATGTTAATTACTGCATATTGTAAACAAGAAGGAATTGAAGAAGCCCTTTCTCTGTACGAGCAGATGATTAAGAATGGGATCATGCCTGATGTGGTTACTTGTAGTTCTCTTCTTTATGGGCTTTGTACACATGGGAAGTTAACTGAAGCAGTAATGTTGCTGAAAGAGATGGATCACATGGGTTTGAGTCCAAATCATATCTCATACTCTATCATTACGAACTACTTGTTGAAATCAGGAAGGTCAATGGAAGCTTTTGAACTTCTAAGCCAAATGATTGTTCAGGGCATTTCTTTTGATTTAGTTCTATGCACAACTATAATGGATGGACTGTTTAAGGTTAGAAAACACAAAGAAGCTGGTGTGATGTTCCAAACTATATTAGAGCTTAATCTGATTCCAAACTGTATGACCTATTCTGCATTCCTTGATGGGTATTGCAAGTTAGGAAACATAGACTATGCAGAGTTGTTGTTGCAAAAAATGGAGAAGGAACATATTCTTCCAAACGCTTTTACTTTTTCTTCTCTGATAAATGGATATGCTAAAAAGGGAATGCTTAGAGAAGCAGTTGATGTGTTAAGGAAGATGGAAGAACAGAATATTGCACCAAATGTTTTTGTTTATGCAATTTTACTAGATGGCTACTTTAAAGCAGGAGAACAAGAAGTTGCATTTGGTTTCTATAAGGAAATGCAGTCACAGGGATTGGAGGAAAACAATATCATATTTGATATCTTTTTAAACAACTTGAAAAGACTTGGAAGGATGAAGGATGCAAAGTCATTGATAAAAGATATGTGCTCTAGGAATCTCTGCCCAGATTTGTTCAACTATACCTCTCTAATGGATGGCTACTTTGAAGAAGGAAATGAGTCGGCTGCTCTTTCCATAATCCAAGAAATGGCAGACAAAAATATAAGGCTTGATGTTGTTGCATACAATGCTTTAATCAAGGGCCTTTTGAAGCTTGGGAAATATGAACCTCAATCTGTGTTTTCAACAATGTTGGAATTGGGTTTGGCTCCTGATTGTCCTACATATAATACAGTCATTAATGCATACTGCATAAAAGGGAACACAGAAACTGCTCTGAATCTCTTGAATGAGATGAAGAGCCATGGGATAATGCCAAATGGCATCACTTACAACATTCTGATATGTGGGCTTTGTAAAACTGGTGCAATTGAAAAGGCCATGAATGTTTGGAATGAAATGTTGGTTATGGGGTTTCATCCTTTGTCAATTACTCACAAGTCTCTGCTTGAAGCATCTTCAAGCAGTAGAAAAGCAGACGCAATTTTGCGAGTTCACAAGAGACTCGTGGATATGGGACTCAAACTTGACCAGACAGCATATAACAATCTTATCACTGTACTATGCAGGTTAGGGATGACTAGAAAAGCAGCTTCAGTTGTTGATGAAATGGTGGGAAGAGGAATTTTAGCTGATATTGTGACTTACAATGCTCTTATCCACGGTTACTGTATAGGTAGTCATGTGGATAAGGCATTAGCTACTTATTCAAACATGTTGGTTGATGGAATCTCTCCAAATGTTACTACTTACAATTATCTTTTACGGGGTCTTTCAACTGCTGGTTTAATGGGGGAGGCGAATGCACTGCTTAGTGAGATGAAGGAAAGGGGACTTGCCCCAAATGCTGCTACTTATAATATATTGATTTCTGGCCATGGAAGAATTGGAAATAAACTGGATTCTATAAAACTTTATTGTGAAATGATAACTAAAGGTTTTGTTCCCACCACTGGAACCTATAATGCACTTATTAATTATTATGCTAAGGCAGGAAAGATGCGCCAAGCTGGAGAATTTTTGAATGAGATGCTGGCAAGAGGAAGGATTGCTGATTCTTCGACGTATGACATTCTAATTTGTGGATGGTGGAAATTATCCAATCAGCCAGAGCTGGATAGGGCACACAAACTCTCATATCAGTCTGAGGCAAAAAGATTGCTGAGAGAAATGTATGAAAAAGGACATGTGCCATCTGAGAGCACCCTTTCCTTTATGAGTCCACAATTTTCTTGGCCAGGAAAAAGGGCTGATGCTCAAAGGCTATTGAAGGTATTTAAGCGAAGAAGAATGGGGGACAAATGTTCTGATAGACAGGATGCAGATAATGAAATAATGTGATGCTGCATCAACAATTCCTTGTACCTGAGTCTTCATATGTTCACTATTGTCTTATTCAGATGAAGAAATTGGCAAAAGGATCAAAGGCGAACCCGAATCTTTTTAGTATTTGGCATCGTAAGTGATCTTATTCTATTTGAGAAGAAGCAACTTGAACATCAGTGGGAAATCTATGCTAGTATGAGGACTTAACATATCAAATGTGCATTTGAGGATATAATTGAGTCACTCTAGTGAAAGATAAACTAAGGTAGATCCACAGCAAATTTCTCATGTGACGGGTCAAGCACTACTAAGATGAAGAGGGTGTATTGTTCCCTACTGTCATCAATACATGGACAGACTGCTGATAAGTTAGAGAAAAGAGCTTTACTCTGCATGCATTAATCATTCAATTTGCAGGTATATAATAGTTATTTGAACATATCTGCCACATTTTGGGGACTGCAATTTCTTATTATCCTACATTGGCCCTGATTTCCCTTTAATGATTTATTTAATTCTTCTTTTGTCAAGTAAACACATGTTCCTCTTTCATCATTGTTAGTGTGATAAGGCCAGGAGAAGAGAGTTGAAAAGCTCGTATAACAGAAAGAAATACTGAAAGATAAGACGGAGGACTGCAGAATCTAGACGAACCATTCTTCAATTTGAAAGTCCTTAGATAGGACAAGACCCTAATACGACTGAAAAGAAATATGATGTGATGTTGATAACTAGTGCCTATAGGTATTTCTAATGATATACCCAACTAGGTGAATGCTAATTAATAGGGAAATTGCAGAGAATATGAAAAACTAACTAGAACATGAAGTAAATTGTGCAACATGTGCTGCTGCAAGTGGCTAAGTGCTCCCACCTTCCTAACTGTTGGAGAAGGTATGGAGTGGATATTCCCTACAATTGTATGAGTGGGACCTGGTCAGATTTGTCCTCATCTGACTTCTTTTTTGTGCTTCTTCTAGAATAGGTTGGCAAAGGTTTAGTGGGCCTTCTATCATAGTGTGAATTTATCTCCGTACTATTGCCATACTCTCATAAAATAGAATTATAAGATAATAGCAATATAGTGCTTTAAACTTTGGAGTACTGTCTTCTTGAAGCACCTTTTGAGGTTTCTGGAGCAATCACTTTGATGTTTGGTTTGATTATGTGAAATTGTTACAAATCATTAGATTCTCTCTCTCTTCTAAAATTTATTTTCTTAACGAATAAGCATAAGACTAGTCAGAATATTTAAATTTGTGTTTTTTAAAATTCATGATGCAGGGGTTCTTGTGGCGTCCGGATTCCCTGCTGGGCGTGTCCCTGCTGGGCGCTGCTGGGCGTTTTAGCAGCGGTTTTTTCCGTTGCTAAAGTTTTTTGCAACAAATATTATTGTCACTATAACTTTTGTTAAATTAATTATTTAAACAAAAGTTATAGCAGCAATAATATTCGTTGCAATAATATTAAAACACACTTTAGCGACGGATAAAACCGCCGCTAAAAAGCACAGCAGGGACTACAGCAGGGAGCGCCCAGCAGGGGATCCAATTCCGTTCTTGTGAGGCTGAGATTTGCAAGTGAATCTCTTCAGAATTTCTTAATTGCAAGAGTGTGCAAGGGCTATCATATATTTGAACAAGGTCTGAAAGGGATTGTGCACTAGAATTGTGGAGCCTTCTGGATCATTTATTAAATCTGGTAAGCTCTATAGAACTATTGGATCATATTGTGTGAATCTAGTCTTGTAAGTGTTTTTTAGTTTTACTATTTTCTCTCTTTTTTTTTTTCCAACTGAAACCTCATTTGGGTCTTTGATGTCTCTAGGATGCATATAGTCTCTTAAAAGTAGGAAATTTTGGTTATTGGGTTGTTAATTTAATTCTTAAACTTGTGTATACTTTCTATTCCTTGAATAAAAAAAATAAAATTAGAAGAAGTATTTAATGGTGTGAAGATGCTAGTATCAATAGTGGACCACTTAGTGGATAAAATTCATATAAACTGTAAGAAACAATTTCAGGATGAAGACAGTCTACGTTCTGAAGTACATACATCTGAGTATGCTTTATGATTTAGGAATGTGCTTTCTATGCTTTTTTGGATATATTTGTTTTTTTTCTAATATCACTACTCTATATACTCGTGTGCGTTTGTCTGCTCATATATACTGTAGGTCCAAGGAGATTCAAAGAAATAAATTTTCAAATTAAACGTCTAGGAATTTAATTTGATATATAATATGACAACTTTGGGTAACTGTAGCCTCTTCAATTGCTAGCCGAAATTCTCCTTTAGTTCTTTCATTCATAGAATTTGATTAAATAAGGAATTGGTCAATTGGGCCTTTGTCATTTGACTTCTTCCTTTGAGATCATTATATGTGTTCTCCAAGAATCAATACTTGGGCCTTTTAAATAGTTTAGCTCACCAATACAATTTAGAGCTCAAAATTAAGACTTTTACAAAATGTCAGATAAATTTAAAGTAATTAAATTTTATAGACAAATTAGCTTGAAAATGATAATAAAATGGAAAATATTGGTACAAATACTTGATAATTCCCTATAAAATGAGAAGTCTACATTAATGGGGACTCATTAACATGTAAATATTTAGTAAGATATGATTTTATTTTTTATTTTATTTACTTATGTCTTACTATTAGGGCCTATTTGGGAAGGTAAAAATTGAGGGAAAGGGAAGGGAAGAGAATAAGATAATCTTTGCCTTGATCTTAAAATTTTGGGAGGAAAGAGATCGGATGATTTTGTATTAATTCTCTTTAGCTATCATTCTTCGTTAATTTTAATTATCCCCAATTTTGAAATCTTGGAGGAACTCTATACACAGGGAAAAAAAATTAGAACTTAACCTTCCTTTCCCTTTTTCTTTAATTCTTTGACTTCTCTTCTCCTTATTTTCAAATAAATCCTTGTGTGCTTGGATTGAAGAAAATATTAGAGAAAGGAAGGAAAGTGAAACTTTAATTTTGACATTTTCTTTTATTTAGATTTAAATTTAATAAGTTCACATCATTGATCTATATTCATAAAGAATAGATAAAGTTTTACGCTGTGGACTATCTAATACAATTCGTCTCTTTTATCTAGGCTTGGAATCAATTATGGAAGCCAAACTTAGCATGGGAAGAGTTTAAATCGTAAAATTAGAGAGGTGCAAACAAGTTTTAGATATGTATGGGTTTTGTATAAATTAAAGTGAAATAGAATATATAAAATGTAAATTTAGTGAAAGATACACCGATTCTTTGGTGGAGGTGAAACTTGGAGACCATTTCATATAAGAAGTCATAAATAGTGGAGAAATAGAGGGAGGCGTAAATTATGGAATCCAAGCTTGGTGGATGAAATGGAGAAAAATTTTAAGTATTATTTGTGATAGAAAAGCACCATTCAATGTAAAAAGTACATGTCAACATGGAGTTTCTTTATATTCAAACACTTCACATGAACAAAATGCAAAATGATTCAAGTTATCATGTGTCACATACAGATATCCCTCTTTTCTTTTTTTCTTCAACTCCATAATCTACAAATGCAAATCCATAACTGCTTTTAAAATATTTAAAATTTTTCATCAGTATAAATATTTCCACCATTCTTCTGTGAGGCTTGATTAATCTTTAACTCAGACTCAGAATGAAATGTATCATTATGAGTGAGTAGCTCTTTGTGTCTTTGTGCTTCTATTGCCGAATTAAAGCTCATCCAAAATTCAACCAAGCTAAGACTAGGGATAAAAAACTCCTCAAGTTTGGAGATCTTCACAAGGACTGCTCCATTTGGAGATTCAAATATGTGAATTCTTTTCCTTCGAGGATGGAGATGGGAGATAAAATATCCCCGAAGCAAGTTTGGAGATGGGAAAGAGGATCATGTTCTCTGTCCTCGAAAATTTAGTTAGATATTTTTAAAATTTATATATATTTATTTAAATATTTCATTTTGTAACTTCTCTTTTATTATTTAATAATTAAAAAATTAAAAAAATAAAGTAATTTTAAAAAGTAAAGAATTCTTAAAAGTTATCTTTTATGGCTCTTTTTTTTATTTTAAAATTTTAAGATTATAATTAATTTTTTATTATCTTGGTAAAATTGATTATTTTTCATTAATATATATTTTATATATATTTTATAAAAAAATACTTATATTATTATTTTGATAAATTATTATTGATATTTTAAGTTTTGATATAGATGTCGATAATCTTCGAATTCTTGTGAGAAATGAGAGATTTTTTTTTTCAATCTAGGGAATGAGGGACGAAGATAGGCACACGCATAGACACTTTTGCCTCCTCCTTACCCCATTGCCATCCTTGGCTAAGACCACTATTGGTTGAGTTACTATGAAATGAATTTTCACTCTTTGATCTAGTGGTTCTCCTCATGATTCGTGTCAAAAATAAATCTTAAAAATATGCTAGTATCCGCATATTTTTCTAACCCAGAATATGAATGACTATTTTCCTTGTTGATTCAAATTCATCATTTGTCTCTAACTCCCAAGCAAATGACTTTAAACAATTGATAGATTTTTCACTACAATTTAAAGAAACACCTATCTTGTCAAACTTTTTTCATGATGTGCCACATACTAAATCTATGAATAGAAGAGTAAAAATTTTCTCTATAACAACATAACTTTCATGACGAGGTCTTGATATGTTACAATTATAGTAGGTTGATATCCACTCATTGCTTTTAAAAATCTCTCAAACAACCTTATAAAAGACTCAGATTTTTCATCTAATAAGAGTGCAGCTCCAAAAGTGAATGATTGCATGTGATGATTAATTCCTATGAATGGTGCAAAAATCATAAAATATTTGTTTGTTTCATATGTGGTATCAAATGAAGCCACATCTCCTAACAAAGAATATTTTTTCTACAAAGGTCATCAGCCCACAAGATATATTTCAATCTACGTGTATCCAGTATTTTGAGATCTGCGTACAACAATGTTCTACTAAATATTCTTTGTTAGCCCAACTTGCTCTTTTAATAAATCATACACTTTCGAAATCCCAACATTTGTTCTACTATAACACTACGTGAATCTTACGCACAGGGTTTACTTTTCTTGTAGAATTTAAGAATTGCCTCTTCTTGTGACCAATCCATGTGTATGACATTCACGCAATCAAGTAAGTTTATATTTTCCTTCTGATGTTCATTTGAGAACAATCTCTGCAATACATACTCCAATAATATTTCGTTTTCTTAATTTTAGGCTCGTTTACATCATTAAGTAGCAATCCAGAATAGTCTAAAATAGGTTTTTTTTTTAATTTTTTAATTTTATTTTTTGGTTAAATCCCGCTTGAACAAACATAATACTTCCAATGCTTCACGCCATTTTTATCTTTAGTTTTAGATGAGCTACGCAACACTAAACCCAACAGTATGTGCATATCTTTTATAATAGAAGAGGTCAATCCATTTACCAGTCAAGAGGATAGGAACATTTCTATTGTGACTGAGGACATCAGATGATTATATAGGAACATGACAAATTTAAGTTTCTCCCCCTTATTCCCAAAAATTCTTCAACCCATGCACCCAATTTGTGCCAAATTATGGCCACTAGGTGTTTCTTACATGTAAAGGTAACTATTTTTAGTATCTTGGATAATTTAAATAAAATTTTAAGATTGATTAAATATTAAATCTTTATATTATTCAATTTACAAATCAACATTCATATATTTTGTGGAATTGAGTAATGGTTTCTAATTTGAGTAAATTTGCAGTTTAATATTTGAAAAATTTTTAGATTTACTTGCTTCAATCTCTAAATTCTTAATGGTGGAAGAGTTATTCTTCAAAACTATTTCTTACAAATTAGTCCTTTCATAAAATGTTCTATATATGGGTGCTATGCAATTTTGTTAACTATACAATTTTCTAAGGAAATGGTTTTTTCTTAAATGGCTCATAACTTCAAATTCTAGTAGCAAAATTGTAAATATTAATGGGGGGTTTAGTATATACTAAAAAAATCTATATTAATTTTTTAAAAAAATACATTATAATATTTTTTTAATATTTCAAAGATAATAAAAATGAGTGAGAAGTTATTTATAACCTGTTTTTTTTTCTGCTTTCAAAAATATTTGTTTGAAATATTTTTTAGAAATTATTTTGAAAAAGTTTAAAAAATAAATTGTAACAACCCAAACTACCATGTCATGATTGATGCTAATACTAAGCTAACAATGAAGTTATGTCCGGAGGGTATTAATACCAAACATTCCTTTATAAGATAAATACAGGATAAACAGAAAATGTTAGAAAAAAAGTTTAAGGCAACACATTTGAAATATTTTCCAAAACCACATAATGCCATTCCGTTAGTAATACATTTAAAATTTACAAGACTTTTAGTCATAATATCATTGAAGAATTGCTAACATTTTGGCAAAATCTCCTCCAAAAATTAGACATTTCTTATGTTTACAACCAATTTTTTTATTTTATTTTTTATAGGTATTTTTTTATTAAAAATAATTATGTTCAAATTATAGTTGAGTATTAAATGTGAATACATTTCTCAATAAATTTTTAACATTAATTTATCACATTATGATTGAATAGTATCTTTTTTGGATCCAACCCCTGCAAGTATTCAAAATATAATTTTTACATAATCAAAACAACAACCAATTGCCATCTTAAGGCCTACAAAATGATTAATCACAAACTACTAATTATTCCAAACACGTTCTTAAACAAGTTACAACATCATTGAGTCTGCATGTGAAAATGGACATTAAACCTATCCAAAAATTGCAATAATTCAATATCTTATTGTCTTTAAGAGTTAATTAAATATAAAAGAAACAGTCTAAATAAATATTTCTGAGATCTACGATTTTGGAGAGGCATGGTTATTCTTAATAAAAGTTTTGGAGGGCAAAAGATTAATTTTTAGATAGTTAAAATATTTACATATGCATTTTCCCCTCATTTTTCCTTTCTTTTTTTTTTTTTTCTTCTTCATCTCTTGGATTCAAGGCTTCTCCACTTTCACTATCGGCCACCACTTGCCTTACTGTCAATCAACCAGAGGAAAGCTTCACTTTCTCTCTCTTCGACGTCACTTTCTGTCTTTACACAATAACACTTATAAGTGGTGGAATGAGTGAGCTAACCTCCATTTTTTTTGTGAGTTTGAAGCTTCTTTCCTCCTAGTCGTACTTTATTAGTTATTACTCCCCACATTCATTATTTGTGTCTTATTTTTTTTTTTTATATAGTGAATTTTGTTAGGGTTTCAAATTGAGAATTTTTAAATGGTTAGTTTTAAACTTCCAATAATAATTTCTAGCTCAAATATTAATTTGGTGAATTCTAATGATAATTAGGAATTTTGGAATATAATATGGAAAAGTAAGATATTGTAAAAATTAATTTTTGAATTAAATAGAAATTATAAAATAGGAATAAAATAAATTAACACTTGAAATTTAGAAATTTTATTTGAGTATAAAGTTGAAACTTAGAAAAAGAAAATAGAGAATTAAATGAAAATATTAAACATAGTAAAGGAAAGAAAAGGGGATATGGCAATCCTAACATGATGATCTTAAAGAAAAGGGACGTGGCGATCTCAATATATGGAAGATGACACTAGATTTGTGTACATGCCAAGAGGTGCCCTGATGTTAATGGCCAAGATTGCAAAAGACCATTATGAGTTCAAAGTAAATGAATGAGATGACATATGACATACATAAGGCCCCAAAGATGTATGACATGTAAGTATAATATGAAAGTTTATAAATTGAGAAATTATAAATTAATATTGGAGTGATGTCTGTTGTCTGAAATGTGATTGGAAAGATCTAAAATGTGTTTGTGGTATGTGATTTGCACTATATAAATGTGTATCATACTGAGAATTGTAAATTCTCATTCCTAATAACATGTACACAAATGCTCCATCATCATGTGATCTAGGAGATTGAAATAGTGATGGTTAATATCCCACTGCTAGGGACTTTCACCGTCATCCGAGACATAATAGTAGTAGGTGTAGTGGAAGTTCCACCTCCCTCACATATCTATGTGCCCTAGGGAAATTCATACTATGTATTTTGGAAGCAGTTAGGAAGTATTTTATGTAATGGGCTAGACCATTTTTACTGTAATATATATATATATATATATATATATAATATTTTTTGTGTATATTTGACAAGAAATTGCAGTACATGTGTTTGGTTGCAAGGTGTTGTTCTAGTATAAGAGAATAAAAAAATAAGAGAAGAGACATAATATACTATTTTATTGTGAGTAATTTAGTATACGTAAAACTGTGACTACACGTATAATATGTGCAAAAATAAAGCTTTGGGATCTCACCTTTAATTATAAACCTCCGTTGCGAAGCCTAGATAAGGACTGACACATATTTAGATGAATTACTGCTATAAATTAAAGGGATAATCAGCCTTATTTTGGAATTATACACCAACTTAGATAAGAAAATTTTGAAGAACCACCACAAAAATATTTAAATATAATGCATAGACCCCCTAAACTAAGTTGGGATGTTACAGGAAATCTCCAGATGTATCTCACAAGTTATCAAAAGATAACATTGTGCACTTGCAATTGCATTCAGTTAACCCTCCCTTTGTACATATGTTATTTTTAATTAATAAAAGTATTATTCAGCTATACATTTGATTTATGATTACCCACGAAAACTCAAAGTTGTCCATAAACATTTGTAATACAAGTCTGTCGATCTCTGTTTATCATTCTTCAAAATCTTAAAAGTGGCTAACCCATTCCAATTGACAAATTAATGCCAACAAGAATTCCACAACTAAAGTAATATTTTGCAAACCTACATGTGCTTTCAAAGCCACAAGCTAGGGAAACACTCTACATCTACCTCGCCATGACTGAATGATTGGTCAGCTCTATGTTAATCTATGAGGAGCATATGGATCAATAACCAATATATTTTACCATTCAAGTCCTCCAAGGGTCGAAATACGTTACTAGAACATTGAAAAACCAGCCTTTGTGCTAGTAAAATTTGCAAGACGGCTTTGCCCATACTTTCAAAAACATTCTATCATCATTTGATCAAACCTACTCTTAAGCAAATCCTCCATAAGCCCAATCTGGTATGATGATTAACTATCTGGGTGATCGAACTCTCGAAATTTGATATTACCTTTAAATTGAGAAAAGCCATCAAGACTCAACTACTTGCTAATTTTGTCACATAAATGATGTATCCTCCTTAATGGGACTCCACCACATAAGTTAAAAAAATTCCTTTATGGACTATCCATGCGGACAAATCCTTTAAAGCTACCTAAGGAGGCATTAATGTAGAGTAACTATTTTCTTCCTCTTCAAAAATTCAAATAACCAAGCAGAATATGAAGCCCTTCTTTTAGGATTCCGATTGGCCCAAGAATTAGGAGTTGATTGCGTTTGATGGTTTAAAGACTCAAAGTTGGCCATCAACTAGATAAATAGAGAATATAAAGCCAAATATCCCACCATCAAGCAATATTTTTAGTTAGTAAAACAACTGATGAGCCAATTCAAACATTATCAATTGGAACATATCCCTTTTGATAAAAATGTAAGGGCCGATGCCCTCTCCAAACTAGCTAATGCAAAAACTGGAGGAATCTACAAATCAGTGATAATAAAATAGTTAAAGAATTCAAACCACCATAAAAAAGAAATGCTTATGATCAATTCTGATTGCAAATCCTAGATGACACCAATTATCTAGTTTCTTAAAAATGGCACCTTGCCTTTTGAATGGCATAATGCCTGAAGAATTACACAAGATATTACCTGTAGGGGAACATCTTGTATAAAAAAGATTTTTCATCCTTGTACAAAAAATGCATAACTCTAGAACAAGGAGAAGAAATACTCCAAGAACTGCATGAAGGGACATGTATAAACCATCAATCCTCGATATGTAACACCCCTATTTTCTTAATTACTTCACATTAATGTTTTCTTAAGGTAACAAGATAAAGGATGAAGAAATTACCTTAGTAATCTAATGTTTAGAGAAAAATGTAATAAGGGGAAGAACGAAAGTGATGAAAATGAGGGATGCCTTGTAATGTGAAAATTTTCATTTCTCTTAGTCTTACTTTAGCCAAATAATTAAGAATGAATGGAAAGAAAGCTCTATACATATTAATATAGATTATTAGGATAGAGAAGGAAAGGATGCTTGGCTATAAAGAATTGAGTGGCTTGATTATAAGAATGACAAGACAAAGAAGAAAGGAAAAGGGGAAAGTGTAACATTTTACCCTTAAATTAACTTCGTCCTTTCACTTCCTTTTTGCTTGACCGAGAATTCAGGGGGGCAGTAAGTAAGAGACATATTTCATTAAGGTGCTTGAGGTGCTTACATAAAGAGTGAGGTGCTTGAGGTGCTTACATAAATGTTTAGGTGCTTGAGGTGCTTAAATTCCTCTCTCTTATTCAAATTGATGTAACCGAATGGATATGCCTAACTTAAATTAAATAATGTACATGTATATGACAATAGCAATTGGAAAGGAGGAAAGAAAAGAGTCTAGCATTCAAATACATAATTAATGAAAAGGGAAATTGCAATGAAAGAGGCATATAGCAATTGTTCTCTTCCTTCCATCTTATTATTCCTTTTCTTCACATTAACCGAATGTGTAAGTGGATGGAGACTTTCGGTGAAGAGGTGGGAAAAGGGAGAGAGACGTGCTGCCATAATCCTTCTCCTTTTCTCTCATGTCCTTCTATGTTCAATGGGATTGTGCCTATATTCTATTTTCGGTGAAGAAATGGTGTGATCGAGAATGGAAAGGATAATGTAGCATTTAATAAAATAAATGGGAAAGGAAAACTGCACTCGGTGAAAAGATACAAAAATTGAAAGATAGTGTAAGCATAAATCTCGGTCACATTAAAAAGAAAGAAGCATGAAGTCGGTTACACATATTATATGCAATTGAGAGGAGCTTGAGAATTATGCAACAAAATCACATAAGCATTCGAGAGAAGGAGAGCCACGGGGGTATTAGACACAAGTACTTAAGCAGTAGGAAAGGAGAGAAAACTGTTCAACCAAAGACACAAGTAAGCAAACTTCAAGAGAAACACCAAAAAAAATTTCTTCATCCTTCTTGTATCCTTAAGGTAACTTAGCGATTCCATTCAATTGTCTTCTTATTATGTGTGATATATATTCTTATGGTTTAGCAGTTCATGAAATGTAAGTCTACTTTTTTTTGTATGTTTGGAAATGTGAACTTTCCTTTGGTTAAGTGTGTACGAGAGAGTGGGAAGTTTCTTGAGAATTTAAACTGAATATTGTCATATTCATAAGAAAATATAGTAAAGGAAAAATCCAGAATTTATAATGAAAGATCTAACCAAATTTAATATGGAGAATTTATGTATTTGTATGAGTAAGATATATTTTAATTTAGTGAAACTTAGGAGAAGAATGCTAGGCAGAAATTCAGACCTGACAATTGATTGATGAGGCTACCAGTCGATTGCTATGCCTTTGTATGCATTTTCGGGTTTGTCAAGAACACAAGGTTAACTGGTGCATGCTGATAGTCAGCTGTTATGTTCTGTGATAGTTTAAAATCTTAGTTTTTCATAATTATCTAGTCCAACTCCACTATATGTCAAACTTAAAAGGTATGAGCTTAATTTCCAACCATTTTCATGCTCAAATATCCATCATACAAGCTAATTTACATATGCAAGCAGGTGAACAGTAAAACCTAGCTTGGAAAATCTGATTCAAACCTAGAAAATGCTAAATGAAAGTTAAAGACTCCAACATTATGGTTCAGAAACCTTTTCCTATCTCCAAAAAACCTCGAAATCATCGTTTCTATCTAGAAAACCAAACATTTCTTAAGAAAAGGAGATTTTTCCATTTTTACTAATCCTATACATTTCAGCAGATAGGATGGATTTTAGGTGAAGTAATCTAGTTTTAAAAAATAGATAGGATGATTATTAAGCTGTAAGCAAAGATCTCTTACTTGGAATCTAGCTACTTGATGGCTCCAATTTGATTTCCTTATCCTTTCCCTTTTTCTCGGTTTCCTTCCTTCCTTTCTCTCCTGAAGCCTTTGTTCTATCTTTTGGTATAGAGGGAAGAGGCATATTAAAGGAAGTAAAAGAGTGCAATAGCTAAAACTT
Organism: Senna siamea; assembly: GCA_031216115.1. Lineage (NCBI taxonomy): Eukaryota > Viridiplantae > Streptophyta > Magnoliopsida > Fabales > Fabaceae > Senna > Senna siamea. Next base: position 14,547,075 of record CM062355.1, on the reverse strand, counting down.
CGAGGGCCTCTTAGCAAATAGGAAAAATTACTCTTTAGTCCTTTGCCTTTTAACTCCAAGCTCCTTGTTCATTTAAGTCTTTGAAATAAAATTATAACATTATTCTTTTCAAGATTTGCTTTTAGGATTTGGTCACTTACTCCATTTACATTCTACTAATTTATCTTTAGTAATAAATTTTAAGAAAGTGGATATTACAATCCTCTCCACCTTAAAAAAATTTTGTCCTCAAAATTCATACCTGTAAACAATTCTGGATAGTGCTGCCTCATCTTGTCTTCCTTCTCCCATGTCATCTCCTGGTTTGTTACATCCTGCCAAAGTACCTTTACCAAAGGAATTACTTTATTCTGGAGTTGCGAGACATGGAAGACATCATGCAAATTAGAAAGGTAAAGAGGTAAGGCCATTTGGTAAGCAACTAGACCGACTCTTTTCAGGATTTGGAATGGTCCTAAGAATCGTGGACTTAATTTTCTTGTCTTTATTTGCCTATTAATACTCATGGTAGGTGACACTCTAAAAAACACATGGTCTCCCTCATCGAATTCCAAGGGCCTTCTCCTCCTATTGGTATAGTTTTCTTGTCTCTGCTAGGTAACTCTCATCTTTTCCTTGATCATTTTGATTTGATAAGTAGTTTCCTATACAATCTCCGGTCTCAATAATGTTCTCTCCCCCATCTCTACCCAACTTAAGGGTGACTTACAACTTTTCCCATACAAAGCAGTATACAGTGCTATACCTATAGTAGAGTGATAACTATTATTGTATAAAAACTCTATTAAAGGTAAGTACCTATCCCAACTTTTCTTTTATTCTAGCACACACGCTCTCAATGTAATATCTGCATTTTTTAAAATCTCTAGGGATGTTTTAGATGTTAAAATTTTGTGATTTTCGACTAAAGATTTGACTAAAACTGTCCTGGAAATTTTAAAATGGAAAACAGGGATGAAACAGTCAAATTTTAACTAGAGGCAAAATGATAATTTTACCCAAAGGATAAAATTATAATTTTACCTAAGGAATAAGATTACTATTTTACTTAAGAAAATTGGAAAAAATTTTCTTAAAAAATTTTCCTCAAAATTTTAAAGCAAGAGAGAGGTAAAACGGTCATTTTAACTAAAAAAAAAGGTAAAATGGTAATTTTACCCTAAAGGGTAAAATTGTCATTTTTTTCACACAAATAGGATGACCATTTTATTCTATATATTTCATAATTTTGTTTACCCAAATAGGAGACCTCTATGTCCAAAAAGAATGAAAAAAAGAAAGAAGAGACAAGAAAAATGAAGGGTAGAAAAGTAAATTTGCAAAAGGGACACATTGGGTATTTTAAAATTGTGTTTAAAAGTCTTCTTCCTCCTTCTTTCTTAGTAGAACACAGCACACAAGAGGAGAAACTCAGCCATACGAAGAAGACACAGGGGAGGGAAGAGGAAGAAGAAAATTTTCATAAAACTTGAAGAAAACATCATTTGCATTGGAAAAGCAAGGTAGTTAAGCAACTTTCTAGCATTTATTCTTGGTTTCATGGTGATTTTCATGGAGTTTGCCAATTATTTTCAAGATAATGAACAGTAGAAAATTTTCTCTCTACTCCATTTTAAGTTTAAAATCTTGTTGCAATGTATTTATGTTAGTAAATATATGAATTTGTGTTAGTTGGAAGGTGTGATTGAGTTTATTTTATGAGATTAGCATTTACACTTCCACCACCTCCCTTAATGCGTTCTTTCATGGAAAAATGATGGTCAAGTATGTCTATGGTATGCTTTAAATATATTGTGATGTTGGATGTGAGAAAAATGATGAAACAACTCTTGAAGGGGAAGAAAGGAATTGAAAATGCATTTTCCCCTATTTGCTGGAAATTTGGCCAAGATATCACTATTGTATGAAGTTGCTGTAAAATTTCTTTCATGATGTAAAACTGTTATGTGCTGTCAAATACTGTTGTAAGTTGCTGTGAAATGCTACAAAATTCTTTAAGATTGTTATGTGCTATAAAATACTACTGTAAGTTGCTGTGAAATACTGTAGAACTGTAAATTGCTGTAAAATTTTGCTATAAATTGCTGTAAAATTCTGATGTAAGTTATTGTAGAATGCTGCGAAATGCTGCAAAATGAAGTGTGAGATAATAGGTATGATTCCTTAATGTTGAAAATCATAATAGATATCTTAAAATGGTAGGAAAATACTTAAAGTAGAAATTCCTTTTTCCTTGGTGGTTTTGGCCAAAAACTCCCTTTTTTTGTTGAGATGAAATGATTTTTGAATAAATGGGTAGCATTAAAATCATGATGGCCCAATGATTTCCTTGAATTGGTATGGAAAGAATGTTTAAAGAAAAAAATTAAGAAGGGTGAAATAAATGCTATATTTTGTATGAATATGCCTGGGTTGCTTTTTTTCCTTCCTAAGGCTAAATGAATGTTGTTTCTTCTCTTAAGAAGAATTCAAGTTCCATCATTTAATGAAAAAGAAGCTATGATTAATAAATTTTGACAGAAAATGTGAAGAGAAAGGATAGAATAATGAAAGTATACTTGATGCAATTTGTGTTGGCACAAAAATATGATATTTAAATAGATATCTTGTAGATGCTAAAATAAATGGCACCATTTATGGCATTAAATTTTGATGAATATATATATGTATTGATTGATACTAATGGCATGAGGATGTAAATGCCAAATTTATGTGGTGTGTTTAATGGTCCTAAATGAATGTTATATTGTGATAATTTGGATTATGGAACTAAACACTTAAGGAAGGAATGACACTAAAATACCCCTTATGGTAAAGTGGTACCAAATGGCACTAAATGAACACCTAAGGGAGGAATGGCACTGAAATACCCCTTATGGTGAAGTGGTACCAAATGGCACTAAATGAATACCTAAGGGAGAAACGTTACTAAAATATCCCTTATGGTAATGGCACTAAAGGAAACACCTAAGGGATAAACGCACTAAATGAATCCCTAAGGTGAAAGGCACTAGGTGATGGCTTCAAAAGGTCAAGAAATGGTTGAGACGTATTCCTTGAGAATGATTTGCTATAAATTAATTTTTATTGATTTATTTTTAAATTATAATTTATAGTTTAACTACTAAAATGGTTGGATGCTACATATGTTCATATAATTTCTTCATATTTACATTGAGTAAATATGAAAGAAGAAATATTTTTTCATAGTAATACGATGGTACATGTTATATGTTTTAAGAAATTAAGAAATTAAGAAAATTGCTTAACTACTGAGACAATATTCTCATGATTATATCTGACATGTATCAGATGCCTAAATATTTAGCGGGGATCGAAGTGGACGCAATGTAGGTGGAAATTATCTTTTTGGGAATATCAACATTGTCCAAGGAATTTATGTGGTGACTATAGTAGAAGTCCACCCATAGTAGGATGGATAGATAGATATGTTTTTAAATCTAATGCTAACATGTAGGAATTAGCCCATTTTATCTTGATTTCTTTATATTTTGGAAATAGAATCAGGATAAACAAGTTTTTTGGATGTCTATAGTAAAATGGGCATATATATGTTGGGATGTGTGAAAATGTGAATTTTGACCCAAAAAAAAGGGGTTCAAGTGGTAGAGTTATTACCTCCCTACCCTTAATAGACGGCAATCACTACACATATCCTAAAATATATGTAACAATATATAAAAATGATAATAGATGCAAATATATGTAAGTTTTATTTAAGACATTGTAACTAAATCTAATTATTTATTTAGTTTTTTTGTTGCGTATTGTATGAATGTAATACTGAGTAAATGATTCCAGACCTAATTTAATTAACAAATGGATAATATTGGAAAATTTTAAAAATTTTAATTGGATTAAAATTAAAGACGAATGTGAGGATAGCATGCCAATCTTACAGCCAATTATTTTATTAGAGAAGTTATTTTATAAAGAAAGGCTATAAGATTGGGATGTTACACTCAACATATCCTCCAAGGTTTGGATTGTTCTCTCAGATTATTCGTCAGTCTAAGGATGATAAGCGATGCTAAATTTTAGTTGGGTTCCTAATGCTCTTTGTAAGGACTGCCAAAATCGAGATGTGAACCTACGGTCTCGATCTAACACTATGCTCCAGGGTACCCCATGTAATCTCATAATTTCCTTAAGATATAGTTGGGCTAGCTTTTTCAGAGAATAATTAATCTTATTGGTAAGAAATGGGCAAATTTGGTCAATCTATCCACTATCACCACATGGAGTCATAACCAGTTGGGGTTTTAGGTAGTCCTATCACAAAATCCATGGTTATTTGATCCCATTTCCTTTCTAGTATATCCAGCGGTCTCAACAACCCAGCAGATTTTTTATGCTCTATCTTTACCTATTGAAAAGTAAGACAAGCCTTTACATACTTTAGGACATCATTTCTCATACCTGACCACCAAAAGTTCCTCTTTAACTCTTGATACATTTTAGAAATATTTTGTTGAATAGTGTAGTGGCTACGGTGTGCCTCTGCTAACAATTTCTCCTTTAGCTCCTGATGGTTTGGAATCATTATTTAGTTCCTAAACATCAATACCCCATTAGTGGCTAACCCAAAATCTGGTTGGTTTGCATAGACTCCTAGAGACTCATCCTCTTGCTGGCCTTTTCTAAATTATTCCCTTAGTTCACAACTAATCTGAAAGTCAATCAATGCTAACTTATTCGGGAGTGAAATCACATTGAGACTAAGATCCCTAAAGTCCTCAAGCAATTTCATCTCATTCACCATAAGGTGAGCTACTTGTAGGGATTTTCTGCTTAGTGCATCAGCTACAACATTATCTTTTCTTGTATGGTACTTTAATTCAAAGTGAAAATCCTTTATATATTCTACCCACCTTCTCTACCTCATGTTCAACTCCTTTTGATCAAACAAGTACCTAAGACTCTTATGATTACTATAAACCTCGAATTTACCCCCATACAGGTAATGTCTCCAAATTCTTAGGGCAAAAATCATAGCAACTAACTCTAGATCATGGGTGAGATAGTTCTCTTCTGCAGGTTTAAGCTGTCTAGATGCATAAGTAACCACTTTGCTTGCCTACATTAACATGCATCCTAAACCCTTCTTTGATGCATCGGTGTGCACCTCAAATGGCTTTATGGGGTTTGGAATTATCAACACTGGAGAGGTAGTTAACTTCTCCTTCAGTGTTTGGAAATTGTGATCACATTGTTCACTCCACTTAAACTCAACGCCCTTTCTAGTCAATCGGGTTAATGACAAGGCTATTTGAGAAAATCCTTGTATAAATTTTTGATAATAACCTGCCAAACCCAGAAAGCTTTTAATCTCAGTGACCATTCTTGGCTGACTCCAATTTAGTACAACCTCAATTTTCTTAGGATTCAACGAAATTCCCTTCTTATTCACCATATGACCCAAAAATTTGACCTCCTCTAACCAAAACTCACACTTTTCCAACTTAGCATACAACTGCTTTTCCTCCAATTTTTGCAGCATCATTCCAAGGTGTTATACATACTCTTCATGAGTCTTGGAATAAACTAGGATGTCATCTATGAATATCACCACAAACTGATCCAAGTAGGGTTGAAAAACTCTGTTCATATAATCCATAAAGATAGTAGGAGCATTGGTTAGTCCGAATGGCATCACAAAAAACTCATAGTGGCTATATCTAATGTTAAACGTTGTCTTAGGGATGTCTTTATTCCTAAACCTAATTTGGTGGTATCCTGACCTCAAATTTATTTTGGAAAAGACAGTGGCTCCTTACAATTGGTAAAAAAAAATCATCTATCTTCGGTAGATGATACTTATTTTTGATAGTTACCTTGTTCAGTTGTCGGTAATCTATACACAACCTCATGCTCCCATCTTTCTTCTTCAAAATAGGACAAGAGCTCCCAATTGTGACACACTAAGCCTAATGAATCCTTTTTCCAACATGTCCTTTATTTGAACCTTCAACTCCTTCAGTTTTATTAGAGTCATCCTATAGGGTGTCTTGGATATCGGGCTCATACTAGGAATCAAGTCAATGATAAATTCAATCTCTCTCGGTAGGGGTAACTTGACTTTCTCTAAAGGGAATACCTCCGAGAAGTCTGTTAGGACAAGAATTGATCTACACCTCTCTTGGAATTTCGCTTGGAAAAAATTGAGAAAATATCATTTATCTCACACACTTTGTCACTTTTACTCACCGATAAGGTATCCAAATAAGTAATGGTCTTTTCAAAATAATTTAAAAGAACTCAATTCCTAGATAACCAATCCATTCCCATAATGACATCGATCCCAGTCAAGGGCAAACAAACTGATCCACAACAAACAGATGGTTATCAATAGAAAGTGAACAATTCAAACAAATTTAAGGAGATATGATAGATTTTCCCAAGGTTATGGAAATATGAAAATCATACAACATGGTTTAAGAAGGCAATTTTATTTTTCTAACACATTTATTAGATATAAAAGAGCATAGCACCTGAATCAAATAGTATTATTAAGAAAAAATTATAGATCTTACCTCTACCTTGCATTAGTCCTAGTGATTTCTCAACATTGACCCTATTCAAGGTAAAGATTCTCCCTAGAGCTTATGGCCTTGACCCACTAAGATTTTGCTAATTTTTATCGGTTGATCAATACTCTGCAATGTACCTTGTTTTCCCGCACTTGTAGCATGTCATCGGTGTTCAGTACCAGTAAGGCTGATTCCTATGCTTGTTTCTACACTTTGGACAGTTAGCAACCTTTGGACGTCTGTTACCACTAAATGACCTGGGGTGCCTTAAAGCTTTCCCTTTTTGCATTCAAATTTTTGGTAGGTTGTTTCTGCTGAGTAGCAAATCTTTGGCTCATGTGTTGCTTCTCCTCCAAACTCTTACTAAGGATGCGGCATTTATTCACAAATATCTCAAAATCCTTGATCTCCATTGGGGGCTATTTGCATCTTCATCTACTAGTCTAAACTTGCTTTCAATTGGCTTGATTTTCAGGCCTCGTCAGGATGTAGCCTCAAGTATGTAGAATACATGGCCAATTCCTCAAACTTGACTAAATATTTTTAAAGGGCCTGCCCCTTTGCTTAAGTTACAGGAACTCTGTTTCCTTTGCTTGCTTGAAATTTTCAGGGAAGTATTTTTCCAAAAAGATCCTCTTGAACGACTCCCAAGTTATTGGGATGCCCCTACTTTTTATAAGTTTTTTGGTCCCACTCTACTAATTTTCCTTCTCATCCTTTAACATATATGCTGCATATGTAACCCTTTGTTCCTCTATGATATGTAGCATTTGAAATATCTTCTCCATCTCCTTTAACCATCCTTCTACCATCAAGGGTTCATAGGTGCCCCTGAATGCTGGTAGTCCTACTTTTTGAAATTCTAGCCAGCCCTAGTACATGTGGTTATCATTCTAATTATTCCCTTCGTTAGGGTTTTGGTGGTTTTCCTGGTACTGTCTCATGATGTTGGCACTTGTGGTAGCATGATCCCTCACTTCCTCCACCATCATCCTAAACATAACCATCATATCTCTTAATTCTTCATTCATCTCATTGCTACCCCTTGGTCTCCCTGTAGTTCCCCTTCTAATGTTTGCCATGGTTTGTTGATACAAAAGGAAAAACAATTAGCCTTTAATATTAGCATTAAGTTTACTCTTAATATCTCAATTACTATGATCATAATCCTATATATTCTAAAGCCTAAGGATTCAGATCAACAATCCCTAAAGCTGCAAGCTTAGCCAACTAAAAAACATTACGCCAGGTTACCCGTAAACCATGCTCTGATACCACTTTTGTAATGACCCTTCTTTGAAATCATGTATTAGAATAATTTGGAAGCATAAAATCCTCTTAAAAGTTTGTTCTCTCCCTTTCGGGCACTCAGTGGGTTATTATTAATTAAGTGTAACCCAAATAGACTCTTCTTTTAGTCCATTCAAATTTCACTCAACTACTTATTATGTGTTGCACATCTAATACCACTATTTATACAATCGAGTGCTTTGGAATATGAAATTCTAAACCATCTATTCATGAACAATTGAGATATAAATTATAATAATGCTACTGAATTTAACTTTCCATTGACTAACTACCTTCCCATATAATTGTGTCCAATACATAGTTCAGCGTCAAAACATAAATTAGTTAGCCTTGTATTGACAATTTCATACATAGCTTATGGCCTTCATGCCATTTCGAACACTATCTAAAAACTCAAAATTTACAAATCTTCCAAGTTGCCTTCTCAATCACTTAACCTCCTTTAGCCTCTTGGAAATATACCTTACCCCAAGCCTAGCTAGTCCCTAGGCATATCCTGGCCCTAGTCATCTAAACAATCAACTTAATGAGATACAATTATCCCAGTAGAGTAATATACAATTTACAATTTTATAAAATAGTTAAAAGTTTAGCGGCACAATTTGTGGTACAAAAAACATCTCCCTGGAGTCATCTTTAACATACATGTGAATTTCAAAATACTATCATCATTACACATATGGGAATTTAACATATTTTCATCAAGCCATGGTTCATAAAAGTTATATCAAGTCATAAGAGTATAGGACCATTGTTTTGGTCAAAACCTCATTTTCATAGTGCCTGTAATTACATTTCAAACTTCATTTGCATAACAATACTCAAGTTATTGTAGAAATATCATAAATCAGCATATTTTTTTCAAAAATAATATGCATATCAACACAGCATTATAAAAATCATAATCTCATTTGCATGTTATTTCCCAATTTCAAGCTATCATCACACTTCCTTTTATCCATGTGATGGTCACACTTCCTTTTATCCATGTAACTAAGATTGTTGTTATCATGGGGACCGTTCTCTCAGTGATTCTCATACTTCCTTTTATCCATGTGACATGAGAATCTAACTTTCAAGGCGTCCCTTGACAAGTGCACATCGCTAGTCTCATCCTTTTCCCTACTATACAGCAATATATACAAATAGGTAACTAATACTTAGGGTTATAGAGTTTACACTTAAACCAAAATGTCTTTCCCGTCTAGACTATCCTCTATTTACTCCTTAAAGTCTTTCATATGGTTGAATTGGTTTAAAGAGTAATCTCTAACAAATATAGACCAATTAAGATGAAGGCAGTTACATTTTTCATAGTATGTATAAGGAACACTTAATGACCATCCTATACCAGTTATTAAATTTTCACCCCAAATTTCATCTGTCCTATAAGCATACAACCCAATAGCCAAATTAAAACAAGCAGCAAATAGTCTATTTCATGCTTTTCATCTTACACAGGTAATTTCTCTATACTCATATGAAAACCATATACCAGCACAAATTTCATTTCATCAAATAAATTCCCATCTTATAGAATAAATTTCTCATTTCAAAGCAAGCACTTCACATCATCATTTCAAATTAGGGGAGTGTAGATTACCCTACCTTAGCTTATTGTTCCTCTCTTGATTAGGGTCTTCCTCTTTCCTTCTTGACTGGATCTCACAAGCCACTTCTTGAGAAACAGCCTAAGTTTCACACTAATCCTTCTTAATATGTATCTATAGCAATGTGCTTTATATGAAACCTAGGCTTAGAGTCTTACTATAAAATTATTATCCTCTTTCCTTTCCTATTTTAGTGTTACTTATCACCCAACCTATGTAATTCTCATGTATGATGACATTTTAAGCCTTATTTCAATCAATCATAGGGGTTTCCAAGCTCATATCTCGCTTTAAAAACTATTTTCATGTTGGAAGGCCACCAGTCGGCTGCCATGAAGCAAGCAGTCGGCTGATTACTCTCCGGAAGGTTACCAGTTGACTGTCATGAAGCTAGAAGTCGACAGATGGCTCTCTAGAATCTTGGAATTCGCAAGACAGTAAGCTACCAATCGACTGGTAGGAGGCTATCAGTCGACTTCTTGGCAAAAATTTGGACCCAACAATCGACAAATGAGGCTACCAGTCAACTTCTGTGCCTCTGTATGCATTTCTGGGTTTGTCAAGAACACAACAGTCGACTGGCGCATGCTAGCAGTCAGCTATTATATTCTGCGATAGTTTAAAATCTCAAGTTTTCACAAGTATCTAGTCCAGATTCCACTACATTTCAAACTTAAAAGGTATGAGCTTAATTTCCAACCATTTTCCCCTAAATCCTAACCATTTTCATGCTTAAATATCTATCATACAAGCCAATTTACATATGTAATTGGGTGAACAGTAAAACCTAGCTTGAAAAATCTAATTCAAGCCTAGAAATTGCTAAATGGAAGTTAAAGACTCTAACATTATGGTTTAGAAACCTTTTTCTATCTCCAAACAATCTCGAAATCATCATTTCAGTCTAGAAAACTAGAAATTTCTTAAGAAAAGGAGATTTTCCCATTTTTACTAATCCTAAGCATTTCAACAGATAGGATGGATTTCAGGTAAAGTAATCTACTCCTAAATGATTGCTAGGATGATTATTAAGCTGTAAGTAAAGATCTCTTACCTGGAATCCAACTACTTGATGCCTCTAATTTGATTTCCTTCTTTCCCTTTTGCTCGATTTCCTTCCTTCCTTTCTCTCCTGAAGCCTTTGTTCTCTCTTTTGGTATGGAGGGAAGAGGCATATTAAAGGAAGGAAAAGAGTGCAATAGCTGAAACTTCAGGAACCTCCTAGAAAATAGGAAAAATTGCTCTTTAGTCCTTTGCCTTTTAACTCCAAGCTCCTTGTTCATTTAAGTCCTTGAAATAAAATTCTAAGATTATTCTTTTCAAGATTTGATTTTAGGATTTGGTCACTTACTCCATTTACATTCTACCAATTTATCTTTAGTAATAAATTTTAAGAAAGTGCATATTACACAAATATTTAGCCTAACTCCCTAAATCCTTAGGAGATAAGGCTAGAGAGAAAAATTAGAAACCAAACCACCAATAGAGTCATTCCTTATGAGCATCTGAGTTATAGACAACTCACTACTTACATCCAAAAAATAGCCCTAAAAATTTGCCAAGAAGATAAAATACAAAGACAAATAAAGAAAAGGCCCAAAATCACAAATAATTAAGATCTTTTTGTGAATAATTTGAGTTTTCCCCTTTTAAAAAGCTCAAACCAAAACATAACTCCAAACATTACCATAAATCCCAACACAGGCCAAACAAGCCTAACAATCTGATGAAAAATCTCAAAAAAGAAATAAGAACAAAATCACCAATAGATTTTCCAAAAAAAGTAGGTAACTTGTTACAAATGTGGCAAACCTGGCCATATATCCAAATACTGTAGGTTAAACAAGAAAATTAGAGCCCTAAACTTAAAAGAATCAATTTTAAAACAACTTAATAATATCATAGTAGATTCTTCAAAAGAACACTCTTCTAGAAAAGCTAATCCTATCCAAGAAGATAATATCCCTTCCTCTTTGGAATCTACAAAAGAAATTAACGTTATTACAAAAAAAATTAATATTATTACTAAAGAACGAGATCTCTTATTTGAAGTTATTAATTCTTTAACTAACCCAAATGAAAGAAAAAACTATCTTAATAAATTTAAAGAAACTTCTGAAACCATCCCTTCATATAAACCTTTTCCTGTAGCTAGCAAATATAATCCCACATATACAGTTAAACGATTTGAAAATAATCCAAAACCAATAAACCCATCAATGGAGTTAATGTGCAAAATAGTGATTTATTCTTATTACTACTTATAGATTAATCCAATAACTAATTAATGTATAAAACAATGCATCTCAACTTATTTCGCTCCACTTTATAAAATAAATACTTCAAAAATTTTAATTTTCAAAAATAGTCAGGGTTGTATACTAATGTGATTCTATGAGTGTACTTTGCTCGTCGTACAGTAGGGAAAAAGAATTGATAGATCATCCTAGTTATGTGATATTTTCTATGCAAGTCTCTTTGAAATGAAAGAAAAGTCAATGAAATAGATCATTTTGTGAATGTACTATGCAACTTTGTGTTCTTGTAGTAAGGGGGCCCCAAAAAAAAAAAAACAACAGCTATATGATCAGTGTGAGACTCTGAGTAGATACTAGGTAGTACTTCTTCCTCGCCATTTGCTGGTTTTCTTTTTTTGTGCTTTCTCATTAAGATGGACGGACATCATTACTTAACACCTAACAAAACTTGAAATTATAAGCTTGATCCCTTTTTTTTGTTAATTTTTGTCTTCGTTAAGATTTTAACTTATTTTTTTTATAAATTAATGATTAATTAACTTCTAATAAATATTATTTTTTTTAAAAAAAAAGGGTCCTTTAAAGATAAAGTCATCCAATTTATTCATTCAAAAATTTTTCTCAACCAAAATAATCATTGTATTAGACAAATTTCTCTAAATTATTAAGTGAAAGCTTATATATAGGCAAACTAAGAAGTCAATTAAAAATCTTAAAATTATAAAACTTGATCTTTTTTTCTGTTGATTTTTAGCTCCAGTTGAGATTTTAACTTTTTTTTATTAAATTAAAGATTTAGTCTTTAATATATTAATTTTTTAAATTCGATTCTATGAAGATAAAGCTACTCAATTTATTCTTTCAAATATTTTTTCTCAATCATAATGATCACTGTATTAAATAAATTTCTCCAAATGAGTCAACCTTTAACTCAAGATTAAGACTTGTACGAGTAGTATTTTTCTCATAAATATTGTCATTTAAGCAAAATTTCACTCATAATTGCGTCATTTTGACAAGCATTTAACATTGTAAAATTTGTTCAAATAATTTTAAATTATTTATTGGAGAAAAATCCAATTTGGCTGAATTACTCCAAGTCACCATTTACCAATGTAAGCATTGGGTGAAAAAGGGTTTAATCAATTCAATTACATAAACTTGTCTAATTAGAAACTCAGACCGATTTGATACTTGATTTATCGATCTAACTGTCTAAGTCCACATGGGACCTGGAAAATGAACTTAATACTAAATGCCTCTTGCAAGTAAAACTGTAAACCAAAAAAAAAAAAAAATTATAGTATCATGAATTTGAGTTTAATCGGCTACGCTTATCATTCTTAGATTCAATCACAAGTTGAGTTAATAAAAAATAGAATAAATTACTAATTTAATTCACAAAAAATATATTTTATTTTAATTTAGTCTTTAAAAGATAAAATTATAAATTTAATCATTAAAAAATATAAATTATCTTAATTTTATTCCTAAAAAATGTATTAAGCCTTAATTTAATCCTTTCACTATTATCAATAACAAGATGTTAATATAATTATTTACATAAAACTACTTCAATTTGGTTGGTATGGTTATCAGGGAGCAAAACAATGCCTTTGACTAGTACAAACCAAATTAATACAGATTGATATAAATAACTTCATTAATATCTCATTATTAACAGTAGTATATTAATTAAATTGAGACACAAAATATTTTTCAAAGACAAAATTGATAATTTTTATCTTTTAAGTACTAAATTAAAATTAAATATATTTTAGAGATTAAAATAATAATTTACTCATAAAAAATAAAAAAAATTTCCTCGGGTCAACCAATTTTATTTTCCCTCTTATATTTCAATATTTAAGTGGAAAGGCAATCACATTTACATTGACATACTCAAACCTGACTTACACATGACACAGGAATTTCTCCAATTTTTGTCAAGGAAAAACAATTACAAAATTTCCAACCTTACAGCAACATGCCTACAGTATAGTTTCGAAAACGAAGTAATATCAACGACTTGCAGGAACTCCAACTCAAATCACAATCCATATCTTCCACATATAGTTGCTTCCCTGTATTGACTTAGCAGTCTATAGCAATGCAATTGTCGGAGATAGTTGTACTGTCCACTTTGCTCACAAATGGGTTTATCTTGACCCATATAAGAGAGAAGACAGAGGCAAGAAGAACTGACCAAAGAACAACAATTGTTGGAGTCCTATTTTGTCGACCCATGAGACCCTTCAGGAATGGATAGAGATGAAAAATGACCCAAAACGCAAAGAACACCTTCCCAAATAGTGGTCCCCAAGATTCATATCCTCCATTAAGCGCATCAGAAAACCCAGCAACAACACCAACTATGTTTACCACAATAAGGGTTGTAGGAGGAATCAAGAGAGTAGTCCACTTGATCATATAAAGTTCACCAAACTCGGTATCATCAGCAGCCTTGGCAGTGACAGTGAAGTTAGTATCAACCCCAGCTAACATCTTCAGCAATCCTTGAAAGACAGCAAAAAGATGGGCAGAAACACCTCCAATCACCCAGAATTGCTCATTACGCCACAAATCCTCAATACTGACACCACTCCAACGCAGCTCAAGCACACTAGTCACTATGATGGAGAGGAAAAGACCAAGAAAGAGGACACTTGCAACATTGGAAAGCTGCATAATGAATATTATGATGTAAGGCACCAGCGATTTAGTGTAATGGCCCTTATTATGAGCTTTTAAATATGTTGGTATGATATCAAAGTGGAAGAGTAATAGTCTTATACGAAAGTAGTGGAGATTGCTCAACTCATATCTATTACTCTAATCAGTTAGAAATGAGAAATCTAAAAGACAAATAATATGATGATCTAATGAAATGCCATATATTCTGGTTTTTGGTGATACCAAGTGATAATAAGTCATATATGGTCATACTATGACTCTTCCATATCTCTACTATCTAGCAATGATAGAATTCCTTGGAGACTTCTATAGTCAGTACTCAGTACAATAACTAAACATCAACACTAATAATTACCAAGTGCCATTTTATCATGAATTATGACTATTTCCTTAATTAGTAGTTAAAGGTTCATGCACCATGTGTAGATTAAATTCTAACCAGTTATTGAATATTTGTAGCTATACATTATTTTCTATTCTTCTAAGGTTACAAATCATCCTATATATAATAGAAAACTGGATGAAATCTTTAGTAATGACTAATGAATGAATTTATAAATAATAACATCTAGCTCTTAAACTTTTCATCTTAGATATAAAATTTATAAGGCAATTACCGTTGGTATGATAAACTTTCCAGTAAGGAGGCAAATTGCTGGCAAAGAACAATAAGCAATGAGAGGAAGGGACGTGAATGGGTAAACAATAGTATTGATATAAGCCAGTCTCTGCAGCCATTTGAGGCGGCCTCCTCCAAACCCATACCAAAGAGGGCAGTGTCTACTTAGGAAAATCTCAACTGATCCAAGCGCCCAACGCAGAACCTGGTGCAATCGATCAGACAGATTTATGGGAGCTGACCCTTTAAATGCTGGCCTTGTAGGCACGCAGTAAATCGACCTCCATCCTCGACATTGCATCTTGAAACCTGTTAAGATATCCTCAGTGACCGAACCATAAATCCAACCAATCTGAACAAAAAGGAATTTACGTCAAATTGATTAGTCCAATAAAGGGGAAGCTACATTTTACCTCTTGAACTAAGATTTTATTACAAAATTAGTCTATGAATTTTAAAATGTAACAAAATGCCCCCATGAACTTTGGACTAGATGAAAATGTCAAATTTCAGTTAAGATTAACACCGAGTCCATGTAATTTTGACTGGGATGAGAAATTGACAAATGACATCAGTTGTCTTAGCTCAATATTGGACTTGCAAAAAGCTCCTTTATAGTTCCAAAACTTAATTGGAATTTAATGTTTTCATTTTAGTCTAATGTTTAGAGAGGTGTTATGTTATATTGAGCCGAGATTGAAATTGGATACGTGAATCACAAAAAATCAATTTGGTTTTATGTCAAGGAGGTCAAGAAGATTGATGGAGAGATATATCTTACAAGGATCTATATATGATTTTCATTGATTTAAAAAGGGCCTATGATAGAGTACCAAGAGAGATATTATGGAAGGTTTTAGAAAAGAAAAGAATTCATGTGACTTATATTTGAGCAATCAAAGACATGTATGACGGGATCATGACTTGTGTGAGAATGCAAGGTGAAGCCACGAAAGATTTTCCTATAACCATAGAACTACATCAAGGTTCAACTTTGAACCCTTATATTTTTAACTTGGGATTGGATGTACTCACTAAACATATCCAAGAGACAGCACCAAAGTGCATGCTTTTTGCTAATGACGTAGACTTTGTTGGAGATTCCAAAGAAGAAGTAAATAAAAAATTAAAGAGGTGGAGACAAGCTTTGGAGACATATGGATTCCATATAAGTTAAAGCAAAATGAAATATATAAAAGATAAATTTAGTGAAAGGGACATTGATTCTAAGGCAGAGGTAAAATTTGGAGATCATTCCATACAAATCACAAATTTTAAATATTTGGAAACGATAATACAAAATAATGGAGAAATAGAGGAGAACGTAAATCATAGGATTCAAGATGGGTGAATGAAATGGATGAAGGTTTCAGGAGTAATTTGTGATAGAAAAGTACTGCTCAAGCTGAGAAAATTTAATCGTTCAACAATAAGACCTACATAGTTGAATGGTAATGAATATTAGGCGATAAAAAGTCACCATGAGCAAAAATTCAACGTTACAGAAATAAGAATGTCGCGTTGAATGAGTGGTCACACTAAAAATGATAAGAATACGAATGAGTGCATTAGAGAGAAAATAAAGGTAACACCTATCATAAAAAAATTAGTAGAAACGGGCCTTAAGTGGTTTGGTCATGTACAAAGAAGACCATTAGAGGCTCATGCATAAAGAGTTGACTAAATAGAAGACAGTCTAATAGCTAAAGGTAGGGGAAGACTAAAGAAAACAATAAGAGAAACTATTATGCTAGATTTAATTATTAATAATTTAATTATAAAAATGAGGAAAGACAAAGCACGTTGGCATCGTTTGATCCATATAGTCGACCCCCACTTAGTGGAAAAAGGCTTTCTTTGTTGTTGTTTTCAAAGAGGTGTTCTGTTACATTTTAAAGTTGGTGCAAGAACATGAAAGAACAAGAACATTCAAGCCTAACCTCTTTTCCCCATTCAGTCTTCTCTTCATATCCACAGCTAATTACATGAATGGCCTCCTTGATCAGAGTTGAGGGATTCACAGATTCAGGAACCCCTCCATTCTCCATTAGTGTAGATTCAATGAAAACAGAAGACAAGCCAAACGTTTTCTCCAAGCTCATCTGTGAAATCAGCATTGACCTCTCATGCTCATCATAATCTGCAAAAAGAAAAGAAACAAGAATATAATATTTTGAAGATTCTGCCATATGCTTAACAAGACCTGATTGAAAATTTTAACAGGACTTACTGTTAATCTCTTTGAGGTTAAAAATGGCAGCATCAAGATCTTCCCGCTTTGCATCTCTATAAACCTCTGAGACATCTTTAGTGGACTTCTTGGAGGGGCAGCAGCAGCAGGACGAAGATCTTGGTAAGTTGGGCATAGAAGGTGGGCTATAGCCATAAAGTGCTTGCCTATTGAAAACACATCCAGTTCCCACATATACTGGTCCTTGAATGCCATCAAGTCCTTTCATGTTAACCTGAAATGGATAATTAAGACTCTTAAGAAAATTCAAGGTTTGTCATGTGTCAATTTGAAAAAGTGACCAGGATTGAAAACTATACAGTAATAGTTTTTTTTTTTTTAATTTGTCCACTATTTTCATTTTAGTATAGTGGTCAATAAAAAGTTTTTGCACTATATGCTTCTCCATATCAACATTATGGAACAAAATATGGTTAAATGCAGCAATAATCTGAAGCAATAGGGGTCAATGTTATGGGACAGAAAAAACATGGAAATAACCAAGATTGTGACTAGAAAGGGCTGACATGGTTGCAGTACAGGCTTCAGCTCAGGTATTCAAATCTTGCTTTGCTTTAAACTTACGTCGAAGAAAACTATATTGCGATTGGCATATCGATCACTGCGATCAATACCATCAAATCTCTGGGGAAACTGTACATAACACACATCTCGGCCAACTTGTGGATCCATCAAGAAACACATTGCTTCCCGAACAGCCTTGCTATTGTTAACATAATGATCACAGTCAAGATTGAGAATGTAGGGAGCATTTGTGAGAACAGCTGACACCCTCACCTGTATGAAGCCAAACAAACATCAATCATCATAAAATATTATTGCAGTCATATGACAGATTATTACTTTGAATATCTATCCTCACCAGTGCATTTTCGGCACCGGCTTTCTTGTGGTGTTGGTAGCCTGGCCTTTTTTCTCTAGAAACATAGACCAGCCTAGGAAGCTCATTTCCTTCTATATCGAGGGCACCACTGTGTCCAAGGAAAACCTGAAAATGGTAAATGGAAATTTCACTTGAAAATTCAGTTTTTGGAGAGTGAAGCAGCATATGAAAAGTAAATTAAAATATAGCATGCACATACTACTCAATAATAAGAAACAAAACAGAAAAGGTACCCATACAGAACCACTCACATAGTTCCTTTTACCATGTACTGGGAACATAAAAGATTCTAGTTCTAAATGATTCAAATGTATTACAAAAAGAAAAAACAAATTCTTATCAGAAGGTTTTAAAAAAAAAATCTCTTTTCCATAGAAGACAAATGAAAAACATGGAGGAAATAATACAAAGGCAATTGCTGAACAAGATAGACAGTCTAAATGAAATTTTTGTCATATTTGCTGCTTATTTTCTGCTGAATTTCATGCCCATTGCTTTGATTCAAAGTAAATGATTAGATACTTTTGAAGAGATTCACAAACAGATAATTGACAGCTTCAAACTGTCAGAAAGTTTTGGTCCTTCCATAAAATTAGGTTAGCTAAGTTCCAGATGTTAGACAGCTGACTGCCTATCAGAAATGAGAATTGATCAAACATCAATAGAATGGAGGTACCTGAATCATGCCAGGATGATCACGAGATTTATTTCCTGGCCAAGGTGTTCCATCTTGCATAGTCCATCCTTCCTCTGGTGTTTTCTGTGCCTTTGATACCAGAGCATTAACCCGCACTTTGAACTCCTCATAATCTCTCTGACAGATTAAAGAGGTAATCATAAAGAGTCTGTTCTAAGATACTCAATTTGAAGTCATATCTCACAAGGTTAGGAAGATTCAGATGCGTACTTTCATTGCTCTACGTTCTTTCACAAAAGATGGCTGTACTTTGTCCTTCAGGTAGTCAATTTTCTGAGAAAAGTAAAACTCAGGTGCTCGTGGTTCAATTGAATACTTCTTGCAAAATGGCACCCACTTCCTTGCAAAGTCAGCTGTCTCCACAAGTGATTCAAATGTCAGCATCGCAGCACCATCATCTGATACATAACAGGATACTTTATCTACAGGATAGTCCACGGCAAGGATTGAAAGAACTGTATTAGAAGTGATCAATGGTGGCTCTTTCATAGGATCAACTGTACTGACAAAAAAGTCCACGGCAGCAAGCTCATTCAGTTCACCTTCTCTTTCAAACCTGCCATGGCATTGTAGAAGTGAGCATTAATTATGGGTAAATTACCTTGTTAGCTGATGGGTCTCAAATTAGGAGAGCCTATATAGGAAAGTGCAAACAGAGTTCGTGGGGAAAGCGTGCAGCATAACCAGCATAAGGGAAGGAGGCCAGATGGAGATACACATGGAAGCTGATGAGAAGAGTTCTAGAGGAAGTTAGTAAGGCTCAAAGTTAATAAAAGACGGGCTGACGGACAGAGAAAGAAAGGCACGATATTAGTGAAGATTTGGTGAGGGCCTAGTCTCTTCTGAGCTAGGATATTTTCTCTCTTTTTATTTCTTCTGTTTTCTTCAATTTTGAGTCGTAACTCTATATTTTGATAGAGAACTAGAGGTTCCTATCAGTAGTCCCCAAAGTTTCACTTAATTTTCAGTTTAATTCCCTATAGTTTAAAAGTTTGTAGTTGGCTCTCCATAGTGTTTATACTTTTTAATTGATTCCTATAATTAAACTTCCATTGGTGTGCCAATATATCATATGCCATCCTAGCACTACGAATGTGATTTGCTTCATGCCACTTAATCTAGGTGGATCAATCATGCATATTTAAACAGTCAAGACAGCAAATGGTTGACCATACTAGCATAATTAAATGGTACTCTAATGGAAGTTTAATGACAGGGGGAAAAAAAATTTTAAAACTATAGGGACTCTTACAAACTTTTAAACTATAAAACCAAATTAAATTTGATTGAAACTCTGGGGACTAACAAAGTAATTTAACCTTAATTATATCAACAGTGATATTCAACTGAAATATTTATAAGTGAAGCTCCAATTAAGAAAACACGAGGCAACAAGGATTGAACTCTAGACCACTTGGTCATAGAGGCTTAGATACCTAGTCAAAGATCATTAAACTAAAAAACTAAAGCTATTAAGTCAATCATTGGTTTGATTAATATCTTTAACAGTACCATCTATTCATTCCCTATCTAAGATTAACTTTCACTAATTACTGAGAAAAATCACTCAATGGGACAAGATACTAAAACATGCCTATTTTACTACAAGGCACAATGTACCCACACATTCTACAGCTTTGTGCATTTTACCTAGCAGACAGTCTGTCAAGGTAGGTTTCCCTATTGATAGGAGACCATTTAGGGAACTGATCTAACACCCAAGAATATGCAAACCAGATCTCACAGATGATAGATGTCATCCATAGAGCATAAGCACTATCAACAGGATTTGTAACTCGATAATGGAAGAAAAGACCCAGGATTATCAATCTCATAATAATCACAGTTCTATATGGTGCGAGTTTAGATTTTGAGATAGGAATGATTGTTGAAAGTGGCTCAGCACCCTCTGATGGCCTGCAAAGCAAAATCAGCAATTTAAATTAGGATAGATATATAATTCAATAAGTTAAAACAAAAAGAACAAGGTAAACAATAATTATAAATGCAGGAAAATATCCAGAATTAAAATCTGATATATGGTTTATAAAGATTTGATGAAAATTAACAATTAATATTGCACCCAGGAAGAAATTAGAAGATTTAAAATTTTAGCACGTCTGCCTTTTATTCTCAATACTAGTCTGATGACCAACATTGATAAAATAACTTGAAAGACTACAATCTATGCACAAAAAGTAAGGATTGACTCGAATCAACTTCACATGACAGTTGCAATAGTGGGAAAATCTGTGATTTATTCATTGATCCCTTACTAGGTTGAGAAAATGTTCACATTCAGATTTCAGCCAGCAGGAGTTTCTCTATATTATGAAGCACAAACACTAACACGGACACTTGACATAACACAAACACGGACATGTTGAAATATCAAACTCTAAAAAATATAGAACACGACATGGAACGGCATATATATATTTTAAGTTTTCTTTAAGTGATATACTTGTACCAAAGAAAAATAATCAATATTATTTTATATTTTAAGAAAGTTACATTATTATCTGCTAAATCAAATTTATTAGATCTTATATACAACAAAGCAATTAAAAAAGAACTTTAATAATCTCATTAAAAAGTGTCCTTTAGACTTTCATTCACTTATTTTACTGTATTTTCTTCTTTTCTTTGGGTCATCCTATATTTGACTCAAGTATGAATCATGTTCGACGTGTGTCCAAGTTGCATTTGGCATGTGTTTGAGTTGGAAAAACAAATCTTTTATTTTGATACACTTGTACGTGTGTCAAACACATGTTTACAATATGTCATAACATGTCAGTGTCGTGTCATGTGTCAAACATATAACAATTGACATGTCTAAAAGTAGACGTGTCCATGTTTTATAGTTCATTCACTTATTTTATGGTATTTTCTCTTTTTCTTTAGGTTATCCTATGCTTGGCTCAAGTATGAATGGACATGTCTATATTTAGAAATATCACATGTCCAACACATGACACAGTATCGACACACCATGACACACTGTAAACACAAGATGACACATTGTAGACACGCATTTGACAAACGTACATATGTGTCCAAATAAAAAAATTACTTTTTTAGCTCGAACACATGCCAAATGCAAAATATGAGATTTCAGAATTATCTTTTTAGTTTTTCAATGAACCAAATACCTCTACCCCCAACCTCTTCTCATTTTAGCACTAGAGTTTTGCACAAGTGGTTGTATCTTGTCTAATGCCTCTCTGGAATTTAACCTAGATAAAGTCCAAAGAATTTTTCTTTTCCAATTAATTTTCTGAGCAATGCTATTGTAATATAAATTGAAATTGTCCACTTCAGAAAATTTTCATTTCTCATTGCCTCATTTAACTTACTGTATTTCTTCCATCTGCTGCTGAGCTGGATTTGGGGCTTCAGTTTCAAGCTTAGGTGCATCCTTTTTTTCCTTTTTCTTCTTGTTCTTTTTATCTTTGTCCTTCCAACTCTCCACTCTATTTTTCCAGATTGGATTCCCGGATTCATGAATTAGTTCTACAAGAAAAACCATGTTGTGATAATCAGTGATTACACTTAGAAAATTGTACTGCAACATTTGAGTTGAAGTCTATCTCTCTTACCACTATCCACAGTGGACACTGTACTGATATGTCTTGAATGGAGTCCAACATCCTGTGGAATTCAAGGTGAAGTTGTAATTTGTAAATGTAATTGTAAACATCTTAGCAATTTTCAAAATACTGCCAAAAAGAAATTTTCAAAAAAAATATAGACAATAACTTGAGATTTCCTGTTTTCCCCTAAATTATTGCTTTTCACTCAATTTGAGCCTAATTTGTACTTGCACCTACAATGTGCAGTGCTAGTAGTGACTCAGTACCTGAGGATTACTTAGCTCAGCACTGTCAGCAGCAATTGTGGGTTGATTTCCAGGAACCTCTTTGTCATCATTATCCATTGTTGTTTCTATGAATTTTACACGGAGACCCAAAAAAAACAGATATATACATTAGGATATTTCACAAAACAAGAAATTATTTAATGAAGACTTGTATTGAAAAAGGAAACAGCCATTTCTTCAAAAAAAAATCTTACTCTTGTTGAATCAAAAAATAATACAGAAAAAAGAAGTAAGTGCTTCAAAATGGAGAATTTATAGATCAAACACTATCAAAGATTCTTCTTCAGTTCCTTGCCCTTTTCCAACAAATTCAATCTAGATTAATTGTTTGTCTCTCACTTAGCAGAATGAGTATTTGAGTGCCAAATAACCATGGGGCCAAAGGAAAAACAAAATGACTTCAAACTTACAAATCTACATAGTAAACTGACAGAAATATTAAAATTTAGGTTATATTAGTCCATATAATTTAAAAGCCTGTAATTGAATCGTTATATTGTTAAAATTTCTTATTTGGTTATCATCCTTAAGCTTCTATCTTAAATTCTATTCATGTGCCATCTTAATACTCTCAATGTATATGACTCTCCAGCCACTTAGGTAGCAATAGCATAACATGTCATACGTAAATTTCAATCCATAATCTTCTTTATCCCTTTTATTGGCATGAATTGGCCGCATCAAGCATCAGCATCAGCATCAGCAGAATTCAATGGCACATTAACGAAGGTTTAATGATAGGAACCAAACTTAAACGTAATAAATTTCAAGCTTTTAAACTATAAATATCAAATTAAAAATATAGGAAAAATTAAAAGATTTACCTTCATAGGGTGTGCCACAGCTCAAGCACAACTTGCGACCCTCATTGATTTCATAATCCAAACAAGACTTGCAAATTGGGAAGTCGCAGTGACGACAACCCACAAACACATGTCCATTAGCATTAAGCCCCACTTGCTCCCCACAAGTATGGCAGAGGGGAACCTCAGGCTGCGTCATTTTAGGTTAAACTCCAACTTCTATTCAGGAACAGAAAACCAATATATCTCTCTGATCCTTCGCTTCTTAGTGTCCCGAATTGTAATGAGTTTATAAGAAAGAGCATAACCCCCATTAAAGCTGAGCTTGTAGGAGATAGTGCAGAACAATCTTGCATCAGTGGTGGTAGGTTATTTTCTGGAGGGTGAAGGGTTGAAGTCCTTGTGGGAGATAGTGCAGAGCAATCTTGCATCAGTGGTGGTAGGTTATTTTCTGGAGGGTGAAGGGTTGAAGTCATTGTTTAACTCACAAAAGCAGAAGAAGCACAGAGAGACAGAGAGACGAGAGAAGAGAGAAGCGCATTTGTAATCCAGTATAATACTATGAGGTTTATGTTGCCTCAGGTATATATAGACTTTGACTATATTTGTATATAAATATAAAAAATTAAAATGTATTTGAAATATAAGAAAATGGGATGTAATCCTCGTCTTTTTAATTTTTAAAATATAAAAATCATTATAATTAAATTTTAAAACAATTTTTTTAAAAAAAAGCTTGGTATATAATACTAGTATAATTTATTGTTATGCACTAAATATGTATCAATAAATTATTTTATAAATTATCATTTGTTAAAAATATTTTACTTAACTTTCCGTCTGACAAGTTTCATATAATTTTAAAATATTTTAGTTCTTACCAAAAATACTATTCTCTAATTTATTTATTGATAAATGTTTTTATTTTAATTTACTAACATAATTATTTCAAAATAAACGTATTTTTCCCCAGAATTTTATAAGAAAAAATAATTGTCTCTATAAAAGTAAAGAAAGGATCAAAAGCATTTTGAATGATTAAATTAAATTTGATTAAAAAAGAAAAAGAATTTTCTCACTTAAAATGAATGGGGACCTGGGACCTTCCTTGGTGGCAAGAGCTCTTGTACAAGAATGTTAAAGGGAAAGGGAAACAAGCTCTTAGATGTACTGTGAAGATTAAGTAAGTAAAAAGTGAGAGCCGAAAGAGCACAAATAATTAAAACGCCACGTGGCAACGTCATCTATATTATTGAATACTAATTACAGCCCTCAGCTGGAAATGATTCCTGGACGTTTCCTCTCAAGGGGTTTCCAGCGTCATATTTGAATTTGAATTTTTTGTAATTAAAAATTAGAGTATTTCTGTAATAAAAAAATTAATTTTTAATTTATTTATAATAATTTTTTATTAATATAAGTTTTTATTTTTCTCTTTTTCTTATTGTAAAAGAATAAACCAAATTTCAACGGATGAGAATCCAAAATCATCATATTTGCTTTCCATATAAAGCTAAAGACATCTTATCACTGAGCAGTTCTAACGTCAAATCATTTTTTCTCCCATTTCTAACCTCATCCCCTTTCGGCTTCTTTGCTCTACTTTTATACTCTAGCTTCTTCATCGTATTAGTCAATTCTGATTGTTAAATTTAAACTATAAACAAATTTGTTTATAACTATCTCATGCCGTTCTCAATATTTTAAGAATAAAGTCCTAAAAAAACTTTTGTCCAAGATAAACTACTCGTATTGGAGAAATTTTAATGTCTATATATATTAATAAAGGAAGAATTATATTTGTCACAGGTCATTTTTTAAAATTATTATTTTAAAATTTTTTTTTATTTTAACTAATAACTCATTGAAAATAGAAACATTACTTTTTATTAATTTATTTTTTAATTCTTTGTTTAATGTATTAATATTTGATAATTTTTTGTTGCATCCTTTTAAAACATTTCCACTTCAAACTAATTTTTCATATCATTTTTACAAAAGCTTTTTTTATAATTACTGTACTTTTTTCAACATATTAATTTAAATCCATTTATATTGACTAATTAGCATTATCCAAAAATTGATATATGCATAAAAATAAATTTTGAATTCTAATTTTTATTACAAAAAAATTGAATAAGAAATACTTATTTTTAATTATATTTATAAAATTAATGTTATTATATTAATGATAAAATTTAATGTTAATTATTCATATTTTTGGCAATTAAAAATAAAAAATTATAATTTTTAAAGGTATAATCCTATTTAAACTAACAATTTAAATATATATATATATATAAAGAAGTTATCATTTTTAAATAAAAAGAAATTATCTTTTTCAAGTATTTTTAATATCTTTAACTAATAGCTTAAAATAAATGGATAATTAATATGAGTTAATTACAGATTAAATTTTTTATACAAATAATCAATTTTTAATATTCTACCATTTAATATGGATATGTACATTTTTTAAAATATTAAATTGCAATAAAAATCTTTTACATATATTGTTTTAAATGTTTATAAGATGTGGAAACATCTCATAACATGTTATTATTATTTGTTACTTTAAATGTGTCTAATAATATTATTCTAAAATAATATATTGGTGAAAAATGTGAATTTTTTAATAATAATAATTAATTTAAAATTTTTAAATATGATCAATATATAAAAATATAAATAAAATAAAAATATTTCAAATTTAAAAGTTTTATTACTTTGAATGTATCTAATAATCTTATTTAATAAAATTTAACATATTAATTTTTATCTAAGGGTGTTGGCAGGTGGGTTAGTTCAAGTTGAAGGAGTTTTTTTAATTAAAATCAATTAACGTATGGTAGGTTGGTTGGATTAGATTCTAAAAAAATTTATCATAGAATTGCAACTAAAATATATAATATCAAAATCAATTACAGGTTGGATTGGGTTGGTTGCATTAGGGTTTTTGAAAAATAAAAATATATATTTGCATTTAATTTTTTAAAATAAATTAAAATATATACAAATTATAAATATAAGAAAAGAATGATTATTTTCTCTCTACATAGGGACTAAGATAAATTAAGATCAAAATTATATCATTTTTTTACCTACAATTAATAAGATAAATTAACATAAAAATCACGTCACGATAATATTCAATTTATATGTACTATTTTGAATTATGATACTTTTAATTTAGTTTATCATTTTTTTACATTGTGTAAAATGATGACTAAATGAGGTTAAGTGATAAATGTAAAAAATTTTAAAAAAAAATCAACACTTTAAGTTGGATGAATTAATTTGGATTGAAATAGGTTAATTTTTTTAATCCACAATTCAAACTATTAGTAGTTGTTGAAAAAATAAAATATGAATCAACTCAAATCAATCCAATTGTTTGCATTGGTTGAATTTGGCAAGTTAACTTAATGAACACTCATACTTTTATCCACTTATATTGACTAATTATAAGTATTTTTTTATTTATTCTTTCTAAATTTCAACATAAAAATTTATTATAAATTATTCAATCTTGAAGTGCTATTGAACATGTTATTCCTTAATATTTCTACATCATACTTTAATATATATATATATATATATAGCATATTTTTATTTTTATTTGTTATGATTTTTTGTTATAATTGATAGGTTAATAATTTTATAGTAACTTGGATATATATAAATTTTATTTTATTTATTTACCAAATATAACAAGTCATGTACTAATGAAGTTTCTAAATTATTTCATGAGTGAAATAAATTTATCATATTCTAACTTAAATAGTTTTGTGCATTAATATACTTAATTATATTTTGGTTTGTAAAATAACAAAATGACTAAAAAAATATTAATATTTTTTTGTAAAGTAATATGATGTAAAATGTTAAGCTCCTATTGTTATTAGAGTATAAGACTGTTGATTTATTGTCACAAAAAATCTTAAGTGGTCTTTCAATTCCATCCATAATTCACAGCCCAGTGATAAAGTTTCGCAACCATATTCCATGATTAGATGCCTCATAACATGCTATAAACTCAGTTGCCATGGTGGAAGGAGCTATAAGTGTTTTTTTAGCACTCTTCCAAGACATTGCTCCTCCTGCCAGCAAATAGATATAGCCCAATGTAGACTTCATACTATCTTGGCATGCAGCAAAGTCAGAGTCCGAATATCCAATGATCTTCAACTTATTTGATCTTTTGTATGTGAGCATGTAGTTCTTTGTTCTTTGTAAATATCGCATGACTCATTTGGCTACTTTCCAATGATCCATGACTGGATTACTTAAATATCGTCCTAACATGCCAACAATATACGTGATATCTGGACGCATACAAACCTGTGCATACATTAGACTCCCTATTGCTGAAGTATAAGTAATCTTATGCATGTCCTTTTTTTCAAAATCATTTTTAGGGCATTGGTTAAGAATGAATTTATCTCCTTTAGCCACAGGGCTATCTCCTGGTTTGCAATCCTGCATACCAAATCTTTTAAGAACATTTTCGATATAGGCCTTTTGTGATAACTCAAGGATACCTCGAGAGCGATCTCGATGTATTTAAATCCCTAATACAAAGTTTGCATCACCAAGATCTTTCATCTCAAAGTTCTTTGCTAGAATGCTCTTGGTTTCATGCAACAAGCCTATATCATTACTGGCAAGTAGTATGTCATTGACATAAAGAACCAAGAAAATGTGCTTACTCCCACTAAATTTGTGGTATATACAATCATCAGCTAAATTTACCTCAAAATCGTACGAGATAATAACTTGGTGAAATTTGTGATACCATTGACGAGATGCTTGCTTAAGTCCATAGATGGATTTCTTTAATTTGCAAATCATCGACTTTGCATCACCAGACACAGTTTTCTAGTTGCACCATATATATTGTTTCATCAATGTTGCCATTGAGAAATGCTGTTTTGACATCCATCTAATGTAACTCAAGATCAAAGCATGCCACTAAAGCCATTATAATCCTAAAAGAGTCTTTCGATGAAACTAGAGAGAAAGTCTCTTTATAATCGATACCTTTTTTCTGTGTAAAGCCCTTAGCGACAAGACGCACCTTGAACCTTTTCACATTACCTTTTGAATCCCTCTTGGTTTTAAATATCTATTTACAACTAATGGGCTTCAAACCTTTAGGAAATGGGACAAGATCCCACACATCGTTGTCTTTCATTGACTTTATTTCTTCATTCATGGCATCAATCCACTTTTGAGAGTTAGAACTTTCCATGGCTTAATGGAAATTGATTGGATCATTTTCCATTACTCCAATTTCAACATCATGTTCTTGGAGAAACATAATATAATCATCTGAAATTACACTCCTCCTTTATCTAGTGGATATTCTTAATGGCAAAGGTTCTTGAGGTTGAAGAGTTTGTTCATTTGAAAAAAATTCTTGAACTTGTTCCAGAAGGTTAATGACATTGTCTTGATCCGAAGTTGCTTCTCGAATAATGTTAGGTATAGTAATCATTTCCTGACCATTCTTAATAGTAATTAAAGGAATATTACCATATTCCTCTTCAAAGACAAAGTTCTTGACCCTATCTCCCCAGGAAAACTCAACATCTTCAAAGAATCGAGCATTATGTGTCTCGAATATAGATTTAGTCGTGGGATCATAAAACTTGTAACCTTTGGATCTTTCAGAGTATCCAATAAAATAACAACTGAAAGTCCTAGAGTCTAATTTCTTTTCATTTGGCCTGTAGGGTCTTGCCTCAACTGGACATCCCTAAATATGAAAATGCTTTAGACTAGGCCTTTTACCTGTCCAAAGCTCATAAGGGATCTTTTCAGTTGCCTTACTTGGAACTCTATTCAATATATATACTGTGGTTTTTAATGCCTCTCCCCAATGTGATTCAGGTAAGGTTGAATGACTAATCATACTTCTTACCATGTCTTTAAGCGTTCTATTTCTTCTCTTAGCGACACCATTCATAGTGGGCAAACCCGGCATAGTGTACTGAGGGATGATACCGCATTCCTCTAGGAATTTCGCAAATGGTCCTGGACGTTGTTCACTTGATCTATCATATCTACCATAGTATTCACCACCACGGTCAGATCTGATGTTCTTAATTCTTTTGCTGAGTTGATTTTCAACTTTAGCTTTATAATTTTTGAACATATCTAGTGATTACGATTTCTCATGAATGAGATTAAGGTAGCCATATCGTGAATAATCGTCTATGAATGTTATGAAGTATTGTTGACCATTCTAAGAAGCTATAGGGAATTGTCCATAAATATTAGTGTGTATTAATTCTAAGACGTTTGATTTCCTATTGGCACCAAATCTCTTAACATTTGTTTGTTTCCCCTTAATACAATTTATACACACATCAAAATCTGAAAAATCAAGGGAATCGAGAATACCATAGAACACAAGTCTTTCTATTCTCCTTTTAGAGATATAACCCAATCTCTTGTGCCACAATGAAGATGAATTCTCATTGGTTAATTTGCGCTTTTTACCTATTACATTAACATGTATAGATTCATTAAACGAAGAACCTGTGTCAAGCAAATAGATTATCATATCTTGATAAAGAACCAGAACCAACTAAATTTGAATTTTGAAAAAGACTAAACTTTTCATTTCCGAATGAACAATAATAACCAAACTTGTCCAATGTTGAAATAGAAATTAAATTTCGTCTAAAAGACGGTACAACAAAAGTCTCAATCAAATCCAAATAAAATTCAATCTTTAACAATAATCTAAACGTTCTAATTGCTTCGACTTCTATTGACTTGCCATCACCAACATAGATGTATCTTTCACCATCACTAGGCTTTCGGCAATTCATGCAACCCTGCATAGACACACTGATGTGAGTTGTTGCACTAGAATCTATCCACCATGTATGTCTAGGCACCGAAGTCAAATTAACCTCAGAACAATCAAAATTAAGCATACCTTTCTTTGCACACCAGGCATGATAGTTGGTGCAATGCTTCTTTTTATGTCCTGTACCCCACAAAACAAACAACCATCCTGAGTTGGTTCCTTATATTGTTTCTTTTACGGTGCCATATCCACAGTGTCTTTATTCTTCTTTCTCTTGTTGTCTTTCTTCTTGTCCTTTGAAGTAGAGGCCAAATGAGCACTTCAATAAATGATTACAAATATGAAATCTAAAAAATCTTATCATAAATTCCAAACATATATTGCAGCAAATTTTAAGAATATATTTATACATGCCGTTACAAATCTTCATAATTTAATTTACCATAACAGTTTATAAATTTTATTTCCCACAAGTGTAATCCATTTATTTATATATCCCACAAATTGCAATTCACATTGTCGCAGGCTTAAGGAATACGTTCATATATAAAGGAAAACATCTACAATGCTTTAACTTTATATATCAATCCTATAATTTATCGCACGCTAAATGAAAAGCAATATATATATGAATTGAAAACAATTCATATGCACCTTTTAAAACAATTCATCCTCATGTGCAGCAACCATTTTTAAAAAAATTAATATACAAATCTATATATAGCTTTATGATATATATGCTATAACACATGTAAATCAAGAAAGCCATCATATATTTATATATATGAATTCAAAATATAAGTCGCATGAATTTGTCGTAATACATAGTGATTCATAATCTATCACACTTTCAAAATTTTAGTTTGTTGCATAGGTGTATTGAATCATAATTTATAATATGATTACAATTTTAATTCCCAACGATTTAACATAAAATTTGGCTCTGATACCAATTGTTGGAAAAAAAATATTTTGAATATATATAAATTAAATTAAATTCAAAATATTAATCATGTTAAATCATCAAGAAGATAAATAACTAAAATGGAAGCGTACCTAAATCTATAACTTGTTCTTTAGTCTTGCGATTATAGGTCTTCCAAATTGATAAGCACAAGTTTATGAAAATAGGGTTCTCTCTTGTCTAATGATTGGATATCAGAGAAGAACTGTACTTATAATTTGATGACCATAACCTTAATTAAATAATTAAACTATGATTCCTTATTTCTAATTTAGTCCATCTTAAAATTAGAAATTATAATTAGGGTATCTACACATATAAATCCATACTTATAAATTAGGCCTATTAACATTAAACCAAATCAGATCACTTTTAATTTGGGTCAAACCTTTTTTTTATGACAATAATTGACATACAATTATTTATTTAATATATATATATATATATATATATATATAAGTCCATAAAATACCCAACAAATCCTCCCCCAGTGAGATGGATGATGAAGACTGCATAGGCTGGCCGAATGATCAGTCAGGAGTTCGGTTCACAGTGGCAAGATTGGCACAAGTTGTGGAAGTGGCAAGGGACAAATCGCATCAAACATTTCATGTGCTTATTGTCTCTAAACCGATTGCCCTTTCTTAGAAAAACTAGTAGGTGGGATGGAAGACCAAATATTTGCAAAAGGTGTAATTTCACAGTATAGGACAACTTGCACATCATAAGAGACTGCAAAGCCTCGGCCAAAATTTTGAAAATTAGAATCAAACCTCACCTTAGAATCAATTTTTTCACTCTAGATATACAAGAATGGGTATTAGCTGGAGTTTAGTAACAATATTGGCATCTTTGATAGGGTGCGTTGGGTCCAAATCTTTCCTACTGCCTGCTGGTTCATGAGGTCTTGGCACAATAAACTCTTACATGATGAAGAGTTTAAGATGCCGCCTAACCCATGGGAAATTATTTTGAATCATAACCGATTAACTGTCCAAATCAAGGCCAAGGTGAATCAAGAGTGGGATATCAGATTCAAGCACATATATAGGGAAGATAATCAGTGTGCAGATTGGTTAGCAAATCACAACCTCCACTTTCCTTCGAGACTGCATACCTTCGAGCATTATCTGCCTAATCTAAGATGGTTTATTGCTCAACACCTATGTTGCATTAATACGGGTACGAGTACCGATATAGGATATGGCAAATTTTAAAAATTATAGAGTTTTATGTATAATCAATATAATTGATATATCAATTACAATTAACTAAAATAACTGTAATGTTAACCATGACTTTACAAAATATAAAAATTAAATAATAAACATTTTTTATGCATAATCAACTAATCTTGTTTCTTTTTATAGAGTGAATGAAGGAATAAGTATTCTAATTCCTTTTGTAGCAAGAGGAGGAGCATGGTTGAGAAAGGAGTTTTAATGTAATATTTTGAAGTAAAGGAGTGAAGATCCATACATAATCCACCATTCCTTTGGTTCCAAGTTCCATCTATGTTGTAAACATTTGAATTGGCCAAATACATTTTCACTTCTTGAAAATCTAACGAACTCCTTAGTTGCCATTAATCTTTCCTCTTAATTTTGAAAATATCTTTTCGAACATTTGTTTCATTCTATCAACACAAATTTCTTCATCCTTATGTGGAGGCACTCAATTTGGGACACCTTGAAGCCATTCCAAGCAATAGTACCTATTATCCACAATTAAATTTTCAATTAACATAATACAATCTACTTAAGAAAGAGAAAATAAATAAATAAATTTACCGTAGATTTAATGAGTGAGCTAAGCAATGAAAGAGTGTGTAACTTTTTGTCCAGCAATCTATAAGGATATTATACACCACCTTGTACAAGGATGAATCTTCATATAATTCTTTGTTTTCATGCCTATAAATTGCATATTTACTTGCTCAATCATAGAATCCCACATATCATATATTAAATGAAGTGTGCATCACAAAAACGAAGCATATCATAAATAGGCTTTGTAAAATTTAAAATGTAATCAATCTTATGCCAAAACCTATCATTAAGAATGGTCTCTTTTACAAAGGCAACTTTTTGGATATCATCCTCTTTCTATTGAATCCACTTGTTATTAATAATCATAGCTTGAAGACCATGCCTAATGAGCTTCAACCTTTTAAGCATCACGATTATTGAGGCAAATCTAGTATCTTCAATAGCTAGTAGCTTCAATGGAACAAACTCATTAAAAATTGATAACCTCATGTTATTATTCATTATAAAATTTCTGATAAAAGTAATATCATCTAAAACAAGATTAATCCAAGGCATTAGTTGCTTCAATAGGCAATCCAACAACCTTGCAAACTGGGGCATTATTAGTAATAATTTGAACAACATTCTTTGATCCAACTTCATCAATCGTAGTCATAATCAAGTTATCAATATAATCCTTATCCTTATCTTCTGCTGAACCATTGATGGCCTTGAGAAAATAGGCCTCTACTTGATGTAGCCATAAAATCTATCAATAGTCTTCTTTGAGGATCAGTCCATCTATCAGCTAATATACTCACTACTTTTTTTAGCCAAGTATTTTTGATAGGTTGAAGCATTTTTTCAATATTTACTTTTTCCCTTTGTAATAATGTAGTTCTCAAAGCATTATACCTTGGAGGAAGAAATCCAAATAAAGTAGTGTTTGTAGCATAAGAATATGAGCTAATATAGTATGGATTTCTGGCAACATTAAAAGGCAATCTGGTTAAATAAAATAGTCAAGCTATGTCTACTTTAAGATTCTCTCTTACCTCATTATTAAAAGCTTTTCTAATTGGATTAGTCCCACTAGCTCTTGGTTTTCTACCCAAATCCTCTATAGGTGGATTTAAACTTGTTTTTCAACTCAGCAAGATATTCCTTATTTACAAGTAACACATACTTTTACTCCAACACCTGATTGTCTTAATAAATGTGCCCTTACTCTAGAAAAGATCCTTTAAAAACATTTTGGCAAAAATTACATTGCCAATTAACATTTCCTTTTCCTTCTTTTTTTGTTTTGAACTATGGTAACATAAGCCCAAAAAGGAGCACCATCCTCATATTCTATAGTACTAACAAATTGATGTAATATATTGGAAGAAGAAGACATAATCGCAATAATAAATTTTAACTTAGAATTATATTAATATAAAAATTTACATAAACATTTAAAAGAATTTTTTTTAAAAAATAAAAAGTATAAACTATGAAATAATCATCAATAATGAAAGTTAGATCAAAATTTTAAATAATTTAAAAGAAAACTAATTTAAAAAGTATGAAATAATTATTGATTAAAAAATTTCAAAAAACACTGAAAATATTTTAAACAAATTAAAGAGGATGAACTATAATTTTATTAAGTTATATCAAAATTTTAAATAATTTAAAATAAAAATAATTTAAAATAAAAATAATTTAAAAAGTATGAAATAATTATTTATTAAAAAATTTTAATAAATACTGAAAAGAATTTAAACAAATTAAAAAGGATGCACTATAATTTTATTAAATTATGTCAAAATTTTAAATAATTTTAAAGAAGACTAATTAAAAAGTATGAAATAATTATTCATTAAAAAATTTTAATAAACACTGAAAAGAATTTAAACAAATTAAAAAGGATGAACTATAATTTTATAAAGTTATATCAAAATTTTTAATAATTTAAAAGAAGACTAATTTTAAAAAGCATGAAAAATTATTCATTAAAAAAATTTTAATAAACACTTAAAGTAATTTAAATAAATTAAAAAGGATGAACTATAATTTTATTAAGTTATATTAAAATTTTAAATAATTTTAAAGAAGACTAATTTAAAAAAGTATGAAATAATTATTCACTGGAAAGAACAGAAAGATATATATTTATTTTATCATATATATAACCTTTGCAAGAATACAGACTCTATATATACACACCTTTGCAAGATTACAAAGGAAGCAGAAGAACGTGCGCTCTATTTTTGTGTTGCAAAACAGAGTCTTAGACTGTAAGTTTAAAACACAATAAAAAGCCTCTAGATGCAATGGCCACTGCAGAGCAAGGAAGAATAGACCTGTAAGTTTGGATTTTTAACTCTTAATCTTGATTTTATATCAACAATGTCCAAATTTCCTTATCCAAATCAAGGAAGAATAGATCTGAAGTTTGGATTTTTAACTCTAAATCTTGGATTTTTTATTTTTTAAATTTTAAATTTTTATATTAGCTACAAGATACATATAAAATACGTATTCTATAATATCCCAAGAGTACTCATATCCCATACGTATCAAGTACGAGCATGATTCCATTTTTGCCATACCCTTGCTTGTTTAGGCGTATCTACACCACTAGGCTCATTGTTGTCTAGTTAACTTTTTTTTTTTTTTTTTATCTTGGGCTTGGGCGCTGTTGTCTTATTTTTTTTAAAAAAACAAAAATTATTAACTTTTATTATAGTACAATCATGCTAAGAAAAAACATATATACGATTAATCATTCTAATTTTTTATTTTTTCTCTTTAAATATTTAAAATTTTTTCATTTTTATATTAAAAACAATTATATAAATTAATTAATTATTTAATAAAATTAGATATATTTATAACTATATACTTCATTCAAGTGCTAGTATTGCCCTTTTAATTTTTCGTAAACATATACTGTTTATGAATATATATATTCTACATTTTTCTTAATAAATCTAATTCCACAAATGAGTGAATTTGAATAACCTCCATATTTCTCATATGAAAGGTTATTAACATTTTCTTTTTTTAATTATATTTAATTGAAATTTTTATGAATACAGTAGACTAAAAGTCATTACTCGTAAAAATAATTAAATTAAATCTTGCTCAAAAGTGTTATATTTTTTGGAGTGATTCTATAACCCGTGTAGAAATCATAGGCCAATGACAACGTATATATATCTTATATTTACTCATAGATTGATATGCACTATAAAATGCATACAGTTTTTTCTGTTAATTTTTAAATGTAAAACCAGAATATAATTATTATATTTTAAAATAATAAAATTAAGTAATAAAAAGTTATTAAACTTCATATAGTGATTACTTCTATTTTGACTCTCTAATCTCCCTATTCTCTGTACATATTTTTTAAATTTATATATATATTTTTATAAGTGTGAATGTATAGCTTGGGAAACTAATAACTATAATACTCTAAAGCCATATATAATAGTATTGATATCCTAACAAGTGGCACTCTATGGAAACTTACAAATGGTGCTTGGTAAATTTTTTTTTTTTCTATATTTTTCCTTGTTTCGTTTTATTTGAATTTGAAAACTATTTATTAAAGTATCGATTAAATTTTTATTTAAATTTAAGTTCCATCAATTAAAAGACCAATTAAAATACTAATTAATAAAATCAATTTGTTCACATGTCAAATTATATATGTGCTAATTAAATGAAATCATTTTATTTTTTTCATCTATTTCCAATTTCAATTAATTTCATATATAATAGATATTGCAAATAAAAAATCATTGATTTACTTAATTGTTATTTTCCTTTTTTATTTAGTTACAATTAATTAGATTAATTTCATTTGAATTTGAAAATTATATTAATTGAATGATTGATTGTTCTCTTTTACAAAATTAATTTTAAGTAAATTGTTGATTGAAGAGGAAAGGGGAAGTGAGCTATTTAAAAACTGTACAAAAGTTAATTTTTTATATTATTTTAAAATTAATTTTAAATAACTACTATAAAAAAAATTTCAACTAATTACTTCAATCTCAATTATCTATTTGTCTTATAATTTTTCTTTTAAAAATTGAAATTGTTTGCTGTGTTTCAATTCTTTACTACCAATTTGCTCAGACTCCCTTTTCCTTTCAAGAAGTAGGGATGTAGGTTTCTTTTGAACTGTGGGAGAATAACATGAAAATGATCTGTTCTAAATTTCTAGTAACCGCAACATTGAAGATTGGGTGTATTACATGTTAAAAAATGTTTGGTCAGCTCACATTAATTTTATTATCTTAAATTAAATGAGTTAAATGGGTGATTCACTAAAATATATTTAAAATAAAATTCAAATATAATTATTAAATGATGTATTTATAAGACTCTTATATACATTTGATAAAGTTTGCTTGGCGACTAAAATGTAAACTTTAAGTTTTACCGAAACTCTTGATAAGAGAAGCTAATAAAATAATATATACAACGAGTTAGGTTGTCTCTCTAATTCAAATTCAATGTGCCAAAATTCTTTCAAAGTTGTTACTCAAATCTGGGTCATATAAAAGAAAATCTATCCACTTAGCATTGGCACAAGCATTGTATCGTTGGCAATGATACAGTCAGGACTCTCCTCTTCTATGTGATTAAATTTAATGTTCTATAAATCATATGTGATGATAGGATATATCACATTTATAGAGCATAAAAGTAAGCCGTGTCATTAATTTTTAGAAACTTAAAACTTTGATATCCAAGTTCTTTCTTTCTTTGGCAATGTTTTAATTTTTATTACTTTTTATTATTCTAATCTTTATGATATCACGGAGTTATTGCTTTTTATTAACAAACAAAATCATAGAACTCTATGATATTTGAATAGAAGTATAAGGATGCTTTGTGCATTTTTTTTTTAATTCTAAAAACTTAGCGAGAAATGTCAAACTACACTAGTTATAAATGAATTATTATGCGATAATATTTTTAGGAAAAAATTTAAGTATAATTTTTAAATTTTTTTCTATCAAATTTTTTAATAAGAAATTAACATATATATAATTTATATAACTCATCTCTTCTATAATTGATTTTTTTAAAAAATTTTATTCTATATATTTTATTTTAATTAAAAAATTTATAATAAAATATAAATAATTGTATATTAGTCTTTTTTTTATTCATTGTTTTCACTTGTTAGATGTATGATTTATTTAAATTTTTATCTACATTTGGAAGCGTATAAATAATTATTATAAAATAATTATTTTTAATATTAAAATAATGAATTAATAATTATTTTTAATTTTCAATAACTAAATAAATATTAAACCCTAGCGAAAACAAATTTTATAATCAACACTATAGTATGCGAAAAGAATATTATAAAGGACAAATGTAAAATATTATAGTAGTTTAGTATTACTATTCTAGTTAATATATCTTAATTAAGGTTGCAGTGGATAAATCTACTGTGTTAGAAGTTTTTTAGCGTTAAACTCATCAAATAATGTTTTCATCAAACTTATGATCGAGCTCATTTTCCTCTCTCTCTCTCTCTCTCTCTCTCTCTCTCTATAAATATATATATATGCATGGTGTGAAAGCACAAAATCAAATCAATTAGAGAATAAAGAGAAGTAATAAAAATAAACTCATACGATTTATAAGTATGAAAGAATAAAATATTTTACTATATAAAAAAAAAGTATAACAAATTCTTAAAGTAGTGATTGAGTACAACAAATTCTCAAAGTAGTGAGTATAAAGAGTATAATTTTTTTTAATAAAATATTCTCTCAAAATGAAAAAAGAGGTACAAAAATATTCTCATAAAATATCTCTAATTTTCTCTCTAAAATGATCCATAAAATTTTGTCTCTAAATGTCATAACATTGGTCCTATTTATGGGCAAATAAAAGGAATATAATAATATTTTTTTAATGAAAAAGATTTGATAAGTCAATGGAGATAAAATATTCTTAACCATAAAATAATATTTTTTAATGGTTAAGTCGAAGAGTTATAAGCCAAATTGCCAACTTATATTTGTTTGTCCAAGAAGAACATTGACTAGTCCTAGTCACCAAAATAGCAAAATCCAATTTGAATTCTTCTTCTTGCTTAAGGATTAAAGAAACATTTTGGGACATAATTCCCAAAAATCTCTACATTGGACCAAAATGTGATAAAATGTTTATCACAAAATAAATCTCCCTTAAAAAATATTTAAGTGCTATAAAGATCGATCAAGTCCAAGTAGCTTTTGAACTTAATATTTGAAAGTGGCTTGATAAGCATTTTATCACATTTTTGTCCAAGTTGGAGATTGTTGGGAATTATGTCCCAAAATATTTCTTTAAACCTTAAGCAAGAAGAAGAATAATTCAAATTGAATTTTGTTACTTTGATAACTTGGACTAGTCAATGTTCTTCTTAGTTAAACAAGTGCAAGTTGGCAATTTGGTTTATAACTCTTCTACTTAGCCATTAAGAAATATTACTTCATGGTTAAGAATGCTTCACCTCCATTGACTTGTCAAACCTTATTCGTTAAGAAAATATTATTATATTCCTTTTATTTGCTTATAAATAAGACTAAAGTTATGAAATTTAGAGATGAAATGTTATGGATCATTTTAGAGAAAAAATTAAAAGTATTTTGTGAGAATATTTGTGTACCTCTTCTTGCATTTTGAGAGAGTATTTTATGAGAGAAAATTATACTCTCTATCCTAACTATTTTGAGGATTTGTTGTATTCTCTTTTTCATATAGTAAAATATTTTATTCTCTCTTATCTATAAATCTTGTGAATTTATTCTTATTACTTCTCTTTATTCTCCAATTGAATAAATGTTCTAATATCACTTGTTAGGATATATGCGCTATGCGGAAGCATAAGATCAAATCAATTGGAGAATAAAGAGAAGTAAGAATAAACTCACAAGATTTATAAGTAAGAGAGAATAAAATATTTTGTTATATGAAAAGGAGAATATAACAAATCCTCAAAGTAGTGAGGACAAAGAGTATAATTTTTTTTTGAAAGAGTATAATTTTCTCTCAAAATTACTCTCTCAAAATAGAAGAAGAGGCACACAAATATTCTAACAAAATACCTCTAGTTTTCTCTCTAAAATGATCCATGAAATTCTATCTCTAAATGTCATAACCTTGGTCCTATTTATAGGCAAATGAAAGGAATATAATAATATTTCCTTAATGAAGAAGGTTTGACAAGTCAATGGAGGTGAAGCATTTTTAACCATGAAGTAATATTTCTTAATGGCTAAGTAGAAGAGTTATAAATTAGATTGCCAACTTACACTTGCTTAACCAAGAAGAATATTGACTAGTCCAAGCCACCAAAGTAGTAAAATCCAATTTGAATTCTTGTTTTTTTTGCTTAAGGATTAAAGAAATATTTTGAGATATAATTTTTAACAATATATATATATGTAATACATTAAATCATCCAAGTTAATATATAATCATGAAAATGAGAAGCATAAATATATTAATTAAAGATGATGCATATTACATGTGACTTGGAATATATGTTCAATTAACTTAATTTTTTTTTCTCAACCTAATCTTGTTTTGTGCAATTTTTTCTTAATGAAAGAGATCAAAGTTAATTTAGGACAAGAATTTGAATTTTCTAGTAATAGTTTACTATGATTGGAATAGTGGTCAACTGTTGCTAAATTTATATGAAAAAAAAAATCACATTTCTTAACAACCATCTTACTTGCCTTTTTGTTAATCTAATCATTATACATGTATAATGTATTTCTTTTCACCAAAATTTATGAATACTACAATAAAAAACAAAAATTATTACTTTGATCAGAAAAAATTATAAGATTAAGACAAATGACAATCTTAATATTGTTATTTCTTTTTAAAATTACCTGTATCCAAAAATCTACTTAAATTTTAACTAATTTGACTTGAGTTAATGGAGGTTCTATGACGAGAATAAAACTCTCCCAACAAAAGTTATTCCACATACAAGACTCATATTCGAGACGAGATTTGTTGGAGTAGTAGGTCCATTCCCCTTTAAGCAAGGTTTTAGGTTTAAATCTTTTGTATGAAAAAATTTATGCTGAGAGGATTTACTCTATTATAGGGCTTCCACTAATTCAAAATAAATTAATCAGAATACAAGTGAAATTTTCAATACTAGTGATTTCGACAAAAGAAAAATGTAGCAAAATTAAAATTGCCATTTGTCTTAATCTCATCATTTCAATCTATTGCAATTTTTTTTTAGTGCATTTGGTGTTTGATTTCCTTTTCATGATTTCCACTTTTATTGATGTTTTGTGAAAGCTTATATCAGTGGACATAGCTAAGCTTTTGAAGAGAAAGCGGATTTCACATAGCATAAGGTTTTTATTTTATAGTATTTTTGAGATTTTAGACTTATTTAAAACACGGTCAGAATCTTCTCTTGATTTTATAGTTTATTTTCATACTAGTTCCTAATTCTTTTTAAATAAATTCATAAGTTTCATAATTGTTCCAAATAAATTTCAAAGACTGACACCACTCCTACCGTTAGGTCTGTCGCAGCACATTGATGTGGTTTCGTTAAGCAATGTAAGAAAGAGCAGAGAGAAAGAGAACGGAAGTTGAAGAAAGATGAGAAAAAAAAAAATAGTGAATAAATGCCACATAAGCAACACATCGGTTAAAAGCCTTTAAGAGTTATTTGGAGTATTTGGGAAACTTATAAATTTATTTGAGAAAAAAAATACTTTAGACCAACATGAAATATAAAATATAGTTTAGGGACCAAACTAAAATTTGGACCTACATAATACTAAATATAGTTTGGAGGCCAAAATATGATTTTGACCAATAAATGTAAGACTGAAACAGAACAAATCAGCATTTTCATTCAAACACACTGCAGATGTAGTACAGGTAATCACTGGTACGAAGGAGTTCCTATAGATCATTGAAACAGCTAGAGATCCCTAAAGCAGTAAGCTAAACGGATATAGGCTAACTAAATACCTATAAGAGTACTCTCAAAGTTAACTCCGGCTTCTAAAAATTTGGAAGCACAATATTTCTTCACTCTTCAGAGTAAGCACATCTGTGCAACTGTTTCACAGTGTAGTTTTATTTCTGCCCAGGAATTGGAAAAAACCATGGTCATCCCGCTTTATCTATGATACAGAATAGACCTTTACTACTTTTGAAGTGTCACACACAACAAGGTTGTCCGTTTCAGCTGGGCGGGTACACAGCCAATTGACCTGCCAAAATATCAATACAAATAAATGCATGGTAGAAACAAGGAAGAACAAGAAAACAGCATGAAGTTCTGATGAAAATATAACAAAACTCACTTTTCTGGGCAGAGTGATGTTCAAATGTAGGATATCATTGTTGCTATCACTTGGTCCGGCAGTGAGATAACTAAACCAGTCCCATAGCTTCACAGATCTATCATTTCCACCTGATAGTATGTATTTCCCCCTCTCTCCAAATAATGAAAATTCCCTGAATTTTCTAGTGGTTAGCACAATTTAATTACTCTTACTACCATGCAAATAAGTAATTTGCTTACACGCAAGAAGCAGCTGCCTCATGGCCACCCAATGAGGAATCCAAATGCAACATTTTTTCATTCTGATTTGCATCCATATTGGTAGTTGAACTACCATCTTTTGACCTAGACTGAGATCCCTTCCGGTGTTTTGAGGAGTTTTTTGATTTTAGGGTAGCGAGGCCTGATTCAATATTAATCACACTAACAGCACCATCGCCCCTTGCCACAGCACATACCTTGCCGAATTTATCTAGCACGTCAACCTCTGGAACTGCTATTGCATGAATAAAAGCGGGATTGAAACACTGGCCCGCACTGCTAGAACTAGTCATGTC
This sequence comes from Senna siamea, assembly GCA_031216115.1. NCBI lineage: Eukaryota > Viridiplantae > Streptophyta > Magnoliopsida > Fabales > Fabaceae > Senna > Senna siamea. The sequence continues at coordinate 14,504,083 of CM062355.1, read as the reverse complement.
AGGCAAACCTGCAGTAAAGAAAAGGCAACAATAGCAAAGTGAGTTCTCTTTTTAAAATTATTTTTCTTTTATTTCCCTCTCTGTATTATATATATATATATATATATATATACATAAATACATACATACATATATATATATATATTTTGCAGGTTTATTTACAGAGCAAGAAATTATAGGAAAGAATACCAAAATTCACAACTTCGTATGAGCGCCCTTTGGAGAAGTCCCACATTAGAAGCTTTGAATCAAGACCTCCACTAAGAACTAAGTACAAAACAAAGGAGTCAACCTTCTAGAGAATATAAATGAAAGTTTCTAGAAGATTACCATCTATTTTTGTCTAAATGCATGGTTCTGTCATTCTAAAATCATTAAAAGTTCCTTAAGCCCTTACGAATGATTTTGATTAATAATTTCATTCAAAAATATTATTTTCAAAACCTTAAGTGACCAATTCTCTTTTGAACAGATATATAAAGATTTTTGCAAGCTAATAGAGCAACTAGTTCAAGGTGGCACAATATCAGAATTAAAGTTAATCAGAAAATTACCAACATCGATGAATGGACTACAATTCCAGCCAAAATAAATGTCTTTTAAGTAACATTTAATATTTTCCAAGTACTGAAACTGTAGGACTTTAAAGCAGTGTTCTATTCTGAACGATCCTCCAGGTCCATACAGAATACAACACTGCCCCTAAGCAGACAAGTTCATCTTTTCACTAGGAAGCAAGAGTACATGTTAAATAAAAATGCAACAAGGGCTTCTGGTTTCGGTTAAATTTATGCCATTTGCATTCTTTATTCGAGGTTTTCTAGATGACATTTAAATCACAAGAGTTAAGGAGAATTAGCACCTCAAATAATTGTAAAATTCAAATATAACCATTCCCAGAAAGAGTTGTCAGGCTCCCTTCTTTTTGTTTTTTTTTTTTGGTCATTTGTCAACACTCATCAACCAGTGAAAAAATAAGAAAAAGTCTACATCACAAGGGATAACCATCCATGACCCTTGACACGGCATATACTGTTTAATGTACTTTCTAGGAACTTCAATTAAGAAATATTGCCAATTACACATAAGATCACTTATGCTATAAAAAGATCATGTCTTCAATTATCTCCTCCAGCACTCAGGAATTATTTTCCTCCAGTTTACTGGTCCATGTGCAAGTACAAGGAGAAAGAGTTGATGTTCAGTTTGATACCAATTTCTATGACTGTTTTCAACCAGCTTTGATATGTAACCAGTAATGAATGCATTACAGATAGATTGCTATTAGATAACCCTATCCAAGATGACACTAGACATGACAGTCTGATCATATTATCATTGAAATCCAAGAAAGTGCACACCATGCGGGATGGGAGAGAGATTTGTATGTAAATAAAATTTTATAAATAAGATCATACAAAAGTAAACCTTCCCAAGATCTCCAAGGAAGAAATTGCACACTGCTACAAATCTAACACCAAAAGGTCAAGGTGACATTATAAAAAAAAATCATAATAATAACCAACCATTGAAATTAACATAAGAAAATAAGATAAAAGGGAACAAAAAAGAAGGGTGAAGTGTCAATGAGATGATAGCTCACATAACACCATTCTTACTTTTTAAAAATTACAATTGAGTCTTACTTCAATGAGTTGATATCCCTTACCCTTTCCCTAGTCACTACTCCCCAATTAATTGACCTCCTTTCTATTCTTGGTAACCCTTAAATAAGGGAGTGTAAAGAAAAGTAAAATTGGAGAAAGCATGGTGTCTCGATGTTCATACTTAGCTACTATTTAGTGAAGCAAAGCAAAGCAAAGGGCTAGATTATATACAAGTAAACAAAAGGATACACTTGTATGACCGGCTCGCAACGTTTTATACAGGCACTGCTGGCGAATATCAATAATCTGCCAAAAAGATTTTCAATGGACAGAATAGTACATGAAATCACAGTACAACTCAGCTTTCTTTAAATTCATAACTAATCGAGATGGGAGACAACTTCCCTTACTCTGATATTCAAAAATCAAAAACAGGATATGTTTAAATAGATGGAGACATTCTTCTGAGATGTATTATACTAACAACAGAGAGAATATCTACACTAATTAAACCAAAAGAAAAAGAAAAAAGAATGCAACTAAAAGAATAACTATTATGCAACAGTTAAGAAATAGGGGAAAAAATCACAGATTCCTACTACTATTAATAAGAAATTGTTTGTTGGATTGGACAGAATTTAGGTGAAATTTTTAGATTTTCACTATTAAAATTTTTAATAGAAACAGTTAACATAAATATTTTTTACAGCTCAGCTTTTTAAATTATTCCTTCATATGTTATGTTTCTATTAACAACCTTAATTGCAAACACCTAAGGAATTTTAAAGTTTTGTCCTTGTTTGTTTCCATATTCAATGGCATCAAGATATCAAGCAGTCATTGAAATTTTCAGAATAAATGGCCAGACTTATGGTACTTGATGAAATACCATATCTACTTGTCTGCTCAATTGTTCTTAAACAGGAAACTTCTTTGCCATGAAGTCCAAAATTGTAATCCTTTCACAATTAATTCACAGCAAGAATGATAACTGTAAAGGAAATCTTTATTTATAAATTAAATATTACATTTAAAAAAAAAACTATAGATAAATGTGAGATACCTTCACATCACCACTATCGTCAGCAGCAGCAAGAAAGGAAGACTTCGAGTTGCATACAATCTGCAAAGCCAAAAAATATATATATATTCTATCAAAAGGAGTTGCTTTAGACAAAATAAGCAATCTATAACACCAGGATAGCATTAGCCAATATTATAACATACATGATAAGCAGGGAAATTTTACAATCACCAAATTCTTGAGAGAGACGTACATGTTAAACAGTCATGTTGCTGAGATAAGAAGACAGAAATTAGTTTTAAAGATCGAACATAGAATAAAATTTGGACATTAAACAAACAATTGTATCTGAACAACAGAAGCATCATGAAAGTTGAAACTGCTTTTCCTAAAATATGTGGAACCTGGAAAGAGACTCAACACAAAAGGAAAACAAGAATGATAAAAGCATATGTGAGTTTTAAAGATAGTAAGATGCTACAGCAACATACTATTTCAATATCATGCTCTGGTTAAACTAGACTTCAATCCCATGTGATTAATAAATTTGTTGAAAGGCCACTTTTGCAAACATGTTAAAATTAAAAGATGAGAAGTGAACTTTTATATGTGATTTTTTTTTTTTTTTTTTAACTTCCTGAAGGAATTTATGTAAACCTCATTTATGACCTAAGTATGAGAGCAGGAGTTTCAGAAATAGTTCATCCAGGATTATTGCCTAAATTTCAATGACGCTTCATCTGTATATAAATCAACATAAGATTTAAAAGATACAAGCATAAAAAAAGAATTATACACCAAATAAGGAAATTAACTATTATGAGAACAAAAGAACATATTAATAAGGTGTTTCACAGAGTCACTAGGAAGTAAAGAACTAACACAGGGCAATAAGGGAACAACAACCAAAGAGAGAAAGAGAGAGGAGAGGAGAAGGTGTGTAAATACAAATATTGACTATATGCGAAACTACAAATTTAGGTCAAATAAATTTCTCTAAAACATTAAATTGCATAATTGAGAGTACAATATCACGAAGTTAATAGCCTGAAAGCTTAAACTTCTTAATTTTAGTCTGCAAAAGAAATTAATTTAAAAAAAAAAAAGAAGAGAAAAAGAAAAATCAGCTTATAAGTGTTGTCCTCGAAATGTTAGCCATTACTATTAAGTATAAATAAAGAGAAAATGTTGGTAGTTTTCCATCTTCATGTCTTGATCATGTCTGTCCCAATAGTCTATGAAAAACTCTTATGCCAATTCAGATGCTTTTTAGAAAACGGAAAAATTTATTGAGTTAAAAGTATATAAATAATCTAAACTAATTTTTCATGTCTAAGTTCCAAGTTCCTATTGTCTCTATCCAAATCTATTATTTTCAATGTTTTATCCGAAACTTTATATCTCTTAACTGCATATAGATTTGTGCCAATGCCACTTTCTAATATACCTAGAAATAGGAAAGCATTCAAGTAATGTTGTAAATGTATGGTAGTCATGACATTATACTCATATATAAGCAACAAAATTAAAAATTACCTGATTTATATCCTCTTTATTATAATTATAACACTCCAGAGGCTTCCATGAGGTGGGCTTCAGAAAAGATATATATACATGATTAGCATACAAATAAATTCAGACAACTTGAAGAATAAAGGAGATTCAAGAAAGAAGGGGGTTCAAGACAAACCACAGAAACTATCTACATGGAAAATAGTACATAGACTAGCAGAAAGTCAAACATGATGCAGTTCCATAAAGCCATTACCATATGCACATCAAAACACTTGACTTCCTTTCCTGAGGAGACATAGATGATATCTTCATTCCCTGACTCAATTAAAAATGTGTTTTAAAGTGATGTAAGGAGTACGCTGGAAGCAAACTGGCAAGCACTAATCCATCAAAAATTTAATGCGGGACTTATATATGATCCTCCACATAAAAATCATATAGAAACTAAATTAATTCATTCAGTTTGATATTATTTAGATTAAATCTTTTTATTTTTTTTAGGGTAAAATACTCTGACCTCTCCCAAGAGATGGCTTAATTACAAGACCCTTCCCTCTATTATTAAAATATACTCAGACCTTTGTTGAAACCAAAAAACACACTACAACTAAACCTAATTTGGACCTAATGCAAAGGGATTTGTTTAGCTCTGTTTTCTGGTGGTCAAAGATCTAATGCCACAATTTTTTTACTAAAATACTCTTCATTAACCTAAGGGTGACCCCTGGATATGGTTGCTGCTATGTGACTTGGAGGTCACAGGTTTAAATCCTGGAAACTGCCTCTCTTCTTGTAAGGGTAAGATTGCGTACATCTAACTTCCAAATTTCACTTGGTAGGAGTTTCGTGCACAGGGCTGTTTACTCTTAATTAACCTCTACATAAGTTGGATCCCCTTTATTTTCTAGAAAATGTAAGATTTGTGACATTAAAAGGACTTCTTGACGTGGCATTAGGTCTTTGACACCAATAAACAGAAAGCTAAAAGGATCCCTTAAATCTAAAATTGGGTTTAGTTGTTGCATGCTCTTCATCTTCGATTATAAGAAAAGTCCACATATATTGTCATGATAGAGGAGAGACCTGTATAATTAAGCCATCTCAAGGGAGGAGAGAGTATTTTACCCTTGTTTTATAATTTTGCATATACAATTGTTGGATATATTATTAACAGAAACAAGAAGCATTTTCCGGAAATTTTACTGAGCTAGGATATATGTTAATTTGCTGAGATCAACCATACTTTAAGGGTAAAATAACTGAAGGAACATACATTTAACAGCATCCTGCTGTCATAATTTCCTTTGCAACATAGTTAACATGCCAATAAATCATAATTTCCTTTGCAACATAGTTAACATGCCAATAAATCATAACTTCCTTTGCAGCACAATTAACATGCCAATAAACAAGATGTCATCGTTTGCTAGAGGGTCTGAAGCAAATCAAGAAGCATACACACTAAAAATCATCCTTCTATCCTTATTAGAAATTACTGTCCTCAATTGGTTATAGATATACTTGATCACTTGGGCTGACATTGTATACATTTCTGTTCAAATCAAGCCAAATGAATCACTTGAACAAGTCATTACTTAACTTAAAGGAACAGCATCAGGTTATAGTTAGTTTTATGAAAAAATACAGTTAACTTTTCAGATTATAGTTATTTTTAAGTAATCTTTAGTAAAGATTTGAATGTAAAGGTATACCACATCAGTCCATGTAACAAGGTATACCTCTTACATATAATTTTTTTCTTGTCTGGAATCAAATGATCTAGATGATGTATTCTGTATATGCCAGGAATTAAACTGTTGATAGATTATTATATGATCAACGAAGTGACAAACATTCTTCTCAAACTGCAAAGAGAATCACCTTACCTGGCTTGAAACTTAAGGATGAAATGGGTTCCTTGCTAACATCCATCACCAATGGTACATCTTCACATCGCATATCAAACCAACAAACACGTCCATCCTATTATTTGAGCAACATACATAATTTAGAAATACTTATCATCCAAATATTAAGCATCAGAGCAAGAATAAAATAGATAAATAAGACTCTTCATCATTTGTCGTATGTACCATATAGTAAATTATCGGCAGCATTTTGTTCAATAGTCAAATAATTTATAAGGTGGCAACGGGAAAATGGGTGTCGCTTTAATTTATCAATATAATCAGTTAGTCACCTTAATTTATCAATATAATCGGTTAAGTGTAAACCACATAAAGATTCTTTTATAACAAACCAGGCCTGTCTAACTCACCCATCATCCTATACTTAAAAATTCCTAATACTAGGGTTTATGTGTTTTAGTTAGTCAAAGTGAACCAACTAGGATACATCAAAAACACCAATCGAACCAGAGCCACATACATAGAAGTTGATGATGAAGACCAAGATACGAGCTAGAATTTTCGTCATTTTAGTTTGCTCATAAAACCAACATGTTTCACCTTATCCCAAAAAATATAAGACCCCAACATCCAAGAATTTGATTTCTTACTGTTCCCTGCAATTGGATAAAATAGAAGAGAAACTTAAGGGGAAGAGAAGGAGAAGTTCAGAGAGAAAATACCTCGCCTGAAGTGACGACGATACCAGGCCCGGTATGTGAGGCGATGCAGCACGTAGCAGTGTCCTTGTGACCCCTCAGTCGTCTTGGTTTAGATTCTGCCATGACTTCTTTCTACGCAGCTCCCTCAATTGAGAAGTGTTTCTGCGACTATGTCTCTGTACATCTTTGTACATTACCGCTCAACGGCAACGACACGAGTACGATCAAACTTGCACTCTTTCTTGTTTTTTTTTTTGTCAAGAATCGATGGTTCTGCTCAGCCTGCACCATAAATTGGGCTGACTTGCCCACAACTAATGGAAAGCGTTTTTTTTTTATAAGGATAATATAATCAAAACTGACAAAAATAGATTGATCAAATAAATTTTTAGTAAATTTACTTTAATTAGTTCCGTTATTAAATATTTCAAAATGATATCGTAACTGAATCAATTAATCTAAATAAAGAACCAAGTATTTAAATTTTTTATATATTATATGTTAATTATAAATATTAAATATATTAAGTATAAGTTGCAATTTTTTTTATAATTGAACTTATTTTAAAGTTGTCTTCAACTAATTTTCATGTTATCGTTTTTTTTAGCAAAGTATATTAACATAGTTGAGATTAAAAAAAAATTAATATTAAAATTTTAAAATGTTAATTTTTTTTTTCAAAAATTTACCATCTAATACAATCTAAACCAACCAAAAAAGTAGTTCCGTTGGGGCAAAATATTATTGGATAGATTATATGAATTTTTCATCCATTTAATTAAACAAATAGACCAAATCTCAAACTAATCCAAATCAATGCTCACTCTACTTGGATAGATTTGAATCCTCTTTTTGTTAAGTTAAATATGAAACCACTAAATGTGTGTGTGGAATCTACACACTTTATGAGATAACCGTTCAAGTAAAACTCACACCAGGTAAATTTCATGCACTCTTTATTTATGGGCTTTTGGAATTGGTAATATCAATTTTGTAGAAATTTTGAGATATCTATAACTCATTAAGTTCTACCAACTACACATTTATCTTACTGTATTTTTAATACCAACTATACATTTATTTTGCTGTTCTTTTAATAATTCCTTTTTAATGACTATGAATGATTGGATGTTCAACAACAATAATAATAATAATAAAATCAATAAATTTTATATAAATTCAATACAACCTTTCACAAAATAGTAAAATCACATAAATATGCACTTTTCTTCCAAACTTCACAATAGTTCAATTTCAAGTACATAAAATTTCATTTTTAATCTTTACGAGAACAAAATATAATTAATATCTAAAAAATACTCTTGATATAAAAGATCAAGAAAATTTTTTGTCTTGACACAAAAATAACATATACTCAATATACGATTAAAATAAAATATTTAAATAGAGGCAAAACTCGGAGAAGATGAAATTTAAACAAAACAAGTCAAGGGCATATATAATATATAAAAGAAGGTGAATTGTAGAAGATTTATCTACTACAGTGACTCCAAGCTAACAAGAGACTTTCCATCGCCTCCTTTGGGGTTTTTATGCGTAAAGGTTACATTTAGTGTACCTATTGGCATAAATGACACTATTAACATTCAATTTCCTTTCATATTTACCAAACTTCTAGCCTAACAATAATCCTTGTTTACCATAATTGAACTCCTCACGAATATTACACCTCTAATTTATATTTAAATTCTTCTCTTAAAGTTTAATTTCTTATATTTCACATGAACCAATTATTATTTTCAAAAATCCAAAATAATAATTAGGTTCACTAATTACTAATTCCCTTAACTTTGATTTCTTTTCTTCCTAAGAATTATCCATTCTACTCTTAAAATAAAATTCCCAATTTCTTCAACAATAAAACTTTTAATTAAGGAATTCACTAATCCAAAATTCTACCTAATTTTTACATCTGCATACCATGAGTATTTCTATCTCAAGTTCCAACTTTAGTTCATACTTGTAGAAATTAGCTTAACATTTAAATTCGAATAACATATTAGAAGTTAACATTTGCAACTTCAAGTGAATTTTAAAGAATTTTAGTTAATTTACACACATTTCAAAATCACTAAATTGTATCATTTGAAATTTTAAATCTTAACCCCGCATAAATTTACTAAATTACGATCTGAGTGTAAAATTTGCTTGGGAGTTAGAAGCTAAAATTTTGGAGTGTGTATAGAATGAATAATATATTAAATTGAAGGAATAATTCAATGGCATCCAAAACCCCAATTTTTCAATAGGCTAGCTAAACATTTGTATTAGGAAAATTTTTCTAGTCTTTTACAAGAATTTCTTATGTTTCAACAAAAAGGAACATCACCAAAAGAAACAATGAAATTAAACTCAAGAAAAGATTAACAATGAGACTAATTATTCAACAAAAATTCAGTTATAAATCAAGACTTCATTCCAACAAGCCACTAAAAAACAAGATCTGGAAGGCTAACTCACCTACTCACTTCCTCAAGCTCAAAATCACCAACAATGGAAGAAAAATTCCTCCGTTAAACTGCAGATATTTGCTACCATGAGCATTAGAGGACGAAGTTGGTGGTGGTGGTTGGCCGATATTGATAGTGAGAAGCCGGAAATGGATGCACGTTGCCAATTTGGTAGAGAAACGGGAGAACATGAAGTGGGAAGAGGAGAAAAGAGAGGGAAAAGTCATGGAGGTTGAAACAAAGGAGAAAACACTGCTTCAAGGAAGGAGTTCTAGTTTTAATCGATACGAAGAAGGATCTTTAAGGATAAAATAATCATTTGACTCATTTTTAAGAAAAAAAAAAATTTTGGATTTTGGAAAATATCTAATAACGGATTTTCAACAAATAGAAAATTTTTAATGTAAAATTTTAATTTTAAAAAAATGAGTTCAAAATAATTCTTACAATCGCTAAATTTCAAAATTTTTACTTAAATTAATAAAAATTTAATCTTGTTCCCGATTTTTTTTTACTTCTAAAAATATTCTCTTATTTTTATTATTCCAATAACTTAAAAAGTATTTTTCACTACTTTTGGTTTTTGTATTGAAAATTTGATAGTATTGTGCTAAAATTTTGATGGTATATTTGTGTTGAAACTTTGATGTATTGTGTTAAAACTTTGATGATATTATGTTAAAACTTTGATGATATATTTAAAATTGTCAAACTCAAGATTTTAAATAAATTCGTAAATGAGAGATATACTTGACATGTAAACTCATAAGAATTTATCTATATTAATAAATAATTAATTAAAAATAAATTTATAACATAATAAATATCAATTAAATTAAATTAAATAAGATAAAATAAATAAATATTTAATGTAAGTTCACCTAAATAATAAACTTTCATTTATAAATAGTTAATTTTCTAAACAAAACTCGAAATAGATTATATACATATTCTACTACAACAAAGAACAAACCATGAAGCATTAAATCTTTCCAAATAAATTAAAGCCATCATTCATGCCAAATTCATAAAAAGAAAAGATAAGAAAAAAGGGGTTAAGTAAAAGTTTCTCCTAATTCACTATTAGTGATATCCAATCTAAAGGTATGAAAGTCTCATAAAGTGCAGACTTATCAAACTCTCATAAAGTGCAGACTTTACTTCTGAAACTATCATAAACTCTCATAATGTCCAAGATCATCGTCTAAGATCATTCTTACAAAATGCAATGCGCAGACTTTACTTTGGACTTTGAGAAAGATTAGGATTTAGGAACCAAAAAAACAAAAGAAGAGTAAGCTAAGAATAACAGCATTGTAAGTCTGAAACAGAGCCAAAGTAAAGACCTAGATCAAAAACCAACTTTGTCTATAGCTTCGACTAATTGCTTTGAGTTGCAATCTCTTTGTCCCTTTCCAATTTCCAGCGTAGGCTGTAATAGCAAAACAACTTAAGAGAGCAACAACAACAAATAATCTCCTCTCTTTGATTTTTTAGCAAGCTCGTCAAATTGGAAGTAAAAATGTGATTTTAGCCCTGGTTAATGATTTCAAGAAATTTTGATGCGATTTTGCCAATTTTCGAGTTGAATGACTGATTTAACCAAGATTTCATATGTGAGATCATGAATATTACTGATTTTATGAGTTAAAACTCGTTATTGACAACCATGGATATATTGTGTTAAAATTTGTTGGTTTTGTGCTGAAATTTGATAGTATTGCTTCTTAACTAGTTAAATTTAAATATTCATTCAATAATGTAACTTTGCTTCTTTATATATATAATATATACTATATCTTGCATAGAGCTATCCAAATTATGCTTGTTACAAGCTTAATTACATGCGGTGTTAGCCAATACCTTGACAAAAAATGATTAAGGGACCATTCAGGGATTGGATGCCCTTTAAAAATCGAGGTGGCTCCATGTTGAGGATCAAATTTCATTTTTCTAGATTGAGTTCAATTCCTCATTGAGTGGTCATGAATCTAAGGAATTTTCCAGATACATTGAAGGCACACTTCTTCAGGTTCAATTTCATTCGGTCAGACCTTAGTTCTTTGAAAACTTCTTCAAGGTCAGCCAAATGTCGAGATACTTTTGGTGACTTTACTACCATGTCATCCATGTAAACTTTGAGATTTATCCCAATATGATCTTTGAAGATAATGTCCATCATCCTCTGGTAAGTGGCTCCTACATTCTTCAAGTTGTAAGGTATTACTTAATAATAGTACACCTCTCTTGCAGAGATGAAGGATTTCTTTCCTGTATCTTTGTGGTTCATTTAGATAATACATCAAGGAAGCTAAGAAGGTGACTCCTTTCTATTCTATCCACTAGTTTGTTAATGCTGGGGAAGGTGTAGGCATCCTTGGGGCATGCCTTGTTCAAGTTAGTAAAGTCAATGCACATTCTCCATTTATCGTTTACTTTTTTTTTTTTTTTTACCATAACTATGTATGTGAGATATTTGTTTTCTTGAATGAATTTGACAGTCAATAATTTTTTGCACTTCTTCTATTGCCTTTTATCTCTCAACTCTGAACCTACACTTCTTCTGAATTACCCTAAGGCAATTATAGGTGTTTAGAGAATGGAAAATGAGACCAGGGTCTATTCTAGGCATTGCAGTAATTTTCCATGTAAAGATACCTTTGTAACTTTACATTAGGTTTGTTGTTTGGTGGACGAGTATGATTTCTCGTTCGTTTGAATCTCCATAAATTCAAACCCTCATTAAGTCTTTTATAGGCTGGGGCAGTCTCTAAGTATTTCATCTCGAAGGTTTCTGGTTTCGATCATGTTTGCCTCTTTAGTGGAGGAAATTGATTCATCTTTCGATGCAGGGTTAAGAGTCTTAGTAACATTCATTGACTCATTGCATAGCACGATCATGCTATTTTTGGTCTACCCGAACTTATCCCAATCTGGCCTTTGTGGGGTATTTTATTGGTAAATGTGCTGTTGAGACAATCTCTTGGACCTTACTGAGAGAAAGTCACCCAAGAATTGCATTTGTAAGCTAATCAGACAATTACCACAATGAAATTCGCATCTTTATCTATGGTACACGAATGGCTGCCCAAAGTGACATGAACACGAATAGTGCCTTATGTTAAGACTTGTGTGTCCAAAAGCCTTATCAAGGTTCCTGGGAATGGCTTTAGCTCTTCTTCCTTCAGTTTGAGGTTCTTGAAAATGTTGAAGTAAAAGATGTCTATGGAAGAACCCTGATTAATTAAGATTCTCATGACTTCATAATTGGCAATGATGGTTTTGATCATTATTGGGTCGTCATGGTCGAGGTCAATCTCACCAAAGTTTAAGAAATTGAAAGTAATTGGCTCAGTGCCAGGCGAAGGACTCTTAAAAGGGTAATCGAGGGTTAAGATAGTCCGTTTGATTTTTTTCTTGCTTTAGAACCATGAGAAATGTTAAGAATGGCTGGTACCTAAAAGGGGGGGTGAATTGGGTGTTTTAAAAAATTGGTTGTGGAAACTTAAGAAATATCTAAAGCAGATGTATAGAGTATTTCTTTTAACTTAAGTAACAAATAAAGAGAGTTATTCAATTAAGGTAACCTAAAAACAGAGCCGCATAGAGTAGTAGCAGCAAGATAAATAATAAATAGCAAGAACAAGTAATAGTAGTAAAATAAAGTATTGAAAGTAAATGTGCGAAAATTTAAAGAACATAGATGTTTATCCTAGTTCAGCTTATTAACAAGCCTACATCCAGTCCCCAAGCTCAAGTTGAGATTTTCACTATTCTCACAAGTTTAAAGAAAAAGGGGGACTTGTGACCTACTACAACTTTCTCACTTCAATTTCCTCAGGGAAACACCTTTCCCTAAATATCTCTCAATTTAGAAGAAGATATTTTTCAGCTAAGAAACTCTCTTTCTTTCAAAGTAAATTTTACAGATGAAGAACTATGGAAAATAATAGCAACAGGAGCTTTAAATGATTTTTAGAAAGATATATTTTTAGAAAATTTTTCTTCTCTTCTTGGAGGTTTTCCATAGGCTCTATATATAGGCTTTTTGCAAGAGAAAAGGTTAAATTTCCATTTAGAAAATAGATCAAATGAAATCTTTGCAAAAATAGTCGTTTGTGCTTAGCCTGATGTTATCTCTATATTTTTGCAAGTCGACTGCTATGAATTGCTAGTCGACTGTCATTTTCTTAAATTCAAATTTTTATAGTGCAGTAAGTAGTAGTCAACTAGTGACATTTTGGAAAAGTAATTTTTCAAAACTGTGTTTTGATAAATTTTTAGCTCCCAGCTAACTAGCAGTTACCTACTATGGCCTAGCGGTCCACTGGTAACTCTTTGTTAGCTATCAGTCAACTGGTAAGGTCTTGGCAGTCGACTGGTGGCATTCTATTAGAGTTTTTCAAGATTTTATTCTTAGCAAATGACTACTTGCAATGTTCAAGTCAACTGCTAGTTGAAGATTTTGCAAAACTTGAAAAACTTATTTTATATATGCCACTTTAGTTTTTGGATTTCAAGAATTTGGGAAGGAGTTTTAAGCTCTTGTCTCTATTAATACCTTTACAATTCAAGTCCTAATCATTTGTTTGCTTCTTGTTTTGTCTGGCTTGCACAAATGATTCTTCAAACTTGAATTTTCCTGAAATGATTCAATTTGTTTGTAATCATCAAAAGATTCTTTAGGAGCCCATGCTCAATAGGTCAACAATCTCCCCCTTTTTAATGATGACAAACATATTAAAATAAAAACACTTGAAGGTAGAATTAGACATCATTGTGAATTAATATACTTCCCTTAAATTTATACATTGCTTTGATCAATTTTATTGCAAAGCTCCCCCTAAATTTATGTATAGTTTTTGTTCAACCTTTTTGAAAAATGGACATGATACATATAATTCACATGCAGAACAAACATTAAAACAGACAAACAGATATTAACTCAAATCCTAGAATAAACATTAAAATTCATGGATAATTATAAGAGTTCCTAACCTTTCCTAATCTTACTATAAGAATTCCTAAAATTACTACTCCTTATTTTTTCATCAACAAAAAAAGAAGAAGGGTGGGGAAAATTAAGATCAACTAGATAAAAAAAGAACTATGGAGGGCCCCTCGATCCCATAGACTACCGAAGGACCTTTAACAGCTCATTGTTATCTACAATGTAAGCTCAAGAGCTGTAACCCGGGTGCCAAGCTCAGCCACATACTCTATCAATTCCTTCATTCTAGAAGTGATAACAACCTTAAAGGTAGTGAATTGATGGGAAACTGAGGCTTGAAAGCTATGAATGGCATCCAAAATATTTGAAGAGGTAGGTGGAGTAGGAAGGGTTAATGAAGTATCAACAAGTGGTAGATCAGCTAAAGCCTAGGCTTGAGCAGCTTTCCTTTGCTCTCTCTCCTTTTATCTCTGACTTTGAGCCTAAGATAGTGGTTTTTGTATCCAAGCACTACTATATTTTGTATAATGAAACCTAGAGAGGTGGTTTCATTAATAACGGTGGGGTTAAGGACCTCTTCATCAAAGGGATCAATGTTATGCTTCTCCAATATCCAAGTGATCAGGGAACCAAAGGAGAGGGCAGCTTTTTTTATCTAAGAGCACCTGTTCATTTTTTCAATAATGAAGTATGGGACATTGAAAGAATCCTCTGTCATCACATAGTACATAGCAAACTACTCAGGTTCACTTGCGTATGCCAGGTTACCCCCTTTATTGACCAAATAATTTGCTATAATATAATGTAGTAATCTATTCTATAAAATAAATTGATTGGTGGGGAAGTTGGCAGTGGGATAGGCTACAGGCTGAGGAAGCAGAGCATTAAGAACTATTTTAGCATCATAATTGGGTATAGATCCTAAGGAGGAAGGGTGGTTTCTAAACAAATGGCCACTAAGTTCAGTACCTAACTAGGCCCCCAATTGTTGTTAAGTGAATTGGATAGCTTTGCCTCTAACTTACGTAGACACACAATGATCAAACTCTTCCATTTCAGATTTGAATAAAAAGTCTTAACCACTTTGGGGCTATACTTCTTCTTAAGTTTAATCAATTTATATAGACCAGAAGACTTCAGTATCCAAAAAAGTAGGAAATTTTTCTTGCTCAAAGAAGGTAGTGTCAACATACTTACTGGTGGTAACAAAGTGATTTGCAAAGTTTTCTATGAAGTTTTATTCTTGAGATGCAGAGGAAAACAGACCAGACAGAGCAGAGCCTTTGGAAGAGGATTCCTTGGTTTTCAATCTCTTACATCTGGCAGCCATTGATGAAATTGTTGATTAGGAGAGGAAGAGACGATGTTTTAAAAGGAGTTTATAGAAGCGAAGTGGGCAAGAAGTGGAGAATTCGAGAAAAAATTAAAGGTTTTAGGTTTTTATCAAGGTTAGGGTTTCAAGGGGCGAGATTTAGGAATTTAGCGAGGTGATTCTAACTTAAATAGTATGAAATTAGTGGGGTTTTGGTCAGAATCTAGTGGAGAATCAAGTAATCAGTGGAGATTGCGAAGAATTTGATGGTGAAAATAAGAGAGTTAAGAGAATTTGAAGGAAGAGAGAGAGGAAGCTTTGTGAGAAAATGGGTAATTTTCGTCTTCAAACAGTTCAAAGCCATGGCAGTCAACTGGTGAGTCCTTAGTAGTCGACTATCGAGTGAAAATAGGGCTAGGTTAGATTTCAGTAGCTTACCAGTCGACTGCTACACTTTTACAAACCCATATTTGGGGAAGAACATATCAATCGATTGTCGAGGGACTGATCTGTTCTATAAGGCTCCAGTGGCTTACCAGTCGACTGCCATTAATTTATTAGTTAGTTGCTAAGTGCGTGAAGCCATTAGTCAACTGGTACCATGATGTCAGTTGACCGCCAACTCTCTATGATGGATTTTCTTCAATATAAAGAGATAGCAGTCGATTGCTTCCGTTGTGGCAATCAACTGGTACCTTTTGCTGCCCCTTTCAAGTCTAATTTCTGTTCCTCTAAAAATTTTATCCACTGTAATTTCAGTTGCCCTTTATGTGTCAAATAACTTTGAGTTTTTTTTTCTTTAATTTTCAAGCAACCTTATGGGATTAGGGAATATCCTGAAAAACAAATCCAAGGCCACTTTGAAGCTTAAGTTAGATCAAATGAAAACTTAAAGTTGTATACATGCTCAATGGGGTAATGATAAACCAAGTTCTTTTCTAATAAAGCAAAATCTTTCTTCTGCAAGAATTTCTGTAAAGATATCAACAAGTTAAAAATTAGTTTGAATAAATTCCAAGGAAACATTATGATTAAGCACATAATCTTTGATAAAATGATGTTTTATGTCTATGTGCTTAGTGTGTGAATGTATGATGGGATTTTTGGTTAAGTTGATGGCACTGGTATTCTCACATTTAATTGGAATGCTTTCAAAAGCCACATCCATATCTTAGAGTTGCGGTTTCATCTATAAAACTTATGCACAGTAATTTTCAGGTGCTAAATACTCAGCTTCAGTAGTTGAAAGAGCTACTCAATTTTGTTTTTTGCTAAACCAAGATACTAATGAGTTCCCAAGAAATTGACAGGTTCCACTGGTGCTTTTTCTATCAATTGAACTACCACCAAAGTCAGAATTAGAGAAACTTATCAACTGACATGGATATCCTTTTGGATACCATAATCCCATATTTGAAGTTCCAACCAAATATCTAAAGATTCTTTTTACAATAGTAAAATGAGAAGTTTTGGGATAAGTTTGGAACCTTGCACACATGCATACACTAAACATTATGTCTGGTCTACTTGCGGTTAAATATAGTAGCGAACCAATCATACCTCTGTATCGAGTAATTTCAAATGCTTCACTTTCTTCATCCTTGTCCATTTTGATGGCTAGACTCATAGGAGTTCCAATTGCCTTTGCATTATCCATGCCAAACTTCTTTAGTAACTCCTTGGTATACTTTCTTTGGCTGACAAAAATACAATCTTTTAGTTGTTTAATTTGTAATCCAAGGAAGAAGTTGAGTTCACCCTCATTGACATTTCAAATTCTCCCTGCATAAGCTTAGAAAATTCTTCACAGAGAGTTTCATTAGTAGACCTAAATATAATGTCATCCATATAGATTTGAACAATTGATAGATCATTTTTCCTCTTCTTAATAAATAATGTGGTATCAACTCTACCTTTTGAGAAATCATTTGTAATTAGAAAATTGCTTAATCTTTCATACCAAGCTCTAGGAGCTTGTTTTAACCCATATAAGGCCCTTTTTAATTTAAAGACATGGTTTGGCAAGTTTGGATTTTCAAAACAAGAGGGTTGCATCACATAAACTTCTTCCATTATGAACCCATTTAGAAAGGCACTCTTTACATCCATTTGAAACAATTTAAAATCTTTAGAACATGTAAAATCTAGGAGCATTCTAATGGCTTCTAATCTTGCTACCGGTGTAAAGGTTTCTTCATAATCTATTCCTTCCTCTTGGTTAAAACCTTTTGTAACCAATCTAGCTTTATTTCTTATAACTTTTCCTAATTCATCAAGTTTATTTCTGAAAACCCATTTTGTGCCAATAATTGGGTGATCATTGGGTACATGAACTAAGTCCCAAACTTAGCTTCTTTCAAATTAATTTAGTTCTTGCATTGCCAATACCCAATGTTCATCTATTAAGGCTTCTTCTATATTTTTGGGTTCAATTTGAGATAGAAAACTAATATCATAGTTAGTATGTTTAAGAGAATTTTTAGTTATTACCTTTTGTGATACATTACCTATAACTTGGTCAATTGGATGATGTCTCACATTTCTCTAGGACTTTGGAAGCATTTCCTTTGCTTCTTTCTCTTCATTTTTTTTGTTTGGACTTGTTGATTGACCTTTTTCTTCTTTAATGTCTTCTTTATCTTGAATACTCATATTCTTAAGTCTAACTGTAATGTCACTATATACATTTCTTGATTCAAGAGGATCAGATTCATCAAAGACAACATGGACAAATTCTTCAACAAAAGAGATTCTTTTATTAAATACTCTGTAGCCTTTGCTAGTATTGGAATAATATAAGAAGATGGCTTCATTAGACTTAGCATCAAATTTTCCTAGATTGTCTTTACCATTGTAGTGAACAAAACATTTACAGCCAAAAACATAGAGATGAGAGATATTAGGTTTTCTTCCTTTGTATAATTCATAAGGAGTTTTCTTTAATATAGGCTTGATTAATGCTTTATTCATGATGTAACAAACAGTATTTACAACATCAGCCCAAAAATAACTAGGTAGTTGTCTTTCATTAAGCATTTTCTAGCTATTTCTTCTATAGTTCTATTTTTTCTTTCTACTACCCCATTTTGTTAAGGAGTTCTTGGACAAGAAAAATTATGTTCAATTCCATTATCCTCATAGAAATTTTCAAACTCTCCCTCATGATCACTTCTAATTTTTACAATAGTTGATTCTTGTTCATTTTGAATAAGCTTGGCTAATCTGATAAAGGCTAAAAAAGCTTGATCCTTTTGAGATAGAAATAAAGTCCAAGTAAATCTAGAGAAATCATCCACAATAACAAGCACATAATAATTTCTTTCTAGACTTTTAGTTCTAGCTGGTCCAAACAAATCTAAGTAAAGAAGCTACAAAGGCCTAGAGGAGGAAATAATATCTTTAGATTTAAAGAAAGCTTTAACTTGTTTTCCCTTTTAACATGCATCACAAATTTTATCCTTTTCAAAGTTAATCTTAAGTAAGTTTATTACTAGGTCCTTTTTAGCTAGTTTATCCAAAACACTTATACTAGCATGAGCTAATCTTCCATGCCATATCCAATTATCATTGTTCATGCTGATCAAACACTTTGAGTCTAAAGGAGGTTTTTCTTCTAGATTAACTATGTATACATTGTTTATTCTATGACCTATTAATATAACTTTATTATTTGCCTTGTTTTCTACAATGCAATGATTTGAATAAAAAATTACTTTATTTTTTTGTCACACAATTGACTGATACTTAAGAGATTGTGATTCAAACCTTATACTAATAACGCATTGTCAATAGTAGTGGATGAATTCTTACCAACTTTACCTATTCCAATGATTCTGCCTTTTCCATCTCCTCTAAAGGTGGCTTACCCTTCATCCATGGTTGAAGGGATATGAACTTGGATTTTTCTCCAGTCAGGTGTTTCTAGCATCCACTATCCAAGTACCATTTGTCACCATTTGCCTTTAGATAGACTTGAAAAAAAAAAATTAACCTTTGTTCTTGGGTACCCAAATCTTTTTGGATCCTTGAGAGTTAGTCATCCCCTTAGGAACCCACTTTTTCTTGTTTTAAAAAAGTATATTTTTCTTCTAAGCACATGCATGAGAGTTATGACCTTTTTGACCACACTGAAAATAAGTGATATAAGGACTACTAGATTGAACAACAAGAACAAAGAATTTTTTGTAATACTTTTGTTTTGTATTAGATTATATCCTACACCATCTTTGTTAAACATACATCTTTGTTTTCTAAGGATTATATTTAAATTATCTATTCCATTGGTAAATTTTGCTAGAATTTTTGTCAAATCTTCTTTTTCAACTTTTAACTTTTCACATTTCTCACAAACATTTATACATACTATGGGTTTTTCTAAGATGGAAATTTTTTGTTGTAAGGACTGGTTTTCTTCTTTTAAGGAATCAACTTCTTTTCGAAAAACTAGAGCTTTTCTTTTTGAAATAGATAAAGCTTTTGCAATTTTAAGAGATTCATTATATAATTCCTCAAAACCATTTAAGAGATCATCATAAGAAAGAGGGGGGTTTTGATTTGTTACCTCATCTTGTTCTTTTGCCATTAAACACAAATTTGCTTCTTCTTTCTCCCCTTCATTATCTTCATCACTATCTCCCTATATTGATGAAACAAAGGCCTTTTTCTTTTCCTTCCTTTTTTCAAGTGTTTCTTGCTTCTTTAAGTATTGGGGACATTTCCATTTGATATGCCTAATTTTTTTGCATTCATAGCAAGCTGGAGGTTCCCTGCTCCCATCTTGATTTCTTCTAACAGTTTTCTTCTTTCTGTTATTGAATAATTTCCTAAATTTTTTAACAAATAATCCAAAATTCTCTTCATTTATCTCTATTCCTTCAAGGAGAGAATTTGAACTATCATCTTCTTCTTCTTCTGTTAGTTGTGAGGAGGTTGCCTTAAGTGAAAGGCCCTTTTTGTTTTTGTCTTGCTCCTCATAAAGCATAAGTTGCAGATGTTTTGATTCATGCTCTTAAAGGTTTCCAAAGAAGGTTGATACTGATTTGATAGACTCTCCTCTACTTTCTTCAATGGTTGTCACCTTTGGTTGCCATTCCATAGGGAGAGATCTTAGGACCTTAGCCAGCAGCTCCTTCGTTGTATAGCTTTTACCTAGAATAGACAAATGGTTCACAATATGAGTAAATCGTATTTGCATATCTTTGATTTGCTCACCTTATTTCATTTGAAACATTTCATATTAGTGAGTAAGTTAATTTATTTTATTTTCTCTGACTCCAGATGTTCCTTCATGGGCAATTTCCAAGGCTTCCTACATCTTCTTTGCGCTTTCACAGTTAGATACTCTCAAGCATTCATCTTGGCTTAGTGCACTATTAAGAATTAGTTCATCCTTTTATCTATATCTGTCCATTTAGATTTGGGCTTTTTGATTGAGTGGTCATTCTCTTCTTTTGAAGGAATAAAGGGTCCATCTTCAATCATTTCCCAAAGATCTACATCAACTGCTTCAAAAAAAAAAATTTCATCCTAAGTTTTCAAAAAATATAATTTACCCCAATAAAACTTGGAGGTTTGTTGATAGAGAGTCCTTCAAGTAATATATTATCACCAAAATTAGCCATATTAACTCTTGAGACTGTTAAGTCTTTTTAACTAAGAGCCAAGCTCTTATACCACTTGTTAGGAATGGCTGGCACCTAAAAGGGGGGTGAATTGGGTGTTTTAAAAATTGGTTGTGGAAAATTAAGAAATATCTAAAGTAGATGTATAGAGTATTTATTTTAACTTAAGTAGCAAATGAAGAGATTTATTTAGTTAAGGTAACCTAGAAAGAGCAACACAGAGTAGTAGCAGCAAGATAAATAATAAACAGTAAGAACAAGTAATAGTAGTAAAATAAAGTACTGAAAGTAAATGTGCGAAAATTTAAAGAACACGGATGTTTATCCTGGTTCAGCTTATTAACAAGCCTACATCCAATTCTCAAGCTCAAGTTGGGATTTTCACTATTCTCACAAGTTTAAACAAAAAAGGGGACTTGTGACCCATTACAACTTTCTCACTTCAATTTCCTCAGGGAAAAACCTTTCTCTGAATATCTCTCAATTTAGAAGAAGATATTTTTCAGCTAAGAAACTCTCTTTCTTTCAGAGTAAATTTTACAAATGAAGAACTATGAAAAATAATAACAACAGGAGCTCTAAATGATTTTCATAAAGATAGATTTGTAGAAAATGTTTCTTTCTTCTTAGAGGTTTTCTAGAGGCTCTATATATAGGCTTTTTTCAAGAGAAAAGGTTAAAACCCATTCAGAAAACAAATCAGATGAAATCTTTGTAAAAATAGCTGTTTGTGTTTAGCTTGATGTCATCTTTGCACTTCTTCAAGTCGACTGCTATGAGCTGTCAGTTGACTGTCATTTTCTTAAATTCAAATTTTTACAATGCAGCAGGCAACAGTCGAATGGTGCCTAGTTGGTAGTCGACTAGTGACATTTTGGAAAAGTAATTTTTCAAACTTATGCTGTGGCAGTCGACTGCTATACCATGGTAGTCGGCTGCTATACATTGGTAGTCGACTATCATGCCGCTAGTTGATAAATGTTTAGCTCCCAATTGACTAGCAATCACCTGCTATGACCTAGCGGTCGACTGGTAACTCTCTGTTAGCTATCAGTCAACTGGTAAGGTCTTGGTAATCGATTCGTGGCATTTTGTTAGAGTTTTTCAAGATTTTATTCTTATCAATTGATTGCTTGTAGTGTGCAAGTCGACTGTTAGCTAAAGATTTTGCAAAACTTGAAAAACTTATTTTATATATGCCACTTTAGTTTTTGGAAAGCTATTTCAAGAATTTGGGAAGGAGTTTTGAGCTATTGTCTCTATTAATACCCTTACAATTCAAGTCCTAATCATTTGTTTGCTTCTTGTTCTGTTTGGTTTACACAGATGATTCTTCAGACTTGAATTTTCCTGAAATGATTCAATTTGTTTGTAATCATCAAAAGATTCTTTAAGAGCTAATGCTGAATAGGTCAACAAGAAAGTCCCTTTATAGATTCCTTCAGCTATAATGTTGATAGTCTGGCGAGGTTGAGGTTGGTGATCATCATGGTCCCTAGCCTTCTATCCCTACTGATTCCTTTCTCTTTGCTTGGGTTGCTTATCACCTCGAAAATCATAATTAGTGAGTTTTTCCCTTTGCATAAGGTTTTTGATTATTTCCTTTAAGTGCATGCACTCATCAATGAGATGACCGTAGTCATAGTGGAACTAGCAATACTTGCTTTGGTCTATGTTCTTGTTGTTTCTGCTCTTTATTCATATGAGAGAGAATTATATGGCATTAGTGTTATACACCTCGACTAGTATTGATGATGGTATTTTATTGAGGGGATTGTGTGACGAAAAGTGAGGTGGCGATTTATTGCTTCCTAGAATATTTATCTTTGTTAGGCTTATAGCCCTATTTGTCATCCTTCTTATCTTTAGGGTGATCTTCCCATTAATTCATGGGATATGGGTTAATAATAGACAAAAGAGCTACTCGATAAAACAAGATAAGACATTAGTCAGTGTATAATGTAAGGATCAAAATCAACTTCTCAATCTATATCCTTAAAGCCTTTATACTCGAAGCCTAATGGTTGTTATAAACCATGACAACTCTTTTGGTGAGGTAGGTGTGCTCCTAAACGATGTATCGATTTACTTGCCTAATGACTTTGCTAAAAGTTTCTAATGGCCTGTAAGTAACAGAAGAAAAGAATGGGCTTGTGCGAAGGTCGAATTTAATGATATACACAGGCAATAGGTATAGGAGATTCCTTATTTTCGAGGAAACCTTGCTGAACCAAGGTAAGATAGCTTTATAGTGTCTCATTTTTTCTCAATGTAAAACCAATCAGGTCATCTGATGACTTCTTATATACTTTTATTGTTGTAAAATGCCCTAGAAATAAGTTGGACAGCTCATTAAAGGAGTTGATAAAGTAAAGTGGCAAGTGCGAATATCACTGTAGGGCGAGCTCTATTAGTGTGATGGAAAATAACTGGCAATATTGTGTATCTGACATGGTGAGGATCAACATGGCATAATTGAAAGTGTTTATGTGGTCCAGGGGACCTTTCTCCCTATCATAGGGTTTAATCTTCATTACATCTTAAATCATATGGGAATGTAAACATTCATGATAGGTTATGTGAAGGGATGGCTACCCTTCCTTAGGACGTTGGTAGAGCTAAACTTTAGTAGTGATGTATGAGAATGCTCATGATGCTGGCAATTATGCTTGGGCATAGTAAGGATGTGGCTACCATCCATAGTATGAATTTTGAGGGCTATTCAGAGGAATCGTTGATGCAGTTTGGTGGCATAGGAATTTCTAGTGCAAGTGGGTGAACCAAAGAAGGATGTACTTACGGTAATGGATGGGTTAGTATTGTAGTTTTAGGTGTGGTCGATGTTAGGTGTGCTATGGCGGGTTAAGGTGTGAGGCAATAAGGGATTTTCGATAAAGATGATTACACTGCAACATGAGGTTATGGGACCACCAGGGGGTAGTTATTATACTTAGTCCTACAAGAAAATTTTTCCTAGAATCATTGATGGTGATGGGGCCAAGATTGACTGTGGTTGATGGAATTGTGGCGTAGGCATCAAAATTTCATAAGTGGATTTGTCAAGATAAGGATATCCTGAATGTTGCTGTAATTGGTGAAGTTCCATCTTGAGATGGATTATTTCTCATCAGAGATCATAAATAGCCTAGGTCTTGAGAATTTTGCTTCTTGATCCATTGTATTCCTCCTAAGATGGAGGAGGTTGGTTGGTTTAGGCTAGTTGGTCTTTCCCTACATCATTAAGAGAAGGATTGCAGCATGCATGTTGAGGGCTAGGCACGACTGGCTTATATACAACCATTTCACCCCTACAATAATGGGTATTGCATATGGTGTGCAGGTTGATTGGCGCTATTGGTGATAGACCAGTGAGAGGAGTGGTAGAAACATTGATCATTGCCATTGCAATGGAAAGAAAGTAATTCTTGTGAAATCAAGAGTAGCATGAAGAGGCAAGAAGATGCAATATTGGCTAGAGTTAAGTACAGTGGGCACCAATGATGTATTAATCTAGGGATGAGTCACTGAGGTAGCACATGAGAGTCACCGGAGATGGCAAGAACCTACACAGGGAGAGCAAACCAAGGAATACATAAGGGGAAATGGCTCCCCGATTGCACCTCTGCTGGTAAAGTCAGGCAAGGGAAGTCAGAGAGCATGAGAGAGATCTATGAGAGCTAGAGTATTCATATACTTAATTACTAGGGTGTAAGCCTTTATTTAATGTTTCTAAATCGATTTGGAACACGTAATATCAGTTAGGCAAGCCTTATAGGTGATCCTCTGCCTTAGCAATGCCCAGGCATGGGAAAACTAGTCATGGTAGAGCAATCACCTATTAATGGTTAGATACTATAGTATCACTTTTGTTTAAAAATATCACCCGCCTTTCTTAATTAAAATTTAATGTATAAACCTTTTCTACTATATGCTTTATATTAATATAGTTAACTTTCTCTTTAACATAAGACTAAAAAATAATTATTTTTTTTTAGATTTTCCACAAGTATCCTCCTACTAGAGGCAATGATGTTCGAGGTACTGTTAGGTACTAAATGTGGCACCTCTCAGTAGGAATTCAAACCCAAGTTTGTCACGTTGTGAGGGACATTCCTATATAAGTTTGGCATGAATCAGATTAGCAAAGGAATGGAGGATGGTTTTGAATGCCAAAGAGGATATGATGTAGCTAGTAACAAAACATTGCTATCTAAGCATATTTTAGACAATAATTTAGTTGTTCTTATCTTGAACGCTAGGCCATTTAATCTTTCTACATCAGAAAATGCTATTGTAGTTACCTATGAGGTTTATTCTTCATATCATATTAACAATGCCCAAGCTATAACTCAAGTTCAGGTTCATTTTAGTGAAGTTAGAACATGTTATTAGTTTCTTAACACTCACAGCTAGCAAGAACTTGAAAGAGAAGTTGCAAGCATTTAGAGACCCTGAACTGCAAAGCAATTATGATAATATGGAGGTATCCATAAATTTTTGGGATGGAAGAAATATTGTATGTGGTAGGGGTGCAATTTCTGTGGTGGCTGGAGTAAAAACTGGAAGAAATAATTCAAAGAAGTTATTTGATATATTGTTTATTCAACTTGGGGTTCATGCAATTTTAAGTGTCATCTACAATGAAAAGATGGTTTCTGTCTCTTGAAATTTTCTCTGCTCTTATTTTTGCAACACATATTCATGATTGGTCATACTTATGGTTCTTCTTCTTACACCATAAAGTGCTTACTACATCAGTTTATGGCATATCCTTGAGCTTTATGAATTTGAAGATGAAACTTCTTATACTAAACCAATATTACCCAATGAATTCCTTTTCAGCTCAATGCATGTTGTTGGTTTATGTAAAAGTACAGAGGAGGTTATTTTCCGTGATAGAGCCATGGTTTTTCCTTTTGATCCTGGAGGTAATAGATTTTAATGAAGAGGAGTAAGAGTATCTTGAATTCTATTGCTTAAATAATGCTGCAGTTTGAGAAATTCAGATTTGTGCCTTTAAATGCAAGCGTCTTGCTCAACCTTGAGGACAAGGTTATTTTCGACCAAGGAGCTATTGATACGGAATTAATGAGCCAAAGAGAAGGACATAAGCATGGAGACAGAAATGCAGCAGAAGAAGCAGACGAAGAAACAGAAATGTAGCAAAAGACAGAAACAGAAATGCAGTATTGATACAGAACAATAGAAGGGCCAAGAAGCAGAAGAAGCGTAAGAAGCAGTAGCAATGGAAGAGGAGCAGGAAGCAGCAGACCCAAAAGCAGATGCAACAGAAGAGAAATGGAGCAGAACGAAAGATGGGCCGTGGCAGACGACTCAAAAGCAATTCAGGATGGACCAATGGCTACTATATGAAAGCATGCAAGATATCTAAGCCCAATACAAGTGGGAGAGCAGGTTGGAAGAGCGTGGAAGGGCATGGGAGTATCATGTACGTGAAGATATTTGGTAGGAAGATGCTGAGGTCTCCGCATACAAGAACGAGTTTGTTACGGAATGGTTACGGAATGGAGAGAGGAGGATCGTTTATAGCAAAGGAGGAATGAGCAGTGGAGGTTATGAAGATTATGAGGCTTGGCTCAGGAGTTTCTTCCTGACTCGAATTAGGAAGGCATTGGAGTTATTCTTTCCAATTGAATAGGAAGACATCTATCATTTCTGTGTTACATTTCCATTTGTTGGAATTCTGTAATTCATTTCTGGTTAACGTACTGCGAGGGAGTTTTGGAAGCTGTTGACACTAGTTCAGCTGGTGGAAGAGCTTTCATCTTCTGTACTGAGATTCTGTTGTTCATTTCCTGCGTTGGTTGGCTGTAACGGTACCGATACTTGCAATATTCCGTATTTTCCATCCATTCCCCGCGACTTGTTATTTTATGGTTGCCAAAATGTTAGCTCTAATCAGCAGTGTTAACACTATGAGTGATTGAGTTATACAGAATGCTTTATGTAAACTTTATTGTTCTTTAATTTCATCTTGTCATCTACTTCTTTGTGTAGCAGTCTTATAAATAATTTTTTTGAAATTTTAGGCAACAATTTCGTGCAATATAAATAAAACTATTGCATTTGGTCTTATATTTACAACACTTTTTTGCAACATATTACAGCAATAATTTAAGCTTCATTCATATTATTCTTATAATAGACAACAATTTTTCACAACAATGATAAAATGCGACTTAAAGATATAGCAAGCTTACATTTTTGTTTTATTAGACATAAATATATATAAAAAATATTTTATTTTTAAATTTTTAGTTTTTCTTATATTAATTTCAATTTTTTGAAAGTTATTTTTCATTATTTGGGGTCATTTTTAATTTAATTTTCAATCATTTTTATTTGTGTTTTAGTTTAATTGTTCTTATTTTATTTAAGGCTATACATTTGTTTTTTTTTTAATTTTTGTCTATGTTACTAAATTTTATTCTTATTTTTTATAAATACAAAAATATCCTTCGTGTTTATATACTCTTCTTGTTTTTATATACTTTTTGGTTACTTTTCTTATTTTTAGCAAAATTTTAGTTGCTTTATTTTATTTACATATATACCCATTATATTTATTTTTATGTTTTTCTATTTAATCTTATTATTTATATTTAAAAAGTAATAAAAGATTAAAAAATTGAGATGGTATATATTGAACCCTAGACTTCCTTCTACAAGTTCTTTGCTAGTCATTCTCCAAGCCGTAAGAATGCTTACAGCCTCGTCGCGCCACCGCTGTTGATCTAGAGCTGCTCTTTTGTTCCTTTCACATGCTTTGAAGCATGTCCATAAGTGATTAAATATATGGGGGATTAGACATAGACTACGAATTAGTCTTAATAAAACGAGATTAAGGATTAAGGACATAATATTTGATATGGATATAATTTTTTTTTTCTTTGACTCGTGAGATTGAAGTAGCATTGTTTCTGGCAACGATGATAAATTGGTGGTGTACTTGTGTATGGGAGGCAAGCATTACTGTCTAAATGCCAATTAATACAAATCTTATGGATTATGGAAGTGGTATTTTCTATCATGGATGATTTAATTAAACTCTTTGATGCCTCTGTTTTGCTTTGTTCTCAAGTTATATAGTATGTTTAAGAGGAGTGAAAAATTAATGCCAATAAATGGTATTTTATCATCTACGTGTTCTTATATAAAGTTAACACTAATTCAGCTGCAAAATTAAATATTATAATCAATCCTGTATGGGTGATTTGTTCTGTTTTCAATGGGATTAGTAACTCATTGTCATATCTGGTTTCAGCACCTTTCTGAACTGTAGGTGGATTCAAATATAAATGCTTTTGAGCCTAAAGATCCATCTGATGACTCATCCAAAGTTGGCTTTGTTTTAAGTGTTGTTGCTAAGAAATTTTTTTGTCTAGTTAATAGTACTATATTAATGTAGATTATGTTTCACAAAAGATAGACAATATACATGTTCTAAGCGTGATATAGAAGCTTTATGACTTGATATATATTGTCTCATTTTAAATATATTATTGAAATCATGTGTGAAGTTACCCCTAATTTCGAAACTATAAATACTAGTTTTTTTTTTTTTTATCAAAAAATACTCATGCATGGCTTATCTTGTTTTATTTGTAAATTGTATTATCTTATCATTGAGTAATTTTTCACTCACCATACCTTGTATTTTTTTTATTTTTTTAAGATAAACAGGTGAAGTTCGAACATCCGTTTGAGATGTCTAAGTTGGGGTGTGACATGAATAGAGAAGAGAAAAGATAAAATATAGTGCACTATTAAAATATATTGGAAAGTGGAAAGAAATTTTCAAAATTTTTGGTTTTGTTGGAAAAGAATGAACTCAATTTCTTCCTAATAAAATCAATTGTAACACTTATAATGTAAAGAGAAATATCAAGTACAAATATGAGCCCACAATTCTCAAATTTTAAATACATCATATATATATATATATATATACTTAATATCACTAAATTAATACATAATCAACTCTAGGTAATGTACTTTAGGCACAATTAAACCAATTAATGTTCAACAATAAATAAGGTACGTAAAAGAAAGATTATACAAGGATCCTTAACTATCTAGAATGCATTTACCATGCATTTTGTATAAACATGACTTTGATTTTTTTCAATGACTCCAAGATATCTGTCATATTCATTCTTGTCTTAGGTAAATCAATACAACAATTCAAGGCTAACTCAAAAATTGATGACATGTGTAATAATATGTTATCAATATTTTGATGGTCTCCTTGCAATAAATTGGCATCCAAAATATTGATTATTGAATGAGGTGTTGATTTTCTAACCCAATCTTTCAAACTTAGACCTTCGACAAACATATCATCTGTTGGTTTCTTTCTTGTAAACACTTCCATCAGCATTATACCAAAGCTATATACATCTCTTTTAATGGAAACAGCTCCTTTGGATCCATACTCTACATTGTCAATTTTAATGGTAAATAAAAAAAATCATTATATGTAGAAAAAGACTACAAGTTTAACTATTAATAATTTTGTATAGTATATATTTGTATATATGTCAAAATATAAGTAAATAAAATTTAAATAAAACATATATAATAAGATCATTAAATCATCACCTGGTGCCATATAGCCAACTGTAGCAAAAGTCTTGGTATAAAGTTGCAGTTGACCTTCACCCAATAGTTTGGCAATACCAAAATCACTAAGATGGGCTACCATATCTTCGTCCAACAAAACATTATTAGGTTTTACATCACAATGAACTGTTGGTGTAGAAGAACCATGATGAAGATACTCCAATGCAGATGCCACATCAATCATTATGTTCAACCTTTGCAAGATATCTAAACAATAGTTATGAGAATACAACCATTTGTCAAGACTCCCATTTGGCATAAATTCCATTATTAGAGATTTAAAATCAACATTTGAACAGCTGCTGATGATCTTAATGAGAGTGCGATGACGCAAATTGCAAATGACAGTGCATTCATTATCAAAACTCCTTAATGCTTCTTCCAAGTCTAAGTTAAATATTTTGACTGCAACCATCTGTCCACTTGAAAGAGTTCCTTTGTACACAGATCCAAAACTACCCCTTCCAAGAAAATTGCTCTCATCAAATCCATTTGTTCCTTGTAGAAGTTCATAGTAGGATATTCTACTTGGTGTCTCCAAATTTAACAAATCCCAATTGGTTGAATCATTAACATCATTCCTCTTATGTTTTAGACAAATTATGCATGAAACAACCAAAATGATTGCCAACGTGATAGGCAATAAGCATTTGATAAAAAATATCTCTTTTCTTGACCTCTACTTGTTTCCTTTCTTACATATTTGGACTTGGAGTTTTGGATTCCCACAAAGATCTTCATTCATCATAAAAGATTCAGCCGTAAAATTTTTAAAAGGCCCGCCACTTGGAATTTCACCATGCAATAAATTGTAGAAAAGGTTAATGTATTCAAGATAGACAAGTAACTCTAAAGACTTTGGAATCACACCAGACAAATAATTTTGGGAATGATCCAAGAACACCAAGCCTATCATATTACCAAGTGATTCAGGAATTGACCCGTGCAATTTGTTATCCTCCAATGATAGATTTTGCATATTTTGCAAATCACCAATAGTTGGAGGAATGTTTCCTGAAATTTGATTTTTTGACAAGTTCAACAATATAAGTACTCTCAAGCTCGAAATCTCTCGTGGAATTGTTCCACTCAAGGCATTAGAGGATAGGTCTACCTCAATGATATCTTTGAGACTCCAAAGAGAAGAGGGTATATGAGAGATCAATTTGTTAGAACTCAAATCCAACTTTCGTAAAGAAGTAAGATTCCCAAGGCAGCCGAGAACTAATCCTGAAAACATATTGTAGGCTAGATGCAACTCACTCAACCTTTTGATTTGGCAAAGTTCATCTATGATGGAGCCTTCCAATCTATTGTGACTGAGATTCAAGTATTGAAGGCCTTGTAATTTTTTAATTGTAGGAAGAATCAATCCATTCAAAGCATTCCCATCTAAACTTAATTGGATCAAGTTGGTTAAATTTCCAAGTTGATTGGGAAAAACTCCACTAAATTTATTCCAATTTAGACTTAAATAAATAAGCTTAGAAGCATTAAATATGCTCTTCGGGATTTTTCCTGTTAATTGATTATCTGTTAGAAACAAGGCTGTCAGGATGGTCCTTCCTATATTTGAGGAAATAAGGCCAGAGAGATAATTTAATCTAAGAGCCAATCTCACCAATGTTGAAATGTTGAAAATAGTGGACGGAATATCTCCACTCAGTTGGTTTTTTGACAAAGTTAACATCTCAAGTTTGTTGAGATTTCCCATCTCCTTAGGTATAAAACCTAGAAACATAAAGTGATGGTTAATAAAATATATTATTCTTATAATATTAAGGTATTGGTCTAGTAAAGAATAATAACAAAAAAGGTAATATTCTTTACGTACTACATACATGTAAATATATATATATATATATAATATCACTGCATGAATTTATTTAGAAGAAACTACACAACCTTATTATTTCTAAAAATTTGTGTTATGTTAATTAATCCATAAGTGTTAAGGAAGAAATTAAATTTGTAAACAAGATCCAAATAATAAAGACCTTTTAATTTGTTTACATGCCCATTCAAATAATTGTTTTGCAACCTTAATCATATTGAGTATAAGTCTCCTAAATTTACTCTTTCCTAAGCTATAAACATCCATAACATAAACAACAACAACAACAATAATCAAACTCACAAATAATTAAAAATATTTTATAAAAATGATTATTACTAGCTAGAATGACTAATTTTTAATAATCTAATAGATAAATATATAATATCTATATTTTATTAAATTATTCCTTAACTAATATTATTAAGTGATTATCAAAATATAAACAAAAAAAGCATTTTGATATAACTTTTATTTTTTATTATATAAAAATTAATACTTCAATTTTTAAGTCTTTTCAAATTGAAAGATTTCGGATAGCTTGTAGTTATTATAATTTATTATTCAATTTTTTAAAAAAGTTTTACGTGCCTATTTCATATTAAACGAATGACTAAAATACACTTTTGAAACTCTTAGCTTTATGAAAATTTTAATTTGGTTCCCTTGACTATTTTTTTGGTCAAAACATATGAATGAACTAACTAGCGTATATACCTGTTAAATTGGTTATCGTTTAAAAATTATTAAATGATTATCAAAATGAAATGAAAAATTGTTTTTATACTACTTTCTAACAATTTTAATCATGTAATAAATAATGACCTTTTAAAAAGTTAACAAGGTAGAATCGGTTAACTATTCAATAATTTAATTTTTAATTTTTTTTAAAATTAAAAGATACGAAATAGTTTATAATCTTTATAATTTATCATATATTTTTTGACCATTTTTAAATACTTATTTAAATAATACTTTTATAATTTTTTTAATAAAATTTTATCAAAAAGATTAATAGTAAGAGGAATAATAGTTGAATATAATAAAAGTCATCTTCTATAAATTTATTAAAATTAATTTATGAACTTGTGTAGATTTATATTCTTTATATTTAAAGTGAAAAAATATTTTTGGATTTTTTTTTTAGAAAAATATTTTTTTCATAATTTATTTAATTTATTAAAGCAGGATTATACTTTTGTGTTTTTTTCTGATTATTTTTTATATTTGCATGTTTGAACCAAATTAACAAAACAAATGGAAAAAGTAAAAAAGATAGCCATGCATGTTAAAGAATAAGGTTATATACCTGTAAATGAATTGCCACACAAATATAATTTTTTCAAAGATGTGCAGTTGCCTATTGATATTGGAATGCTTCCATTAAATTGATTGAAAGATAAACCGAAAACTTCAAGTAAAGGAAGTTGATGGCACATGTCTTGCGGCAGATTACCATGTAAATTGTTGCCTTCGAAGTTGATGATTAACAAAGAAGGCATGTTGAAAAGAGAAGATGGAATTTCACCTACAAAACATATATACACAATTTCTTTATCAATTTCTTTAAAAGTTGGTTCTTCATTTGTAGAACGATTATTAAATGATAGAAAATTATGATTTTTAAAACTGATTTCAATTAAAACATAATGGTTTTTTAAAACTTAATTAAAACTTATTCACACTTTATTTCAATTATGATTATCATGGGCTTTTCTCCTCTCAAAAGAAAAAAGATGTCGAAGTGCTCTTCATGTATAATATATTATTAAAATTCCTTGATAAGCAGAAAATGAACTCTGAAATCTAATATACACAAAACTCTCATATCTGAACATGAGTGAAATTTTAGAGTTTGTTTAAATAAGACTATATATGAAGCAATCATTCAAACAAATACAAAAACACAAGAAATAGATATATATATATATATTTCATACCTTTTAAGTTGTTGTAACCAAGATATAAGAGTTGGAGGTTGGTCAAATTTCCAATGTCACTTGGTATGTATCAACCGTCCAATCCATTTATTTGTAATTCTGTCAATTCTTTGCATTGATGCCAAACAGATGGTATTTCTCCAGAGAAACTATTGCCATCTAAATAGAGTATTTCAAGCTTTGGAAGCCCATCACATATGTTTGATGGCAGACTACCAGAAAAATCATTCTTGCTAAGTTGAATTTCTTGTAGCAATGAGCTATTGAATATTGCTGATGGTATAGAGCCAGAAAGCTCATTATTCGAGAGATATATTATTTTTATCAGTGAATGATCACCAATCTCTTTTGGAATAGTTCCTGCAATTATTTAATAATAACATTAATGTATGAATTAAATAAATGTAAATAATGAGAAAACTGCTATACATATACATATATATATATATATGTATATCACTTATAAGTGCACTAGCAACCTTTCAATATCATGGATCAAGATTTGACTTAATTTGGGACTAAAGCATACGTTGAGTCACTATATATTCTACAAAAAAAATTAATTTTAGGGTTAAGAAAACTACTATACATATACATATATATATATATATATATATATGGAAAATGAAAAGTAAGAAAAGAACCTAAAAGTTATTTGAAGGTTGTTTTGTTTTTTAATTCTTTAAAATTATTTTATTAAATTAGTTTTAAGAATTTATATACTAGTATTATTTTTATATATATAGTATTAATAAAAATACTTATTTTTATTTTAAAAAATTAGAATTTAAAATATTTTTAAATTTTTTTGTATTTTTTCCTAAAATATATATTCTATTTTTTGTTTTTTATAGAAAAAATTATTCAAATAATTTATTTTATATTTTTGTTTCTAAATACTCAAAAAAAAATTTAAAAACTACATTCATACAGACCTTAATTAAACCCCCTCAGTTGTAAGCCAATTTACCTTGTTTCTCGTAAAGAAAAGGAAAAATTAAAAAATGAGAAAGACTTCGTGATGAAAAAACTACATTTATTTTTTAATTAAACTTACATTATGCAAGCATGTTTGAGAAAAAATTACAAAATGAAAAAATATGTATGTCAATACTTCGTGATAATATGTTATTGTCAAATGAGGTTAATTAATAGTAAAGTCAAAGCTATTCCTTCATTAAATAATGTGTTAAGTCGAAGCCATACTTGTTCACAAATCAAATAGATATACATGATATAAAAGTTAATATAAATAAATAAATCATTCAAAGACATACCTGATAAAGTATTGTAAGACAAACTCAATAGTTCAAGTGATGACAAATTGGAAATCATTTGGGGTATACTCCCTGAAAGCTTGTTAACAGCAAGTCTTAAAATCTTCAAGTTCTTGAGTTTTCCAATGTCAGATGGAATGATCCCTTCAATGAAATTAGCACTCCAATCTAAGGTCTCCAACCTTGATAAGTTGGATACAGACAATGGAATAATTCCACTCAAACTATTATTGCGAAGAATTAAGTACTGAAGTGTAGATAAGTCTCCTATCCTTGTTGGAATTTCCCCATCAAATTCATTGTAACTCAAGTTGAGTAGTTTCAATCTACGCAATTGAACTAACTCTTTTGGAAAATGACCATGAAAACTGTTGTTACTAAGATCAAGTTCAACAAGGAATGACAAATTTCCCAGATAAGGAGATATGTTGCCAGTGAGACCCATGTCATTAAGATTCAATGAATGAAGCCTTCCATGACCAACATTACAAGTGACACCAAACCAATTGCATGGAGAAGAAGCAACAGACCAATTAGCTAAGGGATTGTAGGAATCAAGAGTGATAGAAGATTTGAAAGCAAGAAGTGCAGATTGATCAGTGGTGATGTTTGTCTTACTCCAAGCTAAAGAAGCCATAAAGCAAGACAGTAAAAACATGAAAAGAGAGAAGTAAAGTTTGCCCATGTTTTGCATATCAGACTGTCAAAGTTGCAAGCATAGAGATGTGAGTAACAAAAGAAGAGAATGGAAGATTATATTTTCTACAAGTCCCTGTCAAGTCAATGCGTGAGAGAGAGTGTATGCAATAATTTTAAATTAAAATGTGGTTACAATTTTAATATATTATGATTTATCTTTAAAAAATTTCCAAGTTTTAAGAAAATTAAACTATCTTTTTTTGGCCCAAAGAAAATTAAACTATCTAAATGAAAAAAGAAAAGGACAAATGCATATATCTCTTGGAGGGTTTGAAATTTAAGTTATTGAGTAATTTAGAATGATTTACAAATTAATCATCCTCCTAATTAAGTCCGAACCGCTAAATCATTATAAGATATATTTTATTTTATCCTTATTTACTAAAAAGAATTTTTTGGACCAAGTTAAGTGTGAAATTTGCATTATATATGAATTATTCAAATATAATTAGGGGAAAGACATAAAACTTGATCTTTCAAAATTAAGGTCAAATTCTACGCCATATATTTCAAGGTTTAAGGTATATATTATTTTATCCTTATTTAATAAAACTAATTTTTTGGACCAAGTTAAATGTGGAGTTTACATTATATATGAATTCTTTAAATATAATTAGGGGAAAGACATAAAATCTGATCTTTCAAAATTAAGCTCAAATTCTCCGCCATATATTTCAAAATGCTTATATAATTATAAAATATTCATAAAATTTTAAAAAAAATTTTAAACCTTGAAATAACTGAAAATTATCTAGAAATTAAAGAGAATCCAACATTTTTGAGAAAAAAAAATAACAAACAAAATTGATCATAAAAGCACTTGGAAAATACGTCACTTTAATTTGACTAGTTTTCTTATTTTAACTGAT
The DNA here is from genome assembly GCA_031216115.1 of Senna siamea. Taxonomy (NCBI): domain Eukaryota; kingdom Viridiplantae; phylum Streptophyta; class Magnoliopsida; order Fabales; family Fabaceae; genus Senna; species Senna siamea. Next base: position 14,467,751 of record CM062355.1, on the reverse strand, counting down.
TGTTTTCTATCCCAATGAACACTTAACTCATAACGTGATGTGAAATATATATTAGTTATTACAAACCTCATAAACCTCTTTTAATAAAAGTAAACTCGTGAAAAATTCACTTTATAAAATTACTCTTTATTTAATGGTGATAAATCTCTCATACCTCAACAAAAATCACAAGAGCTTAATCATTTTAATTAAGTGTGTTTTGCAGCATCATAGGAGCTTGCAAGGTGCTAAAAAGGATAAATAAAACTACTCAATATGAATTTTTTATAAGTTATTGTAGTATATTTGTAGCTAATTAATGCTTCAAGAAAAGTGGTAAGTATCATAATATATATTTGGCATGAGAAATTAAATTTTCAGGTATAGTCAGGTGGTAATAGGAGTTAATTATAAAAAAAAAATTTCCAAAATAGCTAAGATATACATATTGTAGATATAAAAAAGGTAGCTTGAGTGAAAACTAAAATTATAATATCATGGGCTTTAACTTTTAAATATTAATTAAAATTATAATTAGACTAACTTATATATAGCTTTGTATGTGTCACATATGAATTTTGGTCAAGTCTGGCGGGCTTGGCTCCTATTAAATGGACAAAGTGTGGACAATTTTTAGCAATGAAAAATTATTAGTGCCATCACAAGTTCTGATCATAAGAGAGAGAGAAGAGAGAAAGTTTAGATGTAGTTTTTTGCGTTTATTTTCAAAAACTTACAATTTCATAATATTATTATATTTATTATTTATATAATTAAATATGTAATTGACGTAAATAAAAAAATATTTTTTAAAAATTTAACAGTACCAATAGCGGTGTATATTTTGATTAAAATAAATAAAATTTTAGACTTTTTAATCTTTTAAAAAACAGAGTCAATATGTTTTTACTCTATAATATATTAGGAGTGTATTTAATGCTCAATCTATAAAATTAAATATTTGTTATCCAAAAGCTAAGAGTAGTAGCCAAACACTTGTAATTAGCTATCTTTAGTTTTCATTTAAATTTAATTTTACTTTTAAAATGTGTGTGTTGTTTCTCATTAACTTTCTATCGTATTTGGGTGTGGTTTGCAAGACTTTTATATCAGACTTGTAAATAGGCTTGCAAGACTTTTACTTGTAAAGAGGCTTGCAAGACTTTTACTTTTAAAAGTCTTGCAAGATTTTTACTTTTAAAAGTCCTGCAAGACTTAGTATTGCAAGACTTTTACTTTCAAAGGTCTTGCAAGACTTTTAAAAAAAAGGGACTCTTCGCAGGATTGAAAAAATGTTTGAATATTTGGAGGGTCTAAATTTATAATCCCATTTGAATATTCATGCTAAACCAAATTTAGAAAATAAATGAAGATCTGCTAGATAAGGATCTTCACTTTTGTTTAATCTTGTAAAGAAATATTCAAGACCAATTTTGATTTCAGTTGGATAAATTTTTGGACATGGTCTAAAAAAATCCCACCAACGGAGAAACCATAATGGGAATTGATATTGAATATTTTGTTTAAAATAAATCAGCCAAGAATGACTGAGTGTATGATTTTGATACCAGAATACATGATACCAAACATCAATATAATCCCAATAATTATATCCTCTAGGATCAAAATTTTGAAAAAAAAAATTTTATTCTTTCAAAGCTTATTCCCCAATCAGCGAGAGAAAGAACTTTCAAAATTTGAAGCTGAGAAAAGGCATATGAAAATTCATTATCTTTCTCAGGATTATGTTTTATTTGAGCAAATCTAGTGTCTACTAGAATGAATTCATAAAACAACTGGGTTTTGTTTGGGTTTGAAGGTCTATAATGGAATCCAACGTGAAAAATTCTTGCTGCAAAGATAACAGGAGAATTTTCCCTAATGTCTAATTCCATCTGAAAAAGGTTTATGGCTTGCTCGCCCTTTTGAATATAGGTTGATTTTGGTAGAGGTTGTTTGGAAGCTACTATTATTTTTAAAGGGTTTGCAATAGTAACTTCATTTTTCTTTTTCTCAATTACTAAAGCTAAAGATTTTTTCTTATCTTTAGCTTCAGTAATATTTGCCCAAGATTCCTTTTTGAGGGTTGGAACCTATTGGGGAAATTGTTGCTGAAAGGCTAATAGAGTTTCTATGGGAAAAGCATAGTTTATTAGACTTCTTAATAAGGAAGAAGATTTGGTCTGGGTAGATGACCCAGGGACATTTTGGGTAAAAGACCCTGGTTTGGTGTGTGGGTAGAAGACCCAGTAATATTTTCTACATTTAGTGTATGTTTGGTGCTCTTGATAGAGCTTGTAGTAGACTAGACGTCTTCTTCGCCCTTATCCTTTTTCTTTTCTGGCGACATTGGTTCCCTGTAAGAATTCTCTTGTGAGAAAATCTAGAAGAGAGTTTGAGGAGCCTTTTATAAACTCTATTTCAAAATAAAAAATACTTAATATACTGGCAAAGATTTGTTTTGATTCCAAATTTTTTACAACCTTTTGTAAAACCTCTTTTAAAGATTTTCAGCCAACATGGATTAAAAATTTTTAGTTTAGTAAATCACTTTGGAATTTGTTTACGCACAAAATGATAGCTAAAATTTCTTTTTTAATTGTGGAATAGTTCTACTGTGCTCTATTCCAATGTTTTGATGTATATGCAATGCAATGATCTTTGCCAATAATGAATTTTTTGAGAATATCTCTACAACCAAGATTAAAGCCATCAATTTCTACAATTTTTTGAGCAAGGGGGTCAGAAAGATAAAGATAAGGAAGTTCTTTAACCTGACTTTTAATGTTTTGGACAATTTTAGTATGATCATTTGCCTAAGAAGGGGGGATTCTTTTTAAGACGATCATGAAGAAGTTTAATAAGATTGTTTAAATTTGGAATAAAATCTCCTACATAATTTAAACAACCTAAAAATCTTTAAAGTGATTTTTATCTAGAATTTGATCTGGGAATTTCTTAGCAAACTAGATGGCTCTACTAATTGGACTAATTGTTCCTTGGTAAATTAAATGACCAAGAAATCTTATTTTTGTTTGAAAAAGATAATTTTAGTCTTAGAAACAGCAATACCATTTCTTTTGATGATACTAGTGAAAATTCTAATATGATTTTCATGTTGGTCTAGAGATTCAGAATATATCAAAACATTATCAATATAAAAAATAATGAAATTGGTATATAGATTGAAAATTTCATTCATTATCCTCTAGAATTCAAAGGGAGCATTTTTAAGACCAAAAGGAATTACATTCCATTCGTATTGTCCAAACGAAACTGTAAAGACTATTTTATATTGATCTTCTTTTTGGATTTGGATTTGCCAAAATCCTGACTTCATATCAAATTTAGAAAAGATTTTTACTTTATTTAAGCGTTTAAAAGATCTTTTTTATTAGGAATAGGATACCTAATCCATCTTAGGGCTTGATTAAGTAGCTTGTAAGTTATAGCAAGCCTAGGAACTCCTCTTTCTAGTTCAGCACTCTTATTGACATAAAATGCAGAACAAGACCAAGGACTTTGGCTCTTTCTAATAAGATTTTTTATCAAGAGATCCTGGACCTCTTCCTGACAATGTTAAAGAAGTTGTTGATTCATCCTAATAGGTTTAGCCTTACTTGGAATTTGTTTTTCATCAAAATCCTTTTCATAAGGAAGACTGACTACATGTTTTTTCCTTTGCCAAAAGGCATTTGAAGATTAGAACAAATTGAAGTTTGAATACCATTAAGAATATTTCGAATCTTTTGTTTAGTACTAGGTTTTCAAGTTGAGACTCAATCATTTTAAAAGAAATTTCTTCTTTAAGAAAATTGAGTTGGTTTTCTCTGTACTGAATTGAATTCATGAATTTGGTTGAAGAAGGGTTAACAAATTGGAAAGTGATAGTTTTCCCTAGGTATTTAGTTTGAATACCTTCTTCTGAAGCATAATACGAAAAAAGTTGATCAATAAAGGGTGTCCCAAGAATAATTTCATTGGACAAGTTCTTCACTAAAAGAAAAGGAGTATCAATTTTTAAACCATTCTTTTCAATAACTATATTTGAAAGTTTATAATTAATCTAAAGTTTTGACCCATTAGCAGTAGTAAGGGTTTCTTTTATTTTTTTAAAATATTTTGTTGGCACTAGAACTTCTAAGATACAATTTAAGATTACTTCAGTATCAAAGAGGGCTACTTTCTCAAAACAAACTCATTATTTATTATAAGTCTAATTGGAATGTGCCATTTTCAAATAGTAATTCATGAAATTAGACTCAAACATGGTTCTAAAATATTTTCACTTTCAAGAGGATTTTCTAGTTCTTCATCCTAAAAAATAAGGGTAATTTAAATTTGGTAAATAATAAAAGAATGTAAATTCTATTTTTCTTTTAACTCTTGTATTTCAATTTTTAGTTGATTTATTTCTTTTTGGAGATCTTGTAGAGTTACAGGTTTAGTTTTAATTTGAAATCTTTTTATTATTTTAGTAAAATCATAACCTTTATTTGAAGTTTGCAAAAGTTTTGAAGAAGAGGGATTTTGTTCAAAAGAGTTTAAAGTTTCTTTGATTTTATAAAAATATTTAATTTTTTCATCATTATTTGGTAAATAATCAATAATTTCAAAAAGTAATTCTTAATCTTTTGTTAAAACATTTATTTGATTTTCTTCTTGATAAGAAGAGGTGGAGAAAATATCATCTTCTTGAAGTTCATTAACTTCTTCATATGATCTTTCCTCTTCTTCTTCAGATGAAGATTCAATCATTAATTTATTAATTTGTTGAAGAGTTTCTTCTTCTAAGTTTAAGTTTCTAATCCTTTTATTAAACCTACAATACTTTGATATGTGGGCTTCATTGCCACACATAAAGCAGGTTGTTTTATGTTTTAGGATATCAAAAATCAATTTAGAAGTAAATTCCTTTTTGAGTTTTCTAGGTTGATTGTTCCCAAGTTTCTTCGAATGGTATTTGGAATGTTTTTGAGGATGACTATCCTTATGTGTTAATTTTGGTTTTGGTCTTTTGCACGCAGGAAAACCAAATTGCTCACAAAATGATCTTAATTCCTTTTTGTTTATAGCCTTTTCTTTGTTAAGTTGATGTTGGATTTTATCATCTTGACACATTTTTAAGGTTGTTTTTTAGACATAAGATATGATCTTACCATAACTTAAATTTTTATAATGGATTTGATCGTCTCTGAATTGGTTACAAAGTTTTTCCTTAACCTTATCTCCTAATGATCTAGGAAGACCGGCAAGGAATTTTTCTTTCCAGAGAGGATGATTACTATCTTTGTAATAACCCCAATTTATAATTAAATAATTTGGAAAAGTTTTATTGGAAAGCCTAAAATTTTGAGAAGTGATTCAATGAATTTTTCTGAGCTCATAGCTTAAATTTGGAAATTTTTTGAAATAAAATTTCATTATTATAACGACCCCCTTAATCATGTTATACATTCATCTATCAGAATAGGGAAAGTATACAATATTCTAAATAAATTTTTTATTTTTCCCATGTTAGGGAACATCAGAGGGTTACTACTAGTTGAGTGTAACCCAAATAGACTCTTCTCATAGTCCATTCAAATTTCACTTAATCATAAATCCTGTACAGCATTTATATTATCACATTATAACCTATATCATACTCTGGAATATAAATTCTAACAATCATTCATATACAATTGAGATATACTATTTCATACTACTAATTTCATTCGTACATCAGCAAATAAAACCAAATTCATCATATACTCTCCAAAACATTCCCTGCCAAAAATTTGGCAGAGTTTTCCCTAAAAATAAGACATTTCTCCATTTATACAACAGCCCAAATCAACATCTAAATCCAACAATCTCATCAATATAACCAAAATTCAAAAATTCATATTCATATATACAAATTCATGCCTAATTTTAAATCCACATCATAGTATTATAATTCTCTAAGGATGTCCTGACATCCCTCTTTTGCCTAGCTATCTCCTAGGCATCTTTTCCTGGTCATCTGAGCAAACAACTTAATGAGATTATTAGATCCTAGTAGAATAATTTATAATTAAATACTTACAAAACAGTTGAATACTCAATTGTGACAAGGCACAGAAAACATCTCCCCACAAATCAGTTTAAAAACATGTGAATTACAAATACTTTTAAACTTATAATAAATATGGGAAATCAATGCAAAATAATATCATAAGTATAGCATCATTAATCTGCAAATTCATACTCAAAATCATGCCTAAAAATTCTCATATATTCATCTATCACACATCTCATGTGATCATTCATCATTCATCTTAAATTACATGTCGTTTTATCTGAAAACATAGTTTTGGTTGGGTGTGATCCATAACACCAATAACCCAATCAAGGATCGGGTGAGAGCCAATATCCAGGATGTCCCCTGGTAGGTGCACATTGCTAGTCTCATCCCCATACAGTCTATATAGTAATATATACAAATAGTCGACTAATACTCAAAGCTAAGGATAACATACTTAAACTAAAACATCGCCTCGTATAGGTTATCCACGCTTACTCCTTAAACCTTTCATAAGGTTATCCTGGTTTAATGTATAATTCCCAACAGATTCAGACTAATTCAAATAAAACAAATCAATTAATAAAACATTCTGCATAAGAGATATTCAACGACCGTCCTATACCAGCTATTGAATATCCACCATAAGTTAGTCTGTTGCTATGGCATATAACCCAATAGCCAAATCTAGCAAACATGCAACAAGTAACTCAATACACTGGCAAGTCTTTTCTATACTCATATATAAATCTCAAGTAAATCAATCATTTTCAACAATCATTCCCATTCAATATGCAAATCATACTTAAAATAGTAACTCATAATCACCAGTTAAAAGTTAGAAGAGTGTAGATTACTCTACCTTTTACCATTTGCTTCTATTCAGACCAAGGTTTTCCTTTTTCCTTGAAGGCTATCCTTAAAAATCGTTTCCTCAGGAAACCATTCAAGTCTTACATAGAATTCCGTTTAATCATAATTCCTTACAATTTAATTCCTATTTTACCATAAATTTAACATTTAGCTATAAAGCTCTCAAATTTCTTCTAGAACACTTTTGGAAGGCTAAATAAATTTAACCCAACATAAAATTTTAGAATTACATGATTTTCTCTTCTTGAACAGAAAGATAACAACCTTTTCAATTTAGTCCCTAAAACTTTTCTAACTTGAAAATAGCCCTTAAAGTCATAAAAAATCTTCTAAATTTATATGACGGCTTCCATGTAACTCAATATCACAAAAAATATCAAAATTTACAGAATTTCAGTTCATTAGCCAGGCTTTATAAAAATTACATTTTAGTTCTTATTTTCTAAATGATTATTTTGCATTTCTTTTCTCCTATTTTTTACTTCTATCAATTCATGAGAGTCTCATTGGAATCAAAATTTACAAAAAATCATCAAATTCCTCAAATTTTAGTCCATATCAAGAATTTATAAAACTTTCAATTTAGTTATTATAATTCCATATGATGATTTTGCCTCATTTTCCTTCCATATCCTACTTCTATACAATCATAAGAGTCCTATTCAATATCAGCTATTGAATATCCAGCTATTGAATATCATCATATCCCATACCAACTATTGAATATCCACCCTAAGTTAGTCCGTTACTATGGCATATAACCCAATAGCCAAATCTAGCAAACATGCAACAAGTAACTCAATACATTAGTAAGTCTTTTTTATACTCATATATAAATCTCAAGTAAATCAATCACTTTCAACAATCATTCCCATTCAATATGCAAATCATACTTAAAATAGTAACTCATAATCACCAGTTAAAAGTTGGGAGAGTGTAGATTACTCTACCTTTTACCATTTGCTTCTATTCAGACCAAGGTTTTCCTTTTTCATTGGAGGCTGTCCTTAAAAATTGTTTCCTCAGGAAACCATTCAAGTCTTACATAGAATTCCGTTCAATCATAATTCCTTACAATTTAATTGCTATTTTACCATAAATTTAACATTTAGCTATAAAGCTCTCAAATTTCTTCTAGAACACTTTTGGAAGGCTAAATAAATTTAACCCAACACAAAATTTCAGAATTACATGATTTCCTCTTCTTGAATAGAAAGATAACAACCTTTTCAATTTAGTCCCTAAAACTTTCCTAACTTGAAAATAGCCCTTAAAGTCATAAAAAATCTTCTAAATTTACATGAGGGCTTCCATGTAACTCAATATCACAAAAAATATCAAAATTTACAAAATTTCAGTTCATTAGTCAGGCTTTATAAAAATTGCATTTTAGTTTTTATTTTCCAAATGATGATTTTGCATTCCTTTTCTTCTATTTTTTACTTCTATCCATTCATGAGAGTCTCATTGGAATCAAAATTTACATAAAAGCATCAAATTCCTCAAATTTTAGTCTATATCAAGAATTTATAAAACTTTCATTTTAGTCCTCATAATTCCATATGATGATTTTACCTCATTTTCCTTCCATTTCCTACTTCTATACAATCATAAGAGTCCTATTGGAGCTAAAGATTATAGAAATGCATCAAAAATTTAAATTCCAATAAAACCAAAAATTTCCAAAATTTCAATTTAGTCCCTCTCACATTTTTTGGCGATTTCTGGCTGCTAACAGTGACAGGAGGCTCGGCGGAGGTTGTAGACAACTTCGTCATTAACCAAAGCATCAAACCTGAGCTCATCATCGGCCAAACAGTATAAACTACATAGATCAAAGCTGCGTTTCTCACTTCATGATAGAGGGAAAAATAACCATTTTTTACTATTGTGGTGACCGTTGATGGGCGACGATGGTAGCAGACGCTCGATGGCGATGTGTAACATCTATATATTAATTAGCTTCAATTAATGGAAAGAACTTATAGTGCTTACTTACTTACTAATTAATTTAATTAACTCAAGGAAGGAGAAAGGAAAGAGTAAATTATATAAAATGCATGTCTATATGAATCCCACGTGAATTGGAAGGGAAATTGCATGTGTGTGTGTTTTTTTTGCTTGCATTTCGTGAAAAGGGAGTAGGTGCAAAATTCTTTTGTGCCACATAAAAAAAAAGGGAATTGGTTGCTTGTGAAGGTGGATAAACTAGACTTACAAGGAAGAGGAAGACCAAGTGTGCAAGCAAAGGCAAAATACACTTTATGCAACATGAATATATATATATATAAATAGATAAGAAGGTGCATAAATTGTGGCAAGCAAACACACACCATCATTCACACGTAAAGGAGACAAGAATGAATAAAAAAAAATGAATGATGTTCCCTCCTCCCTTCTCTTGACCAAAGGGTTAACCAACCCACTAGATGCTTCATCATGCAAATTATGCTTGAAGCACACGTGGGACTTGTAGGAAAAAATAGATAGCATGGAAAGAGTGGTAGTTCCTTGCTATGTGAATAATAGAAGTAGGAAAATGGAAATAAAATGGAGTTGGCAACCTTCCCCACCCACTAACACGTGACAAGAGAGGAAGAGAAAATAATTAACCCAAACACACACACACTTATTCAGGAGGGAAAAGAAAAGGAAGAAGGAAGAGAGAAAAGACGAAGGGAAGAGAGGAAGGAGAGGCTTCACAAGAAGGGGAACAAGAGGGAATTCAAATTCCTTTTCATGCATGCCCCACATAACCTCACTTGAAAGAGAGATCAAGGAAGAAAAGAGCAAGGAAACAAGAAGTATAAGGAAATCAAGGAGGGGCCAAGACCAATTCTTTTTAGCTCACCATCAAGGTAGGTTAGCAATTCTCTTGTCTTATTTCCATGGGTTAGCATATGTTCCATAATGTTGCTTCCATGAAACTAGAGTCATTTTCTCCATTCTTGATTAAGGAGGAAATTTGATGTAGTATACATGATAAATTTAAGGGTTAGCTAAGTTAAATGGAATTAATAATGTAATTAGACATGGTTGTTTAATAAATAATTGCATGTGATGATGAAAGGAGATGGATTAGTTGGTAAAGGAAACTTATTGCCATAGAAAATATAGTGTATACATTATTTAGGAGTTGTGGAAATTTTTATGCCAAGATAAATCCTAAGAAAAGTAGAAAAGATTGTAGTCATCATTAATATTTTAAGGAAATTATATGTAATGATGAATCTTAAGGAAAAGTTAAAACTATGGTGTTCATTAATAATCTTTTTGGAAGGAAAGTTAGGAAAGAAATAATAAGATATAACATTTCCATTAATAATAGCAATTTAGGTGAGAATGAATAAGAGATATTACGGCCGTTAATATTAGAAATTAGGTAAGAATGCTTAGAAAATATTATGCTCATTAATGTCATCCTTAGAAGAAAATTTATACGAAAATAAGTAGCAAAGATTATATCCATAACTAATATTATGGAGGGAAATGTATGCAAGATTAAATTTTAGAGAAAATAGAAAGTATTATATTCATAAATTAATATTATGAAGAGAGAATTTTGTAAGAATAAATTCCAAGAAAATAGAATGACAAATTTCATTTCCATAATTAACGTCTTGGGAGAAAATTTTGTAAAGATAAATTCTAAGAAAAAAGGGAAATATTATTTCCGTAATTAATGTTTTGAGAGAAAATTTGGTAAGAATAAGTTCAAGAAAAATAGAATAATATTATAGCCATAAATAATATTATGAACAGCAATTTATGCTATATTAAATTCTAAGGGAGGTAGAAATATGATTGTCCAAAAATAATATTATGGGTGGAGATTTTTAAGTAGATTTATGGGAGAATAAATATAAGTTATTATGCCCATTAATAATACTCTTGGAAGAAAATGGATACAAGAATAAGCCAAAAAAAAAAATTATGTCCACAAATTAATATTGTGAATAGAAATGTATGTACATCCTAAGGAAACTAGAAAATTCTATGTCTGTAAATAATATTATGAATGAAAATTTATGTATGATTAACTTTTAGGGAGGTTTTGAATTTATTTACAAGTGTTGCGAAAGCGAAACCTTTCATGGTTAATAAAAGGAAAAGGTAGGGTGACACCGCGCCCTGTAGGGCTCCGAGTGTACACTGGTGACCTAGGGAGGTGTGGCCGAAGGTGCTCCATGCCTATAACCTAGCACTCGCGATCGTACCAAGACCGTGGCCAAGTGCCTATGTATTACGGGGTATGGCTAGAGGTGCTCCGCACAAGTGGCCTAGGGAGGTATGGCCGAAGATGCTTTATACATGTGATCTAGTATCCTGAGGATTTCATGTACGTGGATTGAGGGTTCACAACTTACGAGGTGTGGCCAAAAGTGCTCCACACCAACGTCCTGGCGAGCCACGGCAGAAGGTGCTCCGTGCTCGGGACCCAATGCTCACAGTCATGCTGTATACATGGTCGAGTGTCCACGAACTTCAAGGTGTGGCTGAAGGTGCTCCACACAGGTGACCTAGGGAGGCATGGCCAAAGGTGCTCCACCCCTGTGACCTAGTGTTCACACAACATGTACGTACGTGATGATGACTTCCCGATAATAAATCAATACGCTTAAGAAAATACTGGTAATGTGAAAAGATCTTTTACTGTTGCTAACTACTAAATTTATCATGCAATAATTACCTATTTATTGATATGTACTTTTCTCCTAAATCAAGGATGCGGTCTGAACATTTTTGGTGCTTGCACCCTGATACATGTTAGTTTCTTTTAAAACTATGAATTGCTAGGCTACTGGGAATTGCGTGTTTCTCACTTATATGCTAATATGTATCAGATTCGGATGCGTAGCAGGGACGTGCGGTAGCAGTATCTTTGGATCAAGTTACTTTTTGTAAGCCCCCATTATTGGATCCTAAAAGTACTCGAATTAGAATAGGATAGCTAGATTGACTGTATATACAAGTAGTTTTGGGAATACTAGAGAAAGCAGATATGTGAAGGACCGATCTGGTACTATTTGGTACGGGAGTCTGAGTGGCAGGCCTGTTGTCTTCTAACTTTTGCAGGGCGGGTACTTCACATATCCGGGGACTGATTCATTAGTTGTAATGAATATTTTTATTAAACATGTATTATTTGATCCATATGAAAGATTGTATTTGCATCGTGTAACGTAGACTTTTATTATTCTGCTGTGCATGTAAGTTTTTATTTTTATCTGAGCATAAGGATCCCAAAACTATTGCGTATGACATAATTCGATGGTTTAACTGCTCAGACAATAATTAAAAGAATAAGAATAATGTACCGAACCTATCTATTGCTATTGAAATGAACAACAAGACTAGATAGGGGCGTTACACGATGAGTGGCGCAGGTGGTGCAGCACAACAGTTTGAAGTTGAGGAAGAAGCCATAAAATTTGAGAGGGAAAGAGAGACGCGAAGGAGAGAGGGAAAATGGAGGAAATAAGAAAATTTTTGTACTTTAAGGTGTCTAAGGGCATTTTGGTAATTTATTAATTTACCCCAGATAAATTTTTTATGCATTTTCTAATTTAGGAAAGAATATGGGATAATATGGAAGGGATTTGGGAATTTTAAAGCATCATAAGCCTTCTAAAATTATTTACTAAGTATCTCGAGGCATATAAAAATTTTCTCATCAGATAAAATTTTATTCTGAAAATTTTTTAAATTTAAGCTATGAGCTCAGAAAAATTCACTGAATTACTTCTTAACATTTCAAGCTTTCTAATAAAACTTTTCCAAATTATTTAATTATAAATAGGGGTTATTACAATCTTCCCTAGTATAAACGCTTGACAAGAAAGTGTTTCTATACCACTTAAAATTAGCAAGGGTTTTACATTTAAGGTTTGATAGAAGATCTACAGATTTATCTCTCCATAGGGAAGGATCTCTTATGAAATGTTGGGTTATTGTAAAAATTAAAGTATTAACAGCGTCAGGAATAAGTTCACCATTACTGGTTACTAGAGTTCCATCATTGGTAATTTTGACAGCATTAAGAATTTATTCCTTTTGATCATCAGTGAGATATGAATCCCACCAACCTTTAAGTTGACCAGTGAAACGTAATATTAATACCTAAGCAATTGTTTCTTTTGAACAATTGTGATAAATTTGGTAGGTTGTACTAACCATGGTCATTTTTTGGAGGGTTTCTAATATATTTGACTCAAATTGGCCATCAATGTTCTAAACATAAACATTGTTGGCATTGAATTATTTTAGGGTAATATCTTTTTCTTTTAAAGCTACATCTGAAGGAGAAGCTCTAGGGTAATAAAGTTTTTTTGGAGTTTTCCAATTTGTAAGGACAGGATTTATTGAACTTTTTTAGATATAGATTGGGTGTTATATCTAGAGTCAGAATCTTTGCTAGAAGTTTCTATTTCTATTTTTTTTTAGATTATTAATAGATAACTTAGAGGTTAAGGAGGATACTTTTTCAGGTGTTTCAGGAATAGTTAGCTTTCTAAGATGTTCCCCTATTCTTTAGACTAAAGATTCAGAAGAAGATGAGGCTTTTAAATCTTTAATCAATTTTTTAAAAGCTAAAAAAGGTTTAAATATTGGTTGCTGGTTAGGAATTCCTATAGTTGGAGTTTTTGAACTTGGTTGTTTTAGGAAACATAATTGTTCTCCAATAGTTTGTAAATAAGAATTGGTATAATTATTTTGTTCCATTATACTCTGGATATGATAAGAATATATAGGTTTTGTAGTATCTTTGACCTTAAAAAGTGAGGATTTTATAGGCTGATTATTGACTTTAATACTAGGAATTTCATAAAACCTAGTCAGAGGAAAGCCTAAAGAAACTATTTCTCCAAGTTTAATTTGCCAAGAAACATTAATTTCTGTGGAGGTTTTAAAAGGATAATTAATTTTTTGTTCTTTAACATAAGCATCAAACTAATCAAAGAAATGGATGTTAATCTTTATTTGATTAAGCATCCTGTAATACCTTTCTTGGATTGATTTTCTTTTGTTATTGTTGAAATTTTTGAAGAACCATTCTCTTTTCTGAGTATTTTCCACAAATTAAAAATCTTTTTACAAAAATATTTTATTTAAATGAAATTTTGGGGTGATGACACTTACAGTATCATTAACAAACTGGGAATGAGTTGGAGATTACATGGACCTTTTATCTTCCTCTCCTTGTTGTTGGTAAATTGCCCTTGGAAGGGTAGATGATGTGTCTACACCTTGAAGGTAAATAACTGAAGGAATGGTTTGACTAATAGATGAAGAACAAGATTGCCTATGTGGTTCTAAAATGGTAAACCTAAAATCATCTAAAGATCTATTTGATCTTTAAACACTAAAGGATCTTCTTTGAAAAGATATACCTACGGTTTCTATTTGGCTTTGCCTAATGTTTATGAAGGTAGGAGTGGGTTCTGGTAAAGAAGGAGCTACCTTTTCCATAACCCATTCTTCTGGAAGATTAACACTACCCATTTGATGGTTCTAGCGACCATGACATTAGCCATAGAGGCATCTGTCAAGAAAAGAGTTGTTTGGCCGGTTTCCTTAGGAATTTTTACATTTGAACTAAAAGAATTCATAAGTTTGTATTAGATCCTATAGAGTAAGGCTACTAGTATAGATCCAAGTTTCATGTTAAAACCATTAAGTTTAACAATTGAAGTAAATAAGTCTAACATGGATGATTGGACAATTCCAGCCATCCTTGGAAAAGATGTTTACAAACTTGAAGGAATATTTTGGACTAAATCTAACTATGTAGTTAGATCAGTTGAAGATGTTCTTCCTATTAAAAAAGATATAGAAGAAATTACTCTTCTTTATAAAACCTCATTAAATCTTCATAAAGAAAAATACAAATTTTTACACATAGGTTGTGTTCAAATTGCTTTAAAACCCTTAGTCTATGAAGGATTAAATACTACTTGCCTTGTTTGTTTGAGAGACACTAGGTATTTACAATTTACAAATTCTCTGTTGGGAACAGTTGAAGCTAGCCTTCATGCTATACCTATTTACTTCAATTGTTTTCCAAATAGAACTGTATGTCTTTTAAATGAAAACATCATGGATGTTTTAAAACTAAATTTTAAAATTAATGGTTTTAATAGGAAGGGTAAGTATAATAAATAGTTGGACTTAAGATTTCCTCATCAAAAGGATCAATTTGATGCTTCTCAAGGATCCATATGATTAATGATCCATAAGAGAGGATAACTTTCTTGATCCTAGCACTCCTCATCATCTTCTCCATAACAAAATAAGGGACATTGAAAGGATTACCCTTAAGGACAAAATACATTGCAAAGTGCTTAGGCTCACTTTCAAAGGCAAGGTTACTTCCCTTGTTCATTAAAGAGTTAGCAATGACATAGTAGAGGAGGTGATTCTAAAGTTTAAATTTTTTAGTGGGAAAGCTGGCAGTTGGACAAACTTCAGGAGTAATAAGCAAAGCATTTAGAATAGATTGGGCTTCATAGTTTGGAATGCTACCTAAGGAAGATGGATGATCACCAAACAAGTACCCAGCAGGCTCAGCACCCAACCAAGCTCTTAGTTGCTGTTGGGTAAATTTTATCACTTTTTCTTTGATTTTGGTAGATATACAGTGATCAAAATCATCCCATTTCATGTTTGAATAAAAAGCTTTGACAATCTTGGGGCTCTATTTCTTTTGGATTTTGATCAATTTATAGAGGCCAACATTTTTCAATAGCAAAAAATTAAAAATTGCTCTTTCTCAAAAAATGCGACATCGACATACTTACTTGAGGCAACTGATCATTGTGCGAAGTTCTTTGTATAATTCTTCTCTTGAGATTAAGAGGAAAAGAACTCTTGTGGTGCTGAGCTTGGTGAAGTAGAAACCTTGGTCCTCATTTTCTTGGTGCGCTCGGAGATTGGATGATATACTTGAGTTAGAAATGAAAGAAAGAAAGGATGAATGAGTGGTTATGGAAGCAAAATGGGCAAAAGTTATAGGAGATTTGGTCAAAATTAGAGAAAGGGCAATTTGGGGCTTTAGGGTTTCGAAGGGAGTGTTTTGGAGAATTTGTGAGCGAATTGGATGGTAATGGATTGGTAATTGATAGTGTTTTGATAGAAAATAGAGGAGGAATCAAGTAACCAATGTGATTTTTGAAAGGATTTGCACTGGAAAGTAGAGATATGAGAGAATTTGCAATGGAAAAATAGAGGGTTCTTTGAAAATAGAGGTTCCCCTCTTTTTTGATAAAGCATTCCAGAGACGTGGCACTAGGATGAATAGTATAGTTGCTCTTATAGGCTTCCTCTAAGATTTGATCACTCATTCCCTCAAATTCTAGGATATACAACCAATTTTGAAAGGTCATCACCTCATCGGGTTCTCTCTTGAATTCCTTTAGGTCTTTTAGGGACTTTAAGAATTCATTTCTCTTTTGGGCTTCTAGAATTTGAGTTCTAAGATTATTTTCAATTCTCATTTCACTTAGGTATAACCTATCTGGCAACACCAATGTGGACAAACTCAAATTCTTAAACCTTTCAATCAGGTTAATTTCACTCACCATCATGTGAGCTACGTGAAGGGATTTTCTACTTAAAGCATTTACCACTACATTTGCTTTTCCTGGATGGTATTTTAATTCAAAATTATAATCTTTAATAAACTCCATCCATCTTCTCTATCTCATGTTCAACTCTTTTTTATTGAAAAGGTATTTGAGACTTTTATGGTTACTAAATACCTCAAATCTAGATCCATAGAGATAATGTCTTAAAATTCTATCATCAACTTGTTTCTCCTTATGACACCTCATTTTTTTAGTTGTGTGTTTTTCCATAAACAACCTTTGTAGTTTAATTTTAACTTTGAAATGATGCAAGAATTTTTTTTGGTACTTTCTTCCCTTGGTGTTCACTTGACTTTCATCTAGGCTTCTTATATACAGGATATGAATTTGCATTGTCATGCTCTCGCCAATATAAGAAGCAATCATTTTCTCATGCATCTATTTTTCTATAATCCAAACCTAAATCCCTAATAATCTTTTTGGCTTTATAGTATGAATTAGGTATAACTGCCCCATCAAGAAGAATTTCTTTGAGAAAGCTAAGAATCACATCAATAGATTTATTGGTCTCATGATTAAGACACTTCAAGTGAAGTAACCTAGCTATAAAAGATAACTTTGACACTATTACATCCAAGATAAAGTTCTGTCTCTGTATCTTTTAGTAAATCAAAGAACTTTTTTGCATGCACATTTGGTTCTTTTTTGTTTAGAAACATAATTCATTTCCTCTATATTTACAAAACCATAAATATCATGTATCATCTCGTTAATATCATCAACCATAATATTGTCATCTTCCCCTTGATCATGACTAGGACTGTCAATTCTTACAAGGGCTTCTTCATGTAAGTCCCACACTTTGTAACTATCCCAAAATCTTTTTTTCAATAAATCCAATCTCACCATATTTCTTAGCTTAAACTCTGTGTTCCTACACCATTAGCATAGACATCGAATCAAAGTTTTCACCTTTGGCTGATTGTATGCCTATTCAATAAATTCATTTATTCCTCTTATATATGTCAAATCCGCTCTAGTTTTTAATATCTAGCCAACTTTTATCCATTCTTTTTCCCTACATTTCGGTAACAACATTTCAATACTTTTTAAAATTTTCAAATAACAACAAAACATAGACATCATACTATAATGTGACTTAAAACCTAGTACACACCAGAAAAGACCCATTAAATTAACTCTTTAAAACCATTCTAACAACTTAGTTATTCCAAACAAAATCATTGTTGTTGATGAAAGAAAGAAAGAACATAAAAAGAGTAGTAGGATTTGGTACATTAAATAAAAATCATACAACCAAGTGAAGTGGGGTTCACTTTTTCTGAATTGTGAATAATAGAATTTGGTACATAAAAAATTAGCTACAAATATATAATGTGAAAGATGTATATGCCTATAACATAAGTAGTTAAGTCATAAATTGTAAGACAAATTCTTTAGAAATCAAGAATTCTCCCTTAAACATGTTAGTTTTCATAAAAACTCAAGTTGTTTATTTCAAGTTCTTTTCCCGTTCTTTTACACTCATAATATTTTATTTTGTCTATCCGTTATCATGACTACCTTCAGGTTCTTTCCCATTTTTCCATCCTAATTCATAAACTAACCTTTCTAGCTTAATTTCCTCTATCCCACTTACCTATAATCCCCCAGCCAGTGAATTGTGCTCCATTATGCATAGAATTTTTGTGCTACATAGGGTATAAGTTCTTATGCCTAAAATTTAGTAATTTTTATATTGTTTGTACCCATTACACACCAATCTAGAATCACCTCCCATATCCTAGAAACTTCACCATAACTATCCCTTGTTTCTACTACTTTTTACCATGCTTTTATTCCAAATTTCTCCAAGTTCATATTGTTATCTTCCCTGCATTAATACAACTAGTTTCAGAAAAGAATTACCAATTTTATAGCAACAAAAATTAGTACTCACATGGTGGCATTTCCTTCATATTTTTCCTATAATACTCTATCCTGCACTCAATATCAGTCAAGACAGTAGAAAAATGTAGAAAAAATACATACATATGGCAGTTTTGTTGGTTTTGTTACTAGGCAACCACTAGCAACCACCCAAAAATAACATATACATGGCAACACCAGCAAGTAGTAACCACCGAGCAAAAATAAAACTGATTAAATAGATGAAAAACCAAATATAGCCAAAAAAAAATATAACTAGCAACATCAATATGACGGTTTACATCTTTGGGGATTCAACACCAAGTAAAAACAGAACTAATTAAATAGATGAAAAACCAAATGTAGCAAAAAAATAACAGAACCAGCAACATCAATACGGTAGTTTGGGATTCAACATTTGACATTAAACTAAGGTTAAATTTTAACTACATAAATTGCAACAAGGAAGAAATTAGACTATTCCATCACCATTATAGCTTGAATCAATCAATGAAAATCACTTACCAGTAACGGCAAAGGTTGGCCGATGACAAACGATGGAGACGCAACCGATGAAGCTTTCAAATCAAGTACACTTATGATGGAGGCATGGGATGGAAGACAGTGAAGGGCCACGGAGCAAACGAAGCACAATAAAGCGATGGAAGATAGTGAATACCGTAGAAGAACAGTGAAGAATGTCTTTGTTGCATGGTGGCTAGTAAATGGCGACAGGTCAGGCAAAACGCGGTCTAAGTTGCAAAATTTTAAAGTCAATGTTAGGCACGATGCCTTATGTAATGTTGGTGCTCTTTCAAACGTTGTAGTATATACCAAATTCTATAGTAAATACACTAAACGCTACTATGGCGTACTAGTTGGTTCCTTAGACACTAATCGATGTCTCAGGTTCAAACCCTCAAATGGAAATTTAGAATTATTTTAACCTTTTCTTTGGTGCATTAGTGGCGACAATAATAAAGTCACCACTGAAAATCTTCAGTGGTAACATTTAAAAAGTCATCATTGAAGACCTCCAATGGCGACATTTAAATAGTCGCTACTGGAGATCTTTGGTGGCAAGAGTTTGTCACCACTGAAGAGCTTCAATAGTGACTTTTTAAATGTCACCACTGGTGTTGCAACACATTTTGTCACCACTGACCTTCTTCAGTTGCAACACATAATTCTCACCACTAAATGTGGGCTTTGAGTGACGACATTTTTTGTCACCTTGAAATATTGCCACTAAAATAATGTTTTTTGTGTATAGTCCGTTTTGATCAAAAGAGCATCCCAATCCTCACTATTATATATGAAACCTACCTAGACCCCAAGTGACACCTTTAACTACCCAGCTACTTTAATAATTCTAATAATTATACCTATAAGAAAAGTTCTAATAATTTCCTAAGGCCAATAATCAGTGCTACGTAGCTAGCCTTTGATTGGCATGCATGGATGCTTCATTATTTTTTAAGAAATAAGAACTAACACGTTATGTCATAATCATGTATGTTATCAAAACCAAAACATGTTCGTATAATGAATATATAAAACCATAATTATTTGCCTTCCATTTGGTGAATCATTTGAAATTATTAACTCCCATAATGTGTGGTCCATCACCCTAATCATTATACAAGTTTTTCAATAGAATATATATAACGGTAGGATAACTCTTTATTTCTAATTCAGAGTTTATTCTCACAACTCAATTTTTTAAGAAGTCATGGGTATTTTTTATTTTTAAAAATAATTTTTGAAATAATTTTAAGAATAAAAAAATTGAAAACAAAATTTTTGTTTGGATACTCTGTTCTAAAAATAATTTTAAAAATTAAAAAATTAAAATTATTTGGGTATTTTATTTTTAAAAATTTTTTTAAACACTATTTAATCTAAATTTGATTTTTCATATACATATAGATAATATCATGTGACCAGCGCATTTAATAAATAAACTTGAATTTTAATGTTCTATTCTGTTTATTTTGACTCGCAAGCTAAAAGGATTAGTCTGCAATATTATTTTTTGATTTTTCAATTAAAATTTAATAAATATATAAATAATATTATTAAATTTTTATAATTTATTAAATAAATAAAAATAATTAAATTTATTGTAAATTGATATATTTATTTTATTTTAAATTTAACCCACAAATAAAACAACAAACTAATTTTTGAATAGGCTAATTCTTTTTTCTCCGTAAACTTGATGATCTAACGAATTATATATATAGTTTCAGTTTTGACGTATTAATTTAGTATACGTTTATATAAATTTATTTATAAATCCATTAATATAAATATGAAAAATTATATTTAATATTTATAAATAAAATGATAATTTAAAATGTCATTAATAAATATATTTAATAATATATTAATTATCTTTAAACAAATATTCTTAAAAATTATATTTAAAATAAAACTATAATTATTGATATTTTTCTGTGCTAAAAACAAATTTTTTTAAAAAATATTTTAAACAGGTACATTAAGAGTTTATGAAGCATACCAGAATCAAACATACAATAAATAACTAGAGAAATTATTAAAAAAGGAAAATGAACAAAACTAGAATGGAGTGTGTTTGCCGTGATGTGAACCCATTGACTTGTGAGAAGTGCAAAGAGCTGCAAAATATGATAATAGTTTTGGCAGTAGAGGTATAAAGCAACTAGAACATAAGACTAGTTCTGTATGCAGCCAAGATTTGACGTAGGAATTGTAGATATGCAAATGAGGACAGATTTATATGCAAAATTAGTGAAGCATTCTAAGAGAATCCAAGTGAGAGATATGGTGATGAGATTTGAGAAGATGACAGATGGACAAAGCGTGGATGTAATCCTGGGTTTTGGTGTAGGATGGTATGTAAGGTTTGGATAGGATTAGTGGTACCCTCCATTATCCAATGAGATAACACAAATTGAAAGCAATGAGTAATAAAATTCTTCCTGGTTATGCACCCAAGCCCTTATACCAATTGAGAATTGACTGATGGCGAAAAACCTGCTCAACTCTAACAGACAAGAGGTGGACCCAAACCAAAGTGTCTTTGCTGACCAAATAGATTATCAATGGTTTCATCAGTGTGGTTGCAAACAACACACATCCAATTACGTACAAGGCAGAAAATTTTCATTAGGGGTTAAGATAGTAAACTAAATATATAATATATTTTTTAAAAAACTATTAATTATTTTTATTAAAATATATTATATAAAAATATATATTATATTAAGATTAAATAAATTAATATCGTACTATTTTATCATGTATAAAAATAAACGTTTAATTATTATAAGTATTATTTCAAATGATTCACTTTATTATTATTTTTTAGATAAATAAATTTATTTAAAAATATATTCTTTTTAATGATTAATTTTTTATGAATTATGTATAAATGAAAAATTAAAAAAGTTAAGATCTATTGATAATTTGATAACAATGATAACAAAAAGTAATTTATCATAATTATAAGTAAAAAAAATTAGAGATTTTTAGAAAAAAAAACTTAGTGCAATTTAAAAATATTAAATAACAAAAACAAAATATCCTTAAAAATTTAGAAAAAAAAAAAGTAAAGATTACATTATATGGAACAAAAAAAAAATGTCATAAAAAGTGAGATATGATAAAAAAGAAAAATTCTCATTTCTTTAAAACTTTAGCCTGACATAAAAGTATAAATAGAAGTTTTTTTATATTAAAATTTACTCTTCTTATTAAATTTATTATGCTTGAATAATATTATAATCTTAAAAGTTTTTATCTTTTTTTAAATTTATTGTTCTTAAAAATATAGAATTGTTAAAATAACTTATTTATGAAAAATAAGTAAAAATCAATAATAATTTTATAATTTAAACCATAATATATATTAAATTAATCTATAATTTGATATAATATATTTTATCGACTGTACATAAATTTTAATCTTTTAAACAAACTTATAAAAATTATAGAATTTTTTGTAGGTAGGAGCCATGTATAAAATTATATATATATATATATATATATATATATACACACACACATATACATACACACACACATATATATATATATATGTATGTATGGATATGTATATGTATATATTAAAGTTGTAGCGTTTTGCAACCTGGTGGAGGGAGAGGTTGTTTGCTTCAACCTTGACTCCAGTGTACCCTTTCATTTTTATTCATCCAAAGAGTTATCTACTCTTCTTTATTTCTTCAACTTAGTTTAACATTTCTTCCCTCCTTCTTCAAATCTCCAGTTGTCTTCATTGTCTTCGCTCTTCATCTTTTTCTTCTCCTCAGTTGGTATAGTTGCACCCAAGTTTCGATTCTTCTCCATGAAGTCGTTTTGTTTCATTGAATAGTGTCATGTTATTCCCATGTTTAATGTTGCTTGAGCTTTGATTTTTGCATAAAACATATGGATTTCATATAAATGAGATGGATGAATTATAGATGGAATTTCCTCTCTTTCCTAAAAAAAAGTTAACACACAACTCAACTTGATCTAACTCCTTAACAATAGGTCAAGTTGATTCAGTTCGACTCTTCAAATTTTACATAACCCTAACCAATCTCACATGATTGGTTCAAATTTAATTTTGTCTGCAAACCTATTGAAACAACCTAAAATGAATTGACTGAGTTAATTTTCTGATCATTCCTCGTTAGCTAAGAAAGATGATCGATAATAAAGGACATACTTTTTGATTTTGGATTCTCTGCCGTGATCTTGAGCTTGGCGCCTGCTTAGCTTTTTAACAGCGATTTTATCCACTGCTAAAGTATGCTCTAATATTATTGCAACGAATATTATTGTTGCTATAACTTTTGTTTAAATAATTAATTTATAGTGACAATAATTTTGTTGCAATAAAATTTAGCAACGAAAAAAATCATTGCTAAAAGCCCCAAGCAGGCACTAAGCAAAGAACACCAAGCAAAGAATCCGGACGTATACTTTTTGGTGTATCCTTCCAACAGACTGATGTCAAAGAGGAAAACCTTCTTTATTTTTAAAAAGGAGAAAACAAAAGTAAAGGGTTACATGAAAACCTACAGCTCCCCCTAATATGATTGAGGATTGATTTTGGATCTTTTATTTGGCACTTTTTTGTTTAGTACCTGTTTAATACTTTTAGCGACGGTTTTTTTTTATGCTAAAGTTTTTTAAATATTATTGCAACGAATATTACTGTTGCTATAAATTTTGTTTAAATAATTAATTTTAAACAAGTTATAGTAGCAATACTTTTTGTTGCAATAAATTTTAGCAGCGAAAAAAAACCGCCGCTAAGTGCCAAACAGGTGCCAAGCAGACAATCCGAACTGTTGAGGATTCGAGCATCGTTCCTACTTGTATACATAATATCAACTAACTATATAAGAAAGAAGGAACATAACATCTCTTCCTATTATAGCAAAATCCTTTGGAATTTCCTTGTCATCCTTAAGAATCTAGATCAGTCTTTGATTCAGAATTTGAATTTGAATATCATTCCAAGCACAAGGTTGAATTGTCTTTAACATAACTCTGTTTCCCAGCAAGGAGACCTGCAGAAGATTTTCTTTAGAACTAAGAACAATGCCAACTCACGGAGTCCATTTATTCTGTTTCCAAATTGAAGAATGAGCTCCATTGGATTTTCCTTTGTTTTCTATCCTTTTTCCATGCAATGAGAATCATGCTGTTATACTGTCTTCTTAAAGAGACCTTCGTAACTTCAGTTCTATGGTTTTGCACATTAAGAAGATTCCTGTCTATGTACATGGAATTGCTATCTTCAATCTAATTAGCTAAAAGGTTAACCATATGAATGATACTGGTGGAATTTTTCGCTTCAAAGATGAATTTGTCACGAAAATAATATAGACACCAGCAAGCATAAAACATTCTATGATGGATTGACCATTCCTTAATTTCTTTATTAATTTCTCAATCCACTTAGGCACTTAGCAACCCACCAGTCAAGATTATCTGATCTTATTGTTAAGTGTCCAACTGTTAATTAATTATGTCCATCTTGAACTTTATAAACACTATTCCAATTGCCATCCCAATTGATTCCATCTTCGATAATTATTTCTAAAAATTGGCATTTGTTTTATTCTAATGCTTACATTCTACTCATAGATCTCAACTTTGATGATATCTAACCGTCTTCTTGTGAGTTGAAACCAAAGTTAAATCATTAATAGAGATATATTTTTACCATTTCGTACTTAAGAAGTTAATCTCACAATGATGAAAAGAGGAAAACCTCAATCACAACATTTCTATTAAATCAGACATTCCACATATTTTTTTAATTTTTATCCATAAATTGTTTTTAAAATTTATGTAAAATATTTTATATTTAAAAAAATCAAAATATGTCATCCTTTCATTTTTATTTTTTTTTTGCCCTTCATTTTAAATCCCTAGCAAAGACTTTTTTTGTGTGGCTCCATTAAGGCTCCAATACTACGAGTTTCCTCGCAATAACACACTCCGTCGCAAAGGAAATTTTTTTTTTTTTTAAAAAAAAAAAAAAAGAATTATCAAAGATAAAAAGAGTGACCAAAAGAAGATTCTACAGTCTTGTCGTGCCTACTGATACATTGCACTTGCTTCCGTCTTCTACTGAGTCACGACTCGGTCTGCCATCTACCGCTTGTCACTGAAATGAAGCTAAAATTCTCAATGAACGAGTCACCAGTCACGACTCGCCGGTACACTCTTCGATTCAAGAACGCTCAAAGCCCGGAATCGAAACCAGAAACTAAAAAAGCATATCACAATCATTAATCATCTAACCGAAGTATACCATCCATTTCATCGCAAAAAGAGAAACAAAACGAAATTTCTGTAAAATCGCTGAAAATCTAAACCAAACAGTATATGGGTCGCGCCAAAAAATTATACATATTTGAGAATAATATACACAGATCGGGAAGCCACATCATGAAAAAAAAAAAACGCAGAAGATTTAATCAAAAGGAAGAGAAGAAAAAACTAGAAAAAGAAAAAAGAGAAATTAAATGGAGAACTAATGAACAGGGGCCTGAATCCGAGGGCGAGAAGAAGCAAAGGGAAGACGATATAGGATAAGAAAACGAACCCGCCGGGGAACAGGGACGGAGCGAAACACTTGCTCAACCACCCTGGCCAGCACCGCCGTGTACTCCTCAAGCACCTCCGCCACGATCGCCACCAGTATCATCTCTTTGGATCAGCTGACAGTAAAGAAGGAAACGGGTCGGGTTGAAAGTTGAAAGGGATTGAGTCCAAATCGAAGAAGGGACAAGAAATGAACACTCACTAGTCTGAGCAATGAGAAATGGCAGCAAGAGCGGGTACCAATATATAGGAGGGGGACCCGACTTGTTTATCCATAATTACCAAGTTGTGTTGCGAGTACCAGAGGCGCCACCGTTGAGAGTAACTGGTATTGGAGTTTCGGTGTGCTGCCTAATAAAACAATCTCAATGCCAAAATCGGCTTCATCTACGAGTTCTCCTCCCAACCTTATCTTCTTCAAATTTATTAAATTTAATATTTGTTATCATTGTGATTCATTGTATGTACAATGAGTCTAGGTTTTTTATAAAATAATATAAAAATATGTGATAATAATAATAATAATAATAATAAAATTATAAAAATAAGTAAAAAATTAAATAATTTTTTATTATTTTAAAATTTAATAATTTTATTTTATAATATATTTTAAAAATTAAAACAAAAATAATATATAATCTTGTACACATTAAGCACATAATATATTATAATAATTTTAAAATTTTTAATTAATAATTTTATAAAATAATATATTTTATAATATAAAATATATAAAATGAGAATATAAGATAAAAATAAAAATTATAAAAAAATAAAAGACTAAAATAATTGATGTAAAGAGAAAAATGAGATAAAATAAAAATAATAAAATAATAAAAAATTAAAGAAAAATGATAAATAATTAAATAATTTTTTATAATTTAATTTATTATTTTAAAATTTAATAATTATTATTTTTTACTATATTTTAAAATTTTAAAAAAATACACTTTTATTCATGTTTATTAGTCAATTAATTTTATAACTATGATATTATTTTACAGGATGAGAGGATTAAAATTTCTCCCTTGTGCCACGTTGCCGGCTGGTTAAGAATGAATGGACGATTTTGACTTTCTAGTTTGTTGCTTTGTTAATAACAATGATAGTGAATTGGTGGTAAGTTGGCATCATGTGATGTGGAATTGTGAATAATAAATAATCAAATAAAGTTTTGATGGACACTTCAAGGAACTTGCCCAATCTGCAATAAAAGGTAAGGTTTTGTTTGGTTAGTGAAAGATGAAGTTTATTTTTAACAAGAGGAAAACCAAAGAAATTACTTATTAACAAACACTGTCGACACCATGTCAGCGTCAGCAAGAGCAATAAGTGGCTCCTCTGCAAAGAGAAGTAGAACTTCCACATCATTTTTTTTATTATTATTAAAATAAATTATATTATTTTTTAAATTAGTTAAATTACATTTATTATTCTTTTAATTTAAAAAAATTATAGTCATTTTCTTTATAATTTATTTTTATTAATAAAAAATATTTTTTATAAAATTATAATTTTATTTTAAATATAACAATAAATGTAATTAAATTCATAAGATACTTTAACATAATATTCTTAATATATTAGTAAAAAAAGTAATTTTATTATTTTAAAACCATTACATATGCTTCAAAATATTAATTTTATTTACAAAAAATAAATTAGAAATGAAGTTTTTTTACCTTTGAATTAAACCTCAAAAATATCTAATGTAATTTTTTAAATTAAAAGGATGATAAGTATACTTTTATTAAAGTTGGTATCATTTGTTCTTTTTCTCCTTTAAGTGGATAGAAGGAAATAATTTTAAAGTCGTGGTAGTTTTTTTTAAAAAAACTCACAGAAATTTTAGACTAGCATTAGCTATATTTAGTGAAATTATTTTTTAGTAGAACAAGATAAAACTAAAAATAAAAATTTTTTAACAGAAATTAAATGTAAATATAACTTTTAAAATAAGAAAAAAAATAAAGTTAGACTCCCAAAAAAATTATATAAAATTCAGACTTCATGCGTCTTAAAAAAGTAAAATTATTTGAATTTCAAATTTCTCTTAACTTTAATTATTGTTTTTTTTTTTTGGGAACCTCAACTTCAATTTTGATTACTTGTCCCTCGAATACTTAAGATAAATATAAAAATATTTTTATTGTACCTTTATGGCATTTTTGAATAGAATGTAATACTAATAGGATTAAAAAATGCCTCATCAGAATTTTAAAATATAATAAATTTTATATTAAATTCCTATACTAATTTCACTTTAGTATATTTAGATGATATGTTAATATTCTTTAACTTTATTGAGCAACATATAAAACATTTAAATATCTTTAAAAGCATAATTAAAGAAAATGGAAGAGTTATCTCTAAAAAGAAAACAAAAATAGCCCAAACAAAAATAAGATTCTTAGGACATGAAATATATTAGGGAATCATAACTTCCATAGCAAAAAGTATAAAATTTGTAGATAAATTTCTTGATGAAATAAAGATAAAAATATTTTACAAATATTTTTAGGATGTTTTGATTATATGTCTGAATTTATTCTTAAAATAAGACTTATATATAAACTCTTGTTTACTAGGCTTAAAAAAAATGTCAAGCGTTGGAATTTAGAAGTGTCCAAAGCTGTTAAGAAATAAAAAATTTAGTTAAAATCCTTTCGTGTCTTAGTATTCTACATTCTGAGACTTTTATGATAATAGAAACTAATACTTTTGAGATAGGATTTGGGGGAATTCTTATATTTCTAACTTAGGGAAAGTTTATTTATTTAATTGATCATTGATTTATGGTTGTAATAACCCAATTTAAATTAATTAAAGAAATAGGATAAAATATTTGGAAACCATGAAATATTATTGGGAGGTGATCAAGAAATTTTTTTTGAGCTTATAGCTAAAATTTGAGAATTTTTTGGAATTAAATTATATCTGATAACGAGAATTTTTCTCTACCCTAAGAAATTTTGCAGATAATTTTGAGAGGCTTGTGATAGTTTAAAAATTTTTCAAATCCCTTCCATATCATCTTAAATTCTTCCCTAAATCGAAAAACGCATCCAAAATTTATTTAGGATAAAGCGAGAAAAAACCAAAATGTTCTCAGAAACTTTACAATTCATTCTTCTCTCCATTTTCTCTCAAATTCTTCTCCCTCCCGTGCATCCTCTCTCTCTAGCGCGTTCTTATTCCCTCCCACTACCCACCACCATTCGCCCAAAGAACAATTGCCAGACTGTCGCCGTCATCACTGAACGTGCAACTCCGCCTCGACACCACCACAGCCGTCGAAAAATGATGTTTTCTCCTTCATCATGATTCTGAAGCACATCATCGATCGAGCCGATTTTGCACCATTCGACTGCCGATGATCGGTGCTTGAGCTGCCCATCAACACCCCCGAGCTGCGGGTGACCTCAGCAGTTGCTGTTGTCGCCGCCAGTCGTTGGAAAAAGCCAAGGAAGGTATAGGGACTAAATTGTAAATTTTTAAAATTTTGGTATACACTGAAAAACTCCAAATTAATCATTTTTTTTTGTAATTTCTAGCTTTTATAATGCCATTAGGGATGAATTGAAGGGTTAGATTAGAAAAGAATAATGAAATTCATAAATTTGAAAATAGGGACTAAATTGCAAAGTTTGGTATGAAGTAGAATTACAAAATTTGATGCATCCCTTTAATCCTTAACTTAATTAGGACTCTTGTAAATATATGGAAATGGAAAATGGAAGGAAATTGTTGGAAAAGTTTCAATTTCAAGTTTAGGGACTAAAGTGAAAAGACTAATATAGTCTATTTAAGCAGTTTAAACCATGTACACTCTGAACTCTTAAGTGAATTAAGTTCATTTAGCCTCATAGAAGTATCATAGAGTGAATAGGATAATTTTATGGCTAAAAATTAACTTCGATATAAATAAGAGACTAAAGTGCAAACTTATTATTTTTAGGTTTTGAAAATAAGTTTTAATTCTGAACGTTGGTTATAAAAATATACAGAGGTGACTTAAAGAATTAGTCCAAGGAAAAGAAGGAGCATCTTAAGTTAAGTGAAGGAAATCTTGATTAAGGTAGAGTAATTTACACTCTCCTTTTATTTCGATGAATGTTTAATGTGAATTGATTGTTGTGATTGTTTTTGTGAACATATACTGAGAAATGTGTGTTAGATTAGATAAGTATAAGAAAAAACCTGCATGTGTTTGAAATGTATTTGAAAATTCTTTGCTGTTAGTTTTGATTGGACTATTGGAATTGTATACTTATAGTGCAGACGAAATTGAGGATGGATACTTGATAACTGCTATGGGACGGTTGTCAACTATTCCATATAAAGACCTACTTTTACACTTTTATTATTTGAACGCTAAAATAATTTGTATATGTTAGGGTTTACCCGTTAAACCAATACACTCTTATGAAAGACTATAAGGAGTAAAGGAGGAGAGTTTATACAGGAAAATGGATTGGTTTAAGAGTAAAGCCCTATGATCCTAAGTATTAGTCACCTATATATATATATATATATATATATATATATATTATCTTATAGTCAGCATAGAGAAATGAAACATATTAGTAATGTGCACATGATGGGAGACGCCTCTTATTGATATTAGATTCTCAGTCACATGGAGGATGGTCCTGTAACAATCACCGGGAAGACGGTCCCCGTGATCTTAAAATGAGATTAAAAAATAGCAGGTAATAAATTGTGAACTTATTTATATGATTTTATGTATACATGTATAGATGATTGAAATCCTTGTAGTAACATAGGAGTGTTACCCAATGGATATGAAAAATTGGTTGTAGGCATTTGAAAAATGATGGTTTTTCATAAATATTTATACTCTTTGATTGAGTGAATAATTTTTTATTTATAATTTTTGAATAGCTACTATATATTCCATGTTTATTGATTTTTGATCAATGAAGCTTCAATTCACATGTTTGATTAATTGAATAATTTAGGGAGAGGTTTTCTATACTCAGACGGGAGTATAGCTCTACTGGAATTCAAGTTTCATTAAGTTGTGTGTTCAGACAATCAAGGGCATGATGATGCTAGGAATTAGCTTGAAATTGTTTATGTTTACTGCGTAGAGTTGCAGAGAGATCAAGAAGCTATGATGTAACTTAGTGCATTAGTTGTAAATAGTTTAATGGCCTTAATATGATGTTTATTAATCACTGAAATTGTATTTGAAGATATTATGTACTGTTGTGGTAAATGTTTATATTTTATATCCTATAATTAGTATCTCAAATGCAATGTATGAATTATAGTTTAGATGTATATTTTAGAATATGTTGATGGCTGTATAGTTTGATGATTTGAGGTATTAGATTAGCTGAGCAGGTATGGGGTTGAGTGAAATATGAATAGGAACTGCTATTTAGGTTACACTCAACCAGTAATGATCCCGAACGATGCATATTTTGAAAGGAAAAATTTTTCATAACATTTCACGCTTCTTAAATTATATGCTATGGTAAAGGGGTGGTTACAATGGTATTCTAAGTTCTTGATGAATTATGTTATTATTTATTTATTTTGTTATTTATCTAATTCTTCTATCTTATTTTTTTTTATTAGATAATTTTTTATTATTTTTTATATTAAAGCTAGTTAAGTTTTACTCTAAAACAGAACCACTAAGATAAATTAATAGTTTTACTATCCTAACTCTCGAGACTTACTACCTGAATCTCTCTTATCGGCTGATGAACGTTTAGAATAATACCTCATTATATTCTTCTGAATAAAATATTAAAATATTTTTTAATATTAAAAAATTATTATAAAAAATTTAAACTTTGAACAATAAAAAATAAATATAAATACAAATCAAGAAGCCGGCTCTAATGTCATTTTGTAACATAATAAATATAATTAGACTATATAATTGCAATATAAATAGATTAAAATGAATAAAGATGATAAATACGAAATATTAGTGAAATTATAATTTAAAATATTTACAGGATGAATGGACGATTTTGACTTTCTAGTTTGTTCCTTTGTTAATGAACAATGATGTTGAATTGGTGATAAGTTGGCATCATGTGATGTGGAATTGTGAATAATAAATAATCAGATAAAGTTTTGATGGACACACTTCAAGGATCTTGCCCAATCTGCAATAAAAGGTAAGGTTTTGTTTGGTTAGTGAAAGATGAAGTTTATTTTTAACAAGAGGAAAACCAAAGAAATTACTTACTATCAAACACTGTCGACAGCATGTCAGCGTCAGCGAGAAACAATAAGTGGCTCCTCTGTAAAGAGAAGTAGAACTTCCAGATCATTTTTTTTATTATTATTAAAATAAATTATATTATTTTTTAAATTAGTTAAATTATATGTATTATTATTTTAATTTTAAAAATTATAGTCATTTTCTCTATAATTTATATTTTATTAATAAAGATGTTTTTCTGTATAAAATTATAATTTTATTTTAAATATAACAATAAATGCAATTAAAGTTATAGCAAATTTTAACATAAAATTCTTAATATATTAGTAAAAAAATAAGTAATTTTATTATTTTAAAACCATTACATGTCCTTCAAAATATTAATTTTATTTACAAAAAATAAATTGGAAATGGATTTTTTTAACTTTGAATTAAACCTCAAAAATATCTAATGTAATTTTTAAAATTAAGGATGACAAGTATAATTTTATTAAAGTTGGTATTATTTGCTCTTTTTCTCCTCAAGCGGATAGAAGGAAACAATTTTATAGTCATCTCAGAGAAAACTTAAAGAAATTTTATACTAGTATTAGCTATATTTAGTGAAATTATTTTTAGTTACTGCTGATAAATTTTTATTATTGACATTATATATATATATATATACACACACACACACTTTGTGTCAATAAAATGAGTAAATTAAATAAGAAGTGAAATTAACAAAATGGATCTTAGAGTGATTGATACAAATAAAAATAATAAGTAAGGATATTCAGAAATCTAACTAATTTTTTTAACTAAAAAAAATAACAAGAAGATTCTTTTCGGCTCATTCATTCCTTAAATAGTAATTGGGCCAAGAAAATTTTCGTTAAATAATAATTAAAAAGAAAAGAAGAAAAGAGTGACCCAACTCAAGAAGGATTCAAGCCCAATGGCTATTATGACCCATTTAGTAGTGCTTTGTTTTACAAAAAGCCGAAAAGAAAAGGACGGAAAGAAAATAGGTCCACAGTCATCCATATTTAGCTAACAATACATTTATCCACTAGTAAGTCCAAAAACTTTTAGAGGAGAAGCTACCAATTCATAGAGACTTTATAGAGGAGAATGGTGAGAAATTCTTGTGTGTATATATGTGCTGTGTTATTTATGAATTATCAAATAATAATAAAATATTTTATTTACTATTTAATTGTTTGTTGAGTTGTACGTAAAATTTATATAAAGTGTAAAAATAAATAAATTATTTTATTATTATCAGATAGTACATAAATAAAATAATGTAAAATGTACGCAAGAATTTTTTTAGAATGATAGCTTTATTCTCCATCTTGGAGAATGCGAGACTTCTAATTACATGCCCAACACTTTTTGTTTATGTAAAAACTAGGTTTTTTTGGCGACTCCTCATGGTGCTTCATCTTCTTTCTAATACATCTATTTATTTTTTTAATTTATTAAAAATAAAAAAATTAAATATAATAATCGAATCTATAATTTATACAATTTTAATTAAATAAATTTTAAAATATAAGGCGTTTATATTACAAGCTTTAATTACTTGTAATTATGAATTACGATTGTATACTTCTTTGTTTGTATTTTGAAGTATTAATTTAGCACCTTCTAAGGACCAACTTCTTGTTTTTACACTAAAACACTTTATCTCGTGTTACAAACACACAAAATAGAATTTATCACGAGAAAATGCAGTAATAAATGCTCAACAACTCAATAAGTTATCTCAATTTTTCTTCTTAGTATATAAGGCGTGTTCAAGACCAACAATAAATATGAGGAAGAATTATGTAGTTGTTGTAAAAGGAGAGCCTTCGAAGTGTACTTCAATGTCTAATAATAAATGAAATTTTTTTTGAAAATATAGTGTTTGTTATTTTTATAATGCTCAATTTATTTGACTTGGTTTCTATTTTGGTTAATTTCTATATTTTTGATTTTAATTGTGTTATTATTTATTTTATTTAATTTTTAAGTCTGGTTTTCTATTTTATTAATTTCAATATTAGAAAATATTTTTAGATCTCCGATAGTGGGGTGTAGTGAGGTGTTACTCTGAGCGTTGGTCAGCCGGTAAGGGTGGTCTCGATAGTAAGTCCTGTGGGTAGGGCAGTAAAACCGTTGGTGAGCCTGGTGGTCCCGGTTTAAAGTAATCGCTTAAGTTATCCTTGATGTCAAAAATTATAAAAGTATTGTCTAATAAAGAAAAAGATAAGATAGAAGAGTTAGACGAAGAATTAAATCAAATAAATAATAGCATAATTTACCATGAACTTAGAATACCTAAAATAGAAGATCAGTTAAATAAATGGACGTTACCTAAATTAGAAATAACCTTTATGTATAAAACATTAGTAAAAGACTTATTCTCAGGAGAATATATAATTAAAATAGTAGAAAAAGAAATAAATATCTCTAAAATTCATGAAACAATCCCTTTAATTTCTAAATCTTTAATTACCGAACATATTAAGAAATATAAATATTTTCACATATGATCAATTCAAATTGCCATAAAACATTTGTTTAGGCAAGGAATAGATTCTCCAATATTTGTTGTCTTAAGAGATAATAGACCCATAAATCTTCAAAATCAAATCTTAGCATTATTTGAAACTAATTAGCATAATGGTCCCATTTACATAAATAACTACCCTAATTACTCAATTGCCTTAAATAGTTTCCATAATACTAATCATAATATCCTATTAGATGTAAAAATGTTAGATGAAGAATGGAATCCTAATTCAATACCCATAACCATAATTTATAGAATTTATTATAAAGTAATGAAAACTCAATTAGCACCTAAAGCCTTGTTAATATCTCCTAAAGATGAAACAACTTTGTTGTTAGTAAATCCAGAAAAAGTAAATGCTTCATTCCCTAAGACATTAAAACATAGTGAAATAACTAGTGGATTAAAATGGAAAATAGAATATATGTTAACACCTGAAAAACCACCTCCAGCTATATTAGATGAAATAATAGAATATAAATCAGGAACAGTTGAAGTAGCCTTTTCACCCTTAAGAAGAACTAATTCTTTAAGAATATCTAGTGAAAATAAATCTTATATAGAATCATATAAAAAATATGTAGATACATCCTCCTTTATATCTCCAAAAGGACTATTTTTAAAAGGAATAACATCAGACCTTACAATTCCTATCCCTAATTATGAAACTACCTCTAATTTTTAATCTCAATCAGAAAACTTTGAAACTGTCCAAACTCATAATTCACCAACTAGATCTGACTTTAGTCAATTCCAAATGATAAAAGCCTTTAAAATAGATAAAGAATTACTTAGAAAAGAATTTTTAAAAGAAGAAAATAAAGAAAAAAGAGACTGATTTTTTAAAACTTTTACGTAAGAAGAATTAAAAATTTTAGAGAAGAATATTATAAAGCTTTAGAAATGTTTCAAGAAAATATCCCTTATTTTGAATGGTTTGAACAAAATAAATTAAAAACTTTAAATATTAATGTTTTAACCTCTACAGAAAAAATATGGAAAACTGAAAAAAGAGAAATAATTAGTAAAATCCCTCCTTTAGAAGAAGTAAAATTCCCTAATAATCAAAATAAAAAAGTAATAGCATCACCCTTTAAGATGATCTCAGAAGATAGGAATCCTTCAGGACCTCCTACCATAAAAGATATAAAAAATATTCAACATCAATTAAATTATACTAATTTATTAGTTCATCAAGTTGCTAGAGAAGTAATAAATCCTCAAGGACAAATTAAAAATGATATAGCTTCTAGTTCTAATTTAGAAAAATCTATATTTAAACCCTTTAAGTTTACCGAAAAAGAATTAAAAGATATTAAATTAGGAAAAGAAACTAATAGAAATTTAGAAGAAATAAATAAAAAACTAGATCAATTAAACTTACATAAAATTAATACCCTAAATAAAAGTGAATCTTTTGAAGAATATGAAAAAAAATAAACTAAAGATGAAATAACTAAAATGCATGGGGCAAGATATCCTCGTGAATATAAAAAAGAATTTCTTACAAGTAGAAATTATTATCCTAGACCTAATCTTTTGGACATTCAGTTTGAAGAATGAGAATTGGATAATCCTTCTAATTATTCAAGGGAAGGAATTTCTGAATGGAACATAGATGGAATGACACCCCTTCAAATATTAAGAAAAACAAATGAAATAACTATGGTAGCTAGTGCTTTTAGAACTAAACATTTTGAAGAACAAACTGCTAAATTAATAATTGCAGGATTTACAGGAATACTAAAAAGCTAGTGGCATAATTACTTAACTCAAGAAGAAAAAATGTATATATTAACTAGATTAAAAAATGAAGGAGACCACTCAATACCTATAATAGTAGAAACGTTAATATTAGCTATAATTCAAAATTTCATAGGAGATACTAAAATGTTTGAAGAAAGAACTTCAGTATTACTACATAATTTAAAATGTCCTACATTAGGTGATTTTAGATGGTATGCTGATAACTTTATAACTATGGTCTCAACTAGAGAAGATTGTAGAGAAAGTTATTGGAAAGAAAATTTATTGCATGATTACCAGTAACATTTTCTAATAAAGTAAGAAAAAACTTATTAAAAAAATATCCTAATACCCCCATTAGAGAAATAAATTATGGAAGAATTACTTCAGTCATAAAAAATACAAGATTAGAAATATGTAATGATCAAAGACTAGAAAATAGAATTAAGAAAAATCAAGCTAAAGGAATAAAAGAATTAGGTAATTTTTGTACTCAATATGGTTATGATAGACCAAAACTCCCTTTGTAATAAAAAGAAAAACTATTAAAAATTTAAAAGATACAGGGATAAACCAAAATATAATAAAAAATCTTATTCCCCGAAAGAAAAAGTTCCTAAAGAAAGACCTAAATATAAAAAACAAAAATTTAATTTAGTATGATATAAATGTGGAAAATATGGTCATATGAAAAAAAACTATAGAGTAAAACAAAAAATAAATGAATTAATTGAAGATGAAAACTTAAGAAATAAGATAACAAAAATTTTATTAACTGATAAAGAAGAAAGTGATGTAATATTAGAAGAAGAAAGAATTTATCAAAAACAAGAGTATTCTTCATCAGATGAAGAAGATAACTGTTGTGATTCTGAAAATTGTGAATGTAATTATAAACTAAATATGATAAAATCTGAATTAGCCTTAGAATTAATAGATAATATAAAAAGTCCTGATAAAAAATATGAATATTTAGAAAAAATAAAAAATTTAATATTAGAAGAAAATTTACAAAATCCTATAGAAGAAAAAGAATTTAAAGGTTATGATTTTAATGAAATATTAAAAAAGGCAAGAAATCAAGAAAGAAAAATAACTATAACAGATTTATATAAAGAAATAAATCAATTAAAAATATAAATAAAAGAAGAAATTAATAATATAAAAGAAAATGAGATAAGACAAGATATTCAACTTCAAATAACGGAAGAACAACTTAAAAGAACTTCTAAAATAGAACTTGCACATGAAAAAGATGAAATAATGAAAATAAATTTTCAACAAAAATGACATGTAAATGTTTATTTAAAAATAAAAAAAAGTTTTCATAAATCTTTCAAAGCTTTAATAGATTCTGAAACAGATTTAAATTGTATAAGAGAAGGTTTAATTCCTACCCAATATTATGAAAAAACAACTCATAAATTGTTTACTACAAATAATTCAAATTTAAAGGTAAAATATAAATTATCAAATGCTAAAATATGTAATAATAGAAAATGTTATAATAATTCCTTTATCTTAACAAAAAATATAACAGAAGATATGATTCTAGGAACTCCCTTCTTAACTCAAATTTATCCTTTTAAAGTCTCAGACTTAGGGATAAAAACTAAAAATAATTTGTTTGAAATTATTTCTCCCATAAAATTAAAACAATTAAATGATATTCATGATTTAAGTGAAGACTGATTCTTATTAAAAATAAAACAAGATCAAATAAAGTTTTTAAAACAAGAAATAAAATATAAAAGAATTGAAGAACAAATAAAACAGCCTAATATAATTAAAATTTTTTAACAAATTGAAGAAAGTTTTATTAAAGAAGTATGCGCTGAAATGCCCAATGCTTTTTGGAAAAGAAAAACTTTTACTGTTGAATTACCATATGAAAAATATTTTAATGAAACAAAAATACCTACTAAAGCTAGACCAGTGCAAATAAACAAAGAAACTCTAGAATATTGTAAAAAAGAAATTAAAGAATATTTAGAAAAAGGTTTAATTAAGCTTAGTAAATCTCCTTGGAGTTGTGCTGCTTTCTATGTTTTAAATGCTGATGAAATAGAAAGAGGAACACCTAGGATGGTAATTAATTACAAACAATTAAATAATGTTTTACAATGGATTAGATACCCTTTGCCTAATAAGCAAGATTTAATTGGAAGATTATATGACGCTGTAATATTTTCTAAATTTGATATGAAATCTGGTTATTATCAAATTAAAATAGCTGAAAAAGATAAGTCTAAAATTGCTTTTACAGTGCCTTTTGGTCATTATGAATGGAACGTAATGCTAATGGGATTAAAAAAATACTCCCTTTGAATTTCAAAATATTATGAATTCTATTTTAAATCCTTATTCTAAATATGCTCTAGTATATCTAGATGATGTGTTAATATTTTCAAATTCAATTGAACAATATATAAAATATTTAAATATATTTAAAAATATAGTTAAATAAAATGGACTTGTAATCTCAAAAGAAAATTAAAATTGCTCAAACTAAAATAATATTTTTAGGACATGAAATATACCAAGGAACTATTACTCCTATAGCTAGAAGTATAGAATTTACTAGTAATTCCTAATGAAATAAAAGATAAATATAAATTGCAAAGATTTTTAGGATGTTTAAATTATGTATCCGACTTTATTCCTAAAATAAGAATAATTTGTAAACCTCTTTTTAAGAGACTAAGAAAAAAATCCTAAACCTTGGGATGAAGAAATGACTAATATGGTCAAAGAAATAAAAAAAATATTGTAAAATCTCTCCTGTGTCTAAGTATACCCAATCCTGAAGGTAAAATGATAGTAGAAACCTATGCATCTGAAGTAGGATTTGGAGGAATTCTTAAGCAGAAATACTTAGAAAATCCTGAACAAATAATTAGGTTTCACTTTGGTGCTTAGGTTGGAGATCAACTTAATTACAGTATTGTTAAAAAAGAAATACTTTCAATAGTTTTATGTATTACTAAATTTCAAAGTGATTTGATAAATAAAAATTTTTTATTACGAGTTGATTGCAAATTAGTTAAAATAATTTTAGAAAAAGATGTTAAAAATATTATTTCTAAACATATTTTTGCTAAATAGCAAAGTATTTTATCATGTTTTGAATTTGACATAGAATTTATTAAAGGAAAAAAATAATTTTATTCTTAAATTTTTAACAAGAGAATTTTTACAGGAAATTACTCCTCCATCATATCATCATGAGACTAACAACACCTCGAAATAAAGGCTTGTCGTTAGACGACATAGCTCCCTCTTTTAAACTTGTTAGTCAAGCTAGTTCCTTGACTAGCTTGACTAACACTCCTAAAAATAATTACTCTAAACAGGTAGCAGGACAGTATTCGACTACTGCTAATATCCCTCCTAAAGAATTTCGCATAAAAGAATCCTGTCAGAAAATAATTACCCTTGAACTAGAAATGAGTGATCTCAAATCCTTTGAAATAATTTCTAAATTCTCTCCCAAAGGATGGGGATGGATCCCAAAATCTGAGAATCTGAAGAAAAATAAAAAGTTCTTTCAATTTATCCTTATAGATACTAATTCTGTTGAACTAATTCCTAAAGTTGATTCTAAAAATCCTGAAATTGTTTTCAAAATTAAAAATAATTAAGGTTCTTTTTATTTCTGATTGGAGCCAAAATCTTTTAACAGAAAAAAGGTTTTCAAGACCTTTTGATCCTCCCTTATATAATTACTTTGATTATCAAGAGGCGTGGTTTAAAATACTCTTTGAAGCAAATCCTCGCCATTCTTGGTATATAAGTTTTAAAAGTCCCATTAATATTAATCCTCCTTCTTGGTTTCAAGACTGGTTTCTTCAGTTCGGACTAGTAAAATGTATTTTCCCAAATTTAGTCCTTAAATATTATGAAAATTATAAATCTCTTACTCCTCAGATGCTGGCTTATCTTAAACTTCTTAATTTTTGTTCTTCAATGGGAGTAGGATGGCTTATGCAACATCTTTATGAATTCCATCAGCATAATGCCGCTCCTTATCCTAAAAGTTTATGTTTAAAAGTAAAAGTATTTTGGTGGAAGAAAGTACAAATTAGTTATCTTGAAGAAAAATTTAATTATTGGAAATTGGGAAAAAAATATTTATCCCAAGACTCCAGAAAAACCCATTTCTTCCTCCACATCCTCTTTGAATTTTAAAGGACTATCTAAAAAGGAATTAAAGAAAAGTCTCATGGCGGCCTTATCAACTTTAGCTTATGATGATGAAAAAGATTTAGCAGAAGTTGAAGAGGTTCCAGAAACTCCTGAAGAAGATTGTTATAAAATGCAAATGGCTCAGGGACTGGATGATTTCTAGCAATTATCTTGGAAACATCGCTCGAAATTATCCCCTGTCAACAAGATAAAAGAATTATTGAAGAAGCTCTCTAAATTAAGTGGTCCCACATACAGCTGGAAAGAAGATTCAACATCAGATGATGAAAGTCTTCAAAGTTGGAAAAGTCATTAAAAGCTGAGCTTGAAGTGACCAGGCCAAAGAAAAAGTTAAATTCAATAAAATTTTAAAATCCGCACATGAAAAATATGTTTGAAGAAGAAGACAAAAGTGAAAAAGAAAAGTGGATAAGATGTGAAGAAGAAGACAAAAGTCATTAATTACCTTTTTGACTTTGTAAAAAAGTAGAAGATATAAATTGTATTTAATTTTAGTTTGAAATCAATAGGTTGGAGTCCAAATCTTATGTAATAGATTTGAAGTCCATTCTTGTCTATATAAAAGTTGTAAGATAGAGTGGTGAAGTCAAGTTTTTGAAATAAGCCTTCTTTCTCTCTTTTAAAACTTCCCTTGCTCTAAACTTTGCTTCTATTAAAGTGAGCATTCTCTGTAAGTACTCTTTCATTAATAAAAGTATCTTTAATTTTAATATCTTTGTTTAATTTTTGCGCTATTATTTTATTTAATTACTTTTCTTAATTTCAAAAGAAAATAAAATTAAAGTTTTAAAGCGATCCTCGAGAAATGGTATCACAGCCTTGAAAAAGAAAAATTTCTCGAGGATCGCTTTAAAACTTTAATTTTATTTTCTTTTAAAATTAAGAAAAGTAATTAAATAAAATAATTGCGCAGAAATTAAAAAAAGATATTAAAATTAAAGATACTTTTATTGATGAAAGAGTACTTACAGAGAATATTCACTTTGATAGAAGCAAAGTTTAGAGCAATGGAGGTTTTACAAGAGAGAAATAAGGCTTATCTAAAAACTTGACTTCACCACTCTATCTTACAACTCTTATATGGACAAGGATGGACTTCAAATCTATTACATAAGATTCGAACTCCAACCTGTGAATTTTAAACTAAAATTAAATACAATTTATGTCATCTACTTTTTTACAAAGTTAAAAAGATAATTAATGGCTTTTATCTTCTTCTTCACATCTTATCCACTTTTCTTTTTCACTTTTGTCTTCTTCTTCAAACATATTTTCCATGCGCGAATTTTAAACTTTTATTGAATTTAACTTTTGTTTTGGCTTGGTCACTTCAAGCTCAGCTTTTAATAACTTTTCTAACTCTGAAAACTTTCATCATCTCATGTCGAATCTTCTTTTCAGTTGTAGATGTCTCTTGAATTAATTAGGTAAAATAAACTTTAATTACTTGTAATTATGAATTACGATTGTATACTTCTTTGTTTGTATTTTGAAGTATTAATTTAGCACCTTCTAAGGACCAACTTCTTGTTTTTACACTAAAACACTTTATCTAATGTTACAAACACACAAAATAGAATTTATCACGAGTAAATGCAGTAATAAATGCTCAACAGCTCAGGAAGTTATCTTAATTTTTCTTCTTAGTATATAAGGCGTGTTCAAGACCAACAATAAATATGAGGAAGAGTTATGTAGTTGTTGTAAAAGGAGAGCCTTCGAAGTGTACTTCAATGTCCAATAATAAATGTGGGACACTTCTCTATCTTTTCTTGATAGCTTAATGAACATTCATTAAAACATGTGATGTGAACAACTTCTAAGGAGTGTATTAGCTAACATCTTACTCCTTTTTATAAATAAATTAATTTTGGATCACCCTATATAATTTATATTTTATAAAATAAAATATATGATATGAGAAGAGAAAAAGAAAGAGAAAATAAAAATAATAAAAAATCACAATAGATAGAAAAAAAGTGAAAAGATAAATAATATATATTTTTATTTATTTTTATTATTTTAAAATATAATAATTATTTTTTATTTTATATTTTAAAAGTTAAATAACACATTTACATGGACTTTAGTACGTGAAACCTCTAGTATACAAGTATAGCCGTGAAGCAACATTTTGAAGATTTATTTATCATTTCTTCTTCTAAATTATATAGGGAGATCTAAAAGGAATTTAATTATAATACTGTATTATGGAGTTTGAAGAGATGAATTAGAGATGCAGAAGCACGTATGACATATCCAAAGATAAACAATCATCTCCACTCAACATCATCGGAAATCGAAGCTAAGGAATCCCATTTTCCTTGAACCAAATTGACTTATTATTACAAATTTATTTTAACTAATTACAAAAAAGAAAAAGTTGTACATCTTCTTATCGTATACAAATTATTTTTTTGATTTATGTTTTTAAGAAGATTTGAGTAGAACGATAGTTAAATATATAGAAAATAAAAGGAAAAACATCAAGGAACAAAGGGATAATCCCTAAAAATGAATAATATAAAAGAAAATAGGTAAAGCTTTCTTTAACGGAAAAGTCATCTAATTCTATTAAGACTAGTAACAAAGAGGAAAAATCACAATTACTTTTAGTATATCACGGCTTTTCTTAAATTGTGAACACTATATATTCTCTCCGGACTTAATTCAAAACACTCAATAATAAAAAATTTAAAATAAAAATATATATAATAAATTTAAAAATATTTGTTTAGAGTTTCTATTTATGTTGGCTTCAGGTATGATAAAAAATGGAAGATGCCAAAAATTTAACTTTCTCTTCGACCTTCTAAACTATTCTTCTTTCTATAAAAATCCTAAAATACAAAAATAATAATAACAAAAAATCATAAATTAAAGACCTAAAAAAAAAAAAGGAATGGAAACAAGAGACCCAAATATATTAACTTCCTCATTCCTTTAGATCAGGTTCAAACCAAAGGCTCAAACATCTATTCTCCTTCTCATAAAAAGCCACAAAGAAAGAGGCAAAAGCCCAAAGATTATAAAAATAAAACAAGAAAAAACACAATACAAAAAATAGCAAATAAATGATATAACCCAAAAAAAAAAAAAAAACAAAATTCAAGAGTGCTGCTTCTCATCTCTCTCTCTTTTCTTCACGAGCTCTCCTCTTCATCCAGCAAAGATGAAAAACGCGGAGGAGCAGAGGTGGATGCCAGTGAGCAGACGAGTAGGGAGACGCTGATGGGGAAGCTAGCTACTGTCGCGCCATCGTCATCCTTAGCCCAGGGAAGATCTGAAATCCATGCTCTTGTCCATTTCTTCTCTCAACTCAATAAAAAGGGGGGACTCAGCTCTAAGAGAGATGAAGGAGAGAGCTTTCCGGGGAGGGTGAAACCAGTGTGTGTCTGTTACATCTCTAGTCATCGCCACCGCCGCCAGAGTAAGCTGTTGCTGCCGCTGCGTCACTGAACGTCGACAATGGGCACCATAGAACGTGTTGGTCACGTTTTTCCTTCTGTCCGGAACTTGCTCTCGGTTTAGTCGACAGAGATAAGGTTCCTGCATCTCTTTTATCCTTGTTTTCTCCTCTTTTTCTTTGGTTGGTGGTGAATTGCTTGAATATCACTATTGTTGGTGTTTGCTATGTAAATTCCATTCTCTTGTGTGGCTCTTTTCTCGGTTCTGTTGTTTTGTTAAGGTGTGGCTGTTGTTTTAACATGAAAAATGTTGTCTAAATGGCCAAATGGTGGATTTAAGTGCTGAATAATATGTCTTGATGCTCTTTTCAAATCGTGTGAGTCGTTTTGAATGGATCAAATGAAGGGGAAGTAGTCTGGGATGTTGTA
This sequence comes from Senna siamea, assembly GCA_031216115.1. Lineage (NCBI taxonomy): Eukaryota > Viridiplantae > Streptophyta > Magnoliopsida > Fabales > Fabaceae > Senna > Senna siamea. Next base: position 14,423,689 of record CM062355.1, on the reverse strand, counting down.
TAGTATGTCTGATGTACCTTTTGCTGATACGAATTTGCTTTGAATGGTCCATTTTTGTTGATATGGGTTATTTAAGCAATTGAAAAACGGTAAGGAATAGGTTTCAATGTTGAATGACATGCTAAGGTTTTTTTTTTTACTGCTAATATGAGTTGTTTTGAATGTCTAAAATGGTTGAGAGCAACTTTAGGTGCTGAATAATATGATTGATGTCCCATTTGGCTGCATTTCTTTCTTAAATATGTTTCGAGTGGGTAAGTGTTGGGAAATAAATGCTTGGTTTATTTGGTTATTTTTTTGTTTATTTGGAAACTTGTTTCAAGTATTTGAGTACCCATGAAAGTGGCTGGAGTTATGGTCTATCCTCACCTATTGGAACCCCTTTTAGCATGATTAAAGGGTGACCTTAAAATGCCATTTGAGATGCTGGTGTTTAATCTGTTTTTTTTTACCATTTGAAATCCATTTGAGAGTGCTTCAAAAGATTATTTTAAAGTGTTGTTTCAAGTGTTTGTTTGCATGGTGTGTTTTTTTTTTCTCTTTGAGAACCTCACTTTTCAATGTTCAAATGATGTTTTAAAGTGTTGTTTCAAGCGCTGGTTGTTTGACTTACTTTTTCATCACTTTAATTCTCATTTTAAAGTGTCCAAAAGGTGTGTGTGAAGTGTTATGTTGATGTATAGCCTGTCCATCTTATTTTGAGTATATTTTTACATTTTAAAGTGTATGTTTCAGAGTCAAAATATATGTGGGGACATGTAGGGGCTGTCCATTCGGTTTTAAGCATGTTTTTAAATTTATAACTACTTGTTTTAGAGTCAAAACATGTAGAAAAGCATGTAGGTTCGGTCCATTTTGTCTTAAGCATGTTCTCACATTTTAAAGTGTACATTTTAGAGTCAAAATGTGTGTAAAAACTTGTAGGGGCTGTCTATTCTGTTTTAAGTGTGTTTTTACATCTAAAAGTGCCTGTCTAAGAGCCAAAATGCATGTAAGAGCATGTAGGTGTTGTCCATTTTGTTTGAAGCATGTTTTCATGTTTTAACGTGTACGTTTTAAAAGTTAAAATAGGTGTGAGAACGTGGAGATACTGTTTTGTTTTCATAAATCATTGCCTATGGCATTCTGAGGCTATTGTTAAGGTGTTTAGGTGTTGTCTGTAACATCCCCCTAAGCTATATAGTCTTTGAATGTTAGAGATATATTTGTTATGAAAAAGTGATGTAGAAAGCTAGAGAATTAAGTAATGAGTCAGTTGACTGTGAAAACAGGTCAAAATGAGGTTTGGATTAGGAGAAAATCAAGTTTTACAGACATGGTATATTTGGGTAATTTCACTCAAAGGACAGATAAGGAATTAAAGACCTTGTAGTTAGAAATGGAATGTTTAAGGAATTTATTGTGAAAGCGGCACATTAAAAGAAAAAATTTTTAAGATAGTGAAAATTCATTTTTGACCTAAGGACAAGTTAGTAATTATTTTTTAATTTTATTTAACTACCTTTTAGTCCTCATGCAACCCTACGTGTACCCTAAGGATGAAGGAAAGCTTAATTTCTTCATCTTCTTCATTCACTTTAGAGAGAGAAAGAGAGAGAGACGTGAAGATAGAGAGAAGCCAAGAAGCAAGCAGACTTAGGCTCTAAAACTTGGAAAATCTGAAGTAGAGAATAGCAATCCAACTTCTAGAAACATCAAATTGCACAAATCTTCAAAGTAATCAAAGAAATCTTCTCCTTCTCCCTCTTGGGTGCAAGAACTCATGCTTGCCTTTGAAAAAATCTTTGTTTTGAATGGAGATAGGGAGATTTAAACTTGCATTCATGGATTTGTATGTTGGATGTATGCTTGTGGAGCCTTTTTGAGGCTAACCGATGCTTGAAAACATGATTGAAAGAGTGAGTGTGAGATTTTTCTCCATGAACATGCTTTTGGAGATGGATTTTGATTCTTAGCATATGAGAACTTGATATTTGTTGTATAGTGATGTTTTGGAAAAGGAAAAGAGTCTAAATTTAGCCCTAAAAAAAATTCCTAAAGCTTCCATGAAGTTTTTTTGGGCTAAAGAGGGTTTAAACTAAGATTTTATGCAAATTTTTCCTGAAAACCGTGAAGTATTGGAGACTTCACCACGGCTAAAATGCATCTTTGTTGCAGCTAACTGTCTCTAGCAACTTTGCTATGGCAAATATGGTTTCTCGTTGTGGTGAAGTGCCTCTATACACTTAGTTGCAACGAGCTGCACAATATGCTTGAAAGGCTTTTTTTCTAATTTGATGTTTTCACGCCTCTTTTGTTTTCCAATCATCATGTAAAAGTTAGGGAATCATTCCAAAGTTTTGATATCATATTTGAAAACTAATATAGGACAAATTGTGAAGGGAAATAACTAGAAAAATTGGATGTAAATACTTTTATTATATGGTCTAACCTAGATAAGTTCAGGATTAAAAGACCAATGGTTGGTATGGGATGATTATTGAAAATTTCACATTTTCTAAATTAAAATAGTCATTTACTCTTTAAAGAGTTATTAAAAAACAATGTGTTGATGGTTAACCATAAGTTAGTCCCCGAATGACTACGGAGTAACCTACTTAGAGTTAAATCAATCATAATCAGGGAACCTGTCAGACTAGGGTATATATTAGAGAGTATTGAATGAAGGCAACATTGGCCCGCCTTGGCATAGTGCGGGTGGATATGATCTGTAACCCATTGATAGGTGTAATGATCTGGTGAGTGGAAATGATCTGTGACCTATAGAGAGGCACAATGATCTCCATCTAGTAGTATGGTCTTTCAAAAAGACTAGGAAAGCTTTAGAGATAAAAGCTAGCTAACCATTATGAAAGAAAGAACTCATTCAATGTTTGCTAGATGATATGAAAGTTGTTTTGTGGTTGGACAAGTAGAGCCATACGAAAGATATTTTATGAATTGGCCATGTGAGCTATATGATTGAAAGTTATTTCCATTGTTTATGATATGAGATGTTTATATTACTGTATTATGATGATGTAAAAGCATGAATATATTTAACATTGCTCACTAAATGATGTATTTGACATGACGTAGCATAGTAGTTGTATATTATCTAGTGAAATTGTATTTCTGATGTGAAATGAATGAGGATGCAAGAGTTTTTGTGTTTTTCAAAACTAGTACCATTGAGAGTAATTTTAAACCTGATTTCTTTTGATTACTGAGATTTATGTCTCACATGTGCATTGATGTGTCCAGATGCCTAGGAATTCAGTTACCGTTGAGGTGGAGATCAAAGTAGTACATGTGCCAAGAGTAGATTATTATATAAGAATAGACGAAATCATGATCTACATTGTTGATGTTCCACCACCCTTAGTGGGCTAGAGTGGAAATAGATATAACCATCTTTTTGGATGTTCCATCATCCCTGGCCTGTATGAGAAAGCTCTAGATAACTTGTATGTATATATAGTAAAGAGAGGGTGGTCTTGGAGAATGTTGAAATCATTTTCCCAAGTTTGCACCTAATATTTTGAGAATCATGTATAAATGTGTATAGAAATGTTTAGCTTGTATATATAAGTATATCTTCAAATTTTTATACTTCCACTGCCATATATATATATATATGTCTACGAGTGAGCATCCCCGAGTGCAACCTTAACCTAAAATGGAATTAATTAAGGATTCTGGGCATTAATCTAAAATTGAATTTGGATAGATAAGCAAAGATGTGTAGTAGCGCACCATCTCTATGGGATTGTTATGTGTTGTACCCGTAGAGGTGAGGTGTTACACTGTCATGTTGCTCACACGTTGTCTAAGTTCTTGTAAATCATATTTGTGATTTTTTGTTAGGCTTCTTTGTGTGGTGTTTTAGCATTGTTATGTTATCCATATGCAGCCTAGTTTTTGTGAATCATGTTTTTAACAAGTTTGAGGTTTCCTTTTTGCTATTTTAAGTGCTATTATGCATTTCACATGCTGTTTAGCCTTTGCAAATCTTGTCTTTGGCATTTTAGTGTTTCCCTTAACATGTTTGAATTATGATCTTGTGGCTTAAATTCTGTCCCAACTTTGTAAAATATGTTCTAGCATTCATGAGTCTTGTTTTAGCGTTTCAGAGTTTCTTTATGAGTTATTTTTCTTAATTTCAATACGCTATCACAATTATGTTGAGTGTGTTTTCATGTATCAAGCTGTTGTTTTAGGTGCAGGTGGCTTGGTTCTCACTTAGCACCTCATTTTAAAGTATCAAATGGTGTTTTAAGGTGTTGTTTTAAGTGTTGCTTGCTTGGTTTAATTTTCTCACTGTGTTCAAATGTTGGTTTAAAGTGTTGGATTGAAGTGCTATCCCTTGTGAGAATGCTAATATGGTGATCTAAAGTGTGGGTTTAAAGCATGCTAGAGGCTTTGGTCTTTGCCTAGTTCTTTTAGCCATGTTTTGGGGCCTTAAAGTATATATTCAAGCCAATTTTTGTGTGCTAAAAGCGCTGCTTTCTACCTAGTTCTTTTAGCTATGTTTTGGACATCCTGAGGCATGTGGTCAAATTAAAATGTGTATGGAAAGGTGTTGGAGCTATCATTGCCATGGTTTTCATGAAGTGATGCAACTCATGTTCTCCTGCACCTAGTGCCTCATCTCCTATAGACTTTAGTATTACATTTTGACTAGATTAAACATGTGTGATTAAAGCATAATGTTGTCCAATTCAGCTACTATGTTTGTATGGTTTCTAGCATAAAATTAAGTGTTGCTAGCATATGAAAACATGTTTAAACGCTATCCAACTTATTGTGAATCATGCTTTTGTATTTTGAAGCTTCTTTTAAGGTGTTTTATGCTTTATTTTTTTTGGTTTAAGTCTGTTTTGAATAATTAAACCTTTGAGAAGTTGATTCAATGGCTAAATCCTTTTGGAGATGATTTGAGTGATGTTCTGTTTTCGTTCTTGATTTAATTATGCTTTGGATGGTTTGAAGTAAGGGGAAGTTGATTTCGAGGCTAAATAAGGTGTTTTATGTTTTGAATAATTAAAGTGTTGAGAAGTTGATCTAAGGGCTGAATAGAATCGATCCGAAGATGATTTAAGTGATGTTTCTGTTTTCATCCTTGATTTAAATCTGTTCTAGATGATTTTAAGTAATGGGAAGTTGATTTGGAGGCTAAATAAGGTGTTTTATGTTTTCAGTTTTTTGGTTTAAGTCTTTTTTTGAATAACTTCAAGTGTTGAGAAGTTGAGTCAAGGGCTAAATGGAATTTTTCATGTTTTTGTTTTAATTTGAGTCTGTTTTCAAATGATCAAAGCATTGAGAAAATGCTTAAAATGATAAAGGAGTTGCCAAATAGGGTGTTTTGGGTTCTGTTATTTTGGTTACAAGTTGTCTTCGATGTTCAAAAAAAAAAAAGTTTGTGGAAGTGTTATTTGAAATATTTCAATGCATCTAGAGTTAATAGGAGTTGTTTAATTCATCCTTCAAAATATTTTGGGATGTTGTTTCATTGTTATAATGATGCCCCATATTCGTTTATCTTGCCTTGTCATTATAGGCGTTAATTTTAAATTGAGTGTTGTTTGTATGCTGCCCTGTCTTGTCAATTGTGTTTTAACGTCTTTACGAGTCTCATTTTTAGTCCCCTTATAATTTTGATGTAAATGTGACATTAAAACTTTGATGGTTCTGTTTTGAGTCTATGTGCTGTCAAGATGTTTTAGAGTCTCTCTCAAATTCAAAATTGGCGTTAATCTATTTTTTATGTAATTCCACAATTTGTTCATGCATGTTTCGGTGTTTGAAAGTTTAAAGCAGAAAATTTAAAGCAAGTGCCATTTGGTGGTTCTTTGTTGTCCAAGTCTCTGGTTTGAAGTCATGCATTTCTTCTATGAATTTTTTAGATCTTTAGAATATAAGTTTTCTAAAAAATCCAAAAATGTCAAAATGGAAAGTGAAGAGAGTAAGGATATGATATTCATGTGGGTTCACAAACTAAAACACACCTACTGACCTTTCAAATCGTTTTGTTTGTGAAAACATGTTGATAATCTAATTATCCCTCTTTTTACAAAAGTTCAAGCTTTCCCCTTTTGTTATGGTTTTCATATAGAACTACGTGATCACAATCACTGGGTATGTAAGCCCTATGCTCTTATTCTAGTTTAAGTTTGTCTTGTAAATAAATTTTTTTTTTTACTTTAATTATTTTGACTATCTATAATTTAGTTTCATTTTATCCTTTTCTAGTGTGACAAGTGGATGTTGTTTGAGTTCTTGCATAGCGATTGCTCTCAAAATTTTTCTTGGTTTTTGTCTTGTGTTTTACATGTTTAGCTTTAATTCAGAGTCAAATGGCCAATTGTTAAGTTTGCTTTATTTTTCAAGGATTTTATTTTAAAATAAAAAATATAAAAAAGGATAAAATAAAAATAAATAGGTATTAGGGTAATTTAAATAATCATTAGGTCACTTTATTTTACAAATTTAAGTTAGGGTAACCAATTTTTGGATGGATTTTCTAGTGTGCCTAATACCTTCCTTAGGAATCATGTGTTTTAAAATTTAAACATTATTTACCATGTGTTTTAAAAATTGTTTACAAAAATAATTTTTTATAGTTTTCCAAATTTTTCTTAAAAATTTGGTGGCACCTCCATTTTTTATGTTAAAATATAGGTGTGATTAATTTTTGAAATGATCCTTGATGATTCAATTTTGGACTACATCATTAGAACTCTCTTACTGTGACGGCTGGATGTAAAAGGACTTGCACACAGAGAATAAATCAAGGAATGCAAAGGGAGAGATGACTCTCCAATTACACTTCTAATGCTAAAGTGAGCAAGAGAGTCAGAGAGCGAGAGAAAGCTAAGTGAGATATAATGTTCACGTACTTGAGTACTAGGAAGTAACTCCATATTTGTAGTTCTCCTAGGTGTGAGTGAGTAGGAAAGGTTCTCAAGCCCCCCGCTTGGCTGTTTGGTAGGAAGGGTCGTCACTAGCTAGTGACGAGTGAAACCTCTTGAGGGTGAACTCGTAGGTGGTGGTCATGAACATTATTATCACTAGTCTCCCAAGTTTATAGGTGCAAGTGCCTATGGACTTAAGGCAACTAGGCTTCGAAATGGCATCCCCCTTTTAATGTTCGCTCAAAGCAAGATGGTGTATAGGAAAAGATAGCAATAGCTCTTTGAGGAGTTGAGGTGTGTGTACGTCTTTAAAATATGTTAGATGGGTGAAGTTACCCATGTGTTTAAAGCTACATTATTTCATTTGCGATGAAAAAGCCACGTCATTTTGGCTTGCATCTTTTCGTTTGCTGCAAGTTTTTTATGTAGAGTAGTCATTATGGTAGCCAAGGGCGTAACACATAAAGAGTTCCCTGTAGGGGTACATTGGTTTTTTTGTGGTGCATAGATGTGAGTGTCAAAGCAAAAATAGGGGTATTTCAAACTTTTTAACCTTGTATCATTTTGTCTTTCGAAACTATTAGGTTTTATGGGTTTAAATATATTCATTCCTTACTATTTCACCATTTTAGTCTTTCTACAAGGGCTTTGAGATTGTGAGGATTCTATGTTTCCTACTCCAAATGATTTGAGAACCCTTCCAAGAGTGCTTTTCATCTTTGTAAGTACTGAAATCCTTTGTACAAATAGTCACTGATTTTGGTTTTTCTTTTGGTTAGCAAATGATTGTTCTTTACTTATTTGCTTTGTTGCAGCATGTACTTTGATTTTTTAGACAATTTTGAAATTTTGCCATGTCTCATTCAGGTATGCTTGCTATTTATTTTTTTCTCCCTATTTTTTGAATGAGATTGAGAGGAGGGGCATGACTCAGAATCACACGTATGTTTGATTCTGAGTGCACTGAGAGTTTACCACCAAACAATGTGTTCTATTTCTAGTCTTAGGGTTGTATTTAGTGATGTTTGATTCTGAGATGTTTGAGATACAAGAGAAATGACCTCAAGGTCATTGGATAAAGGGAGTCGTAGAACACACTTTACACAAATGGGCTTGGCTTCCTAATGTATAAGCACATCGTGAGGGACCTTGGGATTATCCCTCATTTTAAGCTTTTTGAGATGGATGTGTTGAGTCATCTCAATGTGTGTCTAATCTAGTTGACATCAAATGCCTAAATGGTTATTAGAGGAATCAGATTGGTTTGTGATGAAGAGAGAGAAGAGGTGTTGGTAAACATACATTTCTATACGGTGCAATGCTGGTTTGATGGAGGATGGATGCACTTTCTGAATAAGTGGGTCACCTCACATTGATGAAAAGGCTCTCTAGCCACATTAAGAGTTGGCAAAGCACCTTTCTTAGGCTAGTTCTTATAGCGAGCATCCTCTCTTATTGAATAAGGGAGAGAGATGAGCTTCTGATGTCCCCTTTAAAATGGGGGGGAAGCCTTGCACATCGGTCGGTCTCAATTATGGGAGTATGAGCTATTGAGAGAGATAGTTGGTTGACCTGCTATTGTGGAAATCAATAGACTTGTGACAACTATGCAAAATTGCCTTAGTTTTTATTTTATGCAAAAATTCTTGAGAAGTTTTGTCAGTAAAATTCGACCATTAGGGGGATATAGGAAGTTGCAAAAAAGAGCACTGAGGAGCTATGAGGAGCAAGGACTAGAGTAGGAGGCACTCAAGAAGGAGATCAAGCAATGTGATGGTGAGATTGTTGTCAAAGGGAAGGAGGTCACCAAATCCACACAAAGTTTTAGGAGATAGAGGATGACCGTGACTTGTGGATGGATTGAGTGAGAGGATTACTCCACTTTGGATGGACGAACCTCATCGTTCAGTTGAACACTTTGCATCATGGGTTGATTACAAAGGAAAGATTGGAGGCTACATTCTGGTTGCGTCTAGCGACAAGTTCCTCTTCCCCCACATCACTAGGAGAAGGGTTTGTCGCAAGTGTGATGAGGGCTGTGAATGACGGCGTAATCAACATTGGCATTTCTTCTGTGGCGACTTCAGTTGTAGGTTGTGTGCATAGCAACTGGAATAGTTGGGGGTGAGATGGTGAGAGGGCTAGTAGAAGCGTTGTTCAAAGCCATTGGTTCAAGAAAGAAGATATATTAACCAATCATTGATTATAGGAGCATGATTCTTAGGAATTTGGATAAATCGCTATATCGGATATATCCTTTAAATTTACACACATTACCATAATAATAGGGATTTACCCATTAGATTTGAATCTCAACCATCATCAAGGGATTCTACCAAAATTTTGGCAAAGCCTCCCCTAAAATTAGTACATTTCCTTAGTTTATAACAGTCCAAAACCAAAACCAATGTCAAGATCCAATCAAAACATTATCAAATAGCATCACAGGCCTTCAAAATATAAATCATTTAAACTACCCTAGAAGTCAAAATACAACAAATGTCTGCTATGTTGTGACATCTAAGTTTGCATCCCAAAAGACTTGAGTCTTACCCAAAACTAGAGTGCAAAATCATGGCACTCTATTCTACAACCAGTTGCTGATTTAGAAAAAGAAAAAAAAAAGAAAGAGAAAGGAGTAATTCTTAAAGACTTAGTCAATATCTAATAAATGGGATACTCATAATGGGAAACAAACCTGAACATTAGTTTTTCGCAATTACGTTTGATTGAGGAAAAATTAAAGGCTATATATTTACAATTCAACCTATGAATACATGATAAAAGAAGTGTGTGGTTTCACCCAAAAAAAAAAATATCGCAACGTATACATAATCTTTATCTACAATATATTGTTAGAACTATATCACATTAATAAGATTTATGATCATTTAATATAAATAATCTAAAATATGATCGCATGAAAGAGTTACCACTATAAGGACTAATATTATATCGTGCTGCCACACTAAAAGAATTATATTGTGTTGCCACACATAAGAATATCATATCGTGCCACCGCACATAAAATTTATATATTGTGTCGCCACATGTAGAATTATTGTACTATGTTATTGCACATATAATTATTATATCGTGCCGCTGCACATAGAATTACTATATCGTGCCGCCACACTTAGAACTATCATATTGTGGCGGTGCACTTAAATAAATTACTACAATTATAATTATATAATTCATTTGAAAATAAATAAATAAGTAATGCTAAACTTGGTAAGCATAATCAAATTCCTTGATTTAGGTTAAGGACCATGTACACAAATTATAGCTTAAAATCTAAATATGTGTTGCTAACAAGAAAAGACCTTAAATTCTTAATTGTTTCCCATAGCTATCTAAATGATAAAAAGAACTTTTATATGGTGATGGGAGAAACTTTTGGGTAAAAAGAATAGGCATCTCACTCATTATATACTCACCTGACAACAGCAAGCCACAATAGCCCTTACTCTATTGTCTCAACAACAACGTGGATGAGTATGTATCCGCCAATGCCCCTAAATCAGTAACATTTCTCATCACATACGATGTCTATTTAGCGTCATTTATTCTTTGATAAAATTGCCACATTTTATCCATTTTCAACTTTCAAGCCTATGCCATATTTTATTTAAATTAGTAGCCTTTGGCTTCTTTTTTTTCACTCGTCAAAGTCAATTTCACATTATAACTTACAATTTCATACTTAATAAGGCACCTATATGACAAGAACACTAAACAAAACTAATGTATATTTATAGCCACTTCAACCTTTTGCTCTCTAATTAAATTAGTTCACCTTTTATATTTCAACCAAAAATTGTAAGATTCCAATTTTTCACACATACGTCATATTTTAGTTAAACTTTTCATTAGTCCCATATCCTATGCTAAATAGCCTACTTGCCCACACTTCAAGTGATCAAGTCTAACTTCTCATTCATATAAAAGAGAGTTATATATGTTACTAGAGTTTCCATTGACCCACTTAAGATTCCATTTACATTAATTGAGCTCATAATTCATTTGGAAGCTAAGACTAACATTTTAAAGGGTATTTCAACAAGGAAAGTGTCTTAGAGGGCTAGCTTTCTATTAGTATTTGAACAAGAGGATGGTTACCAACAATAATCAACAAGAGAGGAGGAAGAAAAACTCACCAAGTTTAAGAATACCCAATTTCATCCTCTTCTATTGAATTTTTATAGACCCACTCACAAGGGCTGCATTTTGTGCAATGGAAGTGCTGTTCCTATGTGTCCAATTCATGGGTCTCAACATTTAGGGCATTTATGGGCAAATTTGGAAATTTTATTGACTTATTGAGTATTTTCAAAATAAATTTTGAATTAATTTTTTAATTTAAGCAAAAATATGGAATAACATGAAAGTGATTTGAGAATTTTTGGAGTGTCATAAATCTACTAAACATATCTGATAAGAGTCTCTTAGCAGACAAAGAATTTTTATTAGGTAAAAATTTTATTTCAAAAAATTTTTTAATTTGAACTATGAACTCAAAATAATTCACTTAATTATTACTCAACAAAATTTAAAATTTTCTATTCAATTTTTCTAATTATTTTAATTTCTAAAGTTGCCTAATATTTAATTTAGTAATGTTACAATATTGTTACTATTAAAATTTTTTTATTCTTAAATTTATTTTCTCATAATGCCCACAGACCAAAACTACTTAACTTCACTTTCTAATTAATTCACTAATTTAATTATTATTGTTGTTAGTTTATTATTGGTATTAGTATCAATTGGAGTTATTACAAAGGTGGTCGGAGTTTGACCACAATGAGCACCAACTATGATTCAATTTGGGACTAGATTACTAGAACTGTTTGAGTGTAGTGAGTGACTAGATGCAAGACGAACTTGCACACAAAGAACAAAACAAAGAATTCAAAAGGAGAGATAATGTCCTGATTGCACCTCCGACGCTGAAGGAGCGACAGTTAGAGCAAAAAAAAGTTAAGCTAAAATGTTCGCATACATAAGTACTAAAGAGTAACTTCATATTTATAGTGCTCCTAGTTGTGAGTAAGTGGGAAAGGTTCACAGGCCCCCCCGCCTTGGGCCTTGGGCCTTGGGCATTTGCTAGGCACAATTGCCACCAAGCAGTGGTAGGCAAGGAACTCCCATGTGGTGATCAGGAATTATATTATCAGTCATTACTCTTTTCTCATGCAAATATCATGTTTTAGTAAATAGACAACATATAGTTTTTTAATTATGTTAAAAATACAAACATGTTTGGGTGTTGAATGTTTACTGGAAAAAAAAAAAGGTTTGAAAACTTCATAGCCCCCTCCCCACTTACTCCATTAACACCTCCCTATCCCATCTCTTTTATTCCATTAATCAGTGTGCAACTCGTGCGGTGGACGAGATTTTTTTTATTATTGTAATTTGATAATTGACAATTACATATGATAATTTTTATTGTAAAAAGTTAATAGTCATAAATAGATTAAAAAATACATAAATATAAAGTGATAAATTATAAATGGAAGTGATCATTTATAAATATATTTAGTAAGAAAATGCGTTTACCAGTTTGTATCATAATTACTATAATAAATAAAAAGTTAATTGATAGTAATATTAGTTAATATTAACTGATAGTTAAATAATAAATTAAATAGTATTCAGTAAAAAAAATGTAATCAATGTCTTTTGATAATGTCTAATTTATAAAATAAAGCACATCAAATTTATAAATTATATATATAAAAAATAAATTATGTATTTTAACAATGTTTAATTTGTAAATATAATGTATTTTCTTTTTGTTGAATGAGATTTAAATTATCAAGTTAATATCTGTTAATATAATTATCAATTAACTTTTTATTCATCTCCTCAAATGAAAGACCAAAAATTGATTGGAGATTTATTTTTTAAAAATTAAATTGAGAGATTTTATTTTTCAAAGTTTAAATTAATTAAAAGAATATGCATCTTTTAGATATCAAATTATTAATTTACTGTATAGTTTATATATATATTTCATACAATTTTTTATACTCTGACCATTTGATTAATTGTTAATATAGAAAAATGTTGTTTTGTATAGTAGTGGCACATACAAATATTTATATATATTGGCAAAATTGTAAATATTACTTTTATCTATATATGATTTTAAATACTCTTTTAAATTATAAAATTAAAAATATTCTTTTTGATTATTACTAAAGAAGTTACTAACATTTTAAAAAATATAGTTATTAACACTTAATTAAAAAAATTATAAATATGTACGAGTATTTAAAGAAGGTTACTAACACTTTAATAAAAAAAAAAATTGTTATTGTTAATTAATATACTGATATACTTAACTACTTATGGTGGGTAGGTGTGTGTGTGTGTATATATATATTCATATACTTAGTCATAAGAGAGCAGGTCTCTCTTCTTTTTTTTTAAACCTTTAGTTGGTGAAAAGAAATTATCCCTTTAATATTGTTAGGGTCAAAGCATATCTTAAAGGTTGAAGCTATATACCATGTGTAAGATATTGGTAGAAAAATAGAAGATATCGCAAATAATATATTCGTTTAAACACGACAATGTGCTTTACTAGAAACACACATTGTCCCTAGGAACCGTTAAACAAATGATGAGGACTAAAATAATTAATTTTTATTTTTTAAAAATTATTATGCTAATCATGTTGGGTAATTTTGTATTGAGACTAACTCTCTTCTAATGTCAATTTCTTTCGCCACCACTAACATTGAAAAAAATTTTTTGACCGTGATATACTGATATTCTTATTATAGCATAAGAAAAAAAAGTTTTGTTGATCTTCTAGATGCATAGAATTTCTTTGCGGCCCGAAGACTTTTACAATTCAATTCTTATTGATATTATACCTGTAACTGTAAACTTTAAGCAACTGCAGCAATTGACAGTTTTAAAGCGATATGCTGTATACAAGAAATTTAAGGTGATTTCTCATATTGTTTGCTTGAATTTTTGGTCATACAAAGTTAGTATTTGTTTGTTATAGATTATGATATTCAGAACACTAATTTTATTGATAACAATCATCATGCGTGGCCAGAAGTCGTTGTATATATAGTTTAATACAATTCAGTTCTAATTGATTGACTTTGTAGCACATCTACACTTTGTAAATATTCCACTAACAAATTGACAATTTGAAAGCTACACTACTGAATCAAAGAAACTTTATTACTCATTTTTATAAATTATTATCAAAGAAGTAATTTTATAGGAGCTTTAATTAGCAAATATCAATGAATATAATTAAATAAGCCTAATTTAAATGATATAGAAAATTTACTTGATTTTTCCTTTCATTAAATTTTACAAATAATCACTAACGAGAGTTGGATCTAGTGAAGGAGTGACTTACAATATAGTGAATCAAGTATCAAATTCTTACCCAGAGAAATGTTTAGATTTCATGTTTGATAATACGTCAAACATGATTATCTCTAATAAAAAAATACTTATAAAAAGTTAAAAAAAATCACAAATAATTGTATCTTTTCTATTTGAGATTATATAAATGTCATACTTTTGATTGGTTCCATATACTTTGCTTTTACATCTTTGTTATATTAATTTATTTGCTAACCATATTTATTTATTTTTATTTAATTAAACTCATAATCTTTATAATTATATTATTTAATTAAAATAAAAATAACTCTCTTTTCAATAACAGATAGTTCTCCTTCTTAAAAAGATATGACTCGTTTTCCTTTAAGAAGTGATTTCACTTAAGTAGAAGAGGTGACTCAACTTAATTAAGTAGAAGATGTGACTCAACCTAAGTAGAATAAGAATTTGGATCTTCTAAAGTGAAAAAAATGATGAAGTGATAAACCATAGAAAGAGAAAATAAAAAAAATAAGAGAGAGATAAATTTAATGTATAGTAAATTTAGAAAAAAAATTATAAAACAAAGAATAAAAAGAAAAAGGCAAAAAAAGAAGAAGGATGTGAATTGTGTCAAGGTAATCCTTGGCACAGTTAAAGTATGCCAAAGATTACCCTGGCACAAATCCTTTGGGGTTGGGGTGATGCTTGGCACAAATCTTTGTTAGAGTGATTATATTTATAAAAAATTCTGATTAAAATTAATATGTATATATGATCTGTCTTTACAAGTAATATTTTATATTTTATATTATATTCCAAATTGATAACATTGTCATAATTTGTTGGAGTGGTATAATTTTTTTACGGGAAGAAAACAAGAAGATGAACACCAAGCAGACAACGTCAATAGTAGAGACTAGAGAGCAAAAAAGTGGTTAGTTATTTTATTCTATTAAATAAAAATAAAAAAGATTAAAAACTTCTTTCTCTTTTTTATTTTTTATTTTTTCAAAGTTCTTACTTTTTTCTAGATAAAACGAGTTTTATCTTCTTGTCCTTATAATAATTATTTAAAAATTTTATTTTAATTTTATAGATAAAGTTTCTCCAACTTCTTGATAAACTATTTTCATTTTGTAGAGAAGTTTCTAATTTAGTATAGAGCGCATTAAAATGTTATTAAAAGAGAGAGTTAAAAAAAAAAAGATAGAAAGAAAGAAAGCTAAAGAAAAGCACACAATACACACACAATATATATATATATATATATATATATATAAGGGAGGTACTCCCTAACACAATTTTCCCAGGGAAGCACATTGCCTTGGTGCATTATATAAGTTATGTTAGCGTAAGGTTTATTTATTTATTTTTCTTCATTTGAGAAGTCCTCAAAATTAGATCCCTCTACAATGATGACCATGGAAGAAGACTTATTCGAAGGGTCACCGGAATGACTTTGTTAACACTTTAGGTAGTGTTACACTTCATAGAAGGCTAACGAAAGTGAGAACACAAAGGATTACTGAATAATATAGTTTGAATTATGAAGCTTGCAATTACACGTAAAACATAAAATGAAACTATAGAATTAAGAAGAATTGAGATGTAAATGAAAGTGCAGAATACAAACAAAGAATGAAAAACTTCTTCCTATTTGAGTTAGGAAGAAAGACTCCTTGGCCACAATTCACACTCATCATACCCATCTCTGATCCTTCTCCCTTGATTTATTCCCTTCCTCTTTCTTTTCATAACCATTCTATAACCAACTCATGGACACCTCAGCATCCTTCTAGAGAATATCTTCTCATGCATGGTGCTTCTCGCATTCCTTCACGTGTATGGTACTTTCACGCTCCTACCCGCTCTCCTCATTTGTATTGGGCTTACCCATATAATATTCTTCAGTCCATCTTGGTTTGTTCCTGACCCATCTGCCACGGCCCATAAGTCATTCAGCAACATTCTTTCTTCTGCTGCATTTGCTTCTCGGCTTGCTTCTTCTACTTCGTCCACTTCTTCTAATGCTTCACATACTTGTTGGCCCACAATCATATCAATACCTCCCTCATAAAAAAATAACCTTGTCCTCAAGGTTGAGATTCGAATAAGCCTCGATTAGCAGTGCCTAATCTTCCCATTTGGTGGCTTGACCACTTATGGATTGGAACCAAATTTCTGCATTTATTCTTACTTCAGATGTTGTACTTGGTTGTAAGATTAAAAGGTACATCATGTAATATGAGAAGAGCTTACTGCCTTTGTGAACACTACTATTATTGTCATTATGCTCATCATCATCATCTTCAGCAAAGCAAAAGATAGTAGCAAAGTTCCATACTATGAGCATTTCCTCAAATGGCCTATCTTTTTCCTTCAAATTTACTCCTTGGTAATCCAGTTTGAAAACCATTACTGATCCCTCTAATTTCAAAGGGTTGATCTCCCGAAAGATGAACCACCACAATACCTTAAGAAAAAGGATTCTCTTTTGGGTATAATGACATCTCTGAGAGTTCTCTAGCACCTGAAATTCGGCCACCTTATACAACCAACGCCATACATCAAAATGTGGTCCATAAGAAGAATGAGAATGATAAGATCAATTAACCCAATTTTATATCATATTGAAGCCTAACATTTTTCCACACCATTTTTTGAACAATAATTATATGGAAAATTCCTCAAAATTTTGATAAGGCTCCTTTGAGCGTTTGAACCATTTTTGTTTCCTTATTGAAAATAGAGTTTCCATAACATAATGTTCGAAAGGTTTGCGAAAATGATCCTTGAAAGAGTAGGTTTTTTCTTGAGCTTCATTGTTAGAGCCATATTCTTAAATCCGTTCAAAGAAAAATAGATTCGATAAGGACAAGGTGTCTAAGATGAGTGCAACATACAACAAGTTGTGGCTCAGCAAAACATCATGGCTATTGAACTTTTTCTTCTCTAGAGAATTGAAAATTGCTAATGCCACCACGATCAAGCTAATAGACATGATCCAAAGAATGCGTCCTATAACATCCTGCAATATTGTGACTTTTTGTTAAACATTCCATAAAAGAAAGGTAGTGGTATCTCCATCACTCTAAGAGCTTTAAGCTCTATTATTTTCCAACCTCGCCACATGATTGCATGATTTTGAGTGCCTAGCATTCCAAGGTGCCAATTAGATGAAGATCAGAGGGTCTTATGCAGACATAGGTCTACCATTCCTCACCATTCTCTAGCTGTAATTTAGAAATAACATCCTTGACCAGATCTTCTTGATTTCTTAGAACCCCTGCACTAACGCAATGATTTTGATTATGAGGACAAAGAAAATTTAGAACTTTTACAAAAGCCTCAAATGGAGTAGATGCAAGAGGTACAGCATTTGGCCTACAGTAGTAAGTAGTTAAACTATGATCATCTGGAGTATAAGCATGAATGTCACTAGCCATATTGTGAACAGTATCATATTGTTCCAAATTCAGTGGCTCATCCCCAGGTAAAAGTAAGCTTTTCGCCAGTGACTCTTTGTCCTCATAATTGTAATTTTTTTTTTCAAGTAATCCTTCGTTATATCATTACCGAAGACAACATGACTATAAGGCACAATATAAGCTGCCAGTTGTGGGTCTGAAAAATATTCATCTAATTTTGGATGGTTTGATCACCATGAACGGATGTATGCCAAAACACGCATACCATTACCCCCTCTGAAAAATAGGGGTTAATTATGTGCTGACAAAGCCACTTGAAATGCTGGTCCAGTTCTTCATACCACTCAGTTTTCTTATATTGAACTCAAAAACAGTCCTCAATTACAGTATCATATACACCAAATATAGCAAGGAGTGAGGGAATGGAAGTAAATCGTGTTGAGCCACTTCCTTTTCAAGGAAATACCCACTAAATATCCCAAATTCAACTTCCTCTGCTATGCTTAGATGCGATGCTGTATAAAAATTCATCATTTTCAAACGTGCATTCCAACACAGAATTCCCATCTCTAAATTAAATGTCCAACTATAACACTTTATCGAACATGTAGAGACCATTTCCAAGTACCTCCACTTTTCAAGTTCATCAAAATATATCTTGTAATGGATGGGTAGTCACACAATACCATAGAAATTGTAAGGATCATATATTAAAATAAAACTCAACATATCTTTACTCCAAATCTTTACCTTTACAAAAAAAAGACTGACCAAACTATATTATTGTTTAGAAAATTAGATGCTATGCATACTGAAGTGGTTTTTGCTTCTTCATATGCCTTTATTTTAAAATCAATAATATGGTAAAATATGGTAGAGACATCAAACCACGATTCTACTAGATAATATGGACTACTTTATTGGCTAAACTCTATAGAATTTGAAGAAAAAATAGGATAGTGAATGGAGAGGGAATTTTTTTAATTAAGTACCTCATTTTCATCTTATTGGAAGACTTTAAACTCAATAGGTGCTTCAACATCCTGAATTTGTACTCCCATTATTGAATTTTGAAATTTAGTCTTGTAAGTTTCTTCCCTTGCGCACTGTGAGTCATTGCCATAGACTTCAAACTCAGTAGGGATTGATTCAACCTCATCCCATTCTTGACCATACACCTCTAGAAAATAAAGTTCCATCATAGATTCCACCCTCTTTAATGACTCTTGCATCTCTTGCATTGATTCTTGAACTTTTGAGTTCCCTTTTTCCATTGCAACCTCTCAATGAAAGCACCAATGTTAGCACTTCAGGCAATGTTACACTTCATAGAAGGCTAACGAAAGTGAGACCACATAGGATTGTTGAATAATACTGTCTAAATTATGAAGCTTGCAATTACACATAAAACATAAAAGAAAATTACAGAATTAAGAAGAACTGAGATGTAAACGAAAGTGCATAATACAAACAAAGAATGAAAAACATCTTCCTGTTCGAGTCAAGAAGAAAGACTCTTTGGCCACACTTCACACTCATCACACCCATCTTTGATCCTTCTCCCTCTCTTTATTCCCTTCCTTTCTCTTTTCGTAACCATTACATAACCAACTCACAGACACCTTAGCATCCTTTTAGAGAATATCTTCTCATGTATAGCCCTTCACGCATTCCTCCATGTGCATGGTACTTCTGTAATCCTGCCAGCTCTTCCCATCTATATTGGGCTTACATACGACTTGCATGATACCCATATAATATTCTTTAGTCCATCCTGGTTTGTTCCTGACCCGTCCACCATGGCCTATAAGTTGTTTAACGACATTCTTTCTTCTGCTACATTCACTCCTTGGCTTGCTTCTTTTACTTCTTCCACTTCTTATGCTATTTTGTATACTTGTTAGCCCATAATCGTATCAAAGCTCCTTTTGATCTGGTAATGACATGACCCACAAATCGACTTGCTTCATCATCCTTAACTGATGACCCTATGCAACACATGACACTGCCTTCACCTAATTATTCTACTTCTGTTGAGGTGCCTATGCATGATGCCTTCACCAAGATAGATGACACATTACATGACATCTTCCTCACTCAATTATGCCACGTGGACCTTATTGAACCCCACCAAGATCAGACACATCATAACACTCCTACCATTCACACCATCCACTCACCTAAACAATCCTACCACTTCATCAATTTACATGTCAAAGCTATATAAGTTAGAAGCTTTACTTTAAGACAACCACGTAGATCTACATAAGGGTCTTGAGACCATGTTGTTAATCTCCAATGAGGCTGAGAGGCAAATCAATTCAATAACACGTCATTGGCATATGACCCCTTTATTTTCAAATTTTTGAGACTCCCTCTATAGATAGTCCATGAATTCTCTCCCTACAGGTTATGGGTTAAGCCTTTTTTATTAAACTAAGGTTGCATGAAATGTATACTTAGGAATTCATTGTTGTTAAACTTATAAATTGGCCCAAGATGGTTAGCATTCATGACAAACTCCTTTTTATCCCAAGCCAATCAACTTATTCTTGGTCACTCCACTAAATTAGTTTTTCACATCATTTTAGTTTTTTTAATCTCCATGTAGTTACAGTTCTCTATATCCTAACTATGATCACGCTTTTTTATTTTAACTTGCGTGCAGACTTATCCAACAAATGCAAGTATTCAATCATATTCTCAAAAGATTGAGAGTTAATTTCAACAAAAAAGCCCTAGTTAACTACTTGGTTCCTTCTTCTGCCACTCCTTCATCCTTTATTTGGGCCTACCTTCAAATCCTCACCCATGCACCTTTACTGCCCCTATCATCTCTTAAGTCACTACTAACACTACTTTATGAATCATGACTCAGTTTCCTTAGAATGCTCTACATCGTCAAGTTTAATGTAACCATATGATGATATCTAATGGGTTTAGGCTAGTTGTCCCACAATAACCCCTGTGAATGCCATGAAGTTACTTAGTTGCAACTATTGAGGGGTCCGGTCACCCTTAATAGTTCACTAACTACAATGGTTAATCCCACATCATCAACTTGATTTTGTGTACTTATGTGAGGCTTTTTGTCTTGTAAATATTGTAAGACAGAAACTCACCCCTTTAGGTTTTGACTCTTGTATTGGTACCTAAGTCTGCTATAAAAAATGAGGTACTTTTTTGGCTTGCAACTCTAATATTACATATTTAGTCTTAAACCTTTCTCCTTATTGGATTCATTATCTATCTTTTGGGTATGGTTGTCACTTTTATCTTACCTACATTTATGGTCCCCCACATAATAGTGACAGAAATGTTCTTTAGGACTTTCTTTCCAATCTCGCACCTTCAATTAATAACTAATGGTTACTTGTTAGAGATTTCAATCAAGTACTCTATACCTCTAAGAAACTCAGTTGTAACAAAAAAATTGTGGGCGCTTTACCTTTTTTGGACACTATCAACACCTATGATCTAATGAATCTCATTCTTATTGATAATTGGTTCACATGGACTATGGATCTCATTCTTAATGATAATTGGTTCACATGGACTATGGATCTCATTCTTAATGATAATTGGTTCACATGGACAAACAATCATACAAGTAGTGATGCCTTTTTATGAATGACTCAATTGAGCACTGGTTAATCCAACTTGGGTTTAATCATTTCCTCGTAATAAATTCATGGCACTAGAAATTCTGGCCTCAAACCACAACCTTATTTTGGTGAATATTGAAAAAATTGTACCTTTTTTTATCGACTGTATCGATTTGAAATCATCTGGTTAACTAATGCTTCCTTTATACCTCTAGTCACCTAATTATGGCCAAAACACGGTGTAGGGTTCTCTAAATTTGAAATCATCTAGTTAACTAATGCTTCCTTTAAATAAAATATACTTAACCTTAATCCTAAAAATTTCATTCCCATAAGAATATTGGAAGGACTTTCAACTTATTATAATTTGTAATGTGGTTTACAAGATTATCTCCAAGGTCATAGTCAACTTCTTGGAAGGCATCATAGATGATCTCATTTTTCCAAATCAAATGACCTTTATTAAAGGTAGTTTGATCTCAGATAGTATTTTTTGGCAAAACAATTGCTCACCATAATTCAGAAAAATAAGCATTCCAAACCAAATGGTGTGCTATCAAACTTGACATTAAGAAGGCTTATGACAAGCTGCATTGGAATTTTACCGCGACTTTCCTTCTTCTTTTGGCATTTTCTTCTCATTGGATCACTTTCATCATGCAATGCATATCCTCTATTTCTTATACCCTCTTACTAAATGGCCATGAAGTGGGCAACTAGAATCCTCATCATGGTTTATGCCAAGGAGATCCTCTTTATCCATATATTTTCATTCTTTGCTCTAATGTTGTGTCCTCAATGCTTTTCCAAGTAGAACAAAAGGGTAACTAGTATGCATTTTTTTCATAGAGGTCCTGCTATTTCACATCTCATGTATTTCGATGATAATCTGTCATGCTTTAAACATATAGCTCAAAGCTGCCAAATTTTTCATGACATTTTGGATCAATATTCCTCTTTGGTAGGACAATCCATCAATAAGAACAAATCTTCCATGGTGTTTAGCCTTAATACCCTATGCTTATTTAAGCATTTTTTAAAGTGGATGGACCTCAAAGAGCTATAATTTTAATGACCTTGTAGATTGTATATCTACATGACTTCTTGGGTGGAATTCACATTGCCTTTCTCAATCTAGCTGAATTACCCTGCTTCAATCATTCAATTAGACCCTATTTATAAACTGTCTCTCTTTAATATTCCCAAAATGCATGTTAAGAGTAATAAATCTCTTTCTTCTAACTTATTTTAGGGTTATTGTGGCAATTCGAAATATATTCATCTTAAGCAATGAGGGTCCTTAAGTTGCCCGTCTTTAAAGGTGGGTTAGGTCTTATGAATATAGCCACCACCAACAAAGCCTTACTTGCAAAACAAGTTTGGCATATCATTAATTGGCCTCGCTCTCTATACAACAAATACTTAGTTAATGACAATGATTTAACCTTTAATACCACCTCACTTCCCTTTAATTATTGGCTCATTATTAGGTGCCATATATTACCTCCCACCTATGCTAAGTGGTTGGTAATGGTTGTAGTATCGCTAGTCCCTTTTGGATAGGCCCCCTGGGTAGGTCGTTATGGCATTTTAACTATTTCTTATATTATAAACCATGGTAGGAGATATGTTGAAACTAGGAGATGTCTATTCCTCCCCCAAGAGATGTCTTGAGTTAGCCATATTCCTTTAGCCAGATTGACTCATATGGATTTGTGCTTATTTAGGAACCTACATTATATGTCCAGGTCATAAGATTTGCCTTCCTTTTCGAGAATTGCCCTCTCATACCAATGTTGATTTTCCTTTTAAATGGTTATGGTCCCTTAAGATCCCCAGATGTATTTCATTTTTCATATGGAAACTCTAGCACTATGCGCTTCCCCTTGGGGAAGTTTTGCAACAACACCATGTGCGAGGTACCTAGACTTGCAATTTTTTCCAAGCCTCCCAAAAATCTATCTATTACTTGTTTAAAATATGCCCTTTCGCTCAAGCTCTTTGGTTTATCTCACCTATATCCATTCAGGTCGACGCTTTCCATAACAACTCCTTCCCACGATGGTTTGATATCTAGTATCATGATTGGACAATACACCCACAATAACTTCAACAACTAACAATTTTTGTCTTTGTACTCTTGTATAATATGTAGACTACAAGAAATAAACTACTCATGGAACATGTTCAATCCGATGCCTTTAAACTCCTCTCCTCTACCCAACATTAAGTCTATAACTTTCTTTCTATCTTACCCATCGCAAATCATTCCTTTTCTTCCATCTTAACAACCAACACTAGATATACCACATCCCTACTAATCACACAAACTGGTTGCTTGTACTTAAAGACAAGAAAGGGTCAGTCGCTTGATGGAATGCTATCTTAGTGTCTCAAATATGGCACTCAACATTGTTTGTTATGTTCATCCCTAATCCTAAGGATTCAACCATCGGGGTTCTACAATTCCTGCAGAAGATTCTACATCAACTACCAATCCAGCTTCATTCAATCATGCTTCTATGGCTGACTTAGGTTTCCATGACTACTCTCCTTCACCATCCTCAGTTAGGTCACTTTTATTATCACATGATCCTTCAAGACATTCACACCTTATCCTCTCCAGCACTTGCGGATCGAGTTTATGTGCTCCATCCCATACGTTTTTGTTCCTCTACTAGTTTTATTGATAATTACATTAAGTACTCGATGTTTTTCTATCATGTACTTTATATGCTTACTATGTAATTTGTTTTCTTTTCTAGAAAAAATTTTTTATTTATTATATATATATAATTATTTTTATAATTTAAAAAATTGATAAGTCACCTTAATCTTTATTTCAATAAACAATGATTAGGAAGGTTATTAGGTTAAGTCCCTTAAATAATAAATAGATTCCTTTTGTGCATATGTTCATGACTAAGAGCCTCCCACAAACATATGTAAGGGGCCTAGTGTTCTTACATGATTTTTATTTTTTAATTTATTTGTTAAAATATTTATTTATTTATTTTTATTTAATTAAACTCATAATATTTATAGTTATGTTATTTAATTAGAAGAAATTTACTCTCTTTTTCAAGAGAAGATATATAGCTCTCTTTCCTAAGAGGGTAAATCTACCTAAGTAAAAGAGAAGTCTCCATCTAAGACATGCCTTAACTTAGGTAAAAGAGGTCCCTCCACCTAAGTAAAAGGGTGATTCCACTTTAAGTTTAAGAGGTGCCTCCACCTTTCTCACTTTATACAATCCATTGTTTTTACAATAAACATAAGTAAGACACTAGATTTTGAGTTATGTGATATCATGCCTTGGCCTAAGGCTTTAAAAAGCACATATAACCTTGGTCTCTTTAAAGTCATATGACTTTTGACATCTAGTCTCAATGATCCCAACTGAGCAAAGTGCTTCAGAGTGTCCAATGAATCCATTCCTTGGACAATAAACTAAAATACCTTACTCTCTCCTTCTTAAGAAGTATGAGGTAGAGGAAAGTGTATTGAGGTCATCCCTTTTCTCAGAGCCATCACAATGCTAGCCTTAGAAGAATCAGACTAAGATTACTTCGACTTCACGAAGAAACAACATTCTTGGAGTAAGTTTTTTTTTTGGGCCAAATGCCACCCACGACACCTAATTTAAATAAGCTTGGAATGTTGAAAAGGAGTAATTCTCATGTTCCTTTCCTTGGAATAGTCATAGGGAGTGATTTGGCATGATTGAAGTGAATTTCTTTTGTTCTTAAATATGATTATTTTAGGTGATTTTGGCAAGAGTTCAATACTTCATAAATAAAATATCATTTTATTGAGTTCAAATTCTCTTTTCCTAGTTGAGCTAGCACCATTCTATTCCTTAGCCTTTTAGAGGAGTCAGCATGTTAGTGCTGACTGCTCCACATCCTATCATTAAAAACATCAACAGTAATAACACCTATATGCATAACTCCCACATACATAATCACCTATGATCATTCACTCCCTTCATTTTAGTTACTCTATACCTCTTAAGTTTGAACATCTTGTTCTTGAAACATACTTCATTAAATGATTTAAAGCTTCTTGGAGCTTGTTAAATGTGACTCCTTTGTCAAGAGAGAACAAATATCAAATTTACATTATTAATAACAATGTCTATTTAATTCGAATAATAATTTTTTTAATTAAAGTTTTATGTAAAAAAAATTTTGTTAAATGAAATCTATCTTCATTATAGATCATTACTCAACTCAAGTCAAATTAATTAAAATTTAAAAAATTTTCTAAATATTGTTAATTTCAAACAAGTAGTTAGATGGAGTATTTAATTTGGATCCTCTATATTCCTTTTTTGCATAGTTATCTACAGTATGAGAAATATAGAAAGAAAAAAAATAAAAAATTTACACTGATAAAGACTGATCCTAAATGGATTATAAATTATTTTTTTATTTTTATTTCTCTTCTACTATAAAAGATATATCAATTTTTAACTATAGATAATCCAAAATTAAAAGGTTCTTATTTCCCTAATAGAACCTCAATTAGTTAAACCAAATTAATTACAAACTTTTGAGTACTGATATGAGCTTGCCAAAAAAATTGTGGGGTTTGATTTTCCAGAGAGGCAAATAATTGTGCTGCCTCTCGGTATTCTACACCGAGTTTATTGGGTGACACCATTTGAGTTGTGATGGCAGGTTTATTGTCCTCATATAAGTTGTTGGACAAAATTTTTTTTTTTATATTTTATTTTTCTTAGAGAAAAAGTTTTTTATTTTCTATAGAAAAATTATTTTATTTTTTTTAGCATTTGACTTAACTTCGAAAATAATAAAAAATAATTTTTATATTTTAGAGATGTTATGACTCTTTCTCCTACTATAAAAACTACGCTCATTAGAAAAGGCATTGCACGAATTTTTTGTTTAATAAAAGTTAATTATAATTTCACTTATTTGAATTAAAATAAGTTTATATTTATTACTTATACTATAGATAATAACTATTAAATATATATTCAACAAAAAAAAATTAGTAAATTTTTTTATGATTTTAAAAAATAAAATATATTAAAATATATAATTTAAATTATAATTTATATATTTTATAATAATTTATATTTTTAAAATTAATATTATTTTTAATATATTGTTGTTAAAATTAATAAAATTCATTAGAATAGAGTTTAAATTTTTAAAATAATTTTTAAAAATATATAATTTTTACATGTCTAAAAGAATATATTAGAGCTATTAATTATTGACCTAGTTAAAAGAATGATGTCATATTTTGGAAATATTTAAAACAACGCCGTTTTACATCAAAATTCAGACATATGTATGGTGAAAAATGCAAAACAATATAATTTTTAAATGTAATTTCTTCGCAGAATCGTCCACGTTACGTCATTAGACGCTATGAAGTATAATAAATGTCTCACTAGTTCCAAAACACTACCGTGAGTCGCCGATGTTGAGTTGTGAGTCAAATTCTCAGAAAGACTAATACCAATACTTGTGGACGACGTTGTTTACAATTGTTTCCCATTAAATACACATAAATTTTTATATTGTACTATGTCAGAAGTTAAGTATGTCAGCAGTTAATATTTTTAAAAATACTTTTTGATATATAAAAAAGTTTTGACCTTTTCTTATGTGTTTTTTGTTGGTCGATAAGTTATTTAATGATTTAAAATTTATAATAATTTTAATAATTTTTTTAATTGTTAAAATATAATATAAAATAATTTATAATTATTATATTTTAAAATAATAAATTAAATAATAAAAAATATTTATTTTTATAATATATATTTTTTGAGATTAATGATTAAAAAATTTTAAAGTTATTATAAAATAAATAAATATACGAGAGAGTGATGAGTTATTAAGAAGAAAAATTATGAGAGAGAAGAAAGTTATAAAATGCATTCATTATTATACTCAAAAATTTTGAAAAGCTTATTTCGTACAAGATTACAAAGAAATTAATGGGTGTGCTCAATGACTAGTCACTTATAACCTTAATTAAGCATGAGAGAAGTCTTTACGAGTTATACATCTCTCCACAGGGTTTAACGATGTGCTTTTCAGCAATATTATTGATGTCTTTATACCCCATTTCGTGGTGGGTTAATTTTTCCTATCTTTTCTTTGGACTTCGGCTATATGTTGTTTTTTAAAAAAAATATTTAACTCTTCACTTTTTTATTATATTTAAAATTAGTTTTTTTAAAAAATTTGTCATACAGACACGGTCTAGTGCATATCATGATTCACTATTATTTATAATCAAACAGAACATATATAAAATTGAGCATATATCTTATTTAAGAACTTTTTGAGATAAAAAAGAATTTTATTAAAAAATTTATCTCATTAGCTAACTTTTCATGAATTATATAAAATGACAAACTTTAGTTAAAAAAATGATA
Source organism: Senna siamea (assembly GCA_031216115.1). Taxonomy (NCBI): domain Eukaryota; kingdom Viridiplantae; phylum Streptophyta; class Magnoliopsida; order Fabales; family Fabaceae; genus Senna; species Senna siamea. Next base: position 14,395,974 of record CM062355.1, on the reverse strand, counting down.
AATTTATTGATGATTGAATTTTGATAACAAATTAAAGTAAAGCAATTTGATCAAACCTATGTAAAAGAAAATCAAAGAACAAGTTGAAAAACATAAAATAAAAAGATTAAAAATTATGAAGGGGAATACCAAATGACATAGAACAATTAAGAGGTCATTGTACATATATATGGTGGTGATGTTCACTCATTTCTAATTTTAGTCTAAAACTAATAGATTAAATTGAATGGTTGACACTAAAATATTATTTAAAAAAAAAGGTTAATTAAATTTTTTTTTATTAATTTATTAAACTTAAAAAGGATAATTATCTTAGAATGTTAACATAGAATTGTCAAAATAATTTGTTTATAAACAAATTACTATCAATAATATTTTATAAGTTAAATTATGACATATATTTTTAATATGTAATCAATCATAGTTTAATTAATGAAATATTAGTTATATTATTACTTTTGCCTACATGAATTTTAAATGTTATTTTCTTTTGTTAGTTACTCACTTGTGCTTTTTTATTTTTTATTTTTATCTATTTATAATATTTTAGAGGTTGTTTACTCACTTATCTTCACTTGCCACCGCCATCCCTCTCTCTCTCTCTTATCCTTTCCCTGACTTTCCTTTCGATCTATACACATGTTTGATTTTAATTACTTGTTATCTTGTTATAATACTTTAATTAGAAGTCGTTATAACTCACAAAGGCTTGGATTAAGAAAAAAATATTGTTATATTGTGTCTAGTGTTAAAGAATTTAATTTTTTTTAACTTTTTATAAATTTTGGTTTAAATTGTAAAAAATATTTAAAAATAAATCAATATAGAGCCAACATAAAATAGGCTCTAGCTAAATGCCCTAAACTCAAAGGAATACATTTATTTCTATAGCAAACTAATATTAACTAATTGTTCGATTTTAAAATCTATATATAATTATATGCATATATTAAAAAGCTAGAAATCGGCGGTCACCCCTTATTATTTATGTAATAAGGTTATATCATCTCAATTGAAGAGGAAGTAGAATAAAATGACAATCGTCTGTCAAAATATCAGTTGGACATTGTTATTATAAAAAGAGAGAATCATATGACAAAGCAATATATTGATATAAAATTAAAGAAAACAACTCAAAAAGACAAATGACTCAATTGGGACGAGAGACAGGCGGCAACATTGAATTAGAACACTCAAGTATGCCTCGCAATACGTGATGGACGGGACACAACACACATAATAGTCAAAATTCAAAAATGTACAGCAAATCGGCTAGGAAGAAAATGAGTGACGAACATCACTAAATTGGTGACATAAAATATTTTGTGGTTACCCAATTTCTCACTACTCCACTATCCGAGCAGGTTAGGTGTGGTTTATTCGTTGAAGTCTTTAAGCTCCATCGTCTATATAAAGCACACCACTCTACCATTGAAAACCAAAAGTGAGTTGTTTTGAAGCTCAAACTAACTCAAACAAATTATTATCAACATCATGGGTTCACTTGATGAAACCAACCCAGCAAGTGAGCTGTTTCAAGCTCAAGCCAACTTGTATAAACACATTTATGGCTACCTGAATGGCATGGTTCTCAAGTGTGCTGTTCAGTTAAGCATTCCAGACATAATCCACAACCACGGCCAACCCATGACAATTCCCAAATTAGCCTCCAATCTCGAAATCCACCCTTCCAAAACTGGCTATGTAGAGAGACTTGTGCACTTGCTGGCGCACAATGGCTTCTTAGCCAAAACCGAAGTGTACGAAGAAAAAGAAGAAAAGGAAGCATTCACACTCACTGCTTCTTCTAAGTTACTCCTCAAAGGGAATGAGCCTTGCCTAACACCAATGGTCACAGGCTTCATAGGCACTTCCATGATAGCTCCCTTTGATATGTTGGACAAATGGTTCAAGGGGGAAGAGAAGACAGTGACTGAGACTGGGTTTGGAGTAGGATGGTGGGAACTACTTGAACATGATCCTGGATACATGAAGGCCTTCAATGATGCAATGGCTAGTGATTCGAGAATGGTCAATATGGCACTGAGAAACTGTGAGTCAGTTTTCAAGGGCTTGGATTCATTGGTTGATGTGGGTGGTGGTACAGGAACGACGGCTAGGATCATCGCTGAGGCATATCCTGATCTGAAATGCGTAGTGTTTGATCTGCCACAAGTTGTGGAAAACTTGTCAGGAGAGAAAAATTTGAGTTTTGTTGGTGGAAACATGTTTGAATCTATCCCTTCTGCTGATGCTGTTCTCCTCAAGGTAAGAAGTTTTCTTTCCAAGTCTGTTGACATGCCTATTTTGTTATCTTCTTTTGTTTTTTAAAATTATTTTATAAAATTAATTTTAAAAATTTATATTAGTATTTTTTCATATATATATATATATATATAAGTAATAATAAGACTTATTTTATCTATTTTAATGATTTGTTTTAAAAATTTAAAATTTAAAACATCTTTTAATTGTTTTATGTTTTTGTTCTCAAAAAACATTTTATTTTATTTATTTTTGTCTGAAAATAAATATTCGAATAAGTCTTTTTTTGTTTTTAAAAACTCATCAAAGTTTTAAAAACTACAATCAAACAAGCTTATAATAATAGGTATTCGTTAGTTTACGTCGATTATTTTATTTTGAAATATGAAATTAAAAGATAATATATTTTAAAATAATATAATAAATAATTATTTAATTTTTGAATTTTCTAATATCTATTAATTATTTTTTTTATTTTCTTCCTCATATATTTTTTAAATTAGTATTTTATTTTATTTCTATTAATATATTTTAGAGATCAATAATTGAAAAGCTCCAAAGCATATATAAAAAAGCACATATATACTAGAGATTTTACATGTAGAAAAATAAATGTTATTTTTTTAAAATTTTTAAATATAATATAAAATAATAATTATTAAATTTTAAAATAAATTAAATAATAAAAAATTATTTAATTTTTAACTATTTTATTTTAACTTTTTCTCATTCATCTCTTTTTACATTAAATATTTTATTTTATATTTTATATTATATATTAATATAATTTTAAAGACTAATAGATAGAAAATATATAATCATTATAATATATATATATATATATATATATATAATAGTATCAATTGATTCTATTGAATTAAAAATCACTTTGAAATTATAAATTAATAGTTTAAATTGATTAAAAAAATTTTATTATGCATTAATAGTATATTATTGCTTAAATTTTGATTATTAAATTATAATTAAATTTTTGCATTAATTTAGAAAAAGTAGTTATTACTTTTTCTCACATAAATACACAAAAACGTGTACATCTGTTTGCATATAGAGACGCATGTTTTCCCTTTTGCAAACATAAATATTTTCTTCCTTTTTAATCAATGTTTTTGTCTTCAAATGTCCAGTGGGTTTGCCACAATTGGGATGATGAAAGTTGCATAAAGATACTCCAGAAAAGTAGGGAAGCTATCTCAAAGAAGAAAGAAGGAAAGGTTATCATCATAGATGCTGTAATTAACGAAAAGAAGGATGGGCATGCAATGACTGAAGTCAAGCTCCTTTATGACATTTTGATGTTGGCCGTTAATGGAAAAGAGAGAAATGAGAAACAATGGGAGACTCTTCTCCTTAAGGCTGGTTTTAAACGTCATAAGATAACTCCTTTGTTTGGCTTTAGGTCTATTGTTGAAGCTTTTCCATATTAATAATCTTCCATGTTTGACGCCTATAAATATATAGCATGGATATTGTCAAGGGTTTTTTAAGAAAAATATGTATGCCTCTCTCTATATACATGTCCTTTTGTAATAAGGCTTAAGTAGTATACTCTAAGCCCGTTAAATATTAATAAAATTTTCGGTCTTTTCTTCTATAAAAGAAAAAGTAAAAGTAATATTTTTTTAGTTCAATTTAATTCTTTATGTTTTAAAAATGTTTCAATTTTATCTCAATGCCTCACACTGTCCAAATCCTTAAGAAAATAATTTGACCTGCATATATGTACATATTAGCATGCCTAAGTAGATTATGAGTTTGTTTGAAAGTTATTCATGAAATCATTTTTTCAGTCTTAAAATCAGAAAAATAAAGTAAAAATCTGTATGGATGTGTTATTTTCAACTAAAAACAAAATAATAAATGTGTATTGAGAATTAAGAAACACAAAACAACTCAGATGTTTCTGAACTCTTACTTAATTTCAAAACAATGAAAACTAAATATATAAAAAAATAAGTATTTTTATTAATGGCATGTGCATTAATACATGAAAATAATATTAATATAAGTTCTCAAAACTAATTTAATTTATAAGACACTTTAAAAAATGGAAAAAAAATGTCAAACATTCCCTATTTCTTTAACTATTGGAAAATCTAACAATAAATAGTTGTCAAGATGTATAAACGTAAAGCTCAAATATTTTATTAAAAAACTGCATGTAAGTTTTTTTTAATTAAAAAATCACACATCCCTCTCCAAAAATCCCGTGTTTCTCTCCTAAACTTAATACATTTTAGTGGGTCTCATTTATTTTTGTTTTTATTTCTCTAATGTTATCATATGAAACACTTTAGAGATTCAAATCTCATCTTTCCTGCATGCTTAGATTCAATGAAACCTCAATAGGACGCCGTTATAAGTCGTTGCTGCCCGAAGGAAGAATCATGTAGTTTATATTTATTTCCCCTTCAAAGAGGAAGAAAATGGATAATTTCTATGAAGTATTTTCTTAATTTTTATTTATTTGCACAATAAAATTGACCTAACTCATCCATTCAGTTGAATTTTGGCTGACGATAAATAAACAATAGTTTGATTTTAAGTCAATTCTTAACTTTTGAAATATCTATTAATAATGTTTTAAAAATTAGACTGATCATTAAATCGACAAATGAGTAATTCATGATTTATTTGTTTAACTATTGTTAAATCATAGTCTAACCAGTATAAATATTAATAATTATTTTTATATATAATAAATATATAATTAATTATCATATTAAATAAATAAAAATAATAAATATTACTTTATTATATAAAAATGTATTTTGAAATTTAAATATCTTGAAAATTAATATACATCTAAAACCCTAAAAATATTTTTAACCTAATTTTATAATATATATATATATATTAAAGATATATCATTTCATTATATTTATTATTAAGATAAGATATTAAACTTAAAATAAAGAGATATAAGAAATAAACTTTTATTAAATTTAGAATACTTACAGAAAAGATGATACAAATTTACAGAGGACGGATAAAATGATTATAAGGAAAAAAAGGAAGAGGAAAATTGGACTCTGAATGGACTCTCCTAACCTAAGCAATGCTCATCCTTCTATAGACCCGAACTTAAAAGAAAATTACATAAAATTTAGACTTCAACTTATTTCTAAAAATTAAATAGTAATATTCAAAATTCAAAATTTTATCAAATTCACTTGATGCTTTCTATTTTAGATCACTTAAGCTTCAACTTTAATTACTCGTAAAGAAATAGCATTTTTTACATGTTTTTCAGACCGCAACTTTATTACGATAGAGAATCTTTCCAGCTATATTCCTTGTCCTTTAGTTGGTCCACAAATTTCTGAATTCGATTAATTATCTGTAATTGAATTAGATCTATTTGGCACCTTGACCGTCATAAATCATCCAAGTTTTAAGCCATTTGAATGTCATAACAATCTTCATCTTCTGAATTAGGAGTATTTTCTTCAACTTCTTCAAGATCTTTATCTTCATCATAATCTAAAGTTGAAAGTGTTGCAATTAAACTTTTCTTCAATTCTATTTTTGACAATCCTTCGAAATTAAAGGAGGTTGAGCTAGAAGCAATGGCCGTATCAAGAGTTTTAGGACTTACTGATTTACCAATCTTCTAGTATCTAAATTTTTCTTCAAGAAATTCAATTTGAAACTTCTTCCACCAGAACACTTTTACTTTTAAGAATAACACTTTTGGATAGGGTTTTACCATATATGTTGGTCGAATTCATAAAGATGTTACATTAACCAACTGACTCCCATAGTAGAGTAGAAATTAAGTAATTTAAGATGAAGGGGCATTTGAGGAGTTAAGACTTTGAAATTTTCATAATATTTTAATATGGGATTTGGTAGGATAACTGGTCGATAAAGAATAAACCAGTCTTGGAACCATGAAGGGAGATTTAAAGGTAAGGGATTTTTAAAAATTAGATACCAATAATGCCTAGGGTTAGGTTTAAAAATAATTTTACTCCAAGCTTCTTGATAATCAAAGTAATTATAAGTGGGAGGATCAAAGGATCTAGAAAATCTCTTTTCTATTAATGGCTTTTATCCCCAATCAGAAAAGGATAAGACTTTAATTATTTTTAATTTTCAATAAGTGATAATTTCAAGGTTGTTAGGATCTGACTCAGGTATTATTTTAGAAGATTTAGTATCAAGAAGAATAGATTGAAAAGTTTTTTTTTATTCTTTTTAAGGCTAGATGATTTGGGAATCTAACCTTATCCTTTTGGTGAGAATTTAGCTATTATATCAAAAGGGGGTAAATGAGAAAATTCTAGCTATAAAGTAATTATTTTCTGACAGGTTTCTTTTATATGGAATTCTTTTTGAGGAGAGGAAGGAGAAGAAGGTTGAACTAAATTAGTTTTAGAATTAAGAGGATTATTTTTGGTTTAGAATCTGGGGAATTTTTAGAAGGTTGATTAGCTGCTTAAGCGAGCAAAGGCACCAAGTCATCTAAGGAAAACCCTTTTCCCCTAAGAAGAGGGGTTGATGACTCATGATGAGATAGTTGGGGTAATTCCCTGTAAAAATTCTTGAGTTAAAAAATTAGGAATAAAATTATTTTTTCCCTATATAAATTCTATTTGAAATTCAAAGAAAGTTAAAATACTTTTTAAAATCTTTTTCTAAAATTCTTACTTACACCATCTCTCTCTCCATTTTCAATTTCACTTTTCTTTTTCCAATGCTTTCAACTTCAAATTTTCATCTACCTATATTTATCTCTCCTCTTTCTTTTTCTTCTCTACATCCCAGCTAATCCAATCTCTATGTTCTTCTTCTTTTATCTTCTTTCTTCTTCTTGTTTGCATGCCATTCTTTTACTCTTTTTCTTCTTCTTCTTCTTCTTCTATCCTTTTTTTCATCTACCTCTTCTTTCTTTTAGAATGGTTTGATCGGCTAATGGATTAATTTTTCTCAAGTTCGATTTTGATGATTTTTCAGACCAATAACATGTCCAGTTTACCAATTTTTAATTTTGACCTTCTGATTCAGTCTAATTTTCCAAACACTACTTTTCAAACAAGTTTACTAAAATGAGAGTTGAATGCAACTGAATTCCATTTTTTAATGTTCCAACTTCCAAGAACCTCTATTAATATTCTTTCTTTCTTTCTTTTTTTTCATTGGAATCAAGAAGGCATTTTATTGAAATTTTGTCTATGTTTTAATTTCTAATTAGGCAAAAGAATCTTTTATGTGTCTAAATTTGACATTGATTTTTAATTTCATAACTAAAATTTTTTTACGGTCAATTTTGTGCTTAAAGTTTTGAATTGTAATTAATTTTGTCCTATAGCCTAATGTAACATCCCAATCGAAGTAGTTAAATTGTATATTTTTGATATTAATTGATGTCTAGAGCATACCAATCCTGGAGAGAATGGCAAAAAAACCAGATGAAAAGGATGTTCGGTTTGTGAGAAATGAAACTTTAAAGGCAAGTGGCACAAGATGTCAATGTGAATGTCATAGAGTGTGACATTGAGGAAAATTTTCCCAAAGGATAAAAAATAAAATAATGAGAGAATAAATACAAATGTGATTTTTGGAAAAATAAAGTTTAAGAGTAGTGCTAAAGGATAAAAGATCCTAGGAATTCCTTAAATTGCAAATTGTCCTAGGGATCAATTGGTAATTACTTTTGTATAGTTGCTCAAAATTTTCCCTTGGAAGTAACCTAACATCTAAATAGGTTGAAGGAGAGAGAGAAGCTTCAAAAAATTTGAGTTTAAAGAGAGAAGCTCGATTTAGAGAGATAAATAGTGAGAAATGAGAGAGAGAGAGAGAGGATGAGCAAGGGGAAGATTGGAGCTAGAAACTCAAATGAAATCAATGGATTTTGTTGAAGGAACAACCTAGGAGACACCTGGGCCACTTAAACGCACAAAATCAGTAAAGGAAGAAGTAGGGATTCCATCGTTCCTCGTTTGGTTGAAAAACCCATTTTGGGTGTTTTGAGGAAAATGAATACATATGTGGTTTTAATTATTTTTGTTAAGATGTAAGCTTAATTCTTTGTTTTAAATGTTACATGTGTGCCTTTTGATGCGTGCATGTGGTTGGATTGCTGGAAATCATTAAAATAAAAATTAGTTACTTTCTCTCTCCTATATGAATATGATTCTCATGGTTTGTCTTGATTTCTATCTTAATAGAGCTTGGTTTTGGTGTATGATGATGTTTTTGGAAAGGAAAAATGTGTATAAATGATTTTTAATGAAATCCTAAAGTTTTATGGGCTAAAATAGATCAAGATATAGGTTTTTGTACATGGCAGGAACAAAGAAGTTGATTTCATAAAGGAAGTCAAATTTTGTGTTCCTTAAACCCACAAATGTTGGTCTAGAATCAATAAGTCAACTATTTTATCAAGGAAGTCAACTGCTTGCTAAGAAGTCGACTGGTTGATCGAGGAAGTTAATTGTTTACTTTTTGCCCAAGCTTCCTTTTTGGCCGAAAGCTATAAGTTAACTTCTTAGCAAGCAGTCAACTTCCTTGATAGAGTAGTTGACTTATTGATTCTGGACCGACATTTGTGGGTTTAAGGAACACAAAATTCAACTTCCTTTATGAAGAAGTCGACTTCTTTATGGGATAACTAGAAAATATAATTTAAAGGCACTCCTAGTATATACTCTAGTCTAGAAAGGTTCCAAGTTGAAGGACTAATATTTTTATGGGATGATTATCGGGAGTTTCACAGTTGAACCATAAAATAGGATAGTAAAACATCCATTAAATCTTGAAAAAGAATTATGAAAACACCATGTTGGTGGTTAACCTTAAGTTAATTTACTCTAATAGTTGTGGAGTTGCTTACTTAGAGTTGAACTAACCATGATCTAGGAACTTACCAGTCTAGTGTATATATTTGAGGGTTAAGTTTTTAGAAGAGGGAAGGTTTTTAGCAATGTAACCCTTTATTTAGTAAATGATTCACCCTAGTGAGTGATCATCCTAAAGATTCACAAAAGAATCAGGATATGATTCACCCCAATGAGTGATGATCCTAAAAACTCAGAACATGATTCACCCCAGTGAGTGATGATTCTTAAGTAAGCAACATTGACTGCTCCAAGTTAATGAGTAGAGGCAATCTGGCCCTAAGTGAAGTTTAGGAATCCAATGAGTGGAAATACTAGGGGATGCCCTTAGGGTTAATGCTAGCTAACCATAAACTCATTCAATGTATGTTGGGCCAAGTGACACATAACTAAAATATAAGAGCCAAATAACCCATAGCTATATACAAGTGAAGAGTTATTTCCAACTTAATTGTATGAACAATCATATTACTATTACTATATATAGAATACACGGAGGATAGGCATACCCATAAAGACATAAATTGTTATTATAAAAATGCATTTCCAATACATGACATGACATAGCATAGTAACTACATAATGTCTAGATTTTTTATGACTATACTTGAGAATTTTGGTATGAATGCAAGATGTTTTTCCTGGGTTATTCCCAACTAATACCATCAATGGTATTTTCTAAACTAATTTATCTTGATTACTGAGATTTTATCTCACCCATGAGTTGATGTGTTTGGATGACTAAGTTTAATATCATGATGGAGATAGAGGTAGACAGCATCCACGTAGCTGGTCTATTTATAAAGTAGTGCTGTAAGATAGGAGCCTTAGTGGGTCAACATAGTGGATATGATGAATGTTTCTTTTGGTAATGTGTATACTTAAATAGATGAGTAATACTTTCACTGACGCTAGAGTACTAAGTGAGATACCCTAGAGTAACCCTAAACCAACTCTACTAATTAAAGGATCATGGGTAATAATTAAAATTAAACTCAGGTAGATAAAGTAAGTGACAATATAATAGGACACTATCTCGTTAAGGTTAGCATATGTATAGAGCCTATAGGGGCAGGGTGTTACATCTAACACTGTCCAAATTACTAACAAAAAATGATAATGTGGCACCTAATGTGTAATGTTAAAATATTGGACAAAAATGAAATGCTTACTTACACCAACTTTATATACATATGTGATAGTATACACAAAAACTTTGGGGATACATTTAACAATAAATCTTAGGAATATTTGAACAAGATTTTGACAACATTCAAAGACTAAACAAAAAATTATATTCTCATATTAAAACATTTTCACTTTCAATCAATATCAAATGAGACAAAATTCTTCGATGGTAACTTCAATGGATACTCATATATAACTTAAATGGGTTCAATTCTGGCTTTGAATTTTCTTCTAAATGCAACATCCCTTAAATAGATTCAATGAAAAAACTTTACAATAACCATGATGTTTATGAATTAAATGGAGGAACTTTGTAAATCAACATGATGAACTTTACCACTAGAGATGATGGGACTTGGAATCTATAGAACCTTAATAGAGCTGATCTTGGCCACTAAATGAAGCTCTGCAAAGTTAGTTTCCTGGACTTGGTAAATAAGCCGGGGAAGAAGTATGTGGATTTGGATGGTTCAATTACGAAAAAAAAAGTTCCTAAGCGACATAAATATTTTTCTTACTTTGCTTTCATATGTCTTCACCATTATAAAAAATAAGAAGAAAATGATGGTGGGAGATAATGTGAGAGAGAACACACTCTCTATTGAGGTTCTATACATTTTGATTTTTGACTCTCATCGTCGTCAGTGGTGAAGTTCGTCAAGTTAATCTTTAGAGTTCCTCTATTAAATTCGTAAACTTCATGCATGTTGCAGAGTTCCTTCATTGAATATATTCAAGGGATTCTATGTTTCAAAGAAAATGTAAAGCTGCTAATGAAGCCGTTGAAGTCATATACGAAGTATCCCTTGAAGAATTTTGTTGCGTCTCAAGTGATTGGGTGAGAGTAGAGAAGGTGTAATATGAGAATATATGTTTTTTTAGTATTTGAATGTTGTCAAAATCTTGTTCATACTCTTAGGATTTATTGTCAAATGTGTCCCTAAAGTTTGAGTTTATTATAAAAAATGTCTCTAAAGTTGGTGTAAGTCAGCATCTCATTTTTGTCAAATATTTTAACATTAAATTATTTTCTCTATAACTTGTAACATTCATTATTCTTTTGTTGGAAAAAGCACCTTTTATATCCCAAAAATTTAATTTAATTTTCAATTTTTTCCCTAAATTGTCAAATTACAATATATTTTATCCCACTGTCTAACTCAATTTTGTCCTTAAATTCTTCAGTGGCGGCTTTGCATTTTCTTCTAAATGCAACATCCATTGAACAAATTCAATGGAGGAACTCTGCAACATGAAGAACTTTGCTAGTCAATGTTTATGTCTCCATAAATGTCACGTATAGTGCAGAGGTCCTTCGTATTGAATCTATTTAAAGGACGTTGCGTTTGGAAGAAATTGTGAAGTTGCCATCATAGAAAATGCATTATGCCTTAGGAAGAAACCTTTTAAAATTCGAAACTTTAGAGATAAAATTGAATGGAAAAAAACTTTAAGAATAAAATTGAAAATTGTAAAGTTAGAGACATATATAAAAGGTACTTTTGCCTTATTTTGTCTCTAACTTCTTTCTTTTTTCTTGAGTTCTCCTTTAATTTTCTTATCTTCTCAACTATCAAAAACATATTATAAGGCTACTTTGGCTAAAGCTCAAACGATTGGAGCAAGTAAAACTTTAGATAAAAATTTTAAACTTGAATTGTTATACAACTTCTTAATGCATCACCAAAAAGAAATTACACTCCAAAAAGATATATTTCACTATTGAACCGATTATATAATTTATACACAAATTTGACGAGGCAGATGGATCTAAAAGAAATCCAGTTATTTGTGACTCTTTGAACTCTTGATTCAGAGAATTCAAAATTTCTATGAGAACAAAGTTTTCACTTAGTGGTAAATTAAATCTTTGCAATCCAATTTCAAGGACACTGTGAATCATAGGACACTTTTATTTGTTGTATTTGATGCTCTTGGTCCTTGATTTCTTCAGCTTATTGGGCTAGTGTCTTCATCTTATTCTGCATCTCCTTGTTCTTACCCCACAAAACAATGTATAATTCGATCATCACCAATATGGATCCCAAAACACTATACCATATAACAACAACAATTAGAACCACTTAAACACTGTTTATTTATTTATTTATTTCATGTTATTAAGAGTAAATAATACTTATCTACCTTGATCATTATTCTTTCATTGTAATTTATCCCTTTATCTAATTAATTTTTACTATTGACTCCATTATTTATTAATTTTTCTCATTGAAAAATTCACTGACCATCTTTAGTAGACATTATCTCTAACTAACTAAATATTAAGATGAAATTTTACCTACTCACCTTAATGAATTATATCTAATTTCAAATTCTCCCGGGTTGATTAACATTTGCAATTAATTAATTGATTTATTTCTAGGAGTAAAATTGAGCAAGGGATAATTAACTTTTGCAATTACTTACAGGAAAAACTTAGTGCAATTGTTATAACAAATGGAAAATTTTTACAACTTAGCACTGTCCTTTTTTAAAGTTTTCTCCACATATTAAGGAAGTTATTGATTAGTTGATAAAATATTTAGCCAATAAAAATTGTTACTTTCATTAATTTTTGTAAACCAAAAAGTATCAAATACTCTATCACAATTAAAAACTTCTTTAAATGATACTTTTAAAGGCACTTGTTAACAAAATTTTTATTTTTATAAAAGAATATGATAATAAAGATATAATTGACCTTCCAAGATGGAGTTGCTTATGCAAGAGAGGTATATCAATCATGGCTGCCATTACTTGAACAAAAGGGCTAAATGCAGTAGTGAATACAGGACCCCTTTTCTTCACACACCATGACATTTGCTGAATTAAATTGGATCTAAATTTTAATGGGACATAAACTTAGATCATAATTCAGAATATAATATAATCAGATAAGATTTATGGTACATACCTGTTGAAGCCATGATATTAAAATTAGAAGGGATAAAGTCTGCAACCACAATTTTCCAATGCTCTAAGAGAATTTTGAGAGAGAGTTTCTGACGGCAGAGAGTGAGGGTGATCTCAGATTAGAGCTACAGATGTGATAACCCTAATTTTTAAATAACCTCTAATAGAATATTCTCTAAATATTCTATCTTAAATTCAAAAATTATAATTATAATGAATATAATATTAATATTTAATTAACATTATCCATAAATTAACTAAATTAATTTAATAATTAATTAATTAATCTAAAAAATTTTTACTTGGATAATATTAATCAAATATTACTATAATTATAGGAAATACTTTCTCTCTCTTTTTTATTCTCAGCCAGTGTTCTAATAGGATGATTACTAACTAACATAGGGCTTGCGGTTGGGTCCTCTACCCAAATGGGCTAGCAACTAATCAACCAATCACTAATCACTTACAATTAACACATAGAACTAATCCATTCATAATACAAGGTTTATAAAATTGAAACGACATAAAAATCAATGAATCCTATAGGGAAACTAGTGATAGAAAAATGGTCCCAATATCCAAACGAATAGAGTATGTAATATATAGTTAAGAAAAAATCCATTCCTAATACAAAAGTTTAGAAAATGAAATAGCACAAGATCACTGAATTCGATAGGAAAACAAGTGAATAAAATAAAGTTTCAATACTTGAACGAATGGAATACATAATGTATACATCGAAACTCATCAATCTAGAATCCATTCATAATACAAAGTTCAGAAAATGAAACAACACAAGATCACTGAATCTGATAGGGAAACAAGTGAATAGAATAAATTTTCATAATCTAAACGAATGGAATACATAATGTATAGTTAAGATAGTATACATAGAACAAAATTCATTCATAATACAAAGTTTAGAAAATGAAACAACACAAGATCATTGAATCCAATAGGAAACAAGTGAATAGAATAAAGTTTCATTATCTAAACGAATGAAATACAAAATTTATAGTTAAAATGGTATACAACAAAATCCATTCATAATACAAAGTTTAGAAAATGAAACAACACAAGATCACTAAATCCGATAGGGAAATAAGTGAATAGAATAAAGTTTCATTATCTAAATGAATGGAATACAAAATGTATACATCAAAACTCATCAATCCAGACTCTCACTAAACCAAGGATACATCAAAAGATTTAATCAAACCCATATGAGTTACATGATTTTCAAATACTCCTACGAGTAAGCCTTTGGTCAACAGATCCGCCAACATATGTTCACCAGAAATATGAATCAAATGAGTCTGAGATTCAATAATCTTTTCTCTAACAAATAAGAACTTAACATCGAAATGTTTAGTACAACTAGAACTCCTATAATTTTGAGAAAAGCATATAGCAGACGAATTGTCGCAATATATGGTTAGAGGACGCGATATAGAATCAACAAGATGCATGCTAGATATCAGGTTCCTCAACCATATGGCCTGACAGGTAGCCTCATAACAAGCAACATATTCTGCTTCCATAGTCGAGGTAGCTGTAATAGATTTCTTAGTACTTTTCCATGAAATAGCTCCTTTAGACATCATAAAGATGTATCCAGAAATGGACTTATGATCATCAACACAAGATACATAGTCTGAATCCGAATATCCAATGATCTCAAAAGGATCAGACTTTTTGTAAGTTAACATATGATGTTTTGTACCCTGAAGGTGCCTCATAACTTTTCAACTTTCCAATGGTTATGACCGGGATCGCTCAAGTATTTGCCAAGCACACTAATCGAAAAAGCAATAACTAGACGTGTATATACCTGAGCATACATAAGGCTGCCTACTGCATAAGCATATGGAATTCTATCTATTGTAATCCTCTCATCATAATTCTGAGGACACTGAGATTTACATAATTTCTCACCTTTCTCGGTAGGTGCAGCACAAGTAGTACAAGCGTACATATTAAATCTCTTCAGCACTTTTTTAATGTAACTTGCCTGAGATAAACCTAATATACCACGAGATCTATCACGATGGATTTGGATACCCAAAATAAATGAGGCTTCACTCAGATATTTCATTTCAAAGTGGCATTACAACATGTGTTTAGTATCTTTCAAGAAAATTACTGAGTTACTTACTAATAGGATATCATCAGCATGGAGAAACTACAATTATAAAATTATTCCCATCGAATTCCTGATAGATGCACTAATCAGAAGCATTCTCAATGAAGCCAAGTGAGATGATAACCTCATGAAATTTCAAGTGCCGTTGTTTAGAAACTTGTTTCAGTCAATAGATGGATTGATTTAACTTATACACAAGATGTTCTTTTCTTGCTTCGATAAATCCATCGGGCTGATTCATATATACATTTTTAAACAAGTTCTCATTCAAGAAACTGGTTTTAACATCCATCTAGTGAAGTTCAAGGTCAAGTTGTGCAATAAGAGCTATGACAACTCTAAAGGCATCCTTCATAGAAACTGGGGAAGAAGTCTCTATGTAATCAATGCTTTCCTTTTGATTGTAGCCTTTATATATGAGTCTGGCTTTATACCTTTCAATTTCACCATCAGCACCCTTAGTTGGTCTTAACGACCCATTTACAACTAATTGGCTTATGTTCCTCTGATAATTCAGCAAGTTCCCAAATATGGTTATGATACATAGAAGCAATCTCTTTATTCATGGCTTTCAACCATTCATGGGAGTTGAAACTTGCTACTGTCTCATCATAGGAAGTGGGATCTGTGCCATCAGTAATATCGAATTCACTTTCCTGCAAATAAACCATAAAATCATTTGGAATAACAGGTTTACAAATTCTCTGAGATCATCTCAACTCCACATCTTGCTCCTAAAAGCCTATGACAGGCGGAGCTTCTGGATTTTCAGTAATATCATCGTTCCTTTTAGTGTTAATTTCACTAGATGGAGTTGGTAAGGTCAGAAGGGGCAGATCAGTGAATTCATCACGTAATTCAATGGTTCTCAGTGCATTTCTCCCACTATCTAAATCATTTTCAAAATAAACTGCTCTGTCAGATTCAATAACTCTAGAAGTGTGAGAAAGACAATAAAACCTGTAACCTCTAGAACCAACACAATACCCAATGAAGAAACCACTAACAGTTCTTGAAACCAGTTTCTTGAGTTCTGGATTATATGGTTTCACTTCTGCTTTACAACCCCACACACAAAGATATTTCAAGCTGGGTCTTTTACCAGTGAATAGCTCATATGGAGTCTTTGGCACAGATTTACTAGGGACTTGATTCAGAATATACATAGTTATTCTCGAGGCATCACCTCATAAGAATTCTGGCAGAGAAAAATGACTCATCATGCTCCTCACCATATCCATTAACGTGTGATTTCGCCTTTCAGCAACTCCATTTTGCTGAGGGGTACCTAGCATGGTATATTGAGCTTTAATACCATGTTCCTGTAAGAATGAAGCAATAGGACCAGGATTTCTACCAGTTTTAGTATATCTGCCATAATATTCACCACCTCTATTTGATCTCATGGATTTAATAGCTTTACTAGTCTTCAACTCAATAGCTGCTTTGAAGAGTTTAAATGAATTCAATGATTCAAAGTTTTCATGCAATAGATCTATCCGCCCAAATCTAGAGTGGTCATCAATGAAGGTGATGAAGTATCTGAATCTACCCATAAATGTAGGATTAATGAGTCAATTAATATCCATGTGAATCAAATCCAGTATGTTACTAGACTTATTTGCCCTTTTTTTCCTAGCTATAGCGAGAAGTTTTCCCTTAATACAATCAATACAGGCTTCAAAATCAGAGAAATCCAAGTTTTCTAACACCTTTTATTTGACCATTCTTTCTAGTCTTTCTTTAGAAATGTGGCCTAAACGTTAGTGCCTTAACATAGATGAATTCTCATCAATTCTAGGACTTTTGTGTCCCATAACAACATTAGCAGATGCAGAGGAAGGAATTTCAAGATAATCATTCATCTTCAATAAATACAATTTATTAACCATGGAAGCGGTCCCAACAATTGAATTAAAATAAACATTAATTTTACCATCTGCTTGCCAAAAAGAATAACCACACATGTCAAACAAGGAACTTGAAACTAAATTCCTCCTAAAGGAGGGTACATAAACAAAATTTTCCAAAATTAAACAATATCCAGAATGTAAATTCAAAGTAATGGTTCTTATGCTTTCAACTACAGTTGAGCTTCCTTCAACTCCAATGATAATCTTCTACCTCTCACTTGGTTTCCTCTTATTTTTAAGACCTTAAAAAGAGTTTGTTACATGAATAGTTGCTCCAGAGTCTAACCACCAGAATCACACGACATTTCAAAGGTATTAGATTCAAAGCAAACTAGAGCTAGAGGGGCAAATGTATGAGAATTACCTTCTTTCTCATGCTTATTCTTCAGCTTAAAATAGTAAGATATTTTGTGACCAGGCTTGTTACAGTAGTGACATTCCCTTTTAAAAGACTTCTTCTTCTAGCCCTTATTCTAGTACCCATCTTTCTTAGGCCTAAAATATTTCTTAACAGTACTCTGATTCTCAAGCTTCTTTCCCTTATGATTACCCTTTCCAGCCTTGTTGCTTAAACCTTGAGAGAAGTAATTAATGGATTGTGGATAGGAAGCAAACTTCTTAATTGACTTTTCTTCTTAAGTCACAATGGATATCATCTGGTCAATAGACCATTTTGCCTCTTGAGAGTTGTATGTAGTACGTAGTACCCTATACTCAATAGAAAGAGACTGAAAAACTTGAGAAACCAAGTAACTCTCACCCAAATCCACCTCATAGGATTTCAGCTTGTTGTAGTAATTGATGAGTTTCATAATATGTTCACTTACTCCAAATGTGCCATCATAGCAACAGTTGTCAAGGAGAGAGATATAATAGGCCTTTTGACTCTTTTCAAACTTCTTGAATTTCTCTCTAATAGCCTTTAAATATTCTAAAGGTAATTCCTTATCCGGGATGCTCTGCCTAATGATCTTATCAATAATGTACTTCATAAATTCAAACAAATCCTATTTGAATCATGCCATTGTTTATGATAGAATCGTTCGACAGCTCCGGAATTGTCAGTCAAATCAATAGGATTGTGTTCCTTAAGAGCCAAGTCTTCCTTACTGATGATTAAGTACAAATCCAGGGACTCTTTCCAATCATCATAGTTAGTCTCATTCAAAATTTTCACTGAAGATAGCTGCTAGATCGGAGAAATTGTTGAAAAACAAAATCAGGAAATATTAATTATGCCTAGTCAACATAATTATAAAGTAAGATTTTTCTCACAAAACTCAATTTCACACAGCTATCAATATCAAGATTGTTTATTATAATCCCGCCTAAGGGTCCCAGACTATAATAAATCAAGAAAACTCATTTTAATTTGGCTCATTAGGGAACAACAAGCAGACAAATTCTTTTGATAATATTTGCATTGATAGGACGTATAATATTATCTTAAGCATCAAGGCTTTTAACCATTCAGAAATTTAGGCCTTAATTTTTTTAAAAAATTATTAATTAACTAAAGTAATTAATTAATAATAAAATTCAAATAAACTATGTTTAATATAAATACCTTTCAAAATGAACCATTTCAATATGGTAGGCGTGCCATAATGGTCACGAATTTCATGCACAGCACAGGTATGTTTGAGACCCAGTGCGTACATTTAGGCAAATTATTCGCATAACAAAACGATGTCATTTTTCTGCATCAGTTTAATACATATGACTCCACGAAACAATGCTGTTTCATTAAGTTGAAACAACACCGTTTGGTATTTAACTAGAACAACACCATTTCAGTGCGATGAGACAATGCTATTTTGAAACTTGAAATGGTGCATTTTGGATGAAGAGTCATCTTCTTCCTCAATCTAGGTCTCGTGACCCGACTCAAAACTATGTCGGACCTGCCGTAAGATCCAGAGGTTTATGACGATTTTTGACATCTTTCATCACCATTTTAAAGGTGGTTTTGTCGTATTCTCTAAAGAAAGGGCTTCCATGATTTCAAAATTGCAAAATGGGTTAAACTTGGATTGACCAAAATTATCCAAAATTCATGTGAAGCCCGCCGTTTCCAGGCAGTTTCCAGCATCCTTCGCAGGTGTTTCAGCGGCAATTATGTCGTACTCTCGATGAGAATCAATCCCATGATTTCATAATTGCGAGTTTGATTCAAAATTTGATTAAACGAATTTTAACAAAATTTGCATGATTTAAAAAAATAGAGGCAACGTTTATTTATGAATCAAAATAGCAATTGCATACCTGAAATTAACAGATTCAGATTAATTCATATCTACACCATTTGAAACGAAATCAAGAATAATCAATCATAGAATAATAAATACTTACAAGATTAAATCAAAATTTTTTTGAATGGAATAGTGCAAATATAGGGTGATCAAAATCAACAGATATAAATTTGTTATATGAAAACTTAAAACCTAACTTGGCTTTGATTCTATTTTCTTAAATTAAACTAGATCTAAATTTTAATGGGACATAAACTTAAACCATAATTTAGAATATAATATAATCAAATAAAATTTATGATACATACCTGTTGAAGCTATGATATTAAAATTAGAAGGGATAAAGTCTACAACAACAATTTCCCAATGCTCTAAGAGAATTTTGAGAGAGAGACAAAGTTTTTGATAGCAGAGAGTGAGGATGATCTCATATTAGGACTACAGATATGATAACCCTAATTTTTAAATAACTTTCAATGGAATATTCTCTGAATATTCTATCTTAAATTCAAAAATTGTAATTATAATGAATATAATATTAATATTTAATTAATATTATCCATAAATAAACTAAATTAATTTAATAATTAATTAGTTAATCTAACAATTTCCACATAGCACAACCCTGATCCAATCATCCCCTGCATATATATACACCATACATATTTTACTCTCAACTACATGTCTAAATTTTTATTCTAATCATTAGTACCATTGCTTTTTTTTTTTTTTCTTTTTACTACCAGAGCTAATGGCAGATGATCTCTTTTTACCTAGTTCTAAATTTCCTACCATATATAGATAATACTTATACTTCAATTAAAAAAATATATCTCTATTGTACACAAGTCTAATACTTATATAAGGCATCACTCACACTTTACATAATATTAGGGCACGTGGATTTCTTTTTATTTTTTTAAAATAAATTTCAATCTATCATTTCCAGGGATATAATGCTGGCTTTTAATTTGAAAAAGATCATTATTAGATGCTTTTTTTTTCTTAACAAGATTCCCTATTTCTCAACCACAAACCAAACTTTGATTCTCTCTCTCTCTGACTTAGGAATGAGTGTACTTACAGAATAGAGAACAGTGATGATTTACATCATTCCCTTCAGAACCCACACACACATGTTCTTTCCAGTTGCCAAGGCAATAATTTCTTATTGAATGGATCCAAAGAAGGTCATTATAGCTATGCTAGAGTACTGACAAGGGTACCTTTTGCTTATGTTTGATTGCAAAAGAAACCAAGATGACCAAAATAGGGTCCCCAGAATCAAAGCTATCACACCAATGGTCCATTTCTCCGTGCTTATGGGAGAACCAAACTTCACTATTGAAGTCTTGGATATTTGAGATGGAGAATCATAGTGAGAATAACTGAACGAAGGCTTTCCTTTGTAAAGTGTCAATAATAATACCCCAACAATACACGCCAATGTGCCTAGTATCTTTGCTCTCCCACTGTTACACTTTATGTTTACAGTCTCTAACCTGTGGAACAATCAAAGAGAACAAATTATTTTGCATTGATTGCTGATGGTCACCTATGAGGCATTGATACTTCAAAAATATAATTATTTCGCGTCCATATTCTCTGCTTGGCACTTAGCGGTGGTTTTTTCTGCTGCTAAAATTTCTTGCAACAAAAAGTATTGCTACTATAACTTTTTTGCAATTAATTATTTAAACAAAATTTATAGCAGCAGTAATATTCATTGCAATAATATTAAAACAAATTTAGCAGCGGAAAAAATCGCTGCTAAAAGTGCCAAGCAGAAGATCGAAAATCAATTATTTCGTAACCAATATATGATTGGATTTGGATTCTCTTAATTTCGTAACCAATATATGGCGGATCACGCAATGTGTGCAAGTCCCATACATTGTGATGATCCAAATTTTGATTTGCTATCAACAATTAACATAGGAATAATCAAATTGTTGTATATAGTCATATACCCAAATGGCAATGCCATAATGAATCTGATCACAGGCACCATATTGACAAAGGCACATGCAAAGGTAGCAGAAGTGTATTGGATCCCCGAAAGGAAGAAATACTGTGTGACTGATGCCCTACAATAATTAATATTAACCTCAAAATTGATAATTTGTAAGTATAAGGGGACAAAAAGTGATAGATGAAATGACAAATTGCGGAGGACTTTCGTGTTCATATAACTAACCCAACAATGGCACTGAAGAATAGGTAACACAAAATTCGAAATGTGAGCCTTGGTCTGCCATTTCTGTGACAAAAAAAGGGTTCAAACTGGTAAGATCTTTAGCTTCCCTTAAGAGCATTATTGTTAATCTCTTGAATTAACTCTTAAACTCTTACGAGTTTATATTTATAAATAGGTAAAATTAGTTAACTTGTTGTCAAATTCAGAAATGTGTAAACTCTGCAAAATTGGTAAATTGGTAGCGAACTCGGTGAATTGAGTGTATTCGTGGTGAACTCTTGAAAAAAAAAATTTTGGGCCCTTTTAGTTTCTAGTAAAGTCTACATACCAAAATTTTCTCTATTAAAAAATTAATTAAAAAAAATAGCATTCAATTATTCAAACTCAAAAAAATATATAAATATTTAATATAAATAACTAAATTCCTAATAAATATATAAGTTTGAATAAAAATCTATAGTTTGAATGAATTTATATTGAATATTTACGTATCAATCACATTTGAATTTCTATTATTTACAATTTTATTTTATTTATATTAATTATGATAAAAATATATATTTTTAATAACTACTTATTAGTATAGGTAAACTCATATGATTTTACGAGTCAAATTTACTTTCTTTCCACGAATTTACTTAAACTCTTAAATTTGACAACCTTACTGTAAGAGCATTAAAAAAAAAAAGGTTCTATGCATATAATTCAACTTGGGAATTAAATATGCATATTGTTAATGATTTAATTTCGGAGAGTTCTAAAAATAGAGAAAGCTACTGATTAAATCTGGGAATTTAAATTAAAGGGCCTTCGTACCTTTCCCAAAAGTAGCCAATCGGTGCTAAGAAAATGCTAGAAGTAGTTAACCTGTATGTGATGAAAACCAAATGGTTCATTCCCTCTTCAAGGGATTTCTTGAGAAGAATATTCACAACTGCGAAAGCAAAATCAATAGCTATCATAGCTAGAAAAGGCTTCCATTCATCACAGCTATTCCTTTCAGCAATAAATGGAAATGCGAGTTGAGAAGTTTTAGAGAGGAAGAAAATCAGTAAGAAAAATGTGCTTATGTTTGTAATAGGCCTAAGAGCTACACTTAGCCATATATAAATAATATTCCAGAATAAGTGGTAAGAAAGCAAGAATAAATTCTGCAAATCACATCAAACACTTTAAGCAACCAACTTTGACATTAGTTTAATGTTTGTGCTCATCCTCTTGCTTGATATATCCTGTTCATTAAAAGGAAATATTCCAAATTAATTCTTCCAAACTCATAATAATTCAAGAAAAATTTTAGTTCATTGAATTCCTATCATTTTTCAGTTTAGCGATATTTGTGTGGACTGGACATTAAGATTGATAATTTTATTGACCAAATTAATTTAGGCCATGAGTTTTAAATTAAGAATTCACGAAGGCAAGAAATTGAGTTTTGTTCTTCTTGTTTTGTGCCTGTTCTATTCCCACTGTGAGAAAATAATAAGATTTGTGTGATTGGTGAGGCATCTTTTGAGTGGAATTATAGAGAAGAATTGGCGCTTCTCCCCCTCTCGTGTACATGGAATCTAATACTTCATCTTTTGAAACAAAATGAGAGATAGCTAGCTGCAACTTCACATTCTGAAACATGGAAAATCAGAACAAAACGTCAAATCTCAGTGCAATTTGATAAGAAGCAAAAAATCATGAGAATTTAGTGATCGTTGCAAAGCACAAAGAGCTTTTCAAGACATGGTATAGCTAGCTAGGTAGTTAGCCCTTGAATTTAGGACTTCATAAACTTGTGGCAGTTGAGATTCAACTGTCATGTATGTTTGTGTTGGTAATCATGCATTGGAGATTGAAATGATGCAGTTTAATTTTTTAAAAAACAAATCTTGAAGTTTAATTTTGTGCAATATATATATCCCTTTTATATTTTTATCCAAACATGTCAACAAATTTGAGGGGGTATTTTCCACTAAATTTAAAGTTTAAGGGATTTATTGTCACATTTATAAAAAGTTAATGTAGTAAATTGCACAACTTTAATAACATTTTTTTGACAAAAATATTAAAGTTAAGGGGATATATATATATATATATATATATATATATATATTACAAAACTTCTTAAATTGAGGAAGGTTTCTTGCAATTGATCTTTTTCTTAATTTTTTGGTTTACATTTCGACCTCTACACGATATTATTGATCTAAGAAAAATTCTCTCTTAAAAGTTAAAACTACCTGTTACATATGCTCTAATTTTCACAATATTAAAATTGATTGTTTTTAATTGTTGAGACCACGCGTCATCCATCAACTCCATTTTTTAGTTGATCGATGATATATGTATGTTGAACCTACACTACATATAAGAATCTCTCTTCCTTTGTTTAAGACAACGATGTAACTTCTCTAATTAATTTAGACACTTACGTTAGAATAAAAAATAGGTGGTTGCGTTATCAAAATTTAACAATATATAGACAAATATTTAAGAACTTGATTAAAAGTTTTTAAAATCATAATTAAAAAATTCATCAATTGAAAATTTTTAAAATATACCAATGTAAAAATTGAGAAAACACTCGATGAGACAAGGATGTAACTTCATCAATTTGTTTTAACTTGAGTATGTTTTTAAAAGTAAAACACTATCTTCTTGTTTCTAATTAAACGGTAAATTTTAAAGGTTAAGTTCGTTATATTATGCAGTCATGGCCTCCACGTAGTTGTGATGACAGAGAATATGCTATTGATATATGGATTGACTAATTAGAATGGCACAAATTCTGGGCACTTTCATTTTAGGACAGAAGCACAAGATAAGCTGGTTAAGATATTTATAAATAACTGTCTAAATCTTTGGCTTTTTGGCTGAGGCTCCTGATTCAGCTTTTCTGCAACTACTTCCACTGCTATTCATTCAAATATTATCAATACATCAATTATATAACCAACGTATTGAGAGAGGCATTCATATTTGATACCCAACAGTATTATAAATAGGATTATCTCAGAAGAATACCTATGGAAACAAAAAAAAAAAAAAAGAAATACATCAATTATATATTCCATGAGTCATTTTGGATATTGTGGGTTCTGAAGGATAATCAGAACCGCTCATTCTTAACACCAATCAGTATTAAAAGTAGCTTTCCTTCAATAGCGACTGATAGGGGGTACTATAATGCAATAATATTGGATTCTCATCCAATAATTAAAAAAGATCAAAAAGGATTTCAAACACAATCACTCTCTCCTCCATTATAGCCATAGATTGTGCTTCTCATAGAATTTGTCATGATGGCCATAATCCTACAAATAGGCACCCACTTTAGCCTTTAATTACGTTCTTTGATGAAGGATCTTAACAACGCCAAAAAGCCAAAGCAAGTTACATTCGGAAATGAAAAGAATGATGCTTGTGATTTAAAATTTGTTTTTCTTTTAGTGTTTATTAGGACAAGAAATTAAATAAGAGAATTTATTTTGGTGGAATAAGTGAATTGGTGAACAAGAAATTTGTGTAAATCTAGGATGTTCTTCTTTGGAATAAATAGTAAAGCAAGGCATCTCGGAGAGACATTTTGGTATTATGGTAGTACACATATTCCTTCAATTTAGATTTAGATTATATTAATATTATTTTAGAAGCGGGGCCTACTAGTTAGAATTTAATTAGAACCATTTTAATCTTTCTTTCGTTTAAATTTGATCACAGGTCAAATTTTTATTTTAGTATATAAAAAACCGTTGAATTTTTAAGTTCAACAAGTTTTTAAAATTAGAAGTTGAACTTATGAGTTATGACCCGGCCCGACGACTTATAGTCAGCTCTATTTCTTGTAGTTCCATATGATCTTCAGCAGAAAAGTGTGGTCAAATGAAGATTTCTTCGACAAAAGATATCAGAATTTTTAAATACGAGTTAGCTTTTTTATAAGAATTTTGCAATCATGCACTAGATACATAGCTAGGTTTGAAATCTTTCTATGTCAAACTTTTGTATTGGTGATTAAAAAATTTTGAAGAATTTTTTTTTTTCTTTTGGTGGTCATTATTACGATTTCTATATGTCAAAGTATATATTAGATATAAATAATGCTGATGAGTTTGGTAGATATGGATATTCGTGAAGTTAAAAAAAGAACAAGAAAAAAGTTAATGAAATTTAGAACATTTAACCAATTTATTTACTTCGTGGGTATCAATGAACCATTCAATAGACAAACTTTGATTGTGGACACAAGATTAATTAAACTTTATTTTCAGGCACAGCCATTCATGTCATTTTACATATATATAAATAAAATTATGACTTAGTTCGAACGAGAAAAATTGTTAGGCCAGAAATCAAAAATGGAAAATGGAGAAGAGAGAGAGTGAGGAGATGGATGTTTGTGTATCAAATTCCAAGAGAATGGGAAAATATACACGTTGAGACCTTCTTCAAGTGAAGGCAACTCTTGCAGTTTGTTATTCAAATCACAAATATGTTTTTTACAATTCTTATTCACTCTACTTATACATGCAATGTAAAAAGTCTCTACCTAACTACTCTAACTAATCTTCATGTGACTTCAATGACCTTGCTAACTTCCTTTAATACTTGCCACATATATTCCTGCCATTTTGTAGGAATCCGGATTCTCTGCTCGGTAGTTCTCTACTCAGCGACTGCTTGGCACTTAGCGGCATTTTTTTTTGCTGCTAAAATTTGTTGCAACAAAAAGTATTGCTACTATAACTTTTTCAAAATTAATTATTTAAACAAAATTTATAGCAGCAGTAATATTCGTTGCAATAATATTAAAACAATTTTAGCAGCAGAAAAAATTGCCACTAAAAGTGCCTAGCAGAGAACTGTTACAGAGGATCCAAAATCCATTTTGTAGTTTATCGTCCATTTGGGTAATGTACGTATTTTGTTACTCCTCCTACCACCATCTACTAACTCATTCGATCCCTTCTTTTCTTCTGGACATGTATCAATACCATCCCTTCTGAAAATGACCGTGTCCTCAAGGTTGAGTTGTGGAAAAACTTCCTTCAACATCGTCTACTATTCCTATGTAGCTTCCTTCTGTGGCCTATTGGCCCATTCGACCAGCACTTCCACTGTGAGTTCCCCTTCTCATTATACCAGCATTGGTTAAAAATCCGCACTGGATGTGATGTGTATGGTTGCGCTTCAGCTAGTAGTGTTGCAGCATCTACTGGTGGATCTCCAACAAAAGGTTTAAGAAGCGAAATGTGAAAAAATGGATGAATTTTTCTGTCTGCTTGTAACTAGAGTCAATAGGCCACTTGACCAATCTTGTTCAAAATGATAAACGACCTATAGTATCTTTTAGCAAGTTTGAAATTCAATCTTTTAACCAGTGAACGTTGTTTATAATGTTGTAACTTTACCAAGACCCACTACCCCACATCATATTCATCTTCTTTCCTCTTCTGATCTGCCATTCGCTTCATTCGAGACTGCGCTTTAATTAAACTGGCTTTAAGCTGTTGATGAATTTCTTCCCTCACTGTCAACAACTCATCAATGGATTTTAAATTAGCTACTCTTGTCCTATACAACAGGATTGGAGCTGGTTTTGTCCATATAGAGCCTGAAAAGGTGACATCCCAATAGTTGAATGATGTGTCAAGTTATACCATAGTTCAGCCTAAGGTAACAAATTGTACCACATTCGAGGCTAATGACAAACGAACGCTCTAAGATACTATTCTAAACAACGATTGAGCACCTCACTCTGACCATCTGTTTCTGGGTGATAGGCAGTACTATAGAGAAGCTTCGTTCTGCTGTGGTGCATAAGAGTCTTCCAAAACTGACTTAGGAAGATTGGGTCCCTATTCGAAACCATGGAGCTGGGGAAAACATGTAACTTCACAACAATATTGATAAACAACTAAGCTATAGAAGACGATGTGAATCACTTCCTTAAACCTCAAAATGAGCCGTTTTCATGAATTTGTCTACTACGACCAAGATGCTCGTGTATCCCATTGATAGTGGTAACCTGACTATGAAATCCATAGCAACGTCTACTCATGGTTTCACAGGGATGGGAAGGGGCTGCAACAATCCTTTTTTCTTTTCTGTTACATATTAAGTCTACTGACAGACCAAAAAATTATGAACAAATTCTTGGACATCCAACTACTTCTTATTCCAAAAAAAAATAAGGCTACAATTGCTTTATATGTTTTATGTATTCCACCGTGGCCTCCAATTAAACTATCGTCAAAAAATTGCATTACTGACTCCCTCAATTGCTTGTCATCTAAAACCAAAAGTCTGTTTTTGGATCAGATAAATCCATTATTTATAGAATATCTTGGTGGTAACTGATTATCTCAAAATTTTTCATGTAATTGTCATAAAGTCGCATTGGTGGTATTGGCATCATTTATCTTAGCAATCAAGTCATGTTGACATTGGGACAGTGTATATAATAACCCTAATTCGATGCAATCATCTGTGGTGCTGTCTTCCTTCCTGGATAATGCGTTGGCAACCATATTGGATTTCCCTGTTTGATAAATTATCTCATAATCAAATCCCAACAACTTCAATGGATAAAATTGTTACTCCAGAGTTTGTATTACCTGATGTATTAACTCACGCAAACTCTTGTGATCCATTTTAATGATGAAATGCCGACCCAAGAGAAAGTGTTGCCACTTAATTACTACCTGAGTGACTGCATACAATTAGCAAATTTACACAAAGGCTAGAGAAAGACGTTTGGTAAGCTTCTTGCTAAAATAAGCTATCGGAAGATTATCTTGTGTTAACACAGCTCCTACTCTAATAGCGGATGCATCTGTTTCCACTGTAAAAAGGTCTTAAGAAAGTCTGGTAGTGTTAATACAGGAACAAACACCATCTTCTATTTGAGCAACTCGAAGGCAGTGTCTGCTTCTGGTTTCTATAGAAACTGATGTTTCTTTAGTAGTTCTGTTAAGGGTGCAACCATTTGTGCATAGCCGTGAATAAATTTCCTGTAGTACTCCGTTTATTCAAGAAATCCCCTCAATTTTTTAACTAATGTTGGTTTCTGCCATTCAACCATTTACTGTACTTTTCTTGGATCCATACTCATGCCTTTACTGCTTACAATGTGACCCAGATACTCAATCGATGGTTTACAAAAATAGCATTTTGATTTTTTGGCAAAAAATTGATGATCTCGTAGAATTTGCAAGATAGTGGAAAGATGTTAGACATGCTCATCAAGATTCTTGCTAAAAAATAATATATATCATCGAAGAAAACTATAACGAACTTTTGAAGATGTGGTGCAAATATTGTATTCATTGTGGCTTGGAATGTTGACAGAGCATTCGTAAGACCGAAAGGCATTACGGTGAACTCATAATGGCCCAAATGCGTCCGGAAGGCCATTTTATGTATGTCTTCCTCCTTCATTCAGATCTAGTGATAACCCAAACAAAGATCCAATTTAGAAATCATTGATGCATCATGTAACTCATCAAGGATCTCATCAATGGTTGGAATGGGGAACTTATCTTTGATAGTAATGCTATTTAATGCTCTGTAATTAATACAAAAGTGCCACGTTCCATCTTTCTTTTGAGCTAAGATCACTGGCGACGAGAAACAACTACGACTATCTTGTATGATGCCTGTAGACTTCATTTCAACTACTAACCTTTCGATCTCCGATTTCTAAAAATATGGGTACTGATATGGTCGCACACTTACCGGTTTTGTATTTGGCTCAAGGTTGATTTGGTGATCAATCTCTCTATTTAGCAGCAATTTTATTGGTTCCTCAAAAACATCTGCGTAGTGATATATCACTATTTGAATAACCTATGGTAACTTCATCACCTCTGGTGTCGTTAAGTTCTCAACCCTCTCAATCTGATACAGACAAGGTATAGCATTGGCAGTAGATCATTGTTGCAGATGTCTAGCACTTAATGGATTATCGTGTACTATGGGTTCCCCCTGTAACTACACTATTTTCCCTTGCTGCTCAAAGGATATTGTGAGATGCCTATAATCGGTAACAATTGGACCTAATTCTGCCAACCACTAAACCCCTAACACCACATCTTATCCCTTTATTTATAACATATAAAGATCAACCAAAATGTCATGTTGCTGGATCTTGAGTGGTACCCTCTCACATCTGTGTGTGCATGTAAGAAAATTACCGCTTCCCGTAACTACTTTGAAGGGTGCAATCAAAGTTAATGGTAATTTTAATATTAACGCCATGCTTGCTTTTATGATGTTGTGAGTGTTGCCACTATCGATTAAGATCCTGACTATAAACCTCCCACATCTTCCTAACACTCGCAATGTGCTCGGGTGGTACTGACCTTCCATAGCATTGAAACTTATTTCTAGCATAATCTCCTCACATTACTTTTGGTCATCACTATCTTCCTTAGCTATGGATAGATTCCTCTTTGGATCTTCCAATAATACCTCCAATTCTTCTTATGCTAATAACAGTGAGAATGATAGTTTATAGCGATGGTTGGGTGAATATTTGTCTTCGTAATAATAGCAAAGACCCTTATCTTGTCTTGTTCTTAATTCGGCTACCAAAAATATTTTGTAAGAGGTGGTAGTATTTTTGTTTGGGTTTGTGACAGTCGTAGATGACAACTGTTTGACTTAGTTATCATTTGTGGTTGTGCTTTTGGGTTAGTTATTTTGGTTAGTAAAAGAAGATGTGGAATAGGATATGTTTCTGAGATTGGTGGAAAACTTGGTTCACGAATTTGATGGTTTGAGTGATTACTGAAGTTTGGTGTGTTTTTACTAATGTAATTTGGCTAGGGACACAGCTTAGTAGTATGAATCTAGCTGAGCTAACAGAATCTTACATTTCAAATAATCTTGTAGGCCAACGATGAAGAAACTGATCATCCATTGCTCCAACGGGCCTGTAACTTTGGTAGACAATGCTTCAAAATCCAATTGGTACTCTACCACTATCGCAGTCTATTTTAATTCTTTAAGTGTTGCTTTAGGATCATCGTATAAAGTTACTTTGAATCTGAGTATCAGGGCTTGTAAAAATTCTTCCCAATTATTCACTAGTCTGTTCTTGATTACCCATTTGTACCAAGCATATGTAGAGCCTTCCATGTGTAAGGATGTTATCCTTATACGCTGATTATTCGAAATTCCATACATATCAAAGTATTTTTGAATTTTAAATGCCCAGTCTTCTACTTCACTGCCATTGAAGTGGGGTAATTCTACTTTTATACCCTTATTACACCAATTCTACGAGTTCCCTGTATCTGGATGACGAGATGGCGGTTGCATCACTTGCATTTGTATCATTCGTCACATCATCTCTTCCACGTTGCTTAGAGACTCTTGGTAATTCTACATCGTATTTTCAAGACCAGTAATCTTCGAATCCATACTAGTTAAATTATCATCCACCATTGTCTACATTCTTTATAGTTCCATTGTCACTGCTTCTAATTGCACAAAATGAGTTCCTTTGGCCATGACGAAGCTCAATGAAAGCACCAAATTGTTAGGCTAGAAATCAAAAATGGAAAATGAAGAAGAGAGAGAGTGAGGAGATGGATGTTTATGTATCATATTCCAAGAGAATGGGAAAATATACACATCGAGACCTTCTTCGAGTGAAGGTAACTCCCATGGTTTGTTATTCAAATCTCAAATCTATTTTTTACAATTCTTATTCACTCTACTTATACATGCAACATAAAAATGTCTCCGCCTAACTACTCTAACTAATCTTCACGTGACTTCAATGACCTTGCTAACTTCCTTCAATACTTGCCACATTTGTTCCAGCCATTTCGTAGTCTGTCGTTCATTTAGGTAATGTACAGATTCTGTTACTCCTCTTACCACCATCTGTTGACTCATTCGATCCCTTCTTTTCTTTTGGACACGTTTCAAAAATGAAAACAAGGGTTACATATATAAGATGGGACTATGAGCAAAAATCTAATTTAAATTTTATCGTATTAAAAAATAACATAAAAATATCATACAATAAAAAGATAAATAAAAAATAAGTACGTGACCATTTAAGTAATATATAAGTCACACTTAGAATGATACATCTTAAAGAATAAGTGAGGATATATAAATCTATCTTACGCATAAAGAAGATATACTATATATATAATCAATTTTATAAAGAAAAAAACTTCATGTAATTTTTATATCTTAATTATCAAATTCTCTAATATAAAAATTAATATGTATATAATTTATATAATTCATTACTCTCATAATTAATTAATATATATATTTAGATATTGATTAAGAAAGCCTTATATATTTTAACTAATCAACCCATATCAAAGGGCACATAGAGCAAAGGATCCCAAGTGGCATTAGAACTATACGAACCATCATTATTGTCACCAATTTGAGCCAATTGCATACTCACCGTACTGCTATTGCTATTTGCAGGCCCTTGATGATCTGAATACATTGTATTTTGATTATTATGGCCAGAATATTCTCTAACTTTATGTTTATCTGAATTATTCTATGCTTTAACCATCTTAAAAGGGTTTTCTTCCAAATCCACACATGAATACATCATATCCAAAAGAGACTTAATGAGCCCAGAAAGTGGCCACGTAGAATTATTCAAGCCATTATCTTCAAGAACCTGGTTCATCTGTGTAGGACTAGTAGGCCAACACAATTCATCACAATTATCTATAAGACCTCTATGGTCGACATGATAATCTAAGATAATCACAATACTATTAGGGGTTGTGATTCCAACCATATCAGTTGAACTAAAAACTAAAAAGCTAGATTGAGATGGAAACTTGACTCCTCCCTTTCATCATCATACTGTAGTTTGGCCTTGAGTACACCAACGAGTCCTTGTTAAACCAGAGAAAAAATGAAAGAGGAGAAAATTTGAATATGCTTTTATTTTCTGAGTGCTTTCATATATATACAAAATATGGCACGTGGTAGTCTTGTGACTAACAAACTGAACTGAAAGGCTAAAAAATAACTAACGGCTAACTCATAATAGAAAATGAAACTAATGCAATATAATAGAAAAGCTAGCTAACAAAAAATGAAACTAACTATAATATTCAACATTCCCTCCTCAAGTTGGGAATGGGTTGGATACCAGTCCTAACTTGGCAATGATGCAATGGAATTGTGGTGAAGTAAGTGGTTTAGTGAAGATGTCTGCAATCTGGAGTTGACTGGGAATATATTTAGGAGAGATAAAACCATATTTGTATTTACTCCCACAATGTGACAGTCTATTTCAAGATACTTGGTCCTTTCATGAAAAATCGGATTGGCTATAATGTGTAAGGCTGATTGATTATCACACCAAAATGGAATTGGTTTTGGGACCACAATCTTGAAATCTTCAAGTATATAAGACATCCAAAGTAGCTCGCAAAGAGTGGTGGCCATGCTTCTATACTCAGCCTCACAAGAAGATTTGGAAAATGCTCTTTGCTTCTTAGTTTTCCATGATATGAGAGAATCACCCAAAAAAATAGAGTAACCTGTTAGAGATCTCCTAGTAAGAGGATAGTTAGCCCAATCACTATCACAAAACGCAGTCAAATTATTTTTGGATTTAGAACTGTAAAACAACCATTTATTATATGTGCACTTTAAGTAACGAACAATGTGTAGAGCAGCTTCCCAATGAGTGTGTCATCGAGATGAAACATACTGACTGAGTTGTTGTGTGTTGTAAGTGATATCTGGTCTTGTCATATTTAAGTACAATAAACAGCCTACTAATCGTCTGTAGCTATCGGGATTATCAAGAGAAGGAGAATCTTCATGGAACTTGTGACCCCGAGGCAAAGGAGTTAGTGTTTCTTTAGCATGAGTGAGCCCAATATCTTTAACAATGTCAAGAATATATTTTCATTGAGAGACAAATAATCCTTAAGGAATGAGATAGCTCAATGCCTAGGAAATAGCAATGATTTCCTTTTCATCATTTCCTACAACAAGTATATCATCTACATAGATAAGAAGAGCAACAAAATTAGGAGAAGATGACTTAAGAAACAGGTAGTGATCATTTTTAGACTGTACAAATCCATAGTTGATTAACTGAAGGGTAAGCTCATTATTCCATTCCCTGGATGCTTGTTTTAAATGATTTTAGATCCTCTGCTTGGCACTTCTTTGCTTGGCACTTTCTTGGCACCTCTAGAGGCAATTTTTTTCGCTGATAAAGTTGTTTTAATATTATTGCAACAAATATTATTGTTGCTATAAATTTTGTTTAAATAATTAATTTAAAAAAAGTTATAGTAGCAATACTTTTTGTTGCAAGAAATTTTAGCAGCAAAAAAAATTGCCGCTAAAAGTGCCAAGCAGATAGTGCCAAGCAAAGAATCCGAATGCGTTTTAAACCATAAAGAGACCTTTTTAACTTGCAAACTTAACCAGGAGCAGCTTTGTTGTATCCTTGTGGAGGAGTCATATAGACATACTCATTCAAAAGACCATGAAGGAATGCATTGTTGATATCTAATTAATGAAGAAACCATTGATTAATGGTAGCTAAAGCAAGGAAGATACGTACTGTCACAACCTTTGCCATTAGGGAGAAACTGTCAAGATAATCAATGCCTTGGGTTTGATTGAATCCCTTGGTAACTAGCCGAGCTTTGTACCTGTCAATTGAACCATCTGGGTTAAATTTAGCTTTATACAACCATTTAGAGCCAATAGCTTTCTTGTTATAAGGGAGTGACATCAATTCCCATGTCTGGTTAGATTCTAGAGCATCTAATTCTATGTTCATAGCAGTAACCCATTCAGGATTTTTGATTGCTTCTGTATAGGAATGAGGTTCATGAACCATTGATACTTTATTCATGAAGGCTATATATTGTTTTGAGCAAACCAAGGTAGATGTATTATCAACTTGTGCAAGACAAACATAATATTTTAACCAATTGGGAGGGTTTTTTGTTCTTGAACTGTGTCGTGTTTCAAGACATGATGGATTAGGAAGTGAGGGATTATCAGAGAAGTTGCTAGAGGACTGTGAGTTGGGGTTTGAGTTTCAATGATGTTTGGTGGTTGTTCTGTGCTTATATTATGGTAATTAGTATCAAATGGATATGGTAATGGGCAAGTAGGTGGAGATGAGATTGTATTCTCAAAAGGAAATATATTTTCATAGAAAATAACATCTCTAGACATAACTACTCTATGATTAGTGAGATCATATACCTTATAAGCCTTTTGACCAGTTGTATAACTGATGAACATACCTTTAAAAGCTTTAGTGTCAAATTTTTCTTTATGAGGTAAGTTATTAGTAAAGTAACACAAACATCCAAATTTTTTAATGTTTTCATAGTTAGGTGGGTATTGATACAGGATCTCAAATGGGCTTTCCAATTCAAAATGGCAGTTGGGATCCTATTTATGATGTATTCAGTAGTTAAAATGGCTTTCCCCCAGAATTTCTTTGGCACTTTGGCTTGAAACATTAAAGCTCTAGCTATATTAAGTAAATGCCTGTGTTTTCTTTCTACTACCCCATTCTGTTGTAGGGTGTAATGACATATTTTTTGGTGAATGACGCTATGCTGCTAGAATAAACAGAGGCATTCTTGATTAAGAAACTCAGAACCATTGTCTGTTCTAAGGCATTTTATAGTTGTTTGATATTGATTTTTGATTAGAGTAAAAAAATTTGTTAATACTTGGGAAACTTGGGATTTTTGTTGCAGAAAGAAAACCTATAGAGCTCTGGTGTAATCATCTACAGCTGTTAAAAAATAGTGTTTTGAATTGATGCTAGGTAATTTTTATGGACCCCATATGTCTATATGAACTAAATCAAAAATATGTTTGGTTTTAATTGAACTTGTGGAAAAAGACTAACGTGCTCTTCTGCATTGTTATCTTTGAGATATTTGGCCATCTCATTTTTGATGATGTAGCTCATGAGGGTGCTGAAGTCATTAGGTGTTTCCTAGTTAGGTGTTTCTATAGGAGTTTCTCCTACACTTTTGGCAGCTACTATCCTCCTGCCTTTTGTTTCTTTTGTTCCTTGAATTCTTTATACCAATCTGGATAACCATAAAGCTTGAAGCACGTTTCTTTTATATGTCCAACTGCTTGACAGTGATCACAAAATTTATTTATCATACTTCCTGTTATTCCTTGCTCAATCATCAGCCTTCATGTTGTAAGTTTTTGACAACATTGCACTAGATTCAATTTCATTTCCCCCATAGGCTTCTTGCATTGGGACAGTAAATGAAGGATTCTGAAAGTTCTTTGGAAATGGAATTCAGAATCCAACTCTTAACCATTGAATCTACTTTCTTCCATTTCTTTTACTCTGCCAGAATATCTAGAGTTTTTATGGTTCCATCAATGAACCTGAGTTTGTCTTTAGCCTCCAGAGAAGTTCTGATGGCAGTGCTCCAAGCTAGATAGTTATCTCCCACTAAAGGTGAGGTGACCAGTACCATTCCTGGTTGGTCCGAGTTGCACAATGCCCATGTTTCATCGTTATCTCTTGTATTCGCAGCACCTGCTACAATTTGCTGATCATCCATAGCCTGTTAAAGTCTCACACGATCGTTTGTCCCTTTTCCTCTTAACAGCTTTAATACCATGTTGTACCAGAGAAAAAATGAAAGAGGAGAAAAATTAAATATGCTTTATTTTTTAGTACTTGCATATATATACAAAATATGGCACGTGGTAGTCTTGTGACTAACAAACTGAAATGAACGGCTACAAAACAACTAACGGCTAACTCATAACAAAGAATGAAACTAATGCAACAAAATAGAAAAGCTAGATAACAGAAAATGAAACTAACTGTAATATTCAACAGTCCTTCATCTGCTTTTACTCTCGGCGGCTCACACATGTCCTTGAATGAGAACGGCTTGATGTTCTCCGGCATGTAGCTGTAACCACCACTGCATTTGGCGGGGCTGGCATCACCAGAGGCTGCGGCGGCATCGGGTAAATCAAAGTTGGTGCGAGCATTGGCACCACGCAGAGCGCGTGCAGCGGTGTCATAGGCATATGTTGCGTCCTCTGGTGTGTCGAATGTTCTGAGCCATAGCCTCACCTTTTGGAGGGAGTCTTTGATCTTAGCCACCCATCTACCTAATGGCCTTTGACAAACACCTATGAACCTATGGTGCCCTCTGGATGATAACTTTTTTCTGCCCTTAAAAATAGCATTGCTTGGGGCTCCCATTTTATTTGATTCATTGCTACACCAAACGAAGGCTTTTATAAGCTCTATTATTGAACCTTTTTGAGCTAATGAGGTAAGAAGAAGGTTTATGAATTTTATGTTATGAAGGGTAGCTGTCCTTCCAACTCTCAGAAATGGACAAAACAAGCAACTTTTTGTTTGTTTGTTTTTTTTTTTTTAATGAAGATATTTTTAAGGTATATTTAGACAGGGAGAAGAGAATGGAGAAAAAAAAAGAAGAGAAATGAGGCAACTGTTTGAATGTAGTTTTTTTATAAAAAAAACTTTTATTTTTAAAATAAGAAAAAATATGTTTGAATTATTATTTTTGACAAAAAATAAAAAAATTGAATATGTATTTTGAAAATAATAAATACAAAATAATTAAAAGATCTTCTAGACTTGAAGTTTAGAAACATCTTGCAGGAGATAAAATAGAAACAAGACACGAGTCAAACCAAACAGGAGCTAAATAGTAGAGATGTTTTGCTATATGAGCCACTGGATTATAGTCTCTACCCACATGACATATAACTAAAAGATTGAAGCTCCTGTGCTAAATAATTACAATCTTTCAGAATCATATCCAGCATCGACATATCAGCTGCTTTCCTATATGAATTGACAACTTATAAGCAATCTGTCTCAACTTGAATTTTATAAATTAATACTGCATTGGACACACCCCAAGGAACTGCTGAAGCATTTGAAATGGAAGGCTCAAATGGAGATATGATCCTATAGTTGTTTCTGCCATAAATACCCGCCTTCTATCATTTCTAATAACACCTCCTAAGCACCACTCAATATTTGAAATCTTGGCTGCATCTGTATTGAGTTTGAATTTATTGCATTCTGGTCATTTCCGCCAATCAAAAACAGCTGCAGATAATTGGAATGAAATTCAAATAGTATTAAAAAGCCTTTCCGAGCTGCTACAGTTTTATGGTTGAAAACAAGAGTATTTCAGTGCTGTTAGATTGTCTAACAAATAACAACTATCCTATTCAAAACTTCAATTTCCTCTTGCCTTAAACATTAGACTAACCAATTAATGTTTAACTTTAACAGTATTTATTGAGACAAGGATGGAATCCCAGAGGCTTTAAAATGATAAGAGTACATTACTCTCTTCTCCCTTTTCAACTTTTCTATTTGGTCTACACATACCATTACTGCACTCACTCCTTTGGATTGGTGAATGGATCCTTTGAAGTGTATTTTGCTAAAGTGTTGTGATTTTACGCATTAACCTGCATATAGGTTAATGTGTAAAATAAATATTTTACGTTATACATTAATTCATGTGGGAGTTAATGTATAAAAATATTGTAATTCAGCACTTTACAAAAAATATACTTCAGAGAATCTATTTTTTTGGATTGAACTTTTTTTTCTATTTTTGAATTCTAAAATAAAAATTTTGGACAAAAATATTGTACAAAAAGAGTGATATAATTTTATAGATTAAATTTAACAACTGATACTTTTAAAAATTAATAAAAAATTTAGTATAATTCCCTACAAAAGCTCTCTATGTCACATCCTTTTAAAAAAATTTCTGTCTTATTTTACTTTATTTTTCTCACTTTAAAAATAAGGCTATATAAATATATATATATATATATATATATATATATTGATGGATTCTACTTATTTGATGCCAAAAACCAATTGAAAGAAAAATAACGTGCAATTAAAACTTATCAGATATTTTCCAGTATTTTTTAATTTTATGTCTATATGCATTAATAGACTAATTTTTTCTAGTGCATTAGAGACTCAAAAGCTTAATTAAAGTACTAATTTTTGGAAATTAAAAAAGGAAAAACAAGGAAAAAAAACTTACATAAGGAAATCTAACTAAAACCTATATCATCTCTAAATTTAAGAGTTGCAAACTTGCTATTTTCATTCATGGCTCATCTCCAATTAAGAATAGAACTAAAGAAGATTGAATAAGCTACTGTAATAAAATATATATATTATTTATATTAAAAATAATGAATTATTAATTTTTTTGATATTTATGTCGATTCAACCACAATTAAATCAATTGACTCATAACCCAAAAATACTTTTATTTTAATAATTATTTCAATTTTTAAAACATTTAATAAACCAATAATAAAAAAAACTTGACTATCGATTAGTTTAACAAAAACATTAACAAATTGGTTAGTTGTTTAATAGAAGAATAAAAAAATTGCTCCTCAAAAGGGGAAAAACTTTTATGTTATTTTTATATCTTTATTATCAAGTTATCCAATCAAAAATTAATACATGTATAGTTTATATAACTCATTTCTTTCATAATTATTTTTTAAAAAAAAAAGTTGCTCCACAAAAAGAAAAAATTTTAGGTGTTATTTTTATATTTTTATTATCAAGTTATCCAATTAGAAATTGTCATATGTATAATTTATTTAACTCATCTTTTTTATAATTGGTTCTTTTTTAAAAAACTATCACATTTTTATTTTAATTAGAAAATCTAATAATAAAAATATAAAAAAACTATATATAAATCTAGTCCTTTTAAAAAATAGGTCAAAAATAAACTAAATCAATTAAAAATTGATAAAATCAATAAAACTATTTGCATGAGTCAGTGGTTAAAACTAGTTTTAAGATTTATTTATTTTTTAATTTTTTTGTTTCTTATTTTTTTTTGTTTCTTATGAATATATACAGACATATGTGTGTGTGTGATTTCATAACTTGAGATTTTATATTTAGGTGATAATTATATTAAATTTGGCTTATTTACATATGATGAAACTAATAAACTCATTTAATGGTAGTTTAAATTTTTTTAGTATTCATTAATTCATTATTTATTACAATATATTTGTAATATAAATTATATTGTTTTTTAATATAAATAAAATTAATAAAAAAATAACATATTTAATTGTCATCAATTTGATCACTGATTAATTACACATTAGACCAATAATTAGTAAACTAATATTTTTTTTAGTTTAATGTTAATACAACTTGCATGCATATTATTACAGGTACCTTAATGATAATATTAAGTAACATATCTTCATTATTATTTTCTTTGAATAAAAATGTGACACACACAGATTATTTTATGACTATTGAATTTGATCGAAAATAGATCTTTTAAAATATATTTTTTTATAAAGTATCGAAGTATAATATTTTTATATTTTAACTTACATACATATTAATCTATAAAATAAATATTATACATTATATATTAATTTGTATACAAGATATTTTTTCAATTCCAACGTCACCATTGGCGGCCATATTGTTGATCTCGATGCAAAGTTAATTTCTTGCAGGGAACAACTCGATGCATAATAAATTTAAATAGAATTACTCATACATGATGAGCTCCATCGGTTGAGTTGGCAAAAATATTTAGAATATGCTAAAACAACTCATCACTATTTAATTAATTATTTTAAAATATAATAATTAATTTTATATTATATTTTAAAAATTAAAAAAAGTTACATTCAATTGTATGGTGTGAAATTTATAATATAATTAATGACATTTGATTAAATGAAGAAATTATATGAACTAATAAATATATGTAATAAAATTAAAAGAAAGATAAAATTAAAAATTTTATGTAAACTTAAAAGAGTAAAAATTTAATTTTAGTGGATAGTTATATTTAATAAGTTTAAGGAACAATTAATTATGTTATATATTTACCTTGTATGGTTGCATGGCTGTCATGAAATGGCGACAGCCGTAATGATGAAATGCAACTTCGCCTTGTTTTTGTTGTATGGCTACGATTAAAATATTAACAGTTTTCCGATTGGAAATTACATGGTGATCTATAAGACAACTAGCAATTGAAAATGAAACTTCAATAGATCGCCGACAAACTTTATTCCTTAACATTTCTTTCTCCTTGTAACACTCACTCTGTTTTAATCTAAAAATAAGAAAGAATTGTAATTCAGATTAGATATATATATATATATATATGTTTAAGATTACCAGTAATAAAAGGTTCTAAATTTCTTTGAGAGAATCTATTAATTAAGTTTGAGTTTAATTATAATTTATTTTTTGATAATTTATTGACTATTGAGCATTATGTTTTGTTTTATATTTAAAAAAATAAAAATAAATTAGTACAACTAAAACATCTGACCATGACAATGATGATATAATTATTAACATTCGTGGGTGTTTTACGTTCAATGAACTAGATATGAGAAATTTTATGGATTAGACTTCTTTATATTAAGAACTCTATTTAATGAAAAACATTTTACTTATTGTTTGTAGACTTATGTAAAAAAAATAATGTGTTAAATAATGACACTGTCAAATAACAATAATAATAATAAGTAGAGGCTTCACATGCATTAAAATATAATTGATTTATCTTCAAAGAACTTGTGACTATTTTCTCTACTAAGTAAGAAAAAACATTGAAAAAGCTTATTCTACAACAATAAGGTGCATACTCTTTTCATTTCTATCTCTCATTATTTGTTTTTTCAACGTTATTTGCATTTTTCTTAGTTTTAATTGATTTTTGTGATAATTTTATCATAAATTTTATTGTTATTTACACTACCTATATTTATTTTAACTTTTTTTGTATTTTTCATAGTTTCGATTATGCTATGTAATAATTTTATCATAAATTTTACTATTATGTATATTCTTTTCATTCCCATGTCTCATTGTAACTTTAATTTACATTTTTCTTAATTTTGATTGAGTTATATGATAACTTTGTCATAAATTTTTATTAATTTTTAATATAAGCATTGACAAATTTTGATATTGCCCATAATGGAGGAATGTGATTATTTACAAAATATGTTGAGTGAAATGAAGCATGGTCAAAGTGTAAAAGAAAAATCTTTAAGTGTTATAAAATATTCTTACATGAGTTTTATTTTATTATTATTTTCAATAATATTTAATTAATTAATTAAACTTATGATTTTGATAATTATATTATTTTATTTAAAGAAGAGTGATTTTCCTATCAAAAGTAACTTTTCCTAAGTAGGAGCGCTTCCACCTAAGAAGAAAAGTATTTCTACCTAAGGAAAAAAAGTGCCTCCACCTAAGAAGAGAAGGCATGTCTACGCCTCTCTTACTTTATATAATTCATCTTTTGGATAGTATACATAAGTAAGACACTAGATGCTTAGTTATGCGGTACTATGACTTGTCTTAAAGTTCTACAAAGTGTCTTGCCTTAGGCTCTATAGAACGCCTTTCCTTAGGCTCTCCAATATCATATAGTATTTGGCATTTAGTCTTAGTGCAATTCTCAATAATAAATATCCTTCTAAGCAAAGTGTTTCAGAATATCCAGTGAATCTATCCATTGGACAATAAACTAAAATACCTCACTCTCTGCCTCTTAAGAAGTATGAGGCAGTGGAGAGTGTGATGGGGTCATCCCATCCCTCAAGGTTAGTAAAATGCTAACATGAGGAAAACCATGTCAAGGTTACTTCGAATTCACAAGAAAGCAATGCTCTCGGAGTAGTTTTGGAATAGGCCAAAGGCAGCTTGTGACACTCAATTTAAACAAGGTTGAGAATGTTGTAAAGAAGTAATTCTCATATTCCTTTCCCCGAGAACAATCCTAACGAGTGGCTTGGTAGGATTTAAGTGAAGATTCTTCATGTTTAGGTATAATCACTTCAAGTAAGTTAGGTAAGAATTTAATATTTTTAATGTTTTTTGATGTAGAACGGACTAGCAACTTCTTATACATCTAAGTAACTTAAGCATGAGAAAAATTATTTCACCCATAATTTAAAGATGACAGCAATATTGTTTGCATTGAATATTTGGAGGCATTATTTGTATGGACAGACTTGTGAGATTTATATTGATCATAAGAGTCTTAAGTACATTTTTCATCAAAGAGATCTTAACCTTAGGCAACAAAGGTGGATAGAACTACTTAAAGACTATGATTGTACAATCTTATATCATCCAAGGAAGGCTAATGTTGTGGTAGATGTCTTAAGTAAAAAATCAATGAGAAGTTTAGCCCACATTGTAAAGGTGATAAGACCATTGATCTTGTTAGAAGAGTAGGCTATAATTTAAAATTAAAGAAGCAAGAGTCCTTTTAAGTCATATTCAATATTGTTCTTCTTTAGTTGAGAAGGTAAATGAGGTGTAAAAACTAGACCATCAATTGTGCAAGTTGATTGAAGGTGTGAAGTGTAATATCTCAATCTTGAAAAAGAGGTAATTAGTTTAATTATCTTTTCTTACATGGTGGTTACAAATTTTGAAGAGAAATTTAAAACTTTTCTTAGCTAACCTTAATCTATCTAATGCTAAGACCAGAATGTCATTAATTATATATAGATTATGATTCTTAAATATAAACAGATAATTATCAGTTGCTATACCAAAATATTCCTATGAACATTTATACCTTAGGGTATATAGTATCTACAATCTCAGCCTTATATAGGCTTATAGCAATACAAACAAGTCTCGTGTTCTAAGCCTACATAGCATATCACCTGTACCACATACAATCAGTATATACACAAATCACCCATAGCCAACATTTTTGTTCCTCTATCATTTGTCCTTGGACATTAGTGGGTTGTGAGAATAGAATTCTCAATAGGAAAACTTATACAAGTTTCAATAAAATATCTTTGTTAACAATCTAGCTACATCAAAATGTAGAAATACCTCAACTTCTTAAAATACATACTTTTGATGCTTAATCATAAAAACATATCATTAATATATAGATTTTACCTTTTAATAGTATCTAATCAGAAAACTTACCTTCGCATCACATTCAGTGATCATATGCACTCTCAAAGTACCTTTTCTTTCATTCTTTACTTTTCTTTTGAGCTTAAACTTTGGCCACTAACTCTAGAGTGTCCCCTGGTGTGTATAAAAATCTAGTGCCATCAGGATTGCTATGTCTCAGCTCATATCTCTTTTCTTTCCATATACCTTAATAAGTATATATTATTCTTTCATTATATTCAAAGTCACAGGAGAAAATGAGAATATAAGTAAGCTGTCCTTTAGGCCTTCAGGATAGCCCACTTAATTTCCTTTCTTCTGATATGTGTTAACTAATTATAGAACTAATTAGAATGAGTTACCTAC
Source organism: Senna siamea (assembly GCA_031216115.1). Lineage (NCBI taxonomy): Eukaryota > Viridiplantae > Streptophyta > Magnoliopsida > Fabales > Fabaceae > Senna > Senna siamea. The sequence continues at coordinate 14,351,877 of CM062355.1, read as the reverse complement.
ATAAGATAAACCATGGGCATCCCATACTATCAACAACTATCCACCCTTAAATACTTTAAAACGAAAACATATATTCGAGTAAAGAATTTATAACAGTTTTTTTATCCTATTATCTTCCACATTCAGAGATGTTGGTACCTTTATGATAAGATATCTAAATTCATCAATACCATGTTTATAGCATCAATCTTTCTTATTAACCAAATAAGAGTTGAGGGTACAAGTTTTCCTACCTTTACTATCAGATTCTCTTTCACTTCTTGGAAGCTGGATATTAATTTTTCATCCTCAGTCAACCTAGCAATACAATGACATTTCACTATCCTCAATATCCATTCAATACATATTCTCAGCCAATAGTACACAAGCAAGAGCTTTCACATTCAAATCATACCTTTCATCATTTGCTATTTATTTAACATTTGGACATATCAATGTACTTTATTTTTGTTGAGTTGGCAATGTTATAGTTTTTTTGTCTAGATTCCTAATGCTACATCATAGCTGTTACATATATTTTTTGTCTAGATTTTATTTTCTTTCTTATCTCAATTTGACACTTTAAGCTTTACTCTTATGGATTCTTTTCTAATTTATTTCTCTTTCATTACCCCTTTTTATATTTAATTTACTTGAAGTTCCATGCTTTACTCATCTCATGGAGATAATTCTTATCACTCTCATTTCTTTATCTTTTTAAACTCGTTAAACTACCAAAACATTTCATTATGTTTTTAATCCTTAAATTTATTACATTTATAATGTGGCCCCATTTTTAAGAGATTCTTTCATTTTAATCATTCTTTGGTAAATCTCCATAATTTCCTTATGACCTTCGAGTTTTACAATCATATCCTAGTAATTTATTGTTATTCTACCGAAATATGTCCAATTACCCTAAATTTTTAGTATTTACTCAATTTCTCTAAATTTCTTACTTTTTATATTTTTGTCCTTTTTATTGTTAAATCTTTATTAAATCATCTTATAAGGCTTACTAATAAATTTCTCCCATTTTTCTACTTCTGCCCAGTCTATTATTTATGTTGCAATCCAGAATTTATGCCATTTTCTTGGTTTCCACCAAGTTTTATGAAAATTTCAATTTAGTCTCTCTACTCTCTAAAATTCAAAACATACTCTAGATAAGTCCTAAAATTATTCAATTTCATACAGTAGCCACAAAATATCCAAAACTTACCTAATCATATTTTTTACCAAATTTTCACTTAATACCCAAATTTTCTAATATTTACACTTTAGTCCCTAATGTAATTTTTATTTCTTATCAACTTAATTTAGTCTAGAAATTATCATGATTTATTTATTTTTAGTCCAATAATGCCAAGATTTTCTCAACATCCCAAAATATTTTCTGTTTTTAAGTTTTACTCATGGAAAATTTTTTTTTTTCATCTTAGTCTCTAAAATTTCTAAAACTCTAAAATGGCCCTTATTAATCCCAAATTTTCACTAAATTAATTCTGCAACATTATTAGAGTCATACTCATCATAAAATCCCAATCTTATGAATTTTACGCTACATCCACAAAAATTTTAAAATTTTTAATTTAGTCCTTATATTTTTCCTAACTTTTAAAACAACCCCTAGAGGTCTCTAAATTTTACCCTATTTACACAAGAGCTTCTAGGGAACTAATAATTACAGAAAAATACTGAATTTATAGAAATTTGTTATCTAAGATTTTCAAAAATTGCATTTTGGTCCATATTCACCTAAATTCATGGTTTTACCTATCTTTTCTTCTATTTTTCACTTCTATCGTATTATTTCTATCATTGTCAGAAACATACCAAAAATCCAAAAGTTACTGCAATATCACAGAAATTTCAATGAATTTTCATTTTAGTCCTATTTCATGGAAATCCTTTCCAATTTGATTTCTAAGCTTAAATGTAAAACATGAATGGCTTCTATTATATTCATACGCTCATGAGCATCTAAAACACAAGAAAACCAGTAGGAATATGGGTTACACAAGAATAAGAAGGATAATGGATGGGTTTTAAAGAGAGAGTGAAATAGGTATAAAAATCATCTCACCTAGTAGTAACTTCCTTCTTCAAGCCTTAGAGCTCTAATAGAATCTTTCTCTCTCTATAATCTGTGGCTCTTCCTCTTTGTGGAAGGATGAAGAAAAGATGGTAGCTTATTCAAGAAGCACTCTTTGCCCTATCTCTCTTTTTCCCTCTTTCTTTCTTTCACTCCACATCTATCCCTTTCTCTCTTTCTCAATTTCACCCTCCTTTTTTCTCTCATTCTCTATTTCTTTCTTTCTATTTCATCTTGTCCTTATCCTCTCCTTTCTCTTAATGGATGAGGCTTCCTCTTTTAGCTTGAACGTGGGTGAGGAAAATAAAGGCATGTGTGAGGTCTAACTTAATGGAGAAGGTTTCCTCTTAAGCTTACATGTGGGTGAGGGAAGGAAGAGTTTTTGTCTCACACTCTCTCTTGGCTAATATGAGTGAAAGAAGTAGAGTGGATAATGTTTACTTACAAAACTAACTAAATTCCAACCATAATGGCAGCCTCAAAGTATCTTATACTCATGAACTTTGATTGATTTAATTATATGAGTGAGAAAAGGGACACATGTCTCTCCTTTTTTCCAAAATTAATGAATAAGCATCAACAATGGATAAGCATAAACTCTTTTCTAACTACACATAGATAAGGACATGTCTCATTATATTGTATTATATCGTATCATAGTATATCATGTTATATTCTATTATCTTTACTCTTAGCTTTATCTTTCCTAGTCCCACGTAAGTCTCTCCCTCCTTTATGATATGTATTATATATTATATTATCTTACCTTATCTTATCTTATATTATCTTACTTTATTTTATTTTTAATGTAGCATTTGATTATTAAATTAAACACCACATCTTCCTTATGATTTTTCTTATTGTTCTCTTATCTTATTTTATTGGTTTCCTTTTTATTTTTTTTTAAATGATTGAGGGTGGATATTCCTTATTTAAAATGTAATTATATTATTTAGTAGTGAATTCTAGTAATTTAAGTAGCTAAATATTTATAAGAAAATTAGCATAATTAAGCAATTTAATTGTGCTAAATTGCTCATATTTGGAATTTAGTGAATTTCCTATTAGTTTTCTTTACTTTATTTTATCATCTTATAAAATTTTAATATAATATTTATATTGGATCTAATTAACTAATTTAACTAAAACTTAGTCAATTAATTTTATCCTTGTATAATTTTTTATAATATTAAATAAGTCATATTTTCTCTACCACTCATTCAAAACTTAGTCAAGAAGTACTAATCATTAGTCCTGAAGGCATGTTTGGATATAGGTTATTCAAAAATTCCTTTTTTCCTTCCTTCATCTATTTCACTTAGCCATAACTTAGAAATCTTAGGGAAAATTGGTGAAATTTACATTTTCATCTTTATATTATTATTTTTATATTCTAAATTATTATTTTATATTTTAATTAAACATTCCAATTCCTTATTCATTGATAAACTTTAAATTTCCTCTTACATAATTACACATCCTAATATAATTAAATATATTTTCATTAAATTAATTTTTACCTAAATTTCCTATAGTAGTTAGGTTTGGGAGACATATGTAGCCTCATACTATCATAAAAAATTAAATTAATTACTTTAATTATATATTTAAGGAGCAGATGTTACATGAAGGATGGGATATTTAGTGAATTCTTTGTGGGAGCATATCGAAAGTTATAGTATGAGCAATGCTTATGTGTTCCTTTAATGGATGGGTTGAGAAAGGAAATTCTTAAGGAGGCTCATATATCCACATATACTGTCTACCTAGGTCCAACGAAGAAGTACCATGATCTAAGGCAAGTATATTATGGGAGAGCATGAAAAAGGATGTTTTAGACTATATATCACATTTCTTAGTAAGCTAGTAAGTAAAAGTGGAACATAAAAAACATGTGGTTAACTACAACGATTGAAGATTCCAGAATGGAAGTGGGAGGGAATTACGATGAATTTTGTGATAGGTTTACCTTACATGCAGAAGGGTTACGACTCTATATGGGTGATAGTTGACAAGTTGACCTAGTCTATCCACATCCTTTCAGTCAAGACTACTTATGGAGTGGTTAAGTATGCTAAGTTATATGTGGATGAGATTGTGAAGTTTCACAAAGTTCCTTTATTTATCATATCAAAAAGAGGCCTATAGTTTACCTAACATTTTTGGAAAGCTTTTCAAGAGGCCTTAGGCACACACTTAGACCTTAGTACAGATTTCCACCCTCAAACGGATAGTCAGAAAAAGAGAACTATACAAATTTTAGAAGATATGCTTAGTTCTTGCATACTTGACTTTGGTGGAAGTTAAGAAAGCTACCTATCACTTGTGATGTTTGCTTATAACTATATTGAGATTCAATCTCATGTAAATTTTGGTTGTATATCAGATGCTTAGGTATAAGTTATTGCTAGAGATAGAGGTGAAAGTGATCGAGATACCCTTTTTAAGGTATTTTATCTTAATTAAAGAGTTATGAGTAATTACTGTAGTGGAAATACCACCATCAGCTGCACCCACTGGAGGAATGGAATTCCAAGATTAGGAGTAATAACTTAGGTCACATATTTTGGCATGCCCGATACCCTGAATCCTTGCTATTATTATTTTGGAAGGATCAGGAGGATGATCTTGGTGTATAAAATGAGGGCACATATATTTTAGGATATGTGAGCTAAGAATCCACCAGCAGTCTTGTAATAAAAGGGGTATGAGTGATAGGCTTATTGTCTCCTTATCCTAGTTGACACACTCACATATCCATAGGTACATGTTTGATGAAAAGAAATTATAATCACTGTAAATGAATTATGTATGTGAATGTGAATACATATATATGTTTTATTTTAATTATTTTGATTATTTTTCGCTACGATATTACGTATGAGTATCCCGAGTGAAAATTTCTCAAACTAATGGCACCCTAATTATTTAACTTGATAAAAGTTAAAATTTACTCAGGTAAAAGTAGTAGTAACTTACCAATCTTGTAGTATATTGTATTATATCATTTAATTAACTAAAAGGAACCTTAGGATTGGGGGTGCTACATTATGTGATATCACACCTTAGCCTAAGGCTTTACAAAGCATATATAGCCTTGGTATTTTTAACATCATATGAAATTTGACATCTAGTCTCAATGATCCCTGTTCAGCAAAGTGCTTCAAAGTGTCCAATGAATCCGTCCATGGACAATAAACTAAATACCTTATTCTCCCCTTCTTAAGAAGTGTAATGTAGAGGGAAGTGTGATGGGATCATCCCCTTTTTGAGAGCCATCACAATGCTAGCCTTTGAAGAATTAGACTAAGATTACTTCAACTTCATAAAGAAACAACATTCTTGGAGTAAGTTTATTTTGGGCTAAGTGCCACCCACGACACTTTAAACAAGGTTGGGAATGTTATGAAGGAGTAATTCTCATACTCCTTTCCTTGGGAATAGTCCTAGGGAGTGATTTGATAGGATTAAAGTGAATTTCTTTTATTCTTAAACATGATTATTTTAGGTGATTTTGGTAAGAGTTCAATACTTTGCAAATAAAATATCATTCTATCGAGCTTAAACTCTTTTTTCTAGTTGAGTTAGCACCATTCTACTCCTTAACCTTTTAGAAGAGTCAGCATATTAGCATTGACTACTCCACATCCTATCATTAAAAACATCAACAGTAGTAACACCCATGTGCATAACTCCCACATACATAACCACCTATGATCATACACTCCCTTCACTTTAGTTACTCTATACCTCTTAAGTTTGAAAATCTTGTTCTCGAAACATACTTTATTAAATGATTTAAAGCTTCTTGGAATGAAGTTGCACAAAGCTTGTTAAATGTGACTCTTTTTGTCAAGAGAGAACAAGTATTAAATTTACATCATTAATAACAATGTCTAATTAATTAGAATAGTAAGTATTTTTTAATTAAATTTTTATATAAAAAATATTTTATTAAATGAAGTCTATCTTCAATATAGAGCATTACTCAATTCGAGTCAAATTAATTAAAATTTTAAAAAGATTTCTAAATATTTTTAATTTCAAACAAGCAATTAGATAGAGTATTTTAGATCCTCTGCATTTCTTCTCTACGTAGTTCTTTGTAGTATGAGAGATATAGAAAGAAAAAAAAAATAAGGGAATCACATTGATAAAGACTCATCTTAAATGGATTAATGACTATTTTTTCTTATTTCTACTTCTTTCCTACTACAAAAAAAATATATCAATTTTTAATTATAGATAATTCAGAACTAGAAGGTTCTTAGTTTCCCTAATAGGGCCTCAATTAGTTAAACCAAATTAATTACAAACTTTTTAATACTGATATAAGCTTGCCTACAAAAATTAGGGGGTTTCATTTTCCACAAAGAGGCAAAAAATTGTGCTGCCTCTCAGTATTCTACACCAAGTTTATTGGGTAACACCATTTGAGTTGTGACAGCAGGTTTTGTAATAATCGAAACTTTTGAAAATAATAATTTGAATGAAATTGATCTTGATTCTGTTAAAATTGAGTCCTGCATGACTTTCGGAGTTGACGATTGAAACTGGAGAATTTTTTGGAGTCAAAAACCTGATCTGATGAAAGAAAACACAGCCTAGCATTAAGAAACTGACAAACAATGTATCATACTTCAGTTCCTCAGACAGAGGATGAAACCCTTGCATAGGAACCCGTGCCCTCGCTAGGATCAATAACGGCATCCAAAAATTTCCCCAGGTGGTCTGGCAAAAGACCAAATTGCCCCTGGAGGCTTTAAATTCCACAAAAACCCACACTTTGCAAAATTCTCTCTCTCTCTCTTCACTCTACTTTCTCTCTCTTCTCTTTCCTCCCTTCACCACCACGCGCCACCACCAGCGCTGCCCTGCACCACCGTCTGACCTAGCAACCTGTGCAGCTCGCCACCCCGAACCTCCAGAAACTACCCACGGCCACCAACGGCCGCCACCGTCTCCAGGAAAAGGAGTTTTATTCCCTCCGTCGTGAATTCTTTGCGCCAATGTGATCTCTGCCTTTTGACACCGTCTGATGTCACCGTCCCCGCCATTGTGAAGGCTGAGCTGCCAACTTCTCCCACAACTCGCAGCCACCGAACGGAGCCGCCACGCACCCGGATTGAGGAAATTTTCGTCCGCCATGTGTGGAACTTCGCCACCAGAAAAACGCCACCTTAACAGTCGAGAACCGCCGTGCCAACCCCAGATTTGGACTCCTCATCTTAAGGGCTTCACTCTGAAGTGAATTTTGAGCTCAGTCGCACCTCTCTGCTGTACGCCACCGTGAGCCACCATGCTCTGCCGTTGGAGAAGCCAAAAAGACTCCAGAAGTAAATTCCACCTTTTGGAACCCCCAGTATGATCTAAATTACCCTAATTTAATGTATTCTGACTGAATTAGATGCCGAACATGTATAAAAAACCTATCAGCCTAGGAAAACATGTAATTTGATGTAAGAAAGTGAAATTGAATAAGCAACGGACTAAAACATTGATTTAATTGCCCAAGAAGTTAACTAGACTTGAATTCTGAGGATACGGGAAGCCTCAGACTTAATTAGGAGCAAACAAAAATTAGGTAGGGTAATTTACGCTCCCTTGATTTTAGATTGATTCCGTGAATACCTAGATGATTTAAATTGATTGCATAGAAATGTGTGCTGCCTTCATGAGTATAATTGCATGCCTGTGTGATGTAGATGCCTGTTGCATGTTAGAACAACTTAGCTATTGGATTTAGATGCCATAGGAGTGAGTTGACCTAGGGTAGGGTACTTAATAGCCGGTATGGGATGACCTTTAAGTATCCCGAGTGCAGAGGATTTTATAAATGTATTATTTTTCATCAGACTTAGCCTGCATTCTTTAGAGATTACGTGATAAATCAGGACGACCCTAAGAAAGGTTTAAGGAGTATATGGAGAGATAACCTATACGGGGAAACGTTGTGATTTAGGCGTAATATCTTAGAACCCTGGGAACTAGTCGACTTGTGCATATGATTCCGAATAGACTATATGAGGATGAGGATTAGCGTATGTGCACATGCTAGGGGACGTCCTAGATATTGATTCTCACCCGATCCTTGAGTGAGTGATTGGTGTCACGGATCACACACAATATATGCTTGATGCAGGTGATTGGTGTTATGGATCACACCCAATGATAAGAGATTTATCTCTCGTAAAATGACATGCAATTGGACAGATTCAGATACAGTCACATGAGACTTGTGACAGATATGAATGTGAGAACCACCGAACATCGGATTTGATTTGATTTTGATCAAAGATTTTTAGATAAAAATATTTTATATTCATTGAATGATTATCTCATTTTTCGTGCTATTTTAAATGACTTTAAAGATAAGGTATTCCATTGATTTTCGAAATAAACATGGGATTTGTTTTCGATGCTTGCACTGCTGAGCATTCAACTAGTTTTGAACAACTATTTACTGTAAATTACTCTACTAGGATCTAACTATCTCATGAGGTTGTTTGCTCATATGAATAGGGACAGGGGCCTAGAAGATAGCTGGGGAAAGACTTGATAAACAGATGGGAGAGCAGCTTAGTTTCTAAGCTTGAATTGTAATATGTAATTAATTGTATTGATTGTTTCTAGCTGTTAATGATTTTAGCTGTTGTTGGACTGGATTTATTTGATGTATAAACTGGATTAGTGACTGTTTATATTTGGAAGATGTCCAAATTACAGGAGAAACTCTGTCGAATTTTTGACAGGAATTTATGACTGAAATTCTAAGTTTTTGATGGATTAATTGTGAATGGATATATGCTTGATTTATGGTTCTTAGTTTTAATATTCCAGAGCTTATAGTGGTCATTACATGTGTAATTAGTGTAAGCTGCAATTAATTTAGGGTTGAACGAAATCCGAATAGATGACGAGACAGTCTATTTGGGTTACGTTCAACCGGTAGCGATCCCCTGACATTCCCTGAACAGAAAAAGTGAAAAATTATTTTGAAAACCTATATACTTTTGTTACTCAGATAGAGGATAGTGTATTGTGGATTTGGGGTCGTTACAGGTTTTTTGTCCTCATATAAGTTGTTGGAAAAAAATTTTTGTTTCTTGGTTATATTTTCTTTTTCTTAGAGAAAAAGGTGTTTATTTTCTATAAAAAATTATTTTATTTTCTTTAGCATTTGACTTAACTTCAAAAATAATAATAAATTATTTTTATCTTTTAGAGATGTTGTGAGTCTTTCTTTTGCTATAAAAACTATGCTAATCAGAAAGGCATTACACGACCTTTTTGTTTAATAAAAATTAATTATAATTTCACTTATTTTAATTAAAATAAATTTATATTTATTACTTATACTATAGATAATAAATATTAAATATATATTCAACCAAAAAAATTATTAAATTTTTTTAAAAAATTTAGAATAATTTAAACATACTTTTTTCAATACAAAACAAATAACATTATAATACCATTTTTTATCAATTAAAATATCTTTATATTTATTATTTAAATAATATAATAAGTATTAAATTTACATTTATTCAATATAAAAAGGTTATTTTAAAAAAATTTAAAATATGTTAAATTTATGATTATAAAAATAAAAAATATTAAAAAATATAATTTAAATTATACTTTATATATTTTATAATAATTTATATTTTTAAATTTAATATTATTTTTAATATATTTTTGTTAAAATTAGTAAAAATCATAACTTAAATATATCTTTAGAGTAGAGTGTAATTTTTTAAAATAATTTTAAAAAATATATAATTTTACATGTCTAAAAGAATATATTAGAGCTATTAATTGTTGACCTAGTTAAAAGAATGATGTCATATTTTGGAAATATTTAAAACAACTCCGTTTTACATCAAAATTCAGAGACATGTACGGTGAAAAAATGCAAAACAATATAATTTTTAAATGTAATTTCTTCGCAGAATAATTCACGTTATGTCATCAGACGCTCAAACCCTAAACTTTAAACTTTAAAACTCTACACTCTAAACCCAAATATGACATATACAGGTGTTTTTTTTATTCAAAAGAAAAAGACTATTTAGAGAGAACGTCTAACAAATGTCGATAGACATTTTTTATTTAAGAAATAGTCAATTGTGACTTTAGTTTTGCTGAGTAAAGTTGTAATTAAGTACATTAAATTATTAAAATTAAATATTGTTATTCTATTTTGCAGTTTGGTTACATTATAATATTATATATGTTAAAAAAAAAGAAGTAAATTATAAGTGTGTTAAAGAAACAAAATGTTAAAGAAAAAAGCAATTTAAAAATACTTGATGAAAGTGTAATCAATCATAATTACTAGATATGCATAAAAGTATATATCATTTTTTTATTTTTTAAATATCATAAAAATAATAATTATTAAATTTTAACAATAATAAATTAAATAACATGAAGTTATTTAATTATTCAATATTTTTTTATACAATTTTTTATTATTTTTGCTTTTTTCCTATATTCTTACTTACATATTTTTTTATATTTTATATTATAAAATATATTATTTTTTAAACTAATGACTAAAAAATCTTAAAATTATTATAATATAAATTTTTTTTATTTCTTACAGGTATCTTTTGATGAAAAATAATCTTACTTGAATCATTATCAAAAACTAAATATAAATATTTTTCTTAGTGAAAATTTGAACCCAAATTCATTACATTATGAAGAATTAATTTATAAATTATATCCAATATATCTTTTATTTAAAATTACATAACTTTTATTTACTTCGTTTTCTCTCGCTATAAAAAAACTTTTGAAATTAAGCAAGTATAAAGTATTATTTAAAAAAAATCTCAGAGAGTAAGTTAATATTAGAAATATATATGTATGATGGCTATTTTAAAATGGTGGCTAGTGTGTAAAATAATTATGGCACAAAATACATAATGGGAGAACGATGGATGCTTATCGAGTTGAAATGCTTTCCCCACCATTACTCTCTCTTGTTTTCCACCTAACAAACAAGGTAACACCAGAAGTACTTATGTCTTTTTTATTTTTCATCTTAAATTAATCATTTTAAAATTATTCTTTTATTTATATATATTTATATTTTAATCACTCTAAACCCTTAAAGTCAGTAATTTTATAAAATGACATATTTTATAATATAAAATTAAATATAATACATGAGAACATAGAAAAAAATAATGATAATAATAAGTTATAATAAAAGGTAAAAAATTAAATAACTGTTTATTATTTAATTTATTATTTTAAAATATAGTAAATATTTTTATATTATATTTAATAAATTAAAAATAAAATATTATATAATTTTTTATATGAGAAGCTAAAATGTAAAAATTATAAATCATATGTAAATAATTATTTAATTATAAAAATTTATTAAAATTTTTTTTGTAAATTTTATAATTTGACCAAAAATAATTTTATTTAAAATATTAACAAAACAATAATACATTAAAAACAATCAACTCATAATAAAAAAATAGTGTGTATATATATATATATAAAGAATAAATTAAATTATAAAAAAAATGAACACATAAATACATACTCAGGAAAGAGAAAAGAACGGCTAAAAGAATCTAATGAAAAACGGAGGATAGATAGGATTGTGACTGTTAGGCAGTCAACAAATGGAAATAATCACGCGCCCAACTGCGTGGGGTGCGTCCACGTTTCTTACGATAATGAAAAGGACTTGTACAGTTCTCCAGCTCAATATGAATAGTTAAAACATCAGTTATTACACTTCTGTTCAGAATTTTATTCACAGTTCATTTATCCTGGTCCAGAATATTTGAAGGTTAGATTATTTTTCATATATACACAAATAAAATTAAAAACAATTATTTTATGCGAAATTTATATAAGTTTAATGGCGAGAAAGTTAAGTTCCCTAAAAGTTTAGTCCTGTTTAATCATAATTTTTAAAAATTATTTTTTATTTTTAAAAATAAATTTTTTTATTAATTATTTTTGAAAAAAATAAAATATATATTTTAAAAATAAAAAATAAAAAATAATCAAATAATATTTTAAACTCTAATTTCTTAAAAGAAAAAATATAAAAAATAAGTATTTTTATTAATAATATATATATACATAATATTATTATTAATTTTTAAAATTAATTTTAGAAGAAAATTCTTAAATATAAAAAACAAAATAACATTCAAATATCTCCTTAAAATTTCTGTATTGTTTTCCTAATGAAAAATTTCTCTAAGGTACGTTAAATAGCAGCCTTGCAGGATAGAATCTATTAGGCTAAGTCGCTTAGATACTAAAATTAAAAAATTTATTTAATTTTTATGATTATATTCAAAATATTTTTTATGTAACAAATATAAATCAAATTAAATATTATTATGTGGGACCACCTCATCTGTGGACCACCTATTGACTTTGAATATTAAGCACTGAATGGAACTATCCTGAATTCCCATCTTTTTCTTTTTCTTTTTTCCGGTGATATTTGTGAAATAAAAAGTTATATATGTCTTTAAGGTTTCGAGATCGACTTTAGATTTTCTTAATTTTTTTAAAAATTAATAATATTAATTTATAGATAAAAATTGAAAAATATTGACTGACTCTAATTTATATATATTAGTTTATTTTTTTATTTTTTATTATACTATGTGTAATACTACATAAAATTCATATTATTTCGATATGATATAGTAGAATATCAAATTTAATTTTTAACACATGTCATTTTTATTCAATTTTTAAATATAAAATAATAAAAATATTTTTTATATTTTAAAATAATTTCAAAATAATAAATTATTTATCTTCTCATTTTTATATATTTTATATTTCTCTTTATATATTTTTTAAATATATACTTTATTTTATATGTATTAATATATAATTTTATAAATCAACAATTAAAACATCTCAAAATTATTATCATAAAGATATAAGTATATATTGTATATAAATCCTTCGATTATCTTTAATTCTAAATATATATAAATATATAATATTTTGTTTTGGTCTCCCCATTGTAATTTTTTACAAGTGTTTTGTCTATTCAAAATAAGTGTTTTTTAAAATATATAGATTGACAAACTTGTAAATTTTAAAATAATTTTAAAAATATATAATTTTTATATGTCTAAAAGAATATATTAGAGTTATTAATTGTTGACCTTGTTAAAATAATGACGTCATATTTTAAAAATACTTAAAACAACGCCGTTTTACTTCAAAATTCATACGTATGTACGGTGAAAAATGCAAAACAATATAATTTTTAAATGTAATTTCTTGGCAGAACAGTCCACGTTATTATAAAGTATAATAAATGTCTCACTAGTTCCAAAACACTACCGTGAGTTTGCCGACGTTGAATTATGAGGCAATTCTCAAAAAGACAAAGACCAAGACTCGTGGATGACGATGTTTACAATTGTTTCCCATTAAATACACATAAATTTTATATTGTACTACTCGTTTTGAAATACACTAATATCTATGATAATATTTTTAAAAATACTTTTAGATATTAAAAAAGATAGCTTCTCCTTTTGAACTTTTCTTATGTGTTTTTTTGTCAGTTGATAAGTTATTTAATAATTTAAAATTTGTAATAATTTTAATTATTTTTTTAATTGTTAAAATATAATATAAAATAATTTATAATTATGATATTTTAAAATAATAAATTAAATAATATACAATTATTTAACTTTTTATTATTTTTATATCATATATTTTATTTTATATTTTATATTTTATATTATAATATATATTTTTTGAGACTAATGATTAAAAAATTTTAAAGTTATTATAAAATAAATAAATATACAAGGGAGTGATGAGTTATTAAGAAGGAAAATTATGGGAGAGAAGAAAGTTATAAAATGCATTTATTATTATTCTCAAAAATTTTGAAGTTTGTTTGGTACATAATTACAAAGAAACTAATAGGTGTGCTCGATGACTAGTCACTTGTAGCTTTAGTTAAGCATGAGAGAAGTCTTTACGAATTAGATATCTCTCCGCAGAGTTTAATCATGCACTTTTCAGCAATATTATTGATTTGAATTTTGATAACAAATTAAAGTAAAGCAATTTATCAATCCTATGTAAAAGAAAATCGAAGAACAAGTTGAAAAACATAAAATAAAAAAGATTAAAAATTATGAAGGGGAATATCAAATGACATAGAACATTTAAGAGGTCATAGTACATATATAAGGTGGTGATGTTCACTCATTTCTAATATATATATATATATATATATATATACACACACACACACACAAAGTGAAGGAGGAGTTTTTTTAATTAATAAATTAAATTGAATGGTTGACATTAAAATATTATTTTTAAAAAATTTTAATTAATTTTTTTTAATTTATTAAACTTAAGAAAAAGATTATGATCTTAGAACGTTAACATAGAATTGTCAAAATAATTTTTTTTATAAAAAAGACTATCAATAATATTTTATAATTTAAATTGTGACATATATTAATTTAATATGTAATCAATCATAATTTAATTAATAAAATATTAGTTATATTATTACTTTTGCCTACATGAATTTTAAATGTTATTTTCTTTGTTACTCACTTGTGTTTTTTTGTTTTTGTTATCTATTTATAATATTTTAGAAGAGGTTATTCACTTATCTTCACTTGCCACCGCCATCCCTCTCTCTCTCTTCTTGTCCTTTCCTTGACTTTCCTTTCGATCTATACACATGTTTGATTTTAATTACTTGTTATCTTGTTATAATATTTTAATTAGAAGTCGTTATAACTCACAAAGGCTTGGATTAAGAAAAAAATATTGTTATAATGTGTCTAGTGTTAAAGAATTTAATTTTTTTTAACTTTTTATAAATTTTGGTTTAAATTGTAAAAAATATTTAAAAATAAATCAATATAGAGCCAACATAAAATAGGCTCTAGCTAAATGCCCTAAACTCAAAGGAATATATTTATTTCTATAGCAAACTAATATTAACTAATTGTTCGATTTTAAAATCTATATATAATTATATGTATATATTAAAAAACTAGAAATCGGTGGTCACCCCTTATTATTTATGTAATAAGGTTATATCATCTCAATTGAAGAGGAAGTAGAATAAAATGACAATCATCTGTCAAAATATCAGTTGGACATTATTATTATAAAAAGAGAGACTCATATGACAAAGCAATATATTGATATAAAATTAAAGAAAACAACTCAAAAAGACAAATGACTCTATTGGTACGAGGACAGACAACAACTTTGAATTAGAACACTCAAGTATGCCTCGGAAAACCTGATGGATGGGGCACAACAAATACAATAGTCAAAATTCAAAATTCAAAAAAATGAGTGACGAATATCACTAAATTGGTCACATCAAATATTTTGGAGTTACCCAATTTCTCACTACTCCACTATCCGTGCAGGTTAGGTATGGTTTATTCGTTGAAGTCTTTAAGCTCCATCGTCTATATAAAGCACACCACTCTACCATTGAAAACCACAAGTGAGTTGTTTGAAGCTCAAACTAACGCAAACGAATTATTATCAACACCATGGGTTCACTTGATGAAACCAACCCAGCAAGTGAGATGTTTCAAGCTCAAGCCAACTTGTATAAACACATTTATGGCTACCTGAATGGCATGGTTCTCAAGTGTGCTGTTCAGTTAAGCATTCCAGACATAATCCACAACCATGGCCAACCCATGACAATTCCCAAATTAGCCTCCAATCTCGAAATCCACCCTTCCAAAACTGGCTATGTAGAGAGACTTGTGCACTTGCTGGCGCACAATGGCTTCTTAGCAAAAACCGAAGTGTACGAAGAAAAAGAAGAAAAGGAAGCATTCACACTAACTGCTTCTTCTAAGTTACTCCTCAAAGCGAATGAGCCTTGCCTAACGCCAATGGTCACAGGCTTCATAGGCACTTCCATGATAGCTCCCTTTGATATGTTGGACAAATGGTTCAACGGGGAAGAGAAGACAGTGACTGAGACTGGGTTTGGAGTAGGATGGTGGGAACTACTTGAACGTGATCCTGGATACATGAAGGCCTTCAATGATGCAATGGCTAGTGATTCGAGAATGGTCAATATGGCACTGAGAAACTGTGAGTCGGTTTTCAAGGGCTTGGCTTCGTTGGTTGATGTGGGTGGTGGTACAGGAACGACGGCTAGGATCATCGTTGAGGCATATCCTGATCTGAAATGCGTAGTGTTTGATCTGCCACAAGTTGTGGAAAACTTGTCAGGAGAGAAAAATTTGAGTTTTGTTGGTGGAAACATGTTTGAATCTATCCCTTCTGCTGATGCTGTTCTTCTCAAGGTAAGACGTTTTCTTTCCGAGTTTGTTGACATGCGTATTTTGTTATCTTCTTGTGTTTTTTAAAATTATTTTATAAAATTAATTTTAAAAATTTATATTAGTATTTTTTTCATATATTTATATATATAATTAATAATAAGACTTATTTTATTTATTTTAATTATTTATTTTAAAATTTTAAAATTTAGAATATCTTTTAATTGTTGTATATTTTTATTCTCAAAATACATATTTTATTTTTTTTATTTTTTGTCTGAAAATAAATATTCAAACAAGTTTTTTTTTGTTTTTAAAAACTGCAAACAGACTCATAATAATATGTATTGGCTAGTGTACGTCAATTATTTTATTTTTAAATATAAAATTAAAAGATAATATATTTTAAAAAAATATAATAAATCATTATTTAATTTTTGACTTTTCTAATATCTATTAATTCTTTATTTTTTTATTTTCTTCCTCACATATTTTTTAAATTAGTATTTTATTTTATTTCTATTAATATATTTTAGAGATCAATGATTGAAAAGCTCCAAAGCATATATAACAAAGCACGTATATACTAGAAATTTTACATGTATAAAAATACATGTTATTTTTTTTATAATTTTTAAATATAATATAAAATAATAATTATTAAATTTTAAAATAAATTAAATAATAAAAAATTATTTAATTTTTAACTATTTTATTTTAACTTTATATTATTTTTAATTTTTCTCTTTCATCTCTTTTCACATTAAATATTTTATATTATATACTAATATAATTTTAAAGACCAATAGATAGAAAATATATAATCATTATAATATATATATATATAATAGTATCAATTAATTCTATTGAATTAAAAATCACTTTGAAATTATAAATTAATAGTTCAAACGGATTAAAAAAATATTATTATGCATTAATAGTATATTATTGCTTAAATTTTGATCATTAAATTATAATTAAATTTTTGCATTAATTTAGAAAAAGTAGTTATTACTTTTTCTCACATAAATACACAAAAACATGTACATATGTTTGCACATAGAGACGCATGTTTTCCCTTTTGCAAACATAAATAATTTCTTCCTTTCAATCAATGTTTTGTCTTCAAATTTCCAGTGGGTTTGCCACAATTGGGATGATGAAAGTTGCATAAAGATGCTCCAGAAAAGTAGAGAAGCTATCTCAAAGAAGAAAGAAGGAAAGGTTATCATCATAGATGCTGTAATTAACGAAAAGAAGGATGGGCATGCAATGACTGAAGTCAAGCTCCTTTATGACATTTTGATGTTGGCCGTTAATGGAAAAGAGAGAAATGAGAAACAATGGGAGACTCTTCTCCTTAAGGCTGGTTTTAAACGTCATAAGATAACTCCTTTGTTTGGCTTTAGGTCTGTTGTTGAAGCTTTTCCATATTAATAATCTTCCATGTTTGACGCCTATAAATATATAGCATGGATATTGTCAAGGGTTAGTTAAGAAAAATATGTATGCCTCTCTCTATATACATGTCCTTTTGTAATAAGGCTTAAATAGTACACTCTAAGCCCGTTAAATCTTAATAAAATTTTCGGTCTTTTCTTCTGTAAAAGAAAAAGAAAAAGTAACATATTTTTGGTTCAATTTAATTCTTTATGTTTTAAAAATGTTTCAATTTCATCTCAATGTCTCACACTGTCCAAATCCTTAAAAAAATAATTTGACCTGCATATATGTACATCTTAGCATGCCTAAGTAGATTATGAGTTTGTTTGAAAGTGATTCGTGAAATCATTTTTTCAATCTTAAAATCAGAAAAATAAAATAAAAATCTGTATGGATGTGTTATTTTCAACTAAAAACAAAATAATAAATGTGTATTGAGAATTAAAAAACACAAAACAACTCAGAGATGTTTCTGAACTCTTAATTTTAAAAAAAATGAAAATTTTAAATATATAAAAAAACAAGTTTTTTATTTATGGCATGTGCATTAATACATGAAAATAATATTAATATAAATTCTCAAAACTAATTTAATTTATAAAACACTTTAAGAAATCAAAAAAAAAAAATCAAATATTCCCTATTTCTTTAACTATTTGAAAATCTAACAATAAATAGTTGTCAAGATGTATAAACGGACAGCTCAAATATTTTATTAAAAAACTGCACATAAGTTTTTTTAATTAAAAAATCACACATCCCTCTTGTAACATCCTATTCTCACAGCCAATTACTTAATAAATATATTTTATTTTTCAAAAATGTTCTCTGTCCATAAGAGTGGTATGTTTTCTTTTATCTTTTAATTTTTTTACCTGAGTAAGAAATTTCTTTTAATTATTAGGCTTGGGATTTCTTACTCAAGTGTTCACTACATATAGTACGCAGCAGTAAAAATAAATAAATAATAAAAATTTGTTACAATGTCCTAAATAAAACTTGTTTATATTTACATTTGCTATATATATTCATATCGTCATACATATATTTCACAATATGTGTAGTGATTTTAGTCTTTTAAGGGTAAGGATTCCAAAAAGTACACTTTCACATATCCAGATATATATATGCCCATTCAGTTATATATATTCCAAAAAAATGTTCATCCTAATTCTATCTCCAAAATATATAAGAATTATGATGAAATTGGCTATCATCTAGGTTATAATTTCATATTCAAAAATATGTATTTACCATCCCCCTACTGAGGATGGACTTTCATAACTGATATTACATAAATTCCCTGCACTACGTTAAATGTAATAACCGGTACTGTTTTTGAAAGCTAAAAATTGAATTTTGACGCTAAATTCATGTAAACTAAGTCTGGCACAAATTTTGAGGTCGATGGTTGAAATCGGGAAGCGATTTGAAGTCAGAAACACAATCAAATGAAAAGAAATGTGTTCCGGCGATCAGAAACTGACAATTGAAGTTTCGTACTTCAATTTCACCGACGGAGGCCAAAATCTTCTCATGGAAACTCGTGCCAACGTCTGGATGGAAGCCAACATCCTGAAGTTTTCCCGGGTAGTCTGGGAAAAGTTAGAATCGCCGCTGGAAGCTTTAAATTTCCCAAAACCCCGCCATTTGCCACATTTCTCTCTCTCTACTCACTCTATTTTCTCTCTCCTCTCTCTCTTCTCTCCTCCACCCCTCGCCGCCCTCAACCTCCAGCAGCCACCCACGGCTACCAATGGCCGCTAGACTCGCCGAAAAATGGCGTTATTCTCTTCCGTCGCGTAAAAACTTCGCCAGCTGAGATCGCCGCTGTCAGCCACCGTTGGCCATCACAGCCACCACTAGCATGTAGCTTGAGCTGCCAGCTTCCTCCACCAGCTCGCCATTTTTGAATGGAGGTTCGACACGCCTGGATTGAAGGATTTGTCGTTCGCTGTGCGTAAAATTTTGAGGCCAGAAAACGCCATCCAAACGGCTGTGAACCGCCACACCACCACCATATTCAGACTCCTCGTCTTGTGGGCTTCACCGTGGTGTGAATTTTGAGGCCAACCGCACCCCTCCGTTATGCGCCGCTATACGCCATCATGTCAAAGAATCTGGATATACACCTAGAGACACCGAGACCACCCCGGGACAGATTTCCATCATTCGGCAACACTGGTAAGGTCCGATTTGCCTAAAACTAATGAATTTTGATTGAATTAGCTGCCGAACGTGAATAGGAAATAAACTGACCTAGGAAATAGGGTAATCAGACTTAGAATCGTAAAACGGATGACATGAAAAGCTTAAATATTCATTTAAATGTCCAGGGAATTAATTTGGCTCGAAATCTGGGATTACGAGAAGTTTTGAATTGATTTGGAGCAACTGGAGATCAGGTAGGATGATTTATGCTTGCCGAGTTCTAGATTTGACTTAGTGAATACCTGAACGATTAGATTTAATTACATAGATTTACGTGCTACTTTCGATGGACTAAATTACATGCCTGTGTGCTGAAAACCCCATTTGCATGTTAGATGAATTGTTTATCGAGTTTAGATGACATTAGGACGGGTTCACTTAGGGTAGGGTACTTGATAGCCGGTATGGGACGGCCATTAAATATCCCGAGTACAGGAAGTTTTTAAATGATATCGTTTTTACGGTTGCTTTGTCTTTGCGTTAGGGATCACGCGATAAATTAGGACGACCCTAAGAAAGGTTTAAGAAGTATAAGGGGGGATAACCTAGACGAAAAAACGTTGTGATTTAGGCGTAATACCCTAGAACCTTGAGGAATAGCCGACCGTGTGATGTGAGTTCGAATAGACTGTATGAGGATGAGAATTGGTGTATGTGCACATGCTAGGGGACGCCCTAGATGTTGATTCTCACTCGGTCCTTGAGTGAGTGATTGGTGTTACGGATCACACTCACAACATAGGCGAGATTCGGGTGATTGGTGTTATGGATCACACCCAACGATGAGAGATGAAATCTCTCTAGACGACTTGCAATTGGATGATTGTAGATTTTGTCGCAGAGGACTTGTGGCCAATATGGATTTAGATACACTGGGCATGGGATTTAATCTGATTACTGATTCCTAATTTTTCAAAGATATAAACTTTATGATTTGTGAGCATTGACCGTAATTTTCCATGTGATAAATTGATTTTAAAGATAAGGTATTTCATGGATTTTGAACTGATTTTGGGAAGTTATTTTCGGTGCTTGCACTGCTGAGTATTCAACCAGATTTTGAACTGTATTTTGAATTATAAATTATTCTACTGGGATTTTATATCTCACCAGGTTGTTTACTCAGATGAACAGGAACAGGGACAGGGACCTAGATGCTAGCTAGACGAGGCAATGGTGATAGCCAAGAGATCAACGTAGTCTAAGCTTGAATTTAAGATGTATATATATATGTTGTAGATGTCTGTACTAAATGATGTAATTATGCGTTATTTTATTGCAAATTGGATGTATACTATTTAATGGATATAATATGTTGTGTTGATGACTGGTTGTACTATTGGGACATGTCCGAATTACAGAGGAGACTCTGCCAAATTTTTGGTAGGGTTTACCGCTGTAAACTTGTGAAATTAAGTCAAAATTTGTATGAATGCTTGATATGATGCATATATGGATTTTAGTTTTCATTCCAGAGTAATTTATGATAAATGTATGTATAATTAGTATAGCTGCAGGTGAATTAGGGTTGAACAGAATCTGAATGGACGATGAAATGTCTATTTGGGTTACGCTCAACCAGTAGTGATTCCTTGACGTTCCCATATCGGGAATAACCATTTAGAGAAACCCATATGCTTCCGATATGCAAATAGAGGACTGTGTATTGTAAATTAGGGGGTCGTTACAATTATGGTATCAGAGCCCGATTTATCAGATTGTCTGGTTTATTGGGCTAGGGATTGTGAATCTTCGGGCTTGCAGCTTTAGGTTTGATTAACGTAACTCTGGAATGTTAGGACCTAATCTCGAACCGATAAGTAATGGAATGAATTTAATGCCTTTCTGATAACTGTTGCTGTTATGACTAATCTGTTTGTCTTCTATGTCAGATAAATATGGCAGAATCTAGTAGGGATGGCACTCGCAGGCCCAGAGGAAGGCCAAGGGATAGGATCCAGGGTGCTTCGGGTAGTGGCAGCATAGAGACTAAAGTCGACATGTGAGACATGATGGAATCCATTCGGATGATGGTTAATGCAGTGAGAGATCAAGCCACTACCAGTGCTAATGCGATGAGACAGTAGCAGGAGGATAGGCAAACTAGAAATGATGGAGCCACCCAGCATACTAACCCATTGTATCAGGGATGGATCGAGTTCCAGAGAGCAGGTCCATCCTCATTTACAGGTGCCTCCGATCCAGCTGCGGTAGAAGCCTAGGTGAAAGATATTGAAAAGATTTTCAGATTTTTGCAGTGTGACGACGAGCAGAAGGTTACATATGCAACATATATGTTGAAGGGCGAAGCAGAACTATGGTGGACAGGTGCCCAGTAATTAATAGAAAGTAGAGGTATTCCACTCACTGGGAGTCCTTTAAAGGAGTCTTTATGGAGCAGTACATCCCTGAGAGCGTCAAACAATCAAAGGCAGCACAGTTTCTGAAGCTCACACAGGGAGGCAAGCCATTTGAGGAGTATTTGAAACAATTTGAAGAATTATCCCGGTACTCCACCTACCTGCGAATGCACTATGACGAGGCCTGGAAAGCAAAGCAATTAGAAGAAGGCCTAGACTTACCCATGAAGACTCAGCTAGCCAAACTTGAGATTAGAGACTTTGCCACGCTGGTAAACAAGTGCCAAATCCTGAGTAAGAATCTGGAGCAGAGACAGGCTCAGAATATGACCCAGAGAACAGGGAACCAGCCAAGACCAGCAACTAGAAATCTCAATGTGAGAGGCGGTATGTTTAAACCGCAACCAGGGGCTTCTAGCAGCAGTGGAAGACAACTTGATAATACAACCTGTCCGAAATGTGGGACCAGACATCCGAATCAGCCTTGCTGGCATCAGACTCCACTTTAGTGTTACAGGTGTGGAGGTATAGGACATATGGCTAGATATTGCCCCTCTAGCGAAAGCCAGCAGACATCTAGTGGCCGAAAACCACAGGCTCCAGGGAGAGTTTTCACTCTGGACGCGGCTAATGTCAACAAGTCATCGGGCTTGATGCATGGTAGAGGTAAAATTTATAATTTTACTTTGATAGTATTATTTGATTCGGGTGCTACGCACTCCTTTATTGTCGATGCATGCGTAGAGAGGATAAGATTACCTGTTCAGACCTTACCCTGTGACCTATACATATCCACACCCTTGGGAGAAGCCACTATGTCCTCACGTATATGCTTGAATTGCCCCTTAACCATTGAAGATATTTTTTTCATTATGGACCTAGTATGTATACCATTGACTGGGATCGACATTATTTTAGGAATAGATTGGTTAACTAGGAATCGGGTCTTGTTGAATTGTTCCGAGAGGAAAATCACTTACTTGGATAATGTACCTATGCGTGGGAGTGATAGGGCTTGTGAGATAGGTGATATGTCCCTCAATCTCTCTGAGGTAGAGTTGCAGGATAGGCTAAGCCAAATCCCAATCGCTAGTGACTTTCCAGAGGTATTTTCTTTGGAAATAAGTAAACTACCATGACCTAGGGAGATAGAGTTCACCATTGACCTGATTCTAGGTGCGAGCCCAATAGCCATGACTCCATATCGTATGGCCCCAGCAGAATTAAGGGAATTAATGGTCCAAATTGAGGATATGTTGGAGAAGGGGTTCATTAGGCCAAGTGTATCGCCATGGGGAGCTCTGGTCTTATTCGTAAAGAAGAAAGACGGAAGTTTGAGATCGTGTATTGATTACCGGCAATTGAATAAGGTGACCATTAGAAACAAATACCCATTACCACGTATTGACGATTTGTTTGACCAGTTGCAAGGTGCGACTGTGTTTTCTAAGATAGACTTAAGATCAGGATACCATCAAATTAGGGTTAGAAAGGAGGACATTCCTAAGACAGCGTTTAGAATAAGATACGGCCACTACGAATTTCTAGTGATGCCATTTGGATTAACAAACACACCTGCTGTTTTTATGGACTATATGAACAGGATCTTCAGACCCTACTTAGATCAATTTGTAGTGGTATTCATCGATGATATCTTAGTCTATTCCAAGACTCACGAAGAGCATGCCCAGCATCTGTAATGACCCTCTAATACAACATACACACTCATAGCGAAAACGTATAGGTTTGTAAATAGTTATTCCCGATGTGGGAATGTCAGGGGATCGCTACTGGTTGAGCGTAACCCAAATAGACTTCTCGTTGTCCATTCGGATTCCGTTCAACCTAATTCACACGCAGCTAAACTAATTATACATACATACATCATAATTTACTTTGGAATGACATCTAACATCCATACATACGGCATACAATCATTCATACCAATTCCAACTTAAAATCACAAATTTATAGAGGTAAACCCTACCAAAAATCCGGCAGAGTTTCCTCTGTATTTCGGACATATCCATAATACAAAAATCACCTATTTACAGATACACAGCCAGTCCAATAACCATAGAAACATAAATTATAGAAGACCAATATACAACATTATCATCAAAATATTTACAATGTAATTCAAGCCTAGACTAAGCCGTTCTTCTGTCTATCAACAAGTCATCGTCCAGCTAACGTCTAGGTTCCTGTCCCTGTCCCTGTTCATCTGAGTAAACAACCTGGTGAGATATAAAATTCAAGTAGAATAATTTACATTTCAAATACAGTTCAAAATCTGGTTGAATACTCAGCGGTGCGAGCACCGAAAACATCTTCCCGAAATCAGTTCAAAATCAGTGAAATACCTTATCTTTAAAATCATTTTATCACATGGAAATTGCGGCAGATAATCATAATCATAAAATCCATTTCTTTGAAAATCAATAATTGAAATCAGGTAAAATCCCATGCCCAGTGTATCTAAATCCATCTTGGCCACAAGTCCTCTGTGATCAAATCTAAAATCGTCATCTAATTGCACGTCATCTAGAGAGATTACCTCTCTTATCGTTGGGTGTGATCCATAACACCAATCACCCGAATCTAGCCTATATTGTGAGTGTGAACCGTAACACCAATCACTCACTCAAGGACCGGGTGAGAATCAACATCTAGGGCGTCCCCTAGCATGTGCACATACACCAATTCTCATCCTCATACAGTCTATTCGAACTCACATGCTCATGGTCGACTATTCCTCAGGGTTCTAGGGTATTACGCCTAAATCATAACGTTTCCCCGTGTAGGTTATCCCCCCTTATACTCCTTAAACCTTTCTTAGGGTCGTCCTGAATTATCGCGTGATCCCTAACATAGTACAAGATAAATTTGATAAAAATAAACTCATTTAAAAACTCCCTATACTCGGGATACTTAATAGCCGTCCCATACCAGCTATCAAGTACCCTACCCTAAGTAAATCCATCCTAAGGGCATCTAAACTCGATAAACAAAATGTCTAACATGCAATTAGGATATCCAGCACACAGGCATGCAATTTATTCCATCGAAAGCAGCATGCAAGTCTATGCAATTAAATCTAATTATTCAGGTAATCACTAGGTCAAATCTAAGACTCGGGAAGAGTAAATTATCCTACCTGGTCTCCTGTCGCTCCTAATCAATTCGAAACTTCACGAAATCCCGATTTTCAAGCCAATTAAATTCCCTGGACATTTAAATGAATATCCAAGCTTGTCACGTCATCCGTTTAACGATTCTAAGTCTGATTATCCTAATTTCTAGGTCAAATTATTTCCTAATTATGTTCGGCAGCTAATTCATTCAGAATTCAGCAGTTTTTGGGAAATCGGACTTTACCAATGTCGTCGGATGGTGGAAATCTGTCCTAGGGTGGTCTCGGTTTCTCCCGGTGTATATCTAGATGCTCTGGCACGACGGCGCATGGCGAAGGGGTGCGGTTTACCTCAAAATTTACACCACAGTGAAGCCAGCAAGACGAGGAGTCCGAATATGGTGGTGGTGCGGCAGTTCATAGCCGTTTGGACGGTATTTTTTGGCCACGAAGAATGACGCACGACGGACAAAAAAAGCCTCAATCCAGGCGCGTCAAACCTCTGTTCGATGTCAGCGATCTGGTGGAGGAGGTTGTCAGCTCAAACTACATGATGGTGGGGGTAGTGACGACCAACGGTGGCGAATGGTGACGATCTCAACTGGCGAAGTTTTCGCGCGATGGAGGAAGAAAATGCCATTTTTTGGCGGCACTGGCGGCCGCTGGCAGCCGTGGGTGGTTGCTGGAAGTTGTGAGTGGTGAGGGATGTCGGTTGGTATGCCTGGTGGTGGCTCACGGTGGCTCTGGTGGAGGCACGCGGTAGAGGAAGGAGGAGAGAGAAAGTGAAGTGAGGAGAGAGAGAGAATTGATGGAAATAGAGGGGTTTCTAGAAATTTAAAGCTTTCGGGGGTGATTCTAACTTTTCTTGGATCACTCAGGAAAACTTCGGGATGTCGGATTTCTTCCAGACGTTGGCACGCATTTCCATGCAATAATTTTGGCTTTCGTCTGTGGAATTGACGCACGAAACATTGTCTATCAGTTCCTAATTGCCGGGTTGCATTTCTTTCCATTCGCTCATGTTTCTGACTTCGAACGACCTTTCATTTCAAATCATCGTCCTCGAAAGTCATGCCAGGCTTCTCTTACGTGAATTTATCATGAAAATCGAGTTTTATCTTTTAAAAATGACTCCGGTTGTTACAGTATTTTAGCATGGTGCTACAGATACTGGAAGAGAAGCAATTGTATGCAAAGCTAGAGAAATGTGAGTTTTGGTTAGAAGAAGTGAAATTCTTGGGACACGTGGTTAATAGGGAAGAAATAGTGGTAGACCCTAAGAAAATTGAAGTAATGTTAGAATGAGGTCAACCTAGAATGGTCACCGAGATTAGGAGTTTCCTGGGTTTGGCTGGCTATTACTGAAAATTCATTCAAGAATTTTCTCAGATAGCCTTGCCATTAACCCGGTTGACTTGAAAAGAGGTAAATTTCGAATGGAGCGAGTAGTGTGAGAATAGTTTTCAAACTTTGAAAGAGAAATTAACCACCGCTCCTGTGCTAATCCTTCTGAAACCCCTAGAATCCTTTACTGTATATACAGATGCATCCCTGAAAGGCCTAGGTTGCGTCTTGATGGAGGATGGGAAAGTTGTGGCTTATGCATCGCGACAATTGAAACCTGCAGAGAAAAACTACCCCACCCATGACTTAGAGTTAGCTGCCGTTGTGTTTGCCCTAAAGATTTGGAGACATTACCTGTATGGCGCAGTATTCGAAGTGTATAGTGATCATAAGAGCCTTAGGTATTTGTTTAATCAGAAGGAATTGAACATGAGGCAGCGTAGGTGGGTAGAATACCTGAAAGATTTTGATTTTGAATTGAAATACCACGCAGGGAAAGCGAATGTCGGAGCAGATGCATTAAGCCGAAAGTTACTACAGTTAGCCAGCTTGATGATTGATGAGATAAGGTTACTTGAGGATTTTAGGAATCTCAGCCTCAATGTAATCTCGTTTTCGAAGAGATTAGTAATGAGTGACTTCTTGATAACCTGCGAGCTACGAGAGCAAATTAAATAAGCCCAACTCGAGGATGAATCCTTGGAAGTATACGCCGACCAACCCGATTTTGGATTAGTACCTGATGGAGTCTTAATGTTTAGGAAGAGGGTAGTGATTCTGAACCATTAGGAGCTGAAGGAAAAAGTGTTAGTAGAGGCCCATAGAAGCTATTACACTATTCACCACGGTATTTCCAAGATGTATCAAGACTTAAAGAGGAACTTTTGGTGGCCCGGCATGCGGAAGGATATCACGAACTACGTGAATACCTGTTTAACTTGTCAACAGGTTAAGATAGAACATCAGAAACCCGCAGGGCTACTAAAACCATTGGAGATACCAGAAAGGAAATGGGATCAAATAACCATGGATTTCGTGGTAGGATTACCTAGGACACCAGTAGGATTTGATGCCATTTGGGTGATAGTAGATAGATTGACCAAATTTGTGCATTTTTTACTTGTTAAGATGCGTTACTCCATGGAGATATTAGCTGAAGTATACCTTAGGGAAATCGTAAGATTGCATGGAATACCATCTGATATAGTGTCCGATCGAGACCCTAGGTTTACTTCGAGATTTTAGCAATCCTTACAACAAGCCTTAGGAACCTAACTTAAGTTTAGCACAGCCTATCATCCTCAGACTGACGGGCAGTCTGAGAGGACTATCCAAACCTTAGAAGACATGTTAAGGGCTTGTGTGCTAGAACAGAAAGGGAGTTGGGATAAACACCTACCATTGATAGAGTTTGCATACAATAACAGTTATCACTCTACCATCGGTATGGCACCTTATAAGGCTCTGTATGGGAAGAGTTGTAAGTCACCCTTAAGTTTGGTAGAGATGGGGGAGAGTACCCTGTTGGGACCCGAGATTGTACAAGAAACCATTGATCAAATTAAAATGATTAGGGAAAAGATGAAAGTTGCCCAATAGAGGCAGGAAGCATATGCAAACAAGAGAAGAAGGCCTTTAGAATTCAATAAGGGATTGAGAGTGTCCCCCACCACGGGTATCGGTAAACAGGTAAGGACCAAGAAACTAAGCCCTAGATTCCTAGGACCTTTCCAAATCTTACAAAGAGTCGGTCCCGTTGCCTACCAAATTGCCTTACCTCCCTATTTGTCTAACCTACATGATGTCTTCCATGTCTCCCAACTTTGTAAATATGCCCCAGATCCTGCGCATGTATTAGAGAATCAACCGATAATATTAAAGGAAAATTTAACTTATGAATCTACTCCTGTACAAATCCTTCACTTTAAGACTAAGCAACTCCGAAGTAAAATAATCCCTTGAGTTAAGGTACTTTGGCAGGATGTAGTGTCGCAGGAGATGACGTGGGAGAAAGAAGAAGAGATGAGACAACGATACCCAGAGCTGTTCACAAGTATGAATTTTGCGGACAAAATTTCTTTTAAGGGGGGGAGAATGTAATAACCTGAACTATTTTTGAAAGCTAAAACCCAATTTTGACGCTAAATTCATGTAAACTAAGTTTGGCATAGATTTTGAGGTCGATGGTTGAAATCGGGAAGCGATTTGGAGTCAGAAACACAATCGAATGAAAAGAAACATGTTCCAATGATCAGAAACTGACAAAAAAAGTTTCGTACTTCAATTTCACTGACGGAGGCCAAAATCTTTGCATGGGAACTCGTGCCAATGTCTAGATGGAATTCGACATCCAGAAGTTTTCCTGAGTAGTCCGGAAAAAGTCAGAATCGCCCCTAGAAGCTTTAAATTTCTCGAAACCCCACCATTTGCCACATTTCTCTCTCTCTCCTCACTTTATTTTCTCTCTCCTTTCTCTCTTCTCTCCTCCACCGTGCACCGCCACCTGGGCCACCGTGAGCCACCACCTAGCCTACCAACTGACTCCCCTCGCCGCCCTCGACCTCCAGCAGCCACCTACAGCCACCAACG
The DNA here is from genome assembly GCA_031216115.1 of Senna siamea. Classification (NCBI taxonomy): domain Eukaryota; kingdom Viridiplantae; phylum Streptophyta; class Magnoliopsida; order Fabales; family Fabaceae; genus Senna; species Senna siamea. The sequence goes on along the minus strand of CM062355.1, from coordinate 14,322,405 downwards.
ACGCCAGACTCGCCGAAAAATGGTGTTATTCTCCTCTGTCACATAAAAACTTCACCGGCTGAGATCGCCGCCGTCAGCCACCGTTGGTCATCACCGCCACCACCAGCATGTAGCCTGAGCTGCCAGCTTCCTCCACCAGCTCGCCGCCGTTGAACGGAGGTCCGACGTGCCCGGATCGAAGGATTTACCGTTCACTGTGTATAAAACTTTGGGGCCAGAAAACGTCATCCAAACGGCCGTGAACCGCCGCGCCACCACCATATTCGGACTCCTCGTCTTGCGGGCTTCAATGTGGTGTGAATTTTGAGGCCAACTGCACCCCTCCGCTGTGTGCTACCGTATAGCCCCGTGTGTCGCCATGCCAGAGAATCTGGATATAGACCGAGAGACACCGAGACCACCCCGAGATAGATTTCCATCATCCGGCAACACTGGTAAGGTCCGATTTGCCTAAAACTAATGAATTTTGATTGAATTAGCTGCCAAACATGAATAAGAAATAAACTGACCTAGGAAATAGGGTAATCAGACTTAAAATCGTAAAATGGATGACGTGACGAGCTTAAATATTCATTTAAATGTCTAGGAAATTAATTTGGCTCGAAATTCAGGATTACGAGAAGTTCTAAATTGATTTGGAGTAACCGAAGATCAAGTAGGATAATTTACGCTTTCCGAGTTCTAGATTTGACCTAGTGAATACCTGAACGATTATATTTAATTGCATAGATTTGCGTGCTACTTTTGATGGACTAAATTGCATGCCTGTGTGCTGAAAACCCCATTTACATGTTAGATGAATTGTTTATTGAGTTTAGATGCCATTAGGACGGGTTCACTTAGGGTAGGGTACTTGATAGCCGGTATGGGACGGCCGTTAAGTATCCTGAGTACAAGGAGTTTTTAAATGATATCATTTTTACTAGATTTAGCCTGTACTGCGTTAGTGATCACACGATAAATCAGGACGATCCTAAGAAAGGTTTAAGGAGTATAAGGGGGCATAACCTAGACGAAAAAATGTTGTGATTTAGGCGTAATACCCTAGAACCTTGAGGAATAGCCGACTGTGTGCATGTGAGTTCGAATAGACTGTATGAGGATGAGAATTGGCATATGTGCACATGATAGGGGATGCCCTAGATGTTGATTCTCACCCGGTCCTTGAGTGAGTGATTGGTGTTATGGATCACACTCACAACATAGGCGAGATTCGGGTGATTGGTGTTGCGGATCACACCCAACGATGAGAGATGAAATCTCTCTAGACGACGTGCAATTGGATGATTGTAGATTTTTTCGCAGAAGACTTGTGGCCAATATGGATTTAAATACACTGGGTATAGGATTTAATCTGATTACTGATTCCTGATTTTTCAAAGATATAAACTATATGATTTGTGGGCATTGACCGCAATTTTCCATGTGATAAATTGATTTTAAAGATAAGGTATTTCACGAATTTTGAACTGATTTTGGGAAGTTATTTTCGGTGCTTGCATCGCTGAGTATTCAACTAAATTTTGAACTGTATTTTGAATTGTAAATTATTCTATTGGGATTTTATATCTCACCAGGTTGTTTACTCAGATGAACAAGACAAGGACAGGGACCTAGACGCTAGCTAGACGAGGCAATGGTGATAGCCAGGAGATCAGTGTAGTCTAGGCTTGAATTTATGATGTATATATATGTTGTGGATGTCTTTACTGAATGATGTAATTATGCGTTATTTTGTTGTAAATTGGATGTATACTATTTAATGGATATAATATGTTGTGTTGATGACTGGTTGTACTATTGGGACATGTCCGAATTACAGAGGAGACTCTGCCAAATTTTTGGTAGGGTTTACCGCTGTAAACTTGTGAAATTAAGTTGGAATTTGTATGAATGCCTAATATGATGCATATATGGATTTTACTTTTCATTCCAGAGTAATTTATGATAAATGTATGTATAATTAGTATAGCTGCAAGTGAATTAGGGTTGAACGAAATTTGAATGGACGACAGAATGTCTAATTAGGTTACGCTCAACCAGTAGCAATTCCCTGACATTCCCATATCAGGAACAACCATTTAGAGAAATCCATTTTCTTCCGCTATGCAAATAGAGGACTGTGTATTGTGGATTAGGGGGTCGTTACATTAAACATCCCTAAGAAAGGGATTTCTACCATCATAACATCGACTTCAATCTAAACCATATATCAGGGCATCTGATACACGTCAAATACATTTATGAGAATATTATCTCAGTAGTTAAGAAATTTTATTAATTTCATAAAACATCTAACATGTACCACTGTGTTGACACAAAAAAACATCTCTACCTTTAAAATTTATGAAATGTAAATATGAATGAGTCATATGAACATGTGTAGCATTTAGCAATTTCATTATTTTCATTATAAATCATGCAATTTAAAATCAATTTACAGCAAAACATCTACAAAGAATGCATTTCTATCACCACTTTACCCTTTGAAGCCATTATTTAGTGCCTTTCACCTTAGAGATTTATTTAGTACCATTCATGCATTTCTATCACCACTTTACCCTTTGAAGCCATTATTTAGTGCCTTTCACCTTAGAGATTTATTTAGTACCATTCATGCATTTCTATCACCACTTTACCCTTTTAAGCCATTATTTAGTGCCTTTCACCTTAGAGATTTATTTAGCACCATTCATCCCTTATGTATTCCTTTAGTGCCATTACCATAGGGGTACTTTAGTGCCATTTCATCCCTTAGGTATTCATTTTTGTGTCATAGGGTACCAATCCACCATAAGGGGCATTTTAGTGTCATTTCCTCCCTTAGGTGTCCATTTAGTGCCATTTGGTACCATTTCAACATCATCCACAACATAGTGTCATCACAATCTAATTTGTATTTGCAACACAATTCATAATTACATAACTGTTCAAGCTACTCATGATTTAGTACCATCAAAGTTTGGTGCCATTTAAAGTTGTATTTCATTGCAAATTCCCTTACTCCTCCTCTTTCTTCTTATTTTCGGCCAAGAAAGGAAAATGATGACGACAAGGGATTTTCATGCCATTTTCCTTTGTTTCATCCTCTCCACTTACCAATAACTAAACATGCATATATGTATAATTTCATTCATTTATCCACCAACATTACATTAAGTTATACACTTTATTTTTTAAAACATGGCAACTCTTGAATATGGAAAATATTCTTTTTCTTACATGCTACATCCACTTTTCTCTTATTTTTTTCTTTTAATTAAATTAAAAAAACTCTCCATGGAGGTTTTTATGCATCCAATTCGACCAACCATTATAAAGGAAGAGGAAAATGCCATTTTAATGATTTTCCTACCTTTTTAGTATATCCATTATGATTTTCTACCTTAAGATATTACAACCATTATTTCATAGTCCAATTTATGGCATGATGAAAGAGTGTCGCAGCCAAAATCTCAAGGCAAGGAGAAAATCACACATCAATCCATTTCTTCCTTTTTAAGTATTCTTTCATCACATTCCAACATTAAGGCATCATGTTCTATTTAAAACACATTATTAGCAAGCTTAACAATCATTTAGCATCAAGGAAAGAATTAGTGGAGGTGGGTGAGACAAATGCAATTTTCATGAAATAAGTTCAATCATGCGTTCCAACTATCACAAGTTCATCCATGTACTCACATAAATACACTGCAACAAGTTTTCAAGCTCAAAAAGAGGTAAAGGGGGAAACTACTACTATTCATGGGTTTGGGAAAAATGGAAAACTCCATGAAAACTACCATGAAACTCAAAATTACTAGTGAAAAATTACTTAACTACGTTGTTTTTCCAATGGAAATGGTGTTTCCTTCAAGCTTCCTTGGATTTTTCCTCTTCTCCCTTGGCTCACAATGTGCAGCATTTCCCCCCCCCCTTTCAGTGTTCTATTTCTACCCGTGCCAAGGAGGAAAAAGACAACTTTTATTTACAAATTTAAAATGACTTTATGTCCTTATTTGACAATTTACCATATTACCCCTCCTTTTTCTTTTTTCTTTTTTTTCATTCCTTTTGGGATATGGAAGCCTCCGGTTTTGGTAAATACAATTAGAAAATTTATGGAATAAAATGACCATCCTATTTATGTGAAAAAATGATAATTTTACCCTTTGAGGTAAAATTACCATTTTGCCTTTTTTTAGTAAAAATGACCGTTTTACCCCTTTCTTGTTTTAAAATTTTTAGAGAAATTTCTTGAGGGAATTTATCTTTAATTTTTTAAAGTAAAATAACAATCTTACCCCTTAGGTAAAATTACTATTTTACCCCTTGGGTAAAATTATCGTTTTGCCCCTGGGTAGAATTTAACTGTTTTGCCCTTGAGATATTTTCTTAGGTCATCATGGCTTTCAAATATTTTTTAGGCATAATCATGACGCATCATGAATGCTCCAAGATATTTTTCTGGCATAATAATGACGTGCCATAAATGAGAAAAATATTTTGGATGCGTAATGATTATATTTCTTCTTTTTATGAAACTTTAATTTTTTTCACCTTAATCCTTAACTTTTCTTTCAATTTAGTCCCTTTTTCCCAATTTTGAATTTCTAGGGCAATTTCAGTCAAGTATTTAGTCAAAAAGTGCTAAATTTCAAAATTTAAAATGTCCTTGGAGGTTTTAAAAATGTAGATATTACACCTTTCCAAAACTTAATACATTTTAGTGGGTCTCATTTATTTTTGTTTTTCTTTCTCTAATGTTATCATGTAAAACACTTTAGAAATTCAAATCTCATCTTTCCTGCATGCTTAGATTCAATTAAAGCTTAATAGGACACTGTTATAAGTTGTTGTTGCCCGAAGGAAGAAGATTTTAGATCCTCTGTCGTAAGTTCTTAGCTTGGCCTCTGCTTGGCTTTTTAGCAAGTGATTTTATCAATTGCTAATGTGTGTTTTAATATTATTGCTGCTATAAATTTTGTTTAAATAATTAATTTAAAAAAAGTTATAGTAACAATAATATTTGTTGTAAGAAACTTTAGCGACGAAAAAAACTACCGCTAAAAAGCCAAGCAAAGAACTCCAAGCAGAGAATCTGGACGCAAGGAAGAAACATGTTGTTTATATTTATTTCCCCTTCAAAGGGGAAGAAAATGGATAATTTCTGTGAACTATTTTCTTAATTTTTATTTATCTGCACAATAAAATTGACCTAACTCATCCATTCATTTGAATTTTGGCTGATGATAAATAAACAATAGTTTGATTTTAAGTCAATTCTTAACTTTTGAAATATCTATCAATAATGTTTTAAAAATTAGACTGATCATTGAATTGATAAAAGAATAGTTCATGATTTTTTGTTTAATTGTTGTTAAACCATAGTCTAACTAGTATAAATATTAATAATTATTTTTATATCTAATAAATATATAATTAATTATCATATTAAATAAATAAAAATAATAAATATTACTTTATTGTATAAAAATGTATTTTAAAATTTAAATATGTTAAAAATTAATATACATTTAATACCCTAAAAATATTTTTAACATAATTTTATAGTATATATATACATATTAAAGATATATCATTTCATTATATTTACTATTATTTTTAACAACTTATTTCAAGAATACATAAAAATTTGTTTTTTTAATTAATCCTTTCTTTTTCTTTTCTTTCCCTTCTATTAATTACTTCTGCTTATTTCCACTTCTTTTTTTTCATTTCAAAGTATCTAACTCCCTCTATCTATACTCTTATTCAATTTTTTTACTCTCTTGTCTCAACCATTCTCCCTCCTCTCTCTCTCTCTCTATATATATATATATTCAATCCCATCATCTTCTTTAACTACCTTCTCTCACTTATTCTCTCTCTTCTCTCTCGGTTCAATGTTTACACGGTTCTTATTCTACATATTTTTAATTAGATGCATTTCCTTCAGTGAGGTTTTTTTTTTCACTTTTCTTTCAATTTTTTCTTCATTAATTGATTTCTTCTCTAAATTTGATTTCTTGTCTATTTTTCCTCTCTTGCTTTTTTCTTTTCCTCTACCTTCTCAATTTTCTTCCTCTTTTAGGTGTAAAAACCATGGAATAGTATTTTTTTAAAAAAAACCAGTTAAACCATTGAATCGGTCAGATTTGGACAATTATTCTATTTTTGACTAATTTTTCTAGCCTTTGAATGATTTTTTACAAAAATAGTTTTATGGATTAACTGGACTAAATTTATGGTTGGTTCATCGATTTTTCAATCTCATTGACTGATTCATTTGTTCTTTAAACTATGTCTACCAAACTTGAAAAGATTTGAAATGTGAGGACAAAAAAGGCACGCCACGTATTGTTAGAAAATTGAATTCCGTTATACTTTTTAATAATGTTTTAAAAATTGAACCGATTATTAAACTGGTGAAAACATTAGTTCATGGTTTATTGGTTCAATTGTGATTAAACCAATACTAATATATATTAATTTTATATTATAAACATATTGAAATAAATAATTTATTTAAAATAAAATATTCAACTTTAAATATATATTATTATACTAGATATAAAATAAATTTAAATATATTAATTTAAATATATAACTAAATATCATTTATTTTGTTTACTTATATTAATAATTTTTTTTATTTGTTTTCAATAATACCCTAATCTTTAAATTTTTTTCATCTATCTATACACATTAATTCTCTCTTTTTTTTAAAAAAATTTTCAAGACTCCAAACCGGTACTAATATATATTAATTTTATATTCTAAACATATTGAAATAAATAATTTATTTAAAATAAAATATTCAACTTTAAACATATATTATTATACTAGATATAAAATAAATTAAAAAATATTAATTTAAATATATAACTAAAACAAATGGGAGGTGGCCTGAGATATGCAGGCATGCACCTTTAACTCATCAAAAGGCCTATTAATTGTAAACTTACCAATCAGACCCTAGTTGGATTAGACTCGAGATTATTTTTTTCTCATTAGCACAAGTTTTGTTGGTAAAATTTAAAAAAACTACACGCCATCTCTCTCTATTTTCAATTTCACTGACTGATCCATTTGTTCTTTAAACTATGTCTACCAAACTTGAAAAGATTTGAAATGTAAGGACAAAAAAGGCACGCCACGTATTGTTAGGAAATTGAATTCCCTTATACTTTTTAATAATTTTTTAAAAATTGAACAGATTATTAAACTAGTGAAAATATTGGTTCATAGTTTATTGGTTCAACTATAGTTGAACCGTGATTAAATCGGTACTAATATATATTAATTTTATATTATAAACATATTGAAATAAATAATTTATTTAAAATAAAATATTCAACTTTAAATATAGATTATTATACTAGGTATAAAATAAATTTAAAAATATTAATTTAAATATATAACTAAATATCATTTATTTTGTTTACTTATATTAATATTTTTTTTATTTTTTTTCAATAATACCCTAATCTTTAAATTTTTTTTCATCTATCTATACACATTAATTCTCTCCTTTTTTTTTTTAAATTTTCAAGACTCCAAACTGGTACTAATATATATTAATTTTATATTCTAAACATATTGAAATAAATAATTTATTTAAAATAAAATATTCAACTTTAAAAATATATTATTATACTAGATATAAAATAAATTTAAAAATATTAATTTAAATATATAACTAAAACAAATGGGAGGTGGCCTGAGATATGCAGGCATGCACCTTTAACTCATCAAAAGGCCTATTAATTGTAAACTTACCAATCAGACCCTAGTTAGACTAGACTCGAGATTATTGTTTTCTCATTAGCACAAGTTTTGTTGGTAAAATTTAAAAAAATACATGCCATCTCTATTTTCAATTTCAATTGTCTTTTTTAAACTACACGCCATCTATACCATCTCAAAATTTGCAAAATTAGTCAATTATCAAATTTTACATAATTATAACTAGTTAATCGATTAAACATAATTATAACCCCTTCTCCAAGTCTTTTCTTTTAAGTCTTCTTCTTACCTTCCCTTTAAGCCTTCACCCCACTTCACAAACAAAAGTAAACCATAGAGAGAGAAAGAGGAGGAAGAATTAGAGAGAGAAAGCTCTATTTCTGTAACTTGAAACCTAGCTTCATCTCTTCCATCTTTTCCCCCACTTCATTTATATCCTCCATTAAACTCAAGACCCAAGCTTCATCAAGTAATTATGTTAGGTGATTGATTGTGTGGGTGTAAGATATCCTTTAGTCTTAGGTTTTGATTGTGTTAGGTGATTGATTGCTTTGTTTCTTGCCTGGGTTAAGTGGTTGAGAGTCAAATCCTATAAACCTATTACTAAACCATGTTAGGTGATATAGAAAGTTTGATAAAGGGTGTGAGGAACTCTTGATGTGAGAATTGTGTTGTGGGTGCAAGTATCTCATGGATGGCAAGTTGATTTAAGTGCAAAGGCTTGGGATTTTGCTTGTTTAGTTGGTAGGGTATGTTTGGTGGATCATATGGAGTAAATCCTAGAAGTTTTATACACTAAAAGGACCATGGGTAAGCCTAGAAAGGGATGGAAAGTGCAAAAAATTAGAAAATTTGTTGTAGAACCAAGGAAAGTGCACTTTCGCCACAGTAAAGAGGAGCCTTCACCACAGCTAACCTCTTATGTGCACTTAGCCATGATGAATTGCCCTGAAATGTCCCCCAAGAATTCCTTTTGTGTAGTTAGCTATGAGTTTTGTCTTGACAACCTTCGTAAGGTCCTAGATTCCATTCTTTACATAGTTTAGCTATAAAACCCTAAAGAAATACCTAGGATAAATATAAGGAAGCTAGAAAATGAGATTTGAGGAGAAAACTATAAATGAATCTTGAATAAAACTAGAAATGTTAAGGAAATAACTTGTGATTTTTGTTTATGAAATTATGCATGCCAATGGAATGTGATGTTGTTGTAATTGCATCTTTTATGAGCTGAAAATAGCATGAACAACATATGTGAAAATGTACATGCACATAATGATTGTGAACATGTGTAACTAAATTATAATTGTGTCAGGAAAGTTTTATTGTGAAAGTTTATGATGAAAGATCATGAGAAAGCTGTCATATGTTTTTTGCCCAATATATGTTTCATTTTGGAGTATTTAAGAGTGGATAGTTGTGGGTAGTATAGGATGCCTATGGTTTATCCTATGTGCATAATTGATTCTGGTTAACTATGGAGTTAATTAACGCATATATATTAGGGGAAAGGGGTTAAGTGGACTATCCTGAAGGCCTAAAGGGTAGTTCTTACTTATATTCCCATTTCTTTGGTAACTTTGAATACAACGAGAGATTATATATATTCGAGGTACATGGAAAGAAAATATTATATCAATGGGGACATGGTAATCCCAATGGCACTAGACGCGTGTACACACGAAGGGATACCCTAGAGTTAGTGGCCAAGGTCAAAGGACCAATATATGTTGCTTAAAGGTAAAGGATGATAGGCTTTATAAATTCATATGAAATCAAGGTATAATGGCATGTATTACAATTTTTCAATTGGGTTATGATTTTTTTTCCTTATATATTTTACATTCTATGATAAGGAAGACTATATGGATTCTGTGATACACATGTTGAGATGGCTATATGTATGAATTATTTTTCTACTAAGAATTTTATTCTCACCCCTACTAATGACTCTACGGATGCCACAGTACTACCTCGGACTAGAGATTGAGGTGGAGATTATTACAATGCCATGGTTGGGCACTTTTATGATGATACGTGACATAGTGGTCATCACTATGATAAAAGTACCTCCTACTCCAATCCAACCCACATTCCCTTCTCCAATTTGAATGTAAATATGATGTGTGTGAAGATGGCCCTTTAGGATAGACCAAAAATCCCTATTTTGTATATTTTGGATGTAGGTATATGTGTGCATTTATCTCTATAACCATGGGAGGGCCAACAGACGACTATGTATTTTGAACAGTGTATATACATATATATAGTGCTGACATAGCATTATGTTTTATGAGTAATAATTCCACTGAAAAAATACTTTTTTAATCAGAAATCTGATTAAGTGTTTTGAAACAACAAAAAAATTATTTTATCAATTTAAAGAATTTTAGGCTACCTAAGGAGATTAAGGGAATGAAATGGGCCATTAATTAGAAAGATTAATCAAACTACCACAACTAGGGCATTACACTATCTCTCTCTCTCGCTATTTTCAATTTCACTTTTATTTTTCCAACGCTTTCAACTTCAAACTTTCATCTACCTATATTTGTCTCTCCTCTTTCTTTTTCTTCTCTACATTCCATCCTAATTCAGTCTCTATGTTTTTCTTCTTCAATCTTCTTTAATCTTCTTTCTTCTTCTTGTTTGAACACCATTCTCTTCCTCGTTTTATTTCTTCTTCTTTTATAATTTTTTTTCATCTACTTCTTTATTTTAGATCGATTTGAACTACTAATGGATCAATTTTTCTCAAGTTCAATTTTGATTATTTTTTGAACCAATACTGTTAACTAGCTCTATTGAGCTTATTGGGCATAATTAGGCTTTTATTCTAATAGTGTGATTATATGATTTTATTCTGTAATTATTGTATCTTAATTACCTTTCCAAAACTAGAATAGGGAATGGTCTATAAATTTATTGTCCATATATTTGTAACATACAATTGAATAATAGAAAAACATTCAGTCAGTTAAAATCTTCATGGTATCAGATCATGCGCTGCCTTGAAGTGATTATTTTTCTCTCTTTATGTAGCACAAGGGTTTCTGTGTATTCGAAGGGGGTTGAGTTCTTCTCCTCTCTTCGCTATTCACATCTTGGAGCTTGAGTTTTCTCTCTCCTTTATCGTTGCCACCCATCCAGAGTTGATGCTCACTATCTGATCTGTCATCGTTTGAATTTTGGTCACCGGTAGATGCCACACGGGCCGCCACATACCGCCGATCCATTCTGGACAGATCTATATTTTTTCTTTGATCCCGGTCATTTTGCCCTATCGTTTGTATTACCGTCACTATATTTGGAGAGCTCATCTCCTCACTGGCAAAACCCACCAAATCGAGTCACTGTCTACCACCATGCACTACCATGTGTCAGTCACCGATTTGGATTTTCTATTTTACTTTATTTTTTAGGCTTTTTTATCTATTTTTTGGCCTTTTTTTCCTTCTACCTTCTTTGTGGTGCTGATTACTTATTATGGGAGACACTAAGGCAATAAAAAATACTTTACTTGTCGATATTTGCACCATTTAGTTAGATAGAAATAGTATTATCTTGCTTGGTCAAGGGCATGTCTTTTATACATTAAATCTCGAAAGCTACTTGGCTATATTATTGGAGATATGAAACCCCCCGCTATTTCTAATGATAAATATGCTTAATGGGTCTTTGAAAACTCCCTTGTTATGACATAGCTAATAAATACTATACATCTTTAGATTTCTAAGAAGTATTTGTTACTTGATACTACTGAAAAAATCAAGACTTTAACCAAACGCACTTATTCTCACAAAGGGAATGATGCTTAGGTGTTTGAGATCAGGATAAAGATCTATGCCAATAAACAGGGAGAGTTAACTACAACTGACTATTATTCTGAATTGAGTATGTTATGCAGGAGTTAGATTACTATCAAAATCTCCACACTAAATGTGCTGAGGATATAGTTTTGTTTCACCAATTGATTTCAAAATAGAGGGTTTATGATTTTCTAGCTGGTTTGAATCCAGAATATGATTATATTAAAGTTCAAATTCTGGAAAAATTTCCTCTCCCTTCTATTAAGGATGCTTTCTCTTATGTTGTATAGGAAGAAATTCACCGCAGTGTCATGCTTTATCAAGCACCAATTGAGAATTTTGGTTTGACCGTCTCCTATGAGAAACCCAAGGCCACCAACTCTAATAAATATCACTTCCAGTGTGATTACTGTGGTAAGCCGAGGCATACCAAGGAGACTTGTTGGAAGATACATGGTTGACCGACTCGAGGTCGTGGAGGTAAACAAGTTACTTCATCCAAAGGTCAAGCAAATATGGTTGATACTGTTGAACCACCCAAGGATACAAATTCAGGAGCTTTTCTCTCTTTTAATGAAATTTAGCACCTTCGTCATCTCCTAACCAGGCTTGACCCTTCTATAACTGGCACTTCTAATTATGTGCACTCAGGTATGGCTTTTACTTCTCATTCTTCCTCTTAGATTGTTGATTCTAGTGCAAATAGACATATGACTGGTTCTTCTAAAGGCTTGTCTAACTACTCTTCATGTCCTAAAGGGGAGAATGTTCGAATAGTTAATGAGTCAGTATCTTCTATTTGTGGGACAGGTTCTATGGTTTGTACACCTAATATTACACTCTCATATGTGCTTCATATACTTGAGTTTCCTGTTAATCTTTTATCAGTGATCAGTTTCATCACCAAAGATCTAAATTGTAAAATTATGTTTTTACCTAATCATTGTGTCTTTTAGGACCTTCACACAGGGAGGAAGATTGGCAATGGTAGGTTATGTGATGGCTTGTAAGTGATAGATGGTGTTCGAGACTCAAGACAGGCCCTTCTTGGAGTTAATAAGGATGCCAATCACGAAATAATCTAGTGGCATAAGCGGTTGGGACATCCATCATTTTTTGTTTCAAAGAAACTTTTTCCCAATTTGTTTCCAAATCATAATGTTTAAATCTTATTTTGTAATGCTTGTGAATTTGCCAAGCATACTTGAACCTTTTATCCTTTGAGTAATTCCTTTTATGACTATTCATTCTGATGTTTGGGGTCCTACTTAAACTGTTTCTTTGTCTAGTTGTCGATGGTTTGTTACCTTTATTGACTGTTGTACTCGCACCACTTGGGTTTTTTTTACTAAAGTCAAAAAATAAAGTTTTTTCTTGCTTTTAGTCCTTCCATAAGATGGTTTGTACTCAATTTGATGTTAAGATAAAAATTTTAAGAACTAACAATGTCACTAAGTACATGAATAAACACTTTGACACTTATTTAGAAAATTATAGAATTATCCATCAAACCAGTTGTCCTTATACTAGTACCCATAATGGAGTGGCTGAAAGGAAACATAGATGCCTATTAAAAGTGGCCCAATCCCTCATGTTCCCCATGCAATTAACCAAGCCTTATTGGGGGGATGCTATTTTAGCTGCTACATACCTTATAAATTGCATGCCTCTAAAAATCCTTGATTTTCAGAGTCCTTTTGAAATTTTAAAAGGTAAAAGAGACTTTGTTATCCCACTCAAAGTGTTTGGTTATGTTTATTTTGTTCATACCAAGAATACTTGAAATCTTGATCTTAGAGCCCTTAAATGTGTCTTCATAGGGTATTCCCCTACTCATAAAGGTTACAAATGTTATCATTCTCCTTTCTGAAAAACCTTTGTTAGTATGCATGTTACCTTTCAGGAAATTGAATCCTACTTTAGCACACCCTTATCACCTCTTCAAAGGGAGGTTAATAAAGTATAAGGGGTGGTGTTCCTTGATCTAGAAAACATAAGGAAGAATGTAGTTTAGGTGGAGACTGTTGGGAGATTGGAGATGGGCAGGCCTCACTTTTTGACATATTCAAGGAGGAACTAGCCAGAGAGAGCTAAAGAAGCCATCATACAACCTGCTGAATCTTCTGAATCCTCCTCTACTAGTGAGTTATCTATATTCTCTAATAATTTAGATCTACTTATTGTTCACAGAAAAGGAGTTAGATATTGTCTAATTTTGTTTCTTATGACTCCTTGTCCCTATTATATAGAGCCTTTTCCTTGTCTATTTCCTCTATTTCTATTCCAAAGAATTAGAAGGAAGCTATTAATGAATGAGATGATTGAAGTAAGCAATGATTGAATAAATAAAGGCCTTGTCCAAGAATGAGACTTGGGCCTTGGTCCCTCCTCTACCAGATAAGGAATTAGTGGGTTGCAAATGGGTATTCAGTGTGAAACATAAAGCTAATGGTTTGATAGAAAAATTCAAAGCTAGACGAGTGGCCAAAGGGTTCACACAAACTTATGGAGTGTACTATCAGGAGAACTTTGCTCCAATTGCAAAAATGAACTCCATTAGAATTTTGTTATCTTTTACAGCTAATCTCAATTGAGACTTACACCAATTTAATGTCAAGAATGCATTTCTTCATGGATGCTTAGAAGAATAAGTGTATATGAAGATCCCACTTGGGTTTAATAATGAATAGAGTCAAGAAAAGGTTTGTAAATTGAAGAAGGCTTTATACGGACTAAAATAGTCCCCAAGAGTATGGTTTGAAAAATTCAGTAATGCCATGGTTTCCTTTGGCTATCATCAAAGCAATGCTGACCATACCCTCTTTATAAGACATCAAAAAGGTAAAGTCACTCTTCTTATCGTCTATGTTAATGATATAGTAATGACTGGAGATTATAAAGAAGAGATGTCCCAATTGAAGAAGTTATTGGCATAAGAATTTGAGATAAAAGATCTCGATAAACTATAACACTTATTGGGAATTGAGGTTGCTAGATCAGATAGAGGAATCTTCATTTCTCAAAGAAAGTATATTCTGGATCTCTTAAAAGATATTGGTATGTCAGGGTGCAAATCAATAGAATCTCCTATTGAGAGTAATCATAAACTACAATAAGGGGTTGGGAAGTCAGTTGATAAGAAGAGATACCAGAGGTTGGTTGAAAAACTTATTTACCTCTCTCACACTATACCAGAAATAGCCTATGCAGTCAGTCTAGTCAGTTAGTTCATGTATGATCCTTAATAATCCCACATGTAAGCTATCTTTCGCACCTTGTGATATTTAAAGTCTAGCCTAGGGAAAGGATTAATTTTTTTCCAAACATGGTCACCTCTAGATATAAGCTTTTACAAATGCAAATTTGGCAGGATCACTAGATGATAGAAGATCTACATCTAGATACTGTATACTTGTAGAAGGAAACTTGGTTACTTAGAGAAGTCAAAAGCAAATTGTCGTTGCTAGATCCAATACAGAAGCTGAATAAAGAGCTATGGCCTAGGGAGTTTGTAAACTTATGTGGGTATAGAAGCTATTAGAAGAACTGAGGCTACTGGAAAAGAAGAAGTTGTCCTTGTACTGTGATAACAAGGCTACCATTAGTATATCTCATAATCCAATTCAGCATGATCGAACAAAACACATCAAAATTGACAGGCACTTTATCAAAAAGAAGGGTATTAGTGGAATACTAAGCCTGGTTTATATGACGTCAAAAAAGCAGCTTGCTGATGTATTTACCAAAGATCTCAATAAACAAATATTTCCCATGCTCGTTTACAAGTTGGGCATGTGTGACATCTTTGTACCAACTTAAGGGGGAGTGTTGACTAGCTCTATTGGGCTTATTGGGCCTAATTGGGCTTTTATTCTGATAGCGTGATTATACGATTTTATTCTATAACTATTGTATCTTAATTACCTTTACAAAACTAGAATAGGGCATGGTGTATAAATTCATTGTCCATATATTTGTAACATATGATTGAATAATAAAAAAAATATTTAGTTAGTTAAAATCTTCAAGTAACATACCCGGTTCACCAATTTTTCTTCCGATCGGCCGATTTGGTCTAATTTTCCAAACACTACTTTTCAAAAAATTTTACTAAAATGAGAGTTGAATACAACTGAATTCCATTTTTTAACATTCCAACTTCCAAGAATCTATTAATATTCCTTCTTTTTTTATTTTAAGCAAGAAGGCATTATAGTGAAATTTTATCTCTGTTTTAATTTCTAATTAGGCAAAAGAATCTTTTATGTGTTTAAATTTGACATCAATTTTTAATTTCATAACTAAAGTTTTTTTATGGTTAATTTTGTCTCTAAAGTTTTGAATTGTAATTAATTTTGTCTTACAGCCTAATGTAACATCCCAATCCAAGTAGCCAAATTTTACATTGAAGGAACAACCTTGGAGACACCTGGGCCATTCAAATGCACAAAATCACCAAAAGAAGAAAGGTAATTAAGTAGAGATTCCATCTTCTCCCATTTCGTTGAAAAACCCATTTTGGGTGTTTCGAGAAAAATGAATAAATATGTGGTTTTAATTATTTTTGGGAAGATGTAAGCTTACATTCTTTTTTTTTTTAAAATGGTGTATGTGTGCCTTTTGATGCTTGCATGTGGTTAGATTGTTGGAAATCATTAAAATAAAAATGGGTTAATTTCTCTCTCCTCTATGAACATGATTCTCATGGTTTGGCTTGATTTCTATCTTAAAAGAGCTTGGTTTTGGTGTATGATGATGTTTTTGGAAAGGGAAAATGGTTTATAAATGATTTTTAATGAAATCCTAAAGTTTTGCAGGCCAAAATGGATCAAAATATGGGTTTTTACACATGGCAAGAATAAATAAGTCAACTTCTTCATGAAGGAAGTCAAATTTTGTGTTCCTTAATCCCAGAAATGTCGGTCCAGAGTCAATAAGTCAAATGTCGACTACTTGCTAAGAAGTCGACTTGTTGATTGAGAAAGTTAACTGTTTACTCTCTCTACCCAGCCTTCCTTTTTAGCAGAAAGCTACAAGTCAACTGCTTTGGTCACAAAAGTTGACTGCTTGCCAATAAGTTTACTGGCTATTCACAGAAGTTAACTTTTAACCCCCTCTGTTGTGAAAAATGACCTCTTTTCTCCCCTAAAAATCATATGAAAGCTAAGAAGTCATACCAAATCCATAGTAAAAGCATTTATATAGATAGTAATATGGTACAAGAATGAAAGGGAAATAATTAAAAATATGATTTAAAGGCACTCATAGTATATACTCTAGTCTAGAAAGGTTCCAGGTTGAAGGACCAATATTTGTATGGGACAAATGTCGGGAGTTTCACATTTAAACTATAAAATAGGATAGTAAAACAACCATTCAATCTTGAAAAGAATTATGAAAAACACCATGTTGGTGGTTAACCTTAAGTTAGTTTACTTTAATAGTTGTGGAGTTGCCTACCTAGAGTTAAGTATTCAAAAAAGGGATGGTTTATTAGCAATGGAACCCCTTATTCAATATATGATTCACCCTAGTGAGTGATGATCCTAAAGATTAAAAGATTTAGGATATGATTTACCCCAATGAGTGATAATCCTAAAGACTCAGAAAATGATTCACCCCAGTGAGTGATGATTCTTAAGTAAGAAACATTGACTCCTCCTAGTGAATGAGTAGAGGTGATTTGGCCCCAAGTGAAGTTCAGGGATCCAATGAGTGGAAATACTAGGGGATGCCCTTGGGGTTAATGCTAGCTAACCATAAACTCATTTAATGTATGCTTGGCCAAGTGACCCATAACTAAAATATAAAGGGGCCAAATGACCCATAGCTATATATAAGCGAAGAGTTATTTGCAACTTAATTGTATGAACAACCATATTACTATTACTATATATGGAATACACGGAGGATAGGCATACCCATAAAAGATATGAATTGTTATGATAAAAATGCATTTCCAATACATGACATGACATAGCATAGTAACTACATAATGCATAACTTTTTTATGATTATTCTTGAGACTTTTGGTATGAATCCAAGATGTTTTTCCTTGGTGATTGCTAGCTAGTACTATCAATCATATTTTCTAAACGAATTTATCTTGATTACTAAGATTTTATCTCACCTATAAGTTGATGCGTCTAGATGACTAAGTTTAATATTATGATGGAGATGGAGGTAAACATCATCCACGTAGCTAGTCGATTTATAAAGTAGTAGTATAAGATAAGAGCCCTAGTGGGTCAACATAGTGGATATGATGAATGTTTCTTTTGGTAATTTGTATACTCAAATAGATGAGTATATGTGTGTGTGTATTAAACTTTGATTTGGATGTATGAAGTTGGTAATGTCATACTTCCATTGACGCTAGAGTACTGAGTGAGACACCCTAGATTAACCCCAAACCAACTTGACTAATTAAAGGATCATGGGTAATAATTAAAATTAAACTCGAGTAGATAAAGCAAGTGACAATATAGTAGCACACTGCCTCTTTAAGGTAAGCATATGTATAAAGCCTATGGGGGAGGGGTGTTACACCTAACACTATCCAAATTACTAATGAAAAATGATGATGTGGCAGTTAACGTGTAATGTTAAAATATTGGACAAAAATGAAATGCTGACTCACACCAACTTTAGATACATATGTGATATTATACACAAAAACTTTGGAGATACATTAGACAATACATTTTAAGAGTATTTGAACAAGATTTTGACAACATTCAAAGACTAGAAAAAAAAAATATTCTCATATTAAAACATTTCCACTCTGAATCAATATCAAATGAGATAAAATTCTTCAATGGCAACTTCAATGGAAACTTATTTATGACTTAAACAAGTTCAATTTTAGCTTTGAATTTTCTTTCAAATGCAACATCCCTTGAATAGGTTCAATGAAAAAACTCTGTAGTAAGCGTGATGTTTATGAATTCAATTGAGGAACTCTATAAATCAACATGATGAACTTTACCACTAACAATGATGAGAGTTGGAATCTATAGAACCTCAATAGAGTCGATTTGTCTTGGCCATTAAATGAAGCTTCACAAAGCTGGTTTCTTGGACTCGGTAAATAAGCCAGGGAAGAAGAAGTATGTGGATTTGGACGGTTAAATTATGAAGAAAAAAAGTTCCTAAACGACATAAAGATTTTTTTTACTTCGCTTTCATATGTCTTCACCATTTAATAAAAATAAGAAGAAAATGATGGTGGGAGACAATGTGAGAGAGAACACACTCTTTATTGAGGTTCTATAGATTTTGATTTTTGACTCTCATTTTCATTAGTGGTGAAGTTCATCACGTTGATCTTTAGAGCTCCTCTATTAAATTCATAAACTTCACGCATGTTACAGAGTTCCTTCATTGAATATATTCAAGGGATGCTGAGTTTCAAAGAAAATTTAAAGCCGCTATTGAAGCCGTTCAAGTCGTATGCGAGTATCCATTGAAGAATTTTGTTTCATCTCAAGTGATTGGGTGAGAGTAGAGACGATGTAATACAAAAATGTATGTTTTTTTTTAGTATTTGAATGTTGTCAAAAACTTGTTCATACATTTAGGATTTATTGTCAAATGTATTCTTAAAGTTTGTGTTTATTATAAAAAATGTCTCTAAAGTTGGTTTAAGTCAGCATTTCATTTTTGTCCAATATTTTAACATTAAATTATTTTGTCTATAGCTTGTAACATTCATTATTCTTTTGTTGGCAAAACCACATTTTTATATCCCTAAATTTTACTTCAATTTTCAATTTTGTCTCCAAAATTTTTTTGCTGTCAATTTTATTCCTAAAATTTTAAATTATAATATATTTAATCCGACAGTCTAACTCAAATTTGTCCCTAAATTCTTCAAGGGTGGCTTTGCATTTTCTTCTAGATGCAAAGTCCATTGAATAAATTCAGTGGAGGAACTCTGCAATATGAAGAACTTCGCAAATCAATGTTTACATCTCTGTAAACATCACATATATTGTAGAGTTCCTCCATATTAAATCTGTTTAACATTGCATTTGGAAGAAAATGTTAAGTCGATATAAAAGAAAATGCATTATGCCTTAGGATTTGAAATTCAAAACTTTAGAAATAAAATTGAACATAAAAAATCTTCAGGGACAAAAATAAAAATTAATGTAAAGTTAGAGGCATATATAAAAGGTGCTTTTGCCTTTTTTTATCTCTAACATTTTTCTTTTTTGTTGAGTTCTCCTTTAATTTTCTTCTCCTCTCAACTACCAAAAACATTCTAAGGCTACTTTGGCTAAGCTCAAATGATTGGAGCAAGTACAACTTTAGATAAAACTTTTAAAATTCAATTGTTATACAACTTTCTTAATGCATCGCCAAAAAGAAATTACACTCCAAAAAAGATATATTTCACTATTGAACTGATTATATAATTTATACACAAATTTGACGAGAGGCAGATGGATCTAAAAGAAATCCAATTATTTGTGACTCTTTGAACTCTTGATTCAGAGAATTCAAACTTTCTATGAGAACAAAGTTTTCACTTAGCAGTAAATTACATATTTGATATCCAATTTCAAGGACACCGTGAATCACAGGACACTTTGATTTGTTGTATTTGAGGCTCTTGTTCCTTGATTTCTTCAGCCTCTTGGGCTAGCTTCATCATCTTATTCTGCATCTCCTTGTTCTTACCCCACAAAACAATGTATAATCCGATCATCACCAATATGGATCCCAAAACACTATACCATATAACAACAACAATTAGAACCACTTAAATGCTGTTTCTTTCTTTATTTATTTCATATTATTAAGAGTAAATAATACTTATCTACCTTGATCATTATTCTTCCATTGTAATTTATCCCTCTATCTAATTAATTTTTACTATTGACTCCTTGATTTATTAATTTTTCTCATTGCAAAATTCACTGACCATCTTTAGTAGACATTATCTCTAACTAACTAAATATTAAGATGAAACTTTTACCTACTCACCCTAATAATTATCTCTAATTTCAATTTCTCCTGGGTTGATTAACTTTTGCAATTAATTAATTGATTTATTTCTAGCAGTAAAATTGAGCAAGGGCTAATTAACTTTTGCAATTACGTACAGGAAAAACTTAGTGCAATTATTATAACAAATGGAAAATTTTTACAACTTAGCACTTTCTTTAAAGTTTTCTCCACATATTAAGGAAGTTATTGATTGGTTGATAAAATATTTAGTCAATAAAAATGGTTACTTTTGTTAATTTTTTTAAACCTAAAATCATTAAATACTCTATCACAATAAAACACTTCTTTAAATGGTACTTTCAAAGACACTTGTTAACAAAATTTTTATTTTGATAAAAGAATCTAATAATAAAAATATAATGAACTACGTATAAGTTTTATCAATATAAATATATGTATATGATTAATTGGTAGAAGAACTGACCTTCCAAGATGGAGTTGCTCATGCAAGAGAGGTATATCAATCATGGCTGCCATTACCTGAACAAAAGGACTAAATGCAGCAGTGAATACAGGACCCCTTTTCTTCACACACCATGACATTCCCACATAGCACAACCCTGATCCAACCATCCCCTGCATATATATACATCATACATATTTAACTCTCAACTACATGTCTAAATTTTTATTCTAGTCATTATTACCATTGCTTTTTTTTTTTTCTTTTTACCACCAGAGCTAATGGCAGATGATCTCTTTTACCCAGTTCTAATTTTCCTACCATATATGGATAATGCTTATACTTCAATTAAAAAATATATCTCTATTATACACAAGTCTAATACTCATATAAGACATCACTCACACTTTACATAATATTGGGGCACGTGAATTTCTTTTTATTTTTTTAAAATAAATTCCTATCTATCATTTCCAGGGATATAATGCTGACTTTTAATTTGAAAAAGATCATTGTTAGATGCTTTTTTTTTTTTTCTTAACAAGATTCCCCATTTCTCAACCACAAACCAAACTTTGATTTTCTCTCTCTCTCTGACTTAGGAATGAGTGTACTTACAGAATAGAGAACAGTGATGATTTGCATCCTTCCCTTTAGAACCCACATACACATGTTCTTTCCAGTTGCCAAGGCAATAATTGCTGATTGAATGGCTCCAAAGAAGGTCATTATAGCTGTGCTAGAGTACTGACAAGGGTACCTTTTGCCTATGTTTGATTGTAGAAGAAACCAA
The DNA here is from genome assembly GCA_031216115.1 of Senna siamea. Taxonomy (NCBI): domain Eukaryota; kingdom Viridiplantae; phylum Streptophyta; class Magnoliopsida; order Fabales; family Fabaceae; genus Senna; species Senna siamea. Next base: position 14,300,654 of record CM062355.1, on the reverse strand, counting down.
GATGACCAAAATAGGGTCCCCAGAATCAAAGCTATTACACCAATGGTCCATTTCTCTGGGCTTATAGGAGAACCAAACTTCACTGATGAAGTCTTGGATATTTGAGATGGAGAATCATAGTGAGAATAACTGAACAAAGGCTTTCCTTTGTAAAGTGTCAATAACAATGCTCCAACAATGCACACCACTGTGCCTAGTATCTTTGCTCTCCCACTATTGCACTTTATGTTTACAGTCTCTAACCTGTGGAACAATCAAAGAGAACAAGAACATAGTTATTTTGCATTGATTGCTGATGGTCACATATTAGGCATTGATACTTTAAAAATAGAACTATTTCGTAACCAACATATGATTGGATTTGGATTCTCTTAATTTCTTCATAAATTGACGATGTTAATTTCACACGTTTAAGTGGCGGATCACGCAATGTCTGCAAGTCCCATACATTGTGATGATCCAAATTTTGATTTGCTCTCAACAATTAACATAGGAATAATCAAATTGTTGTATATAGTCATATACCCAAATGGCAATGCCATAATGAATGTGATCACAGGCACCATATTGACAAAGGCACATGCAAAGGTAGCAGAGGTGTATTGGATCCCCAGAAGGAAGAAATACTGTGTGACTGATGCCCTACAATAATTAATATTAACCTTAAAATTGATAATTTGTAAGTATAAAGGGACAAAAAGTGATAGATGAAATGACAAATTGCAGAGGACTTTCGTGTTCATATGACTAACCCAACAATGGCACTGAAGAATAGGTAACACAAAATTCGAAATGTGAGCCTTGGTCTGCCATTTCTGTGACAAAAAAAGGGTTCAAACTTGTAAGATCTTTAGTTTCCCTTAAGAGCATTATTGTTAAATTCTTGAATTAACTCTTAAACTCTTACAAGTTTACGTTTACATATATATAAAACTAGTTAACTTGTTATTAAACTCAAAAATGTGTAAACTCTGCTAAACTCGTAGTGAACTCGGTAAACTCAATGTAGTCGTGGTAAACTCTTGAAAAAAAAATTTTGGGCCCTTTTAGTTTCTAATAAAGTCTACCAACCAAAATTTTTTCCATTAAAAAATTAATTAAAAACAATAGTATTCAGTTGTCCAAACTTAAAAATATATACAAATATTTAATATAAATAACTAAATTCTTAATAAATATATAAGTTATGAATATAAATCTATAGTTTGAATAAATTTATATTGAATATTTATATATCAATCACATTTAAATTTTTATTATTTAAAATTTTACTTTATTTATATTAATTATGATAGATATATATATTTTTAATAACTAATTATTAGTGTAGCTAAATTTGTATGAGTTTACGAGCCGACTTTACCTTCCCTTCACAAGTTTACTTAAACTCTTGAATTTGACAACCTTGCTTTAAGAGCATTAAGAAAAAGGGTTCTATGCATATAATTCAACTTGGGAATTAAATATGCATATTGTTAACGATTTAATTTCAGATAGTTCTAAAAATAGAGAAAGCCACTGATTAAATCTGGGAATTTAAATTAAAGGGCCTTCGTACCTTTCCCAAAAGTAGCCAATCGGTGCTAAGAAAATGCTGGAAGTAGTTAACCTGTATGTGATGAAAACCAAATGGTTCATTCCCTCTTCAAGGGATTTCTTGAGAAGAATATTCACAACTGCGAAAGCAAAATCAATAGCTATCATAGCTAGAAAAGGCTTCCATTCATCACAGCTATTCATTTCAGCAATAATTGGAAAAGCGAATTGAGAAGTTTTAGAGGGGAAGAAAATCAGTAAGAAAAATGTGCTTATGTTTGTAATAGGCCTAAGAGCTACACTTAGGTATATATAAATAATATTCCAGAATAAGTGGTAAGAAAGAAAGAATAAATTCTGCAAATCACATCAAACACTTTAAGCAACCAACTTTGACATTATTTTAATGTTTGTGCTCATCCTCTTGCTTGATATATCCTGTTCATTAAAAGGAAATATTCCAAATTAAATCTTCCAAACTCATAATAATTCAATAAAAATTTTAGTTCATTGAATTCCTATCATTTTTCAGTTTAGCGAAATTTGTGTGGACTGGACATTAAGATTGATAATTTTATTGACCAAATTAATTTAGGCCATGAGTTTTAAATTAAGAATTCACTAAGGCAAGAAATCGAGTTTTGTTCTTCTTGTTTTGTGCCTGTTCTATTCCCACTGTGAGAAAATAATAAGCTTGTGTGATTGGTGAGGCATCTTTTGAGTGGAATTATAGAGAAGAAATGGTGCTTCTCCCCCTCCCGTGTACATGGAATCTAATACTTCATCTTTTGAAACAAAATGAGAGATAGCTAGCTGCAACTTCACATTCTGAAACATGGAAAATCAGAACAAAACGTCAAATCTCAGTGCAATTTGATAAGAAGCAAAAAATCAAGAGAATTTAGTGATCGATGCAAAGCACAAAGAGCTTTTCAAGACATGGTATAGCTAGTTAGGTAGTTAGCCCTTGAATTTAGGACTTCATAAACTTGTGGCAGTTGAGATTCAACTGTCATGTATGTTTGGTGTTGGTAATCATGCATTGGAGATTGAAATGATGCAGTTTAATCTTTTCAAAAAGAAATCTTAAAGTTTTAATTTTGTGCATTATATATATTCCTTTTATATTTTTATCCAAACATGTCAACAGATTTTGAGGGGGTATTTTCCACAGAATTTTTAAGTTTAAGGGATTTATTGTCACATTTATAAAAAGTTAATGTAGTAAATTACACAACTTTAATAACATTTATTTGACAAAAATATTGAAGTTAAGGGGATATATATATATATATATATAAATTGCACAACTTTAGTAAATTGCACAACGTTAGAATAAAAAATAGGTGGTTGCGTTATCAAAATTTAACAATATATAGACAAATATTTAAGAACTTGATTAAAAGTTTTTAAAATCATAATTAAAAAATTCATCAATTGAAAATTTTTAAAATATACCAATGTAAAAATTGAGAAAACACTCGATGAGACAAGGATGTAACTTCATCAATTTGTTTTAACTTGAGTATGATTTTAAAAATAAAACACTATCTTCTTGTTTCTAATTAAACGGTAAATTTTTAAGGTTAAGTTCGTTATATTATGCAGCCATGGCCTCCACGTAATTGTGATCACAGAGAATATGCTATTGATATATGGATTGACTAATTAGAATGGCACAAATTCTGGGCACTTTCATTTTAGGACAGAAGCACAAGATAAGCTGGTTAAGATACTTATAAATAACTGTCTAAATCGTTGGCTTTTTGGCTGAGGCTCCTAATTCAGCTTTTCTGCAACTACTTCCACTGCTATTCATTAAAATATTATCAATACCTCAATTATATAACCAACCAATAAAAGTTAAATTTTTATTTAAAGAGAGATTCATATTTGATATTCAACAGTATTATAAATAAGATTATCTCATAAGAATACCTATGGAAACAAAAAAAAAAAAAGAGGAAATACATCAATTATATATTCCATGAGTCATTTTGGATATTGTGGGTTCTGAAGGATAATCAGAACCGCTCATTCTTAACACCAATCAGTATTAAAAGTGGCTTTCCTTCAATAGCGAATGATAGGGGGTATAATGCAATAATATTGGATTCTCATCCAATAATTAAAAAAGATCAAAAAGGATTTCAAACAAAATCACTCTCTCCTCCATTATAGCCATAGATTGTGCTTCTCATAGAATTTGTCATGATGGCCCAAATCCTACAAATAGGCACCCACTTTAGCCTTTAATTACGTTCTTTGATGAAGGATCTTAACAACGCCAAAAAGCCAAAGCAAGTTACATTCGGAAATGAAAAGAATGATGCTTGTGATTTAAATTTTTTTTTTTCTTTTAGTGTTTATTAGGACAAGAAATTAAATAAGAGAATTTATTTTGGTGGAATAAGTGAATTGGTGGACAAGAAATTTGTGTAAATCTAGGATGTTCTTCTTTGGAATAAATAGTAAAGCAAGGCATCTCGGAGAGACATTTTGGTATTATGGCAGTACACATATTCCGTCAATTTAGATTTATATTATATTAATATTATTTTAGAAGCGGGGCCTACTAGTTAGTATTTAATTAGAGCAATTTTAATCTTTCTTTCGTTTAAATTTGATCACAGGTCAAATTTTTTTTTATTTTTTATTTTAGTATATAAAAAACCGTTGAATTTTTAAGTTCAAAAAGTTTTTAAAATTAGAAGTTGAACTTATGAGTTATGACCCGGCCGGACGACTTATAGTCAGCTCTATTTCTTGTAGTTCCATATGATCTTCAGCAGAAAAGTGTGGTCAAATGAAGATTTCTTCGACAAAAAATATCAGAATTTTTAAATACGAGTTAGCTTTTTTATAAGAATTTTGCAATCATGGACTAGATACATAGCTAGGTTTGAAATCTTTCTATGTCAAACTTTTGTATTGGTGATTAAAATATTTTAAAGATTTTTTTTTTCTTTTGGTGGTCATTATTACGATTCCTATATGTCAAAGTATATATTAGATATAAATAATGCTGATGAGTTTAGTAGATATGGATATTCGTGAAGTTAAAAAAGGAACAAGAAAAAAGTTAATGAAATTTAGAACATTTAACCAATTTATTTACTTCGTGGGTATCAATGAACCATTCAATAGACAAACTTTGATTGTGGACACAAGATTAATTAAGCTTTATTTTCAGGCACAGCCATTCATGTCATTTTACATATATATAAGTAAAATTATGACTTAGTTCGAACGTGGAAAATGAAAACAAGGGTTACATATATAAGATTGGACTATGAGCACAAATCTAATTCAAAATTTTATCGTATGAAAAATAACATAAAAATATTATATAATAAAAAGATAAATATAAAATAATTAAGTACGTGACCATTTAAGTGATATATAAGTCACACTTGAATGATACATCTTAAAGAATATGTGAGGATATATAAATCTATCTTACGCACAAAGAAGATATAAAATATATATAATCAAAATTTTATAAAAAAATTTAATATAATTTTTATATCTTAATTATCAGATTCTCTAATAAAAAAATTAATATGTATATTATTTATATAATTTATTATTCTCATAATTAATTAGTATATATATTTAGATAGGGGTCAGCAAAACCTTATATATTTTAACTAATCAACCCATCTCAAGGGGCGCAAAGAGCAAAGGATCCCAAGTGGCATTAGAACTAAACCAACCATCATTATTGTCACCAATTTGAGCCAATTGCATACTCACCGTACTGCTATTGCTATTTGCAGGCCCTTGATGATCTGAATACATTGTATTTTGATTACTATGGCCAGAATATTCTCCAACTTTATGTTTATCTGAATTATTCTCTGCTCTAACCATCTTAAAAGGGTTTTCTTCCAAATCCACACTTGAATACATCATATCCATAGGAGACTCAACGACCCCAGAAAGTGGCCACGTAGAATTATTCAAGCCATTATCTTCAAGAACCTGGTTCATCTGTGTAGGACCAGTAGGCCAACGCAATTCATCACAATTATCTATAGGACCTCCATGGTCGACATGATGATCTGAGATAATCACAGTACTATTAGGGTTTGTGATTCCAGCCATATCAGTTGAACTAAAATCTAAAAAGCTAGATTGAGATGGAAACTTGACTCCTCCCTTTTCATCATCATACTGCAGTTTGGCCTTGAGTACACCAACGAGTCCTTCATCTGCTTCTGCTCTCGGCGGCTCACACATGTCCTCGAATGAGAACGGCTCGATGTTCTCCGGCATGTAGCTGTAACCGCCGCTGCGTTTGGCGGGGCTGGCGCCACCGGAGGCTGCGGCGGCATCGGGTAAATCAAAGTTGGTGCGAGCATTGGCGCCACGCAGAGCACGTGCAGCAGTGTCATAGGCACGTGCTGCGTCCTCTGGTGTGTCGAATGTTCCGAGCCATAGCCTGACCTTCTGGAGGGAGTCTTTGATCTCAGCCACCCATCTGCCTGATGGCCTTTGACGAACACCTATGAACCTATGGTGCCCTCTGGATGATGACTTTTTTCTGCCCTTAGAAATAGCATTGCTTGGGGCTCCCATTTTATTTGATTCATTGCTACACCAAACGAAGGCTTTTATAAGCTCTATTATTGAACCTTTTTGAGCTGTGAGTAAGAAGAAGGTTTATGAGTTTTATGTTATGAAGGGTAGCTGTCCTTCCACCTCTCAGAAATGGACAAAACAAGCAACTTTTTGTTTGTTTGTTTTTCTTTTAATGAAGATATTTTTGAGGTATATTTAGATAGGGAGAAGAGAATTGAGAAGAAAAAGAAGAGAAATGAGGCAACTCTTTGAATATAGTTTTTTTAAAAAAACTTCTATTTTTAAAATAAAAAAATATGTTTGTATTATTATTTTTGACAAAAAATAAAAAAAATTGAATATGTATTTTAAAAATAATAAGTATAAAATAATTAAAAGATGTTCTCATCTCGAAGTTTAGAAACATGAGATAAAATAGAAACGTGACACAAGTGAAACCAAACAGGAGCCAAATAGTAGAGATGTTTTGCTATATGAGCCACTGGATTATAGTCCCTACCCACATGACATATAACTAAAAGATTGAAGCTCCTGTGCTAAATAATTACAATCTTTCAGAATCATATCCAGCATCGACATATCAGCTGCTTTCCTATATGCATTGACAACTTATAAGCAATCTGTCTCAACTTGAATTTTATAAATTAATACTGCATTGGACACACCCCAAGGAACCGCTGAAGCATTTGAAATGGAAGGCTCAAATGGAGATATGATCCTATAGTTGTTTCTGCCATAAACACCCGCCTTCTATCATTTCTAATAACAGCTCCTAAGCACCACTTAATATTTGAAATCTTGGCTTCATCTGTATTGAGTTTGAATTTATTGCATTCTGGTCATTTCCACCAATCAAAAACAGCTGCAGATAATTGGAATGAAATTCAAATAGTATTAAAAAGCCTTTCCGAGCTGCTACAGTTTTATGGTTGAAAACTAGAGTATTTCAGTGCTGTTAGATTGTCTAACAAATAATAACTATCCAATTCAAAACTTCTATTTCCTCCTGCCTTAAACATTAGACTAACCAATCTTTAAATTTAACAGTATTTATTGAGGCAAGGATGGAATCCCAGAGGCTTTAAAATGATAAGAGCACATTACTCTTTTCCCTTTTCTGCTTTTCTCTTTGGTCTACACAGACCATTACTGCACTCACTCCTTTGAATGGGTGAATGGGTCTTTTGAAGTGTATTTTGTGTAAAGTGTTAAAGTGGGGTTTTACATATTAACTTGTATGTGAGTTAATGTGTAAAACAAATATTTTACGTTATACATTAACTCACATGAGAGTTAATGTGTAAAAATATTATAATTCAATACTTTACAAAAAGTATATTTAAAGAGAATATATTTTGTTTGAATTGGCCTTCTTTTTCTCTTTTTGAATTTTAAAGAAAAATTTTTGGACAAAAATATTGTACAAAAAGAGTGATATAATTTTATAGATTAAATTTAACAACTGGCACTTTTAAAACTTAATAAAAAATTTAGTATAATTCCCTACAAAAGCTCTCTATATCACACCCATCTAAAAAAATTTGTGTCTTATTTTACTTTATTTTTCTCACTTTAAAATTAAGGCTATATATATTGATGGATTCTACTTATTTGATGACAAAAACGAATTGAAAGAAAAATAATGTGCAATTAAAACTTATCAGATATTTTTAAGTAATTTTAAATTTTAGGTCTATATGCATTAATAACCTAATATTTTTTTTAGTACATTAGAGACTCAAAAGCTTAACTAAAATACTAATTTTTGGAATTTAAAAAAGGAAAAACAAGGAAAAAAACTTACATATGGAAATCTAACTAAAACCTACATCATCTCTAAATTTAAGAGTTGCAAACTTGCTATTTTCATTCATGCCCATCTCTAATTAAGAATAGAACTAAAGAAGATTGAATAAGCTGCTATAATAAAAAAAAATATACATTATTTATATTAAAAATAATGAATTATTAATTTTTTTTATATTTATACTGATTCAACCACAATTAAATTAATTGTCTCATGACCCAAAAATATTTTTATTTTAATGATTATTTTAATTTTTAAAACATTTAATAAACCAATAATAAAACAAAACTTGACTGTTGTGCGGTTTAACAAAAAAACTAACAAATCGGTTAGTTGTTTAATAGAAGAATAAAAAAATTACTTCTCAAAAAGAAAAAAAAACTTAATTATTATTTTTATATCTTTGTTATCAAGTTCTCTAATAAAAAATTAACACATATATAGTTTATACAACTCATTTTTTGTATGATTAATTTTTTTAAAAAAAAGTTGCTCCTCAAAAAGAAAAAAATTTTAGGTGCTGTTTTTATATTTTTATCATTAAATTCTCTAATTAAAATTATCACATATATGATTTATACAACTCATCTTTTCATAATTGGTTGTTTTTAAAAAATATATTTTTTATTTTTTATTTTAATTAAAAAATATAATAACAAAAATATACACAACTACATCTAAATCTAATCCCCTTAAAAAATAGGTCAAAAATCAACTAAATCGATTAAAAATTGATAAAATCAATACAACTGTTTGCATGGGTTAATGGTTAAAAATAGTTTTAGGATTTATTTTTCTATTTTTGTTTTTTGTTTCTTATGAATATACACACAAACACACACACACACACACACACACATATATATATATATATATATATAATTTCATAACTTGAGATTTTATATTTAGGTGATAATTATAGTAAATTTGGCTTATTGACATATGATGAAACTAATAAACTCATTTAATGGTATTTTAAATTTTTTTAGTATTCATTAATTCATTATTTATTATAATATATTTGTAATATAAATTATATTGTTTTCTAATATAAATAAAATTAATAATAAAAGCATATTTAATTGCCATCAATTTGATCACAGATTAATTATATATTAGACTAATAATTAGCAAACTAATATTTTTATTAGTTTAATATTAATACAACTTGCATGCATATTATTAGAGGTACCTTAATAATAATATTAAGTAACATATCTTCATTCTTATTTTCTTTGAATAAAAAATGTGACACGCAGAGATTAATTTATGACTATTTAATTCGAACGAAAATAGAGTTTTAAAATATATTTTTTATATAAAGCATTGATGTATAATATTTTTATATTTTAATACATATTAATTTGTATACAAGATTTTTTTTTTTTCAATTCGAACGTCACCATTGCCGGCCGTATTGTTGATATCGATGAAGAGTTAATGTCTTGCGGGAAACAACTCGATGCATAGTAAATTTAAATTGAATTACTCTTACATGAGCTCCGTCGGTTGAGTTGGCAAAAATATTTAGAATATGCTAAAACAACTGATCACTATTTAATTTATTATTTTAAAATATAATAATTATTTTTATATTATATTTTAAAAATTAAAAAAAATTACATTAACTTGTATGGTGTGAAATTTCTAATATAATTAATGAAATTTGATTAAATGAAGAAATTATATGAACTAATAAAGATATGTAATAAAATTAAAAGAAAGATAAAATTAAAAATTTTATGTAAAATTAAAAGAGTAAAAATTTAATTTTAGTGGATAGTTATATTTAATAAGTTTAAGGAACAATTAATTATGTTATATATTTACCTTGTATAGTTGCATGGCTGTCATGAAATGGCGACAACCGTAATGATGAAATGCAACTTCGTCTTGTTTTTGTTGTATGGCTACGATTAAAATATTAACAGTTTTCCGATTGGAAATTACATGGTGATCTATACGACAACTAGCAATTGAAAATGAAGCTTCAATAGATCGCAGACAAACTTTATTCCTTAACATTTCTTTCTCCTTTAACACTCACTCTGTTTTAATCTAAAAATAAGAAAGAATTGTGATTTAGATTAAAGATATACATATGTTTAAGATTACCAGTAATAAAAGGTTCTAAATTTCTTTGAGAAGATCTATTAATTAAGTTTGAGTTTAATTGTAATTTATTTTTTGATACTTTATTGACTATTGAGCATTATGTTTTGTTTTATATTTAAAAAAATAAAAAAAATTTAGTACAAGTTAAACATCGGACCATGATAATGATGATATAATTATTAACATTCGTGGGTGTTTTACGTCCAATGAATTAAATATGAGAAATTTTATGGATTGGACTTTATATTAAGAACTCTATTTAATGAAAAACATTTTACTTATTGTTTGTAGACTTATGTCAAAAAATAATGTGTTAAATAAAGACACTGTCAAATAACAATAATAATAATAAGTAGAGGCATGCATTAAAATATAATTGATTTATCTTCAAAGAACTTGTGACTATTTTCTCTACTAAGTAAGGAAAAACATTGAAAAAGCTTATTCTACAACAATAAGGTGCATACTCTTCTCATTTCTATCTCTCATTATTTGTTTTTTCAACGTTATTTGCATTGTTCTTAGTTTTAATTGATTTTTGTAATAATTTTATCATAAATTTTACTATTATGTATATTCTTTTCATTCCCATGTCTCATTGTAACTTTAATTTAAATTTTTCTTAATTTTGATTTAGTTATATGATAACTTTATCATAAATTTTTATTAATTTTTAATATAAGCTTTGACAAATTTTGATATTGCCCACAATGGATCGATGAATGTGATTATTTACAAAATATGTTGAGTGAAATGAAGCATGGTCAAAGTGTAAAAGAAAAATCTGTAAGTGTTATAAAATATTCTTACATGAGTTTTATTTTATTATTTTTGTTAATAATATTTAATTAATTAATTAAACTTATGATTTTGATAATTATACTATTTTATTAAAAGAAGAGTGATTTTCCTATCAAAAGTAACTCCACCTAAGTAGGAGTGCTTCCACCTAAGAAGAAGAGTGTCTCTATCTAAATAAAAAAAGTGTCTTCACCTAAGAAGAGAAGGCATGTCTACACCTCTTTTACTCTATATAATTTGTCTTTTTGATAGTATACATAACTAGTGTCTTAGTTATGCGGTACTATAACTTAGCTTAAAGCTCTACAAAGTGCCTTACCTTGGGTGTAACGACCCCCTTATTCATACTATACATTTATCTATCAGAATAGTGGAAGCATACAATATTTTAAATAAAAATTTTCACTTTTCTTATGTTAGGGAATGCCAAAGGGTCACCACTAGTTGAGTGTAACCCAAATAGACTCTTCTCACAGTCTATTCAAATTTCACTCAACCATAAATCCTGTGTAGTATTTCTATTATCATATTATCAACCATATCATACTTTGGAATATAAATTCTAACAACCATTCAGATTCAATTGAGATATACTATATCATGTTACTAAATCCATTCATACGTCGACAAATAAAATCACAATTCATTAAATTCATTATACAAATCTATTTTACAAAACATTCCCTACCAAAAATTCAGTCGAGTTTCCCTTAAAAACAAGACATTTCTCCATTTATACAACAGCCCAAATTAACATATATATCCAACAATTTCATCAATCTAACCAAAAATTAGCAATACAAATTTATATATAAATTCAAGCCTAATTTTAATTCCACATCACGGCTTTAAAATTCTCTAAGGATGTCCTGACATCTCTCTTTTGCCCAGCTATCTCCTAGGTATTCGTTGTTCCTGGTCATCTGAGCAAACAACTTTATGAGATTATTAGATCCCAGTAGAGCAATTTACAATTAAATACTTACAAAACAGTTGAATACTAAGCTGTGACGAAATACAGAAAATGTCTCTCCACAAATCAGTTTAAACACATGTGAATTATTAAATACTTTTAAATTCAAAAGGGATATGGAAAAGCAATGCAAAACAATATAATCAGTATAATATCTTTAATCTGAAAAGTCATATTGAAAATAATGCCTAAAATTCTTATATATTCATCTATCACACATATCATGTGATTATTCATTTCATGTTGCATGTCGTTTTATCTGAAAAAATGGTTTTGGTTAGGTGTGATTTGTAACACCAATCACTCGAAAACAAAGTCTTATTTCGTGAGTGTGATCCATAACACTAATCACCCATTCAAGGACCGGGTGAGAACCAACATCCAGGGCATCCCTTGGTATTTGCACATTAGCTAGTCTCATCCTCATACAGTCTATATGATAATACATACATATAGCCAACCAATACTCAAGGTTTTACGATATCATACTTAAACCAAAACATTGCCCCATATAGATTATGCACCATTTACTCCTTAAACCTTTCATAAGGTTGTCCTGGTTTAATGTATAATCCGTAACAAATGTAAACCAATTCAAATAAAATAAATCAATTTACAAAACTGTCTGCATAGGGATATTCAACGGTCGTCCCATACCATCTATTGAATATCCACATTAAGTTAGTCTGTTTCTATGGCATATAATCCCAATAGCAAAATCTAGCAAACATACAACAAGCATTCTCAATACATAGAAAATCTTCTATACTCATATATACAATTCTCACGTAAATACATCATTTTTAGCATTCATTCCCATTCAACACAAATCATACTTAAAGTAGTAATTCACCACATCAATTACTCTACCTTTTATCGTTTGCTCCTATTTGGACTAGGGTTTTCCTTTTCCCTTAAATATTGTTCTCACAGCTAGTTTCCTGAGGAAACAACTCAATCTTATGCAAGTTTCCTTTCAATTATTCTTTCTTACAATTAAATGCCTATTTTCTACTTCTATCTATTCATCAAGGCATAATCGGAATCAAAATCTACAAGAAAACATCAAATTAGAGTATTTTAAATTATACCAAAAGTTTCAAAAATTTTCAAATTGATCCCTGCTTCTTTCCAGCTACTCTAGCGATGGCGCACAGTGGAGCATGGCGGCGCACGGCGGCAAACAGTGGTTGACATCAAAAATTAGTCCAAAACGTCCATCGAAGCACGATGATGGCAAATTCGGAACCGGTTCAGCGAAAAACAGTAATTTAACTGTGATTTTTTTGTGAAATGCAGATGGTGCTCTGAAATGTTTCTCCTTCGTTTGGCGTGCATGGCGGCAGCTCTTTGTCAGTTGATAGCTGATGGAGGAAGAGTGCGACTTGGGTTAGCTGTTGGTGGCGATGGTGTGGTCAGATGGGACGATTTCATAGCCGAATTGAAGATGCAATCCTGGGTGGAAAAGATGCCGTTTTCAATGGCTGTGGCATTTGTCGATGGTAGGGGATGGCAGCAAGAGCTTGACGGTGACGAGCTGCGCAATCCGATAGTGGCATGACATGGTACAGGCGACGATGGGGGGTGGTTTCGAGAGGGACAGAGGAGCTGCACGGTGAGAATGGAAGGAAAGGGAAGTTGCGGGAGGAGGGAAAAATGGGAGGAAAATAAGGGATTTTTTATTTTCTAGGCATCCATGGGCATTTTTGTAATTTACCAATTTACCCTAGATAAATTTTTGTTGCATTTTATAATTTAGGCAAGAATATGGGATAATATGGAAGGAATTTAGAAATTTTTTGAGTATCTTAAGCCTTCCAAAATTATCTGCTAAATTCCTGAAGGCAGATAAAAATTTTCTCCATCAAATAAAATTTTATTTCAAAAAATTCTCAAATTTAAACTACAAGCTCAGGAAAATTTTCTTAATCACTTTCCAGCGATATTTCAAGGTTTCCCTTTATTTTTATCCTAATTATTTAATTATTTAATTAGGTTATTACATTGGGCTCTATAGAACGCCTTTCCTTAAGCTCTCCAATATCATATAGTATTTGACATCTAGTCTTAGTGCAATTCTCAGTGATAAATATCCTTCTAAGCAAAGTGTTTCAGAATATCCAATGAATCTATCCATTGGACAATAAACTAAAATACCTCACCTCCACCTTTTAAGAAGTATGAGGTAGTGGAGAGTGTGATGGGGTCATCCCATCCCTCAAGATTAGTACAATGCTAACCTGAGAAGAACCATGCCAAGGTTACTTCAAATTCATAAGAAAGCAACACTCTTAGAGTAATTTTAGAAAAGGCCAAGGGCAGTTTATGACACTCAATTTAAACAAGGTTGGGAATGCCATAAAGAAGTAATTCTCATCTTCCTTTCCTTGAGAATAGTGCTAAGGAGTGGCTTGGTAGGATTTAAGTGAAGATTCTTCATGTCCAGGTATAATCACTTCAAGTAAGTTAGTTAAGGGTTTAATACTTGTAATGTTTTTTTATGTAGAACGGACAAGTAACTTCTTATGCATCTAGGTAACTTAAGCATGAGAAAAATTATTTCACCCATAATTTAAAGATGGTGACAATATTGTTTGCATTAAAGATTTGGAGGCATTATTTGTATAGAGAGAATTGTGAGATTTATACCGATCATAAGAGTCTTAAGTACATTTTTCATCAAAGAGATCTTAACCTTAGGCAACGAAGGTGGATGGAACTTCTAAAGACTATGATTGTACAATCTCATATCATCTAGGGAAGGCTAATGTTGTGGTAGATGCCTTAAGTAAAAAAATCAACAGGAAGTTTAGCCCATATTGTAAAGGTGAAAAGACTATTGATCTTGTTGGAAGAATGGGATACAATTTAAAATTAAAGAAGTAAGAGTCCTTTTAAGTCATATTCAATCTTGTTCTTCTTTAGTTAAGAAGGTAAATGAGGTGTAAAAACTAGACCATCAATTGTGCAAGTTGATTGAAGGTGTGAAGTGTAATATCTCAATCCTGAAAAAGAGGTAATTAGTTTAATTATCTTTTCTTGCATGTTGGTTACAAATTTTGAAGAGAAATTTAAAAGTTTTCTTAGCTAAACTTAATCTATCTAATGCTAAGACCATAATGTCATTACTTATATACAGATTATGATTCTTAAATGTAAACAAATAATTATCAGTTGCTATACCAAAATCTTCTTACAAACATTTTTACTTAGGGTATATAGTATCTACAATCTTAGCTTTATATAGGTTTATAGCAATACAAACAAGTCTCGTGTTCTGAGCATACATAGCATATCACTTGTACATTATACAATCAGTATATACACAAATCACCTATAGCCAACATTTTCATTCCTCTGCCATTTGTACTTAGACATTAGTGGGTTATGAGAATAAAATTCTCAATAGGAAAACTTATACAAGTTTTAATAAAACATCTTTGTTAACAATCCAGCTACATCAAAATGTAAAAATACCTCAACTTCTTAAAATACATACTTTTGATGCTTAATCATAAAAACATATCATTAATATATAGAATTTACCTTTTAATAGTATCTAATCAGAAAACTTACCTTTGCATCACATTCAGTGATCATATGCACTCCCAAAGTACCTTTTCTTTCATTCTTTACTTTTCTTTTGAGCTCAAACTTTGGCTACTAACTCTAGTATGTCCCCTGGTGTGTATAAAATCTAGTGCCATCAGGATCACTATGTCTCGGCTCATATCTCATTTCTTTCCATGTACCTCAATAAGTATGTATTATTCTTTTGTTATATTCAGAGTCACAGGAGAAAATGAGAATATAAGTAAGCTACCTCTTAAACCTTCAGGATAGCCCACTTAATTTCCTTTCTTCTGATATGTGTTAACTAATTATAGAACTAATCATAATGAGTTACCTACATAAGAAACCATGGGCATCCCATACTATCAACAACTATCCACCCTTAAATACTCCAAAACAAAAACATATATTCAAGTAAAGAATTTATAACAGCTTTTTTATCTTATTATCTTTCACATTCAGAGATGTCGGTAACTTTATGATAAGATATCTAATTTCATCAATACCATGTATATAGCATCAATCTTTCTTGTTAACCAAATAAGAGTTGAGGGTATAAGTTTTCCTACCTCTATTTTTGGATTTTCTTTCACTTGGAAGCTGGATATTAATTTTTCATCCTCAATTAATCTAGCAATACAATGACATTACACTATCCTCAATACGCATTCAATACATATTCTCAACCAATAGTAAACAAGCAAGAGCTTCCACATTCCAATCACACCTTTCATCATTTGCTATTTATTTAACATTTGGACATATCAATGTACTTTCTTTTTGTTGAGTTGGCAATGCTACAATATAGTTTTTTGTCTAGATTCCTAATGCTACATCATAGCTGTTACATATATTTTTCTTCTAGATTTTATTTTCTTTCCTATCTTAATTCGACACTTTAAGCTTTACTCTTATGGATTCTTTTCTAATTTATTTCTCTTTCATTACCCCTTTTTATATTTAATTTACTTAAAGTTCTATGCTTTACTCATCTCATGGAGATAATTCTTATCACTCTCATTTCTTTATCTTTCTAAACTTGTTAAACTACCAAAAAATTTCATTATGTTTTTAATCCTTAAATTTATTAAATTTATAATGTGGCCCTATTTTTAAGAGATTTTTTGGATTTTAATCATTCTTTGGTAAATTTTCATAATTTTCTTATGACCCTTGAGTTTTACAATCATATCCTAGTAATTTACTGTTATTCTACTGAAATCTATCTAATTACCCTAAATTTTTAGTATTTACACAATTTCTCTAAATTTCTTACTTTTTATATTTTGTCCTTTTTATAGGTAAATATTTATTAAATCATCTTATAAGGCTTACTAATGAATTTCTCCCATTTTTCTACTTCTGCCTAGTCTATTAGTTATGTTGCAATCTAGAATTTAGGCCATTTTCTTGGTTTCCACCAAGTTTTATGAAAATTTCACTTTAGTCTCTCTACTCTCTAAAATTCAAAACACACTCTAGATAAGTCCTAAAATTATTCAATTTCATACAATAGCCAAAAAATATCCAAAACTTACCTACTCATATTTCTTACCAAATTTTCACTTAATACCTAAATTTTCTAATATTTGCACTTTAGTCCCTAATGTAATTTTTATTTCTTATCAACTTAATTTAGTCTATAAATTATCATGTTTTATTTATTTTTAGTCCAGTAATGCCAAGATTTTCTCAACAGCCCAAAATATTTTCTATTTTTAAGTTTTACTCATGGGAAAATTATTTTTTTCATCTTAGTCCTTAAAATTTCTAAAACTCTAAAATAGCCCTTATTACTTCCAAAATTTCAAATAAATTCTGCAACATTATTAGAGTCATACTCATCATAAAATCCCAATCTTATGAATTTTACGCTACATCCACAAAAATTTTAAAAATTTTAGTTTAGTCCTTATATTTTCCTAAATTTTAAAACAACCCTTATAGGTCTCTAAATTTTACCCTATTTACACAAGAGGTTCTAGGGAACTAATAATTACAGAAAAGTATAAAATTTACAAAAATTTGTTATCTAAGATTTTCAAAAATTGCATTTTGGTCCCTATTCACCTAAATTCATGGTTTTACCTATCTTTTCATCTATTTTTCACTTCTATCATATTATTTCTATCATTGTTAGAAACATACCAGAAATTCAAAAGTTACTGCACTATCACAGAAATTTCAATGAATTTTCATTTAGTCTTATTTCATGGAAATCCTTTCCAATTTGATTTCTAAGCTTAAATGTAAAACATGAATGGCTTCTATTATGTTCATACACTCATGAGCATCTAAAACACAAGGAAAAAAAGTAGGAATATGGCTTACACAAGAATAAGAAGGATAATGGATGGGTTTTAAAGAGAGAGTGAAATGTATATAGAAATCATCTCACCTAGTAGTAACTTCCTTCTTCAAGGCTTAGAACTCCAATAGAATCTTTCTCTCTCTATAATATGTGGCTCTTCCTCTTTGTGGAAGGATAAAGAAAAGATGGTAGCTTATTCAAGAAGCACTCTCCTCTTTATCTCTCCTTTTCCCTCTTTCTTTCTTTCTTTCACTCCAAGTCTCTCCCTTTCTCTCTTTCTTAGTTTCACCCTCCCTTTTTCTCTCTTTCTCTCTTTCTTTCTTTCTATTTCATCTTGTCCTTATCCTCTCCTTTCTCTTAATGGATGAGGCTTCCTATTTTACCTTGCACGTGGGTGAGGAAAATAAAGGCATGTGTGAGTCTAACTTAATGGAGAAGGTTTCCTCTTAAGCTTGCATGTGGGTGAGGGAAGGAAGAGTGTTTGTCTCACACTCTCTCTTGGCTAATATGAGTGAAAGAAGTAGTATGGATAATGTTTACTTACAAAACTAACTAAATTCCAACCATAAAGGTAGGCTCAAAATATCCTATACTTATGAGCTTTGATTGTTTTAATTATATAAGTGAGAAAGGGGACACATGTCTCTCCTTTTTGCCAAAATTAATGGATAAGCATCAACTCTTTTCTAACTCCACATAGACAAGGACATGCCTCATTATATTGTATCATATTATATCATGTTATATTCTATTATCTTTACTCTTATCTTTATCTTTCCTAGTCCCACGTAAGTCTCTCCCTCCTTTATGATATGTATTTATTATCTTACCTTATCTTATCTTATATTATCTTACTTTATTTTATTTTTAATGTAGCATTTGATTATTAAATTAAACACCACATTTCTTTGTGATTTTTCTTATTGTTCTCTTATCTTATTTTATTGGTTTCCTTTTTTAAAAAATTTTTCTTTTAATGATTGAGGGTGGGTATTCCTCATTTAAAATGTAATTGCATTCTTTAGGAGCGAATTCTAGTAATTTAAGCAACTAAATATTTATAACAAAATTAGCATAACTAAGCAATTTAATTGTGTTAAATTGCTCATATTTGGAATTTAGGGAATTTCTTATTAGGTTTCTTTATTTTATTTTATCATCTTATAAAATTTTTCCATAATATTTATATTGGATCTAATTAACTAATTTAACTAAACTCAATCAATTAATTTTATCCTTGTATAATTTTCATAATCTCCTAGTTATTGAATTAAATAGGTCATATTTTCTCTACCACTCATTCAAAACTTAGTCAAGAAGTACTAATCATTAGTCCTAAGGGGATGTTTGGATATAGGTTATTCAAAAATTCCTTTTTTCCTTCCTTCATCTATTTCACTTGGCTATAACTTAGAAATCTTAGGGAAAATTGGTGGAATTTGCATTTGCATTTTTACATTATTATTTTATATTCTAATTAAACATTCCAATTCTTTATTCATTGATAAACTTTAAATTTCCTCTTACATAATTACACATCCTAATATAATTAAATATATTTTCATTATATTAATTTGTACCCAAATTTCCTATAGTAGTTAGGTTTGTGAGACATATGTAGCCTCATACTATCATAGAAAATTAAATTAATTACTTTAATTATATATTTAAGGAGAAGATGTTACATGAAGGATAGGATATTTAGTGAATTCTTTGTGGGAGCATATCAGGAGTTATAGTATGAGCAATGCTTATGTGTCCCTTTAATGGATGGGTTGAGAAAGGAAATTCTTAAGAAGGCTCATATATCTACATATAATTTCTACCCAGGTGCAACTAAGAAGTACCATGATCTAAGGCAAGTATATTGGTGGGAGAGCATGAAAAAGGATGTTTTAGACTATATATCACGTTTCTTAGTAAGCTAGTAAGTAAAAGAGGAACATAAAAAACATGTGGTTG
Source organism: Senna siamea (assembly GCA_031216115.1). Taxonomy (NCBI): domain Eukaryota; kingdom Viridiplantae; phylum Streptophyta; class Magnoliopsida; order Fabales; family Fabaceae; genus Senna; species Senna siamea. The sequence goes on along the minus strand of CM062355.1, from coordinate 14,280,992 downwards.
ACTACAATGATTAAAGATTCCAGAATGGAAGTGGGAGCGAATTATGATGAGTTTTGTGATAGGTTTACCTCACATGCAAAAGGGTTACGACTCTATATGGGTGGTAGTTAATAGGTTGACCTAGTCTATCCACTTCCTTTTGGTCAAGACTACTTATGGAGTGGCTAAGTATGTTAAGTTATATATGGATAAAATTGTGAAGTTGTATAGAGTTCCTCTATTTATCATATTAGAAAAGAGGCCTACAATTTACTTAACATTTTTGGAAAGCTTTTCAAGAGGCCTTAGGCACACACTTGGACCTTAGTATAGATTTTCACCCTCAAACAAATAGTTAGAAAAAGATAACTATACAAATTTTAGAAGATATGCTTAGTGCTTGCATATAGAAGTTGAGAGAGCTACCTATCACTTGTGATGTTTTCTTATAACTAGCATTTAGATGGCTTTGAAGCATTGTATGCTATAAGATGTAGGTCCCTAATAAGGTGGTTTAAAGTTGGTGAAGTGAAGTTGACAGGGCTAGACTTAGTGCAAGATTACATTGAAAGGGTCAAATTGATTAAAGAACGCTTACTTGCAGCACAAAGTAGGAAAAAGACATATTCAGATCATAGACGGTGAGATTTGAGGTTTATGTTAGGTAATCACATGGTCTTGCGGGTATCTCCTATTAAAGGTGTAATGAGATTCAAAAAGAAACGGAAGCTAAATCTATGATACATAGGATCATTTGAAATTTTGGAGAGGGTCAGTGCTATAGCATATTGGTTAGAATTGCCTCCTGAACTCTTAAACGTGCACTCAGTGGTCCATGTGTCTATGTTTAGGAAATACTTGCCTAACCCATCACATCTGATTAGAAGTCAAGAAGTGTACCTATATAAGTGGATGATGCTTTTTTTAATAGCATAAAATAAGCTTAGAGTGAGAAGCTCTAAATTTTTTCTACGATTGGCTTGTCTTCGCATTGCAATGAGTAGATATCACTGAGAGAATCTTTTGCTTAAAAACTCCTAGTTAATGCAAAACTTTTTCATATAAACTAAATAATAAAGCTTTCTAATGCCAATGATGTCGTCTTCTGAACCTCCATTACTCCTACAACATTTTTCATCTCTAGCCATATCATTAGTGAAGAATCATAAGTCATGTTTGCATGTCACAATATTAGTCAAATTAACTCAAGGAACTTAAGGCATTTTTTATTTTAAATTTTTGGTCTTTTAATGAGTTTTACATGCAAGCCTTTTCATTCTCATTTCCTTTAAATCTAATAATTTTGGTAATTCCTCCTTTTTTGTACTTTAAATATTACTCAATCCTCGCAAAAGACCTTATTTGGCATTTTCTACTCTTTAGGTTTTTCTCTCTACTTTATTTTCTCTTGTGTAAAAATTTTTGCTTCACTATCCATTGTTGCATGGAATCTTCTCCACTTTCTAGAGAAATGAGTTGGGCAAAGAGCAACCTTATGCCAAACCATGCTTCCTTAAATAGCTCTAGCTTCAATTCAGAAGACTTAGCAAATGCAAAACCAAATTTTATAATTCCAAGACAATGTCCTTTTCTTGAGTTCTTAATACATTACTACTCAACGTCAATATTGGCGTGAGTGTCTCATTGGAATTATGTATGACTTCAAAGTAATCCCTACTCACCGTATGACCCAAATAATTAGTAGAGCGTGGAATATTCAAGCCCTTGTTAGAGTGATAAGTATACAAAAGAACATTTACATGTTTGAGTTTGCAAATTTCCAAGACAAGGAATTCATGGCTCATGAAGGACCTTGGGTAATACAGAACAAGGTTCTTGTCATGGACCATTGGACGTTTAATCTGGTCATTAAGGAATATAAAGTAGACTCTTTTCCAATATGGGTGGAACTCTGGGGTTTTCCACTAGAATACCACATGGATCAGTGGCTGATTTAATTGGTAGCATGGTGGACAAGGTGGTGCAAGTAGATTACACTGGCCAATGGTTTCGCAATTAGAGATATCTTTGGGTTCATATTCATATAAAACCTGAAAGACCCCTTTTAATGGGTTTTTACCTCATACTAGACAATGGTAGAATAGTGTGGGTTCAATATCAATATGAGTGGGTATTTAGAATCTGCAAGGCATGGGATTGTAGGAAGCAGCAAAGGTAGGTGCAAATGGAAGTAAATGAATAGAAGCATGCACTTTGAGACATATTCGACGTACCATGTTTATTAATTTTGATCAACCTATTTATTAATAAGGCTATAGTGTTTAGAGAACATAAAAGCAAGAGGATGACAAAGAAAACAATTAGACGAGATCAACATAAGGTAACTTATTTTACACGAGTTTTGTCCTATCTAGTTTAAGTGCGCAAGTTCAAGTTCAGCTCCTAATCACCAAATGTTTTTATAGGGTCTGATGATGAGTCTTTCTCATCAATTTCTGATTCCTCTTTACATTTTTTTTGGCCTACTAAACCAACAGAAAATGATCCTATGGAGGAAGATCTGATAACCCCAAAAAATTATTATTTCCCTCCAGTTGATATTGTTATTATTACACAGGACAACCATTTTATTGATAACAATTATCCAATGGAGAAGTCACAAATTAATTGGGATCTATTTTCATTTGAAAGGTTGGATTCAAGCATTACGTAACAATTGAACATCACTTTAGAGTGGCAGACAAACACAAACAAGGTTAAAACTAAAGTGCTTCAAGGACAACTCAATTGCCTCAATGACATTCCTACCATAACACTCAATTTGGATCAGAACCTGAATGTGGCTCTGTCGAAAGTCGACATAGAAGACCATGTGGCAATAAAAGAACATATAGAATGGCCATTAATCAATTTATCAAAAGAAAAGGTGGCATTTGAGGAATGAGATGCTGACCTATAAGCTATCAAGGATTTTTTCCTTCAATTCCAACCAGATCAAAGCTCTGACCCAATTTGGGATAGGGTGACCTGAATTATAATGCTTGTAAGGGAGATTTAGTTTACTCATAGGCTACCAAATTTCCCACTCATAACATTCAATTAGGCCTCATAATGTAAAATAATGTTCATAGCAACTTCACATGGGATGTTTTTTCCCATTGTGCATCCACTTGAAGTCCAAGCTTCATCATGTATTGTAGGACCTTGGTTTATTTACCAATAGATAGGGGACCTTTCATCACAAATCCCCCACAATTGGTTTTTTACCTTTACATAATCCTCTTTCTTTTTGTTGCAAAGGTCACTACATCTCTAACTTAGACAGAATAAATTCTACCACCTCTCTTAGCCCTTTACTTCCCCTCATCATTTAGAAAAAGAGGAAAATAGGTGACTCAAAATATGAATAGAGAAAGAAACAAAAGATTTATGGAACATCCTCTTTAGGTTCTCCTTTAGTATAGCATAACCTATTGAAGAAGTTACCTAGTAGAAAAAAAGTGCATCTTTCTAATGCTTCTGTCTATAATTTTGAGATGGTTTTAGAAGTTTTCCTAAAACAACCTCCAAGTTAACCATGAATCCACTTACTTGGAAATTTTTAGAAATGATTTGCCTTTCAAAAGTTTAGAGAATTAAACAACTCATCTCTAAGCATCGGCCTCGGTTCATACACCACAAAAAAATGATGCTCATATTTGAAAGCTCCTCAAATACAATCAAAAAGATGGGTTATGATATGTTTTACAGAACAAGTGCGGATGGTTGAAAAGGTGGCATAATTTTGGCCTAGAAAGAGTCAATAGATTGCCATGTTTTTGATATATCCCTAAATTGGATGCATTTTGAATCTACATATATGTTGGGGAATAATTTTCTACCTACATTCATTTATGGTCCACCAAAAGAGGCAAATAGGCATATTTTGTGGGAATATCTTCATCAAATTGCTCAGCATGTCCATATTTCTTGGATTATTTTTGGTGATTTTATCAAAACTCTTAACTTCTTCAAGAAGCTTAGAAACTGTCTTTAGATTCTTGTTGCTATGGAATTCAAAAATTTTCTTGATATGTCTGGTGTAATGGAAGATAAGATGAGAGTGCAGTTTGGGAAAGGCTCGACAAAGCCATTTGTAATATGGATTGGGTCACTTGTTTTCATTATACTTGCAATAGGGGTTGTTTATCATACTCTTTGGTGCAAAAGTGCAAAAGCGTTAAAACTCAACTAAAATGATGGAATCATAACCATTTTGGACATGTAAAACTGTGCACTAAGATGCTTAATAATAAGCTGCAAAGCTTACAACATGAAATTGGTAACCAAAACAATGTTAATGAACAAATCTTACATAGGTAAAGGAAAGTGAGGATAGAATTGGAGGAAATGTTGGATAATGAAGAAGTTTAATGGGCAGAAAAATATAGACAAATGCGCCTTCTCCAAGTGGATATAAATACAAATTATTTTCATTCTGTAGTTAAGAAAAGAAGGATTAATAATAGGATAACTCAAATATAATATGACCAAGGTATATGGATAAAGGAATACTCAAAGCAAAAGTAGTTGTCAATGCAGTATTTTCAAGAAATATATAAGAAACATAAAAGAATTCCAATCACAAAAATATGCAATCATTTGACCTAGTTCGAAATTCCAAAGTTACTAGATGACCAAATCCAAAGGTTTTCTACTTTGTCTTCAGTGGCAGAAATTGAACAAGCACTTTTTTCAAATGAAACTGGATAAAGCTCCAAGGCCAGATGGGTTGAAAATAACCTTTTTCTAATAATTTTTGCCTGTAGTAAAAAATGATTTATTTAAAAGCATAAAATTTTTATTTAGTAGGGGATATTTACTTAAGGAGATTAATCAAATGTTAATCACTGTAATCCCTAAAAATTTGGCCTATGAAAAACTCAAGGACTTTCTTCCTATTAGTCTATGCAATGTGATTCTTAAAGCTATCTCAAAAATCCTAGTCAATCGCATGCAAATAATTATAGAGCTGATCATCACCCCTCATTAGAATGGCTTCATGAAAGGCAGATCTACTACTGATAACATCTTAGCCTTAGATTTAATAACTTTCATTCAGAAGACAAGGAAAAGTAAGACTCATTAGTGCGCCTTCAAGCTGGACATCCAGAAAGTATATGACAAAATATCTTAGGGTTTTCTGGAATAGGTTCTTAGACATGAACTTTCCTGTCTATTTAATAAATACTATTATGAAATGTGTTACCACATTCCCCTACATGCTGCTTTTAAATGGACAAAAAGTGGGCTACTTTCTTCATGAATGAGGACTTCACCAAGGTGATCCTTTATCACCTTACTTGTTCTTGTTATTCTCAAATGTCCTTTATTGCATTGTTCACAGACTAGAAGGTGAAAATAAAATTCAAGTAATTAAATTTTCTAGAAGAGGGCCCTCAATCTTACAATGTATGCTGATGACACAATTCTTTTCTTTAAAGCAAGAATGGAGAGTTGTGAAGCAATCAAGCATATACTAAATTTGTTTAGCAAATTAGCAGATTAATCCTTAAAAAATTCAAAATATTTCGTGGTCTTCAGTCCTAATACTCTTCATCAATTTAAGAGATTTATGGCCACAACCTTAGAAGCAAGAATTTCCTCTGAGTTAAGGAAGTACTTAGGAGTAAAAATTGATTCCCATCAGAACAAATATGAGGTTTACAAGGAAATGATAAAAAAAAATAAAGAATAAACTCAGAAAATGGAATTCAAGTTTATTTTCGCAAGCAGGCCGGCTAAATTTGATCAATTTTGTCATCCAATCAACCCCAATTTACCAAATGTTTTCTATATATTTTCCTAAGAAAAACACATCTCAGATAGATGCCATTACAACAAATTTCTATTGGGGTTTTAAAGGAGACAAACCAAGAATGCATCCGTTATAGAAAGATAAGTTGTTTAACTCCAAGGGCAATGGTGGTTTGGGTATTAGGAAGACTTAAATTGTTAATAAAGAGCACCTAGCTAAACAAGTGTGTAGAATTGTTGAAAACCCTTCTTTAATTTTTATTCAATGGTATGTTTCCAAGCACTTCAAAAGTAACATAGAACAAGAGCCAAAGAAGACATCAAAACCATCTTGGATTTAGACAAGCATAAAATAGGTTGGCAGCCTTATCTTGGATAATTTGTGGTGAGGCATTCGAAGTGGGGAAAAGTCTAAAATTAACTTAAAATTCTAGTAGCAGCCTAGCTCTCCTACTAATCCTCTCACAAAAGTAGGAAACTTAATTTTGGATAATACTCATTCATGGGACATCCAAAGATTATAGCATCTTTTTTTCCAAATGATATAGCAGAAACTATATAAAAAATTCTCATCTCCAGATTTGGTGTTCAGAACAAATTAATATGGAAACTGTCTTCAGATGGCACATATAAGGTTAACATAGGATTTAAACTACTATATGAAAATGAGAGGTCGGGTACTTCTCTTAATGCCTTTCTATAAGCTTTGGAAATTACACGTGACCTCTCGACTGCAAAATTTCAATTAGCAATTAAGAAATGATAATCTGCCAACTCTTTTTAACCTGAAAAACCATTACCTTTAGGTTTAAACTTGGTGCCAATTTTACTCAAATGAAGAGGCAAAATACAAATAATCTCTTTCCCCAATGTGAATTTGGCTCAAACCAGTCAATCCTATGTTATTGAATGGTTAGATTCATGTATCATGTGATTAAACCAAGCTGATGAAAATGGCATTAACCAAACTATGCTCATCATGATTATCTTAAAAAATATTTGGAAATCAAGGAACAAGCTCTGCATGGAAGGCAAGAAGAGCACTCTCAAAATGATCTCAAGGCAAATCCATCATCAATGGAGAGAGTTCACCACTAATCACAATTGTCTATAGGTTATTAATGGTTATCAAAAATTCCAAAGTAGGCACTTATGGGATAAAGAACTCTCTTTAGGAGACTTTAATTCCAAATTATGTCTGTTCCTTTAAAAAGGACAAGAAAAGAAAGAAAAATTCATAATAGCCCTCCTTACCTAGAAAGGAAAATGGAAGAAGATTTCAGTGGTTCACAAAGAAAGGAATATTAGGTAGAATACCTTCCTATTATCATATATTAGGGAGTTTTTATATAATAATATTCAGGTGTATCAAAATCCCCACATTGTTGCCTTCGAAAAGCAAGGACATATTGACATTATAACAAGCCAATATTAAGAATTAGAAAACCAAGTCCTCAAACAAGACTTGCTTTAAATAATTCGTCATTAAGACATTCTCATAAAAAATATGGACATCACTCACTAGGGGATGTTCTCTTTAGTGTTATAACTGATTCCTAGCTGGATTTATTTATACAAATAATAGCTTCTCTCTTACACTGTAGTATGTGATTATCAATAAAAAAAATAAGATGACAAATGAAGAGGAACCAGTGGCAATTGTGGATAAACAAACTAAGAAGCTTCGATCAAAGGCTATTGCAATGGTAAAAGTAGTGTAGCATAATCACTCTCACGAAGAAGCTGCATGGGAAGTGGAGAGTGAGATATGAGCCCAATATTCACACTTATTTGAGGAACAAAGTTAGTTAAGCTTAAATTTAGGGATCAAATTTCATAAGGGAGAAAGAATGTAATAACTCAAAAAAAAATGATAACAATAATGAATTATATTAAAATTAATAAGATAATATGAAATTTAAAGTTATGTGACCTTGGAGTAAATAGTATGATTAAATAAACTAGAAAATTTTATTTTATGAGTAAAACAAGATTTTTGAACAAATATTAAGGTTATATTAGTGCTAATGCTAGGAAACTTTAGCAATTAAAATAAATAGGAAATCTAAGTAAAAAAAATAAAATTTAGATAAATAATAATCGTAAAAATTATTTTGACCTCATAGTTTAAATTTGAAAATTTTTTAAAATTAAAATTTTACCAATTAAAAAATTCATATATGCTAGAGGTTTTGATATCATATATTTGTTATAAACTTATGACTACCCAAAAATTTTTAAATCTTTCTTATATTTACTACAAAGTAAATCTAAACTAAAAAGTTCTACCAAAATTCCATTTTTACAATGCCCAAAGATGTCATTTCCATTAAAGAAATACTAAAATACCCAAAGTATCCCTATTTATTTAAAAAAGATCATACCTAAATCATCGTGAACCCATATCAAGCAACAATATGGTCAGAATAAATGTTAAATTGAAGAAAAAAAATGGTAGAAGTGACTGCAACTATGAGAGAAATGAGAGAAGAATGGGGAAGTAGATGTGTTTAAGGTTTTTAAGATATGTGAACCCTATGTTTGCAATTTTTTTCACGATTAACCTTAGCGAATTGCTATAAGCTTTTCACGATTACTCTTAGCGAATTACTAGTAAAAAATAGTTAAAATTTTGACCAACAATTTATTAGTTTTCGTATTTTTGTATAAGGCTTTTCGTAAATGTAATAACCGAAATTGTTTTTACAGATTAAAATCGAATTTTGACACTAATTTCATGTAAACTGAGTTTGGCATAATTTTTGAGGCTGACAACTGAAATCGAGAGGCTTTTAGGAGTCAGAAATACAATCTGATAAAAAGAAAATGACCCGACGATAAAATACTGAAAGAAGGAGTTCTGGACTTTGGTTTCTCAGACGGTAGCTAAAACCTCTGCATGGGAACCCATGCCAACGTTCGGATGAAAGACGACATCCCAAAGTTTCCTCAGGTGGTCTAGGAAAAGTCGGAATCGCCCCCGAAAGCTTTAAATTCTCTGAAACCCCGCCATTTCCACCATTTCTCTCTCTCTCCTCACTTCACTTTCTCTCTCCTCTCTCTCTTCCTTCCTCCACCGCACGCCACCACCTGGGCCGGCGTGGGCCACCACCTGACCCACCAATCGACATACCTCGCCACCCTCGACCTCAGGCAGCCACCCACAACCACCAATGACCGGCAGAGTCACCGAAAAATGCAACTTTTCCTCCTTCATCGTGTGAAATTTTGCCCGCCGTGACCTCCACCGTCAGCCACCATTGACCGTCACCGCCGCCACCAGCGTGTAAGCTGAGCTGCCAGCTTCCTCTCCCAGCTCGTCGCCGCCGAATGGAGCTTCGACACGCCTAGATCGAAGGAAAATCTGTCTACCGTGCGTCGATTTTCTGGGCCAAAAAATGTCGTCCAAACGGCCGTGAACCGCCGCGCCACCACCAGATTTGGACTCCCCATCTTGTGGGCTTTACCGTGGTGTAATTTTTAAGGCCAACCGCACCCCTCCGCCATGAACCACCACCGGAGAAGCTAGAAAGACACCCGAGATTGCCTAATGTATTTCCATCATCCAAGACTTTGAAGGTCCGATTCACCTAAACCTAATGAGTTTTGATTGAATTGATTGCCGAACGTGAATAGAAAACAAACCGACTTAGGAAATTGTGTAATCAAACTTAGGACTGTAAAATTGATGACGTAATGAGCTTAAATATTCATTTAAATGCCTAGGGAATTGATTAGGCTCAAAATATGAGGATACGAGAAGTCCCATATTGATTTTGGAGCAAACGGAGACCAGGTAGGATAATTTACGCTTCTCAAATGTTAGAATTGACTATGTGGTACTTGAACGCTTAGATTTAATTGTATGGATTTGCGTGCTACTTTCGATGGATTAAATTGCATGCCTGTGTGCTGAAAACCCCATTTACATGTTAGATGATTTGTTTATCGAGTTTATATGCCATTAGGATGGATTTACTTAGGGTAGGGTACTTAATAGGCGGTATGGGACGGCTGTTAAGTATCCCGAATGCAGGGGATTTCATGAATACATTATTTTTAAACAGATTTAGCTTGCATTGCATTAGGGATCACGCGGTAAATCAAGACGACCCTAAGAAAGGTTTAAGGAGTATAAGGGGGGATAGCCTACACGGGGAAACATTGTGATTTAGGCGTAATACCTTAGAATCCTAAGGAATAGCCGAATGTGTGCATATGAGTTCGAATAGACTGTATGAGGATGAGAATTGGCGTATGTGCACATGCTAGGAGACGCCCTAGATGTTAATTCTCACCCGGTCCTTGAGTGAGTGATTGGTATTACTGATCACACTCACAACATAGGCGAGATTCAGGTGATTGGTGTTACGAATCACACCCAATGATAAGAGATGTAATTTCTCTGGATGACGTGCAATTGGAGGATTTTAGATACGGTCGCAGATGATTTATGGCCGATACGAACTTAGATACACCGGGCATGTGTTTTGATTTACTTTTGATTATCGATTTTCAAAGAAACAGATTTTGATGATTTTTAGAACTTGCCATGATTTTCATGCGATAAACTAATTTTTAAAGATAAGGTATTTCACATATTTTGAATTGAATACGGGAAGGTTGTTTTCGGTGCTTGCATCGCTGAGTAATCAACCAGATTTCGAACTATATTATGAATTGTAAATTATTCTACTAGGATTTCAATATCTCACCAAGTTGTTTGCTCAGATGAACATGAATAAGGACCTAGACGCTAGCTGGATAACGACATGGATGATAGACAAGAGAGCAGTGTAGTTCTAGGCTTGAATTGTAATGTATATATGTATACTGATGATGTTTATATTAGATTCTGTAATTTCTACTTTTCTTTTGTTGTTAGACTGGCTGTAAAATTTTGATTTGGATGATTGTTGTACTTTGGGATACATTCGAGATACAGGAGAGACTCTGTCAGATTTTCGGCAGGGTTTATCGTTGTAAATGTATATAATTAAGTTGGAATTTGCATGAATGGATTGTATGCCTGATGTATGGATTTTAATTATTATTCCAGAGTATATTGTAATGACTGTATGTGTAATTAGTATAGCTGCGTATGATTTTGGGTTAAACGAAATCTGAATGGATGACGAAATATCTATTTGGGTTACGCTCAACCAGTAACGATCCCTTGACATTCTCATATCGGGAGTAACTATTTCTAAAACCCATATACTTCTGCTAGGTAGATAGAGGATAGTATATTATAGATTATAGGTCGTTACAGTAAATACTACTCATAAATTTTTGGTCAAAATTTTTGGATGAGAGATTGGTGCTTGCTAAACACAAATTAGGGGCAAAACTTCTTTATCCATAATAAATTCACAAGGAATGTATGTAAATTTGTGTGCAAATTGAATGTAATTTGCTATTTTTAATAATAAATGTGTGACTTTACAGAGATATAGTTTTGTAAATTAAAATAAGAAATTTACGCTTATGAAAATAAAAACAAATTATATATATCTTAAATTGATAAGTTTTTAATAATAAATAAATAATATTAAAAAATTTTAAAATAAGTTATATTTTAATATAAAATTACTATTATCTTACAAAAATATTTTTTAATAAATTTGTATATAATTTTAAAATATAAGAAAAATTATCTAATTTCAACGTTACTCATTAAACGAGAGTAATTTAGCCATGAAAAACCCATCGGATAGGGCTTTCTTACAGAGCCCCAAACGCAGAGGCTCTGAAGGACCTGGGCAGATTTGAGCTTCACTTCACTCCTTTGGAAACGTAGATGCTGTACTGACTATTGGGCAGTTTCGACCTTCCCTCCTTCACCAATGGAACGGTTAGGCACGATGGAAATCAGAGGCTAAGCAAGTCGAATCCTAATGCGGTAAGCTTTTTATGCGAAATTTTTTTGGCTCAAGTGAAAGCGGTGTGTTTTATTGAGTACCTGTATCTAGCCCAGCCTGTGAAAAATTTTCATGTTTACTAAATTTTAGCATTTAATGCTGACTAAGTTTTCATTTCTTGTAGAATTCAGTTATCTTGTATGGTCACAGAGATATAGCTGCTGCCTTCGTCGCATTTTGAACCTGCAATTTGACATCAAACCTTTGCTTTTGCACAATTATCAGAATACCATATAACATTTTTGTGATTTAAGACTTCCCTTCACTGAAACCAGAAACTAAAATGTCACTTGCGTTACCATCATCCTCTACAGCACCTTTTCATTTTACTCGATGTAAAATTTATAATTTGAATTTCCATAAGAAAGGCTCATGTATTTCATACACTCCCTTTCCATATAGAACAGTTCTATGCTGTACAACCAGAAACATATTTGCCAACTCTAGAAATGGACCAAACATAGTATGTGAGTATGCTGCTAGATGCAAGGGAGCTAATAATGAGTCATTTACTGAAGAAAGGACTATTTCCTTGGATTGGGATGATGAAGAAGACTTTGAGGACACAGGGTCACCATGGGGAGGTGCAGTTATTTACAAGAGAAATTCGTTGATTTTGCATCTCGAGTACTGCACTACATTAGAGAGACTCGGTCTAGGAAGACTTTCTACTGATGTCTCAAAATCTAGGGCATCTATTATGGGATTGCGTGTTACAAAAGCTGTGAAGGACTATCCACATGGGACACCTGTTCAGATCTCCATAGATGTGACCAAGAAAAAGAAAAAGTTGAGGCTTGATGGGATTATAAAAACTGTCATCACTCTTGGTTGTAATAGGTATTGCCTTAATAAATTTATCCTGCTTATATACTCGGATTGTGCTTTTCTTACATGTTTGACTATCTCTAACTTGTGGAATTTGCTTTATATTTATTTTGATATTAATTTGGTTTTTCAGACTCGAAAAGTTAAATGTCCATACTCAAACAAAATTATATTTTGTTGCTTAGTGACCTTAGTTATTGTAGAAATGCTCTTTTATGAATCATAGAGCATGTTTGGTAAATTGAAATGCGAGTTGTATTTATTTCCTTAATTTAAGGAATAGCTGATAAATAAAATGGCAACTTAAGTATATCTTATTTGGTCTATCAGAATGCAGGTAAGATTTTATCTTACTTTTTTATAAGTCAATCTAAGAATTACATGGTATGGTTCAGGATGATGTGCCATGTCTGTATAAATATCTGTTTGTTGATTTTGGTAAGATGAAACTTTGATTAGTGTGAATCTGCTTATCTAATTTCTAGCAGATATCTACAATTTCACTTTCCAATATCAGAAATTAGATTCAAGGTGGAGTATTTTTAATTACTGTCGAAAAAAGCTAAGGTATTAGCCAACTTTTGCGGCCTCTAGTTGTGAGAGTACTTCCTTACATTTGCATATATAGGATGGTCAGAGTTCTATGCATTTAATCTGTAGTTTACCTGTCTCAGGTTTTGGTGTTTTTTTAGGTGGATTGATAACACTGTCAACAAACTCCCTTTTTTTCTTAGATGTTTGTGTGCACCACATTGTAAAACATGAAACTTATACAGCTTTGTTGTAAAAACTTTAAATAACTGATTAAGTTGGTTGTATACCAATTGCCATGCCTCTGAGAGAAAGGGAGAAGATAACCAATAAATGCAATAATCTACGGTTCTATTTTTTTAATTTGGAATGTTATTTTTACATATTGCATTAGGTGTTCAGATGTTAATTTTATAAGCTGTAGAGTGTAGACTGTAAGGTTAATGTAAGAATAATATCATCTGCTGCTAAAAGCCATAAGCTTACTAATTTTAATCAAGTAAAATGTTTTAAGTTTGATTACCATATTTTTTTTTCTTATATTACAGATGGTACTTTTGTTTCTTAATTCTTTTTATGGGAATGAAGATGGGTATAATTATAATTTTTTAACACTTCATTGGCATGCAAAGATCAAACTGATTTTAACTAGGTCAGGGCATGCCTAGTAATAGGTATTGCCTTAATGGAAAATATCAGGTATTTGCATACTTGCTAGTTACAACAAAAAATCAGAGTATTTTAGTTTTTATTATCTTACATGAAATGTCCTCAAGGAAGTTTTAAATCCTGAAATTGATTGGTCACTCTGTTTTCATTATGACTTCCACTTTCAGGATCTAATTCTCTGTTATAAATTCTCTTCATTGTATTCTAATTCTACTATCACTTATAATGAAGATTCAGCTAAATCTTATTCTTCAGCATAATTTTTAAGCTTACCGGAAATCTTCTCTTTTTTCAACACATCGAAAAAACCGTCTCCTACTTTCTATATTTATTTGACCAGTGTCACCTAGCCCTGAAGTGAACAGAAAAGGTTCGTTTATTTTCTGAAACTTTAGCTTGATAATCCCTGAACCAGAAAACTGAACCAAGGCAACCTGTGAAGTCAATTCCCTCAATTCTGTAATTATCCAAAATAATTATTTCCAAATATGTATTTGATGTGAATTTACTAGTTTTCAGACCTACTCTCAATTGGGCATAATGGCATGATAGAATTCTTCTTGGATTGTTGAGCTAACATGAAATTGATGGGGATAGGATAGTATTGGCTACCCAAGTTTCACATCAAGTATTATGGGATGATTGATGGGGTATTCAAATGGCTTGGATCTTCCCCCTCAACATCTAGCTTTTGAGGAAAGGTTCTCTAAGTCATTTGGGTTCTATTCTTTGGAATTGGAGCTAGGTTTGTCGACGACACGAAGAGGGTTACCTGCAAAGGGTTCTGACCAATGGAGGAACTGATTGCAATAAAGTGAAGTAACATCGAATGAAGTGTCACAGAGTGCAACCGTCGGGACGTTGACTCTTGAAGGGCAGTGCTATGATGGGGATGGGAATAGTATAGGATATCCATAGGATAGTATTGACTATCCAAGTTCAACATTGAGTAGTATAGGATGCTCGATGAGTTACTTAAATAGTTTGGTTCTTTTTCAACAGCTAGTTTTTAAGAGAGAGTTCCCTAAGTCACTTTGGTTCCATCAAATATGAATATGCAAGATCTGCTAACAAGTTTAATCCCGTAGGTGACTGGAAGCTGTGCAACACAAATGCATTCTTGTATGGTTGTAAACTTTAGTCTAGTTATGAAGGGGCAAGCTGGATAGTTATCTCAATCATTCTAGTTTGTATCTGAAAGTGCATATAAATAGATTTGAAGCAAAGATTAATATGTGGAAGGGACCAAAAGATAAAAGTAGAAGATCGTGTTTTCCCATATGATGAATTAAGCTTTATGGGTATGACTAGAAGAATAGAAATTTTCTATTTTCTTTATGTTCCATAAATTCGTTAGATGTATTATTAAAAATTAGGGACATGGAGTATATTATGATTGGCTTCAACTGCATAGATTATTTCCTCTGCTTCCTTTTTACAGTTAAATATTGTCTCATAGTCATTTCCTATTGAAGGTGTGGTAAGCCAGCTGCTGAGTGCATATTCTGCGAGTTCTCTCTTTTACTCACTGAAGAACCCGTTGATGAACCAGAGACTATTGATTTGGGCACTATTTTTGGGGAAGACAAATATAAAAATTCTGAAAACAGTGGAAAAGAAGATGAGGATGATGACGATGCATTAATTGATTTGGAGGATCGGCTGCATTTTCCTCCTGAAGAGAAAGAAATTGACATTTCAAAGCACATAAGAGACAGGGTACATCTTGAGATTACCATTAATGCAATATGTGATCCTGGATGCAAAGGTTTGTGTCTGAAATGTGGTGCAAACCTAAACACTAGTAGTTGCAATTGTAGCAAAGTGGAAGTAAACCAGAAAGGTTTTGGCCCTCTTGGAAATTTAAAAGAGCAGTTGCAACGATAATTTATAAAATACGTTGGCATCGCTTAATTAATAGTTAATTCAATTTAGTGAAAAAAGACTTGATTTATTGTTGATAGTTGCAGTGATAAGTTAGTTGGAAACTTATGTTTAATTTAACTCATTTACCTTTCTTCTTTATCTGTTCTAGAGAATGTTATTAATTTGTGTGTGATTACTGTTGAAAAGAAATGAATGCAGTTTTCCAGAAAATACTTAAATGTCCATGAATGAGTTTCAGGTAAAGGATCTGCTCGGTATGCTGAAGGCTGAAGCCATCCAAGGACCCTAACTTTTGGCAACAAGAAATTTCCCATGACACCGTCATTTTAATTACATTTTATCATTCGCTTTTAATAAAAAAAATAAATTATCAATTAAAAAGAAATCAGATTACAAATAAAATCTCCAATATTAATAATTAAAATTTTTCAATGCGAAATAATTTTATATAAAAATAAACTTTGCAAGCATCTAAAACTGATGGACATGGCTGGCGACTCAGTAATTTGTAACTAAAATATGGAAAATATAGGTATGAATGTAACCAATTTTTTATAGAATAAATTACATTACTCTCTCTTGAAATATCTTGAAATTATACTATTTTCTTTACTATTTTAAAAAATTATATTTTTCTTTCTTGTGAGAGAAGAGAAAACTTTCAATTTCACTTATTTTGATCAAACTATCTTTATATTTATTATTTATATAATTAAATATGTATTTGACTAATATTAAAAAAAATTTTAACTTAAAAATAAAATAAATTTCTTTCTTTTAACTCAAAATAAATAATAATAAAATATTATAATTTTTAAAAATATATTTTATAATCAATTATAATTTTTTAAAAAAATTAATAATGTCATTAAGGGTATTTTAGTTAAAAAAGATAAAATTATAAATTTTTTAATCTTTCAAATGAGAAAAATATATGTTTTTGAAATAGAGAAAAAGAGAGTGTAAATTTAAAATCTTAAGAGAAACCACTTAGATTTTAATTTTTAACCAATAACTCCTTAAACTTTCACTCGTGTAGAAAACCCCAAAAACTAAAATCAATTGATACATCAGATTTAAATTTCACATAAGCAAGGTTATTTGTGTCAAATTCAATTTTAATTAATTTTTCTTAATTTCATAATTAAAGGGGTGAAGAATATGGAGGTTGCGTCAAACTCTCCAAAGCCGTTTACAAAGCCCTCATTGCGTCTGTGAGGAAACCAAAACACAAGAATTGAATTAGTTAATTCGCAATAAGTACCATTTGTAACCTTGAAACCTGAAATAATAAACATAAATAGTTATCTCATCCATGGCTAGCTACTTCATTTAAACTCAAACATCATAATTACTTATTACCAAATGACCCAGGCTTTTGCAATATTTCTGTGAAGATTTTGGTGGTGTTCACAAATATAAATTTGGCATCAAGCAACTCTCTATTATTATTGAATTCATTGACTAATTATTTCAGTTTGTGGTCAAAAATGGAGGCTTTTTTCTTCCGTTACGACATTTTCACAAACATCTATTGACCATTTTTTTTTTCAGTGACGTCTTTTTTCTCTTGGAAGAATTTGCTCAATTTTTAATTTAATTAATCATTTTTTTTTTTTTTTGCCTAATGGCAATACACAAGGGTTTTGGGCGTGTTTAAACAAATATCACAGTGTGTGAATTGCTTTGCGAGTCCTAAGGACGTTAAATGGAGAAATGGGACGATCCCAATATGCATCAAAGTGGTGGATGTGTTTTCTGTATATTTGTTTAAGGAAGACGAGTTGAAGGAGCTGTTGAAGTGATTCGAAGGTGTAGAGGTTTTGGCTTCACCCATTTCATTATGAACTCTTCACTTTAATTATGAATTGACAATTAGGAAAAACTGATTAAGACTGAATTTGACACAACTACCCTTACTTATGTAGAACTTAGATATGATGTTTCAATTGATTTTTTAGTATTTGGAATTTTTTACACATGAGGAAAAGTTTAAGGGTTATTGGTAAAAAAATAAAAGTCTAAGGGTTTTCTTGCACATAGTCCAAAGTTTAAGGAGGTATTTTGAATTTTACCCTTTTTTTTTATAATCATAAGTGAAAATAGAAACTTATAATTGATTAAAAGAGAGCATGCATTGCCATATGACGTGGGGAAAGAAAAGAATATGATGTTTATACAATCAATGTAAAAATGATGATGCTCTTGTGAGGGAAAACATGATACTATTGCATGAAAAAAGAGATAGATATAAATTTATTTTAATAATAGGTTAGATTTCATTTATGTAATTGATATCATGAGTGTGTGTGTATATATATTATATTTTTTAATTCAAAAATGTTATATTACTCTCTCATATGAAAAAATTTATTAATAGGTAGTTAGTTAGAGTGGTAAGTATTCTATTTTTCTTAAATAAGGTATTGGATATGAGTTTTATATATGAAAAATTTTTGTTTACAAAAAAAAAAAAAATCACTCATGAAAATTATTTGTAAGTTCTTTTTTTAGTTTGGATCAAAAGAAGAATATATAAGCTTGCTAGTAGGGGTGTAAATAAACCAATTTATTCGTGAACTACTCGAATTCGGCTCACCAGAATTTTGATTCAATCTTGATTAATTTAATAAATAAACGAGTTTAATCAACATATTAAACTAGTTTAGTTAAATGAACCAAACTTGAACATTTGATGCTCAATTTGTTCAACTTATAAACAACTCAGTTAATAATAGAATATTATTTTATGTAATATATATATATTATATTTTAAAATTTTATATAATATATATTGCAATTGTAATGCTCCTTTCTAATCTCATCACTTAGCATTGGTAAAATATAAAGTCATTACATTTATCCTTATAGTTAATATCTGAGTTTTTTTTTATATATATACTAATTCATCAACTCTTTGACTCAGATAAAATTTATAAGCATAGCGAAATGGTACTACAATTTACAATGGCTAAAGTAACTAACAATACCTTACTCTCAATGTTACTAATTTAGGGTTAGGAGACAACATAATTTCTGTCCCTCAAACCCTTAGTTACAAAATATTATTACAAGATTTTACCCTTAATGCAAGTCCCGTATCACTCAGAACTTCACTAATTACCTGCATCTGATACATATCAACACGTGAATGAGAAAACTAGTTTCTCAGTAGTTTAACATTTCATACTTTAATTTAGGTTGACATGTATCACTGTACACACATACAAGTAATCTTGATTGACTTATCAATATAGTGACAATATTCATTTTAGTAGTGACATAATTATAAGTAACAATCAATAGAGTAATTAACATAATCTGTAGTCATCACTATATATATATATATATATATAAATTTCATTCTTAAAACTTACCTTGTATATGTCCCACATTCATGTCACCCTGTAACAAAAGTGGACTCTTGGCCACTAAGATATATAGGTATATTTGAACTCTTAGTCATGTAGTGGGCACTTGGCCACTTTCACGAGGTCAGCAGACACTTGGCCACTTTCACGAGGTCAGTGGACACTTGGCCACTTTCACGAGGTTTGTGGACACTTGGCCACTTATATATTATAACTATAATTAATATTCTTATTACATTTAATATGATTTATACTTTATACTTTATTTTTCTGAACTACCATATAATATAATCATACTTGCTTTACTCATTGATCTTTCCTTTGAAAGTATGCATGCACTACACCATATTAATTGTCATTAGTTCATTCGGCTTATTCAATCTAATTAATTTATTATATTATTACATTTCATGTTTAATAAATATGAGAGTTTATGTAATTCTAAAGTGTTCTGTTACTTCCTTCCTATTACTACGTCATATTCTATATTACTTCCTATGAAATTTCCTCAATCATGAGTCATCAGACTACCAATAGTCCTTTTTGTTATTATGTAATCTTTTTATTTATAGCTCAGTTTCACTAGATAGTGTTTTATCCTCTTGCCTTACATCTGAGTTATTTGTTTCCTGTGTAGGTTCCTTAATTTCCATCACAATTCTTCTCAATATACTATTTATTTCCATGCTGTACTTTATATTCTCGTGTAATAATGGTTACTTGAAAATATTCTATAAGTTTTAACTCCTACTAGTATATTTTATACCATAGTGGCATTCCTATTACACGTTATAATTCCAGCCTGATGTTCAATTATGATAGTTACCTTTATATAATTAATTCTACTTCTAATAATATATGATAGTAATTAATTCTAGCTATACTACACGTGGTGGTTAACTACAGTTTGTTTGCACCTACTACACCTTTTTCTTTATATCCTATAGGTAATTCACTACCCCCCCCTCCATAATTGATTCTAAAAGATATCCTATTCATGCCACACGTCGTACGTGATTTTAATCATGCTTACTTCATTGACATTTCATACTATTCTAATATATATGCCACTTCTCCTTAACTTCACCCAAAACGCTACCCCTGAAGTTGCCTTAGTTTTCCCTTGTTATTCCACTAAAACATTACAAGTAACATTTAAATTTATACTTCCAATCTCTTTTCTAATATGGAAATTTATCGCCTTTATTCCTCAATTCATTACTCTAGTTGGATTTCATGTATACTTATCTATCTTAAAGGAGACGTATAAACGTTTCCTCCACAGCCTTGGGAATACAGGGTCATTCCTAATATAATTTATAACTAAAGATAAGGAATTATTAAACTACCTTATAGTTGTAAGAGTGGCGAATCTACTGTGTTGAGGCTTTCCCTTCGTTCAAACTTCTTTCTTTTGTTCCTTTCGTATGTTTTTCTTCTCCTTCCGCTAAATTTTCTTTCTTCTTCTTTTCTCTGCCTCCTTGATTAGTTGCTAGGTGTGTTCTTTCCTATTTCCTTTTTATCGCGTCCCCTCCTTATCTATGCGACACATATATATGTTGAGAAATATTTATCCCCAGCTGAGTCGATCATCCTAAGAACGTATGAAAAGGTGGCTTTTGTACTGTTATCCTCTTTCACCTACTTTTTGGTCAGTTTAACGTTAACATGCCATGCAAAGGAAGAGAAAATTTTCTAAAAGAATTATGCAGTTCGGCCATCACATTACGTTTCATGGAAGAGATATAGTAAAGCAAGGAAAGAGAAAATACAACATCCACACGTCCCTTTCTCACCTTTCCACCTCTTAAGATATGCAATTATGCTACACGTGTAATACCATGAATTCACCATTCTTATACTCCTATGTATTCCTAAATTCATCTTTCGGTAAATATATATATATATATAAAGGAGGGAGAAGTGTAATCACGTGTCTTGTATGTGATCTTTTAATGTCTTCTCAAGTGCCACTTTTTAATTATAAAGGAAGAAATTATTTTACTCACTACCTATAATCATAACTTCTTTCCTTTATTGTTATTATTATTACTAAGGAAATTTTCTCCATCTTTTAACTTGTTACTTTGAGAAAACATTAAAGTAAAGAAAATAAGGGTGTTACAGCAATCATATATATATATAATTATAAAAAATGTTAGAAGAATACAAAAATTAATGCATAATTAAAAAATATAATATAGAAATTTATATAATTTTCTCCTATACATACATATATATATTAATTATATGAAAGTTGATCATTTTTTTATTTAGTTTAAATTTTGTATGCGCACAAAAAAAATATTATATTTACAGCATTGTTTATGAACTATTTAGACTTTGTTCGTTTAATAAATGAGCTGAGCTTGACCACGATTTTTTGTTCATTTTAAAGTTTAGGCTCACTTTATTTTAAATGAACGAGCTTGATATAATTAAAGTTTGACTTGACTTGACTCATTTACAGCCCTATTTTCTAGTAAGAAACCCACCTTAATTGCACTATTCAACACTAATCTCATTCGGACTCCCACAAACTTTTTACCATTGTGCAAAAGATGTTGTTATGCTATTCTAATATTGCATCCATTTATAAGTAGAACTTAATGATAAAAAAAAAAAGGCTAAAGTTATTCTTTTGGTCCTTTGTTTTACTCAATTTTTATTTTATTCTATAATATAAAAATTTATAATTTGATTCTTGTACTTTTGAAAAATGTTTCATTCAGTTCATGTTTTTATTAAAATTTACTAATATGCCTAGTATATACTACTTTGTGAATGAATTCTTTGCAGTAAGATAAAGAGGTGCAATTCTTTGCAGTAAGAGAGATATAAGAAAAAAAGGATATACACTGATAAAAATCTACCTCAAATAAATTATAATTTTTTTTATTTTTATCTATTTCTTATTACAGAGAACTATACTGAACATATCAACACTATTTTTCCACTTTAAATATACATAAATTAGTTAACAAAAAAGGAGAAAAAGTAAATATTTAGACAAAAATAACTTATATATAACATAAAATAAATTTGAATTATATATATTTAGAGTGTCAAGATAATATACAATTAATCAAGTTGACAAAATTTAACAAAAGTTTAAAGGTATGGGCTAAATTTAAAAAAAATATAAGAAATAAATTATAAAATTTTAAACTATAAAGATGAATTTAAAATTATGTTGCGTGTATATATATATATAATTGGACATCATTTTATCCTCTAAACTCTACTAGATTATGTCTCTTTATTCCAATTGACCAAGACTCCCTTTTTTTTCGAAAAGAAAGAGATAATGACAAGAAAAAAATGTGCGAAGAAGCAGGGGTGCAAGACGTAGAATTCCGATGAGATCAATCTTAATACTACTCTCAACGGGAAAAAAAGAAAAAATGTTCAAAAATTGACGACAAAGGAGAGGATTCGTTTGTTTAGCACATATGTTTCGTAAGATATGAATTTAAGATAAATTCATATATATATATATATCATATGAATTTAGAATATCAAGATAAAAGCTCATATGCGCACTTGTGTTTGTCATGAAAAGACAAGATTATTTTTTATGTCCTCAAAATTTTTATTGATTTTTAATTTTGTCCTCAACTTTTTTTCCACCAATTTCATATCCAAAATTTTCAAATTCTATCAATTTTGTCTCATACTGTAATGTCATCCATTACACTAACGAAGTCTACATGGCAATGTATGGAACTCTCGCTGACATAAAAAATTAACTATATAATTGTGACAAAATTGATAGCAATTGTGATGTTTGGGAACAAAATTTATAATAACCTCAAAATTTTGGGACCAAAAAGGTACTTTTGCCAATTTTTGTTTATTTTCTTTCTCAAGTTTGAATCTCCATTTCATAAATCATAAATGCTAATCTCCAACTTTGCACTCATTTTATATCCGCTCTAAAGCAATCAAATGATCTCCTTCCTACCCTAAAATTAACATGTTCTTTTTGTGATAAATCTCCTATTTTAAATTTTCCTTTAGTTAAAGCTTTACTTTAATTAAAAGTTAGCCTTTTATAGTAGTTCATCTCAAGAAAACTCAATACAAAAAGAAAGAAATGAAAAAAAAAGCATATAAGAATAAATGCAAAAAAAAAAATACCTCCCTTACAAAAATATATTCAAGAAAATTAGTTTGAATTTTGCACAATCAAAAACAAAATGGAGAAGAAAATCTATATCTATGATTCATAGATGAACTAGTTTTATATACACGTTGAATTCATCACGTGGAGATCATGTGACTCTTAATGGGTTAACTATAGAAATTAACATAAATATAACAAAAGCTTAACATAACAACTAAATAACACACATTAACAAGTTAAAAATTACCAAAGTTAGGTTTTTGAACTTGAAACAACCGTTATTGAGTTCTCATTTTAAGGATTTTTATTTCTCTTTCTTTTTTTTGGATATTTTATAGGTTCTAAACTCCAGTAATTTTCTCCTTAACAAAAATTTCAATTAAGCTTTCTCTTTAGAAGTAAATTTCTCTGCCCATTAAGCCAGCAAACCCATTATATGGCTAGTTTTTCTATCATGATAAAAGTGTTAGCACTTAGAAGAGCCCTTGGTATTATTTAACTTTTGAACATATGAATGTTTATGTAGAATCTAATAGTGCTTATTTGGTGGAGGTTGTACATAAAGTTTAGGAAGACCTTGGAGTAATGCTACTATTTTAGAAAACATTGGTGAGCTACTCAAGTCCTTCTCTTTTGAAAATATTTCCTTTTTAAGAAGTGCTAACAAGAAAGCTAATTGGCTTGTAAAATCTAGTTTATAGAGGATGTGCCCTCTGAATTGGGTTTCCTTTTCCTCATCCTCTCTTGATGAAGTTCTTACTAGGAACAATGTTCTTGTGGAATTTGGGATTGGATAGTTATGATCAGTACTCTAAGTTTATCTCTGCTTTCCTTCTTTATTTTTCTTTATTTTCTATTTGATTTGTAGTGCTTATCTTTGTAAATGTTCATGTGCATAAGAGTGATGATCACATTCATTGCAAACATACGATTCTTAGTCAAATGTGTTTCATTTCTACCATAAAAATAGTGTTGTTATGGATGATAAAAATAGTGTTGTTTTTTATGTTAATAAAGCTTAAATGTCCTAAACCCAAAAGGGATCCAATCCAATAACCATATTTAAATCCAATTGAGACATAGCAAAGCTCAAAGATAGAAGAGATTATTAGAATCTTCCTTAAACCATGTAATATCTACAACTAGTAGAATGATTGCAAGTATCCTCACCTTAATAAATTGCTTTAAAATATTTTATCATAACTTAAACTTGTTGTATATAAAGGGCTACGAGCACTCAATGTAGTGTTTCGAGCATCCTGACACTACAACTTCATAGTGTTTTGAGTATTTTGACAATATAAAAAAAGGTTTCCAAAATAGTATTGCAATAAAAGAAAATATTGTTGGAGAAACTTAATATTTATACCAAGACAATAAAAAAAAAGTTTGAATACACATCAAACTCTCAGTATTGAATACCACTTTGAATACTACTATCAAGGTTTTCAATTCTCTTCACTCTCAATATTTACTTGGACTAAGACTATATCTATTGCTATCAATATTCCACATAGAAACAAGCATTAGGATATTAATATTATTATAAATTATATTAAAAGTAGTAAACGTGGGGAAAGATAAATGAATTAAAAATGGTTTCAGTTATCAAATGGACTTTTTCAATCAAATGAAATTGTTAAACATTTTAATCATGGTTGTCAAAGTCGAGTGTTAACTCATTTGATTTCATGAGTTTACCCTACTTTGTAGAATCGATTGAAAAATTGCAAGCTGGTGAACTTGCTCAAACTTGGCTAAACTTGCATGGGATTGGCTGAAATCGTAAGTTGGGCCACGAGTTCACGTTTTTAGCGTACCTTTAAAAAGGCCCATTTTTTATTATTATTACTTCAAGAAGGCCCAACTGAAACCCAACCCAGTCCTTTTGAAAACCTAACCCATCCTTTGAAAATCTAACCTAATTCACTTCAGGAGACTAAATGGAGGCTCTGGTTCATCTTCTTTATGGAAGACCATGCTATTGTGTTGCTACTTTCCTATTACCACAGAGGATGGTGGAGGGATGACAAGATGTTTGTTGGCCTCGTGAGTTACTACACGTCTTTTCATCATGAGTTGTTGTTGTCTTCAATGAGTTGCTATTGTGTCTTCCTCGAAAGTTAGTGTACATCTCAGCTTAGTGGTGAGTATTACTAATATACTTACAAACTTGCTAATATTGTGAATTAGTGAATTATGATGTACTGAATTGATGATGGAATCATGGAATGGAATTGTGATGTGAGCTACTTTCCATCACTTACTGATATTGTGAAATTGTGACTTATGTAAGCTATTAAGACTTAAGAGTTTACTTGCTTGCACTTGCTAGACTTAGGATTTACTAATTTAGGAATTATGTAGTTAATTTCAAAGGTACGTGATGTGTATATCTAAAAGCATAACCTTAAGAAGATGCCATAGATATGGCTTCAGTGTTCCTATTATGTGAATGATTGATTTCAGTGCAATGAGAGAAGGCCCTCATATTATTAGATTTTCACATGCATTTTCTCACTCAATATTCTACTATACATCTTTTCACATGTGCATGTGTTTATTGCATTATAATTAGAATTTATTTGTGTTTATTGAATTTTAGTGCTCTCTAGTTTTATTTAAATTAGTAAATAGATATGTCATAATTAACATTGTTTGTATTTATCTTGGTATGAATTGCAAATTAGATGGAAGGTGTTGACACTACTGAGTTTACCAATTTATTTTAATTTTCAGCCACTTAGATTTTGAGACTTTAGTTACTATTCAACAATGTTTGCTATAATATCCACTTTTTACATCCTCAGGTATGTTGTTAATTCTTAAATTTTGGTTATTTCATACCTAAATGTCCATGTTTAAACTGCCTTAGGTTTTCCCAAAGTGAATGAGGACTAAATTGAAAGGAAAGTTACAGGGACTAAAGTGAAAGGAAAAAAGTTTCTAAAAATATCTAAACGTCATGATTACTTTAAAAAATATCTAATGCGAATGATGAGGCATATTAATGACATTATAAAATATCTAAAAATTAATAATTACTTTGAAAAATATCTTAAAAAATATCTTAAAAGTCATGATTACCCTAGGAAAATATCTTAAGGACAAAATGGTAATTTTTCTTAAAGGATAAAATGTTAATGTACCACAAAGGTAAAATAATAATTTAGCACAAGGACAAAATGGCAATTTCGCCATAAGGGTAAATTGGTAATGAATTTCAAGAAATTTCATTAGAAAAGAGGAAGCTCCATACATTTAAAAAGTAAGGGAAAAGGAGGGTAAAATGGTCATTTTGAAATAAAGGGTAAAATGGTCATTTTACCTTATCTAATTAAACCCATCTCTTTCATGAAAAGAAAGAGAAAGTGACGGGAAGGAGATGAAGAAGAAGAAACTAAGAGAGGAGGAAGAAGAAGGAAGAAGGGAAAAAGCCAAAGAAAACCAACTTAAACACCAAATTTCTCCACTTTTCAAGGTAGCTAAACAATTCTAATCCTCTTATTTCAAGTTTTATGGATTATTTTGCTTGAATAGAAAATTCTATAGTTTTCATGAAAAGGGGTTTTCTCTCTCTACATTCTTTTATGAAGCAATTGCTATTAGGTATTGCTTGTATGATTGTTTTGGATGTATTTATGAATGTATTGAATGGTATTGGAATGAATTTTGTGAAGAAAAGGGATTATTAGTTCACCTAGACTCATGTTGAAACCCTTGATGTTTGATACCATAAAGTGTGGAAATTTGTATGGAAATGGAAGTAAATTGATGTATTTATGCTTGTATGATGTAAAGGATGGAAGAAAAGGAAGAAATGGCATGAAAGCCCCTTTTTTCCCTCACTTTCCTCCCTTGGCTTAGACTAGCCCCTCTTATTTTCCTTGAATTAGCTGAATTTTGTTAGTGTAATTATGAAGGAAAAATGCTAAATTTTTATCTTAACCAATTGCAAGAGAAAAAGAAGTGGGTAGCTATGGCAAAAGACTTTAATGATGTATTTTATGAATTGTATAAAAGGAAAGGAATGACATTCCATATCCATGCATTTTTATATGAAAAAGTTTGTCAAACAAGAAAGGGTAATTTTAGAAATGTGAGGAAGGTACCATGAAAAATGAAAGTAAGGAAGGAAAACCATGAAATTTAAAGAAAAGATAGAAACTAGAGGAAATGTCCTTAATATATGCTTTAGGATAGATATACTTGTGACTGAGTGACCAATTGTCAATATTGGATGGCCTTTAGGCATTCCAAGGTTGTGTCATAAAATTGGATTGTAAAACATCAACTCAGATATAATAATTTTAGAAAACACCGTGATGGTTGCAAATTCTAAGTTAGTGTAACTTAGTATGGCCAATGAAAGGGACATTTACTTAGAATTCATTATAACCATGTGCACAAGTCATACATCTTAAAGTATATGTATAGGATAGCCTATCGAGAATATGACCCATCAGTAAAAGGTGGTGATTACATAGCATCGTGATCCACTCAAAAAGTGGAGAAAAAATGATCTGTGTGAGGTAATAGTGATCCCGTAAGCTTAATTATGAGGTTATACCAACCCTGTTTGGGACGAAAGGGAATAATCCCACTGGTTAGGATCTGTCTAAGAGACAAGGTCCATTGAGGGGTACTTAGATCTATTAGGGGATACCTTAAATAGTGCTAGTGGTAGAATTGTCATATATGAGGTTTAATTAACTCACTCATGTAAGTAAGGGTATGTGGAGTAGTTCACTAGGTAACTTTTTTGATACTCTTATGTTTCTCTTACAAGGATGGAATTAGTCGTAATGTGATGATTGTTTTTCTCTAATTATATGATCTATATGATTTCTATGATGATGTTCATGATACCATATAATGATGTTATAAAATGTTGTGAATGGTGAACTATCCTTATGTTAATTTATATTTATGCTTTCATAAATACATGCCATATTTCAATACATGAAACATGCATGATATCCCAATAGAATGTATTGTATTTAAAAGAAAAGAATGTAGAATATTTTTCTTATTATTACAGTGGTACATACCAGAGGTTTTTCAAAAAGAATGGATTGTTTGGCTACTAAGATTTTACTTCTCATAATTATCCTGTTATGTATTAGATAATTAGGTATACCATCTGGTTAGAGATAGAAGTAACCCTAGTGGAAATACCATTTCTAGGGTCATTTACAGTACTACAAGGGATATGGGTGTTGGCTATCCTACAAGTTCCTCCTCCTCAGTGAAATGAAGATGTGTTATATTTTTGAGTAATTGTGTAATTATGTAGGTTGTAACCCTTTATCCTATTTCTTAACATGTTTTTGGAATCAAATTAGGATAAATCATTTTTGAATGTATATATAATGAAGGACATATATATATATTAGGATATGTGAAAGTTATATCCAATAGTAGAAACATTTTAAGATGGGTTTGAGTGGTAGATTTATTTCCTCCTTACCCTGAGAAACTAATTAAACTTCACATATCCATAAATATATGTTTGATGTTGTAACCATATGAGAAATGTATAAATTAATGATGTTTTATCTTCCACTGTGTTATTATTAATTTTCACTGTATAGTCTTCCACTATGCAATGTATGAATTAGAAATACTTGAGTAAAAGAACCCAAACCTAATCAATTATTAAATTGCAATTGGAATCACACTCAGGTAAAAGTAAAGATAACACACCAATCTTATAACAAGATGGTTTATAAAATAAGCATTTAATGGAAATGGCTATAAGATTTGGGTATTATATTGAGTTGGTATCAGAGCACTGTAACCTAGGTTAGAATAGGGTAAATTCCTCAAGAAAAGAATTGATTCAAGTTAGTTGGTTGAACCTAGGCAGTTAACTGACTTGTATTTATTTTGACTTGAGGAATGGAGTGAAGGTTTGGATAGATGGTATTTCCTATAGATGTCATATGTTCTCTATTAAATATTATGTTATTGAGACTAATCACCTCAGCAACATTATTTTTGAAAAGTGAGATATGGCTCCACTTAAGAGGAATGCCGAACAAAAGAAAAGAAGTGAAGCTAGTATAGTGAAGGTGATGGAAACTATAATAGGGGTAGCTGAAGCTATAAAGGAATAAGCAGCAGCTATTACCTAAATTCTGAGACAATTTTAGGAAGGTAGAAATAGTAATCACCCGAACACCCATTATAATGGAGAACAAGGAGGAAACCTAGTGTACCATGGATGGTCAGAAGTTAAGAAAGCTAAACCTCCTTCTGTTAAGGGTGAATTTGACCCAAAAGTAGCTAAACAATAATGAAAACTCAAGGGATCCAGATTACCTGGGAATCCTTTAAAGAGGTATTTCTAGAAAAGTATTTTTCGCAAAATGTGATAAATGAAAAGAGATTGAGTTATGCAGATCAAACAGGGAAATACGCCCTTTGATGAACATTTAGTTAGATTTGAGGAGTTATGTATGAAGAGATTGAACTTACGTATGTTAAGCCTATCCTGTGAGTTATCTGTTGCTATTCCTAATGAAGAATAGGTTTTGACCTCTTTGGCTTTTTTAAATTAACCAATTATTTTTTAGAACAAATCTTTTGTTATTAACCTTATTTGTCTAATTTTAGTGGATTCAGATGTTATTCTTTGGATGGATTGGCTTTCTTCTAACAATGTAATCTTAGATTGTTCAGTAAAGTCTGTGACTTTTATAAATACCTTACTAGTAAATAAGGGAACTAAGGAAATAAATCAAAGAATGAGTTTCTTTGTGTTCTTCTAAAATTGAAGTTCAGCATAAACTCTTTGATATTCCCGTAGTCTGGGAATTTCTTGATGTATTCCCCAAGGAAATCTCAAGTCTTCCACCTGAAAGAGAAGTAGAGTTTTCTATATAATTAATTCCTAGTACAGGACCAATTTCTATAATCCCTTATAGGATGTTTCCCTTAAAGTTGAGTGAATTAAAGGTACAGATAGAAGACCTATTCGGAAAACAATTCATTAGACCTAGTGTTTCGCCATGGGGAGCACTAGTGTTGTTTATAAAGAAGAAAAATGGAACCTAGAGATTATGTATAGATTACAGGAAGTTAAACAGAGTAACTGTTAAAAAATAAGTATCCCCTCCCTAGGATAGATGATCTATTAGACCAACTAAGAGGATCTATAGTATTCTCCCTAATTGATTTGAGGTCAGGGTACCATCAAATCAGAGTTAAAGCTGAAGATGTACATAAGACTACCCTCAAAACCAGATATGAGCATTTTGAGTTTTTAGTAATGCCATTTGGATTGACAAATGCTCCCACTATTTTTATGGATTACATGAATCATATCTTTAGATCCTACCTTAATCAATTGTGGTAGTGTTTATTGATGAGATTCTTGTATATTCTAAAAATAGGAAAGAGCATGCCCAACATTTAAGGATTATGCTACAAATTGCTTAGGGAAAAGCAGTTGTATGCCAAATTAGAGAAATGTGAATTCTAGTTAGAGGAGGTGAAATTATTATGGCATTTGATTAATAAAAATAAAGTATCAGTAGACCCTAATAAGACTAAAGCAGTAGTGAATTGGGAGAGACCTACCATAGTGACAGAAATTCATACTTTCCTTGGGTTGGCAGGATATTATAGGTGATTTATTCAAGAATTTTTGCAGATCGCAATGCCTTTGACTAAATTGACTAGGAAAGATGTTTCATTTGTGTGAAATTCTAAGTGTGAGCGTAATTTCCAAACCCTAAAGGAAAAACTAACTACTACACTTGTATTAACAATTTCTGATCCCTTAGGATATTTTAAATTGTATTGTGATGCATCCAAGAAGGGCCTAGGATGTGTCTTAATGCAGGATGGAAAAGTAATTGCATATGCCTTTAGACAATTGAAACCTCATGAAGAGAACTATCTTACTCATGACTTGGAATTAGCTACTATAGTCTTCACCTTAAAGATTTGGAGACACTATTTATATAAATCTAAATTTGAGGTATTTAGTGACCATAAAAGTCTTGAATATCTTTTTCATCAAAAGGAGCTAAATATGAGGCAAAGGAGATGAATGGAATTTCTTAAAGATTATGATTTTAAATTAAAATACCACCCAGGAAAAGCAAATGTAGTGGTAGATGCTTTAAGTAGGAAATCTCTTCACATGGCTTAATTAATGTTAAATGAGATGAGCTTAATAGAGAAATTTAGGAATTTAAGCTTGTTTACTTTGGTACTGCTAGATAGAATATATTTGAGCAAATTGAGGATTGAAAATAACCTTAGAACTCAGATTTTGGAAGCTAAAAAAAAATAGATGAATTCCTAAAATCCCTAAAGGATTCAAAGGAATTCAAGAAGGGAACTGAGGTGATGGTATCCTTTCAAAGTAGAATATATGTTCCTTAATTAGGAGGATTAAGGGACATAATATTGGAAGAAGCTTATAAAAGTAATTATACTATTCATTCTGGAGCTATTAAGATGTATTAAGATTTAAAAGAAAGGTTCTGGTGGCTAGGAATGAAAAAGCATATCACTGAGTATGTTGCTAGGTGTCTAGTATGCCAACAAGTGAAGATAGAACATCAAAAGCCTGCAGGGCTATTAAAATACCTAGATATCCCTGAATGGAAATGGGATAAAATTTCTATGGACTTTGTGATTGGATTACCTAGAACTCAATTAGGAAATAATGCATTTTAGATAATAATGGATTAATTAACTAAGTCTGCACATTTCCTACCAATAAAGATAAACTTCTCATTAGATAAGTTGGCCTAACTCTACATACAAGAAATAGTAAGACTTTACAAAATTCTTACTAATATTGTATCAGATAGATACCTTAGGTTTACTTCCAGATTTTAGAGGGCATTACAAGAAGCTTTTGGCACAAGTTAAATTTCAATACTGCTTATCACCCATAAACTAATAGGCAAACTAAAAGCATTATCCAAACTCTAGAAGATATTCTTAGGGTATATGCTTTAGAGTAGAAAGGGAGTTGGGATAAAAATATACCACTAGTAGAATTTGCCAATAACAATAGTTTTCATTCCAGCATAGGGATGGCACCCTATGAAGCTTTATATGGAAGAAAATGTAGATTACCTTTGTATTGGTTTGAAATAAGAGAGAGACAATTATTAGGCCTAATCTAGCACAACAAACCACTGATCAAATCAAAAAGATCATGGAAAAGATGACTAAGGCCTAAGATAGACAAAAGAGTTATGCTAAGGTAACAGTGATCCCGTAAGCGTAATTATGAGGTTATACCAGCCCTGTTTGGGATGAAAGGGAATAATCCCACTGGTTAGGATTTGTCTAAGAGACAGAGTCTATTGACGGGTACTTGGATCCATTGGGAGATGCCTCAAATAATACCAGTGGCCGAATTGTCACGTATGAGGTTTAATTAACTCACTCATGTAAGTAGGGGTACGTAGAGTAGTTCATTGGGTGACTCTCCTGATATTCTTATATTTCTCTTATGAGGATGGCATTAGCCATAATGTGATGATTGGTCTTTCCTGATTATATGATCAATATGATTTCTATGATGATGTTCATGATACCACATAATGATGTTTTCATATAATGATGTTATGAAATGTTGTGAAAGGTGAACTATCCTTATGTTAATTTATGTTTATGCTTTCATAAATACATGCCATATTTCAATACATGAAACATGCATGATATCCTAATAGAATATATTTTATTTAAAAGAAAAGAATGTAGAATATTTTTTGTATTATTACGGTGGTACATGCTAGAGGTGTTTTAAAAGGAATGTCTTGGTATGTATCAAATAACTAGGTATACAATCTGGCTAGAGATATAAGTAGCTCTAGTAGAAATACCATTTCTAGTGTCATTCACGGTACTATAGGGGATATGGGTGTTGGCTATCTTACAAGTTCTTCCTCCTCAGTGAAATGAAGACATGTTATACTTTTTAGTAATTATGTAGGTTATAGCCCTTTATCCTAATTCTTAACATGTTTTTGGAATCGAATTAGGATAAATTATTTTTAGATGTATATATAATGGAAGGGCATATATGTATTAGAATATGTGAAAGTTATATCCAGTAGTAGGAAAATCTTGAGATGGGTTTGAGTGGTAGGTTTTTTGCCTTCTTACCCTGAGAGACTGATTAAACTTCACATATCCATAAATATATGTCTAATTTTGTAAATGTATGATAAATGTATATATTAATGATGTTTTATTTTTTGCTGTGTTATTATTAATTTTCATTGTATAGTCTTCCGCTATGCAATGTATGAATTAAAAATACCTGAGTAAAGGAACCCAAACTTAATCAATTATTAAATTGCAATTGGAATCACACTTAGGTAAAAGTAAAGATAACACACCAATCTTATAGCAAGATGATTTATAAAATAAGCATTTAATGGAAATGGCTATAAGATTAGGGTTTTATATCTGCAAGTGGGCCTAGTAAGAAAATAGTTGTTGCAAGAAAAACCTTTCTCGTAATAGGTCTAATGTTGGGTGGCAACATGGGGCTAATGTTGAAGGGAATGCTAGAAAAGTAAAGTGCAATTATTGTTCCAAAGTTGTTAGTGGAGGGATTTTTTAGATTTAAACATCATTTTTTTGGTACTAAAGAAAATGTAGAACCGTGTATTAAAGTTTCTAATGAAGTGAGGGTAAAGATGTTAAAACTTGTTGTAGATGTTAAAGAGGTAGCAGCTGAATAAAAGGTAGTAGGTAGATGTTGGTGATGAAGGTGATACACAATCTGACTTAGGTGAAAGAGGAAAAAGAGTCATGAATGTCTTCAAAATGTTAAAAACTATTGGGACCAATAGTGGGGCTGACAATACACAGTCCACTATTAATCAATTGTTCAAGAAAGACTTAAGGGAAGAAGCTTTCCAACAAGTTGCTCAATTTTTTTATACAAGTGAGATTCCTTTCAATTGTATAAAAAAAATCCAAAGTTGATAAAGATGTGTGTAATGATAGGGAAATATCGTTAAGAGTTTAAGCCCCCTTCTTACTATGAGATTAGAGAGAAATACTTGAAGTTGGAGGTGAAAAAAATTAAGGGAATGCTTCAAGATTTTAAAGAGGACTGGAAGAAATTTGATTGTTCCATTATGTTTGATGGATGGACCGATAAAAAAAAAAAAAGGCATTCTATTTGTAATTTTTTGGTCAATGGTCCTAAAGGGACAATGTTCTTGTATTCATTGGATAGCTCTCAAATTTTTAAGATAGTTGACAAAATTTTTGAAATGTTAGATGAATTGGTGGAGAAAGAAATAGTCCTAAAGGGACAATGTTCTTGTAGTCATTGGATAGCATTCAAAGTTTTTCACTTGAAAGAGAAAGAGAAGTTGAAACAAGCCATAAAGAATGTTCCTAATAGGGTATGTTTAACTTCAGATTTATGGATAGCATATACTTCGGAGGGTTACATTTGCTTGACTACATATTTTGTTGATGAACATTGGATATTGAATAGAAAAATTTAAAATTTCTCCCATATAAAATCATCCCATAGTAGATATGAATTGGCCCTGACTATAATGAATTGTTTGAAAGAATAGGGTATAGAAAAAAAAGGTTTTTTCCATTGCATTAGATAATGCTTAGCTAATGATAGCATGGTTGAATACTTGAAAGGCCATCTTCACATGCATAGGAATAACTTATTTTTTGATGGAGAATTTCTTCATATGCGTTGCTGTACTCACATATTGAATTTAATTGTGCAAGAAGGCTTGAAGGCTAATGGTGAAGCTTTGTTTAAAATTAGAGAAAGTGTCAAATATGTTAAGGGATTTGATAGGAAGGATAAAAAAATTCAATGACCTGTGAAGCAAGCTGGTATTGATGTAGCCATTGGTTTAATAATGGATGTGTCAACTAGGTTGAATTCAACATATTTAATGCTTGAAAGTGCACTTACATTTGAAATGTCCTTTTCTAATCTTCAAATGGTAGATAGAAATTATAAATTTTGTCCAAGCTATGGCGAATGGAGAAGAGTAGAGAAAATATGTGCACTTTTACTTCCATTTTATAAGACTACTGTTAATATTTTCGATATATCTTACCCAACTTCCAACACTTATTTTATTCAAGTTTAGAAGATTTAATGCTTGTTGACTTCAAACTTGAATTGTGATGATGAATTGGTTAAAGACATAGCTAAAAGAATGAAAGAAAAGTTTGATAAGTATTGGAAAGAATATAGTGTAGTACTTGCATTCGGGGTTACTCTTGATCCTCGCATGAAGTTGAAATTTCTAAGATATTTTTTCTCAAAATTTGAACATGACCCTAAAGTGATTGAAGAAAAAGTTGACTTTGTGAAGAGAAAGTTGTACAAGCTTTATAAAGAATATGCAAACCACCCTAACACATCATCAACATCAAACACTATAAGTTCAAGTGCAAAAGAAAGTGCTACAACAAAGGCAAGTGGTTTTACTTCTACAAGTGAAACTACAAGTGCAAGTTCTAATGCAGTAAGCAAACTCATAGTTAGAAACATTTGAATGGTAAGTAAAAAAAGTTTCGCCCCTTTTTTTTTAACTTCCTTTCTTCTCTTTTAACTTAATTTTTATATTATTTCATTATTTAACTTATTAATTGTTTTAAAAATATGTTTTAATTTAAATTTTATAGGACTGTAAGATGTTTAGATTTGAAGATGAACCTGGTCAAATCAAATCTAAATTGGATCTTTATTTGAAACAACGAATTTTAGATGACCCAGACATTAATCAAATGAATGTGCTCAAGTATTAGAGGGAAAATAGATTCCAATATCCTTGTCTTTCAATATTGGCACAAGATGTGCTAAGTATTCCAATTACTACAGTTGCATATAAATCCTCTTTTAGTATTGGAGGTCATGTCTTGAACAAGTATAGAAGTTATCTCAAAAGGTCCAAACTCTAATTACTACTCGAAATTGGTTACATGGCTTTTTTCCAAATGGTAATTTATTTATATTACTTAGATACATGTTATTGTCTTAAATAATAATTATATATATATTTTACTTTCTAATTTTTTTATTAATTGATATTTTAGATGACGAGGAGGACATTAATGTTGAAGATATTCAAAAAGTGATTCTTGTGCTATGGTGTTGAGTGAGGATGAAGCTTGAAGATTTATAATTTAGCATATGACTTATTTAGTAGTGTTTTATTATGTTTTTTTTTTTTTTTGACATTGCGGATATTTTGTTGACAATTTGCCATGGACACATTTTAGATGATAGGGAAGATCTAAAATCCTAATTCTTAGGATATTTTGATGTAAATACTATATATAAGTCTTTTGTTATTCACATTATAAATGAAATACGGTTTACAATTTAGTAATTAGTTTGCTTTCTTATTTTCTTAACTTGGACATTGGATAGCTAAGGTAAGTTCTTTTATGTTTATTTTGAGTTTTCTCTTTTTAATTTCTTCCTTTAATATTTGTCTACTTAATTTTATATTTGTGTTTTCCAAGGTTGAAGAAGGAAGAGCCAAGGATTAACTAAGGATAAGAATGAAGTATTGAACAATGCGCATAACTTTCAGTATTTGTTGGTATGTATTGATTATTGTTGCTATATATATATATATAAAGATATAGTGATTACTTATTAAGAGAGATGAAGGAATTGAAAGGGAATGTGACTATATGAGATGGCATGGGGACCATGAATGTTGCAAACTCACAGTGTCATATTTCATTTGCTTCTCTTGCTCTTACATTAGTCCCTAGTTTGAGATTGCAATACAGCATCATCTATTCATGTGGCAATTTTTGGTGGTTTCAAAAGGTCATTCTTTCGAGTAGTTGTGAGAAGTTATATTCCTACCTCTCCTTGCTTTAGATAATTAGAGACCAATAGATGTTATTATTATGTTGATGATTAATATATTTTTTCCTATAACTTTATGTGATTTATTTAGGCTACTATGTAAATATTATGAGAAACTTTAATTATCATTTCTCATTTGTAATTTTCTTGTGATTCTATTTCTGAGTAGTATTGTTGCTACAGTCTATCTAAAGAAAAAAGACAGTTGCTGCGTGTCCCCCACCCCACCCATATGTATATATATCTATTTATCACTCTTACATAATGTCTTGTCTCTTTCAATTTTATTTTGAATCAAATATTATAGTGATTTAGGGAAGATATATGTAACTTAAATTTATCTTTTTTAAAAAAAAAAAATAGATGTTAATGGCTAATGCTATGATATGACATATGAATTATGTTTTTATTTTAAGTTTTAACCCTCATCATTTCATATTGGTACCTATAATTTATTTTTAAAAATTTGTGAAGAAAGAATAATGATAAATAACTAAGACTTATGAGTAAAAAAGTGTTATATTTAAATTTTTTTTAAAAAAAGTAAAAGCCCATGGGCTAGCCCACCTATTTAGGCCAAGTCTTAAACAGTGAAGCCCATAGTGGGCTGTACCAAGCAAGACTAGCCTATTTTGATACCCCCTATATATTAATATAATTATACATTTGATACACTACAAGAAGGCATAATCTGCCAAGGGGAAGAGGGACTCACATTGAATACAAACATAGTACTTTCACTATTTTCTAATGTTTGAAGACTAATAATTGCACAAAAATATTGGGTAAGGACCAATGCACTTCAACCTGAAAGCATTGTAGCCATTCAATCATATGACAAAGAAGACTTAATCACTTGCCCATCTAAATCATGTCAAATTGGCTCAACCAATCACTCAGTATCTAATCACTTGTTCAAAGACATTTGGGAGCTTGGGGGCTACATTAATTGAATGCCTTATTCAACCAATTGATCGCCCTTGAACGTTGAAGCTAAAAGACCTCCTAAATACTTTTCTTATGTGACACTAGATGAACACTTCATGCTCTAAGGAATAGATTTAAGTCCATTCACACTATTGTGAGAAAAAACTTGATGGATTACTATTAGGGAATAATCTGGACAGGGTCAAGTCGCCCCATACTCACATTAAGGCCTAACCCGGTAAAGTAAATTTATTATCTTACCCTCTGGACTCAAGGTATAAAATCAATGCCCCAAGTAAAAAGCACTACTTCTATTCTATCCTTTTACCTCACTCTCTCAAACACTCTCACTCTCTCCCTCCTCCTCCTCCTTACTCACCATATTTGACGTTACCATCGAAGTCCACAATAGAGACTCCAAACCCATTGTGGTTTTGACCTAGCATATCTTGTAGGTAAAAACACTATCAAAGCTTGTTGTAACCCCATATGAAGAATATTTGAGGTAAACAATCTCAACACTACCCATGATCATCTCTAATCGTGAAATTCCCTTAGTTAGTATCATTTATTTTTTGGTCTTGTCTACTTTTATTTTCTTTGTTTTACAAAGAATATTTTATTTTCTTTATTTTTCTATTCAAGTATAAATTGGCAAAAAAAAGAACAAAAAAAGGTGAGCATGACGTGCACATCTTACATATTTACCGTCATAAGTTTTTCTAATTAAATGATATATATTAGCTATCTAACAATTATTTCCCATGGTAACTATATAATATTAATTTATAATATTTTCTCATTATAAAACTAGGAGTAAATTATATTTTTTTTTCCTTGAAAGATAGCAAAAGTACATTCCAATCTCTTAAAAGATTAAAAAATTTACACTTTCATTAATCATTTTGACTAAAATATCTTTAATTACATTATTAAACTTTTTAAAAAATTATAATTCATTAAAAATATATATTTTAAAAATTATTATTTTATTATTATTTATTTTGAGTTAAAAATAATAAAGTTATTTTATTTTAAATTTATAAGAAATAATTTTTTATATTGATTAAATACATACTTAATTATACAAAAAATAAATATAAGAGTATTTTAATTAATAAAAATGAAACTATAAATTTTTTTTATCTCTCAAAAGATGAGAATATAGTTTTTCAAAATACATAAAAAAAATATATAATTTCAGTACCTTTAAAAGAAATCTCTAAAAAAAACGAGAGTATACTTTTCTCAAAAATTAATTTCAATAAGAAGGTTTACTGTAGTATACAAGTTGGCCACTAAAGATTTATTTCAAATTTTCAATTACCATTGGCGTCGCCGTCTTACATGGCGGCCAATAGCAAGTTGGCAACATAAAATAAAAAGAGTATAAATATTCTGATTTGGACAAAATATTTTATATTGGTCATTTTATGAAAAATACTATTTGTGACATATATCATTTTTTATGTGACAATTTTATTTGTTAAATTAAAAAATTTTGGTCTTTAAATTATGTTATTAGATTACTTCAATGAAAAATTTTTGACCATATAAAAAATAATACATGTCATGAATATTACTTTTATATATATATATATATATATATATATATATATATATATATGCGTTGTCAATTGCTGCCAATTTCAGTCACAATACTAATGCAACATTAGCGATTGCCACAATTAAAGAAGCGTTTTTTTTTTCTTTTTGGAAAAAGTTCAATTCCACTCTTTTAAGTTTCAATCAAATTTTATTTTTAGTCTAAAAATTTATTTTAATTTAATATAATCTTCACAATTTACAAGCTGAATAAGATGCAGTGGCAACTTAGATTCAACTAAGATTTAGGGTTTGTTTATCTTAAAATAATTTTTTTAAATGGAGTTTAAAAATTTGAATTTAGTAAAATTATTCAATGAGAACTTTTATTGAAAAATAGTTTGTTTTTGAAATTACTTACTTTTTCATAAACATTTATTTTGAAATTAAGAAAAACCTTACTAAAAATTATAATTTACCATAACTACACTATTTATTTATGAATTATTCTCTTTTTTAGGATAATTTATTAATATTTAGTAAATGATGTATTTGGGTACATCTAAATTATCATTCAAAACCATGAAAAATATTTAATATATATTGTCTTAAGAGATATGTATCGTAAATTTATTCTTTATATTTTAATTCACTTGAAAGAAAAAATAATCAAAATTAACAATAACAAAAATTTTAAACAATTTACAAAATAAATATCAATATGTCCTTCTATTTTAATTTGATA
The DNA here is from genome assembly GCA_031216115.1 of Senna siamea. NCBI lineage: Eukaryota > Viridiplantae > Streptophyta > Magnoliopsida > Fabales > Fabaceae > Senna > Senna siamea. Next base: position 14,240,842 of record CM062355.1, on the reverse strand, counting down.
GTTAAAAACACATTTTTTAAATGCTAATTAAAGCACATTATTTCTCAAATAATGATAAAAATATTTATCAAATTATTTGATAAAAAACAAATTATTTTTTTCACTCATAGTTCTTTTTCTGATAACTCTACTTAAAAAAACGTCATTTTGTAATGAATTTCTACTTATTTTGAAATTGCTTCTTTAAAATAGATTTTTTTTAAAAAAAATAATATAGAAAAATAATTTGTGTTTTAAAAAATTATTTAATATTTACTTTTATAAATATGTCAGAACAATTAGTGTCTAATAAATTTTAAAAGCATTTTCAATTGTTAAGCTATGAATAAGATATGTTTTTAAAAGAATTTGACTTTTGAAAAGTTCAGCCCCCTCGAACCTTGAAAGTTAAAGAGAAATTTTTAAGTGCATGTATTACATCAAATCATTTATCTATGGAACATGGGAATTTGAGTCTTGGGAGGTCAATCAATTTTTTTATTTTTTAAATTAAATGATTCACATGATAAATAAAATAAAAATAATTAATTAAATTTTATTAATTAATATATAAATGAGATAGTATAAGATTTCTATCTAAAAGATTTTTGGAAGCCCAAGCTTTTCATAGTCTTATTTTTTAAAAAAACTAATGTTGAAAGAAATTATGTAATTAATAATTTTAAATAACGAGATATTTATCTTTAAGAAAACTTTTTTTTTTTCTTTTGCCTTTTAGTTCCAAGGAAAAGCTCCAGCATACCTGCATCATGTTTTTCCCTATCAATGACCAAGTTAGAACTCAGTCTTATGTTTTTGCTTTTCTTTCTTTATATATATAATGTGAACTCTTGTATATTTCCATCGTCTCATCTAACTTTCCTGCATTATTCATCAATTATACTGCAACTCCATCAGCTAAGGAAAAAATAGAAGGCCTAGAATTTGAGCCCTTAATCCCAATTAAGCTGTAGTTGTCTTCCATGAAATTTATGGCTGATAGATCTGAAAAACTAAATGAAAATTCCTTTACTCTGTTTACAATTTACTAGTTTGTAGAATGCAAAAATTCCGACAAAATTAAGAAAGGTAAAGTACAGCTAGATTAGCCTAAGACGATAAGAAGCATCTTTATGTCTTCAGTTATTTTATTTGTATCCTTGGAAAGATAAACACAACGTGGAATTCAAATCCTGCACACACTGTGTCTTTCTTTTTTTAAGAATTAGCTCACGAAAAGCTTGAATCATGAACTTCATGGTCATCTGACCGTAGAAGCAACAGTGTGAGCCCACCATTTGAGACTATCTTTCATGTCAATTTCACTGTTGGGAGCAGGAACTCTCCAATTCATCAGAGGATTCTCTTTCTTTTTTCTTGTTTCCTGAACTTCCCATGCTTCAGAAAGATAAGGCCTTCGGATTTCAGAGTTATGACCAAAATCCCCTTCTTCTTCTTCTTCTTCCTCACCATCTTTCTTCCCCAACCTTTGTAACCCAGGAATGATCGAAGCCAAGCTCGAATCTTTATCTTCCGCTGAGAAAACAAAGCCCAGATCCATAAACCCTTTTAGCTCTTCGAACTCGAGATCAGACAAACTCTTGCTTTCCCCTTTCTTTTTCCTTCTCCTCGCTGCCATCATGCTCTTATTAACCAAAACGTCGAGATTTTCCTGTGTTGGGTTTTCGTTTTCGATTTCTGGGTCTGTGACTTCTTTTCCGGATAGAATGGTTTGGAGTTTCGAATTAGGGAGAAGAACAGAGTCTGGCGAGAAAGAATCGAGCTTGAAGCTTGTCAAGGAATCACTCATTGACCTCGTATGGATGCTTTCGATTCGCGAAAGCTTTGGTTTTGGCGAGTCTTGTTTTTTTTCATCATGTGGGTTTGCTTCAAAACTTGATGATTTTGATGAACTTGGGGATTCCTTCAGAATTCCAAGCTCGAACCACCAAGAATCGTAAAGCCTCAAGATATGCTCTGCATCCATCAATGGCGGCTACGGAAAACCAGCACGACCTTTCGCGAAATAATCACCTATGCACTCAATTTATAGTAACTAGATTACCATATTGCCCTTCCTGTTGTTCTCTACTTCTAAGGAAGAATTATAGGAAATTACAATTTTACACGTTTTGCCTTTCAGACATTTTTTTTAATGATATTTATTGTATACTTTTCGCTCTAAACCTAACCAAAGTCACTATCTTCGTATTAGATAGGGGAATGAGATTCTGGAGATTGCACCTGTTGAAAAGTTGAGCTCTTTTCTTGTTGTGTCTTATATTTTTTGTTTTTATAAAAGAAAAAATAAAAGAGAGGTTGATTGAAAAACTTAGATAAATAGAAGAATTTTCATTTTACTGTTAAGTTCCTTCATCCAAAAAAAAATATTAAATGAACAGATTTTTTAATTATAAGTAAGATTTATCTATATAAAATTTATTTATATAAATTATAACAACAAAAAATAAATTGTCTCAAATTAAAATGCACTTATAAGCAGTATGATGGTATTCTTTTTCTTATTTTGTTTTAATATAGTAAATTAATTAACATATGCATACATAATTAATATTGATATATATACTACAAATTTGGGGTGGTTAAATATCATGTTTGTTAAACTCGTAAAAGTATCCATTAGAATTCGAGTTTGGATTCGCTGCCATTATTTTTCCTGCATCGTGCTATTATTTTTAGCGGCGGTTTTTTACGTTGCTAAATATTATTGCAACGAAAATTATTGCTGCTATAATTAATTATTTTAACAAAAGTTATAGCAACAAAAATTTTCGTCGCAATAATATTAAAAACACCTTAGCAACGCAAAAAACCGCTCCTAAAAGTAATGACAGGGTGATGCAAAGATAATGGCAGCGGATCCAAAGGCTTAGAATTCCTTATCCGATCCTTATCTTTTAAAGAAGGTGTTATCGCCTCCAGTTTTTAAAATGACCCAATTTTTTCTTCTCCTTTATATTAGTTGTCTAAAATTTATCACTAATCTAATAATTTGTTGTCATAAATATCATGCAATAGATGGAAAAAATTATATTAAGCCATTTGAGAAAAATGGGAAGCAATATATTTACTTTAGAAATAGAAGAATCAAATTAAAAATTGTAGATTAAATTAATCCCTAAAAGATATATGTTTTTTTAATTTAATCCTTAAAATAATAATTCTCAATTAATTTAGTTTTTCAATTAATAAGATAATAAAAAAAATAAATGATAAGTTAATGTAGCATCAATAAATATATACACTAATTTGATTATTAAATGATAAATTAATTCAACTTAACATTATAAAAAATAAAATAAAATATATCAAATTTATAAATTACACATAAAAACAGTGAACATTGCATTTTCACTATGAGTAATTTATAAATTTGATTTTTTTTATTCTTTGTTATTAAATATGATTTAATTTATCATTTAACAGTTAAATTAAAATCTACTAATGTCACATTAACTTATTAATTAAATTTTCATTCATCTTAATAATTAAAATACTAAATAGATTGAGAATTTTTTAAAAAAAAATTAAATTGAGACACTTTATTTATTTTTAGATCAAATTAAAGAATATATATTTTTTCAAGATGAAATCACTAGTTTACTTCAAATTATATAAAAGTAGAAGGATTAAAAGTAATGGAAACTTCTGTTTTGTGAGAAAGGGAAAGTGTGTGGATTTTGAAATGTACTTAGAAGGAGGCAAAGGAAAGGTTATATGTAGAGAAAGTTTGGAATGGTGTGGATGCTACTAGATATGACCAGACAGATGGTTGGAGGATGGTTATTATCAGCTAGAAGGGCACATCCTTTTCTATAGTATTAGATGTTGACCTTTGTTGGCAGCATCACTTTCTTATTTATTTCTTTAATTTTGATGATTCCACCAAAGCTTCCATTTGTAAATTAGTGGCCCTAGTCACACCATTGCCAATAATTGTGATTGCTTCAAAGCTACACAAATTAAAGTTGAAATTTTGGTTTCACTGTGGTCGGCAGCTTGGCTATTATATTAATTAGATAGTGGAAGGATCTTGTTGAGCTAGAGATTTAATTGGATCATATTTTTTATCATATAAAAAAATAATATGATAATATCATATGAAAAGAGAAATAAATATAAAGTAAAAATATAATATTTACTTATAATTTATATTATTTAAAATTATATATATATATATATTAGACCAACTAATTTTTTAATAATTAAACAATTAGATTAATAATTCGATAATTTAAACTCTTTAACGAGTCAATAATCAATCTGAATCTAAAAAGTATGTCTAATTTACAAAAATCTAGAGTTTAATCAAGATGATAAAAATTTAAAAAAAACTAATATACAAAAGAAAAAAATGTCAGTCAAAATACATCTAAAGAAGTACAAAATTAAAAAATTATATAGCTGATATTTGTAAGAAAATAAACTTAAAGAATTAACTGAGCGATGAAGCTAAAATGTACATTCAAAGCTTTTCATGATATCTTGATTTAATATTAAGTAAATAAAGTGATAGTTAATTAAATCATAAAAGGTTTGCCATAAAGACAGATTACTATGCAATAATTGTGTCAAATTGTTAAAGTTATTCAATTGTTTGCTTTTTTTTTTTTTTTTACTGATTTGAAACCACAAATTATTTGAGATACTTAAATTAATTGGAACACTACCTCATCTTAATATATGAAAAATTGGTCGATAATTATAATAGATTCTAAAAATATAATTGGAATAATTGTTTTAATAACATCATGAAGATGGAGGCATATGTGGTAAATAGAAACAAAAAAGGATTGTATATACGCATTTTTGACAAATGAATATACATATAATTGAAGCCAAAGCGAGAGATGTGATTTCATAATTCAAGAGAACAAGTGTTAAACAAAATGTAATGGGCACTTTAGTAAATATGCAATTGGTATCAGAATATTTTTATGCCAGTTTGTAAATAAACTAAGATAATCAGTTGGGGACTGACAGATTCAACGGCTTTGGTGGTTGAAAGAAGAATAGTAGTAATTGTTACTGTGCTGCTGAGTAAGCCTTATTGTCCCCACGTGACTTGCATGCCTGTCAGGCTGCAAGTGCTAGGGCCCACACTCATAAACTATGCAAATTTAAATACTCTAGAAATAAGAGAGACCGAGGTAAAGTGAAATGTGAGTGAAAGGAGAGAAAGAAAATATATATATATATATGATTAAATAAAAATAAGAATATATTAATAGAAAAATATATATTTTTGTTAATATTTAAATATTATTAAAATTTTATTTATATGTTTAAAATTTATTATTAAATATATTTTTAAAATTTAAATATATTATTAAATATATTTTTAAAATTTAAATATATTATTAAATATATTTTTAAAATTAGTATGAGTTAATATTTTATTTTTATTTGATATTTTAATATTATGTTAATGTTATATTATTATTTTTGTTAGTAAAATTTAAAATAAAATTGATTATAATTTAAAATTTTAAAAATTAAATTAAAAATTAATATAAAATTTAAAAATATAAAAAAATTATTTTTTCATTTATCTCTTCCACTTCATCATTTTGCCTCTTTAGCATCCAAATTCAAAATACGTTATGCATCTTTCTTTGGCTCTTAATTTTTTTTATAATATTAATTTACATAGAGTATATCATTCTACTTTTTGACCTTTTATTTTAAAACAGACAAATATTTTTTTTGAAAAAAATAAAACAAAATAATAGCAACTCGAATCTTGAGAATTGGAGCTCCTTTTAGTTCGCCCTTTAGAATATCTTTAAAAGCTTATTTTTTAAAAAATATAAAGCTTTTTTTAAGCCTTATGTTTTTTATTCTTAAATATTCTTTCACGCCAAACATGCATGCTGAATTTTTTATATTTACTAGTTAGCACAGGTTGACTCCTCATTTGGATTTTGAGCAAGGTCCAATCCTATTGATCGATTTATATTAATATATTTTATACATAAACATTTGAAATAGTGTTTGGTGGATGAGTTCTAGTTTTTTGTCTTAATTGTTTGAAAATATTCGTAGGGCATGGAAATCATGAATGACATAGATACTATAAGATCATAAAATATTACAATTAGCAGAAATGGATAATTCGAGGAGCGTCTAGTGCACTAGCTAGGCTCGAATCTCATCCATCCATAAAAGCTCCAATCACCTATCCTCCTACTCGCTATTTCTGCATTTCTCGCCTGATAATTCTTTTCAAGAATGCCACGTTAGCAAAAGTGAATTCTAACCATAGATGATGGTGGGATCTCTCCGTATGGTTGACAGGTTAGGTCACTCTTTTATGGAAGTCCTTTTTCTTCTTTTTTATCAATTAAATTCAAAATTTTTTTAAATATATTTATTGTATCATCTCATTTATATATTAATCAATTATATTCAATCAATTCTTTTTATTTTTTTATAATACGTAGGCTCATATATATAAAGTAAAAAAATTAAATGAATGTTATTAATTAATATATAAATAAAGTAATACAATATATGTAATTAAGAATCTCTACTCAACCCATGTCATCACCTTTATATTTTTGACAAAAGCACATTTTATGTTCTCAAATTTTATATTAATTTTTAATTTTGTTCTTAAAATTTTTTTCAGTCAATTCTGTTCATAAAAATTTTAATTGTAATTAATACATCTTATAACTTAACGTCGTCTAAATTAATAGCAAAAAAATAGTGATCTAATATTGCGTTTAAAAGAAAATATGAAACTACCAATAAATTATTCAAGTCATACGAAAATATCAATTGAAGTCTTAGTGAAAAATTTAATCTTCAAGTTAAATAGTGATTGAGTGAGAGTGAAAACTCTATAATTTAAAAATATAAGTTACTATTTAATGTTTGAATGTTGTCAAAATCTTATTCATATTTTTAAGATTTATTTTCAAATGTTACATAACATTTTATGTTTGTAATTGAGACGACGTTAAGCCGTCGGACGAAATGAATTGCAATTCAAAATTTTAAAAAATAAAAATTAATGTAAAATTAGAAGATATAAAAGATACTTTTGTTTATAATTTTTGGTGTGTTTGTATTTGTAGAATTAGAGTAGTGGCGAAGAGCAAGATCGAGAAAGATAAATTAGATTATTATTATTTCTTTTATAAGAGCAAAGGTGATTTTGGCAAAATCAAATGGCAATTGTTTCTTCAATTAGTCTAAAATTTTGTAGGCTAGTTTGGGACATCTAAGGCTTTATATCAAACAATTTAGATTTTAGATTGAAGTTGTTTCAACCAGCCATTTGCCATTCTCAAGTTTTACTATGGCTGTGGTATTGTAAATTTCTCTATTTTGTTTTTAATCAAGTAAATATGATCACTTAACGAATTTTGGTAGTGAATTACATACATTTTAGGGTTTGTTAAATGTTGATTCTTATATCCAGATGCTTTGAGGAATTCATGTTTGTGACAATTGCGTTGTACCCAAACGTTTAGAGTAATATATGTATTACACTCTAACAAGTTTAAAGAAGTTTGTGGATAAATATAAATTGGTGCTTTTCTAAGTTGATACAATCTAGTTGGACATCATTATTATCTATTAAAAATTTTGAAGACAAAATTAAATTCATTTGCATTTGCAGTCCTTTATAGTATGTTTAGATTGAGAAAAATAGAGAGAAAAGAAAAGAAAGTGAAATTTTAATTTTGATATTTTTTTAATTTAAATCTAAATCTAACATTTAATGTGTTTGAATTAGTAAGAATAAACATATCAAAATAAAAAAGTATTATATTTAATCTAATTTAAAGAAAATTTTAAAATAAAAATTTCACTTTCCTTCTCTTCCATTTTCATCAATTCAAATACACCTAGTGATTAGATTTTTTTTTCCTTCCTAAAAAATGGTACTAGAGCCTTTAGTTTTAATTAGGGCTTGCAAAATTAACAAAAACCCAATTAATTAACCAAAAAAGATCAACCAACCTATAACCCTTTTAAAACCAATTATTTAAATCCATGGCTCATATATATATAATATAGGGTTGGGAAAAAACTAACTAATAAATTTTGAGTTTGCATTGATCAAATGGTTTACTTAAGCCAATGCATGAAATATCATAGAAGAAGCTCATATACAATAATCCAAATGAGGTTGGCCCATCAACTATAGGCTTGAAAAAAACATAATTTTATAAGCTTAGTATTTTGCTCTATTGGTTTTTATTTCAAAAATTAACATAGTTTAGATTTAGCTTACATCCATGAAAAAAAAATGAAAAAAATATTTCACTACTAAAAACAAATGGAGATTACAAAAGTAACTTAACTATACTCAAAACTCATACCTCAAATACACCCAAAAATATTTCATAATATTTTTTTCATCGATGTATCACTCAAAATTTAGAATAATGTCTCACTCTCTAATTTCTTCTTCTATTTTCCACAAACCTCACCCATCTTAAATGCCCATGATGGGGGTGCTTATCTTTGTGGTGCTTAAAATAAAGCACTAGAAAATTATACATTTTTCGATGCTTATGGAAGTGCCACAAAATTGTTTCATTTTTTGGGATTTTTATCTATTTTTGGAGCTTTTTACACTTCATAAATTAAAAATTAAAAATTAAATATTTTATATGCATTTTAAGGTGCTTTAGAGGTGCTTGGAAATGGAAAAAATTTTGCCCAAATTCAGTGAAGCATTTCCCTCCCTCTGGCACCTTTCCCTTATTTCATTTCTTCCTCCATTTCAATTCCCAAATCGACACAACCCTATAGTTTACCCAAAACTGAAGCTTCTCCTTCAATCAAACCTTACATTTTGCCCTAAAATTAAAGCTTATCGTTTAATTAAACACTAAATTTTGCCCAAAATCAAAACCAAATACTCATCTATGGAAGAAAACCTTTACTCGATGATTTTGCGTGTAGCTACTAATAGTGATTTTAGGCACCGCTTGTCCTTCGGTGAGTTTTCATTTCTCCATTTCTTTCATTTTTAGTTTGGTTGTGGGTCTCGTTTGGATCCATTTCATCCATTTTTAGTTTGGCTTCACTTAATTCGGTGATTTTAGATGCATACCATGAGAAGAAGAACTTCAAATAACTAACTTTATATTATATCGTTTCTTTGATGTTGTGCATTGTAAAATTTTGGTTAGCTAAAAAAGTTACTAGAATTGAAGGTATGCGTTGTAGTCTTCCTTTGAAATTTATAATGCAAAAATTCTCATAGTTGATAGTTTTTTATCTACAAGTACACTCCCATAGTATGTTCCTGAAAATCACAAGAAAAAATATTAATTTATTTTCATAGCAATTAAATATTAATTTATTTTTATAACAATTATGTTGGTGATGTGGGCAGGCACTAGAGGGCAAGACAGAGATCTCATCATGCCAGTTGGCCCAATCACAAGATCGAGAGCGAAGAAGCTTAAAACTGGATTTCAAAATTTGGCTAAGTCATTTGTGAAAGAAATCCAAGAAGGATTGGCTAAGGAAGAAAAAATAATGTCAAATAAGCTTGAAAACTTCACTTTCATAACATAGGCTGAAAGTGGGGCAAATAATCATATTTTGGGCTTGGATACTTCTAATTAAAGAGCTTGGACCAAGTGTTACACATGTAAAGACTCATTCGGCCCTAAATCATAACATTTTGAGCTTAATATGCTGATTGTAATTTTCTATTTATTTTCGTGTGAATTTTACTATTTTAAGGGCTCTCTTATTTAAGACCATTAGTAACTTAATTAGTTTTAAGTGTTGGGCATTGTTATTTAAAGTCCATTAGTGTTTTAAGACTCTTACTTCTGATTTATTACTCTAATTAGTTTGGGCTTAATGTTTAAAGGCCCAATAGGGATTAATTTAGTTTGGGTTTCGTGTGTCCTTGACCTAATAGCGTTTCAACCTTAGTAGGAGCTATAAAAACCATTCATAACATGTAAGGTGGCTGGTATAAATTATGATTTAGTGTGTTTTCTTCTTGAAAATAAGTTGTGTGTGCAAGTTAGGATGCTAAGCTTTTCTTGTTACATCAAGAGATTGAATATACTTATCAAAGTTTAGTTTATCTTTATGGCATTTATTCATTCTCTTCTTTTCATCTCTATTATCTGCATTCCCAAGAACGAGTTTCTTAGGGGTTCAGTAGAACGGGGGTTTATTTTCAAGTTTTTCTTGGTTTAAAGTGTGTATTGGCATTTTAATCTTGATTATAGGTTAGGGTTTCACATTTTTTGGTATTAGAGCAAGGTCATTAGATAAATTCCTATTTATCTATTTTAATTTCATTTTTTATTTTATTTTTGTCATTAATTTTATGCCTAAGTTTTATTTGTGTTGCTTTTCTTTTTTTCCACAAAAAAGGAAGTATCAAATTAGTATTTTGATTTTTTATGACTTCATATTTTTCTATTGGAGAAAAAAACACAAAAAAAAGGAAGATACATACTTGATTTGGAGATTTGTTTGGCTTTAAATTGCCTTGTGAGTCTTAGTTATTCATATTTTGCCAAAACTTGCTCTCTTAAGTTAGGTTGTGATTATTTGACTTCTAAGTTTGATTGTGCTTACTCAATTTCCAAGTTTGGTTGTTTATTTGATCTCTAAAGTTTTATTGGGTCTTTAATATCTGATTTGGTTTTCAATTTGGGCTTATCCTTTGGGTTGGACCAATTCTTTACTTAATTTTCTATCTTGTCATTTTATTGCAAAGATGATTTTCAATTTTTCTTTGTTTAGCCCAACTTGCATATAATTACCTTAATAAGTAGCACTTGTATTCTTGTTACTTAGCTTGAAATTCTCACATAACATACATCCTCACTCGTGTGTTATAACTTACTTCTTTTGTTAATCATTTTCATTTGCCTCTAAAATTGTATTGATTTCCATTCCTATTTAGGCTTATCCTTGTATTCTTATAAATTGTTGCTTGGGTGAATTTTCATTTGATTTAGTGCATTTGATTTTGAAGTACAACTTGCAAAGGTAGTCTTGAGTGGTAAAAGACATATAAACGTGAGACTAAAAGGAGGGTAAAAGCCATAATTGAGTATAAACACGAGTGTTCACATATGATCGAGTGAAAACACATGAGGGATTGGATTGGTAAAGCTCTTTTATTTGCTGAGATTTTTCTTGTAGCTTATTAAGATAAGTAATAGAAAAGAAAGGCATGAACTTGAACAAGAAAGAGCTATTGAATTTACCATGAAAGTTATGATGGAGAGGTTTGCTCGGTTTGAACTAGTAATGACAAATATGATTAATAAGATGGAGAGATTAGAGTAAAACAAACCTTAAGAGGATTGAAAGTAGAATATTTTGTCATAGTTAATTTAGTGAAGAGGAAGATTTTAAAGTAGGTAGTTCACATAAAAGGAGGGAAGATAGATAAGAAATAGTAGTTTGAATTCCATTAAAATGAAAATCCTTACTTTAAAAGGAAGAAATGATGCTAAAATTTATTTAGAGAGGGAGAGGAAGATTGATATGATCTTTGCATGTCATAACATCTTTAATGGAAAAAAAGTGAGATTAGCTATTATGGAAATTTTTTACTATGCTTTAATTTGGTAGGATGAGTTGGGAAGGTTTAGGAGGAGACATGGAGAGGACTCTATTGTAACATGGGATGAGATGAAAAGAGTGATGAGGAAGAGATTTGTCTCGTCTTATTATTATTATTATAAGGAATTACATCAATAGCTCCATAGACTTACACAATGGTCTAGGACTATCGAAGACTATCATAAGGAGATAGAGATGCTCATGATTAAGGCAAGAATAGAGGAGGATAGGGAAGTTACAATGGCAAGATTATTAGGAGGGTTGCATAAGGAGATAACTAATATTATGGAATTGTATCATTATGTGGAGATTGAGGACTTAGTTAACATGGCTATGAAGGTGGGAAGGCAATTGACATCGAAAACCTATTTGAAGTCCAACACTAAATGGGGTTCAACATGGTATAAATTTGATGACAAAAAGAAGAACAACGAGCTAGACACTTCTAAGAATAAGGATAAGAAGTCCATCACTCTTAAAAGTACTTTTAATTCTTTATCTTTTACTGCCACTTCTTGACATAGGGATCTAAAATGTTTTAAATGTCAAGTTTTGGGTCATATTGCTTATAAATTTAAAAAAAAGAGTTATGGTCTTAAGAGATAGAGAAATTATGTCTAAATATGATGATGATAATGAATCTGATAGTAGTCATGGTAGTATGCCACCCTTGGAGGATGCTTCTAGTGATGATGATGATGTTCAATATGCTATTGAGGGTGAATCTCTTGTTGTTAGGCATGCATTAAATTCACATGTTAAGGAGGATAGCCTAGAACAAAGAGAAACAATATTTCATACTCGTTTGATTAGGGGTAAAATGTGTAGCATGATTATTGATGGGGGTAGTTGTGCAAATGTTACTAACACCACCTTAGTTAATAAATTAGGGTTAAAATGTGAGAAACACCCTTCTCCATATATGCTACAATGGTTGAATGATAATGGCAAGGTGAAAGTAACTAAACAGGTAGTGATTGCACTTTCCATCAATAAATATGAAGATGAGGTGATTTGTGATGTTGTACGCATGCAAGCTAGCCATTTATTGTTAGGGAGGTCATGGAAATTTGATAGGTTTGTCATTCATGATGGATACAAGAACCAATGCTCCTTTGAGCTTAATGGAAAAAAGTTTACTCCTATACCTTTATCTCCAAAAGAGGTGTACATTGATAAGATGAAACTCCAAAAGTCTTAAAATGGGGGTTTAGGAAGTGAGGAATATAAAAATGAAGAGAGGAAAGAATAAAAGTAAAGGCCTATTGGTGAGTAAAAAGAAAGAAAAGAGAGAAAAAAAATATTTTTGTGCAAAAGAGAGAGACTTAAAGAGTGCTTATTTAGGCAAGAGAGTGATGATTGTGATTCAGTTTAAGGAAGTTTATCTTTTTGTGACTGACCTTAACCTCAATTTGCCTAGTGGTTTTATATCTCTTTTGAAGGAATTTGATGATGTCTTCCATGACGAGGTGCCAATGGGCTTACCGCCCTTAAAAGGGATTGAGCATCAAATTTATTTTGTGCCTAAAGCTAGTATTTCTAATTGACCAGCCTATAGAATAATCTAAAGGAGAAAAAGGATCTTCAAAGGAAAGTGGATGATCTTCTGGAAAAGGTTTAGGTGTGAGAGATCATGAGTCCATGTGTTGTGCTTATTTTTTTGGTCATAAAGAAAAAAGGTACATGGAGAATGTGTTGGATTTTAGGGCAGTCAACAAGATTACGGGTAAAGAAAACATTATTGTTAATGCATTGTCAATCACTACATTTACATCTAAATTGTTAGGATTTGAGAAAATTAAGGATATGTATGCATCTAATTTTGATTTTTCTGATATATTTGTTACATGTGAAAAGGGTGCATTCAATAAATTCTATAGACATAAAGATTTTCTGTTTTGTGGAAATAGGATTTGAGTACCTATTTGCTCTGTGCATGATATTCTTGCTAGGGAATCACATAGTGGTGGTTTGATGAATTATTTTGGTGTGCATAAGACTTCGAATATGTTGTTTGAGCATTTTTATTGGCCACGCATGCAGAAGAATGTTGAAAGAATTTGTTCTAAATGTATTGCATGCAAGCATGTTAAGTCCAAGTCTATGTCACATGGCTTGTATACACCCTTACCTGTTCTTACTAACCCTTGGACTGATATTTCTATGGATTTTGTGTTGAGTTTATTGAGAATTCGAAAGGGTATAGATAGTTAATTTGTCATTGGTGATCGATTTAGCATGATGGCACACTTCATTGCTTGTCATAAAAAAGATGATGCCACTAATATTGCTTATTTGTTCTTTAAAGAAATTGTGTGAATGCATGGGATCCCTATACCTATTGTTTCTAACAAGGATGCTAAGTTCTTGAGCCATTTTTGGAAGGTGTTGTACTCTACTACTTGTCATCCACAAATAAATGGTCAAACTGAAGTGGTAAATAGAACCTAGGTACTTTATTGTGTGCTATTGTGGGTAAGAATTTGAAAATTTGGGAAGATTGTTTGCCTTTTATTGATTTTTCATATAATAAAACTATAAAATATTATTTTATAGGTTTTTCTACTATTGAGATTGTGTACGATTTTAATCTTTTAACTATTTTGGATTTGATATCATTGCCTTTGAGTGACATTGCTAGTTTAGATGGTGAAAAGAAGGTTGAAAAGGTTAAAGCAATTCACATGAAAGCAAGTGAGATGATTGAGAAGAAGAATCACATGACATCTTAGAAAGTGAACAAGGGGATAAAGCAGGTGGTGTTCAAACTAGGTGATTGGGTTTGGGTGCACTTGCGAAAGGAGCGATTCCCTAATCAAAGGAAGTACAAGCTTGATGCTAGGGGAGATGGTCTATTTCAAGTGCTTGAGAGGATTAATGACAATGTCTACAAGATTGATATTCTAGGTGATTATAATGTGTCTACTACTTTTAATTTTTTTGATTTTCTCCTTTTGATATGGTTTCATATTCGAGGACGAATCTTTATAAGGAGGGAGGAACTAATATGGGCCTAAAGTATAACACCCTAATCTTATAGCATTTTCTATTAAATGCTTATTTTATAAACCATCTTGCTATAAGACTAATGTGTTATCCTTACTTTTACCTGAGAGTGATTCAAATTGCTATTTAATAATTGAGTAGGTTTGGGTTTCTTTATTCAGGTATTCTTACTTCATACATTGCACAGTGGAAGACTATACAACAAAAGTTAATAATAACACAGCGAAAGATAAAACATTATTAATATATATATATTCCTTATACATGAAATGTTGGTCAACACATAGGGTAAAGAGGCAACAACCCTGCCACTCAAACTCTTGTCACAAATATTCCTACTAATGGATACAAATTTCATATACTGCCATAACTTATATCCCTTGCAAAACCATGAATGACCCTAAAAATGGTATTTCAACCAATCATACTTCTATCTCTAGTTGTAGAGTACACCTAGTTATCTGATACATACCAAGATAATTTTGAAAAATAACTTCTCAATAGACAAACAATTCATTCTTTTTGAAAACTTCTTACATGTACTACCGTAACATATGAAAAACATTCTACATTCTTTCTTTAAAATACAATACAATCTATTGGGATATCATACCTGATTCATATATATAAGTATGTCATGTATTTATAAAAGTATAATCATAGTTCAATATGAAGATATAGTTCATTATTCATAACCTCATTTCACAGCATCATTGCATAATAAATTCATCACACAGGTATCATAGACATATACATATTTCATTCATCATCATAAGATCACAAAGATCATAACATCAAGAAAAAGCATTCATAAAATTGTGCCTAATACCACTTTCCTCATAAGAGGAACCTCATAAGAGAAACATAAGAGTATAGGAGAGTCACCCAATGAACTATTACATGTACCACTACCTACATGATTGAGTTAATTTATCCTCATATGTGACAATTCTACCACTGGTACTATCTGAGGTGTCCTCTAGTGAATTGAAGTATGCCTCAATGGTCCCTGCCATCTAGACAGATCATCCATGACCAACAGGATTACTCTTTTTCGTCATAAACGGGGCTGGTATAACATTATAAAGTAAGCTCATAGGATCATTGTCAACTTTACCCAAATCATTTCCTCTCCGCTTTTGGGCAGATCATGATGCTATGAAATCACCACCCCTTACCAGTGGATCATATTCCCAGTATGCTATCCTATACATATACTTTAGGAATTTGTGACTTGTGCACATGGTTATGCTAAATTCTAAGTAAATGTCCCTTTTTATGGCCTTATTAAGTTACACTAACTTAGAATTTACAACCATCATGGTGTTTTTCAAAATCCTTGTATCAGAGTGGATATTTTACTATTCTAATTTATGACACAACTGTGAAATGTCCAACGACCATCCCATACTGATGATTAGTTACTCATTCACAAGTCTATATATCCTAATGTATACATTAAGAATACTTCTCTAATTTCTCTCCTTTCTTTCCTTTTAATGTTTTCCCTTCCTTACTTTAATTTTCATGATACCTTCCTTACATTACTAAAATATTATCCTTTCTTGTTTGACAATACTTTTAAAATTGGATTGTATGAATATGGAAGGTTACACATTCCTTTCATGAAATTCATAACACATACCATTATAACACCTTGCCATAATCACTCATTCCTCTTTTTCTCTTGAATTTGGCCATCATAAAATTTAACATGTTTCCTTTTTAAGATCTCACTTCCAAGTCTTGGCTAACACAAGGGAAAAAGGATGAAGACTTAGCCAAGAGAGGTAATTCCTTTCATTTAATACCATTCATAAAATACATCATGAAAGTATCTTGCCATAGCTACCCACTTCTTTTTATCTTGCAATTAGTTAACATAAAGATTTAGCATTTTTTCTTCACAATTATACTAACAAAATTTAGCCAATTTCAAGGGAAATAAGAGGGGTGGTCTCGGCTAAGGGAAGGAAGTGAGGGAAAATGGGACTTTCATGCCATTTCTTCCCTTTCTTCCATCCTTTACAACATTCAAGCATAAATACAATCATTTTATTCCATTTTGATCTCAGCCAAAGGAGGGAAGTAAGGAAAAAATGGGGCTTTCATACCATTTCTTCCCTTTTCTTCCATCCTTTACCTCATATAAACATAAATACATCAATTTCCTTACATTTCCATACAACTTTCTACACTTTATGCTATCAAACATCAAGGGTTTCAACATGAATCTAGGTGACCTAATATTTCTTTCCTTCACCATTTCCATTTTAGTAACATTCAAAACATTAATAAATACATCCAAAACAATCATACAATCAATACCCAATATCAAATTCATCATTAAAGAATGTAGAAAGAAAACCCCATCTTTCATAAAAACCATTGAAATTTCCATTTAAGCAAAATAATCCATAAAACTTGAAATAAAAAGGTTATGATTGTTTAGCTACCTTGATTTTGCAAGAGAAATGGTGTTTTGGCTAGGATTCTTGGCTTCTTCCTTCTCTTTCTTCCCTTCCTCCTTTAGAGTTTCCTCTTTCTCTTCCTCCCTCTGTTACTTCTCCTTCAATTCATGAAGGCAATGAAGTTTTAATCTTTGAATAGAAAATTACCAAATTGGCCTTGGTGTTAAATGACCATTTTACCCTCCCTTTCCTCTCTTTTTCTAAAATATGAAGGAGTTTACCATTTCATGTAATTTTATGAATCATTTGTATGAAATATCCATTTTGCCCTTTATATCAAAATGATCTTTTTGCCCTTGATTCATCCTCTTTTTTCGAAAAGTGTAGGGAGAAAGCCTTTAAGAGAAAATTTCATGAAATATTTAGGTAAAATTACTATTTTACCCTTGAGGTAAAAATTATCATTTTACCCTTAGGTGAAATTACCATTTTTTCCTTAGGTAAAAATTATCATTTTGTCCTTAAGATAGTTTTTTAGAGTAATCATGACTTTCAGATTTTTTTCTAGATATCTTTTCAAAGTAATCATTACTTTTTAGATATTTTCAATCATCATAATTATGCTCCATTAATACACCCAAATGTTTTTTAAGGTAATCATGACGCTTTAGATATTTCTTTTCATTTTAGTCCTTCAACTTTTCTTTCAACTTGGTCTCTCTCTGCTTGGTAATAACCTAGGGTGACTTAAACATAAAACATCTAGGTATGCAATAACCAAATTTAAGAATTAATAACATACCTAAAAATATAAAAAGGCAGATATTGCATAAAGGGTGTTTTTGGCATTGGCGGCATTAGAGGACAAGACAAAGATTTCATCATGCCAGTTAGACTAATCACAAGATTGAGAGCTAAAAAGGTTACAGCTGGATTCTAAAATTTGGCTAAGTCATTTGTGAATGAAATGCAAGAAATATTGGCTAAGGAAGAAAAGGCAATGTCAAAAAATCTTGAAAACGTCTATTAGTGTTTTAAGACTATTACTTTTGATTTATTGCTCCCATTAGTTTAGGCTTAATGTTTAAAGGCCAAATTGGGATTAATTTAGTTTAGGTTTAGTGTTTCCCTAACCTAGTAGGGTTTCAAACCTATTAAGAGCTATAAAAACCCTTCATAACATGCAAGGTGGCTGGTTGGTTGCATAAATTCTAATTTAGTGCGTTTTCTTCATGAAAACAAGTTATGTGTGCAAGTGAGGATTCTATGCTTTTCTTGTTGTATCAAGAGATTGAATCTACTTATCAAATGTTAGTTTATCTTTGTGGTATTTATTGATTCTCTTATTTTTTGCTCTATTGTATGTATTCCCAACAACAGGTTTCTTATGGGTTCAGTAGAGTGGGGGTTTATTTTCATGTTTTGCTTGTTTCAAAGCATGTGTTGGCATTTCAGTCTCAATTATAGGCTGGGTTTTTGCATCAATTGGCTAGTTGGAAATAGAGAAAACATTGACATAGCTAGTTAGATTTGGTTGATATCAGTAGAAAGAGGTAATTACTAAATGATAGGGTATAGTTAGTAGTATAGGAGTATGTAGAATATATTGAAATTAGTTAGAAAGTAACAAAAGTTAGTTAACTTTATGAAGAGTGTCTAACCATAGGGAGTGTATGGAGTTCAAGTATATATATATGTATATATTTGTGTATCTACTAAATCATTAATAATATAAACGGAGATTTCTTTCATCTTTATTCGTTCATTACTTTTCTAGCTTCTAAAAGTCTACATGGTATCAAAGCACTCAATAGCAGCCATTAAGAGTATAAGCTCTACCAATGTTGCTAACATAGCATCACTTGTTGTTTCCACTAATATAGAAAAGTACTCTATGGCATTTAGTCATTTGATTACTGTAAAATTGGATGAGAAGAATTTTCTCCTTTAAAAGCATTAGGTCCTTGCTGTGATTTGTGGACAGAACCTTCAATATTTCATTGCTATAGCTCATTTGCTACAATTGAGATACAAAATTTAGGTATATGAAGTTGTTAACAAGGTTAGATCAAGATTTCTTTCATGGAGAAAGAAAGATCAATTGCTACTCTCCTTTCTTCTATGATTGAAGGCATGATGACTCATGTTGTTAGAAATAAGTATTCCTTTTAAGCTTGGAATACAATAATTGATGTCTTCATTGCACACACTAGATTAAATGATCCTTAGTATAGAATTGAACTTCATAGCACCAAGAAAGAAACAAAACCATTGAATGAGTATATGTAACGCATCAAGGCGTTAGTTGATGAACTGATCTTAATCGAAAGTGCAATAACAACATAGGTGAACATCCAAGAAATTTTGTAAGGACTTCAATCCTAATGATTATAATTGATTTTTTAAAGCTATAAACTCAAGAAAATATGAGTATATTATAGCAAAAGTTGAGTCCCTAATCTTATCATAAGAAGATAGGGTTAATGCTGCTAAATCTAACAACGCTAAGGTGCTATTAGCCAATGTTGCTCATTTTGATAGCAAGCATAAAGGAAATGGAAATACTAGAGGCATAAATGTCAATTCATAAAACAATTTAAATAGCCAAGGCAACTATAACAAAGGTGGAAGGCATGGTAGATTTAGAGGAAGAGGTAGAAATCAAGGAGGTAGACCTAGCTTTGCATGCCAATTATGCAATAGGATAGGTTACAAAGTGCATACATGTTACTATATATTTGATCATTCTTTTCAATCTGTTACTTACAACAATATGTTTGCACCATAAAGTAATCAGTTTCATCCCAGTGGTAATATGATTGTTATGATAGCTACGCCAAAGTCAACTTATGATGCTTCTTGGTATCCTAACTCTGGTGCTACTAATCATGTAACTCTTATTATAATAATCTCATAGAAAGAAGTGAGTATAGTGGTGCTCAGCAACTACACATGGTTTGTGAATTAATCACATTAGACATGCCACTTTCAATTCACCCTTCACTTCTTTCAAACACTTGCATCTTAATGATCTATTTCATGTACCCTCAATTATAAAGAATTTAGTTAGTGTCTCAAAATTAGCAAAAGAAAACAATGTTTTCTTTGAATTTCACCCTTGTTTTTGTCTCGTCAAATGCTAGGACACTTAAGAAATTTAGCTCAAAGGCACTATTAAAAAGGATGGGCTATATTCTTTTGATGAATTTCCAATTTAACACCTTCCTTAAAGATCTTCTCAACTTTAATAACAATCCTCCTCTACTATTTTATGTCATTCAGCAAATGTTTCTATTAAATCTAGTCATCTATGGGATGTTAGTGCTACAATTTTAAAAGATGACTTTGATTTGTGGCGCATACACTTAGGAAATCCTCATTTTCCAATTTTAAACAAAGTGTTGTCATTTTTCAATAAAAGAAATAGTTCTCAATTTCATAAATCCTTTTGTGAGGCTTGTTTTCATGGTAAAAGTCATAGATTGACATATGTGCCATCATTAAATGTATACATTGAACCTCTTAAATTAATTTATAGTGATATATAGGGCCTTGAACCTATGCAATCTTATAATGGATATACTTACTATATTTCCTTCGTTGATGTACACTCAAGATACACATAGATTTATCTACTAAAATAGAAATCTCAAGCACTTACTTCATTTATACAATTCAAGAGTATGATTGAGTTACAATTTAAGACCAAGATTAAATCATTTCAATCTCATTATGGAGTAAAATTTCGTAGCTTTGAAAATCTCCTTAAACACCATGGTATTGTCCATTGTATTAGCTACCCCTATGCTTATCAGAAAATTGGTTGTGTAGATTGAAAACATAGACATGTAGTAGAAAAAGGACTTACCTTGTTAGCTCAAGCCTCTGTGCCTCTAAAATTTTGGGATGAGACATTCCTTACTTCTATCTACGTTATAAACAGATTACTATATATAAATACCACATGTCTTTAATTATTTGATATTCTATAACACAAAACATCATATTACAAAATGGCTTAAGGTGATTGGCACATCCTTCTTTCCATTGGAAATGCATTGGTGTTTGAATCAATTAAGTGAAAGGATCTTTCAAATTTCAAGCTTTTATCTTTTGAGTTAAATAAGTTAGGCTTTTCAATTGGCTGCTTGATTTTACTATCTAGTAATAACTTCATAGGTAATCACATTTGAAAGGTCCAAAGCTTGAGGAGTAATCCAAAACTTTTTTGAGGTATGATTGGTTCCTTGCTATACTTAAATACCATCAGATCTATTATCATATTTTTGTGTGTGTCTGTGTGCTATATTTCAATATGATCCTAAGAAGTCAAACTTGATTTCAATTAAGAGGATCTTTAGATACTTTGTAGGAACCAAAGATATAGGACTATATTAAAAAAAAATCATTATGACCAATTTAGGTTCTCAAATATTGAGTTTGAAAAGACCACTGGTAGGACATGTTAATGTTCTGGGATAGTAAGAACCAAATCTTAGGTTCACTTTCCATCTCTAAAGTTGAATATGTGATATCAAGAACCTGATGTTCTTAATTACTATTAATGATGCACTAATTAAAGGATTATGGCCTTGTGTTTAAATATGTTCCAATTAAGTGTGATGACATGAGTGATATAAACTTATCTAAAAATCCCATTCAACACACTTAAGAACCAAACATATAAGAAATTAGACATCATTTTTAAGAGATCATGTTCAAAATGAAGATATAGAGATTAAATATATACCTATTGAAAATCAATTATCTGAAATTTTTACCAAACCCTTTGAAATTGAAAATTTTTATCGATTAAGGAGGGAATTAGGAATGCTAAATAGATCCTAGAAATACTAAAATTTAGGAACCTAATACATCCATTTCTTTTCAAGTCATTATTGGTTAGTTTCTAGCTTTTTCACCCCTCTTTGATAATGTCAAAGGAGGAGAAATAGTTGTATTGGTATTAATTGAAAATATTTATTTATTGATACTAATATGTGATGCTACTATGTATTGAATACATTGCTAATGTTGTATTGGTTAACTTAAATTTTATTGGCTTTAAGAAAACTATCAGTCAAATGGTGCATACATTTAGGGGAGCATTATTTTAAATAAACCTTATGATTAAGGGGAGGCTTTATAAGAAATTTGTTGACATTATCAAAAAATGGAGAGCATGGTGTTGCTAATATTTTTACCAAACCTAAGAGCTCACATTTTTTATTCATGTCAACAAAATTGTTAGAAGGGCCCAATCATAATAGGCCCAGTTTAGAATGTAGAACTATAAGGATGCTCAAAGAATTAAATTATATTAAATTTTGATATCCTAGTTCTTAAATATCCAAGAATAAAATTGACAGCCTATTTATTAAAGAATATGAATATCTCTCACAATTACATTCCTAATCAAGTCAAAATGAAAAAGGAAAGGTAGCTTCTTTTTTTTTTTTTTGCAGGAAAACATTATTAAGAGATTAAAAGAATTGAAGAAATTCCATCTAAGCCACTCTACAAGCAGCCAGAAAAGAAACAAGCTCCTATTGGCATGGATTACTCTTTCATCCTCTCTTTAAGATTTTTAATCATTAAATGCCTTGAAGAAAACGTGCTCTAATTAGCTGGAGCGTGTGAGTCAATGCATTAAATGCTGAAGAGTACTAAAAGATGGAATGAAGATTTGAAATGGCTTGCTCCTTGAACGGCTAATTCAATACCTCATATATATAGCTCTTCCTCACCTTTGTTGAAGTGAAGAAGAGAGAACTTGAGAAATAAATATCTAGAGCCATCAACCTTCACTGTATTAAAACTAAAATTATTCCCTTAGTGAGTTAGCATTGTGTATTTTTAAGTCCTTGTGGTTGAAACTCTTCTTTTTTTTGGTGTATTTCTTTGTGTTAGTGTAATGTAATCCAAGGTAAAAGCCTTCTAGGGTTAATCCTTATGAGAGATAAATTTAAGGGGATGCTTTATATCAAACTTAGAAATTGAATGTATTTCTGGTATTTGTATCTTTTGTTTTGGTGTAAAGTGTTCTGAGGTAAAAGCCATGTGAAGCTAATCCATAAGGGGCTAAGGTTAAGAGAACTCTTGTATGTCAGACTGTAGTTTGTTAGTTTATGGTTCTTATTTCTTTGTGTTGGTGTAAAATAATCTAAGGTAAAAGTCTTACATGGTTGATCTTTAAGGGAGCTAAGGTTAAGGGAATGCTTTATATCAAATTTAAAAAGTGGGTGTGTGACTAAGTTTCTATATTGTTGAGTGTAAAAGCATTTGTGCTAATTTGTGTGAGGGTTACTTAGTTGTAAGGTGATTACTCTAGTTGATAATAGAAATTCTCTTGTTGTATACTTGAGGGGAGGACATAGGGATCAAGGAAATTGGATCCTAAATTTCTATAAATCATGTGTCACTTTTTTTCCTTCCTTAAACTTATTTTAAGTATTAAACTAGTTTTTTGAAAAGAAATTTATTATAAAGAGAACCTTACTTTTAAAGAACCTAAGTTTTCAAAAAGAAAAAGTTTTTGATAACTACCTAATTCAACTTCCCTTCTTGGGTAGATTTCTAGCTAATATCTTGAATTATAAATGAAGATGAATATTATGCTAAAAGAAGATTTAAAAAAAGATAGTGGAAGATAAATGACTCTGAAGAGTAAAGAATGAAGGCAAATTTATAAATTTTATTTTATTATGTTAATATATAATAAATCATGTATTATGTATTATAATAATTTGTAATAATCATGTATTATATATATTTTTGTTTGTGGTAAGAAAAATAAAAAAATATTTATTATGATTAATTTTAATTTTGTGAATATCATTTGATAGTTTAAAATATTATTTTTATAAATATTAAAAAAAAGATAACCTAGTCTAACTTTTAGCCTTAGTAGGCGAAGCTAGGCTAGAGCAATTCTAGCACATATTAAAATAGGTCAACTTGACCCCAATAAAATAAAGTCAAACTAAGCCAATGTAATATTTAATGTCATTTACAACTAACATTAAAATATATTTTTAATGTCAATTATTCCAAAAAATTATTAAAATTGACACTAAAATCATTATGACACTGTATCTAGCGTCACTTGTGAGAATTGATACTAATAATGCCTTTAGTGTCCTTCATAACTGGTGCTAAAAATATTTTTTAATTGACGCTGCTTCTTTTTTATTTTATTTTTGGGGTAGTAAATCTTATAATTGTGGAAGCTTTAACAATGAATCATTGTCAAGAAGAAGCAATTTCATTTTTTTTTCTTGATAAAAAGTAATTTCAAAAATTTTAGTTTGAAGAAGTGAAGCAACGAACTGTTTAAATGAGGAAATTGAGCTCGAAAGCAACTTTTTGGGGGTGATGTAAATGTTAAAAATTTGTAAAGAGCTCGTGTATATATACATAGAGTAAATGTTTTCTAATAAAAATAAAACATATGGAAAAACATTTAAGAAAATATAATTATGGAATAATGAGTTATTAAAAATATATGTAATTTTTTATTAGAAATTGCATCCACTTTTTTTTCTTTATTACTATTTCTAAAACAGTAAACAAAAATAAAATAATCACATTGAAATCATAAATCAATAATCAAGATTGATACAAACACTATCATGTCATAAATGCTTAATCATTTTCTTTAATTTTTGCATTAATAATTTTGATAGTGATGTTAACCATTATTTTATGGTGTATTTTGTTAATCAGTGTCTTTATAAAACTTGTTAAGATGTTTTTATTAATTGATAAAATTTTTAAATATTAAAAAAATATTATTTTTATTAATTTTTGATAAATTTTCTATGAAGCAATAAAAAAATTTTAATCAATTCAGTAAACTGGTTACCAACCCATGCTCACTCTCTCCTCCCATCTCGTATATACGGAGAAAGAAGAAGCAAACACAAGTGATATACAGGAACACACGAGACACTACAAAGAACATCATCACGTGAGTGACCAAGACAATAATCACATTTTGCCCCATAAATTTAGCCTTTGTTCGCATATGAAGGTGGTTCAAACGTGAGAGTGTGGAGTGAATTGCGGGGCAAATCTCCTTTGGCACTGAGCTTTAATTATTTGTTCTCAGATCTGACTTCATGATCTGAACTAAATGTAGCTGACTGCCAAAGGAGTAATTGCCCAGTAATGCACCCGCACGTGATCATCTCATGTGTTTTGTTCGTCGACTATTTCTGGGTCTTCATGTCTATATATAGGTGATGATAAATCTTAGTCTCGCACCCAAAGGATATTCCCAGCATATCCTCTCTATTTTACTATATTTGACTATTTGGCTACTTACTATAAACAAAGTGGTCCTGCTCCATCCTCTGCTTTAGTCTCACTGCCATTGTTTTTTTTTTTCACATTTATGAAAATAATTTTATTCGAAACATTTTTTAAGTTACTATAAAAATTTGAATTTTAATTCTTGTAAAAGCCCAATTCCAACTCCCTTCCGTGGCCATTGCACCTTTGATTTGTTTGTTTTCTACAAATATTTTTACTGAGATTTCACGCATTAATATATATATATATATATATATTCGTCTCTTCTTGAAGAAAACTTGTTAAATTTATGTTCTCACACAAAATATAATGTTGTCCCAAAATTTTCAATGTTATAAAAATAAAAATGTTACGTGAAATGAGTGAACATATTAAAAAAATATGATTAAAAATGAGTATATTAAAAAAAAGTAAGATAGCACTTATTTTATAAAAGTTAATAAAAGTGTACTTTAAGTAATTTGATTATGTACAGATGAAATTATTAAAAGTTTTAATATAAAGAGATAATCATATAAAAGATAGTCTAATAATTAAAGATAAAAAATAAAAAAAAATTTTAAGATAAATTTAACTATCAATAATATATCTATAAAATAAATAAAAATAGAATATATTAGTGTTACTTAATCCATATAACTAATTCTATTTAGGTGAAAAAAATTTGATTTATTATTCTCCTAATATATGTTATAAACTCATCTATTCATGTATAATAGACCAACATAATCACAATAGATTGCACTAGGATTCAAACTAATTAATTTAGGCCAAGGCCTACCTGGGTTCAAGCCCAAAATATTTCTGTCAAGCCCAAATGAGAATTTAAATTTTAAAGTGAGACGGGTTTGGATTCAATATTGACATTTCTATTTAAACATGCATCAATTTTAAAAATCTGACCAACCAAGTCTCAAGGTTATATTGAAATAAATTTTGGGCTGGGCAAGTTAGAGCTCAACTTTTAAAATTTATTTATATATAAAAAAGTTCAATGATCAAGTCTATATATATCCTTCATGAAAATTAAAACTATCATTCTTTTTCAAACAATTCAAAATCTTATTTGGATGATAATATATTTTTTTAAGAGAGATTTCCTCACAAGCTTAGCGACTAAGGGTTTGATGAATAATCATGATTGAATAAAATTAGTTATGGTTTAGACACTTATATAATAATCTTTTAAATTAGATTTTTATTAATTTTCTTAATTTTTCATTGGCACCTTATCTGATAATTTTAACGAAACCTTCTCTTATTACTCATTTTTGTCCCCAAAAAAAAAAATTTCACCCCTCCTTCCCATAATCAAGTCTATCATATGATCATTCATGTTAAATTAGGGGAAAACATTACAATAATGATCAAGTTTTAAAGGTTAACTAAACAAATTAAGCGACCAAATTATACTTTGAATTATAAGAAATTTAATCAACTAAGCCCAGGCAGCAGTAAGCAAATTGAAAATGCATTGGCCTCAAACAATTGATACTTTTTCCTTTGGATTACCAATTTATTATATAAATAAAAAAAGTATTTGTTTTTATCAATGTGGTTTTCGCAAGAAATTGAAGACTTTTTTGGAAAAGTATATATAAAAATGTATTTGAGACGGAAAACTCAGTCTTCTAATCCAAATTTCTTGTCAAGAAAATGAAGACAGAGAAAAAATCTTGGGGACCTTTTTATTTTGCTATGTTCTTGATTGTTCTTATCTTCATTGTAGTCGTTGTGACTTTTATTTCATTTATGTATATAGAATTGTCAAAACGAACTAGTTCGATCAACACGGCTCAATGGTTAAGTATATTGGATTAAATGGGCTCAATTTTAAATGATTTAAAAATCGTTTAACTCGATTCACTTTAATATTTATATTGATTGGTTAGTCAACCCATTAAAAAATTAAAAAAAAAATTTAAATCTCTAATCTTGTTGATTACAATAGTTAGTAAAATAAACAAAAATATTAATTCTAACACATAAAATAGATAAATAATATCATACATTCAATCACAAATCTAACACAAAGTCTCAAAAATCATTTAATGAATGCAAATAAATAAAAATATAAAACAACATCTAACAAATATCAAATAATAGAGGTTTTTAAAATTTTTTTATTAAAAAAATTATAATTTTGTCTTATTGTAAAAATTAAAATATCATCTCCAATGTTTTAAAAGTGAAAATGTAATTTTTTAAAAATAAAAAAAATAAACAAATCAAACTGTGGGTTATACAAGTTGGCCCAGATATGTTAAATGAGTCAAGTTGCTGTTAATACTGAAGTTATATAGACTGAAAAAATAAAAATTCAACCCACTTAATTAATGGGTTAAACAGTTTGGTTCGGTGATTTTAACCCACTTTGACAGCTTTTTTTGTATATGGTAGAAGAAAAATTTTAATAAAAAAAAACGATGTAAAGAAAGTAAAGAAGAATATGCCGAGGCATCTTCGTAAGCAGTTCTATTCAGAATAAAGCATATATTAACTTTGATCTTTTACAAAGTAATTAAATTGAAATTACAAATTTATTTTCATTTTAAAGTGACGATAGAGTACAGGTAAAGCAATTAACATAATTGGCTTTCCTCTTATACCAAAAAAAAAAAAAAAGCAATTTACATAAGAGTTATATATATCAAAATTAGTTAATTTTTTCTTTTAAAGACATTAAACTAGGCGTCACATAAACATCATAAAGTCATCCTTAATAAATTTTACATTGATTGACAAGCAGAATTTGAGGTCAAAACCTATTACCAAAGACTTTTTTTGGTTACATATTACCAAAGACTTAACCCTAACTTACAAAAGTTGCGTAACAAAGATTAAATTTGATATCCTTTTTCACCTTTTGTTCAGAGGGACAAAGGTTCACCTTGAATTTTCTTTATGAGTGACATACTTATAAGAAATTATATATTAATCATCATTAGGGACATACAAATATAATTCATCCAATTTTAATTGAACGCGTCGTTAATCATAAATATTAATTATATTGAACATAAATTAAATTATGATATTTCTATAGTTAAACTTATTTTAAAGTTGTTTTGAATTAATTTTAGTGCTAATTTTATTGTTGAAAATATATATTTTTATGATCACGATTGAAAAACTATTTAATGTTGAATTTTTTAAATTTTACAAGATTTTTTTTTCAAAAACTGAACAATTAATTAATCCAATCCAAATGGAACTAATGTTTACTCTCATCATGATGATAGTAGATATATGTTATGTTGTGCATGCAAAAACTAAATATACATGCAAAACATTGGATTATGACCAATTCACTACAGAAGGGCATCTGAAATGAACAATATACAAAGAGAAAATTTTGGTACTGACAAATCCTTGATTTCTGAGAAGACTTGATGGTGAGAGAATCAAGATTTGGGACCGTAAGCCATGGAAAAGAAAAAAGTTACCTCTAGAATTGTACCAGCATATGCTTGTTATATATATAGGGCTTTCATTCTATCATGGCGGCCTCAAACAAAGATTTCTTGCTAAGAAATATTGTGATGATGAATGTGCTGTGGAGGGATGACAGAGTAATTCTCCTTTGGCAAACAAAACTATGAACAAATTAATGCATGCATTCTTCTCGTTTGCCAAAGGAGAATTGCCCTGCCATTTATTGACAGTTTGCTATTAATGTGTTATAATTGAAGTCTCTTTTCCATTTTCTGTAAGTAACATGCCTCGTTGTATTTAATTTTCTTACTAATTATGCCTAAAACTAATGGTTTAAGGAGAAGATTCTTGTACAGTACATTGATTATGTATATCAGTTATGATCATTCATGAAATGATTGTTTGTTTCTCTAAATGAAACTCTAGATTTTCTAAAAGAAAATTAGCTATTAAATCTTGCGTTAATTCAAGATACATACCAAAACATATTATATGCAAGCTGAACATGAACACCTTTAGTTTGACAAAGTGATAACTTTGTTAAATTTGATGAAATAATAACTTTACTTGAATGTGTTGAGAATGTTTTTAGTCATTATGCCTATTAGAAGTTTGATAGAATAAATTTTGCGATTCTTGTGCTTTATATTGATAACATCCCTTTAGCTAGTAACTTTATGAGTTATTTGAATGAGAAAAAATACATGTTGTCATGGCACTTTGATATAAAAGACCTAGGTGAGACCGCTTACATTCTGGGTTTTCACATTTATCATGAGGTCTCGTGGCATTTTTGATTTGTCTCAAGCAACTTATATTGATTAAATGTTGAAGAAATTCAATATACAATTTTGTGCTCCTTGTGCTGGACCTCTAGAAAAGGGTGAGCAGTTGTCTAAATCTTAGTGTCCTTAAAATAATAATGAGAGGACTATGTGTATAAAAATCTATATATTTTTGTTGTTGAAAACTTTATGCATGATCAAATATGTAAACGTCTAGACATTACTTTTGCAATTAGTGTGCTTAGTAGATATTTGAGTTTGATCATGACTATTGGAGAGTTGTTAAGAAGGTTATGAAGTACTTTCAAGGTACAAAGTATTAGTGTCCAAATCTTAGTGTCCTTAAAATGATAATGAGAGGACTACATGGATAAAAATCCATATGTTTCTGTTGTTGACAACCTTATGCTTGTTCAAATATGTACATGTCAGAACATTGCTTTTACAATTTGTGTGCTTGGTAGATATTTGAGTTTAATCATGACCATTGGAGAGTAGTTAAAAAGGTTAATAGGTACCTTCAAAGTACAAAGTATTATTTGACTTACAATAAGTCTAAATTTTTTGAAATTACGAGTTATTCTAACTCATACTATGGATCTTGAATTATTAATTGTAAATCTAATTTTGAATACATCTTTATGTTGTTTGGAAGAATTGTTTTGTAGAAAAGTGCCAAGTAATTTGTTATAACTTTCTCAATTATAGAAGTAGAATATGTCACTTTTTATGAGTCACATTTTGTTGATTTTGTATCATGTTATCTAACCATATACTGCGACTATTGGCCTGCTCTATGCTTTTCTCAAAATTTGTAAGGATTCTAGTCTCATTAAACACTTTGATGTGATCTTCCTGTTTGTTAAAGAAAAGATTGTTGAATTTTAGAGTGGTTTGGTTCACATTTTTTTGTAAACATATGCTACCAAATCCATTAACCAGAGGCGCTGTAGGAATATTTTAAAATATCATGCAACTCATATAAGTTTGATAGAATCTTTTGATATATCCTTAGTCTAATGAGAGTCTGGATTAATTCTTTATAACTTTTGATGTATACATTATGTATTTTATTTATTCAAATATTGAGATTTTTTTTAATACCACTAGTTTCTCTATAGATTCAGTGATCTTGTGTTGTTTAATTTTTAAACTTTGTATTATGAATGAATTAGTTTTATGCATATTATCTTAACTATACATTATGTATTCCATTTTCATTTAGGTATTGAGACTTTATTATATCATTAGTTTTCCTATCAGATTTAGTGATCTTGTATCATCTTATTTTTGAACTCTATTGAGACTTTATTATATTATTAGTTCTCTATCGGATTTAGTGATCTTGTGTTGTCACAATTTTAAACTTTTCTTGAGTTAATCATGAATGAATTAGTTTTATAGATTAATTGTAAGTAATCAATGATAAGATTGATTACTTGTAAGCTTATTAGGTAAAGAGCCCAACTTATAGTTCGGTGTTAGTTAAGAGTCATCCTATTAAATTATTGACTAAGAATATGTGAGAGAGAAATCTTTTTTTAGGTTATGTTTTGGTGATAATCTTAATAATTAATTAATATTATCTAAGTGAGAGATTGTTAGAATATTGGTTTCATTAATATTAGTCAATTAATAATTAATAATTATAATAACATTTAATTATGAAATAAAAGGATTGGACGTTTCTTCTTTTCCTTAAAACACAAAATTATAACCATCCAATATTAGTTTATTCATTGTAATTCATTCAAAAATTAGTGGCTAAATCTTTTATCAGTATTTTGCTCCATTCTCTCTTTCTGGTTCGAAGTTTTTTTTTAGATATTGAGTATTATGAGTTGTTAACTTTACTGCTACTTGTATGACTTTCATTTCTTCATCACTAGGTATATGTGACAATTTAATTTTGTTAAATATTTTTTATAATAAATGTCTCCTGTCAAAGCAATATATATATATAGTTTAAATCCTTCAACGTATGCACATAAAATTCAAACTCAATGCATCAGTTAATATAAAAATTATATATATAGAGTCAAATACAAACTTTTGAAATGGACTGGATCCCACCGCTTGAAACATTCATGTGAAGTTTAGGTGAAGGTTGAATTTAATGAGACAAATAAATCATTATAAATAATTTTTATAACACCGCTTAAAAAATTCACTTTACTCAGTTGAATTTTTCTTCTGGAAACAAATAAATCATTATAGCAATTATGTTTATTTAATACATATGAAGGTTGAGTTTTTGACCATTGAATCACCTCGAAACTTATGTATTTGTTAATAAAAAATTTACTCTGCACATATTTTAATAATAAGAGTTTAAGTTTTAATTTAAAAGGTTGAGTTCCCATGTTGATCAATTAATTATCCAGGTAAAGACTTACGTCAGCAAAGAAATTGAAAAATTCCTCCCAGAAAAACTTTATCATCCTTTTCTTAGACATAAATCATTGAAAAGAGATGATACAAACATGTAGATATATATAAAAATATAATAAGAATTGCTTTTCTTGTTTCCCTATTACATACATATATATCTAATTGTGTATAATATATGCCGAGTTATGTGGATCCCTCATTTGATACTTAAAAGTTGTTGATTGAAGAAAAAATTATGTATCAATAAATATACAGAAGAAGAAAGATTTATGTTGGAGACTGAAGGTTGAACTTGAACGGTTAACCCACAGTCTGTTGTCTCTATGCTAGAGCACCCAGAAGCAAATTTATCCTCACTTCCACATCAAAGATCAAAGCTAGGGAAAAACATAAGAGAAAAGTAAATCAAGAAGACAACGGTGATGGTTTTCTTGCATGTACTGACTGTAAGAGCTATTTTTTGTTTCTTTTCAATTTCTTCATTTCCATCATTGATGCTACAAACTACAGGATATTAGAAGAAAGAAAACCCAAATAGCAGATTTAAAAGGAAGTCTTAAAAAGTTCAAGCATACCATTAATGATCCGGTACCTCCATGATGTTATAGTGCTTCAAATACATAAAGCAAGAGCCCTGGGTAAATTGAGATTGTACTGAAGATGGTTGAGTGAAACAACGGTAGTGTTATAGAATGGCAGGGCAATTCTCCTTTGGCAGAAAAGCATGATCGGTATTAACTGTACTACATATAGTTAACTAGCTAGCACTCTGCCAAAGGAGACTTGCACTGTTATTCTTCCCTACCTTGAAAGCTGTGTTGCTTCTGTTTTCAGACATGCTAAGCTTGCAATATATTGTGCAATATTCGCATATTAGAAATGGATATTCCATAAAAATGTGAACAGTATATGCTATGGATCATTCCTCTGGAATTTCTTCGTGTCTGATTTTGCCCTCATATGGTCCCCTTCGCAGAAATAGTGCTCCTGTTTCAGTTGCCTTTTTCAAAAGAGCCTTGGGGAGACTTACTATGGACTAAAACATTAGGCTTAATACACGAGACTCTCACCAAATGAAGTATCAAGAGGGTCAAATATAAGTAATCTTACCTTTGCTTAGGTTCAATGCACGAAACTCTCATTAAGTGGAGTTAATTGTGCATAGTCTTACCTTTAGTTTGGCTCATTGAACGAGACTCTTACTAAGTAAGGTTTATAAAAGATCAAATGTATGTAGTCTAACCTTTGTAAGTAAAGAGATAAAATTTCTGTGACCTTTATGATATATGGCGGTAATCTTACTATTGCTCCAAAGGCTTACCATCACTATGGACAGTGTTATCAAATAGTGCTACATTTTATCACCTTAATTTTCCAAAATTAATACTAAAACAGTCAGCCAATTATCAATTTGAAAATTTTGCAGATTCCATCAATTTAAGTGATATATGCAACATCAAAAAAAAAAAAAAAAGTGGTAATATGTGCATTTTGATATTGAAAAGCTATATATCAAATTTTCTCTCTCTCTAACATGAGAAAAATTAATAAAAAAATTAATATTAATTAAAAAGATTTATGTATAATTTTTATATTTTTTAATGAATTAGTCTTGGACTGAATTACTGATGTAGCATAGAAGAGTCATTGAGGATGACAAAAACTTGTATGATAAAAGTAAAATAAGAAATACAGAGAGAGAGATGACTCCTCGATTACATCTTTGATGATAATTCAAAGTCAAAGTGTGATAGAGTCATGAGAGTTGAATATTTGCATATCTAGATACTATAGTGTAGAGTTATTTTTATATGTTTATGAGTCAATTTGAGAGTTGGAACATGTGGTATCGATTAAGAGAATCATATAGACAATCCTCTGCCCTAGCAAGGCCCACGTCTAGGCCTAAGTCTAATCGAGTTGAATGCGTATGTAAAAGAGTGATCACTCGTTGGTAGTCAAATACGTTATTATCATTTTTATTATTAGTTTTTTAATCAAAAAATAAACTAAGTATGATTTTTACCATTCATCACCTAAACTATTGTATCCTTTTAGAAGTTTTTATTTCATATATTTTATTTTGATTAAAAAAAATCTAATTAAAGCATATTTCCCCATTTTTTAAATGTTGTGATCTAATTTTTCATTAACTTTGTACTGTTTTCTTTAAGATGAGCTTCAATATGTCGTACATTAAAATGACAAAGCCTATTCTTATCAAATACTTAGGCTTACTGCTGAAGGACCACCAATGCATTTTGGACCCAGTGCAATGTTTTTGTGGAAAAGAAACAAAGATAGTCAACAAATTAAAAAAATTTCTTTAGGAACACGCATGAGCTAAGAATGATTTGATAAGCACAAATTAATCAAGTAATACTTCAAAAGTCAATCATATATATATAGTCCCCCAAATTATAAAAAAAAAAATGAATCGGGATCCTTTGAAATTGTAAAATATCTTAATACTACTAATTTTAAGAGAAAAACGTAACAAAACATATGGAGCAAACCATTAATCAGTCATCTTTAATTATTTTTTCGGATTTTCGTGGTAAATTTATTATTTTTCACTATCCAAGACTTAATGCAAAATTATTTTTAAAACTTGAAGGATCCTAATGCCGTAAAATTGGACAACTTAAGATGTTTCAATATATAATATTTACCAACAAATATTATAGATTCTCAAGTCAAAGAATTTCAATAACCTTAAGATTTGGTCTCGTGTTTAATTATTAGAGATGAAGTATATAGAAAAAAAATATAGATGACGGGTCCTTTTTAGGCACTTGCTAGTTGCTAAGGGAGAAAAAATATCTTGGATATTCTGAATATAGGAACAACATATGCTGATTCTAGAGCAAGTTTCAATTTTTCAGGTGGGTTTATGCTTTAATGGAGATCAAGAACTTATGACATTATAGCGACGCAAAGATAATTAAGAGGCTGAAACAAAGGTGAATTAGTTTCATTCTCACAAAACTAGATATCATGCTAATTACTCGCAACACATACTATAGCGAAAATAGGAATTATTAATAAATCAATGATGGGAGAAAACATTATAAGAAAAACTCTCGTGATTTTTGGTACAAATATATTCTAATTTCTTTAATACTTTATAAAAAATTTGAATACATGAAAAAAATTCATATATATATGTATATTATTCAAGATAATCAATATATTTTAAATTTTATGTAAAAACATCAAATAATTAAGTTTCTAAGTTCTTAAAATTAAATTTTTACGTACCAGTAACCATCATTTTAAATAAAAATTATTTGTAACGTAAATAACTTTGGCTTAAGTCTCTATAGATGAGTTTTTCTTTTTTGTTTTTCACAAATATTTTTTTTTATTAAAAAGTAATAATGTTAGAAGGTATTAAATATCAACATATCTTTTAGCGAGATCTATAGATGAGTTTGATTTGATTCATAAACGAAAAATACAAGTATAGCTAATTAACCACTTACATAGTACTATAAATCACCAAATATTCATAGCACAAGAGGGAGAGGACATGCCTCAGGATCTTCCTTTTCAGTAAGCTTATTCTTTTCTTTATCACCTTTTTAAGATTGAGTATAGTGTGTAATCACTGAAAAATCAAAAAGTGGCATTCGCATTAATTTGAATATGGTACCTCTCTCTTTCTGTTCTTGGCCATAGTTAATATTTTCTTTTTCCTCATTCCCACAAAAAGGTACAAGAAAAAAGAATCATTCAACTGTTATATATTGACCCTTCAAAGTGTGAGGGGTTTCAGAATAATGGAAGGACAAAACAATAATTTTACGGATCTATAATATCCAGGACTCAATTTTGGTTTAGAGATCAAAACCTTTGACATTAAACTCGATCACCTTAATCTCTGAAGTTGGTGCCAATGTGCCATATCTGCTCATTAGCTTGTGGGATTGAAACAAAAATTAATCAATTACGGTTTTTCCATTGTCTTAATCCCTATTGGCATCAAGATAGAAAGAAAAGATTTATGAAACAATCTCTTTTACTATAAAAATGCAGGTTGTTTACAAATTTTTTACCCTAACATACCCTTCCTCTTTAGGTCCTTGATAATTATGTTTTTTTTTCCGTTAAAAGTTTCTGTTCATCCTCTCCAATCGTAACATAGATCTTACTGCTACATCTTACAGATTTGAAACAAAGAGAATGTTATCAAGGAATTATTAGCCTTAGAAAGCTTCCACTACATTGATATTACTCTGTTCATTGACAACAATTGGGTGTTTTGGATTGACAAGAAGAACTACGCTATGGCTCTAGGAGTAAATTTTGAGGACATGCAAAACAATGAAAATATTAAGGTTGAAATGATTTAGGCATAAGTTTGAATTAATTGGCTATTCAGGCCTTCAATATCAGTTAGTACTATTGAAATCAATTGTAAGTAAGATGGCTTGCTTTCGATTGTATTCATATTGAATTTTTATGCTTTCTAATTCAATTGTATGGCTTTAGTACTTATCAAGTTAAGCATAATATGATATATTGTTTTCTTAAAAGATTATTTAAGGTTCTCTATATGGGGTAATATTTTCATAACTTAGTGTAACGTTTTTAAAAATATTGTCTTATAGTATGTAAACTATTACTTTAACTAATGGCCTTTTTTTGTGTCAGGTATTAGATATGATTGTTATCAGATCTATATTATTACGAGCTTAATTATTCATCTCCTTGATGTATATTAGATATTCTTTGACTACAGCTATAACTTTAAGTAATGAATCTAGTTACCACAAAAAATGATCATATATTATAACTGGCTTCAAAATAATTTAATCTGAAATCACATAATTATTATTGGAGGATAACCAAAATTTACAAAATATATTTTTATATATTTTTCCGCCACATAGTATAATATTAGCCAATAAAATTACATTTAAGGCATGAATCTTTATCCTTTTATTTCCTATTGTTGAAATTACATTTTAAACTTGATAGCGAATACAAGTTTTGGAGATAGCTGTAGAGAAACAAACAATCATTTCATAATTAATAACATTATATTTTGTTAGCTAATTTATTGCCAACTTATAAATGGTACAATAGAAATGAAAACAAAAATTACAGTCTTAATCTTCTCTGGAATTAATATACATATTAACAATATTGTCCAAAATCCTTCCTACGCTAAATTTTGTCGAAGTCTTAGTGGAACAAAAGATACTATTAAACAATTACTACAATTCTTAAAGCTTTTGGTATTGAAAATTGCTACTGAAAGTTGCCATAAAAAATCATTGTAGTGAATGTGTGCTATATATCTCTGATCTTCGTCTTCATCTCACGCATGGTCAATATCAAAACTCTTCAGTACCCACCTGCCACATATAGAAAATCCGAAAACCATTATTGTTGAACAAATATTTCAGTGCCAGTAAAATTTGCAAGAAAGTTGAATCCATTTTTTATGTCATAGAAAACAGAACAGAGATTGCAAATATAACACATTAAAAATCATCATTAACTGTCAAAAGATGGCAGGGCAATTCTCCTTTGGCAAACTAGAAGGATACATCAACATATTCACATTCCTGCTTGCCAGAGGAGAATTGCACTGTCATTTCTCAACAGTACCTCCATCCATCATACTTCTTAGCAAAGCACCAATTTGTGTTTGAGACCATCGTGATAGAATGAAAGCCCTATATATAACAGGCAATGCACATCTCATCTTGGATATGCCATTGAAAAGAAGTAGCTAGAATAAGCATATGCTGGTACAATTCTCGTGGAATGTATTTTTTTCTTCATGGTTTATTATGGTCCCAAATCCTGATTCTCTAACTATCAAGTCTTTTTAAAAGTCAAGGATACTTGTCAATATCAAAATTTCCTCTTTGCATATTGTTTAGATGCCTCTTTAATGATGGAATAGGTCATAATCCCTATGTTTTGCGCATGTTTGCATGGAGCACGTACACAATTAATCCACACTCATATTTATTATCATTATTGTCATTTAAGTATTCAAAATTTTCTTGTATACACTTGATAATACGACGCCTGATCAGTTGTGGGTGTTCACCCCTCTTACACTTGGCTCGCCCACACCAAGGTCTCGCCCAAGGTTAAGGGACGCCCACCAAACGTGTCCAATCACTTTAAGTACCTGCAAACGACTTGAGACTTTATAAATACATGGTTATACCCTAGTATCTAGATATGCGAATACTCTAGCTTTAATAGCTCTCTCTCGCCCTCTAATTCTCTTACTCACTTAAGCATCGAATATGCAATCAGAGAGTCATCTCTCCCTTTATATTTCTTTGTTCTACTCTCTATGCGCTGGTTCTTGTCACCATCAGCCACCGCTCTACACAACTTCAGTGATCCAGTCTAGAACTGCTTCATCAAGGGAAATACCTAAAAATAATGTGTTAAGCATCAATAATGGTCAATAAATAAAAACAGGGTCCTATAGTTATAGAAAATTTGACAAAAATATCTTATTGTCAGAAACATCACGCATTTTTTTATAGCTAACCCACACATTTATAATTCTTAGATGAATGAAAACTCGTGCCAAAAAATATACTTAAAAGATTTCAATAACGGGCGTTTTACAAATCATAGGCAAACTTTAGATTGCGCATGCCATTTGTTTGGTGAATTGACAATGCCTCATAATTATATTCTTTCAACTCGCCAATATGTACTCGCAAAAATTGTTCTAGCTATATTGTACCAATAATTGTTGAGGAACCGTAATTGCATTATTATTGACCAAATGACCACTTTCTAGTTGCTGGAGGAAAATGAGCAAAGAAAATTGTATTGGACATGGTGAATAAATATAGGAATAGCAAATGCAATTATTCTTGATATTTCAATTTTGCAACGAAGAATTGTGGAATTTGCTTTTTTGGAGATCAAGAGCTTATGACATCTTTTATAATTAGCTGGAGGTCTTTATATTTCTGATATTTCATCTCAGTAAAAAGATATTATTTTAATAAACTGACACAAGTTAAATTGTTTTACTCATCAAAATTAGTAGAAAATTTTCATATATACTAATTAACTTGCAATTATTAGCAGAATATAGTATTTCAATAAATTAATTATGAGTAAAATTTGTCCAAGAAAATTCACCTTTACTAAATTTTATCAAAATCGTGGACATAGTAGAAGCTCTAGCTTAATTAGTTTCATATATCGGTGAGTTTATGTTGCTTTTTGAATTAAATAGATTCTTGTACATAATCCATATCTTAGTTTAATGGGCTAACCTCTTTCGAATGCAATAGATGAGAAGTTCATTCAAAATTTTTATATATAAGGAGGCTATGTACATTTCATATTTATTTATTTAGATTGATTATTAAATTTTTTCGGACACTTTTTAGAATGTACGAATAATAATTTATAGGCCTCTAACTTTACTTTATTTGTTATATACTCACTAAGTCTTTATGATTTACCTCTTGTTTCTTTATTTATTTTTTTCACAGAGCAACAATTTACTGAGTAGTGTTCTATATAAGATTGTAATCTTTGACTTTTGGATAAGTCTTATGTTATAAACATTTTTAGACTCTATGATGTCACAGCTTAATAAGTAGCTAAAATGATTTGGGAATTGTTTGGGTAGTATATTTGATTTTTTTGTAAGCCTATATTGGCCCTTTATTTATTCATTAGTTTTGACTAATTTTATTGATGATACTGGATGAGAGTTATTGTAAATTTGAGAATTGTCTAATTTACAAGGGAGATTTTGCCAAA
This sequence comes from Senna siamea, assembly GCA_031216115.1. Lineage (NCBI taxonomy): Eukaryota > Viridiplantae > Streptophyta > Magnoliopsida > Fabales > Fabaceae > Senna > Senna siamea. The sequence continues at coordinate 14,201,157 of CM062355.1, read as the reverse complement.
ATTTCAATGAATATCCCTGGATAATATTTAGAAGTTGGGAACTTAGAAGTAGAGTATTTTCCAAATGGAATGGCAAGAGCGGATTTTAAAAACTGGATCTATATGCAGTATTTCATTGAAATTCTTAGGACTACATATAGATGGTTAGTGTCTTTTAATAGTTTGTATTATATAATCACTTTAGGCTTGCTAGACTTAAGCCTAGTGTTGGCTAGGTCTATATATGCACCGGTCACAGCCAGATTATTTGGGTCGTGGAAACCGGTGTAAGCAGAGAATAGACAGAGGTGATATTCTATGATCTCCCAACAATTTCAACTCACCTACGTCATCACTAGAGTTCTTATAAACCTTGCTTTATAGTTTATACCAATTGTCAAGATTAATTAGGTCAGGTTTTGCCACTTGCCTAGAACTAACAAAGGTTACAATGGTTTAGAGTAAATTATATTTTATTTTAGTGATGTCAAAATTACACTCATTTTCTTTTTATTTTAAAAACTTACACTCATTGAAAAGATATAAAAAAAAAAATACAATTTTATCAATTTTTATTAAAATACTCTTAACGATATTGTTAATTTCTTTTTTTAAAAAGTAATTTATTATTTTTTATATTATTCAAATACATACTTAATTATATAAATATTAAATATAAGAGTATTTTAATTAAAATTATAAGCTTTTCTGATCTCTTAAAAAAAATATAATTTTAAAATCTCTTAAAAAAATAGAACGTAATTTACTCTATAGTTTAATTATAATTTAATTTTGTTATACAAACATTCAAATGTAACACTTTATTCCCTAAACTACAACAAAAAAATGAGAAATTTAGTACATTAGCTGAAACAACATTTAACATTACTAAGTGATTGTCTTGTGGTACTGTATATTTTCATCATTTTTCTTAATTTCTCCATATAAGATGATGATTTCTAACATGTATCCCCCCTTCCAAAATTTTTTTTTTATATATATCGTAATAATTTAGGGTATAATGTTTTATGTGAAAATTATAATTAGACCATATAACTTTTTTTTTTCTTCTAACATGAACATACAAACTAGTTAAAATCCTTAGCATTTAAAAGATTTTAAATTCTATAAATATATTCTCTGCAGTTACAAGAGAGACAAAAAAAATTTATGCTAATACAAATTCACCTTAAAAGGATTAAATACTGATCCAATTATTTTTTTTATTTTTCTCTTATTATAAAGAAATGTATCATTTTTTAAACTTCAAAAATCCAAAAACCACATAAGGACATAATTTTGTCAGATGAATAATTTAGTTTTAGGAAAAAGGTAAAAGAAAATTTATGGTTTTGAAACTTGCCCGTTGAATTTGCCATCTATAATAATGTAAGATTGCTCATAATAATAGCGTTGCTCATGCACGACAAGTAACAACCTTCTGGTTAAATACACGACTAAGAAATCTATTCTTATTGAAGCGTCCCTACGCGAACTCGTAAGGTCATAAAATATTAGTTCATAAGCTTTCAAAGGAAAGATTCAGAGACAAATACTCTCTAGTCCCTTCAGCTTTTTGTGCCTAGGGTTCCTCTTGTTGCTATGAGTGGCTTCTAAATGGACCCCTAACTTGATTCTGTCGTATGTGTATGCTAAAACTTGACGCAGCCTTCACGTATAGATTCTCCATGGACCATAATGCTTCAACTATACTTCTCAATCATATACTCGATCGCTTGTTTTTTTTTTGTTTTTGGCCAATAGCATATACTCTATTCACATTAGAATTTTAGAAATTTCACAATCTTAATCAATCTTAAGCAAAGAGGTATATTTTTCAAAAAATATTTTCATCAATTTAAACCCATCAAATTTTATATGAACCTGTCAGTTAATGAACAAAAATAAAAATAATATAACTTAAAAAAAATCTAATATAATTTAACTTTTTTATAACAGTAAATTTTAGCTGCACACATATTTTTCTCCTAAACTTTTAACACATGACGTATCGTTGTATGATTTATATATTAACTCGAATCTATAAATCAACACTCTTACTTTGAGTTATAAAATATCAACTTTGAATAGGCTATTGCGTAAAGTAATATAAAGTCAATTTGGGATTTATATTGCTTTTCAACTAAACTCGCGGTCCATCAATTGTCCTAATTATAATATTCTTCGTGTCTTTATAATAATAGAAGAAACCTATATATATACCATGAACTAATTAGGTAATTTACTTTGGATTTCTCCTGAAAATTAAAGAACAATCTACTCTACATATAAAGGGTCTTTCTCTCAATTTTACAACTCAACACGTTAAATTAAAATGAATCAAATGAAAATGATCAGTAAATAAATGAAAAAAATTTTAAGTACAATTTTTATATATTTTTTATTAAATTTTTTAATAAAAATGATAAATAAATTTGTCTTTTTACACCTCAACACGATACGGATGGGTATTTTTATTTTTATTTTCATATTTTATATATTTATTATTAAAAAATTTAATAATAAAAAAAAAAAAAAACAGCTGTGTTCAAGTTTGGTCTTAAATAAAAAACAAAAGGTCGGGAAATGTACAAAACATTGAAACTGAGATTAAAATCCAATTATAGTGATATAAATGCATATTTAAATTTTCAGATATTTCTAGAAGCTTGCATTTGCAGGCCGGTGGAGCAGCAAAGCCGGAAATGTATAAGATGCTACCTACCTACTTGGAGAAAAATGATCAAAGCCACTGTTTGTGTTATATTAATATTGCATGACATGCTTCCAATCTTCTTTTGCTTTCAAGTTAATGACATGATATTTCAGCTTGAATACACTTGAGTTGTATAAAGAGCAAGAATCAAGGAACATAAAAGTGACAACCTCATATATATTAAGTTTTGTTGGCCAATATTAGTGTAATAATATCTAGGTCTTAATTCAGGTGATCGCCCAGGCGATCTCTTGCAAGTAGTTCAGATACAGAGTGGGACGATCCTGATATCAGTTAAGCCCTAAATCATCAACAAAAATTACTATGTTATTGCTTCAACCTACTAATGACTTTGAAAGGGAAAAAGAAAATTAGACAGATATTGAGGATATGCGATTGAAAAGAATAATATGCGATTGATCCATCAGTCAGAAAATGACAAAAGGAGAAACAAACCCTGGAAGCAACTAACTATATAGTGACAAGCAGAGAATCATCTACACGTGTACTGATCTACAAGTTTCTTCTTAAAGACTTGATATAATGGAACAGATTCCTTTCCTTTTCCTGGCATATTATATGCATATCTTCATTTGCCTTCATTATTTTCTTCCCTGCTAAGAAAAATTTAAACCAGCACATGAAATTTTCATGCCAGAAAATATTCTTAAGAAATCAATTTCGGCGAAAAAAACAAGCCTTTCGTCGAATCAAGACTAAAAGCTATGGTGTCAACAAGTTTTCGAGTTTACATATGGCTAGCAGCCATTTCAAAGAAGATGAAGAAATCTTTGAAAAATAAGCCATCAAATGTTGCAAAATATTTTAATAAATACAACAAATTCACTTCACGCCTGCTGGCGTATGAGGGAATGTGAGATCCTCTTGCTCTATATGCCTATTTTCTATATATATCTGTGAACGTACGTGTTAGTTTTAACTTTCAACATGTCCGTTTATCATTTCAAGAATTCAAAATGTTACAACACAGTTTTAAATAAGATTTCAACATGTTCGGAGGTAGGTTACGTCCATCAACTTCTCTTGTTCAAAGTTTGAGCTATGGCACTTGGCAGTTGCTTTGCCGTGGGTTAAAGGAAAAGAATTACAATTGGTTAAGGTGAAAAGCAGTTTCACAAGATGAGGACACAAATTTAATTTTCGATAACGTTTCTCATGCGACAGAAAGTAGTCCCAAATCTAATATAGTTTAGAAATATTCTGAATTTTCAGTAAGAAAAAAGGAACTGTCTCTTAGCTGACAGTTAAAAATTTTGGCTTTGTGCTAAATGCTTGACCCTAAAATAAATCATTTCTACTTAAACAATGGGCAGATTTATGCGATTGTCAGCAGCAGGAGTGCAGGACAAGTGTTTAACTTCTCTTAACTTGTTGATATATAGTCGATCTTACTTACCCTCACAAAAGGGACTGTTTCATGAATATCTTACAGTTACAAGACAAAATTGCAACTGTTTTGAAACATATAAAAAAAATGTTCATAGTACTTCAAAATTGCAGATTATATTGCAGTATTTGTAGTTGTAGGTGTTGTATTGCAGCATTCACATCACCTACAACTACTGAACCAAACTCAATCTCGATTTAAAACACCGACTGATCGTATACGTATTCGATCAAGTACACCAAGTTCTCAATCTCCCACAATAGAAATTCCAAACAATCTTACCTATTCAAAATAACCTATGAATTAGCTGCTGTCATGGAAAACCTATATATGCCTAAGCATGCATTTTCTAAGATATTCAATGATTAGGGCAAAGTGATAAAACTTAAAAACAACACGAATTCTCTGTTTAAATTGAACGAAAGACCTGTATGTTTGAACCATCAGCAAATTAACAATAAAAGAAAAAAATTAAATCACCAAAATTTCCAATTAGCTAACACTACTTGTGACTAATGCTCCAATGTTAATTCAAACCTGCAGGAGAATTTCTGAGCAAATCTCCTTTGGCAGACAGTCAACTCGACTAGCAGCAACTTATTTACGTTGCATCTCAAGTCTGAACATGAACATGTTGGAAAATTGGCGGTTTGCCAATAGGAGACTGCTCAGTAATTCATCTTGCATCCGTTGCTGCTATGGAATTAATGAAGACAAGAGCTGAGGTATTTATAGCTTTAGAGATTATAGAGCGGCGTTCTTAATTTTAGGCCTTAAGACAAGATGTATGCTAGAACTTAGAACAAATACCGCAACGAATAATATTTTATCTTTCTTCCCTTATCTACTAGGCATCCTAGTACGAGTGATTACAACTATACAATTTGCTAAAGTTGGTGGAAGAAGCAGTGACTTGAAGAATCAACAAAGGAGAAGAGGTTAATGATTCTTTTAATAATCTCGTGGTCCAACTCCAACATACATATATGGGAGACGGATTTGCTTTAATGCAAAAACCGAGATACATGCATGCATGGGGAGTTGTAATAGATTAACAGTTAACAATTATGCGCTCATACATGTATTGAACATTGAGACAACTCGTAGAGAAATTTTAGGGCAACAAGAGGAGATATATTCACAAATTCTCTTTGAAAGTAGCAAAAGGTAATTGTTAAAAGTAAAGGGCTTACTATTAAATCAAATGTTTTAGCTTGACGAACGCAGTTAGCTATTAGCAAGGGCGCATAATTTTATTTTCTTAACCTATTTACTGTAGAACAAGTTTCAAGTGTTATGAATTCTCTTTTGGTTTTTCAAAAGAATCTTTTTTATTGGAGTCAGTCTTATTCGAAGTACTATTAAATACTAAATATAAATATAATTCTATCTAAAATTTGAACTCAGATTCATGACATTGTGAAGAATGAATCCCTTCCATTAGCTTGATTTCCTTCTTCTAACTTACAAAAATATTTTGCGCCCCAGTTATCACAAATTAGTAGTATATATATATATAAATATATATATATATATATATTGTTCATATTTTTAAGTAATCCGATCTAATTGAATTTGGGCGGGTTAGGGCAGACTTTTATATTTTGGACTTTAAACCAAAAATTGATTTTAATGTTATAATTTATACGCTTTTTAGAATTCTAAGGATGATTAAATTAAATTAATCTCATTTTACGTAAAAAATATTTTTGCTAATCCTATTGTTTATTTATTGAGTTCGATCATAAAAGTTGCCATGTATTGTATGCACTTTGCTATCTACTTAATGTGTACAGGAAGTCAATGTGGATCAACTCGATCCAAATAAGTTGGCTTTACGTGAACTTTTATATATAGAAAGACTAGATTAGGTCGACCCATCTATTTAAGCAAAGCTAATATAATACTAGTCCAGCTCAGTCCTTATGAACTATGGGCTAACCCATAGGCTTCTTTTAAAAATATTAATTTTTTTTTAATTTTTTATAATATACGTAAATTTAAAAAATACTTAAACTAATTTACCTCTTTTATTCATTTATCATTTAAGAAATTCTTAACAATGAGATATTATTAAAGTAATTAAAAAAATCAAATATCATATTTGGATGAAAATTAAAAAAATCACGTGTTTAATATAATATAATTATTGAATAATATAATGATATTTTGGGAATATATGAACATTAAAATATTTTTATAAGTTATGAATACGTATTTTTTATCTCAAACATTATATGGTTAACAATTATTATATAAATTACAAGGAATTGAAATATAAAATAATTATAAATTAAATAAAGTTCAGGCCAACCCTTTTTAACCCATAATAATCGATGGATTAAAAAATTCACATTAGTCCATATAGGCCAACAAAATGGACTTCTAAAATCTTAGCCCAGTCCAACTCATCCTATACCCAAGGCCGACAAGTCCCTTAAGCAAAGTATCTTTTGACAATCCTAAATGTGTATACATGATTTTATGGTTCCTGAATTATTGGTTTCAAAAGTTATATTTATTAACAAATAAATAAAACAAATTATAAATTTAACATTAAAAAAATAGAAGTTAAGTGAGTGGAAAGTTATTGTTTTCATTATTTTAAAACATAATAAAAATTATTTTTATTTTATATTAAAAATATTTTAAAAAGTTAAAGAAAAAATAACATACACTAATCCATGCATTAGTTTAAAATATTACTTTAAACCTTTAATTATGAAAATACCTAATTAAAGACTTGCTACTAAAGGAGAAAAGAAACAGAAAACTAATTAAATATAAATATAATCCCAGAGCCAAATACAAGTACATTTACTTCAAGCCAATATCTTTCCAAATTTCCTCTTCTTAACGATCCTTGCACTTACAATAAAAAAGAGCAAGAAAAACAAGGAAAATGCAAAATGGAAAGCCTCAATATTGATGAGAAGAATATTGAATGGCATCTGCTTATTTCTAGCTAGTTTCAAGTGGTATTACAAATGTTTTTAAAATATCATAATGAAATTAAAAAATCTTTGCTGAAAAAAGTATCTATATTTACTGTTGATAATGCCTCAAATAGAAATTATCTCTAGTAGGAAGACATTTACAAGAAACCAAAAAAAAAAAAATTGAAGAATTTAATGAGTGTGAAGTTGAGGAAGAATTGCTGGGCAAATCTCCTTTGGCAGAAAGCACACAACAAAAGGCATTGCATGGCTTAGATGCAAATCATGTATAGTGGCTAACTGCCAAAGGAGAAGTTGCCCTGTAATGCATCTGCAACTGAAAAGACACACACAGATTGTTGCTCTGGGAACGTTATTTATGGCTTCCTATGTTAGGCATATCCTGTGGAACAATCCCTTTCTCTGTTTATTTGGTTCTTGGTTTATTCCTTTGTCTCATGAGCCATAAGCTCAGGTAAAAGAGGCATTACATTGAAGAATAAAGAAAGTTGAAGTATTTTACCAAAAAGAGAAGAGAAATTTGCCTTGAAATAATTAGATGATAAAGAAATTAGATGTCTCAAAAAATTGAGATTTATATAATATCATAAAAAGAAAAGTGTGCAAGAAGCAATATTGAAAAAAATGTGAAATTAAGTATATAAATAATTTGATTAGGAATAAAAAAATTTAAATAAAATAATAAGAGATAAATTTTTTTCGATAAATTGATATTTAATTTAATTTTTAGTCTACTTCTATGAATAAAGATACGGAAAAATTTTACTTAAAAATTAAATAGCCATATAAAGGTGATTTAACTGATTTAAAATTATATCTAAAATAAACTAAAATATTTAATTTTATCATTTTACAAATAATATATATAATCTCTACATAAAATATATTATTAAAAATATAATAAAAGATCGATCTTTCAATTATAAAAGTAGGGGTTTTTTAAATTTTTTCCATTATATTCTTAATAATTGATTTCTTAGATTTTACTTGTTAATCAAAAAATAAAGAGACATGTTTACTCATCTTTTTTTAAAGAGACATGTCCATTGTCCCTTGTACTTTTAAAAAGACATGTTTATCCACTTTCTTTAAAAGACATGTTTACTCACTTTTTTTTTTTTTTAAAGAGATATGTTTATTGTATCTTTAAAGAGACATGTTTACTCATTTTCTTGTATCTTTTAAATATTTATTTTTGGAAAAACTTGGCATTGGAAGTTGGAACTGATTATTTTAGCATAATGCCAAATCTGTACCCTGTGAGACAAAAGAACAAAATAAATTAAGATTATGACCCAAAAACGATGATATGTATAAATGGCCAAAATTGCGATTAAGAATTGGAAAGTTTGGTAAAAAATTGACTACATTTATTTCAAATGATTAAATCTACCGTGACGAGGAAGAGAGATGAGAGGAAGGGAACGATCGAGCACTATATGTGAATGTAGTATCTCTCTTCAGTCACTTGCATGTCTCACAATCGCGTCCGGATTCTTTGGTTGGAGTTCTCTGCTTGGTGGGGGTTGGTGTTTTTAGCAACGATTTTTTTCGTTGCTAAAGGTTCTGCAACAAATATTATTGTCACTATAAATTAATCATTTAAACAAAAATTATAGCAACAATAATATTCGTCGCAATAATATTAAAATACACTTTAGCAACAGATAAAATTTCCGCTAAAAATACCAAGCAGGCCCAAAGCAAAAACCTTACGACAGAAGATCCAAAATCCTGACAATCTCCCTTCACTCTCTTGCTTTCTCTTTCAATTGTTCCTTATTCGTTCGTTTCAATAAGGTAGGTTCTATTGAAAATACTTGGTGGGATTGTGAGTATGAATTTATGTTGGTAAATTTTTATGGCAATAAATATATAAAAATAAGTATATTTATGATGACATACACGAAAGAAACTTATTATTTTCTTCTCTCAAATATTCATACAAATTACGAGACTTCTCTTCTTCTAGACATCAAAAAACAAATATATGAGGCTTCTCACACTTTCTCCCACATAGTATTTTAATTTTTAACATCATAAATCACTCCTTACACTATTTTTCTCTCTTTCGTTCTTGCTTCTTATTTTTTTCTTCAACTATACTCCCTTACCTTATGTTGTATGAAGATTTTGCTACCTATATAATCCAAAGTCTTATGCATGCAATAAATAAAGGATCTCATTTTTTATTTGCCTAAGTTTTTGTGTCACGACCCAAAATCGAGAGGCCATGACCGGAACATAAACTTCACATAATCCAAAATAGGTCTAGAAAGCCTAATTAGTACAAAACCATATATTAACAAATCATAGATCATTGAACATGACTTACAGGGATATGAACAAGTCACCATACAAGATTTATTCTTGAAAATCACCTATACTACTATAATGTAAGGGCTTTAAAAATTATAATTTTTAAATCAATAATAATAATAATAATTATATAAAGAGTCAAAATTTTTTGCGACAAAAATACAAGTTATACACACACACACACACCCCATAATGACATAGTCAAGGTTACCAATTTTTTAAAATGAGAATTTGTAATTGTTATATGTATTTCTTGCCAAAAATTGAATAATCTAGTAAATTACTAGCACAAAAAATAGTTATTGTTAGGTATTATTTATCATTTTCACACACACACACACATATAAGATTTATTTGTTTGATAAAAAAATATATTAATGATTAAAACTTGAAAAATTGCTTTTTTTTTTGCGATGTTAAATTATAAAAGATAGTGTTTAAAACTTAATTAATCAAATAATATAGAAGATTACATGAGAAGCTTTATTCTATTACTCTACTAATGGCCGCGTTTGATAATAGGATTTTGAATACCATATTTCTAAGTAGTCTATATACAACTAACACCAAAATTTAGGTCAACGGAAGAGTTGGTAATCGTCTCATGCTAGTGGCACAAAGTTGTTACTGCATCGTTTGTGCACTTGATTTATAGGTTGGATTGACAACTTGTTAATAATGATCTGTTCTCCAATTTCACATCCAAATTTGTCTTTTTCTCTATATCATCACTCCCTCGCACCAAAAATCTAATTACAAATTACATAAAAATCAATAAAATTAATTACACATCAACAATAAAACCAATACGCTTTCTAGCCTAGCTCGGTCAAACTTATCCTTAACTCTCCCTCTCTCTCTCTCTCTCTCAATCGTCTCGTCATTTCGTAACAAATTCTCAAGGTATCTACCTATAGATCCTCCTCCTTTTGCACTCTTTAGTTACTAACTTCCATATTTGTGTGAGTCAAGCTAGGAAGAAAACTAGTAACCATTGACCATCACCTTACTTTATCAAGTAAATTCCCACATCCTTGAGATTTTAGTTAGATTCTACAAAACCTTCATGCTTACATGGCATGGCCTCATAGTAATACAATTATAATCTATATTAACTTGTAAACCAACAACATTGATTGCCCCAACATTTCTTACTTTTTTTGGTTAATTGGCTTAGTCAATTATTCTAACCCTCACTTTTATAAATGCCTTTAAATCTTCATCAATGCATCTCACATCATCAAAGAATGCTCTTCCTTCTCTTACTTGCTACATCTTGTGCCACTCATCAATTCAACATTTTAAATTTATCTTTTTCCTTATAAAAAACTTTGTCTGTTAGGTTTCTAGGTTTAAGTTTTAGCTTTGTAACTTAGATTTCTTTCATCATTGATGATGAATCAAGATTTGGGAATGATGGAGGTGCATAAGAGAGATGTCGATTGGGTGAAATGTCCATGGAGCTCTAAGGATAAAAGTTGTTGCAAAAGATAGTGCAATGGTACGACCTTTAAAATTGGTCTGCCATAAGTAAATCAATCCCCGAATGATCTGGCAAGTCATGTTGTCTCCGTTGGTGAAACTAGCTCTTGCCGAATGTGGAGCATCAGTTGTTCACGCCTGAGGAGGATGAGATCATTGTACAAGCCCACTTAAACTATGGAAACAAGTGCGCCACCATAGTTAGTTTCCTGAATGGTCATGCGAATAATGTAATCAAGAACCATTGGAACTCGACCTTAAAGCGAAAGTACTCTTCAATGATTGTGAATGAAGTTGCCACCATCAATGAGTTGCCTAAGAAGAAATTGGCCATAGGAGATGTCTCTATGCTAATACAGTCATTATTTTCAAAATTTCAATTTTACATCCCAAGCAATCCATTTAAATTTGATGCAAGCAATTTAGGTATGCCTATAATTTCATCTTCAATGGTGATTTATCATATAGTGAGGATTGGCATAATCTTGCCACCATCTTAACAAGTCGAGTCACACCCAAGTCAAATCTTCAAGTTTAACAAGGAGCCTTGCACTACACTTACTCTTTACCTTATAGGAGCTGAGTCGAACAAGTTGCAAAGGCTTTAAAATTTAGGTTCTAGAGTAGAGGCACCAATGCCTTCTTCTTATGAGTCTTCATCAATGGCAACATTTGAGCCTAATTTGCTAGTAATGATGAAGGAAATGATAAAGGATAAGGTACAAAATTACATGGCAAGGCTTAATGATGTTTGCACTCAAATCGTTATGAAGGAGTACCAAATGTTAATTGAGAACAATGATAAGAGTTCAAAGTAGAATAAACCATAATCGCTAAATATCAAAGAAGAAGCGAAGGTGTTTGTTAATTTGTCTTAGTTAATTTCTTTTACCTAAAGAGAAACCATAATTTTGAGACTGTACAAATCATCAATATCGTGCTAAAAGAGGTAGAAAATATCATAAAGTTGGTAGTGTTGGAACTCAAAGTTAGAGCGATGAATAATTATCTTGAAAGTGAAGTAAAAAATAATAAATACTGGAAAGAAGAAAAAAAATAGTCTTTGTAGTTTTTTTTCTTTTGAAATTACTAGAACGTAGTACTAGTATTTATAAAAGTGTGAGGGATGTTGAGCATTTCATTTCTCTTTATGCCAAGGTAAGTTATTAGGAGGTGTCAAAAAAGACAAATCTTATTTCCTATTGGATTTTGTTCTCTTTCCATTAAATGCCACCTAAAATAAATCTTAATTCGAGGCATTTTAAGCCATTCATCTAGTTGAGTAAGTCCTACAAGTAAGCTCATTAAAGAATTCTCTCTTTATAAATTTTAGTTGATGATATGATTATATTTTAAGGTAACATTAAATTTTTTATTCTTAAAGTTTAGTTGACATGATGATCATGAATTGGGAATAGTGTAGTATATGGAGGAATTGTTAGGTATATTAAGCCAAGCAAGGCGCAAGTATTAGTTCATAGTTAGTTAATGATTAGTTATTAGTTTGAGGCTAGTTGTGATTAGTTAAAGTCATTTTCTATAAATACTCTCTTATGTAAATTATATGCATTCATTCAGTAAAATTCATTTAGTGCAAGTCATTCATTCATTTAGTCTTCTTTTACTCTTTTTCTCTTTGATCATTTACTATTAGAGCAATGATGGGCTTATTAGTCTTGGGTTGGTTTAGTAGTGGAGTGGAGAAAGGTTAGTAGAGAGTTGATGAGACTTAAGTGGAGGAAGATTTGGGAGAGAAAGGTTTTCTAATGTATTTGGCTATTGGCTTTTTGGCTTAAAATAACAATGTGACCAATCCCCTATTTATAGGACTCAATAGAGAGATCTAGTCTCTCATTTAATGCAAGTCTTAACTACCACCTACTTCTTGCATTTAATATATTCTTCAACTGCTATCTTCTTACAAATATTTATATATTTCTAAATAATGGACTTAAAGAGTTCAAGTTAGCCTAAGACATGTATTGATTGGGCCTAAATATGATCCTTTTCAATTACAAAGTATTTAGACTAAAATCAAGTTTATTTAATTTCTAACAACCCCTTTAAACTTGATTTGTGACTCTAAGAATGCTTTCTAGTCTTTTAACATATGTTTTCTTTATTAAGGATGTCAGTAACTTGGTCTTGTAACTTTGCGTAATTCACTTAAATCTCTTTTCGTGCAATGCATTTTTTTTCTTGAGTAGACTTGTTGTCAAGATAAATCTCTGTTGCATTTTATTGAGGTATTTGTAGTTCATTCAGTAGATTTCTAAGCCAAACAGAATGGAAAACACATGAATTTGCAACAACATATTCAACTTCACATGCAGAAAGAGCAACAATAGGTTGCTTCTTAGAGCTTTAAGTGAATTTTTTCTCTCCCATGTAGAACAGGAATTATTTGTGCTTTTACAATCATCCAAATCACCAGCCTAATCATTATCATTATAGCCAACGAGCTTAAAGATATTAGAGGATGAATAATGTAGACCAAAATTAATGGTCCCCTTGATGTATTAAAGAATTCTTTTTACTACTGTCGAGTGTGTTGGTGACTTATAAGTCCAACCCCAAATAAAATTGTTGGCCTTGTGTACCTTAAACTTTCAACCAAAATAAAGTTGCATCCACCAATTATCCTCCTTTTAACATTGATAATTTTATTCCATATTGAAATAAAGTGTCGATTGGCTTGAAATTCTCCATCCTAAACTTCTTAAGTACTTCTCAAGAATATCCTTCTTGTAATATAAAGATTCCTTCTTCCATTTGATTCACGTCAATTCCAAGGTAGTAGGAAATTCGGCTAAGGTTAGTCATTTCAAATTCTTGTGTCATTGCTTTCTTGAAATCTTCAAACATACTTGAATTATTTCTTGTAAAAATATGATCATCCATATATAAGTAAATAAAAAACATATCTCCATCTTTATTTATCTTCATATATAAATCATGCTCATGTAGGCATTTCAAAAATCCAATTTCTTGAAAATATTTATGAAGTTTACTATTCCAAGCTCGTGGTGCTTGTTTCAAGTCATATAAGGCTCTCTTTAATAACAAGACATTATCTTCTTGGCCATTTATAACATAACTAATTAATGGTTGCTTAATATAGACTTATTCTTCTAGTGTTTCATTCAAAAAGGATGATTTAACATTCAATTAAAAAATTTTCCACTATTGTTGAGCAGCCATAGAAATTATTAATCTTTTGTTTCTAATTGAGCAACAAGAGCAAACACTTCATAGTAATATATTCCATATCTTTGATTGTAGCCTTTTACTACTAGTATTGGTTTATATCTCCCCTTCTCCTTTAGCATTCATTTTTTCCTTGTAAACTTATTTGCCTCTAATCGCCTTTTGGCCTTGTGGAAGTGTAGCTATCTCCCAAGTATTGTTCTTGACTATGGCCTTGATTTTGTCATTTAAAGATTCTTTCAACTCTTTTCTTCGAACTATATCTTTATAACCTATAGGCTCACAACTAGCAAATAGACATAACAGAGTTAGTTGATTCAAATTTTGTTACCTTATAAATTTCCTAGATACTTCTCATGCAAGGAGTTCTTTCACTTAATCTTGCAGAAAAGTCTTGATTAGATGATGGACATAGAGTGGTAATGAAGCCAAGCTTACAAGATCTTAGGCTTCTATTCTTGCTTCTTCAAATAAAGGATCGTGATCTTCATTCTTTTTATCACTCCAATTCCACATTTCTTCTTCACTGAACTCAACATCTCTACTAATGACATTCTTCCTTGTGATTGGATTCTAAAGTTTGTTGGCTTTTGATATCTTGTCATATCCAATGAACACAAACTTCTCACTCTTGTCATTGAGCTTTAAACGCAATTGATTAAGTACATGAGCAAGGGAAATGCTCACAAATACTTGCAAATGAGAGATATTTGGATTTCTCCCACTTCATGATTCTTGAGAAGTCTTTCCATCAAGAATTTTATTAAAGCAACAATTGGAAATATAACCGACACAATCAATAGCTTCAACCTAAAATTCTTTAGACATCCTTTTATGTAACACCCTACCTCTACAAACCCATATATAGTTTGGCCTATAACAGTGGTATGCTACTAACTTGTCTTTCTATTTAACTACCCAAGTTCAATTTTAGTTTTTTACCCATGGTCCATTTATTAATTCAGTTATAGGTTTGAGTTTCACTCAGGTAACTCAATCGTATACACAAAATCATGGAAGTGCATAAAATAAAATCATTTAGATAACATAAATATGTATATATATATTCATAAAAGTAGATACATATATCCATGAGTATATCTATATATACACACCAGAAAAAACTCCCACTCATCCCTCTCTATACAACAACTTCTATCCCACTGGCTACCCAAAAAACAAGTCATGGGCATGAGTAGGCACTCTAAAACCCTTTTTTCCAATCCCACCTTAACACACTAGGGGGTGTAGGTGTTATTTCCATAATCTAAACAATCACATCCCCAACATGAAGGAAGTACTTGAGACTGGGCACCTTAAACACCTCAATCTCCAACTCCATAGTCATTGTAAAACTAGGCATTTGGACACATCTATGTACATAGTAAGATAAATCTTAGTAATAAAGGGAAATTATGTTTAAAATATCGTTAATGGTACTAGCTGTGAATCACACAAAAAATTCTTACATTCATTTTACTTTTCATAATCATAAACATACTGGGCAATGCACAAATATCAAGATATTTTATGTCATGCACAGAAATTAAAACATAGTCAACTAAGGTATAAGGGTTATAATCATGTTTTACCTTATATAAAATACAAACAAGTATTCGCTTAGCTCACTTGGCCCTTTTTAACTCTTCTTCTGAAGTAAACATTGTATGAGTTCTTTTATACTTTGGTAAGCTAGCCTTAACCTCTAGGGTATCCCTTAGTTTTTGCGCAATATACTTAGAAAGACCATTATACTCTGATGGAGATTACTGTGCCTCTACTATGGGTCACAGATCATATCCACTCACTGGATCCCTGTACATCTAGCCTTGGTTACAAGTCATTTCCACTCGTTTCTTTGTGACAAGACAATGTTGCTTAAACTTAACCATCTTTTGTGGGGTGAATCATTCTCTTAATACTTTTTTAAAAATCATCCCTCTTCTCTGGGGATAATTACTTTATGAATATATGTAACTTTAATATATACTCTAGACTTATTAGTTCCTAGACCATGGTTGGTTTAACTCTAAATAGACAACTTCACAACTATTGGAGTAAGCTAACTTAAGGTTAACAACCAACATAAAATTTTCACAATTCCTTTTAGGGTCAAATGGATGCTTTACCATTTGGTTCTAAAATTCAAACATGGAATCTCCAATGATCATCCTATATTAACCACTTTTCATTCAATCCAAAACCCGTCTAAAGTGAAGTGTATACTAAGGGTTCTTATTTTGACTTAGAATTTATTTCTAGCATTCTTGTTTTGCCATATAAGAAAATACTAATATTTGGAGTTTCTTGGGATTTCAAAGACCAAGACTGTTAGTCATCAAGACTCACTTATTGGGTTTAGCCCATAAGAGCTCACTTGCACGAGGTTTGCCCAGGAGGGCTTTGTCGATATGGCTCGCCTATGAAGGCTTCGCCCATAAGGATTCATCCATGAGGACGTCTTAAGATCTACTAGGAGTTCACCTCTTAGGGTTCACCCATAATGCTTAACTATAAGGTTTAGTGTAAAGTCCAACATCGGTTGGAAAGGAGAACGAAGTATGCCTTATAAGGGTGTGGATACCTTTCCCGTGTGGCCTCACCCTTGAGGACTTAGCCCGTGTGGCTCACCCATGAGAGCATCACCCATAAGGACTTTGCCCTTTAAGAAGGTAGCCGACTTTTTTGAAGAACACGCCAACTTTTGCTATGTTACCTAATTTTTTCAAAAATCAAACCTTGAATTTGAAATCACTCTAAAACATCTAGTTTCTCATGCTTTTAATTAATAAATAAATTCTTAGACTCTTTTCCTACACTTAAGCCAATAATATACTCAAATTCCATGACTCTTCTAGCTAGAAATAATCAAAATCAAATCTTAGAAATTCTTAGAGGAAAGAGAAAATAACCCACTTCTTGAATCTTCATTTTTCTCTTCATATAGGTATGCCAAAGCATAAATCCAACATACAAAACATAGAATGCAAGCTTAAATCTCTCTCAAAGTTACTAAAACACAAAAATACTCATATATTGAAGTTTAGAAAAATGGATTTTCAAGCTAGAGAGAGAAAATCATATTTTCACTTGATTACCTTGTTCTTGGTGATTCTTGTGCATTGATTCTATTGTCCTAAGTAGAGACTCAGCCTCCCAACACTTGCTTCAAGTTTAGAACGTCCACTTCCTCCTTTCTTCTTCTTTCTCTCTCTTTATCTCTTTCTCTCTCTTCCTACTTTCAACTTTTGGACTTTCTTTCTCTTCTTTCTTTCTTATCAAGTTTTCATGAAGGGTTATTTTGTTATTAATTAAAGTTTAAAATTATTTGCTACTTAGTCCTTGGAAGAAAATGCAACTTTATAAAGTTTACAAAAGTTTTTCCCTTCATGTACCACCTTTTCACTTTATTTCCTTACTAAATCTTTGGGCTTTATTTTCCCAAATATGCCTTTTACTAAAACTCCCTTTCTCTTAAACCAAACCTCATTTTAGCTTGGTTTCTTAGCCAAATTTTCATTGTAACTATTAACTTCCTTTATAAGCCATACTTAATGCTTTAAACACTCATCATATCATAAAATTATTAGCTTACTATTTAGGGGATGTTACATCTTACATCTTATCATACTATTTATAAGCCATTTCAAGTATAGTTCTTATAACATCCTCCTCTAAGAATCTGAATCCATCTGTATGCAATTTGACCTGACTTCTTTTGCATCCATTTAAAATTGGCTTTTACCTAGGATTAGGTATAGTTGTAGAAGTTAGCCAAGAAACCGAGCCGAAATGAGGTTTGAATTTTAAGAAACAAAGGTTTAAAGAGGAATGACACATTTAGGTAATTAGCCTGTTAAATGAGTGCCACACTTTGAGAATAAAACCCAAGTGACTAATTCCACAATAAGGTAGAAAATGTAAAAGAAAGGGTATCTTGAAAAAATTAAGAACTAGAAATGGTATAGAAAAGGAAAATTTTCCAATAGTTTATGAAATTGAAAATTGACTGCAAGGACTAATTGAAAATTATTTTTGAATTGTTACTAAGATAAATTCTCATTGAGTTGTTAAAAACTATAAATAAAAGGAAAGGAGAGATATACACTTTTAAAAATTATAGAGAGAGTGAGAAAGTGATTGTAGAGAGAGAAGGTGAAAGAAAAGGAGTGAGATTGGGGCAAGAATAAAAAGAACACCAAAGAATCTACCACCTCAAAACATTTCTTAACTGATAAATGTTATGAAAATGAACCAAACATATAAGGTAATCTTGCAAATTGAATCCCCTATTTATGTAAACTATTTTTGGGTGTAAAACCTATGTTGAAATTCAAAACCATGTTCTTACATGATTTTGGGGATTAAAAACTTGTATTCTAAATTTAAATTTTCTGGATCTATGCTGGATATAGCCTACATGTAATTGAATGTGCCAAAAATTGATGATTGAGTTATGGGTTTTGATTTTTTTTCTCTTAAATGTGATTTTGATGGTTTTAAGATGGATTATCCATTATTTTTCCTTTTCTTTTGGGTTATGAGCGGGAAACAAGTCTATGCATCTATTCTTGTTTAAAACTCACAATTTGGGGTTGATTTTGAATCAAACAGTACTTTTCAAAAATAGAGTATTACGTAGCATTTGATTTGTAATCCTTAACACTCATTTGTCGTGTTCCAAATCTACCTAGAACCTGAATTTAAAACTTAGCATTCGACTGCCAGGTGATGAGTAGTCGATTGCTAGCCCTCTAGCAAAAGACTACCAACACTCAAAGGTTTGAATCTTGATGTGGGCTGAGATGTACTAGCTGATTGCCATACACCTAACGGTTAACTGGTAAGTCTTTGTCATAAATATTGAGAAATAGGCTTAATTCCTAACTTAGTGTAACAAATAGGCAAGAAATTTATAAAGGGAATTTTAGTATCCCAGAAGCTAGGAAAACAGACCAGTAAGTTTTGGAACAAACTTTTACGTGATCAAAATCAATAAGGTAGCAAACAACCTAATCCTCTCTAATTTAAATTTTACTGTTCATGTGTTAAAAACTTTAATTTTATGCTATTTAAGCTAGAAAGAAAATAAAACCTACATTTTTTATTTTTTTTTATTACTATTGGGTATTTTAAAAGGCATGAATGTACTTATAAATACATAATATGGATTCTGAAAAATAAGTTTGCTTCGTGTTTGAGAATAAGGTTAAATCCAAGATTTGAGTGAGATTAAACATAACTTAGGTTGTTTATATGTGTTAAATGATACTTGTATACTAGTATTAAGCTGATGATTATCAAAAATGGTTTACAAACTAAATTTTTGGGTGAAAATATGGGTCAAAACCAACTTTGAAAAATAGGGTAGAGTATACAAGCTAACTGATAGCCTTACTAATCGACTGTTGTATTCTTAAACCACCTAGAAATGCATCTAGAATGCTAGCAGCGGACTGCCAGCGCGTGACAGTCGATTGTCACATTCATACTTTTCTAAAAAATTTTAAAAAACATAGTACTCGACTGTTGAGCCCTTGGCAATCAACTGATAGCTCTTGGGTTTGTGAAAATTAGCTAGACAATACGTGATTAGTCAATTAATAGAAGGGGCAAGTCGACTGATAGACCCTATTTTGGAAAAATAACCTAAATAACCTAGTTTAAAGCCTAATTAGCCTAAAACTCCACTCAATTAAAGGATCTAAACCTGGAATGTATAATGGGTAACATATGGGTTAGAAGTGAAATAAAAAAAGCATGAATGAAATGAGAATTTAAAAAGGAATGAGCATGAGATATACAAGAGAAATGAGAAAGCATTCTTAGTGTATGGATAGTGGTAGATAGGCTTATGTCGAGTGATCAATTGTCAGTATGGGATAGCAATTAGGCATTCCATGGTTGAATTAAATGATTTTGAAAATACCGTGATGGTTATTAATTTTAAGTTAGTGAACTCCCCTATGGCTAACTAAAGGAGTAACATACTTAAGGTTAGACATAACCATGGTATGAGCTAAATCACCCTAGTCTATATACTTGTGAATAGTATTTTAGGAAGTGATCCATGAAAAATAGTAATCCCATATATAAAGGGTAAGAACTGCCAGGAGAAGGTTAGGGACCATGGGATTTTTGATGTTGAAGGATGAATTGCTAAGGAGGTGGGCAGGGACCTTGTTGAGGTGTTATGGATGGATGTACTTGGATGCACTAGAGGACACTCTAGCATGTACATAGAATTACAGTCATGAACTTCTAGATAAGTAGTTTGGGACTACGAGAAAATCACCTGAGAGTGAGGGTTTAATATGAGGAGTTGTTTGCTTGATGACTCTACTGGTTTCTCTTGGCATGAAAACGATTTAGCATTGGGTGTGAGATGCTCTGAATTCCTTATTTATGTTCTTATGTATATACGATTATAACCTTTTTACCATTATGAAAAGATAATATATCCTGTGTGATATATATGTAATATAATCTAATGTTAAATTCTGTGTGATAGATATGTAATGAATGGTAATTGTATTCATAAATATGAGATTATATAATTTATGCATGACAACCCAATAGACATTATGTAATTTGAATAATAAGAAGAATGTAGTGTATTTTCGAATGAGTACAGTGGTACAAATTAGTAATTTTTTAACAAGTTATTAATTGCTACTGAGAAATCTTTCTCATTAAATGTTGGTTTGTATCAGATGCTTAGGTTCCAGATTATGCTAGAAGTGGAGGTGGATTGGGTAGATATACCCATTTTGGGATATTTTATCGTAATAAAGGAAATATAGGTAATTTTAGTTGTGGACATTCCCCCTACTCCCTCACTTATTGGAGAGCTAGACATGTAGGACTAGTTTGGTAGTATTTTATTTTGATCTGTAAATATGTGATACCCAATACCTTGATCCCTTATTATCTTTTTGAAATGGGACAAGAAGATTTTTTTTTAGTGTAAGAAGAGAGGGTATTTATATATCCAAGATATGTGAGAAAAATACTTGCTTGTAGGATAAGTAGAGGGGTATGAGTGGTAGGATTGTTTCCTTCTAACCCTACTTAGCCTTACATATCTATAGGTATATGTCTTGTATAACTAAATTATGACTATTGTAAATAAAAAAATGTATGTGTATATATTTAAAATTTTACACATGTATATTTTCAAATTATCTCTGCTGTGTTATGCGTGAGTATCCTGAGTTTAGAATTCCAAAACTAATAGCACTCAATTATTTAACTTGGTAAAAGTTAAAATTTACTCGGGTAGAGGTAGTAGTAACCCACCAATCCTGTAATATGTTATAATATATTATTTAATAGGTGTTAGAAGAGTAATATGAGGCAATGGGTTAAGAGGAAATAACAAGAAAGGAGATATGAAAGTGTTGCTAACATATGCATTAGGGGTAGACAAGTTCTGGATTGAATGATCAATAGTCGGTGTAGGATGATTGTTGAGAGTTCCATGGTTGAACCATAAGCAATTATGGTAAAATATCCATTCAATCTTAGAAATGTTTGTGAAAACATTGTGTTGGTTGTTAACCATAAGTAATGATGGTAAAACATCCATGAAGTTTCTTACTAAGAGTTAGACATACAATGACCTTGAACCTATCATCCTAGTATATATGTTAGTGAATCATGTACCTAGAAAGTGATCCATCAGATAAGGTGGTGATTCTTAGGTATCATGACTTATCAAGAGGACAGAGTGGATATGATCTACCAACAGAGAAGCCTAGTGATAAAGTGAGAGGATATTATCCATCAAGGTATGGAGATCCTAGGCTGGTACCTGGATAACTAGGGGATGGCATAGGGATATAGAGCTAGTGCCATGTAACAATCTCATTCAATGGATGTTGGAATAGTAAGTATTTTTTAGTTAGTAGGAAGAATGTTGCCACTGGTATATTCCTTTGGACACCACCTTATTAGGATTATTGATGAAAAAGTCCCCTAGCTGTCGATTTATGTTAATGAATGGCATGTGTGCCTATATGAATTATTGATATGTGTTAGTCCTTGCTTATGTATGTGAATGTCCATTTATTGTGTTCTATTGAGAAACATGTTATTCATGCACATGATGAGAGTATATGATTATTATCATTAGTGCATTTCATAAATACATAAAATTGGATGACACTACATAGCATCCAATACTTGGAAGTGTTTTGAGAACTAAACTGAGAATGCATGATTTTCCATGTGACTCATGGATGGTACCTTCAATAGTAATTTTAACTAGTTTTCTTGATTATTGAGATGTTTATCTCACATGTCTAAATGGCTAGATATATCATTATGATAGAGATAAAGGTAGATCCTGTCTACGTTCTGATGATTGGATACTTGCTTTGTATATAAGGTGATACTATGGATGATTGGATAATTATTTAGGGACTTAAATAGAGTTGTAATTATGTTTTGGTATAAGTTGTATGTAGACTGATTGATGTAGCTAAATCCATCATCCTGCCCTTAGCTATACATATTATTTGGATAAGCTAAGTGGGAAAATATTTTGAATGGCAGCCACAAGAATATATCTTATTGGATATGTGTGTGTGTGTGTATGTATTTATTGGCCTTCATGAGTTACATCTGGTATCTCTGAAGCTCTCACTGATTTTGGTATGTATATGTATATACTTACAACTATTCTACATATACAAGTCTTTTGTATGTATATATATAAATTAATTTTAATTGATATGATTCTGCTGACATTAGTGTTATGAGTGAGATATCTAAGAGAAATTCCAAACTAAAACTCAACTAATTAATGATCTTGGTAAATATTAAAAATCAACTTAGGTAGATAAATGAAGTGACAAGATAGTCACACACCACCTCTATGGGAAGAGCATCTATATTATGAAATAAGGCCTGTAGTGGTCAAGTGTTACAGTTCTATTTTTTCTTTCAACCACACCATTTTGTCGTGGTGATTGAGGGACTATTGAAGGATGGCAAATCCCATTTGTATAAAAAATTCCTTGAATTATTTTGATGTGAATTCACCTTCTCTATAAATCCCTAATGCCTTAATTTTTTAATTACTTTCCTTTTCAACAAAGGCCATGAATTTCTTAAATGCTCTAAATTCCTTAAAATTTTATTTTAGAAAATATACTCATGTTTTCCTTAAGAAGTCATCAATAAAGAGCAAGAAATACTTGTTCTTACCATAAGAGCTTAGATTTACAGGTCCAAAAAAGTCAGCATGAGTAAGTTCTACAGACTCCTTAGCTCTTGTCATTGTCTCCTTTGGAAAGGCTTTTCTAGCATGCTTTCCAAGAAGACATCCTTCACACAATTGATTGGGATGGTTTGTTGGGGGCAATCCTTTTATCATGCTCTTTCTTGACATTAATTTCAACTATTAAAAGTTAGATGACCAAGCTTTAAGTGCCAAAGCCAAGAGCCGAAGTTAAGAATTGTCTTTGGAAAATGCCTTCCAGCACTTGCCATTGTCATTTTGAATTTCAATCAAGAATAATCTATCCTTGGCTAATGGAACTTTGGCTATCAACACTCCTTTATGATTTCTCAAATAAAGCCTATGATTTTTCATATGTATATCATAGTCTTTTTCAAATAATTGTCCCTAGCTCAAAATATTACTTTTCAAGTTTGGGAAATAATATACATTAGAAATAAATTGATGACTTTGATCTTCAAGAACAATTATGATTTTACCTTTTCCTTGAACATGTATCTTGGAATCATCACCAAGACATTTCCATTCATTTGTACAAGTTCCACGATCATTCTTCTATCACCACTCATATGATTATTTGTGCCAGTGTCAATATAACGTATGATCTTCTTTGATTCACAATTTTCATGATTAGTCACCAATAAGGTATGCTTCACATCCTCCTTTATCTCTATAATATTATCTTTCTCTTCCACACTGTTAACATTTCTACAATCAAAAGAATAATTGCCAAATTTGTAACAATTATAGCATTGAATTTGAGATTTTTTTATATCTTTGATACTTGATCCCTTTCCCATCCTCTCTTTGACAATTTTGACTACTTTCTTCATTATTATTACCTCTTCCACATCTTCCTCATCCCTGACCACATTCATAAACACATCCATGCCATTTTCCTTCTCCATGATTTTCTTTCCTTTCTTTGAGAGATGCTTCGAATGAAGTGCTTGCTCTAGTGGTTCTTCCTCCTTCTTCTTCCTTAACCTTTCTTCATGTGCTTTTATTGATCCCATGAATTGATCAATAGTCATAGAGTCTATATCACTCTTAGATTTCAACAAAAGTATACTCAAAACTTGTAGTTAGAGATCAAAAAATTTTCTTTATCACTCATGTATCATTTAAATCTTCTCAATTTATTTTCATTTAATAAAAAATAGCCAACACATGAGAGCCTAGTAGTGAGGTAGTCAAAGATAGATTCAACCTCCTTCATATGAAGAGATTCAAACTTGCTTCGAAGGGTTTGTAGACGTACCTTCTATACTTTATCAATGCCTTTGGATAGGACTTAAAGAAGCCTCATTTTTTTAGGTTCCTCATAACTTTCCTCTACCATCTCCTACACATCATGAGATCATAGTAGAGCCTTCATGCAAACACATCAACTTCCATAGTTATCTTTGGTAAGGTGGTGAAATTAGAAGAAGAACATGTTTGCCATAATTACAAGAATGGCAAGGCTTTAATACCACTTTGTTAATTAGAGCAATGGTAAGCTTATTGGAGAGTTTATGAGACTTAAGTGAAATATTATTTCAGAGATAAGGCTTTCTAATATATTTCTTGGCTATTGGCTTTTAGGCTTAATACAACAATGTGAGACCCATACCCTATTTATAAGACTCAATGGAGAATCAGTATCTCATTTAATGCAACCCTCAACTAGCACCTACTTCTTATATTTAACATATTTTCCAACTACTATCTTCTTAAAACTATTTAGATCTTTCTAGATAATGGACTAATTAAGAGTTCGAGTAGGTCTAAGAGATGGATCAATTAGGCCTAAATATAAACTCTTTCAATTACAAACTATATATGCCAAAATAAAGTTTATTTAATTTCTAACATTTACATGGTATCAAAGTTAAGGCTTAATAATGCAACAACCTCTCTTCTTGCTTCTTCTTCTCTTACCTCAAGTTCTTTGAATAACATAGCAAAAATGAGCACTATGGTGTTTAATCACCTTATCTAAATTAAGCTTAATGACAAGAGTAATTTGGTGTGGAGGTTGTAACACCCCATAATTTAATTAGCCTAAATTAATGGTGTTATTTAATTAATTAGTTTAAATTACTTGCTTGCTAATTAATTAGATGAATTATTTTTAAGGAAGGGAAATTTGGTGCTTAGAATTAATTCTTTGATTTCTTTATTTACTTAGCCTAAGTACCAAGTAAGAAGCAAAATGAGATACAACAAAAATATATAGGTATGTGTAAGTGTCATGTGAATTAGGGAGGAAAAGAGAGAATAGAAAAAAAAAAAAAAGAAATACCAAGGTTGCTTGTAAAGGTTAGTTGCTTGTAAGAGTGGACAAATCTAAAGTTGCAAGAAAGGGAAATACTAAGTGTGCAAGCAAAGACAAAGTGTAATTGCAAGTACACTTTGTACAAATATATATATACATATCCAAAAGTGTGCATACTTTTCTTAAAAAAAAAAAAAGAGAAAGAAAGGGAAATGGAAAGTGGGAAGAGAATTAAAAATATATATATGTACTAAGGTTGCTTGTGGAAGTGGGAAAAGGTAAACTTGCAAGAAAAGGAATACTAAGGCAACAAGCAATCTAATAGGTGTAGAATTTTGTACAAAACTAGTGGCTAGTGGGATGCACCTAATGTATAGGAAGGAAGAAAAAAAGAAGGAAAACCAATTTACAAGCAACCTAAAAAGGAAAATAAAGAAATGAAAGAAAAAAAGAGGGAGGCATACCATAATCCCCACACTTGAAAATAAGGGAAGGGAGAGAAAGAAAAGAAGAAGGGAGAAAAGAGAGGGAGAAGGTGAGGCATCAAAGGAGAATTGAGAGATCAAGGAAAGAGGAAGTAAAGAAGAACTCAAGGGAAAAACCAAGGAAATCAAAGGAAAGGTCAAGAATATTTTCTCTAGCCCACTTCCAAGGTAGATTAGCAATTTGTTAAATTTTTATTCCATGATTGAGTATGCATGTTTAATGATATAGCTTCCATGGAATTTGAACCCATGTCTACACTCTTGATTTAGGAAAAATTTAATGGAACTTGCATGATAAAGATAGAAGGTGACTAATGCTAATCTCTAAATTATTGTTTCCTTAAGATCATGAGAGGACTTAGATTTAGAAAGTTATTTAATGGTTTGGTTAACTTGGTTTACTATTCTTAATATTGTAGTGGACTTGTTATTTTCATGATGAAATTAATGGGGTTATTGAACATTTATGATTGCTAATAAAAATGCATGTGATTATGGGAAATTACTAGGAAAATTATTGGAATTTTTAGAAGGAAAATATACATGGGAATTAATTTCTAAGCAAAGGAAATTATTGTGGAAGGGATTAGAATTTAAAAAAAAAGAAAATATATATAATGAAATTAATTTTCAAACAAAGGAAATTATTAGGAAAATTATTAGAATTCTTAGAAAGAAAATGTACAATAGAACTAATACCGAGAAAGAGAAAATTAGTATTGAAAATATTAGAATTTTTGGAAAGAGAATATACATGGGAATTAATTTCCAAGAAATGAAAATTATTATTGAAGTTATTGAAATTTTATAAGGAAAAAAAATGCCCATTAGAATTAAATTCCAAGAAAAGACAATTATTATTGTAGTTGTTGGAATTTTAGAAGGAAAAATGCACATTTGTATAAATTTTCAAGAAAAGGAAAATTATTATTGAAATTATTAAAATTCTTAGAAGAAAAATGTACATTGGAATCAACTTCCAAGAAAGGAAATTAATATTGAGATTATTAGAGTTTTATAGGAAAATGTACCTTAGAAATTGTTTCTAAGGAAAATAGAAACCATTCCTTAAATATTGAATTTTTCATAAGAAATGTTAAAGATGCTCCACATAGGAGGCCTAGCGAGGCGTGGCCGAAGGTGCTCCATGCCCGTGACCTAGTGCTCATGATTTTGATCTATGCATGGCCGAGGGTCTATGATTTACAAGGTGTGGCCAAAGGTGCTCCACACGGGAACTTATGCTCATGATTACGCTCTATATGTGGCCGAGTGCTCACGATTTACGAAGTGTGGCCAAAGGTGCTCCACACGAGCGCCCTAGCGAGGCGTGGCCGAAGGTGCTCCATGCCCATGACCTAGTGCTCATGATTACGCTATGTACATGGTCGAGTGTCCACAAATTACAAGGTGTGGCCAAAGGTGCTCCACACGGGTGACCTAGGGAGGTGTGGCCAAAGGTGCTCCGCACCCATGACCTAGTGTTCACGTAACACGCATAAACACTAGGATAATTCCATAATAAACCATTAAGCTGATAAGAATACATGTTACTTAAAAAGATATGTAATCTTCGTTAACTTCTATATTTATCATGCAATGATTGCCAGTTTACAGTTATGTGTAATATTACACATAAAATCAAGGATGTAGATTGAATGTTTTGGTGCTTGCACCCTGGTACATATTAGTTTCTTTTAAACTATGAATTGCTGAGCTACTGGGAAACTTGTGTTTCTCATCTATGTGCTAATATGTATCGATCACGGACGCCAGAAAGGTAGCGAGGTATGATCTCTTTTTGATTGAGTATGATTTTTGTAATCCCCTATTTTAGGTCCTAGCTAGGTCTGATTTATAATAGGACAATAGTTGACCGTATACATGAGTTATATTTGGGATATATAGGGGAAAAGGATATCTGAAGGATTGAACCATCCTTCATTTATACAGGAGTTTGAGTGACAGACCTGTTGTCTCCTAACTTCTGATGGTTGGGTACTTCGTATATCCAGGGATGTGACTTATCAACATGTAATGGAAATTATTGGACCTGTATTTATTTGAATTACATGAAGGTTTTTAATTTTCGTTGTATAGTGTAGTATTTTTATTCCGCTGTGCATGTAAGTTTTTATTCTGAGCAAAAGATCCCGAACCTAATCTACTTAATATAATTGAATGTTATAACTGCTCAGACACTAATCAAATTAAGGGTAAGGATAATGTACCGAACCTATCTTTTGATATTGGAGTTAACAATAAGACTAGATAGGGGCGTTACAGAGGTGGCAAATCCTTACATCCGTCAAGGGTCATGAATTGGCTAACTTCATCAATGGAGATCATCCTTTACCTTCAAAGTTTATGCCAATGCAAGATGAGATCTTTGGAAAATCAACTCAGAATATGTAATCTAGATGAAACAAGATCAGTTCCTATTATCATGGCTACTGCCCTTAGTGATGAGTGACTCTATTCAGACTCTTCTTGTAGGATGTCTATACTTTTACAAAGCATGAAGAAAGGGAATCACACTATTATTGAATATCTCCTACAAGTCGAAGCGTTAGTAGATGTCTTGATTGCAATAGGATTGTATTAGATACACAACATGTTGAATCCATTTTGTTTAGGCATCTTGGTGAATATGACGCTTTTGCGACCTCCATACACTCTTATAGAGATCCATATATAGTATCAAAGATTGAGTCTCTACTCATAGCAAAAGAAACTCGCATAGAGATTAATGCCAAGTCACCAACTAGTGAAACCTTTTCTATTAATCTTCCAAGCACTAAGTCCAAGGGTAAAATTCAATCCAATAGTAGCAAGAATCAAAACAAATATAAATCCAATTATCATGGTGGTAGAGGCAACAGAGGCAATTCGAATCGATCAAGATGAAAAGGAGTAAGGTATCTACAAGGAGCTTGTTTTCAAGTTACCTGCTAAAAGTGATTAAAGTAAAAGATTAGAAAGTGGAGGTGTGAAATGAATCATTAATTGTCAGTGGATGTAATTTTTAGTTATATAATAGATGAATGCAAGAATGAGAGTATTTGCGAGTATAGTTGATTCTTATTGCTTGATAATTGAGAAAATAGGGTAGCTAAATTGTTTAATTGGGAATAATATTTAGGAAATTAAGAGAGGCAGTAGTGGAAATGGAACTTAGATATAAGTATTAGAATATAGAAATTTAATTGAAATTAGAAATGACAAAATTATAGCAATCTAGAAATTTTTCTTGCAGATATTGAAAAAGAGATGAGAGGGTTAGTGAAAGTATACTGGAAGTAAGCTTGGAAGTAGGGGATTAAAATTTTTAATGAGTGTAATTTACTCTATTTTATTTTATTTTATTTATATTGACGTTAGGAGAAAAGACTAAGAATCTTTTAAGTATTATAAATGAAATACTTTATCACTAAATTACACTTAATATTCCTCTAGGTGGGAATAGCCAGTGGTGAGGTCTTATCTAGTAATTTCAAATTAAATCTCAATTTTTTCATGTACCAAAGAAAACAACATTTTAAAAATTCAGTGTAATATGCATTATTAATTTAAAACCATTTATTTATTTAAGAACCTAACCAGATCCAATTATAAGGGAAAAGGAACAGAAAATCTGGTTATATAATATATATTGAAATGATACTAATAGAAATAGAGAAATGCAAGTGGATAGAATACAATCAAAGAATGAAAGTTGTATATTATTCAGTATTCTGTACACACGAGTTCTATCTTGATCTAACAAAGTAATTTCTCACATGCCAAACACATGTTCAATATATCTATACTTAATATTAATATGCTAAATATTAAATACATACCTCAAATTAACGAGTATGAATCCTCTAAAATATAAATTTTAGCAAAATGGTGAAATGTAAGGAGAGAAAGGAAGAAAAAAAAATACTAGATATTAATCCGTACATAGTAGTCCTTACTTTATTTCTCTCTTATTTTTTTTCTTCTTTTCTCTTTCTGCGTTTTAGCATTTCACCAAAATTTGTATTTTAGAGAATCCATAATCCAAATTAACATTCATAATTTCATCTCATATCTATGCAAAAACTAAAATAGAGTATAAATATGAGTTTAAGAAAAAAGTTATTAAAAGGATAGAAAAATGGGAAGCAGAAATTGATGAGAAGCAAGAATATATATGGAATAGTATCGATCTGCTTCTAGTTTGAAGAATGATTGTTGTGATTGTTAATCAAGAATGTGATGAACATAAGTTGCGGGAGAATCGCTGGGCAAATCTTCTTTGGCAGTTTGCACACTAAAGTATATATTGCATGACTGAGATGTATGAATATAATAATAGTATTAGTGGCTATCTGCCAATGAAGAACTTGCCCTGTAATGCACCTGCAACTGGAAAGTCACAAACACAGATTGCTACTAATGGCGGTGTTATTTATGGTTTCTTAGAATTGGTATATCCTTTGGAACAATCCCTTCAATTTTCTGTTTCATTTCTGGCCTTTCATATGCTTTTATTCCTTTGTCCCGGAACTATACTTTCTACTAAGAAAAAAAAGGAGCGTTAAAGTGTATGGTCATAATTTGAATATTATTGAAATTCTCTTTTATTTTAATAAATTTACGTAAACTTCCTGGATAAAGAATAACAGATGGTCGGAAATTGAAAAAATATATATATTTAGATTCAGAAAGGCCATGAACATATGCTTAAAAGATTTTTCAAACTTGATTTTTGAATTTGATTATATACTAGAGGTGATTTTGAGGTGACAAACTTAATTAAGTAGCTTTTACAAGTTATTAATTGATTAATTAATTAACCAAAATTAGATTGATGATTTGGGACATTTAAGAATTTTTATTTTCAAAAAAATTTATGATCAATTAATACATCCTTGTTATTACT
This sequence comes from Senna siamea, assembly GCA_031216115.1. Lineage (NCBI taxonomy): Eukaryota > Viridiplantae > Streptophyta > Magnoliopsida > Fabales > Fabaceae > Senna > Senna siamea. Next base: position 14,170,191 of record CM062355.1, on the reverse strand, counting down.
TTCCAAAACAACAAAGAAATCGTGTATTAACACTGTACAATATAAAATTAAAAATGTTTTTTAAATATTTTCTTAGAACATCTATAAAATGATTTCTCACAAATATTTTTTTATTAGAGATAATTTTGTTTAAGATATCATTAAACACTAAATATGGGAAAGTAAAATTTACATAGTACTGTGATCATGTGGTTATAAAGTCCCACATGAAAAAGAAATAAATATATTTAATGATAAAAATATTAAAGTTTATTTATTAAATTAAACTGATTTATTATATATGTATATATTAATAAATATATTATGATTTATTAATTATATAAAATATATATTTAAAAAAAAGAGGTTTTTCATGCACAAAAATAAGTCATTTTTTAATTTTTGAAATATAATAAAATTATCATTATGATTTGAAATAATAAATTAAAAATTATTTATTATAATTATTTATTATCTTTACTTTTTCTCTCTCCTCTCATCTTATATTACATATTTTATTTTATATTTATAATATATAATATATAGTTTGGGGACTAATGACGGTAGAAGATCTTTGAGGCGTCTGGATTCTTTGCTTAGTAGTAGGCTACCTGCTTGGCACTTAGCGGCGGTTTTTTCCGCTGCTAAAATTTCTTGCAACAAAAAGTATTGCTACTATAACTTTTTAAAAATTAATTATTTAAACAATATTTATAGCAGCAGCAATATTCATTGCAATAATATTAAAAAAACTTTAGCAGCGAAAAAAAACACCGCTAAAAGTGCCAAGAAAGTGCCAAGCATAGGATCCAAAATCTCTGAGCCATTGTAATATAGATACTTGGAGGTGGGTTTGGCCATTAAATGATCTTTTCAAATTATATC